>JASGLE010000040.1:1481250-2962500 GCA_030179965.1 Cyperus esculentus | reverse complement strand
TAGGCAGGCAGCTCCTTTATTAATTTCCAGAAATTTTCTATGATTCTATCCCTCCACAAACTTATAAATACGATACACATGATACCTCATCAACATTCAATCTTGTTACAATCTTCAACATTCCTCATTCCTAGCTCATTGATCACCTAGAAGCTAGCTCATCAAAGAAACTTCTTCTCCACGTACAACTGCACTAATACTACCTGCTTACAATCAATCATGAGTTCACCGGACATCCAAGGACCGACGTCGCCTAAGCTGCACCCAGCGTGCCCCGGAAGGAGTCGCTGCCGACTTCCAGGCTGCATTCACAACGCACCATCAAGGTTCTCAGCTCATGATGGAATTCCCCTTGATTTATTTGGAGGTAACAGCATGCTCGGTGCATATCCGTCCGTCCGGTTATTTGCTAGAGGTTGGCTGTATCAACGACCTGATGCTGCGTCTGAACGAATGAATATTGGCGGAGTCCATGTCGAAGCAAAGAATGCAACCTTCAGCAATACGGCGTATCTTGCGCCAACAAAGTTTAGGGAGGTGTCCGGCATTATGCTAGCAAGGATCAGGTGTTGGTTGAATTCTGAAATGCCGGTGTAGGTCGTCGTTACTAAGATCATGATAAGTTCCCACTGACAATTTCCCAAAAAAATAAAAACAGAAAAAAAAAGGTCATAAGTTTGTGTACAAAATTGTGTATTATATTTATATGTCATATCTTTATTTTTTTTTTTCATTTTTGTGTAGAGCAATTAATATATAGCGTTAGAAAAAAGAATATATTTAGCTAGTTTGAAGTAGTATGTGTTATATTCTTTCTGTTTAATGAATTATAAGTTTATATAATTAAGTTGTACTTGATGATTCTGTCGGTTCAAAATGAGTGCATGATTATTGATAGGAACAATATATGGGATGAATTGTTGACGCAGATTAAACAGAGAAGTGTCTGCATGGTTTAATTAGTTTCGACATTTTGTTATGATCGATCGAACTTCGACCTTTAATTAATTGTGACATTCTTTGACCGTTTTTCTTGGTACGGCACGCCAAATTACTATGAACTTAATTGTGAAATTCTTTGGGTGTACAAGTACATCACATTGTAAAGATAACTAAGACGAACTTCATGATCTCTAAATATTTTTCAAAATGCTTTGCCTGTATATATTTAGTCTTTATTTGATCGTTGAATTTCGATATTATATATCTTGAGTCGGACAATTAATTGTGGCAGTCTCTATATATATGTATATCTTAATTATCTACTTCAGTATTAAGCAAGCCAAGCCAAATTAAGTGGGAAAGTTCGTAAATTTACTGGGTCTGTTGCTAGCTATATATGCCGACTTGTTTTTTGGATAACTATTGTGATTGTGAATTAAACTAACGCGTCGTATGTAAGTTTCCTGCACAATTAATACTTTAAGCAAATTAACACGCATTGTGCCAAGAGACACCGAAATTAAAATCAATGACTCTTCTAATTCATGCTTGGGTATTCTATTTGGTTCTCCAGTGCATGTTTAAAAACATCCTATCAAATATTATATTTGTATATTAGTTGGTATTAAAAGATTATTTAATTGTAATTAATAAATGATCTCTGATTGATGATGCATGATGTATAAATGACACGTAATATAATATTATTTGGAGGTTTAATTTCTATATAAATGGTATATATCCAATTAATTCATAGCTTGTATTTTTTACTAATGACTACCATAATAAATTATCAAATTAGTTAATGAATTTTTTATTTACACACGTTTTCTTTATTTTTAAATATTGTTATATGCTAGTAGAATTATATTTTTAAATGCAATTAAAATGCTTCATAAAAATAGGTCTTGGAAATTTTAATCTGCAGTCAACTATTTTGTGTTGGCACTTGGCAGTAACCAACCTCCGTACGTGTCCTATATAGGAATGGCGCCAAAGACAGTTTATTTCTTATCTATGACTTGTTCATATATATCCATGCACGATCCATCGATATGAACCAACGTCTCAATAACCACGGAGTGAGTACCAAATACCAATCAATTTAATTTCCTAAATTGGTCAATTAGTAGTGCCGCAAGCCCTCAACGTAACTGTACCACAGCTTCTTCCATTTTTTTATAATTTATAATTATTTATTTTGTACGTGTCCATTGTTAAACTTTATTTTAGACTTCCTAATTAAATAGGTCATACGTACGTCAGTGTTGAAATTTATTTTAAAATCATGTTCTTAAAGCTCTCCAAAGGTCTTAGATAGCCAGTACAAATAAATTTATGCTGATTATTTATATTACTTCAGAATAAAAAGTTTCTTTCTTTTCTTGTAGTGCTTCATAAAACTAATGTTGAATTCGGACATTACAGCGAATATATTTGTATAAATCAAATCATGATTTCTATTACTCGATCATTTTCTTCTAGTACAAAATTCGTTGTATTGTCCAAAATCATTAATACAAATAAATTGATTATATTACTTTTATATGAATTAAATCATGATTTTGAAATAATACTTACGAACAATATGAACATGCGGGTATTTGAACATCGTTTGATGTCTTATCAAAATTTTGTGTATTTCTTAACGGTTGTAATTTAGCAGATCTTTAAAACGCTATCAAATATCACTCGGATTGAATATAATCCGAAACATAATCAATCCATAAGTTAAGTAACACTTCCGTAACTTTTTTTCTATTTTTAAGATTTTTTATGAATTTTCATAATTTTTTGAAAAATACTATTGTCAATATTGCCAAAATTAATAATTATTGTCAATGGATCCCTCCTCTTATATAAATGTTGAATATATACAATTAATATATAATTAGTAATACTTACAAACCATACAAATGAGTCATAAATATATATAAATAATTTGAATTAATTAATTACTTAATACGAGCTGAAATATTTTCAGCCGAATTAATTTGGGTAGCTTGCGGATCACACAAATGCTGATTCATACATAATTGAATGAAGGGATTTTAATAGGAATTTTCTCCTTATTGCTTAGAGCTCGCATGCAAGTCGCAAGTCGCAACACATACCGAGTCTGAGTCCGAGACCGAGACCGAGACCGAGAGTGGTCGGTTGTCGGCTATTTGTGACTTTGTGTAATATGCAACTGTGGCTATCCATGTTGTCGCTCAATTTGCAATTTATCACTGCTTTATATATATATATATGCCATGCAATTAAAATGACACAAATTTAGTTTCTTTTATTAAACTTCTGCAATTTATTTAATATATAATATTCTAACTTTATATTTGGTCTGAATTTAAATATTTTTATTTTGACTTATATATATAGAGAGAGAGAGTCTAGCTATGGTGAGTTGCAACTCACGGGCTGCTCCGTGAGTCGGGATCCAAAAACATATCAAATCACCTCCAAATCTTGATTTATATGGCTCAATAAATTCTCCATATCAAAATCTTATAGCACGCAAAAATTTTTCATTTTTGGAGATTTTTAAGTATTTGTTTGAGATCTTTTAAAATGACTATACAATATTAATAAAATAATATAATTTTTTAATTGAGCACATTTTTTTTTCTGCTCTAATTTTTTAATGGTTTATTTTTAGATTTACTGAAAACATATCTAGAAATGATCTCCTCAGTGATAAATGTGATTATAAAAATATCTGGCTATTGTTATTAATGAGGCACATATAAATGTACCTAATCAAAGTTTGTGTAAGATATACAAATTACCGTCATGTACTATTATTAGTTTTTGTTTTGGATTTTGCTACATACGTTATTACATAAAAATTAGTACTTACAAAACCTGGTAAGCCTGTACATAATTCTTTTTCCTTTAATAAAGAGTCCCACAGAAACACAACGCGTGGTCCTATTCTACTAACTAATTAATATCTACTCAAGTTACATATACTCATATAGTCATATCATATGCAAAGGATTCCTGAAATAATTAATTAATAAAGCTGAAAGAAGCCATAAAAAATGTGACTGGAATTTACATGTTGTACGTTTTTTATAAAATTTAAAAAATATTTTTAATCTACTAGTAAAGAGCTCATGCGTTGCTTTGAGCTGAAGTTGTTATTTCTTATAAGATTTTTTTAAGATAATATGTAATGGGCCTTATATTGAGGAAATTGATATGGGCCTTAAATTTTAATAGGCTGAGACATGCATTAACGTTAACAGGCTCAAGTTTCTTATTTGAAGAAGATAGCATTTTCATATCATTTTTTCTAATATGCGTTTATACACGGTAAGGATAATGAGTAAAAAATAAAATTCGAAAGATGAAATTGGCACAAAACGAATGCGCGGGAGATGGACTCCGCCCGCTGCCCGCATGTAGATGTAGGAGGACTCCCACTCGGTCGAAGCAATATGATTGAACATTAAGTCAACGTACACCGAGACCTCAGCAATTATTAATTAATTAGTTAGTCTTGTTCTACACCGAAGAAGAACCCCACTCGGCTACTCTAACCCCCTTCCTTCCCTTCCCTTTCCCAGTGAAATAACAACCAAAATTCCCATCTTATTAATTAAGTTTCCTCGAAAGCATCATCCATACGGACCCCAGTAACATTCACTTCCTACAATTAATCACCATATATATATATATCACTCCTCATCCATCGTCTCAAATTCAGCTCATCAACACACAACCCCAAATTAATCTCCTCTTTTCAATTACTTCCAAAGCAACTCTGTGCCATATATTATCTATTGACCAGCTGAAACAATGAGCTTCCCCGACGCAAGAGGCCCCAGGATACCCAAGCGGCACCCCGCTTGTCCGGGGAAGCGCCGCTGCAGACTCCCCGGCTGCATTCACAACGCGCCGATTTCAACAATTTCAGCCGGTGAAACTTCCGTCGACCTATATGAAGCTGACGGTGACAAAGGTGCTAATTATCCATCTGAAACGTGTGTTAGTGGTGGGGCATCGTACCAGCGGCTGGACGCCGGTTCTGAATTGGGATCGAACGGTAGGGAGGTCAATGGTGAGATGAACGGAACAGTCTGCACGAAGGTGTTGATTGCGCAAGCGAAAATTCGGCTGGTTTCAAGGAGGATAATTGACAGGATGAGATCTTGCTTTTAGTTGTTGACTTGTTTATATATGATCAATTGCTGTAAGATCGATCAGAAAAAGAGAAAGAAAATGCAATCAGGAACATTCATGTATCGAACTCTTAGTTTTGTTGAAATGTACTTTTCGTTGCCATTATTGTAATCTGTTCAGTACTCTCAATTGTACTGCATATATTGGGCTTCTTTGGAATTCCTTTCTTAGTTTTTTTTTAAAAGTGATTCAGTTGAAACTATGTTTAAGAATGATTCAGTTGTGGATTCACAAAAATAGGAACAGTGTAAGGATGGCAAAACAGAAACCGGAAATTAATGGAGGCTGCCAAAATATGATGAATTAATATAGTTGTGTCAAGCCTTTTAAGTTTTTATTGTTCATGATTTGTGCCATACTGTATATATGCAGAGTCAATTTCGAACATCGGAGCCTCTGTTTTTGTTTTTACCAGTAATATCAGAATGGCTATCAGCATTTTTTAAAAGAAAAAAAAAAAAAAACAAAACAGCACAGTAACAAACAATAAAAAAACAAATAATTACTCCTATTACGATACTATGCAGAAACGAAACGACATAATCAAGGAAAATAAAACACAATCATCCGGAGATATCACTAATCAATCAAGCATATAATTTTTTTTTTGTCAATCTTAAGACCAGTATAATGATTCAGAGGGTTAAAATATCCATAGATCTTATATAAGTATAACTAAATATAATTTAAGAAGTACCTAAAACAAATTCAACACTACAGATTGCCCCATTTTCATTGAAAACTATATTACAGATCATCGAAAAGCTCCTCAGAATCAAAAGAAAACCTTAAACTCGACACACAACGTTCATCTGCTTAATACCTACCAGTAATGAGCTCGCCTGCTAAAAAAGGATCTGATTCGGAGAAAACCAAGCAGCACCACGCATGCCCAGGATCAATGCAGTGTACACTGCGAGGCTGCAACCACAATCGACCGGCCTTGAAGTTCTCGACTGAACGAATGCCATTTCTTTCTTATGAAATCGATGGTATCCCTTGGCACATATCATTCCATCATGTTTTCCATTTTCGTAAAGATGCGCACACAAAGATAAGATGTCGGGCGATATCCTGGATGTGTTGGGATCCTGTTACAGTGCAGAAAATGCAATGGCAAGATAAGGTACCGATAACAGGGTACTAGCCAAAGTTATTCATACAAACAATTTGTCTTTAATTGATTGTTGTAAACTTGTAATGATAAACCAACAAATCAACAATAAATAATCATGAGTTCATGATAATTATGCTTATTTTTATGATATACTCCTTTTTCTGATGAACAGAGTTCATCCAAACGAACAGAGTTCATATAATTGCCTGAATATTTTCTTCATTGACTGTACATTCTGCGGTTGGTATGCATCTGATTATGTTTATGTTTAATTTTATTATGCTTATTTTCTTTTAATAACCGTGGAAATTTCCTTGTTATCTCAACAAGAAAAATGCAAATTTTGCTCTTGATTATCTATATGTTTTCTTTGTAAGCAAGGCAAAGGGTGCTTCCTGAAACATTACTGGATGTAGTTGTTAAGCAGTATTGGGTGCGGAATTCCGAGTGCTTATCCTCTACTGCGCAATATTTTACTGCACAATGAATCAACGATGAGGATTATAAATGGGTTTTTCTAAGATTGAGTTGCACGAATCTCAAAACAGATCTAACAGTTGAAACGTTGTAGAGTAACTTACTGCGGAGCTATGTTACCCGGATTCGCCTATCCCCCAGAAAAATCCATATCGGGTGTGTATTGGGTGCGGCTCCGGTGCGGTGCGGGTGCGTACCGGGTGCGCCACGTGGCGAACCGGATTATTTTAATGAGTTTGACCAGCCGATTCGGTCAGGGTGCGTTTTGGGTGCGACTTGGGTGCGGCGTTTTGGCAGCTCCCCTCCTTTCCCACAACACAGCACTACCACTAGGCCAAAGGCCCATTCGTGATAATATTTGTTTTCAACTACATATATTACCGATCAATATAAATTTATTATTTATATAATTTCTCTTATTATATTTATTATTTTTTATTAAATAAATATTATATATAGCCGCACCCGTATCGGATTTTTTTGAGAATATCCGTATCGCAGCACCTGCACCGAACTGGATACGATACTCGCACCCGCACTCAGGTAATATAGCTGCAGAGTAGAGGATATGAATTGGGAATTCCAGTCAAACATCCTAGGATTTCTCATATCGTTGACCAACATTATTAATATTTGAGTACTTCACTATTAAGTATTAATCAAATGTTGACTACCTTAATAAAAACACAAATATTTCTTTTTTGATTTGGAGAACTAATAGAACATTCCTGACTAATTAAATATATAATAAATTATTTTGAATGCACATAATCTATGCTGTACATGCATCCAAATTTTTAGAAACTTTCAATATACAAATGCACTGCTCATATCATACATTTTATTTATATAAAATGACATATAAAATCTTTGAAAATGTACCCGCTATCTTCCATAGTAAGGAGGATGCAATAAAAAGAACTAGGGTGTTGATTGCTCTGTTTTTAAAACAGAGTCTGTCAGTCAGATATCCTCTTTAATAGAATCATGCATGAAGATAAAAATCTTTGGACAAATCTAACTAAGATAAAGATGTTAGTCTAAACTATCCAATATTAAGTGTTCATAAATAACCTCCTCACCCGTTGATTGAACCTATGATCTTCACTTGGCAAGATTATTTCTATCCAACAATCTCAAGAAGTTTCAAATGTAAAATCAGACATGTCACAAATGCATGTGTAGTGTGTCAACAGAAAAAAGGGTAAAAATTGACTCGAACAGGAACACATTAGAAAAATTGATGTCATGCACATACTTCAGATAAATTAAATTAATTGTTAAAGTGTGAGTTTCTTTTTAATTTACTAGAAGACCAAAGAAATTTACTCGGTTCTTTGGAAAATCAAATAAGGTCAAAATATGAGGAACACTTGTTATGTGTCAAATTAATAGGCTAAAATTCACAAGTTCATTACAAATAAAACAGAGAGGACTCTGTTTTGGACTTTGGTCTCATATATGTTGTTTAATTTTGTGAGGTGCTCATGTTAGAGTATGATGTCAGTCCACATATATAATATCTCAATTTCATTTCACATGTATTTCTAGTGTATTTGTAATTTTTTTTTTTCTTCTGGAAGTTGTGGGAGTTTCCATATTATTTTGATAAGAAAATACAAACTTCCGTATCAAGAAATTAAGGCAAGGGGGGAGCAGCTTCATACAACTTCACTGGTTTGGTTTCCATTGTGATCAGATTTCAAACCGAAATGTTATTAGTTTATGAATTATAATGGTTGTAATCTCAGCTTAAAACTAATTCATTAGGAAAATTGCTACAGAAAATGTTAGTAACTTAATTTGCAGTTTGCATTCAACTTCTTAGGAATTCTCGATCTGATAGTTGACCAATTAGGTTTCAGTAATTAATAATTTTACTGACTAACTGTTGGACCAAAATCATGAATGTTTCCTTGATTTGAAACATTCTCGGATATTCTCTAACTAATTAAATATTTTAATTATTCTGAACTCATATAATTTATGTACGATGTATAGGCGTCCACTTTTACACAAATGTTTCTTCATATACATTATATATAATTTGGTATGCATGATCTGTTGCAAATGTACTGCTATTATAATATGCATTTATGAATTTTCATTAGCAAACAACATCAAATGCCTTTGAAATTTACAATAGGAGATATATACATGGTCATATTTCTGCATTGAGGAAGTTTACCATAAAATTTAAAATCTGTATTTTCTTTGTAAAATTCCAGTAACCGACCTATTGTTAATTACTAGCTATATAAGCACCTAATTGGATTTTCATTTCATAACACAAAATCCATTTCTGCACAAACTTAAAACTATTGATCAATATGAGCTCTCCCCCAAGATGGACTTCACCTACAAAGGTTTGCTTCTTATTTTCCTCCTTAATTATATTGATTCGAAATACAGCAATAAAAAAATATTTTTTTATTACCATCACAAATATTATGAATTAGTTCAAGGCTAGTGTTTTTGTAATACACATACTCATCTTACATGTTTCATTCATCATAACAGGTGATAAGTCATCTTAATTCTTAATTAAACTATGTTAATTATTTCTTTTATTTATATATTTTTCTCTTCCACGGAGGCACCCAAACTGTCAAGAACCGAATTGTCCTTACCCGAACTGCAAATGTCATAAGAAAGCACGCTCGACAAAAATAGACTTCTCAGATGTTGTTTCGCCATCGCCACTTCGTTTCTCTCGAGTCAGTAGTAATGGCGCCGGTACGGAATATACACCTTCAGAGAAACCTGCCCGTGGTTTCAAAATTGCCACACTGCCTGTGAGATACCAGTCAGACCAGTACGAAGCTGACCATTTCGGTTGATTGTCAAACTATAGAATTTTGCAAATTTGCTTTTAGTCGTTGTACAAAATGTTTCTTTGTGCATTTTTAATTCCTTGATTCAGGTTTGTTCATGTGTTTGATCTGTGAAAGGTCTGTACTATAATTGTCCCAGATTATGTATTTATTTTTTAATTTCAGTGGACATGTTTATTCGTCTTTGTGAATTATAATAGTTCAACTTCCAAATTATCAGAACGTACAACACGTTTTTAATTGGTTGCTATGTTATTGTGAAACTAGATATCGTGTCATTATTTTTGGTATTAAATATTTGGAACTTCTTGAAAGTTGAAATAGCCTTCTGCTAATAAGAGTCTCATATAAGAGAGAATTTAAACAACTTTAGGAGCTCAGATTTTCCTTCTGATACTTGACACAAATATTGAGAATTTGACACGAAACAAAGGATGTCGACCGGGAAATTTTGAGATTGATACGTACTTTATTGTTTAATGATCTTAATTTGAGATTTTATAAATAGTTTTTGGTCTGTGTTTGTATTTATTATCGATGATATTTTCCATTTACTGCGAGAAGTCATAAATCAATGTCCTGTCAAGAAATTGTTCGGGTTAATTTGACAACCTTAAATAAAGCATGTTTATGTCCAAATTATAATTGATTTTTCATTAAAAAAAATTGTTTCCTTCTACTTCATTGAGGTGTAACTCAGCAACGTATCACATATATAAAATACATGTGTCTAGATAATTAACTACATAATTACATCAATATCGATATTAAATTTATCCGTAAGAACATGTTCAAAAAGGAAATTTCATGTAAATGTTAGAAGGAAACTACATGTGTAATTTTGGATGAACGCATTAATTTGAAAATAGATAATATGGGTGCTATATAACGTGTGCATACTCCATTAGTCCTACAACCCGGATAGTACATTTGACTGTCTGGTAATATGTTCATGTTTGGCTAGTGAAAACGTACTTTCTTTTAACTTCGACTGGTGTCATTTTGTGTGAATTCATTTGGTACAAAAATATTATTTTGCACTACCTAAACTACTCTCCCATAAAAATGTATCATTCTTTTTGTTTAAGGGGTATATAAATGTCACATAATTTGAAACGAAATTTCATTTCTTGTATTTAGATCATTTTAATCATGAAAAAAAAAGTACTCAATTCTATTTTAATTTTATGTTGAATACAAAAATTCAAATCACAATAATTCTATTCATGTCATTTCTATTAAAATCAATTGAATTCTAAATGGAAATTCATTCTAAATAGAGTAACTCGGGCTTCGCCCCGAATGGAAGTATCAAATATATAACTAAAAATTTTATAAAATTTAAATATTTATATTAAACAAAACTTAAAAATTGTAATTTTTTATGTAAGTAATTAAATAATAATAATAATAATAATAATAATACAATAGTTTATAAATAAGAACATATATAAATGTTGTATCATTTTAAGGGTTAAAATTTGTTTTAGACATGTCACATTCATCTTATTTAATGAGAGAAAAAATATACAAGTCATTAGATCAAAGTAGATGAAGAGTTTAAAACAAAATCAATGGTTAATAATAGTGATGATGTGGCATAGTTGAGGTGCTTGGAAATCTACCCCTCTATATGGAGTATGGATAAGTGGACTTTAATTGCTAAAAATGGTAATTAAGCAACATTAATTAAGCTTCACCCTACACTCGTTACCTATACCAAAACCACACTCAGATCATTAAGCAAGAAAGGTTTTTAATTATATAATTAAATTAATAAGACTGGGCTGAGATCAATATATATAAATTAACTGTCATATCAGCTCCGAGGTAGTTGATCTTGTTTGATTTAATATAGAACACGTAGTACTCTTACTGGCAAACTTCCTGGATCATTTCATTGTAGAATTTTGGGTCGCAGGAAATTCTCTGGTTGAGATCAAAACCATGTCTCTACATACACTTTCGTACCAAACAAGGTTTCCATATATTGTTATTCAGATTAAACCGAAACATATATTACTTAATTAATCATGGTTTTGATCTCATATTGGTAATTTATGGTCATGGAAATTGCTACAGAAAATGCTAAGCACTCTGCATTCAATTCCATGGGAGTTCTCTGATAGTTCACCAAATAGAATTCAGTGATTAATCTAATATATATATACTCCTATATATTAATGGACCAGAACGAATGCTTCCTTGATTTGAAACATTCTCTCAACTTTGACTAATTCAAATATGTTCAATTATTCTGAACGCACATAATTAACTTGCGTACATTATGTAGACGTCCATTTTTAGAGAAGCTTCTTCATCATATATTTTAAGTTTTTAATTATGCATGATCTGTCTCAAATGCACTCACTGCTCCAATTATGCATTTTCACCACAAATAACATCAAAATACCTTTGAGTGAGGAAGTTTACAATAAAATTCAAAATGTGTAATTTCTTAGTAAAATTCCAGTAAGCGGCCCGACCTATCAATAATTCTAGCTTATATATAAGGTTGCTTAATGGAGTAATGGACTCCCATTAATTCCATAGCACAAAAATCTATTACCGCCCAAAAGTAAAACTACAGACAATGAGCTCTCCCCCTCCAAAACGGACTTCACCTACAAAGATATATATGCCTCTATTTCCCTCCTTAACTACATTAATAATTGGAACAACCTAACAAAAATGTGTATTTAGCTCTATATAGAGTTAGGTTACCGTGTTATGCATAATAAACTGACATTCGTGTTATGCGCTCATATCTCAACAAGCGTAACTCCATTAATGGCTAATCCGATTCGACCGGTGTATTCTGCATATCAAAAACTCATTTGATACAAATTTTTCTATTTTTGAAGATTTCTAACTATTTTTAACGATTTTTGAAAAAAAAGACCCTGAATTTGAATTCCAAATGGATTATTTTATTATTTTTTTTTGTTCATCTTTCAAAAATCGTTAAAAATAGTTAGGAATCTCCAAAAATAGAAAAAATTGTATCCAATGAGTTTCCGATAAGTAGAATACACCGGTCGAATCGGTTTGGCCATCAAAGTTACGGTTGTTGAGATACGAGCGCATAACACGGAGGTCAGTTTGTTATGCATAACACAGTAACGTAACTCGCTATATATATATATATATATATAAGAGAGAGAGAGAGTTAGACTATTATACTAACGTTAGCATTTCGGACCGAAATGCTAACGCCTCAAAATTGTTGTTATCGTGTCCGAAATCATGATTTATGGTGCTCAATAAATTCTTTATATGAAAATATTGGGGAATACAAAAATTTTCCTTTTTTTAAGTTTTCTAAGTATTTGTTTTGCATTTTTGAAAATAGCTTGTACAAACATCAATATTTTATTAATATTTATGAGCTATTTTCTAAAATTCAAAACAAATACTTAGAAAACTCTAAAAATGAAAATTTTTTGTATTCCCCAATATTTCCATATAAAGAATTTAGTGAGCACCATAAATCGTGATTTCGGACACGATAATAATAATTTTGAGCCGTTAGCATTTCGGTCCGAAATGCTAACGTTAGTATAATAGTCAAACTCTATATATATATATATCTGCAATAAATTAGGCTATTTTTTAGTTAACACCAGCAATAATACGAATTAGTTCCAGGTTAGTATTTTTTAATACACATTCTCATCTTCAGGAAGGAGCCGGCATAGAAAATTTTAAAAAATGTACCCTTAAAATTTTACAAAAATATATTGTCTTTGAATTACAAAAATATAATATAATTTCTAAAAAAATTTACAAAATTGCCCTACCCTAACAAATATTTACACAAATGTACTTTCAAAATATTACGAAAATATGCCTAACTTCTTCAATAGTTACAGAACAATATTACATCGGAAATGTTGGCCACCCCATGCATGTATCAGAGTCTGGCTCCGCCCCTCCCCATCTTACACTTTTTTTTTTCCATCACAATAAGTGTCATCTTAATTATTAAGCCATATAATTACGTATTAATAGTCTGATTTCTATATTTTCCTCCTCTTCTACATACAGGCACACCCGCTCTGTCGAAAATCGAGTTGCCCTAATCCGAGCTGCATATGCAAAAAGAAAAAATCCTCGACCGAAACAGACTCTGCAGCTGCTACTTCGCCGCTCCGTGTCGCTCGAGTTAGCAGTGGTGGCAAAAGAAACACACCTCCGATGACGTCGTCGGAGAAATCAGCGCATGGAACTTTCAGAACTGCAAAGTAGGCTGTGAGCTATATATCATCAGCACGCCAGTAGCCGTTTGGTTGATCATCAGACGATGTTGTTTGCACTTTAGTTTGCTTTTAGTTGTTGTACAAAATGGTTCTTTTTTTTTTCATTTTTAATTCTTTGATTAAGGTTGGTTTATGTGTGTTTGATATGGGAAAGGTACGTCTGTATTATATTAGTCCCATATCATGTAACTTTCTATTTATCTCATTAGTTGATATGTTTGTTCGTCTTGTGAATTAATTCACTTGTAAAATTCCGATTTATTGTAACATACCATATGTTTTTAGTTCATGCTTTATTATTGTGAAATTAGAAATCATCACATGTGTCATTATTTAAATATCACTATCAGCTAGCTACTAGTTACGTATAATGTAAGAGAGAATTTAACCAAGTTGAGTTTGAAGTTTCCTTAATCATGAATCTATGATATTTGACATATATGTAGGGGTACATAACGTTCAAAACGCAACGGAACTGAGTTGTTTCGTTAATCGTTTCGTTTCGTTTAGGACGAAACGAAACGAAAGAACGAAAATAATCGTTTAACAGTAGTATTTTTCTGTAAAAATAGAAAACGAAATGGAAAGAATCGTTTCGTTTCATTTAACGAAACAAAAAACCGTTTCGTCAAACGAAACGGAACGAAATAATGGAAAACGGTCTTCCGTTTGCACCCCTACATATATGGGTATTGAGAATTGGACACGAAACAGAGGATGCCAACAAGGAAATTTGAGAGTTAATACGCACCTAATTAATTACTTTCTTGATTATTAAAAAAACATGAAGGAGAATATTGTCCATCTTTTTCTTGGAAATTAACCGTCGCAGATCAGATATTGAAAAATGCATTTAGAAATTTGGAAAAGAGATCGAGTACGTCCCTTAATATATAGAGCTAATATCGTGTCAGTATATCCACCTTAATTATCTTCTATATTATTACTGCATTTATATTAAATCCATAATCATGTTAGAAATAAACATTAAACCAATATCGACCTTCCAATATGTCAACCCCCTTCAAAAAGAAATTATCGAGCTTACAATTTTCGACCAGCACCCTATATATATATAGTATCGTTGATTTAAGTGCCATGATATTTAATTTATACACAGTTTTTTGTTCTGTGCATGTATATATATGTTATCAATAATATTTCCTATTTACTGCCGAATGTCATAAATTAACGTTCTGTCAAGAAAATGCTTTGAACTTTGAAAACCTTAAGTAAAGCCTGTTTGTGGCAGATATATCAACTTTCCATTAAAAAATAATATAGTCTTCTTTTACTTCATTCACGAGTAAATCAGCAACACATATATATATACCAAATAAAATATATTATATATGTAACTATGTAAGTTAAAATATAATATTCAAAAATTAATTAACTACATATTTACATCATGCCAATATTAAATTGTTTCCGTAATAACATGTTGGAAACGGAAATTCCATGTAAATTAATGTGAGAAGGAAATTACTTGTGTAATTTTGGATGAACGCATTAATTTGAAAATGGATAATATATGGCTGCCAATATATATAACGTGTGCATATATACTCCTACAACCCCGGTTTATACGTACGTGTGACTGTCACCGCGTAGTAAATAGTAATACTATGTTCATGTTTGAATAGTGAAAACGTATTTTCTTAAACTTTTACGCTTATAAGCGACCGTCCACACTTTCATTAATTAATCCTTTCTTTTTATTCAAATAAGTGGACTTTAATTGCTAAAAAATAAAAATGCTAAGCAATATTAAGCTTCATCATACATTCGTTAACTATATACCAACCACATCCAGATCATTAAGTAAGAAAGGCTTTTATACAAACCACATGTCCAAGGTAGTTGATGTTGCAGTTTTAATTAGAATACTCTAATGCCAAACTTTTCATGGAGTTTTTACTTGTGAATTTAATTTCCATTAATTTCGAGTTCGTGGGTATTTCGTTTGTTGTAGAATTTTGGCTTGCAGCTAGGAAATTCTCTGCACTTCTAACATATCAAACCATGAACAATTTTGAATTGACATTGACCTCAGCAAAAACCTCAAGTGAATTGTTAATGTTAATTTAATTTCTGCACCTTCAGTAGAACCTCAATGCTTTGAATTATGTATTTTCAAATGCGCATTTTACTGGCATGCTCTAAGAAATATGAAATTTTTCAGAAATTTCATGCAAATTAACTTAAGCTTGTACACTGTTCTCCTTAAAAAAGAAATTAAAGAAGCTGACATAAATCCAGAGAGAAACGTAACATAATCAAGCCTTTAACTCCAATTTAACAAGATGATGTGTCGACCAAGGCCAACTAAACCTCCATTAAAGGTATATAAAACATGTGGAAAACAACTTACTCCAATTTTCATCAACTGTACATAAATAAAAAAAAAAAAACATGTGGAAAACCAGGAAAAACAATAACATTTATATAATTAAGAAGGTATTGAGATGATATCTTTCTCAACTACCATCAGTACGGCTAGAGACGTCTAACACAGTGTTCAAAATGAAATCGACTCGCTTCTAGCGCAATATGGAATTCACTATTTTATGAAATCGACTTGCTTCAAGCGCAATATGGAATTCACTATTTTATGAATCCCTTGCTCAAAACGGAGAGACGTGTCGGAGAAGAATTGATTTGACGAGAAAATTTTTTTTTCAAATCGCACTGGAAACTCTCTGAAAATTGATGGTACTTCAAATCTGATTTGAGCAGAGGCATGAATTAAGTTCCTACGTTGCCCCTTCCTTCGGGCAAACAACGGGAGAGAACATCACAGATAAACTCTGGCTACATGTCGATAACCGATAAAATATATAAACTCTTCTCCTCTCGATCGTCGTTCTCCTGATATATATATTTTTTTAATACTCTGTAGTCTGCAGTGTTGTCTTCTTTGTTGAAAGTTGAAACCCTATATATAGTAATGGAGTAAGTTGTAAATTGGATCAAATTTGTGACAATTTGGTCATTCTTTAAAAACAGATTATAATAATTTCTTCTTCCTCTTTGAGGCATTTTGATCACAAGAATGAGAATTGGGTTCTTCTCTCCTCTCTATTTCTCTTCTCTATTCTATTCACTAGTGAATCCCCGTGCGCTATATTGTAATCGGATTAATTAGTTAAATAAATAGAATAAACATTATCAGCAGAATACATTTAAATGACTTTTGGACGGAACAATCATTATCACCAAAATACAATTGTGAAAAACAACAATGACAGAAATAAGTATGTCTAGAAGAGGAATGGCATCAGTGTTGGTGCAACGCACTGCCAACTGAGCAACAAAATAGTTAATAAACATATAAGTATGGATTGTTCGTAGTAGACATAGGTACCCAATAAGTGTTTAAATAGAGCAACGATTACTAGGGGTGCATGATGACAGCTAATAATAAACAACATTAATTAGTAACAGCACTACTACTGAGAAGCTGCCTAAAAGAAATCCTTGCTCGGGGGTCCCAACTATCCACAACAAAAATCACACAAATAACTATCCACAATTTGAAGTTCATTTTTTTTTTACATTTTTAAAGCATATTTACAATTTCAAATTTATATGTCATAATCAAATACACTTAACCATCGGATCGTGATATCCAACAGCCCACGAAGCCAAATCAACCATGGGGCTTTCTAGATTCCTTTCCGCAATTTTTGCTATTCTATCAAAGTAGAAAGCACAAGAACTGTATAGATTGCATGATGGTGAAATCCCTACAATAACTGAGGATATTTCACTGGATACCTCTCCATTTTAAAAAAAAATGGACATAGCGCGAACTTACCTTAACCGTCGGATCGCGATATCCAACGGTCCAGGAAGCCAAATCAACCATGAGGCTTCATTTCTCCTCCTCTTTAGAGGCGTGCTTATCCGCTGCCTTAAGGCAGCCTGCCACGAAACACATGGTCATTGAATCGCCTCGAGGTTCGAGCCGGATCGCCTCAAGATTTGTGCAGGCTCAAATCTCAAGGCGATCCAACGGTCCATATGCTTCATGGCACCCTGCCTTAAGGCAGAGGATGTGAAATCTCTTTAGAGGGGATATATTTGAATTCTTGCATATTTTCATTTTGAACAGAGTATATAGAGTAAAGAGCACGCGCTAACAGAATTTTCTTTTTGCCTTCTTTTTGGTTAAAGAAATTAAATTTGTCACGTTAATTTGTTGGTGGTCAGATCAACTGACTTTGATATATTAAAACAATTTATTCGTCACCTTCTCAGTTTAATTTCTACTATATATGACTACTTGACATATATATATACATGTATGGGTAAATTTCGTGATTACACATAATGAATGACTCGAAAAAATTATCACCTGTAAATCACCTAGTATGTTCCCCAATTCAACTGCTTAATTAAATTGCATGACTCTCCATATAAAATCGAATTATACGTATACTGTACCACAAAAGTCAAATTAAGTATTGTATATGAATACTTGTATTATGTATGTCGGTTCCGGGCATTAAATTGAATTAATATCGAGATTCGACGAGATATATAAGATGTGTGTTAATTACGTGTGTAGTTCAAAGAGCTAAATGGAATTTCAAGGTAGATTTACATACAATGGGAGCAATTCGTCATTTGTACGTTGAAGTATTCACACTCCCAAGGAAATTATCCTGTGCTCTAGCTGTGCATTTCATATATACTTCATGTAGAAATTGGACGAGAAATATAATGTATGTATGTAAATTACCAACAAAAATGCTGTGAATTCCATGCATCTTCAATAGCAACTCTATAGTAATTGAAATCCATATATATATATATAATTAATAAATGCAAATGTCGACCAAGTGAGCATGTAATTGGAATACATGAAATTTACCACAAATTTTCATTCAATTATATTCAAGCATAGTATATCATACTGCTATAAATAGACCAAATCCCTGGCCAAGTTATAATCTATGAGTGTGAGAGAGATCACAGACAAAAAGAAGAAAAGGAAACAAAGAAGCTCAACATTTCTCCAAGCTAATTAAAACTGTAAAACATGAGTAGTCCGGTGCAGCCAAAGCCGATCGACCGCCCGGTAATGTTATTTCATTTCTTTTATAGCAAATTTTCATTAAGAAATAATTAAGTTAAAGAATAATAGATAAACATAGGCCTATATATCAAGTTTGCATATCTAATTTGATTATCTAACCTGTAATTCATAACGCCTGATGTACTTGCTACTTACATAACCAACCAGATAAGTTAATTATATGCACCTCCCTTTAGATAATTAATGTACTAGCTTGCAATTTCTTTTTCCATTGTCCAAAATACCATAAAAAGATAAAATTAAGTTCGTAGAAGCTGATTGTTTTTTTTTTTTTTTTTTTTTTTTTTTTTTTTTTTGGCAGGTAAGACATCCAGCATATCCAGGCAAAAAGCGTTGCAAAATAAAGTCATGCATTTGCAACAAATAACGTTAAGAGTTTCAGAAATGCTCAAGAAGACCATGGGAGAAACTAACCGGTTTGTTCATATGTGTATACTGTACAAATAGTTAAAGATTATTCATTTATTATAGAAATATGTAAATTTTTTTGTTCTTCAATTATGTGTAGATATGTCTGTATATTATATGCAAGTGATCCTCCGTGTATCACAGAACTATTTTGTACATTTTTTGTAAGATATTATTTCATATATAGTTGTATAAAAGGCAATTAAATAAAGCATGTTATTGATGTATTATTATGTTCTCTTCAGACGGGCTCAGATATAATAACTAATAGCAAACTTTTGGTTAGTTATATATTGATCCATATATATATATATAGGCAAGTAGGATCTCAATGGATTTAGAATGGGCCGAAATTATTCCAATATTGGGAAGTTGCGGCCCATATATTATTGAATGTTGAGATACCCAGCACCAATATTCACCATGAATATATAGATTCAGAGCAATGAACGTTGCTTCACTTCAAATTTTTATTTTGGTGTTTCTCATATATATGTACATTTTTAAATCATCCGAAAAACCAGAGAAAGAAATTCACAATTAATAAAATGGACAAGAATTAATTGAAGTTCTGAGTCCTGCAATGTAACATAAATATTGAAGCACAAGGAAACTTGACCTGTTTGTTTCCAGTTAAAATCTGGAGTCTCATAACCCAATTGAACAAGCCACATATATAATCACCTCGCATGAAACTCGCACTGATCGAGTTGCTGTTAATTTGCTGAATTGATAGTGTTTGTTGCCTATACACAGATGACAAATGCCAGGAATTTGCTGAATTAACTGCTAAAGCTGCTGAGCCAATCTTCCAGCTCTTTTGAAACTTAGAACGCTCACAATTCCTTGCACACAATATGATTATGGAATTTGTAATTGGTTGTCCGTGTTAATAGCAGATTTCAACGGCTAACGACTAACGAGTCTTATGAATCGTGAAATTTAGAAGAATATATACATGTAATGGAACATGGGGTTATTTTATCATAAACAGGCTTCGGCTTTGGTTATCTCAAAAAAAAAAAAAAAAAAAAAAAAAAAAAAAAAAAAAAAAAGGCATTGGTCCAATCCAAATTCACTCGATTTTTCATGGGCTTGAGTTAGAGCCGGGCCCAGCTAAGAATAAAATAGTGAGTCCTTTTTACTATGAATATTACTGAGTGTTTACTTACAAACCATTTTTTTAGCTCTCAATTAAATTATGACATTAATTACGAATCAAATGTAGATTCTTTATGAGTACTAAAGATGACTCTTTTCTTTCATCACAAACTTAATTTCCCCGATCCAGATTAACTGTAGAACTTTTCATGAAATAAGGCCTTTTTTTAAAAAAAAAAAAAAAAACTTATTCAAAAAAATTATGCGCAGAAATAGTAAAAACGCTCTCTAGAGAGCCGGCCTCATCAAATTCAGACCGGCTCCGCAGAGAGCGGCCTAGATTTACTTTCAAAAACCTGACCCCTTCCCTTTCCCCTTCTTTCTTTATTTTCTCTCTTCTGTTTTCGAAATCCTTCCCTTTCCCCTTTCCCCTTGCCCGTCCACACCGCCCCCACAAACACCCCCCCAATTCCCTGCCCCGAAATTCCCACCCCCACCTCATAAAAAGTACACCCTTCCCCTTCCTCCCTCCCCTCAGCTCTTACACTGTGCTCCACAATTTATTTAGAAGGGAAAGGTATGGAAAGGGAAGGGATGGAATGGAATGAAACAGAAGGGAAAATGGATTTCACCTCCTCTACACTCAAATTTGGAGGCTACAAAATCAATTGATTTGAGAGGTAGAGGAGGTGACTTCTTCCCCTCCCCTCCTCTTAAAAATTTTGTGGAGCAAGTAACATTAAAAACTTCACCTCCCCTCCTCTTCCCTCCCCTCCTCTTCACCCCTTCAGGAGCACACTGCGTTAGCAGTGAAGAAAAGTCTCCTCTCTCCATCGTTGAGTGGCATTTCGAACTTGAAGGGTTTCGAAGCGGGAACCGGCAAAGCACTACCACCTCGGTATAAGTTGGCTCTCTAGCATAATAGTATTTGTAGATTTTGTGTTAAGTTTACCAATTTTGCATATAAAATAAATTGTGCTTGTAATGCAAAGTTGTTGTAATAATTGGATAATGTAGGGTTTATGCATACATGTTGTAATTGTTCAATAAATTTGGAATTTTCACTACCACAGAGATGGGCATTAGCAACCCCAACTTAGCAACTGTTTTCAAGAAAACCGTTGTTGTAAAGTGGTAGTGGCATTTTGGAAATTTAATAAAACACATCAGCAACGGTTTATCAGAAGGAACAGTTGGGAAAGACTTGCCCGAAATCTGAAAAAGAACCAACAACTGTTCCTTTAAAAAACAGTTGGGAAAGGCATATCATTCCCAACTGTTCCTTAAGAAGAAACAGTTGTTGATTCATGTGCAAGAATTAACAACGGTTCATAATAAAAAACCGTTGGGAAAGGGAGAGCATTCCCAACGGTTCCTAAAATAGAAACCGTTGTTGATTCTTGGTAACATAAAATATTCATGTGCAAGAATTAACAACGGTTCACTATAAAAAACCGTTGGGAATGGGATAGCATTCCCAACGGTTTCTAAAGTATAAACCGTTGTTGATTCTTGGGCAACATAAAATATTCATGTCCAAGAATTAACAACTGTTTTTTATTAATAACAGTTGCTGATTCCTTCTTATGGCCCATTTAACAACTGTTTTTTATTAATAACCGTTGTTGATTCTTGGGTAACATAAAATATTCATGTGCAAGAATTAACAACTGTTTTTTATTAATAACAGTTGCTGATTCCTTCTTATGGCCCATTTAACAACTGTTTTGTTTAACAACCGTTGGTGATTGTTTTTCCTAGTTTCCCGCCTCCACATCTTTCAACCACTTTCCCTAGTTTCCCTAATTTTCCGCCTCCACAGTTTGATTCTTTTCAAACTGTCTTTTGCTCTACTATAATTTCAACTTCAGGCCTTAGTCAATTTGTATTTCCCTCAATTTCAAAACCCGACTAAAACCCTTCCCTCTTCATGGAGCATGATGGAGGGCTGCTTGATAGCGGCAAAGGCGGCGCAATAGAGGCCAGCACCAACTCTCCGCGAAAAGGTCCCGCAACGGAGGCTACCACCAACTTCAGTCTCCCTGCTCTCCGCACAAAGAAGGCCAGCACCAACCCTCGCTTTCCTTGCTCTCTCCGACAGCAAAGGCAGCACCATCACTGCTCTTTTCTTGCTCTCTCAAGGTAGCACCGGCACTTCCTTTCCTTGCTCTCTCAAAGTTCAAACAAATCGTAGTCAAACTTTCTTCCCCTAAAGTCAAGAAAAAAATTAACAAACTGAATTGTAAATGATTCATGTACGAAATTGTTTCTAAGATATTGCAAAAAAATATATTATTGGTTCTGCTGATGCAAGATTAGGAGATGCTGGTGCAAGATCAGGAGGAAGTGATGGTGCAAGATTAGGAGAAGGTGCTGATGTATACGGATATTATTAGGATTTATGAAATTCTATTATATTATGATGGATTTTAATTTTGTTGGATATATGAATATGATATTATATTGGATTTTAGTTTGTTAATTAATCTGTGGTATTATTAGAATTTATTATTAGTTTTTTAATGTACATTTTTTTTGTTAATATGGTATATAATATCTAATTTGAATGAGCAAAGGGCTGATCTCTATAAGTAAACAATTTTTTTTTTTTAAAAAAATCATCATCCCAACTGTTATTTACAAAAAACAGTTGTTAATTTCTAAGAATCAACAACTGTTATTTACAAAAAACAGTTGTTAATTTCTAAGAATCAACAACTGTTATTTACAAAAAACAGTTGTTAATTCTTAAGAATCAACAACGGTTATTTACAAAAAACAGTTGTTAATTCTTAAGAATCAACAACGGTTATTTACAAAAAACAGTTGTTAATTCTTAAGAATGAACAACGGTTATTTCTTATAAACCGTTGGGAATTGCTATCATCAACAACGGTTCCTTCTTATAAACCGTTGTTGATTAACAGCATCAACAACGGTTCTTTAGTAAGCATTAGCAACCCCGGTATTACAGACGGTCACTGAACCGCTGGGAATTGTCATTAAATAACCGCTGTTGATGCTTTTCTCTGTGGTAGTGTTTGATGCAAAATTGTTGCAACCGATTTAGTTAGTATTTGTAATAAACACTTTTGCAATACGATATATCTTGAAAGCTATATTTTCTAAGAGTGAGGCTACAGTACTATTAATAGTACAAAGTGGTTCATACTATGGCTCCATATTATCATTTTTGAAGTTCAATTTATCAATCCAACCCACTCAATATGATCTCCATATATAAATATCATTGTAGACCAAATTTTATAATTCTTTTTTATTTTTTTAGATAATTAGAAAAATAATTTAATGTTTAAATTTTATAATTTATGGTGTTTTTTTACTTTTAATGTTTAAATTTTATAATTTATGGTGTTTTTTTACTTTTAATGTTTAAATTTTATAATTTATGTTTTTTTACTTTTTTAGATAATTAGAAAAATAATTTAATGTAAACATTATAGACCATTCAAAATATTGTTTTTTATATATCAAAATATATGGCTAAAAAATTTTTAAAAAATATAAAATTTGGTCTAGAAGTACATCAACATATGGAGATCACGTTGAGTGGTTTGGATCGATCAATTGAACTTTAAAAATCAAAATATAAAGCCGTAGTACAGGCCGTTTGCACTATTAATAGTACCGCAGCCTCACTCTTTTTTGTATAAGTATTTTTCTTGCTTACATTCTCGATCTTATATTTTGCTCGGCACCCAAATTATCCGAAGAACTGAGATATAATTATAGTTTCTATTTATTGATTCACATACTAAAAAAATAAATTGAGATTAATTTTGTTAAAAAAAAAAAACTAAATATTTGCTTATTCATTTACCCCGCGGCGAATTATGTGCGGGTTTTTTGCAAGTTAACAAAAATAATAATCTCATAATAAACAGATATATATATTTCCAAACGGGAGATTATTTGCCACACAACACAACGAATGCCACAGAGACTGTACAACTTCCCACAATAGTATGTCGATCGGACTATTTCAGAAAAATTAAACTGTTAAATGATAAATTTAGAATGTGGCAGGAAATAGGACAATGTTTATATAAAAAAAATAAAAAAATCTTATTTTTAATTTTCGAAAATAAAACAACTTATTTTGAAAAATAGTAAATCGGAGTTCCCAGAACCCGGCCTTACTATTGGTAGGCCGGTTCCTGGGAACCCGGCCTACCAATTTTTTTTTTTTTTTTGATATTTTTTTCAGATAGATCTCGTTGTTGGCTTTCTGTAGCCGCGAAGTTTGCTCCGATCGGAGTTTTCTATCAAAAGTTATGCCCGTTTGAATGTTGAGTATCCGAAATATAGGATGAGATTCCGTATAAAATCAGAACGGAATTCTCACATACATTTACAAAAAAGTACAATCATAATTAATATCTCACATACATTTTGGACTTCCTTTGTAGATAACCAACATGATTTGGACTGCACGGACGATATGCCAGAGAACTGATGAGAAGTAAATATGAGTGGACGTCGTATAACCCTCGAAAATATTACTGAAAGCTTCCCTAAGAAAATATTACTGAAAGCTTCCCTAAGAAAATAAACCCTAAGCACGAAATCTTTAATCCCCGATTTCGGAGGCCTAAAGAGCTTTTTCGGCCCCGGAGACGGCCGTTACGGGCTTTGCCGGTAAACCCTGGTAGATCTCTTCGCGACCTTTCTGTGGCCGCTGAGAACGCCTCAATCGGACTTTTCTATCAAAAGTTATGGCCGTTTGAAGTTCGTATGTTAATTCGGTTGATTTTCTCGACGTTCTTTTGCACGAGCAGCCGGCAATTAATTCTTGTCCGCGCGATCCGAGAATTGTACAACGCTGTCTTACTGAATTAATAAAAATAATTCTCAATTTTTTATTAGTTTACAGCAACCTGATTATAGGTCTCCCAATATTGAAGGTGTTCTCATGATCTGTTGGCAATATTGTTGTACATTTAATTTTTAAAAAACATTTTTACTGTTGCAATTTTGATTTTTTTATTTTTTTCTACTGTTGGGCACTCAACATTCAAACTGGCATAACTTTTGATAGAAAACTCCGATCGGAGCAAACTTCGCGGCTACGGAAAGATAACAACGAGATCTATCTGAAAAAAGTATCAAAAAAAAAAAAATTGGTAGGCCGGTTCCTGGGAACCCGGCCTACCAACAGTAAGGCCGGGTTCTGAGAACCCGGATTTACTATTTTTCAAAATAAGTTCTTTTATTTTCGAAAATAAAAAATAAGTTCTTTTATTTTCGAAAATAAAAAATAAGATTTTTTTATTTTTTATATATAAAAATTGTCCCAGGAAATATGCAAAATTCCCTCCATATATGCGGCAAGTTATTTTTATGCTACATCCTTATATATATATGTAACCGACTAGCTAGTATTCCTACGGTGACATATATACATATATACACACATATATGATATGCCTCTTATTCTTCATCATCTAATTAGATTAAAGCTCATTAAAACAACACCAAAATTAATCTCGTCAGACTTGCAACTCCGTACCGCAACCGGCTGCGCGATGGTGTCGTCTGAGTCTGACATTGGAGTGCCGAGAAGACCTATGCGGAACCCTGCTTGCCCGGGAGTACCGGTCTCGACGGTCTCTGCTAATGAAACTTCGATTCATTCATACGAACTACAATTACCTGATGGTCGCCACAATCTACGTCCAGGATATGTTTGTCTCACATGTGCTAGAGCTATGTTTTGACGACTGAAAGAGGTTCAATCAGGACCCGAAACACTATGGTGGCAACCGCGGCACCCTGATTGCCCGGGAAGGCGTCTATGCGAGCTGTCCAACTGCGTTCACAACGCGCCGGTCTTGAGGATGTCCGCCGATGAGATATTTTACGACGATTTGTATAAGTACATCACTTATGGCCAATATCCTGATCTCAGTTGCGTTAGATTTCGGCATCAGCGGGGACGTTCTGAAATAGGACCAGAAAATCCGCGGCGGCACCCTGCATATGCTTCTATCACTTGGGTTAGACTTAGAGGTGGGTATCGGCCTTTGGATGACGCCGCTTCTGAATTAGAATCGAATGATTGGGACGTTTCCAGAAAGATTATGAAGGACGCTTTTAGAGATGTACTTGACAGGATCAGAGCTTCCTTTTGCTTATGTTCATCCGGATCGATGGTCCATCCAGCAGAAAAAGTAAAGCGAAGCTAGTGATGTAAAACCAGAAGAAGTAACACCAATATTAATTAGTTTAAAAGAGAGTTGCTTTCAGTTTTGTTAATACACTCTTTATTGCCATTTATTGTAGCTTATTAATTGTGTACTGTTAATTTAGTTATTGACTGCTTGCAAATTTGGAACTCTGTCTTGTTTTCAATTTTAGTTTCAAATTCTTTGGCTTAAAATTGCTTGAAAAACGATTCAGTGGAGAAATAAACGAACCAGGAACAATTAATCTGTTGATGGCAAGCCTTGAAACAGGAATTAAATGGTGATTGCTTATGAATACATAATTCCTTGTTCACTTAAAATTCTATAGATATAGAGGTTTACTTAGTGTTTGAGTTGCAAATTTATTTTATGAATCATACAAATTAATTCGGCTACAGTTATGAATGAAAGTGGCAACATGTATGGATTTTATTTTCTAGTATGTCCAATGCCTGATCTACACATTTGTTAGCTTCACTTCAACCATTGAAAATCAATCTTATTATTATCTAATTAAATTAATGCTACTAAAACATCACAATATAATTCATCGTTTTGCCGTGTTGTCCCAATTGCGCATTATTGCGCCAAAATTATTCGATTTTTTTGACAATATTGGAAAGTTGCGGCCTGTAAATTTTACTACATACAACAAGCGGATCTTCTTTGATTCAGCAAGCCTATACACTCATAATAATAATAATAATAATAATAATAATAATAATAATAATAATAATAATAATAATAATAATAATAATAATAATAATAATATTAATAATAATAATAATAATAATAATAATAATAATAATAACAACAACAACAACAACAACAACAACAATAACAATAACAACAATAACAATAATAACAATAATAATAAGAATAATAACAATAACAATAACAATAATAACAATAATAATAATTTATTATTGTTATTGTTATTGTTATTGTTACTACTATTATTATTATTGTAACAACAACAACAACAATAATAACAGTAATTGTAATTGTAATAATATGATGATTAATATCAATAATATCAATATCAATGTCTCCAAATGAAAATGGATTTTCCCACAATAATTCCCATAGTACAACTGAACACTCATTTTTACATATTACATAATTGTTCCCACGTGTGTGGGTTTTCATATCCGAAATTTCCCACCCCACATAATCTCATGACAACCGAACAGACCCTAAATAAGAACATTTTTTAGCTCTGGTACACAGTATCTCGGCCCACAGATAAGACTTCTCAAGCTCATTTATTTATACTTCAGAGAAGTTTGGTATTATTTTCAATATTTTGAATTCATAATTCGTTTTACACGATACACCTAGCTAGGAAACTAGAAATTTATCTTAGAGTAAGTTAAAACAATTGTATTCATTAAGAAATTATATATAGAATTACATTTGCATCAGACTGCATATTATATGTAGAATCTTACATTTGCATCATTAAAGCATAAAACAACCATCAATTCTCGCGGGTTCCAAAAACTTCTATTAAAAAAGAAAAAATTTGATTGAGGTCTTATATAACTTTACCATTATTTCATGCTCTTAGCTCAGTTGCATATATAGCTATTCTTTTCAGATATTTATTGGGTCCAGATTTATATGATCGATCATGTTAATCGAGTGGTTCAAACTAATTGTGCCTTAACAATAATTAAATCAAATTTAATAACTAAGAGCTGCCAAACATTCTTCAATTTGATAAAATTTCGAACTATAGTAAATGAACATTTAAAAGCGCGCGAGTAGAATAACAATAGTTACACAATAATATATCATATATACAATGATATGAAGTTATAAACAATTACATAATAACCAGTACATGCACTAGCTAGAACAAAGCGATTACATTGTATTATTTATTGTACAAAACAAATTAAGACACACCAAATAAAACAATTTTATTCATTTACACATATATATAAACATATATAAACAGATTAATACTTATGCCTTCTTTCTTCATTATGTACATGTATGTCAGTTGAAGAACCACGGTTCAGTAGTGTGTATATATCAGACATCATGAAATAATTCTAGTTCCCTGAATTGTGGATGCATGACTTTATTGTGCAACGAGCTTTTCCAGGACAGCTGGGGTGCCTCTGCAAATGGCAAAATCAATCGACAATTAGCATGTATATATTCAGGTTATAAAATCAGATTAATTTATTTGTTACAAGATCGGATTTACTTGTTATATTATGAGTGTGTCTATGGACGTATGGATGCATTTTCAATGGACGCAATTAAGATGTTTATCTATATTCAGCTAGCAACACGATACACAGATATATGCACACATAATCATATCATATGTATTAATTAACGAGGGAAGATGTGTACGAATGATGAATCAGCAAATTAATTAATTACAAAAATGTTGATGATATAATTAAAACATGCACAATTCACACATATATGTATATATAGTGAAAGAGGTAGATCGAGCAAACAACGAATAAATGATGTATGTACCTTAACTGGCTTGGATGGAGATGAGCATGGAGAACTCATTTTTTTTTGTAATAGAAACTCAAAGTACAAGTAATATTGTGTTCTACTCTTATATATTGTGTCTCTCTTATTTCAGTTTTCTATATACAAGTTCTGGTTCCAAGCTTCTCTATATATAGCATTTCATGACAAGCGAATTCAGATGGAATATTCAAGTTGTTCAAAGATGAAAGTTAAAAGGGCATTTACATATGTTGAATTTACCGCATAATTCAAGCTGTTTAGTAAATGTATATGTATTGACAAACCTACGCATTTCTTCCAATTATACGTAATCGTACGTTAGTGTAATTTGGTGTCACTAAATTAATAACATGGAGAAATTTAACTGGAATTGAATATGTCTTAATTTAATTTCCATGCAAAGAGTCTTAATTTCCATAAGTTTTTCCATGTCTGAATAAATTGTATCGTTGTAGTCATAAATGGACAGAAAATTTGAAGGCAAGCACATATACAAACATCACTTCATCGATAAAAAAAAATATATATATTATTTAAAATTAAACCATTACAAAACCTTAAACTTAAAATAAGATGGTAACCAAAAATTATTGCTTTCACATTCGATCAGAGTTATTAATTCACGCATGAATTGCCTGTAAAAAATAATGAGGCCGGTGAATCTAAAAAAAAAACTATATATATTAAGAACTGCTTCTGCCAACAATTCGAAATAGACAGTATCGACGCACGGCAGTTACGAACCATTATTATCAATATAACACGAGAAATAACAACAATAAAGGTGCCATGAGGCTGGCATGAGGTATATATGCAAAATATCGTGGAAAATATATTGAAGCAGGAGGGTACATTTTTTATTCGTTGAAAATAAGGTAATAATATTTCTACATTGATGAACTAGCTAGTAACTTCTACGATATACCAGTACTCATATGGAAAATAAAACTAATTACTACTAGTAAATTAAGTAGCAAAATGCAACTAATTAATTACTACTAGTAAAGTAGCAATGAAATTTACACTTGTCTTTGGATGAGAATGAGATCGGTGAATTGATTAATTTCTTCGACGTGGCAGGTGAGCATGTGTGGACAAAGGAATTTCTTATTTTGTTTTTTAGGGTTTGATTGAAGAATTAAATCTTGAATTGGTCAAGTTTGTTGCTGGCCAGGTTAATTGAAATTGTTCATTAATTAATGTTTCCTTCTTATTAATTTGTTTTCTACTTTGACTTGACATAATATGTAGTGGTAAATATTTCTTGATTATATTATATATATCACATGAAATTCACCTATGTGTTCAGTGTTTAAACGAAAAGTTCCATGTAATTAGTACATATCCCTTTATAGTATATATAATTTGGGACGAAGTTCTACAGTGCAATGAACAGTTATATGAACAGTGATTGTTATTATTATTTTTTATTTTATTTATTTATTTATTTATTTATTTATTTATTTATTTTTATGTGGGTGTGTTTAAGAGAGCAACACCATTTGATATCCAATCTTCCAGTGATTCAATTCGCACACAGCCAAATAGATACATGGATCCAATGTTGTTTGTACCAAGCAAAATCGACAATAAAAATCATTAATATATGAGTTATGCCGAAATGTGTAAATGACATGAAGTTTCTATAATTGATAATTGTTATAATATGGAGTTCGGCTACTGTGCTTTCGTAAGTATTTCGGATCGAAACGCTTATAGTCTGAATTCGAAATCTGTCGTCCAAAATTTTAATCTTAATAGCTTATAATAATCTTGACATAATTAACTTGTAGTTATTTAAGTTGGGACGAGTTTTGCTATAGTGTTAGCAATAGTTGTTTCTACGGTAACTTTTTTTTTTTGAATGAATTTGGCGCATGTTAGTCAAATCATCAAAGAGCAATGAATTTTAAAGGTGACAAAATGTGACCCGACCCGATAAATCTGCCCGACACGCTCGATCCAAACCCGACCCAACCAGAGTTTCAGAGAAAGTCAAACTGACCCGAACCCGACCCGATCCAAACCCAACCCAACCCGAGTTTCAGGGAAAGTCAAACTGACCCGAACTCGACTCGATCCGACCCATGTTTCAGGGAAAGTCAGACTGACGTGAACCAAACCCGACCCGTATTTTAAGGAAAGTCAGACTGACCCGAACCCGACCCGAACAACCCGAAACCTGAGATAACTTGGGAATAGAGGTGCAAAATATGACCAGACCCGAAAAACTTGCCCGACCCAACCCGTCCAAAAAAAATGCCGACAGACGTCAACCCGATACCCGACCCAACCCGACCCGACATTTCCATTTGGTCAAACTGACCCGACCCGACAAATCCATTTGGTCAAACTGACCCGACCCGACAAATCCATTTGGTCAAACTGACCCGACCCGACCAGACAATCTGCCACCTCTAATGAATTTGCACCGGTTATACTATACATACGGCTTCAAAATCCTTTTTCTTTTTTTTTTAATTATCCTTTCCCAAAGATTGAAACGGTGATAGATGACCAGTTATATTATTTTACTTACAACTCCATTTCAAGACCAACGAAGATATCTATATTCCAGTTTTCAAAATCATTTTTTTTTAATGATTGTTTTTAAATTGTCTTTGAATAAACCATTCTGCATTTCAACAATAATTTGCCCAAAAAAAGGTATTATTATTAAAGAGTTATTTTAGATATTTTTTATGTTTTTATAATCATGTAATGAATCTTCTTGGCACTGTGAAGGGTATGATATCTTGAAAATTATTATTTTGACAATTATAGAGAATTTTTCATTATATTAGAAAATTACTTCAAAAATAAAACGAAAACATTTTTAACATGTAATTCAATTTTCATAAAATTTGCTAGCTTTTGATAAATTATCAAAGACAATAAAAATTATTATTATTTTTCTACTTTTTATATCATTAAAATTCAAATAGCTCAATATCAATAAATTATACATCTCAATAGTTACTGCCGAAGCAAAGCGAGGCATTCTTCTAGTGAAATCTAATATTGTATTATCTGCTGACTGCATTTAGATACTTGAAGATCGATATACTGCTCGGTCAAGTTGATTGTCAATATGTTGAATTAATGTATTTTCCGTGTTTATGTTGAATTCATGTTGACGGTCAGTATATGTGACTGGTGAAATATTATATGCTTCTGTTGAATTCTTGTAAATTTCTATGTAGTTATGTCGCACATTTTCTCGACGGCAACTACATATTTATCTCCTAGTTGGCAGTGATCAGTTGTTTGCCAAAACTTTAATGCCTTCAATATTTTTATTAAATTAAATTTGAGGACTTGAACCTCACCTTTCGATCAAAAAAGAATAATTTTATTAAATTTAAAAAAAACTTGCAAGATAATTAGATAATTATTTATTATACAATTTTGTATGAAAGTTCGAAACATCAAAATTTAGAAACTGACAAGAACAAAATGTAAATTAAAAAGTATATATATCTGTACAAATTATCCATATATGAAACTAACATCACTACAACAGATTGGGCATTCACCAACACATGACCTGCTAGAGATATCACTCGGTTTTGCTAAATGCCTACTTCAGCAACAGGGAGATGCGACACCAGCTTCTGTCTAGCTGAACTTTTTACTAGCCTCTTTTCATTGGTGATTAAAATTATTTTTTCCTTTATCTTGTTCCTTAGCAACACACGCTAGCAAGACCAGAGTCCAAAAGTGAATGTGAAAAGCAAAACAACACTCCACAGGAAAGATAAAAAAATTAAAAATAAGGGTACTGCATGTTGGGTCCGCTGGGCAGTGATAGATTAAAGAACATAAAATAATTCGCAGGGACATGGTTGCGGGTCCACATAAAATACACGTTAGCAGGGACCAATAATTCATTCTAAGCTAACACTGGGATTCAAACCCAAAACCACACGCGGCTCAACTTTATGTTGTCTCCAAAAACCATATGATCCAATGTTTATTAGTTGCCAATTTTTGGCAATTGTCACAGACTAAATACGGTTTTTATATACAAATTTTCGGATAAAATGTAATTTATACTTTAAAAAGAGTTGAACTATTATGCAAATGATCAAATTATATTTTGCCATGTCCGAAATTTTGATTTATGGTTCTCATTAAATTTATTATATAAAAATACTTAGGTATGCAAAAAAATTTCATTTTTGGAGATTTTAAAGTAATTTTTTCGGATTTTTAAAAATGGCTCTAAAATATTAATAAAATAATGCTTGTTTGTGTATAAATTTTAAAAAATCCGAAATAAAAACTTAAAAAGCTCAAAAAATAGAAAATTTTTGTATTTTGTATGTGTTTTATATGATGAATTTAATGGAAACCATAAATTAAAATTTTGGATATGACAAGATATAATTTGAACCGTTAGCATTTCACTCAAAATGCTAATGTTTGCCCAATAGTTTTACTCCTTTAAAAATCATGGGAAATAGAAAAATAATCATGAAAAATTAATTAAAAATCAAGAAGTTGATTTGTAATCAATGACACGGTTTTGGTCAATTTTATGATCGTTTAAGAATTCATCAATAATTTATGGCCCTTCGTTATTGCAAAAATTATTTCATGTGATGAATAATAAAACAAATTCAAAATCTGACAATATTTTATTAGATAACTTCGAATTGCAAGCTGTAGAATCAAAACTTAATCATCGGCTGAAATGCTTTTGGAGGGAAATGAAAATGATACTTTTTGGAGGGAAATGAAAATGATACTTTAGCTCGAAATGGGCATAGGAGGGAAAAGCAAAATTATTTAGCTCTATAGAGAGACGTGAAAAAAACAATTATGTATAAATCAATGATTTTTTTAATTTAAAATGATGACTGATTAGCATTATTATAAGAGTAACATGTTGATGATTTTTATTAATCGATTATTACGTAACTCATTTTCTTTTGCATTGTACGTAGTGTGCAGTGCACTATTACTTGACATATGTTAATGCATATGTCAATTGTGCGATGAAAAATAATTTATATGAAGCAACTTGATATCATTTAATGCTTATTGGACTCTTACATATAATAATTTGTTAATCCATGATGGATAAATTATTGTTCGTTGGTTTATGATCTTTTTCAAAAAAAATTGTCTATGAATATTGTAGATCCACTGTTGATCATTTCATTTTCAATTTGATGGTGTACGATGTTTTTGGGTTAATTTGAGCCACCATTTGATGTAAAAAATTAACAAAATTAAGCACAAACACTAATGAAACATATTCGAGCGTATCAGTACGGTTTGATTTTGTTTTTCACTTAAAATTGTCGATTAGTGGTGTGTAGTTACTATCTCCTCTTACACAAGCAATGAACGTGAGACAACATAATGTGCAAGAATATTATGGTGAAAATTTTCTTTTGAAGACTTGTTGATCCGAACCGCTCAATTTGAAGTTCAACATACAAAATTAAGGCTGTCCAAATTTTGTGAGAAAATATGTTAATTCGACGGTTGATCCAATAAAATTAAAAGTGACAGATTAACGGCCATCATTTAAAATATGCATGATGACAACCTTAACCACAATAAAATAGCATAAAATCTTAAAAACTAAAACATTAGTGCCTTCTGATCTATTTAGTAAAAGAAATTTGCCCAAAAGTAATTTACTTGCCTTTGATCATACAAGTTTAAAATGAACGGTTATCAATAATAATTTAATTTTGATGATAAAAACATAATGAGATTGTGACAAAATTTGGTACTCAGCATCATGTAGTACACAAGAAGCCTTCTACGATTTTTAATATTTTTTTTTGCAGTGATTTAATATTTTACTGATAAACATTTGCACTTATATAAACATGATGTTATCCTGATTCAATAGATCAGAATCACACGGTCCATATAATTGGATAAATGCATTTATCTGAATTACTTATATATATCCAAACATCTCTATTTGATTAGGTACAATGCTAATGACCACTCTTCTATGAAATGACAAGAGGACCGTTGGATTTTTGTAAGATTTACACAAAAGTTCTTATCTTATGGATCTGATGGCTGTGAGTGATATAGAATGATGGTTTGGTCCAACTTGTGAAAAACTCTTATTCCGGCTACTACACATAGCAAGTTCTACACAAAGTACTCTACTCGTTCAGTACTTCGCGAATTTCAGACGGGAAGTCGGAGGAGACACAGACGCAGCCTCCCCAGTCTTGACCGTCTAGGGTTTTCTTTCTCTCCACCTTCCTCTCCTCTTTTTCCCGTTCTCCGCCGTAACGCGGCACTGCTTCTTCTTTACCGTAAAGATCCGGCAAAAAAACCCTCAAAACCCTCTCAATCCTCAAAACCTTCAAAACCCTCGTTTTTGTTGCTCGATCGGCTCAACCTCCTCTTCAAAACCCTTAAAGAGACGGGCGACGGATAGCACGAACGAGTGCCGACCGGTGGAGCGGCGACGGCGGCGGCGACGACGACGACGAGGAGATAGGCAACGGATAGCTCGAGCGCACACCATCTCTTCACTGTCGCGAATACTTTTCCGGTAATGATTTTGCTATTATCCTCGGCTCATGAGGTGTGCTAGGCTGTACCGAACCCTAGAATTTGTATTTGCTGTAGAATTGGTGAAGCAGGTGGAATCTTGAACTCTCTTGCGAGTCTATTTGCCGTAGAATTGGTATTATTCAGGAGCAATTTTTGCTCTCTACCAAGTTCATGATTTTCTATGTTGGACTGAATGAAATAGAATAAAACAAAGCTTATTGATAGAGGGATTGCTTTTACTTATCGTTACCGAATCTACTCTTTCATCAAGGTCCATTTCGCTTTGTTTTAGTTATCTGTCCCCATTTTCAATTCTAATAATTTGTTTAATATTGCTAACTGTGAGTCATTTTTATGTTTTATCCAATGCTAGCAGTATTTTTGGTTAGGAAGGATTGGAGAACTTCATGAAAGAATCACAGCACCAGGCAGAGGCAGTTTCATATACAAGGTAACAAAGTTAAAGATTAATTTGACTCTATTAATTTAATCTACTGTCAACATCTCTGCACCATTCTTTACATTTTGCACTTAGTTATCAAATCAGTGTGTTGTTTTACAACTGATAAGAACATATTTTCAATTAAATGATTAGTGCATTGTTGTTGTGAATCAAGTGGACTGGCTACAAATTTGAAAGGGAGATTTTGAGAATAAGCAATATAAAAGAACAAATATATATGCTTCTGTAATGTAGTCTGTTGGTCGCATTAGTTTTTTTGCAAATCAGCTTCTTTATATTAATTCGAAGTTTCAAATGAATAAGATGTAGTGATACACAGTCCTTGCTTGTGCAATGGATTTTGATAAGAAAATTGATGGATTTGAGCTTGTCAAAACCGCATCAGGAACAAGAATCATGGGTGCGCTCATAAAAGAAATCAGGTACTCAATTTAGCATATGTTTTTCTGTTTTTAAGGAAACACTTGTCGTTTTTCTGAGTATCGCTGAAAGGCTGAAACTATAAATGATAACTGAGGTACCTATTTAAAAGAGACAAAAAGATGGTAAGAAATCATAAGGAGGTACAGTTCTTAATAGTGTGCAGCTGGTAAACACTGCAACCACACCTTGTATAGACTCTATTCCATTCCTCGTTCTCAGTTCCACTCTTCTGCTATTCAGTCCCTACTCTGATCTCTACCAAACAGACCGGTTATGTATCTATGACTCAAGTCAGCAAGATCACTACCTAGTAACATACATGTGTATCTCTTCAGAATTGATCTTTTAGTTTCAGATCTTTTGAACTCAAGGCTACTATTTAGATATATATTCTTCATCTATATACACCCTTTGATAATAGGTTCTAAAAATTGAGATCGATTGTACCCTTGGAGACATGAGTGAAGACCTTGTCAGCCTTGCAAAAGACCACATGAAGTTGCAAGTAAGTATATAGAGTCTTAATATAAACGGTTATAAATTTCAACATGCTCATTATGACTAGTCAACACAAAACAGTGGCATAATTTTAGTGGCAAAGACTTCGAGTTAACAGTCATGCAAAAGATTGTAACTAGACTTATTAGGGAAGACTCACAGAATTATTGAATTAGATTATATGGGAAGCTTTGATGTTGTATTATTCAATTGTGATTGGGTCGATGTCACACTAAGGGGTATGAAAAAGATGAATATGATTTCATACGAGTCAATTTCTCACATTTCATACACAGCATGAAACTGTTGATATTTAATTACTTCACAAGTTGAGCAAGTATTTTATGTTTATGTCAGATATAAAGCGCACAAGTCCTCAAAGTTTCCTGCCATAGAAGTGAAGCCCCAGGATGTTTAAGTTTCAGGTGGTGAGGAAGTCTTGGAAGATGTGTGATGTCAACTGTACCAGGCAGTTTTATTAGATGTTATAGAAAGTTCAATTTAAAATTATATATGTTCGGATACTGAAGGTGCTATTGTTGATGACATTCAACCTAAAACTCTTCATAGGACTCATAGTTGGAGCTGAAAATGAAAATTGTTTAGACTTCTAAGATGTTTACATCTCATTTCTTTTGTTGATTGTAATTTGGCATATTTTTATGTTTAAGTTAAATGTAAATTGATTATCAGCTCTAATATAATTTGAAATTTCCAGCTTTCATTTATTATAATTGTGTATAGCTGATAGGCCACAGTATAATACGTGTCATTGTGAAATATAATAATTTGTGGGGGCCACGTGTATTTAAATGTTGCTGTATTGTTATTTTGGTCTTGCAAAATGAAGACAGGGGTAATGTGAAATGACCTTTTTGCCACTAGAATTATAAATGGAAACATTAACCAGCAAGACCACTTCGTTTTAGCTGTATGTGCTGACATTTAGTGTGGCTACCTTGCAAAATTGAGTTTCCTACCTTCACCCACACCATGATTTACTTTTGCTATATACCCTTGCTAGACTGCATTCACCCAGACTTGAGGACGTGTTGCTGAGAATACTAGCCACATGTATATGAGCTTTGGGCAAAACTTGAAGGTCTTGCTAAAGGCCTTATCTGTTGTAGTGCATGCATTTTTTTAATATATTAGTAGTTTTACACACATATGTATGTTTTTTTAAGTTCCTTTACTGTAGGTCTGTAGCAAATAAAAAGTGTCATATAACATATGAATCTAAACCGTGTGCAAATTGAATTAAAAACCAGGACTATAAAATGTTCAATTTGTTTGCCTTAAGACTTCACTGTGCAACCTTGGATGCTGGACTGTTTCGCTTGAGCTAAAATATGGGCCTGAAATCGGTCCATAACATATCAGTTATGACTATGACCCCAGTAGAGTAGAAGGACTGGCACGAATTGTAACACCTAGCTAGCAGTAGCAGGTCCAATTTGAGACCCCAGTACGTAATTCTTCTATTTTTGGGTCTGTACTCTGTAGTGTAGGCAGGCAATTCAATAGTAGCAGATAGCCCAAACCAAAGAACACAATATGAAATAAATAAATAAATAAAATGAAATGGAAGAGCTGCCTGGTCCGCGGCGCCGTTTTACCCACCCATAAAATTGGCACCCTTTTTCAAACGGCGGAAAGAAAAGGAAAAAGAAAAAGAAAAGGGAGCGAGCGAGCGAAATGGCGTCCATGGCGCGAATCGGTTCGGTTCTTCCACGGTGCACTCGCCTCCGCCACTCAATCCCTTCTTCTGCCTCCTCTCAGTTATCTACTCTGAAGGACCGAGGCGTCCTCCTCCTCCTCCCTTACAATCCTCGCCTTGGTAATTTAAATCTAATTCCCTCCCTTTTAATTTAGTTGAACAAATTCGTTGTCAGCTCGTGCTTGCAGAGCTTCTGGAAACGCATCCGGTTGATAATTGATTCGATCCTGTTGTTAGTTAATACCAGCACGGCTGAGGTGATATTTCTGCATAAATGAGCTTCCAATTACTTGAATGATGCATTGTAATATTTCAAGTTTGTCAGTGTACTGATCAGTACTTGTATAGAATTAATTATCACCCCTTGATTGTATAGAATTAATTAATTCTTGTTGTCTTTTATAAAGAAATTGTTTATTGAAAACTTATGTTTCTGAAGATGTTGATTCATTCTGTTTATCTGCACTTACTGTCCTTTCTTTAACATAGTTACACGATAAATAAAGTATGAGCATAGATTATTAGATTGGGCCAGTTTTCTGTATAGACATTCCCAATTAACAGAAAGGTTTAGAAGTCAATGGCTTAACTTGACAACAGTTTTTTTATGAGCAGGGCCATCAGGTCATGTTTACAATCTTCTATTTTGTAAGGTCATATTGTCATAAGGAAGCCATCTAGTTATCTGATTTATGTTATTGATTTGGTTGAGCAATAGTTATCTTAGCTGTTACGGCGCAGTTATTGGGAAACATATCATAGTTTCTATATTCTGAACCTTGAGTATCAGGTTCAGAGTCAATTCCTCGAGGATTTACAGTTTTACATTCTTAGCGAAGGAAGTTATTTTATGTTTTTGCTTTGCTATTTTTATCTTTTATCCTAGAGATCAATCTATCACGTAACCTCAATTTTTCATTTTTTTTAAACCTCACTGAACCTTGCTTTCACCAATACATTTATTATCCAAAAGAAACATAAGGCTCCAAACATTTTATTTTCAAGTTTTCACTGTTAAATTGTTTTCCTCATATGATGTGTAATTTACCATTGCCTCAGATTTTAAATGCAAAGTTCACTCAAGTGTGAAAGAGCCAATTGCGACAGAGCTAAAGGGGGATAAATCATGGAACGTAAAAATGCTTTATGATGGTGATTGCCCACTTTGCATGCGCGAGGTCTATCTCTGTTTATACCTATTTTGTGTTTCCAATGTAGCATTACTATTGCTCAACCAAACATATTTTCAGTTTAGTTGTTGTTATTTGCAATATCTATAGAAATTGGCGGCACAAGGTTTTAACTCAAGGATTCAAGGACAATAAAGAAACAATTAAAAATGTAGCATAATATCACTACAATTATGCTCTCTTTGCTTTGGAATGGATCAAATACTTGAACTGGTATCTGATATTGGCAATACATTGCAGCAGAAGTATTATTCTCTCAAGTACACAACAGCATAGCATAAACTTCTCAGAACAGTTTAACTTCAGCATAATGATCTGTACTTGAATTCTAAAGTAGACGTCCCTTGATTTTTAAATGTTCATTTTTTTTATTTTTTTCGTAGGTGAATATGCTTAAGGAAAGGAACAAATCATTTGGGACGATAAAATTTTTAGACATAAGCTCAAAGGATTACTCTCCTCAGGAAAATCAAGGGCTTGAATATGAAACTGTTTGTCTTTTAATCTTTTACCCATTTATCCCCAGAATTGACAATTTAGTATATCATATCATTTTTTTTCTTCAAATGATAAATCCATTGTTTTTGGTGTTCTTCTAGGTTATGGGGAGGATCCATGCAATTATGTTGGATGGCACTGTTGTTACTGATGTTAAGGTATGCATTTTGAAACCTTTCTGATAGCTAGTTTATATAAATCACGTTTATTAATGAATCTTCTAATCCAAAAAATAAAATAATCCTTTATTTCTTGTGAAACAGGCGTTTAGAAAACTCTATGAGGCAGTTGGGCTTGGATGGGTCTATGCTGTTACAAAGGTTGAACCAGTAAGTACTTTAATATAATCAGGACCAGTATGCAGCATCCATTGGGATACAGGCAGCTGTACCTGGCAAATCTTTTTTTTTTTCATTTTTATATTATGAGTTTCTTAGGAATGCATTTTTCAATATAACCAAGTCTAAAATGATGTAACTTTATTGAATCACAAATCACAATCTTTGCTCGCTTGAATTTGAAGTTTATAGTCATTTCTATTACCCTTTTAGTAACTTTGTGCCAATCACTTACATCTGTTCTTATTTTATTTTATTTATTATCCTTATTTAAAGGTGGCTACCACTGCGAATGCAATATATGGAGTATGGGCCAAGTATCGTTTACAAATTACAGGTTTCATATTTCTCTGTTGTATCTAAAATCTGTGTTCTTGGCCATGTGCATTCTGACTGGAAATTACCAATACCTTGATTCATAGAATGAAGCACTCTCTGTAAACTGCGATGACCCTTAATTAGTTATATCTAACAGTTGCTTACAAGTAATGTGCACAAAGGGAAAAAAAAAAAAGGCTAATTGTATATTGCTAAGATTTTGCTGCATCCATGAAAATCTGTGTGATATAAGCAGAATTTAACCACAATTCCAGTATACAAATAATAGCATAAGAAGGAATAACAAAAAGTTAAATAGAGACGTCCTTTTCTTGCAGGTCGGCCTCCGTTGGAAGTTGTATTAGAAAACAGAAGAAAACTTGAGGTAAATTATAGAATCTCTTTATCTTCTCTAGACTAGCGATTGAAACCTTTTTCATCTTTCTGATTAGCCTAAAATTCATCTTCCAAGTTACCAAACCTGACCTTCTAATTTTGTGGTATTTCCTTTTTATGTGCTCAGGAAGGATTTAGTGATGATAAAGGGTGTAAAATGTAAAGCCGCATAATGCGATGCACCTCTTAACATAGTTCTTTTTTAATTTCATAGATCTTTCAATATTTTTATTTTATTTATGGTTCTTAATTCTCAAAGATTAATAAAACCATGTTTTGTCGTATATAGCTAGTGCAAACTGATGATTGTTGCTTGTTAGTGGGTAATACTACATTGTAATTCACAGTTATTAAAGTGGAACATGTAATTGTAAATTCAAGTTCAATAAATTTTGCATGAAAATACTGTAATAGTTATCATTTGTGAGTATGTACATTCATCCTGGTGTGTGCAGTGAGAAATCAGTTCTCTTTTTTTCTTTTTTTCTTTTTTTTTTTTTTTTTGTGGTTAGTAACCGTAGGCAAAGTGATATATCTTCCTCAGTGGCGGATTTAGGTGATTCAAATGAGGTCAATATCCCCCATCTGTCTCTGAAATACAATTAATTTTGTACATAAATTTGTATTATTAATAATTTATATTCTTACGCGCTTACGTATGTAATTTAATTTGAAGTTCTTTAGAGCACAGACAGTATTTTTTTTTTTCTTTTTTCAATGTAGTTGATTATGATTTTGAGAATCACATCTTTTTAACGTATAAAAAGGGAACGCTTAGAAAGAGTGAAAAAATTTCATCAAATTCAAGTCTTTTCAGTTTTTGCCTTCTTTAGTCTTCTTGAACAACGTCGTTTCTCAACCTTAGTCTTTCAGGCCCATAAAATGATTCGGACACTAATATAAACCGATATATATTTTAATGGATCGCTTCTAGTTTACGTTGTCAAATATGGAGTATTTTCAACCTGAGTCTTTTAGGCCCATAATAAAATCAACAGAAAGCCTGTTTGCGACTCTTTTCTTACACAAGTAGTAATGAGGTCCAACACGATTGTATATATTGGTGCTTCCAAAAATATTGAACCGCAGTCGAATCAACACGATTTTATTATGTTATGAATTACGAACATATTTGTAATAATTTACACAAAATTAGAAATCCAAGGGAAAGAGATATATAACATGCATCAAAACGACGGGATCAAAGAATATTTCTGGGCCGGGGCCAATTAGCACTAACAACTCTCTCTCCCAATACTCACAGAAAGAGCTAATGAAATACTACAAGAATGCTTTCTGGTCGGATGCTTTCTGGCCGGGGCCAATTAGCACTAACAACTCTCTCTCCCAATACTCACTGAGAGAGCTAATGGAATATTGCAAGAATGCAAGAATGTAAGAACTATAGATGGCCGAATCAAAATCACTGCACTTGTTACTCTTGGCGAGTAGAGACATGTCAACTGGTGCTTGTGATTCAAACCGGATATTATGAGGCATTTTGATTTCCTCCAAAGTCTCAACTCTGTCAAACAGATATCGGATATGATTAATGAACTAACATAAATCATTTAAGTACAAGTGATCATACAAACAGTTAGACAAATTTCTAAACAATCACAAGGTGGCTATATTAATAAGACACAATGTCATGTAAAACTAATGTTAGTCACAAAAGGAATCACGAAGTGCTGTTAATGTGATTAACCAACCAACTAATCACGCAAAATGGCAATCTGTTTTTCTCTTTCATAGTAGAGGTGTGAGCGACTCTAGAAATTGGAAACTGAAATTCCTATGCGTTGTGTGAGCGGAAGGGCATACGTACTGAGATGGTGGGTTACTTTTTCAGTTCTAATTTCTAGTCGTTTGATGCTTGGAGCTCAACATGACATTTCCAACTTTGCCCCCACAACCCTGTAACGAGGTGGCATATAGGGTCGGAGGGTCATTATTTTTGTAAATTTTTTGGTCGGAGGTACATTTTTGTAAAAATGTTTAAGGTATTTGTGCATAAATATTTTTCAAGATAGGGTCATTTTTGTAAAATGTCGTTGAAAAGGGAGATATTTCTATAAATTTTTCTGAAAAAGAGATATTTTTGTAAATGTTTTACCAGCGCATCATAGGGTGCGGGAGCATTGTCAAAGGCAAGTTATATTTTTCCTAATTAATATTCAGTTCGGTGTTCCACTGTTCCAGTATCAAGCAAAATGTGTGAAGGAATCGGATTTTTTTATTATTAGGTGGATGCATTCATATTGAAGTAATGAAGATGAAATACACTTGGATAAATTAAATCATTAATGTTATTGACGTAAACTTGGCAATGAATTGAAGAGAACACATTTCTTCTAGCTGTTCAATTTGTGCATATAAATTATAATAAGAAAAGTAAAACACCATCTAGTATCTACGTGGGTCTATAATTTTGGCATCACGAAAAAAACAATTTAATTATGTCATTGGCAGATTGAAATATATATATGCCTTTTATGATCGATAGAATTTATTTTTGTTATAATAAGTTCCATATTGATCGAATTGAAAGTATATATATATATATATAGAGCTAGACTATTATACTAACGTTAGTATTTCGGACCGAAATGCTAACGGCTCAAAATTGTTGTTATCATGTCCGAAATCACGATTTATGGTGCTCAATAAATTCTTTATATAAAAATATTGGGGGGTACAAAAATTTTTTATTTTTAAAGTTTTCTAAGTATTTGTTTTGCATTTTAAAATAGCATGTACTAACATCAATATTTTATTAATATATATGAGCTATTTTCTAAAATTCAAAACAAATTCTTAGAAATATCTAAAAATAAAAAATTTTTGTATTCCCCAATATTTCCATATAAAGAATTTATTGAGCATCATAAATCATGATTTCGGACACCATAACAATAATTTTGCGCCGTTAGCATTTCGGACCGAAATGGTAACGTTAGTATAATAGTCAAACTCTATATATATATACATATAAATCTACCGGAGTGAACTATTGTAAAAACGTTTGTATTTCGCTCTAAAATGCTTTGTCACGCTTAAAATTTCGATTTCCCATTGAATTCATCATAAGAAAATGCTTGGTGATACAAAAATTTTTCATTTTTTAAAATTTTTTAAGTAGTTTTCTATTTTTAAAGTTTTGATGTACTTATTTCGTATTTGTTTTTAAATTCATGTCCAAGAAAGTACTATATTAAAAATTTTCCGCTTATATAGCAAAGATACCGTGAGCATACCTCTAAAAGTATATCAAATCACCTACAAATTTATATAGCTCAATAAATTTTTTATATCAAAATTTTTTGGGATATTAAAAAAATAATTTTTTGAAAATTTTTTAATATTTGTTTGAGATTTTCAAAAGTGACTATTATAAAATAATCAATGATTTATATATCAGTTTAAAAAATCTTAAACAAATATTTATGTTTTAAAAAATAATAAATTTGGAGGTGATTTGATATGTTTATAAAAATGGAAAAGCTTTAGCCAATAATCAATGTTTTATATATGACTTTTAAAAAAGAGGAGGGATTCATTGACAATAGATATTTTGACAATCTTGACAATGGCATCTTTAAAAAATTTATAAAAATTCATTAAAAATCTTTAAAATGAAAAAAAAATTTATGGATGCATTACTTAACTTATAGATTGATAATGTATCAAATTTCAACCAATTTGAACATCATTTGATGCCTTATCAAATTTTTGTACATTTTTTAACGGTTGTAATTTAACGGACATTTAAAAAGCTATCAAATATCATTTAAATTGAATATAATCGGAAACATAATCGATCTATAAGTTAAATAATACTTCCGTAAACTTTTCTTCATTTTTAAGATTTTTAATGAATTTTTATAAATTTTTTAAAGATATCATTGGCAAGATTGTCAAAATATCTATTGTCAATAGATCCCTCCTCTTTAAAAAATCTCAAACAAATACATATATTTTTTATGATATCTTAAGCGCCTGTTTGGTAAAACAAGTTTCTTCCGGAATTAAGTGGAGAGCACTCTTCCACAAGAAACCTTCTTTCACTTAATTCCAGAATTTAATTGATGCGTTTGGCAAAATTACTTTGGAAGAAGAAGAGAATGAGAGGAGAGAGAAATAATAAAAAAATGGCTGAGGAGAAAATGAGTGTGGTTTTGTCAAAAAATTTTGCCTTTCTTTCAGAAGAATCTGTCTTCCACCACATTGTTGGAAGATCAACTTTCGATTTTTCTCAGAGCTCTTCCATCTAATTCTCATCGCGTTTGGTAAATTTATTCCAGAAGATCCCACTCTTCCGGCTAATTCCAGAAGAGTAGTTGTTACCAAACAGGCTCTAAACAGATTACCCTCGTACGGTGCACAAGAAATTCTTTGAGAGCGCATTGGACCCAAGAAAAAACAAAAAAAATCCTATATAATTTCGAACTTCTTAGTTAGTATTTTATTGAAACGTCGCTCTCGTTTTTTTTTTTTATTTGAAAAAAGAGTTTTACAAATTCTATCTTGAAAAAAATATATACGATTGACTGTGTTACACCTTTGATGGCGAGAGGAGTCGATGCAAGTGGCCAAGTTCAATCCAAATTCCCATTTTATTTAATTTATTTATTGGCACCCAGTGAATGTTTCAACTAATTAGTTAGTTAGAGAGATCAAATGCATTAACAGTTTGACGCCTGATTGTAATTTCTAATTCAAAAAAACGTTTAATTGTGCATGTAGCTAGCTCAACCGGTTGTTGGTTCGGGGAAACTTCAATCCTTTATATTCATTTTTTCCAACCAAATTGTATAGAGAGCGTAATAGATAGGAAAACAAACACGCACTAAAATATGCTACGATCCAAATTGGATCGTAGGATCCTCCAATCCCACTTTTAATGGTTAAGATTATTTAAAAAATCCCCTAAAAGCCACAACCATCTGATATGAATTGTTAATTAGTTCCTCCAATCCAATTTGTATCGTAGCAGATGCGGACTCAAACAAACACAACCCTATCTGAAATGAAATGAAGTGCCGGACTTGTTGCCATAGCATTTGAACGGTTCAGATTAAGTTTGGACGGCTCGGATTGAGGGATAAAAATTAAGTGGCTTTATTTGTTTGAGCCTTTGAGGGATAAAAATTAGGTACAATAGAGATAATTTTTATTATTTATCAGAGGGGTGCTAAGAGTTATCCATCAAACACGCAATACTTCCAAATGATTTAATTAGTAGCTCGAATGAGCTACTAAGATGACTTTTAAAATATTATAGGCTCAAGTTTTCATTGGCACAAAATAAAATTTTAGGAGCGAGACTCCTGTCTTTTTATAAAAATTAAAAAAAAAAAAAAGCACGTAAGACTCATCTTTTTTTTTTTAATTCTTTCTCTTGTTAGGCTATATAGCAATGCTCTTGCTCTCAAGAGTGTTTTCGACTTTATTTTTCTATTATTTGAAACGGCAAAATGCGAAAGCTCCTGGAATTGCACGCACGGGTAGTTCTCTGAATTGCTATTTCATCCCTAAGACTTTTAAAAGGTCTTTTGTTTTTAAAGTGTTCACTGTTCACTCGAAAGTTCACTACTTTTAAAATCCCAACTAGACTACAGTTTGGTCGCAAGCGTACGACATGGTTGTGGTGTAGTGTGGGGTCGAATCTACAGAGACAACTGACAAAACCGGACTAGACTTTGTTTGTTCCTTAAACTATGTAAAAAGATCACAATTTTGGGGTTTCAATTAAGTTCTTAAATTAAACAACAATTAATAAAAGACGAAGTGCAAATATATAAAAGGCGTTTCTAGGACGTCGTAGTCGTCACTTGGCCTCGAATTACGCTAACCGTACTTGTCATGTACAATCAAACACAACTAATCAAACTGCGCTCTCGCATCTGTCGGAAAGAGGTAGCGGCCGTCACTCTTGCATACGGCCGGTGCGCAATTCAAGTAAATTGGTAATTATGAGTTCTTGATATTAAAACGTTTAGTTCTGGTTAAAACAATATCAAGCACCAAACCTCAGCTCTCGCTTGTTGGCTTAATTCCTAACACAGTTCTAACCACCACAGGTACAGATCGCAGCTCTCGCTTGTAAACCCAACCTATGTCCTGGTATTGGTGCCCCAAGGTGTACTGCCCTCTCGGGTAGTGTAAGGCCCCGCTCTCGCGTGTTGCCTGATTGCCCTCTCGGATCTCTAACCCACCTCGCGTACTAATTAAATCCAATCACGTGTGTACTAAGGCTTAAAACCTAGAGTGTGGCCAACACTTACTGGTTACCGGTTCGGACATGTAACTAAAACTTAGCAAGCAATCAACAATTCATATACAATACCAAGGAACTAAAATAAAGGATAATCAAGAAAACTTCATAAGGACCAAAAACCAAGTTAATACATCATCCCAATCCTAGAAACTAGCAGTTTAGCCAGACATGGCCGATACAACAGCAAACAAGCAAGTAAAGCAAACAAGACAAGTCATCATACAACAACAAGTACACAACTCAATCTCAACAAGTAAGGAAAAGAGAAAGAACAGTAAAAGCTTGGTCTCGATGTTGCACGCGCGTATCTTGCTCGTCTCCTTGCCTGCTCACCGTTTTCTTGCCTATTGCTCGCTCGATTTCTTCTGGCTTCGCCTTTTTTCTTCTCTAAGAAAACTCTCTAACTCTCTCTCAAAGACTGCTGTATATCATGGAAGAAGGATCATCTGAAACGTTGCCCTAGCAGGTGTTTTTATAGCCATCAAATCCAGATTTCCTTCCTTATCCTGTACTGCTGCCGTATGTGACTCTTACGGACCGTAAGATCGAGTCCAGGTCGCTTTCTGCTCCAATCAGATCCAATTTCTTTGATTCTTGCCTTGTTTGACCTAAAACAACAAATTATAAAGCAGTAACTGGAAAAGGAAATAAAATGCATGTAATCAGATACATATGATAATGATTTGGATTAATTCTATAGATATTTCCTAGGTAAAAATGTATATTTTTGGGTGCGATCAACCCCCCCAAGCTTAAAAGGAAAGGGATCGGAAGAGTGAAGAATGGATAAGATCAAATTCTCCTCTTTGTGTCAGACGCTTCGATCCAAGAAAAATAAATGGAGAGACAACCATTCATTATTTGATGGACGGAGATTAAGGTATAAGTTAGACTATAACCATCAATAGAGAGTTCATTCCTTAGCTTCTTTTTAAAGGAGTATAGATATAGATAGTTAGAGCATCTCCAAGAGATCTCTAATAATTTATTCTCAATATGATCATATTAGGAGCTGCTCCAAATTTTTGGAATCCAAATTATACCTTAAACTCCAAGAGTTTCCCTAAAGATGGATCCCAATAAATTTAAAATGGGCCACGTCACTGAGCCTAGCCAATCAAACGGCGGAGAGGGAAGGGAAGGATTATTGGGAGTGCGGAGGGAGTGCCTAAAAATAGCTAATATTGGCTTCGATTTGGGGATAGCGCAAAAATTGGGAAGGGTTTGAGGCTTCTGTTGGAGCCCGATTTTTGTCTTTAATTTCCAATAATTGATTTTAGGAATGGTTTAAGGATGCTCTTGGAGATGCTCTTACCCACATTCTAACATGAATTAAATAAAATAAATGCTAGCATTAATGCCTATGGCATTTCACTTAATTGAAAGTTTATATTGACAATTTTTGCAACGTATCTTCATAATATTGAACTTAATGGATATTTGCCAAACTTAATTTTGTATAGGGTGATAGTGCTTCGTCTCAATACAGACTGATTTTAGGTCAAATGAAAATTATTAAACATTGCCAATAAAAAAAATTTAGGAAGAAAATTTGTCGGTAAACATATGTGTTTTAATTGGTGACAAATTAAATAAAAAATTTTCTCGAGTTGATCAATATATACAATGTTTTCTGGTCGCTAAAGAATTGATTTAACACTGCATTAATTAATATCATGACAGTTGTTTAAATTATTAGATCCCTGAATTAAACTCTCCTTTTTTGTTTAAGTAATGTCACTCTCATTGATTAATTTTTTTTCATAGTTCACTGAAATTTTTGTTGTGTATATTTTTTTTTTGGGAGAATTGTTGGTGTACCCATTCAAACTTTCAAAATAGCCAATTTCCCCATAAAACATACAAATAGCTTATTTCCCCATCAAAACCCAATTTTATTTCCTTTATCCCCTTTTCTTTATTTATTTCACTATAAACCTTTTATTTGACAAAAAAAGACCGATATACCTGATGTCCTAAAAGATATAGGCTTTTAAATTTGTTACTCGAAGCAGAACACTCGATCGCAAGCATACGATCTCGTGTAGTACAATCGAGGTCGAACCACAAGGACGGGAATTAATTCTAAACCAGACTTTAATCGCAATTCAAATCCTAAATAAAGTGGGGGTTTTTGAAAGGTTGGTTTAAACAGTAGCAGATGCAAACAGTAAACAACAAGTAAATACTGGAAAACAACTAATTAAAAAGGCGTCCTCAGGGTTTTCTGAATCTGTTTGGTCTCTGGATTAACTTCTTGCGGCCCGCAGGAAGGTTTCTTGCAGGTCGCAGGGGTTGGTTAGAGATTCCAAAACTACCTGTTACCCACAGAATAACTCCTGTGAATTACGAACAGTTTTGTAATCTCTGTCTTACACTTTCTGCAGATCCTTGCGGGCCGCAGGATATCTCTTGCGGTCCGCAGGAAATCTGACAGAGAGCAGTTCTGGTTCTGGTTCAATGTTCGACTCACGTTATCAATTCTGAATCAAACCAGCAACAGTACAAGTCCTCAACTTTCGTATTTTGGTTCTTCTAACAATACCGGTTCAACAGAAATTCGTGGATCTATTTCTAAATCTACGTTCAAGTTACTTTCATATCTAGGATTCGGTTCCACTTTCGTAAGAACCGCAATTTTACCGTTCGGTTACTCTTGGACAACAAGTTACCAATCCAAACAGTGTAAATAACAATTCTTGCAAATATGATACTCTATTGACCAACTAAACCTTGTGCCTAATCTACAGGTTTACCATACAACAAGCATGATATTCTATTAACCAACTAGATTTTGCTCGCAATCTACAGGTCTATCACATCAACAAGTCAAGTCAAACACACATAATCATGAAAATCACAAGTAACATGAAAATAACGTAAGTCTCACAATAAGAAGTCAATCCATTAACACAAACTTCATCATCTACCCTAAGAACTAAAAGACTACTCGCTCATGGCGAGGGAAAACAAAGAAAGCAAAACAAAGAAGAAGTTCATGATACTAAAGAACCGAAGAAGAACTAGCGTGGCTTCAATCTTCAGCGTCTCCAAGAAGTCCTCTCGAAATCTCCTCGAAAGATGGTGAAGATCGACTCCCAAAAACGCTCTCCTCTGGTCCCTGGCGGCTAGGGTGAAAGAGACAGAAAGTAAGATGCCAAAACCGTCCAAAAGGATGGTTTAAATAGCCAAAAAGGCGGCAGAAACAGAAACAGCGCTGCCGCGGGTCTTGCGGCCCGCAAGAAGTAGGTCTTGCGGCCGCAGGAAGTGAGTTCCAGTGCAGACTTGCTCTCCAGGGCTTCAAATCGCGTCCAAGTGGCTCCAAAAGCTCAATTTATCTGAAACATCGACAGAATTGAACAAGTAACTGGAATCTAAGAATTATAACACTAAAATGCAGTTAAACTCGGGATTTTAGGTCGAAAACAAGGTACAAGTCTGGTAAAATGCATATATGAATGCGGTGCATCAAATCTCCCCAAACTCAAAGTCTTGCTTGTCCTCAAGCAAAACCTAGAACCTAAGGAACAAACCGTACCTAGACCTAAATCCCTGAGTGACCTAAATGCAAAGAAAAACTTTGGGAAGTTGCTAAACCGAGAACACATGGGCAAGTTTGAACTTTGAATTGTAAATAAGTGCGCATGACAATTTCACAAAACTCGTGCTAGGGCACAGAAAATCAAGACGAGCGACTCTTGTTCCATGAAACGCAACCTGAATTGCAAGTAGGACCATCGTACTTTTTCGGACCCTAGGTCTTTCGATCGAACTACAAAGTCGGTATCTTGGTTATGTTGACCCCACAGTGAGTAACTTTCTCAACCAATCAAATCCATAGACCATGAAATGCTTATTAGAAAGAAAGACTATTTATTTGATTTTTTTTTTTTTTGATTTTTTGATTTTTTTTTTTTTTTTTTTTTTTAGAGAGAGTGAAGTCCGAATCAGACGGATAGGAAAAATAAAGGTGCATACGTCCTATCTGATCGCGACTCCAAACCACCTTTTAGAAAATCTGGACATTCAAGGATCAGCCAGTCGGATGAAAGAAAATAAAGGGTGCACTCGTCCTGCCTGACCGCATCCTTGAAATGCCCGTTGGTTTTGGTTTTTTTAAGACATTTCAGGCTATGACTTTCCACATTTCCCAAACCATACTCACATGGGTACCACAACCGAGAGATTACTCTTCGTCCTCAATCAGACTTTCGGTTTGCTACTTTTTCCAATTAGTGCCTACTTTACTCATGGAACTAGTCACTACAGAACAAAATTCTCTTCCCTAACACAAGTCTCATAAAGTTATCAAGCACAATTTTTCACAATTCATTCGTCAAAAGTGCACATGTGCCCTTGAATTTAACATTTCCCCAAAATCTTCCTCAAAATGCGAGCATGAAAAATGAAAAAGAAAGAAAAAAAAGAAAGAAAAAGAAAAAGAAATTTCTGCTAAAACTCAGGTTTGTATTTCCCCCCTCCCCAAGCTAAACAAAGCACTGTCCTCAGTGCAACAAATCAGAGATATGACGAAAAAGCGGAAAGAGGAAAGATACAACCTGAGCGAATCACGGTGCAGTGTCGTCGTCGCCTGCTCTAGCGGGACCTCTGCCGGTACCCTCCCCAAACTGGCCTGCTTGCAGGGCAGTAATGGCATCGTGCATCTGATCCTGCCGCTGGCGGAATCGTCGCTGCTCCAGCATGATGCGATCCTGCCGCTCATAAATCTCTGAGATCCGAGTGCTGTCGCGAGCGCGGCCCGTCTGTAGGTCCTCGAGACGCCGAGACTGTCCAGTCTGGACCAACTGCATGTGGCGAAGCAATGTCAGGGTGTCAGAATGCATCGCATGCACCTCCTGCACTCGGGTGCACATCTGCGTCCACTGATCAAGCATATACTGTGGAAACTGCGGGTACGAAGATGATCCAGCGGGCTGTCCGGCTCCTCCTGCCGATGTGTCACCACCTCCTGCTGATGTGTCTCCATGTCCCGTTGGCCAGCTGTCCCATCCGGTGGATCCTACTGACTGCCCTGCTGCTCCTGCTGACCAGTCACCGGCTCCTGCTGACCAGCCATCCCAGCCTGCCGACCCTGCGGCTGCAGGCTCATCTGCTGCGTCCTCCATATGGATGTCGTCTGTCGGTGCATCGGGATTGTGCTGGTGTGGCTGTGCTGGTGGATCCTGCAAACGCCATGTATACTCCAGGTCGAAATCGATCGGCGGGTACTGCAAGGGCAGGGTAAACTCACCATCGCGAGAAGTCCACCTCCAGGTAGCGGGCTCAGCCGCGGTCTCCTCAGCATAGTAAATCCAGCCCCACGTCCGAAACTGCTCCCGATCAAGAGTCTTTACCGTGGTGCACTTGTGGTGGTAACTAACCTCGCCACCGGTCATGGTGATATCTACCCCGAGATGAGAAGCGATACGGGTAACATAGGACCCCATGGCTACAACACCCGTCGACTTCTTCGCGCTAATGATGGAAAGCCAGTACCGGACCATGGTCAGAATCAGATGGGGTCGCTGCAAATGGGTATCCGGTCGGAGCATGGTAGCGAGGAGCTGGAGCTCCTCGTGGCGAGGTCGAAGCGAGGACTCTCCGCGGGCACAAAGCGAGGAAGCAAGAGCTCGGCATATGAAGCGGAGGGCGGGATGTGTGATGGCATTGACCCGGGGGTCCGGACCTGTCAGAGGAAGCTCCTGGCCACTGATACGGTACCAGAATGCGGCACGGAGACGGGACTGAGAGACGGGGTGCTCGTCATCAACCTGATCTGCCGGGATGTATCCCAAATAGTCGGTCTGGTGAGGTCTCAGATGAAACAGATGGGCAAGGTCGGCAAGGGTCATGCGGTAAGTAATGCCCCGGAGGCGAAAAGAGATGGAGTATGACTCGTCAGGGTGCTCCTCGAGGTCTAGCGAAGCCAGAAAATCCAATGTCGGCTCGAGATAGGCGGGGTACTGAGACGGAATCTCCCAAAAGGCACGGGAGAATCCCACCCGCTCAGTGAGACGAGTGAAATCGTCAAGAATACCGATCTCCTCAAGAAACTCAAAATCGACAATAGATGTAGAGATAACAGTTTTACCGTCGAGGAGCTCGCGTTTACGTGCAATCCGCAGGTCCTCCGCGGATGGTGCCGGGCCTGCTGCGCGACGAGATGCCTCTGGTTTCCCGACAGCTCGTTTTGTGGGCGACATGGAGAAGTTTCTGGCAGAGAGAGGTTCTGCCGGCGCAGGGGTCAATCCTTGCGGGCGCAAGGGGCTATTCTTGCGGGCGCGAGGGTTAGCAGAATCTAAGTCACAGGAGTTGCGACGTGGCGCGAGTCCAAGTCCGGTTTGAAATTCCACCAACTGTCAGATTTAAATTTGAATAGCGCGGGAAGTCCAAACCTGGAGGTTTTGTCCTGTTGTTGATCAGATCTGCGCAGTGGGACTTGGTTTGGTGCGAGAAGAGGTTTCGGCGGTGTTCAGTCGGCGTGTAGCAAGGCCGACGGTCGGCAGGCTCGGCTGCTGGCGCGACGGGCGTTCTGGCAAGCCCGACTTCTGGCGCGGCGGAGGGCTGGCAGGCCCGGCTTCTGGCGCGGCGGGGTTCTGGCTTCTGGCGCGGCGGAGGGCTGGCAGGCCCGGCTTCTGGCGCGGCGGGTGCTCCGGCGGCGGGGGGCTCGACGGAGGAGGGTTCCGGCGAGGTTCTGGCGCGGGGTCGGCTGGCCGCACCGGCGGAGACGGCGCCCGCGCGGTCGGTTGGCTGCACCGGCGGAGACGGCGCCCGCGCGGTGGTGCGCAGGCAGGCTGGCAGGCGGTGCGCTGGCAGGTTGGCAGGCGGCCGGCGCGCTGGTGGTCCGACGGGTGGCGCGCGCTGGTGGTCCGGCGTGGTCGGCTGGAAGAGTGGCGGTAGGGAGAGGAAAAGGAGGAGGAAAAAGAAAAGGAAGAAGAAAGAAGAAGAAGAAGGAAAGGGAAGAAAAGGAGAAAGAAGAAGAAGAAGGAAAGGGAAGAAAGGGAAGAAAAGAGAGGAAAGAAAAGAAAACAAAAGAAGGAAAGAAATAAAAGAAAAAAATAAAACCGGCCCCACTTACCTTAATTCCAAGCCACCAGTTTACATCGGAGTCCGTGCCGAACTGGAAACTCTTGCGGGCGCAAGGCATAATTCTTGCGGACGCAAGATTCTTTCTGAAGATTATTTCGCCTTAGATTTGAACCCCGATTACTGCCGTTTCATCGTGAAATGCTCTGCGACGCTGCACATACACAACTAAGAACACCTTATGCAATATGAGAAATAAAAAATAAAATAAAAAAATAAAAAAATAAAAAATGCAAAACAATGTGAAAGAACTAAAATAAGGAAAAAGGAAAAGAGAAGAAAAGAAAACCAAAAGTCTTGGGTTGCCTCCCAAGGAGCGCTTGTTTTAGGTCCCGAGCTTGACCATAATGCATCTACGTATCTGCTGGTGGGGGGTCGGACAGGTGCAGGGATAGGCGTTCCTCCTTCTGCTGATCGGCTACGTACACTTTGAGGCGTTGACCATTCACCTTAAATGCTACGCCATCCTTGCCAGCAATGTCTACTGCGCCGAATGGGTAAACCTTCTTGATGATAAAAGGTCCCGACCATCTGGATTTGAGCTTACCCGGAAAGAGTCTCAAGCGTGAGTTAAAGAGAAGGACGAGGTCCCCTTCCTTGAAGTCGCGACGCGTGATGCGGTTGTCATGCACTCTTTTAGTGCGCTCTTTGTACATCCGGGCATTATCGTAGGCGTGAAGCCTTGTTTCCTCCAACTCATGCAAGTCAAGGATGCGCTTCTCGCCTGCTGCTTGCAGGTCCATGTTGATGGTGCGCGTGGCCCAAAACGCTTTATGCTCGATCTCGACCGGCAAATGGCAAGGTTTGCCATAAACCAGCTTGAATGGGCTCATGCTGATCGGGGTCTTGAAAGCCGTGCGGTACGCCCAAAGTGCGTCGTTGAGCTTGAAAGCCCAGTCTTTTCGTGATCTCGCCACGGTTTTCTCAAGAATGATTTTTATTTCCCGGTTAGAGACTTCTACTTGCCCGTTAGTCTGAGGATGGTAGGAGGTGGAGACCTTGTGAGTCACCCCGTGTCTGCTCAAAAGCTGCTCAAACTGACGGTTGATGAAGTGCTTGCCGCCGTCACTGATCACGGCACGGGGCACTCCAAAACGAGGGAAGATCACATCATTGAAGAGGCGCTTAACTGAATTCGCATCCGCCTTTGCACAAGCGAGCGCCTCCACCCATTTAGACACATAGTCCACTGCCACGAGAATGTACTCAAATCCCTTTGAGGAAGGGAATGGCCCCATGAAGTCGATACCCCAAACGTCAAAAATCTCGACCTCCAAGATGGGCTGCTGTGGCATCTCGCTACGCCTTGAGATGTTACCCGTCCGCTGGCACTGGTCGCATGATTGCACGAGGGCATGTGCATCTTTGAAGATCGTTGGCCAAAAGAAACCTGCTTGCAAAACCTTGGCAGCAGTTTTAGATGAGGAGGCGTGGCCTCCATAAGCAGAAGAATGACAATGAGAGAGTATAGAGTGTACCTCCTCCTGCGGCACGCATCGACGATAGATACCATCAATACCTACCTTGAAGAGAAAAGGCTCCTCCCAAAGGTAGAACTTGACGTCAGCTCTGAACTTCTTCCTCTGCTGAGAGGTCATCTCAGCAGGCAAGAGGCCTGCTATGAGGAAGTTGGCGAAGTCTGCGTACCATGGAAACTGCTGAGTGCCTCCTGCGTCCCGCAAGAAACGGCCCTGCGTCCCGTAGGATTTCGGCAGGTTGTTGATTTGCTCGGATATGGGCTGTGGTTGGCTGTTTGTACTTGTTCCCAGGACGTAGAGCTGTTCCCCTGGAATTGAGTCGTCAATCGGAATGTTGCTCTGCTCCTCCCCTTCCCAATGCAAGCGGGACAAGTGATCTGCGACTGAGTTTTCCGATCCTTTCTTGTCCCGAATCTCAATGTCAAATTCCTGCAGAAGAAGAATCCAACGAATAAGACGTGGTTTCGCATCCTTTTTGGAAAGAAGATACCTGAGTGCTGCATGGTCGGTGTAGACGATTATCTGAGAGCCGACCAGGTAAGAGCGGAACTTCTCCAGCGCAAACACCACGGCTAGCAGCTCTTTCTCAGTTGTGGTGTAATTAACCTGCGCGGAGTCGAGGACCTTGCTGGCGTAGCAGATGGCTACGGGTTTGTTGTCCTTGCGTTGCCCCAAAACCGCGCCTACGGCATAGTCACTGGCGTCGCACATGATCTCAAAAGATTGAGACCAGTCTGGAGGCTGCAAGATCGGGGCGGAGACGAGGGCTTCCTTTAACCTGAGAAAAGACTGAACACACTCGTCAGTAAAAACAAAATCAGAGTCTTTTACCAGCAGGTTGGTCAGGGGTTTGGTGATCTGAGCGAAGTCCTTGATGAATCGACGGTAGAATCCGCAGTGTCCGAGAAAGCTGCGCACGTCTTTGACTGTGGTGGGCGTGCACATCTGTTCAATCACCTCAATCTTTGCTTTGTCCACCTCGATGCCCTTGCTCGTGACTCTGTGACCGAGCACAATGCCCTCTTGTACCATGAAATGTCACTTCTCCCAATTGAGGACCAGATTGGTTTCCTCGCACCTCTGTAGGATCTTACACAAATTTGCCAAACAATCATCGAAAGAAGTTCCAACAACAGAAAAATCATCCATAAAAATCTCGACTTCTTTCTCAATGTAAGGAGAGAAAATGGCCATCATCGCCCTCTGGAATGTAGCAGGCGCATTGCACAAACCGAACGGCATTCTTCGGTAGGCGAAGGTACCATAAGGACAAGTGAATGTTGTCTTTTCCATATCCTGAGGGAGGATGGGTACCTGAAAGAAGCCTGAGTACCCGTCAAGGTAGCAGAAGTGGGAATGTTTGGCGAGGCGCTCCAACATCTGGTCCACGAAAGGCAGCGGGAAGTGATCCTTGCGGGTCGCAGCATTCAGCTTGCGGTAATCAATGCACATCCTCCATCCAGTGGTGGGCCGCATCTGGACCTTCTCGCCTCTGTCGTTGATGACAACGGTGTGCCCTCCCTTTTTCGGGACCACGTGCACTGGGCTCACCCACTTGCTATCTGAAATAGGAAAAATGATGTTAGCATCAAGTAATTTAAGAATCTCCTTTTTCACTACCTCTTGAAGCACGGGGTTAAGCCTCCTCTGATGCTGCACGGAAGGTTTGTGGTCGTCCTCGAGATGTATCTGATGGGCACATATGGCAGGACTGAGTCCCTTAATGTCTTTAATCGAATACCCTAAGGCACCCCTGTGAATGCGCAACTTTTCCAAAAGCTTCGAAGTTTCATCAAAACTCAATTGAGCGCCAACAATAACTGGAAAAGTTTTGTCGGAGTCAAGAAACTCATACCTGAGGCTGTCGGGCAATGGTTTCAGGTCTACCTTACTTGGCGCGTCTAATGGCGGTGACTTGTCGATTTTCGCCTCTGGTCCGTCGTCCTGCGGGCCGCAAGAATGGTCTTGCGGGCCGCAAGAACTGTCACCAGCAGACTGGGAGAGTGAGAGAACTGGTTTGACCCTGGTGAGTAGCGGTTCCTCATCATCTACGGGATCGTGGGGCATGCCCTGCAGGCTGCAGGCAGTACCCCCCAGCAGACCTTCATCCTCCTCAGACACCTCATCAAAAGAACCTAATTCATTTTGCAAGGAGGAAAGAAAGTCAAGATGATACCCGAGTGCGATCTGATGCTCTTCCAGCTGATCCTCCTGCGCCTCCCAAACGAGCTCATCAATGATATCCAACCGGTTGCAGTCCTCCGAAAAATCGGGATATTTCATTGCTTGTGCAACCTGGAATTGTACCTTCTCTCCGCCGATGTTCATGGTGAGGGTACCCTCGTACGTATCGAAAACAGTCCTGGCTGTCCGCAGAAAAGGTCGACCAAGGATGATCCGTACATCCTTATCCTCCTCCATATCCATCACTACAAAATCACCAGGCACAAAGAACTTGCCTACCTGTACCGGTACATCCTCAACTATCCCCAGCGGTAAGCGAGTGGAGGCGTCTGCTAACTGCAGGGTCATGCGGGTGGGTCTGAGCTCACCTACCCCGATCCTCTGAAAAACAGTGTGAGGCATGAGGCTCACACTGGCGCCCAAGTCGCATAACGCCCTTCTGATGGTTGCCTTCCCGATGGTGCAAGGGATGGTGAACTTTCCCGGATCTCCAAGCTTGGGTGGAAGCTCCCGACTCACCACCGCGCTGCATTCATGATTGAGTTGCACGCTCCTACAGTCCTTTAAGCTCCGCTTGTTGGACAAGATGTCCTTCAAGAATTTTGCGTAAGACGGCATTTGTGCGAGCGCATCGGTGAAGGGTATGGAGATAGTCAGTTGCTTGAGGACCTCCATAAATTTAGAGAATTGCTCATCTAAACGGTTCTTAGCGAGCCTTTGTGGGAATGGAACCTGCGGTTGGTATGGCGGCGGGGCCGTTGTCGCTTTACCCTTGTCCTTTGCTGGCAAGACTGACTCGGCAGGTATAGAGTTCTGATTCCCTTTCCCCTCAGTTACCACCTTCTGCAGTCCTTGAGAGGAAACTGAGAGGTCGGGATTAGGCGGCAAAGGGTCTGTTTGCGCCTGCTGAAGAATTGACTGGCCACTGGGGAAATCCTGCGGGCCGCAGAAATCGGCGGCAGGATGGGTTTTCGCTGGTTCTGGCTGGGATTTAGCGGCTGCTGGTTTTGTAACAGCCTGGTCCTCCTCTTCCGGCATGGGCGGATCAGCGTACTGCGTGCCACTCCTAAGTGTGTGAATGGCCTTCACTTCGCCATTAGGGTTCACTGGCTAACTTGGCAGTGAGGCTGTAGTCCCGGGACTCGACGCTATGCCTACACCTCCTCCCGACATCCTTGCTAGTTTCTCATTAAGAGCCTGCATCTGCTCGAATATCATCTGGTTCATCTTACCCTGCTCTTGCATGAAGTTGTCGACCACGGCGGGCACAGCAGGTTCGGCAGGCTTGGGCACTTGGTGGGGAGGCACATACGGTTGACGGTAGGTATTGTTCGGCTGAGCGTTTCTGTTCTGGTTTTGGAAGTGAGCATTGTTGTAGAAGTTTCGGTTTCCACTTCCTTGCCCTTGGCTTTGGAATTTCTGAGGAGGGTTGTAATTGTTGGTACCGAAGCTGGGACGGTCTGGTTTCTCTCTCCAGCTTTGGCGGTCTGCTGGGTCATTGGAGTATGATCGCGAGAACGGAGGTCTGGGGAAGAAGGAGGGCTCGCTGTTGAGAGAATGCACGTGCTCTTCCTCCCCCTCAGGTTGACGCAGCGGGCAATGGTCATAATCATGAGAGTCCTCCCCGCAAAGCGTGCAAGGTTCAACCTGTACCGCCTTGGCAGACGCCTTCTGCTGGTCTGTCTGCTTGTCCATCCGAAGCTGCAGGGCTTCTAGCTTGGCTTGTATGAGGGCAAGTTGATCCACCTCGTACCGCCCTTTCGATCCTCTGCTGGTCTCTCTGCTGGACTCCCGATTGGACCACTGCTGCTGGTGGGCCGCCTTCTCAATAAGCTCCAGGATTGCACGCGGTCGCAAATCTGCTATCGATCCACCTGCACTATAATCAACTAAAGCGCGACTCTGCGCAGTCAGTCCCTCATAAATAGCATCAACAAGCATCCAATCAGAGAAATTATGGTGAGGGCAGGACAGACATAACCGGTTAAACCTATCCCATGCCTCGCTTAGAGACTCATCATACCCTTGTTTAAATGAGGAAATTTCAGCCCGAATCTTGGCAGTTCTCCTAACAGGGTAAAATTTCTGTAAAAATTGAGCAGACATTTCGGCCCAGGTACCAATTGAGCCTTTAGGGAGAGAGTTGAACCAGAATTTTGCTTTGTCCTGAAGAGAGAAAGGGAACAAGGCTAGCTTGACGTAGTCTGGCATCGTAGCGAGGTGCTTAACGGTCCGGCAGGCTTGGTAGAAGCTGTTCAGATGGTCATGAGGATTCTCGGACTCCAGCCCGTGGAAGCAGTTCTGCTGGACGAGTGTAACTGCACCCGAACCGAAGTTGGGAGGGTCTCCTTGCAACTCCGGCAGAACGATGGGACCTTCTGAGTCATCGACTCTGGGACTGTGGTAGTCTCGGAGTGTCTGCGGCTCTGCTTGTCTTCGCTGCCGCTCGGCTTCTGCCTCTCGCCGGAGTTGGCGGACTTCCTCTTCAAGCTCTCGCCGAGCTGCTTCAGCAGCTTGCCTCTGCATTTCTGCTTCTGCGGCTTGCAGCCTGAGCTGCTCCCGCTCCAAGACGTTGTCACCCATGTCAGATGACGATGTGGTTTCTGAGTCAGATGAGTCTGGGCTGACCCTCGCTGGCAGCGGATGGAATTTCGGGCTCCTGCGTCCGCTTCTGAGAAAATAGTCACCAAAAGGAGGGTATTGTGCCAGTGCCTGTCACCTGAAACAGAAAAAGAGAGAAAAGAAAAAGAAAAATCAGAATTCGAAAAGAAAATAAAGTAAGGTTTAGAACTAATGTCGCCGTCCCCGGCAACGGCGCCAAAAAGCTTGATGGTCCTAAAACGTATAGGCTTTTAAATTTGTTACTCGAAGCAGAACACTCGATCGCAAGCGTACGATCTCGTGTAGTACAATCGAGGTCGAACCAACAAGGACGGGAATTAATTCTAAACCAGACTTTAATCGCAATTCAAATCCTAAATAAAGTGGGGGTTTTTGAAAGGTTGGTTTAAACAGTAGCAGATGCAAACAGTAAACAACAAGTAAATACTGGAAAACAACTAATTAAAAAGGCATCCTCAGGGTTTTCTGAATCTGTTTGGTCTCTGGATTAACTTCTTGCGGCCCGCAGGAAGGTTTCTTGCAGGTCGCAGGGGTTGGTTAGAGATTCCAAAACTACCTGTTACCCACAGAATAACTCCTGTGAATTACGAACAGTTTTGTAATCTCTGTCTTACACTTTCTGCAGATCCTTGCGAGCCGCAGGATATCTCTTGCGGTCCGCAGGAAATCTGACAGAGAGCAGTTCTAGTTCTGGTTCAATGTTCGACTCACGTTATCAATTCTGAATCAAACCAGCAACAGTACAAGTCCTCAACTTTCGTATTTTGGTTCTTCTAACAATACCGGTTCAACAGAAATTCGTGGATCTATTTCTAAATCTACGTTCAAGTTACTTTTATATCTAGGATTCGGTTCCACTTTCGTAAGAACCGCAATTTTACCGTTCGGTTACTCTTGGACAACAAGTTATCAATCCAAACAGTGTAAATAACAATTCTTGCAAATATGATACTCTATTGACCAACTAAACCTTGTGCCTAATCTACAGGTTTACCATACAACAAGCATGATATTCTATTAACCAACTAGATTTTGCTCGCAATCTACAGGTCTATCACATCAACAAGTCAAGTCAAACACACATAATCATGAAAATCACAAGTAACATGAAAATAACGTAAGTCTCACAATAAGAAGTCAATCCATTAACACAAACTTCATCATCTACCCTAAGAACTAAAAGACTACTCGCTCATGGCGAGGGAAAACAAAGAAAGCAAAACAAAGAAGAAGTTCATGATACTAAAGAACCGAAGAAGAACTAGCGTGGCTTCAATCTTCAGCGTCTCCAAGAAGTCCTCTCGAAATCTCCTCGAAAGATGGTGAAGATCGACTCCCAAAAACGCTCTCCTCTGGTCCCTGGCGGCTAGGGTGAAAGAGACAGAAAGTAAGATGCCAAAACCGTCCAAAAGGATGGTTTAAATAGCCAAAAAGGCGGCAGAAACAGAAACAGCGCTGCCGCGGGTCTTGCGGCCCGCAAGAAGTAGGTCTTGCGGCCGCAGGAAGTGAGTTCCAGTGCAGACTTGCTCTCCAGGGCTTCAAATCGCGTCCAAGTGGCTCCAAAAGCCCAATTTATCTGAAACATGGACAGAATTGAACAAGTAACTGGAATCTAAGAATTCTAACACTAAAATGCAGTTAAACTCGGGATTTTAGGTCGAAAACAAGGTACAAGTCTGGTAAAATGCATATATGAATGCGGTGCATCAATACCCTTCTCTGAATTTTTGTTTTCATTTCACGCTAATTTTATTACATTGCTGTTCATACGAGCACTAAAGTATATCTTTGTGATGTGTGTATTTTGGATCATACTGAGAACAATAATGATAAGGCTTCTACTAGAGTCATAATTAATGGAGATATGTAAACTGATACTGAAACAAAGAATGCATTCAATGCATTTCCCAGAAAAAAATTTTCCCAGCTAATTACGTACAGTAGCACACACATGTTGATATCCAAATACTATTCAATTACCTTAGTCATTTTTATCGAAACTTGAAAGTTTGCAAATGGAATGCGAAATATAAAGTATTGTTCTGATGGGCACTTGGAACCTACAGACATGAAAGCTTCCCAAAAGAAAAACAAAAGAAAGAAAAGAAAATGGAATGAGCGTCGGAGTTGTAAATTTTAAGGGTATATTGGTAAATTTGTGTTAAATAAAAGATCTATAATATATTAAATAAAAGAAAGGGCATAAAAGAAATAATATTGATTTCTAATGGGGAAATAAGCTATTTTTATGTTTTATGGGGAAATTGGCTATTTCAAAGATTTGGATGGGTACACCAACAATTCACCCTTTTTTTTTAATTTCCAAAAAAAAAAAGTTAAACTTTATTAATTAAAGTCACCACTACTGGCTGGATATCTCACCGTCCAATTAATTAATTAATTACCAATATGCAAACTGTATACTATATTATCATCTGACCCTGTTGTTATATATGGTTGAGAAAAATAAACTACAATTTTCAGTTTCAAATATTGGAGTGGCGACAAATTAAAAATACTAAGGAGAGGTGGTAATGTAGTGTCACTAATTTGCCCTTTGACGCCCATAAAGGCCTCCTATGGGTGTATTTTGCATGCATGCCGCTTCACGTAAGATAGTACGTTTTGTGGCCTTTGTTTTGTTGTGTATCTTATATTAATATAAAAACATCAGCCGATCAACTCGGAATTTCTTGTACACTTTCATATATAGTTTCATGTGACAATTTCTAAAATTAAAGAAGACTGGTATAAGCCAATATAGACCTCATGACTTGCATTACAATCATTTTTAATTGTAATATATATTTTGGTAGCATTTTGTCGACATCTCTCTTAGGAATTAATTAAATAAAACTCTGAACAAAAAATATATATATTGTACGTTGAATTAATAGAAACGGATAATTAATTTTGTTATGTATAAATATATAGCAACTCGTATCATTTTTCAGAAAGAGATATTGTCATCTTGAGCTAAAAGAGAGAAGATCTAAAAACAAAAGGAAAAGATAGGCTCACACATGCATACATAAACACAAAAACAGAGAGTTATATAAACAGAACATATTTCTCTATTTCTTCAAAATCAAGTTCAATGAGCTCACCATGCGGAACAAGTCCAATTAAGGTATGTAAAATGTGGGTGTGTGTATGTATGTATGTATATTGTGTGTATGTATCCCCCTCTCCACTTAGGATAAATATATATGTAAATACATTGCTAATGTTTTTCTAGCTCTGTTGCATAATGCGGCTGTAGCAAGATAATTATAGCAATATTATATCAGTAATAAACTAATTATGGTTAATTATATTTTGGGCAGATAAGGCATCCTGCATGTCCTGGTAAAAGGACCTGCAAAATAAAGACATGCATTCACAACACACAACATGCAGACTAACTAAAATTTCCAGGAAATCTCAGAGAGCTTGTCAGGAATATATATGATGATCATGTACTTCAAATGGAGGTTAATTAATTGTTTGTGAATTGTGATTGTCCCCTTGTAGTGTTCATCATCACTTGTTTACAGAATCAACGCATGCAGACCATGAATTTGAAGAGCCTTCTTTTTGTCAACAAGGAGGAGGCAAGTGCTATATATATATAGATATATACATAACTGCTGCCTTCAGCGTGCATATGTTTCCATACAATAATTATGTTGTACCAATATTTTTTTTTTCAATTATGTGCATTGATACATCATATATATATGTATGCACAATGTCATGCATACTACTGTATATATATGTGTGTGTGTCATTAGTTCATTTGGTTATATATATATATAACAATTTGTTATGTGTAACTACAATAAATTGAAGCTTGTATTTGTATATATGCATGGGTTCAGCTGATTATATATGAAAGAAAATGTAATATAAATTCACTGTAATTCTTGAGATGCAAGATCGAGCTTCAAGTTCAATTAATCAATCGATGGCTAAAATTTATTATTCGAATTGCATAAACTATATATACAGCTCCAACCAAGACAAAAAGTATGCAGGAAGTTTTTCAAAATCTGGAATTTAATCTCTCAAATTGCTCCAACATTCTTTTTCAATTTTATTCCTCAAATAAATTATATGAATGACATGCAGGAAATTTAATTTACATGTCCAGGCTGTAATATATAAAAAGTATATATTAACAAAATTATTAAAGTTGAATTCGTTAAGTGATGTCATGCCTCATGTCCCTTTGACCCTTCAATTAAAATAGCATTTGTGTCAAAGGAAAATTTAAAAAAAAAAATTATTTTCATAACTTAAGATTGCATATTAAGTTTATAAAAACGAGATTGGTCCCTTTTAATTGATAGCTGTCTTATTTCCTCTGACTTTAACATTTTCTGTTATGTATGAATAAATAAAGTTGATACATAATATACACAATCATGAAAAGTAAACATATTTGCATCTTTTTTTTATTATATTCAAAATTAGGTATATATCATATCTAAGTTACATTTTAAAATACCCATGGCCGTCAGAGGTTTTATTTTAATCCTATAATAATCCCCTTAATGCATGATGTTTTTACGTACAAAGCATGATGTTTTTACGAAGTTTGTTCCTATGCATCATCTGCAATAACTCAAGATTTTTTTTTTTTTTTTTTTTTTTTTGGAGAAGAAGTAAAGATTTTTAAAATTCTAGTTAGTAACTGCCCAACTGTAATTATAAGGGCCTTATATAATTTTGCATGTCCAAGAAGACCCCTTCACTTCCCGACTAGCTCCCCCCTTATTGTCTTCATGGACTCACTTTCAAGTGGGTCTCTATTTTTCATACTGATCTAAGGCCGCTTTTGGCCCAATCTGTTCCTCACTTGTTTTAGCAGGTATGAAAATGAAATCATTGAAATAATGCTCCCTCCCCACTAATCAAAGATATTACCTGCACGATGCATTGTCATTTCTAATTTTGTCAGTGTATATACTAAGTTATTTTGAAGAACCAATCTTCCATTGACAGAAAAATAAAACAATAAAATCCTATTCATTTTTTTCCTATTGTTCTTGATCACTATTATAAAAGATACTCTCTTTGGAAGTTCTGGCTTTGGAAAATGCTGTTTTATTTATGTTTCTCTGATCTTTTTTAATTAAATTAAACAAAGTTTATCATAATTATAAATAACAAATTAAGCAACGATTGGACCATTTTTTTTTTTTTGTTTATAATTGAGAGCCGAGGCCATGTTCAATATCTTCTATTTTGTATGGTCGTTTTGTCTTAATAAGACAAGACAGTGATTTATTGTTTCATTCTCATTGCTCTGATATAGGGGTGCAAAATAGAAGACCGTTTTCCGTTATTTCCAAACGAAACGGTTTTTTGTTTCGTTAAACGAAACGAAACGAAACGATTAACGAAACAACTATTTTCATTTCGTTTTCTATTTTGACAGAAAAATACTACTATTAAACGATTATTTTCGTTCTTTCGTTTCGTTTCGTTTAGCATAAAAATTTTTTGTTTCGTGAAACGAAAACGAAACAGCTCATTTTCGTGATCGTTTTAAACGTTATGCACCCCTACTCTGATATGTATGCATCCCCCATGAAAATATATATAGTTGGTCCTTTGGCTACCACTTCATAATTAAAAACTGGAGGATATATAATTTTATGTAAATGCATACTCCAAGCAGTTATTTGAAAATACATATTGAAGTTTCTAGTTTCTGAACCTTTGATGTCAGTAGTTCATCTATTTTCCCAGACAAACGTAAAGCTCCAAACTTTTTTTTTTTTTTTTTTTTTTTTGCTCCCTTTGCATATAATTCTTCAGTTTCTAAGCATCTCTTTTCTATTTGAACTGTAATGTAGGTGGTCTATATATCAAAATCTGAATATCAAATTGGTGATTTCTCTCAATTGCTAAAGTACAGGAAATAAAATCAACGCTTTGAATATGAAACTGTATGTGTATGTCATTTTATACCTTCCCCTAATATATATGAAGTGCTGTCCCTTTGCATTAACGTGTAATTACCATGAAATATCAGATAATCCATTGCTTTTTTTTTTTTTTTTTTCCTGTTGTTCTAGGATCTGGGGAGAATCCATGCAATTGTGTAGGATGGTATACTGTTACTGGGATGATGATCCTCTGACCCGGGTCACATGACCCGAGGCATGTGACCCGTTGGATCTCCTCGGGATTCGGGTTTGCCCGAATACCGAAGGGATTCAACCGAATCCCGAGGAGATCCAACGGGTCATGTGGCCCGGGGCAGAAGATATGAATTGTTGTTACTGATCATGTTGAGGTATCTATCTATCTCCAAACCTTTATAATTCATGAATAAATAGATCCTGAGTTTTGCACTTTTGCCTATTAAAACAGGCATTTAGGAAACTTTACGAGGCACATTTGTATATATACACATCCTTTAGCATCTTTTGCTCTAATCTTTTACTTCTGTTCTTACTTCTTATTTTGTGTTGGAACTTCTGTTGATTGCGGCATTGATTCTTTTTTTTTTCCTATCATTTTTCTATTCAAACAATTGAAACTTTTATATTTTTTTACTCTTATGGATTTTAAATTGACTAATGAATGAAGTAAAGTCGTTGTTTGAGTTGATTGAAAAAAGTTGGAATTTTGAAGTGGGAATGGATTGGTGGAGGCCCAATGATCCGACAAATATTATATGGTAAAAAACTGAAAAAGATTGAGAGTATATTCTCTGTTTATGCGTGTGGTCAAATCCAATAATCAATTCATATTGCCTTTTATATGTTTGGGAGGTGATAATTGCCCCGTTAAAAAACTCTCTTAACCGCACCCCACTATATTTTTAGTTAAAAATTATTTTTCAATTACAACAAATCGTTTTTACCGATTGCAATTTACGTCCTCAATCGAACAAAACACTAATATATATATATATACAATAGAAAGATCAAGAATAAAAAAAATTCACTCAAAATTTATGAGAATACGAGAAAGAAAGAGAAAATATTATCAATTTAGTTTCGGGATGGATAAGAGGTAAAGTTAAGCAAACAAGACCGTCTGCCACGTGTGAAATTGTGAAGTGCACTATCATCCATTGGATGGTTTTTGAGATTCGTGTCAAGATTAAAAAAAAAAGGTTCCCTAATTTCCACCCGTCTTTATGGCACTACAGAATTTGCTGCGCGTCAGCAAATTCTCACCTAAAGTTAAGGAGACAAAGATAATTTATCTATGTGTTTTCACTCTAATGCCCGTAGACAAGTCAATGCACGTTTATCTTTTCTTCGTTGATAGCTTTTATTTATTCAATTGTTTTCACGAGTTGGTGTTTTTTTCTCTTCTTTTTCTCTTCCTTTTGTCTTTCACTCTTTCTTTCTACTACCTCTGTCCCATTTTAGATGGATTTTTTGTAGTTCAAATGAACTACAAAAAATCCATCTATTTTGGGACAGAGGTAGTACAAAATAAAAAATGGTGTGTGCATGACTGCATAACATACTTTTTATTCCTGACTGTCAAATTGTTGCTAACACCGCTAGCAACAAGCACAAAATATAAAAATGTACACTCAGCAATTAATTTCATTACAAAATATTAATAAAAATGCATTCTTAAATTTACATCTCAAAATTCAAACAGCAGAAAATTCTCTCAGAGAGTATGGGACCCCCATAATTTCCTCAAAAAAAAAAAAAAACCTCCATAATATAATACTTAAATTCCTGTTGCAACGACGCTTGTGTTATTATATTATATAAGTATATATGAATATATAACATGAATACAAACTATGGTCAAAGTCAAGTTGGTCAAAGTATTATGATATTCCTGTGAAAATCCCACCCGGCAGAATTCAATATCCTTTGGGCAATTGGGTCTTCTCCATTCCTAACGTAATGGACAAGACCAGTTCACAATTCATTGACCATTCTTCTGACTCTGAGTCCCATCCCTGTCTCATGATCTCATCCCACATTAACAACTAACAAGACCAACATATAAATTTAGTTTTAATTACTTGAGTTTACATAAATAGTAAAAATTAAATTACACATGTTTGAAAGATGAAAGCTTGGAAATACGTCTCGCAGCTAACTAACTAATCACTTCTTAATTTTTAGAGAAATTTATATGCACGGCATGTTCATGCACCATCTATCAGCAATTCAGCATCATACCATCAGGCATCAGGCATCAGAAGTTCGGTGTATGTGGACCTGGTCCTCGGAAAGAACACACCAATCTGAACAAACACTGGAGCATACATAGCGGCCTCCAGGATCTTCTATGCCACGTTCACAACAGTAACCTATGTTACAGCACCACTGAGGCACTGACACGTTTCTTCTCTTCAATGAAAATCAGAAGAGAAATGAGAGATCCGTACTGTCAGTGGGTGGGTCCCAGAAGTGTTGACTCCGTCGTCAGATCAGCACGCGACGCATCTCCATCCGCTCCGCAGCTCAGAACAGCGGACAGCGTTACTCCCGTCGCTGTCCCTCGTACGTCGAAGTCCGACACCGCCCAACAAACACTTTCTTTTTCTCCATCGGTCATCGGATCCACCACCCGTCCGATCGCGCTGAGATTCGTGCAGCAGACATAAATATCTTCTCGTGGAGCTAGGCTGCCGGTGTGAAAACTGCAGGGAATGTGATCCGCAGTTTGAAGTATGGAAACCCGCAGCAGGGAACTTTTTTTTTTTTTTTGAGAGGACAGCAGGGAACTTTGAACAAGGGTTTATAGTTGGCTGTTAGAATTCTATTGGGGCATCCATCCGAGTGGGTATGGCCAGGGCAAGCAACATTGCTTTGGCGGTTTGGCCCCCCACATAACATCACATTATTTTATTATCTATTCTTGACAGAAAATAGGTCAGTAAATAATGGAATAACAGTAGAGCAGTAGACTCGTTATCATAACTCATTTAAGAGCTTTTTTTGGAATTTGGACATATTCCGTTTTATTTTAATATTAATATTAATTTTAATTTTAGTTGATTTCTGATGACATCTTGAATATACTTGGCAGCCGCGGTCAAGGTTTCAAAAAAAATTATAGATATGAAAAATATCTGACAATTTTCCTGTGTGAGTGACTGTGATATATTCGCCTATGTGAGTGACTGTAACCGAATTAATTTGGCTCGACGCCATTTTTATCGGTCAACGCTCTCTCATCAATTCCTGATGGCAGACCATCAAATAGTGTTAATTGCAACAGTACAATACAATGAACTTTTTTTTTGCATTAAGGATTAACGTGTGCTTTAAAAAAAATCCGGCAATTGTCCACATCTCTTACAATTGAGTCAGGTGATTGTTAATTTGCATGCAACAGTCAAGTGTCCATGATGAACTAAAGTGGAAAATTGTTGTATTGCTAACTAGTCTATTCATATATAATGAACTTAATGCGAAATATAAATCAAAATTTTAAATTGAGTTGTTTACATTTTATTCAGAAATATAACATTTTCATATTAGTCTAACAAGATTCTTCATATTATAGAATTTATAAAAATGATTTGAAGTGCATTCTTGTTGATTGAAGAGCCGGCGCTTTCGTCTCATCTCCAAGCCGTGTGATTGAGTCAGTCCTGATTTGGGGCCCTAGCTTAGAGGAAAAGAGCAAACAAAAGAAAGCTTGGTGGGGGAGGCCTCCGGCCATCTAGCCTCTCCCACCACCCCCTCATCACTTTCTTCTTCTCCCTCTCTTCTTTTCCTCTTTGTTGCTAGCTTTCAGACAGATTTGTTCAGATTTTTCTCCTACTTTGCTTTTACTATGACATTTCGACCTTGACCTTCGTGAGAGCTGAGTGCAGTTCGAATTGACACAGTAGACGAACTTGGACAGAAGACAGTGCGCAGATCTCCAAGGCAGCGGACCTCTCTCGCCCCTCGGGCCGTCGACCTCTCTCGCCCCCCGGGCCGTCCACCTCTCTCGCCCCCCGTCGGGCCGTCCACCTCTCTCGCTCCCCTCGGACCGTCGACTTCTCCGACTAACTATCTACACTGCAAGCTATACTGTCACGTCGGCTTATTGTTGTCGACTTCACTGTCTCGCTGGCCGTTTATCCCCCCGGCCGCACACTTCTTTGCCCGTCGACTTCTTTGACCATATACTCCGGTCGTCGACTCTTTGGCCATCTATCTCTCAGGTTGCAAGAGGGACACTTCCAAGTCGACCGATCTGATTAATGGAGTAAGATTTCGATTTGAAACTAGATGGTGAACAATTTCACAATAAACTAGCTCTGAGCCTTCACAGCCCAACAACAAATGGGCAGTTTGTTTTTGTTCTAGATTAATATAATTTAGTTTTTATTTTAGTTGCTTTCATTTTTAGTTGTGGTTTTGTTTGTTGTTTTAGTAGTAAATTAATCTAAGTCCAAGATGTAATGGTACTTTATTATAAATTAATGTAACACCTACGGGTTTCTCTCAAAAAAAAAAAAAAAAAAAGTCAGTCCTGATTCGCATACTTCTCTGGTCCGATCCGATCATCTTATGATCTTATCTGTTAATTTCTTTCTTTCCTTTTCGAGGAAAATCATCTATACTTGTCTGTCAATTTTTCCTCCTACTTTTTTCTTCAAAGACCGTGGTATTCTTTTTTCTTTCATGACAACAAAGACCACGGTATTCTCTCTAGTCTCTGCTTCGCAGATCAAATAACTTCAGTGCACACTGCAAATGTTTATGTTGCTGCCCTGATAACCGTTGGATCGTCAGATCATCCAGCTTCTCAGCGGCAATTTGCTGCTGTTGAATCAACAATGCCACAGAGCATCAGGAAATTCAGAATGGGAGGCTTCTGATGATATACTGTGGATTCCATGTCCTGTGCGGATAGATATTCTGTGGCCTCTGTGGTTTCCATGTCGTCTGATCAGTCTTCTGTCTACTGAGGGGGCTTCATCTAATTTTCTTAGATGTGGCAAATCAGGTGGGCGGGTCGGGTTCGGGTCAGACGGGCCGGATTAGTTTTAATATCAACTTTTTTTTTTATCGCATGTTGATTTCAATTGGATTGGATATTATTTAATCTCGGATTAGGTCGGGTCAAGCCATTTTGCCTTTCTGAAAAATATCGGGTCGGGTCGGGTTCTGCCACCTCTAAATTTTGTATTGTCATTTTTTTCTATTGAAAAAAAATGGTTGTTGAAGACGGTTGTAGCGATTTCATCATCATCATTTTTTTCAAGTGCATCAGGTTTCTTAATTTATTTTTGGCCCTGCAATATTCGCTGGGAGCTGAAAGTAAGCAACACATAAAACATATTCCCATGCCTCTAGGGACTAGGGTTATCTCAGTTTTATTTCATTTTTACTAAGAAAATAAAATAAAAAAACTAATGCCCAATTCTCAACCTTTTTTTATTTTTTTTGAAGTACAGTGAAAGTGTGGGAAGACAATCCTCAACGGTGATACAACGATACAAAAATTATATTAAAATTGATACCGATTGTGTTAATATTCATGTTAAATTGGTAAATGCTCAAATTAACTATTCAACTTATTTTTATAATATATCTTATACGACACAAAATAAATAGTATAACAAAGTTATTAATTTGGATACATACATATTTAATATGAATACTAATACAGTCGGTATTTATTTTAATATATATATACATATATTTTTTTTTTTTGTATTTTTCTATAACATCTTCATCCTCAATAAATTGGCACACATGTTGGAATGTCCAAGACTCCAAATATCAGCACTCCCTCTAATTCTAGGATCCAAATCATATCTTTTGTTTTTTTTAATGTAATCCTCATAGATAAATATTGGAATGTCTTCAAATACTCTTTTCTGTGTGCAAAAAAAGGATTATAATTTTGGCTTAATATCATATGTACCCTTGAAGTCTTCCTTCATTTCATATATACGCCTCTACTATTTAATATATCAAATATCTCTCCAACTCTTTAAAACTTATCATATTTACCCTCTACTCTTTTATATATCAAATAACCCCTTAAACTCTTTAGAACATATCATATTTACCCATTACGTTTATAGGTGACAGAATCTGACATGATCCGAAAAACCCGCTCGACCCGAAACAGACCAGACCCGACCCGACCCGACCCGACCCGAGTTTCAGGGAAAGTCAAACTAACTCGAACGCGATCCGACCGACCTGACATGTGTTTTAGGGAAAGTCAGATTGACCCGAACCCGACCCTTGTTTCGAGTCGGGTTTGGGTCGAGTCAGGTTAGGTATCGGGTTGACAGTTGCCAGTATTTTTTCGACCGGGTGGGGTTGGGGTCGGATCGGGCAGGTTTTTCGGGTCTGGTCAGGATTTGCACCTCTATTCCCAGGTCATCTCAGGTTTTGGGTTGTTCGGATTCGGTCAGTCTGACTTTACTTGAAACACGGGTCGGGTTCGGGTCGGTCTGACTTTCTCTGAAACACGGGTCGGGTCGGGTCGGGTTTGAGTCAGTTTGATTTTCCTTGAGAGTCGGGTCGAGTCGGTTTCGGGTCGAGCGGGTTTTTCGGGTCGGGTCAGATTTTGTCACCTATAAACATAATGTGTAAATACGATAGATTCTAAAGAGTTTAGGGGGTTATTTGATATATAAAAGAGTAGAGGGTAAATATGATAGGTTTTAAAGAGTTGTAGGAGGTATTTGATATATTAAAGAGTAGAGGGGTAAATATGAAATGAAGGAAAACTTCAAGGGTATATATGATATTAAGCCTATAATTTTTGAGGTCACTGAACCCTTTTTTATAAAAAAAAAAAAAAAAAATGGAACTCATTATTCTGCTTGTTGATAGGACAAGACAAGATTTTTTTTTTTTTTTTTTTTTTGAGAATACAAGACAAGATGCACTTGTGCAATGATTCCAATAAATATATATAGCTATGATTACGAAGATACTAACATAACACCTATCTAGGTAACCTAGATATGGCAATTGGCAAAAGTCACTGGAAGGCTGCACTGAATTATAAAAAAGTGACGAGTAAAGATTTACAAGAAAAATGATACGCCAAAGATGTAATTAGGGGGAAACGTAAAAGTAAACACTTGTGAAAGATAGTTAGAGAGAATTTTTAGATTGGTGTAGAATAAGTAGGGACACTATTAGCCTGTGAAAGATGTATTCATTGCTGAAAAGATTATTGTAGAATGTAGATTGATCTTATATTAGATTTTAGATTTTAGATCCCTTCTTCTTTTTTCAATACCGCAGATACCAGGTTACAAGCAATTTTATTAACAAACAGTACATTAACAAGATGAATATATAGCAAAGTCAATAACAAAATAAAACGCACCTGTTTACTAAAATCTATTCACAGAATTGTCTGAAAGCTCGTCAAAGTCAAGATCTGACAGCAAAAAAAAAAAAGTAAATAAATAAAATTAAAGAACAAAAAATTTATAAATACAAAAAAATAAAAAGAAGAAGTCTGGTGACTTAAAAAAACTAAATAGGCGAAATTAAATAAGGGTCGTCAGTTATTTGATACTAGTAACTGATACTCGAAGTAAACAAGATGAATGGAAAATGAATTGTTATTTGGTAATCCAGTTTTATTCATTTATTTATAGTTGTAGCGGCCAAACTATTGTCGTCATCTTCTTTTAAGTACCAGATTCTTAAATTATTTCTGTATTATATAGTAGAACCTAGATATGTGCATCTACAGTTCTCCAGCTAATATCTGTATGTTTGGTTCGCATTAACATACTTCTTTTAGTAAGCTCAGGGAGCATTTCTAAACATATCAAATCATCTCTAAACTCTGATTTATATGGTTTAATAAATTCTTCATATCAAAATCATAAGGAATGTTAAAATTTTCTATTATTACAAATTTTCAAGTATCTGTTTGAGATTTTTTTAAAAATGATTATAAATAATAATTTATATTGATTAATAAATAATCAATATTTTATATATCACTTTTAAAAAATCTCAAAGAAAAAATCCAAAAATTTTAGAATTTTTTTTTTTTTGTATCCCATCAAATTTTGATATAAATAATATATTAAGTCATATAAATCAAAATTTAGAAATTATTTGATACATTTTTCAAAGTACGTTTACGGAAATGCTCCTTGAGTTTAACTCACGGTATCTTTACTCTATATATACTTTTTTTATACTGTTTGAATTTCCTGGAAATTAAAGCACACAAAAGCAGATTATTGAATTCGTTGGATGTCTCCAGGCTCTCACTCTCAAGTTCGTAACAAAAGGAAGTGAACAAACAAACACATTGAATCGATTGTCGAGTCACTGTCTGAATTTATTACCGTCTTTGACTCCGAATTCCCCAATACTCGCATTAACCTCAGCTATTACTAATTACCAATTCATCCAATCCTCTGAAATGGAAACGTAATAATTAATTGGGTCCACCAACAAAAAGCGGTGCACTAATACTAATAATAATAATATACAGCCCCCCTTCTAATTTGGTACCGGTTTGAATTTTGAGTGGTTCTTCTGTGATGTTAAGCAATCTTTTATTTTGAATTAAGTGGTTATGATCTAATATACATCTTTGATTGTATCTAAAAATATATCATGACCATTCAGTTATAAAAAATAAATTACTCATATTTCATCTGATTAATAACAAAATTAGCTTTTTTTTTTTTTTGGGTCTTACAGGATGGATGAAAGGTAAGTCACCGGTTTCTTGAATTCTACCAACAACTGAACTAATTAATTGGACCAGTGGTTGTTATTACTAGGTACTGTAAAATTAGCATGACAATTGTATTGGTTGCTTATCCCTGATTGAATTCTAACTAATAAAAGAAACAAGTAGTTGTAACATAAATATAATTCTGTTTTCTGTAATTCTGTGTACATCCAGATGATATACGATTGTTATTTATAAAAAAAAAAATCGCAGATGTTTTTTTTTATTATTTTGTGCTAAAAATTAAAATTACAGTTTAATTAATATCATTATAGATGAAGGATTGAGCAGATCTGAAATATGTTTTACATTTTCACTTGTGTTGATTCTAATATTCTTTTGCGATGTCAAAGCAAAAATATACACACAAGCTGAACATTTAAAAATGATAATTCCTATCCAATACAAAAAAGGATTGCACAGTGCCACAGTGTCTTAAACTAATAAAAATTTGATTAAGAAACTGAAACAGCTTCAAGTGCGGTGCACACGCACCTAACCTAATACAAACAATCCTTACTTAATTCCTGATAGTGACATAATGCAAAAGTCCCTTTCTAATCCATTTTCCAAATAGCAGAAACAGACGGGAATGTAATGTAAATTATGTAAAACGTGGTAGAAAATGTGGGTGCACTTTACTTTAGATACAAAAACATGAACAAATGAAATACAGTCGCTTCATCCTGTTTGCTGTTCGGTCACAGACAGCGGATGGTCCAAACCGTCCTAGCGCGCTGCGTTACTTCGCGCGTTTTATACATACGGCCGCGGTCGCAACTTCCCCCGCCCCGCCTCGCTTTCTCATCCCGTGTTTCCTCCAATACTACCGCACATCGTGCTGCGGGTTGGGACTTGAGAGAGTGATCTGCTTTGTAGTTTGTACAATGAAAAAACCTACGCCTAACTTTGGATTGAAATTGTAATTTCTTATAAGAGAAATTATCTTTACCCCCTTAACTATCCCCCTTATCTATCCCTAAACTAAATTGATAATATTTTCTCTTTCTTTCTTATACTCTCATAAATTTTGAGTGAAATTTTTTTTTTATTCTTGATCTTTCTATTGTATATATATAAGTGTTTTGTTCCATTGATGATGTGAATTGTAACCAGTAAAAGTGATTTGTTGTATTTGAAAAAGAATTTAACTAAAAATGTATTGGGGTGTGGTTAAGGAGGTTTTTTAAGGGGTGCAGTTATCAACTCCCTTCTTATAATAAACTTTTATAATAATATGTAATAGATATTAAATTGAGATAATTTATATGGGCATTAAATTTTAATGGACTGAGAACGTCAACGGTGGTGATCAATCTAAGTAAACAATAACCGGTTGGGATTTATTTGAAGATATTTGAAGATAGACTTTTGATGTCAAAAAATCTAATATGCTTTTATTAGGAGTAAGGATAGTTGACAGAGGAATGTTTACATGCTTTTGAGTTTTGAGCTCTTTCATTCCTTCCCGAATAAGCCATGATTTGTTGTCAACCGGGCTTTACGACAGACGCCTCACTTTTTCATTCTCTCTTTCTTTTTCTTGACTCTTTTTTTTTCTGAGATTCTTTTAGATATCCATAGTTCCATACCTATACCTATAAATATTAATTGCTTGTCAAGCCGAAATATGCCACATTTATAGAAGATCTTTTGAGATCTGCTCTATGATCTTTGCCCAAGTACTCTTTGTGTAGTTGTGTTGTATACACTTGTTGGATCCGTATCGGCTGCTTTTCTTCTCAGAAGAGCAGACTCCGCTTTTCCAATCGGATGTTCGGGATCGGTTGCTGTACCGCTTTTCTAATTGGATGTTCGGGATCGGTTGCTGTACCGATCTCAATGCACTTCGATTTTTACTATACGGATCTCAAAGTATTTCGGTGTTTCTCAACTGTCAGATTTTAGAAAAGCAGGGTCTACTTTTTTTAAAAAGAAAAGCAGCGGATACCGATCCATTCTTGTTTCATTACTCATATAACCTTTGTAATCCCTTCAATTTTTTTGTATAATTCTAACATTGTTGTAGTTTTTAATTTTTTCTTTTTGCACTTTACAATTTTACTCCGCGAGCCTATTGGAAAAGAAAGTAAAAATAATTGTATTTATGATTTATGAAAAACATATCATCGGAGAGAAGAAAGAAAAGAAAGCGTAAATGTAACACATTCTATATATTTTATTGGAGCTAGACTATTGCTAATGCCTCAAATTTTATGTTATCGTGTCCGAAATCATGGTTTATGGTACTCAATAAATTTGTTATATGAAAATATTGGGGGTACAAATTTTTTTTATTTTTAGAGTTTTCTAAGTATTTATTTTGAATTTTAGAAAAAATGTCATAAATATTAATAAAATATAGATGTTTCTACATGTTATTTTCAAAAATGCAAAATAAATACTTAGAAAACTCTAAAAATGAAAAAATTTTGTACTCCCCAGTATTTTCATATAAAGAATTTATTGAGCACCATAAATCGTGATTTCGGACACGATAATAACAATTTTGAGGCGTTAGCATTTCGGATCGAAATGCTAACGTTAGTATAATAGTCAAACTCATTTTATTTTGCACAATACTCATAGTTGTACTTAACCTTTCAGTGCTTCAATATGTAAATATCTAAACTGATCATCATAATTACTATTATTTTTGTTGGAAACAAAATTTCGTACCATATAATTTTTCTTTATTTTTTTAAACAATGATTTATTATTTTTTTTGGTCTAAAAGCTGTCAAGGAAGTGTGTCAGACAAAAATTTTATTTCCGACAAGATTTTAATATGCTAAGCAATTTCTTATCGACAATGTGGTACAAGTATCTATCAATTATCATTGTGATACAGTATTACAGTGATGCTTCATAAACTGATGTATAATATTGGGCTTCATATCACCTACTGTACAGTACCGTACTGCGCAGCAGATGAGCCATCTATTGCTTTAAGATTCGTGCCAGCTTCAATCTCAAAAACCCTCCTATTGATCTAAAGGTCATCGCTGCGCAGTAGAGGACAATCACTCATAAAATCGGCTTTTGCTTTTATTGGGTATGGACCGTATCATATGGGACATAATGAGAAGACAAGTCAGACACAATATTTTTCCACATTACGATTTTAAACTAGATTTATACAATGTATCACATATTTGTTTTTGATCCTCCTCACTAATAGGAGATTAGAGATGCACATAAAAATAAAATCTGATGCTTTTAGTCAGTTTCCAGTGAGTGGTACCAAATCACAGAAAAAAATGGTTTCCAGTGTAGTAAACATTTTTCTTATGTACCAAGTATTTTAATCACTTGCTTTCATATCAAATTATCTAAAATGTTAAAATTTAAGGGAACAAAAACGCTGATACCAAAAGTGATACCAAAATTAATACTAAATTTTTAGTCGGTATATTAAAACCATTAATTTGAATAGTATATCATTTAATACGAATACTCAGACAACCATTATCAAATTTAATATCAATTTTGGTATCTATCTAACATTCTGGAAAATTTCATAGATGTACATCACTACGAGTAATGAAGAAGCAACCCGGGAATTCCCCTGACATTTTTTGTTTACACAATGTTGAAGGATGCGAGTGTAAAAGGCCCCATGGATTTCCCTTAAAAGCTACATACATTTTCCGAACAGGAAATTACATCGTACCAGTTTGAGATGAGATGAGTGAGTCACCCTTGTTCACATAAAAATACATACATAATATTAATAACATACTTAGCTGAGAGAAAGAAATATCTAATTGCATCCTAATCATCATTAATCCATTAATTAATCAATCAAACTAATTAATTCCCCAACAAAATACGCACAGTAATAAGAAAGAAAGAAAGAAAGAAAGAAAGAAAGAAAGGATCCTATTTATATAACAAACAAACCCATCTCTTTGGAGAGAAAGAGAGAGAGAGAGAAAGCGAGCGAAGTAAATAAACAAAAATAAAAAAGAGAAGAAAGGAAAAGAAAGAGGGAAAAACAAAACAAAAATAAAACCAAAACGAAAACCAACAAACAAAAAGCAAAAAAAAAAAAAAGAAAACAAAAAAAAAGAAAGGAAGCTTGTGTGTGGTGTATGAAACGAAGCCAAAGCCACAATTCGATCCGATCCGATTGGGGAAACAAATCATCCATCTGATCGGGATTTGATCTGATTTGATGATCCCTGCGCCATATTCCTAAATCGGGATCAATTTTGTACCGATTTGGGGCTCGAATCGAAGGAGATCTCTGCTTGCTGCCGCATTAATCTGTGTTCGTTCAGTAATTCTGCGAGATCGGGTGAGGAAGAAGGGATTGGGGGATCCATGGCGGACACCGGCCAGGAGAGAGGTAATGCGGCTGATGTTAATGCCGCCGCCGATTCCTCCTCCCCCGATCATCATCACCTCGAAGGTGAAATCATCTTCGATCTCCCGAGCTAGATGCTCTTACAGTTTTTTCACTCTTCTACTTGAATTAATTGCAGTTACTACATACATACATACATAGAATCATAGATTTAGTGTCTTTTGTTTGTAATAATTTTGTACGATCTTTTGTTACTTTTATGGAACAACAATCTGTGATTTTTTTTTTTTTTTGTTGTTGTGTCAGTTCAGATCAAAATTTCCTCTTTGGAAGATCATATAAAATGAATTCTTTTAGCTTTTGTTCTCTGCTCATGTTCCCCTATGGAAACGGCTTTAATGTACCAGTTTAACTTTAACCTTGGTAAAATCAATTACCTTTTCCTATTTGTTCAGTAGTTAAGAAACAGTAACTGTCTGTTTCTTTTACTTCCTAACAAAGTCTCATCTGAACTGATACACTGAAAGCTTTGTTTGTCCTGCAGAATCGATGGCGGGGCTGAGAGTGAGCGATGGGCTGGACAAGGTCAACAACGCAGCTCACAATGCGTACCCGGATCGTCCCGGCGAACCTGACTGCAGCTACTACATGAGGACGGGGACGTGTGCGTATGGTACCAATTGTCGGTACAATCACCCGACGTACATTGGTCAGGTATGGATATGGATTTATATACGCAGGGTATGTAATTGTGTATACCGGTTAAATGAAATTGAAGCCTACTGTTTTGAGTTTTTGTGGGTTCAATGAAGAGTTGTGTGTCAGTTAATATCTTCTATCTGGGTTGCATTTGTTTAACGCATTGTACCTAAAGGTTGCTATTTTAACGTGGCTGCATTCATGACTGGTATCAGTAATATAATGTCATGTGTTGTAATTTAGTATCTTAGGAAAGTACTTGATTGTGTTAAGTAATATAATTTAGGCATCCATTTGTTTGCAAAATGCAGTGATCTAGTTGTATAATTAAAAAAAGGATGTACATGTTTTGGCTGTAGAATAGTCCTACTGAGTGAGTTGTATGGTTTTGTTTACTAAGATATTTAATTTTTTAACGCTGCACAACCGTATAATGTAATTGAAAGTAATTTGAAGCTTGCCTTTTCGATTGATGCCAATGCAGTCCATTATAGAGTTCAGTTCCTGTCTAATCATTATTGTCTTCACTTACTTGGCCCAACCTGAATTTTTTAACAAATGTATTTCAGGGCTCACAGTATACCGGGGATCTTCCCCAAAGAGAAGGACAGCCAGAATGTCAGGTACCTAAGTTATCGTTTAAAAAAATAGCAGTCTTTTAATTTTGTAACCCCAATCAATTTCATATTCTAGTTTTGCTTTTGGCATTTGGCACCAATCTCTTGTTTTTTGAAGTACCAAAGTTCATAATATAAGTATTCTTATGAAAGAAATAGTGAAGATAAAAGTAATATTTATCAACTATATATCGATTTCATGTTGGTATGTGGGCACCCTAACACCTTTGCTCTTTGTTCTTTTTGAAGGTTTATATCTAATTGTCAAAAAATTTCTTACAAATTTGTTTTCATGTTTTATTTTGGCAGTTTTTCCTAAAAACAGGTACATGCCGCTATGGATCCACTTGCAAATACCACCATCCACGTGAGAAGATAAATACCCGGCCAATCTATTTTAACAGTTTCGGTCTTCCTATACGTGAGGTATCATTCTTCTGTTATTGAAATTGTTCCCTTTGGATCCCTCTACAACATATTAATCGATACTATAGATCCCTTTTTTTGTGGTAAGTAGGCAAGTGCCCACTTAAATCTTTTTGAAACAAAGAAAAGTGCCCATGGGGAGAAGCTGCACCCTTAAGATAAACCCTAGTGATGTATATCCTGTTCGAAGTATAACGGATGAAAATTTGAACCATGATCTTCCAGTTAATTTTCCCCTCAAATAACCATAGCTATACTTTCTGAATGGAAGTATAAATATTGGATGCCTCCATATGTGTAGGAGTATGTAGGTAAATATTATTGCAGTTTGCAACATCTAATTTGTCTAGGCTAGGTATTAATATTATATTATACATAACAAGTTAATAGCTTCAATTTTAAAGTTTCAGGAAAATAGCCGCATAAAAATAAGACTAAATTAATAGGTAATAATAAGAAATAAATGACTGTCATCTTCTATGCTGTACTGGGTGCAATCAGATATGTACGAGTAGTATATTGGTACTGGTGTTGGATGAATTATGAACTTCACATATTATTTTAAACTGATTTTGCAGGGCGAGAAACCATGCCCTTATTACATGAAAACTGGCTACTGTAAATTCAGTGTCGCTTGCAAGTTCAGCCACCCTGAGCTTGGCGCACCCTCCGGATTGATGATTCCTGTTCAGGGAGCCACACCGTACCAAACAGGGAATGGATCCTCTCAAGTGGTGCCTCCTGCTGGGCTCCCTTTAGTCGGTGGTTTTCCTGCATGGCCCGTCTCCAGAGCACCTTACATGATGAGTCCGACACGGGTTCAAGGCATGTCTCCTTATGGACAACTCGTGCTCCAGACCAACCCCAACTCCCAGCCCGTTCAACCCAGCTGGCCTACTTATATGGTTAGTTAAATATTTATCTTTTCTTAGGTCTATAGGAGCTGATTTTTATGGATTGGTATTTATTGTGAAATTTGTCAAAATAGAGATCAGAGGAAGTGAAAGAAAAATATGTAATGTGGTCTGTTATGCTGGTTAGGCTTGATACTCAATTTACTACTCGATTAATCAGGTATCCAAATAAAGTTTGTGAATCTAGTTTTTATTGGTGTCGATAAATCTTTGTAATGCTTCAGAGAGGGTAGTGGGTGTTGGGTTCAAGATCAAGAGGGTACGTGCATAAAGTATGTTTTAGGTTCATCTGTATGTGTCTGTATGTTAAACTTTGTTCTATTATATTCGTATTTCTATGATTACTTTCCAACAAAAATAGAATGTTACATACTACTTAGATGATTTATTGTATAATCTACAGCCTCCATTTGAATCAATACTTAAATATTTCTTAACTTTCAAAAAGCAGCAAGGGAATGCAAACCAAGCTGATGTCCTTCCTGGTGGCAATAACCAGATGCCTGGCACAATAAACCATACACCCTCTAGTTCTTCAAATTCTGCAATGAATTTAAATAATAACTTGCCAGAGAGGCTTGATCAGCCTGACTGCCAGCACTATCTGAAGACCGGAAGTTGCAAGTATGGTGCTTCATGCAAGTATAATCATCCAAAAGAGAGAAATTCTCTAGCTCAGGCAACAAACCAAGGTCAGGCTCAGGCTCAGGCCCAGGCCCAGGCTATGAACGCTGCTGGAATTGGACCTCTAGGGTTACCTCTAAGACCTGTAATGTTTTTCTTATCCACTTCTCTTTCTTGGATGAATATACATGTGCACATGCAGGATCACGGAACAATCTGAACCTTTTTTCAGTTCAGAATTGAGATTGGTCCTTTTTGTTTTGTCCGGGATATGTTGTTTGTACCTTAGCCTTTTTTATATGAACATTAGAAAGTATGGTACCCAGTTGAACACCGAGAAACCTGTTGGTTTTATAGTTTAAGAATGAACAGTTGTTGTTTATCTAGGAGCGTTTTTAAGTAGAGGAGTTTGACATATCTCACCTATATTGTATGAATGCAAAATTTATTGAACCAGCACCGTTCAATGCTTTCATTGTCCTCCGTTTTTGTCCATACCATCTGCATAAAACCGTGACCATTTTTCGTGGGTCATAAAGAGCACGAGGGGCAGTGCAGATTTATGCTGTAGTGTTTGTGGATTGTACTACCATTTATTTCATCGTTCTTAGTTTTTGGCATGACATGATCCTACCACTCAAAAGAGCACCACCAGAAATGTACAGTACTGGTATTTCTTTTCATTTCTAGAATATTCAATTTTTCTTATTTCTTAATTCAAAGCTTTGCTGTTTTTTTCATTCTTGAATCGCACAGGGTCAGCAAGTCTGCAGCTTCTATAGCATGTATGGCACATGCAAGTATGGCACCAGTTGCAAATATGATCATCCTGTCACGGGTTTTTACAATTATCCAGTTCCCGCATATTCACTTCCAGACCCATATGCTCCCTATACTGACCAAAGGAACTCACAGCTACTCCTAACCATGCCGCCTGAACATCTGGCTTTAGGGTTAGGATTTCACGAGGAGCAAAATGACTCCTCGTCGGAGACTCCTCAAGCACAAAGTGGACCCACATCACATCCTCAGTCGGGGTCCTCAGATCAGAATTAGATTTTTATGAGGATGACAAATTTTTTGGATGAATTTAAAAATCGGGTATAATTTTATTTCTCCAGGAAATAATTAGTGTTATTCAAAGCATTGAGAAATGATGAAAGGAAAATTGAGGCGCACCCCATCTTTTGATTTTTCTTTTCTTTTTTTTTTTTTATTTAGTTCCTTTGTCCTTTTTGGTGTTGCTGTTTTGTTGTGTAATATACAGAACATATGAAAATAAGGAGGATGGTACATGCATGCAGACTGCTTGAATACTGGTATTTATATAGTAAATAAAGTTCCATCAAATTAATGAACCCAAGTTGATTATGGGTTTTTTTTTTTTTTTTTACTTTTTAATTAGCTGATATAAATTCTTGTTAATTTGTTTGGCTTTCATTTTTCAATTAATGATTTATATGTAGTTTATTAGGTTAGATAGTTTTCTCCAGGCCAACTCTTCACAACAAATTAGATATGTTAAAGGTTCAACATGCCATTGCACTGTAGATCTACAGTGTCAAAAGAATAGTGTTTTTTTTTTTTTTTTGGGGTTTGGTTTATTCTTTTTTTTTGGGGGGGTTTGGTTTATTCTTTTTTTTTTTGGGTTGGGTTTTTGCTAATTTTTTTTGGGGTTTATTATTATTATTATTTTTGGTTTAGTTTATTCATTTTTTTTTTGGGTTTTCACTAATTACAATAAAATTTTAATGTTAGTGTTAATATTTTTATTGTTAAGTTTTCGATTCTTAAAAAAAAATGTAATGGTTGCAATCTTTATATTTTATAGTGCTTGAAGTATTTTGTTTTAGGTTTTGATATATTTACAGCTAAGCTCATAGGTGGTGTTACTCCATGTATTTAAGAAAGGACGTAAAGCTATCATGAGTTAGGCTCAATAATTTTTTTATATAAAAAATTTACCGAAAATTTTCTATTTTTTAAATTTTTAGTATTTTTTTTTATGTTTTGGAAGAGTTATACATAAAATAATGATTATGTTATTATATTGTATAGTCGTTTCTAAGAAAATTTCAAACAAATACTTAAAAATTCTCAAGAATAGAAATTTTGTACATCCTATAAGTTTTGAACTTTTGATATAAAAAAACTTATTAACCCATATAAATAAAAATTTAAAGGTGATTTTATATGTTTTTAAAGTTACGTCCGCATAAGGACTATGTGAGTTTGAACTCATGATAATCTTACTTTTGCAATTATAGCACAAATTAATATCGGTGTTTTTATATTCATCGCGCGGAGCACGCTCACATGTCTAGTGTCTTGTAAGTCCCAACTATCAAGTTTAGGGATGGTAGGAACCTGCTATAGTAGTATAGTTTAGGAATGGTGCAATTGGTGACAGATTTGAACTTTACTTTTCAATTGGTTAAACTAAAATTTATATTATTAAATTTCATCAAATAAAAAACAAATATCAAGCGAAACAAAATTATATACACAATAAATGTCATACTATATGCTCTGAAACATTGTTAATGTAACTCAATACTTTTTTCCTTATGAAAAAAATTATTAGAAATTGAGATGTTGCATCAATATAAAATAATAATTAAGAAAAATAATCAACAATGTAGATTACAAATGAAGTTCTTACAATATTTCTTCATTTCAAGCACAGAAGCTTCTCACCATCGTGGACATGTTGCTGGAAGCGAAAATAAAACGACTATAAATGTTGGTAACTTTTTTGATCAATTAAGAATTCATATCAATCGATAAAATATATAAAGCTTTATAATATATCATATTTTTTTTGCTATTTAGTATGGCATTTTTGTGAACCAAATACAAAATAATGTTTACATGCTTCATACAGGTGACCACAACAATCTACAGGCGGTGACATATAAACTAATTATTTCGAAGTGAGAAAAAAAATGATTTAACTTTTTTAATGATAAGAAATGAAGCCTAGACTGAAATAATGTTTATTCATTTTATTTTTCTTAATTAGTGAGGCAAATCGATCCATTTTACACAAGAAAGTATAGTAAAAAAAGTTCCAACGAAACGTGAGATCGATAATTACTAAAAAAAAATTATGAATATCACCAACAAATTGTGAATGACAGCAAACATAGAACTGAAAAGAAAATCAGAAACAAACTGTTCCTCCAAAAGACCAAAACCTTGTTTTATTCTCGTTAATTACTTGGTAGCACGCTACCAGTGTACACCAAATCAGCAATTCATATCAGATCATCATTCATCCGCAGTGTAGTGTACACACTACAGAGTCAACATTTTGCTCTCTCGGCATTGAATAACACACATGACACAACACAAGAGGCTTTTGCTGGGCTGTAATGCTGTATAGTATAGAGTAGGAGCAGCTATCAATCAATATCATCAAGTTTGATTCTGATTCGATAGACTGATTCCTTCTTAAATCATTGGTCCAACCGACCGTGCAAGTCATGCATCCGTCACGTGCTGTGCTGACCCAGATACAGATACTCACTCTCTACGATTACATTGATTAGACTAGTCAAAGCGTCAACCACGGAAATTTTTTTTTTTTTTTTGAAACGTTTACCCCGTTTGGTAAGTGCAGTAAGTTAAAGCAGAGTAAAACGTTAAATCTAAATCAGTAGTGTTTGGTGGTAGTGAAGTGAAGTTGATGTTATGTTTAAAAGATGTGAAATGTTGGTGATTTAGTTTAATACACTTATATAGCTGCGTTAACTTACTACACCTTAAATCACTTCTGTTTAGTGACTTAAAATTGATTTAAGAACTTAAATCAATTTTACTACGGCTACCAAACGCAGGGTCAAGGCCCGTAGATCGTAAGGCAACTAATTTCACGCACTTAAAAAGTTACATCCACAAGAAAATAAAATTGTTTCTGAATCTAAATTCAAAAAACACAAAATATCAACCAAAACCTTCTACAATAATTATATAATTAATTTTGTCCCGATTAACTAACCTAGAAAGACAAATTTTGAAAAAACACACAATCTATTTTTGAAGTTACCGTCTTCATTGTGATGGATTCATCGTCGACAACGGATTTCAGTCTTAGCCCATAGTAGATGTGGGGGGGGGGGGGGGGGGGGGGGGGTGTTGGGGGGGTTGGTTTGGTCCTAATCTGCTATTATTCTCAAAGAATAACATGATCATGTTTGTCTAATATGGACCGTTAGATCAAAATGGACGGACCCGATCGGCCCAACAAAGATTATTAAGAGCCTTTTAACAATTAATCTCATCCGTTGATTTTGATGTAATGGACCAGATTTGGATAACAGCAGATGTGATCGCATAATTGGGAGTTGGACTATCAACAGAAAAGAATGTTTGAAATATATAAGGAAGATATATGGTCTTAGTTGATTAATTAACAGTTTAAAACGATGACAATCTTGAGAATGAGTGCAGCTAGATTAGATTAATGTCACAGTTTAAGAAAGTTATTTGTTTGTTTATTTATTTTTGGGTGGGTCCATGGATAATGGATTGTATTGCAAATAATTATTTAGTGAATCGATTACTATAATTAACTTTAATTAACGTGACTACATGTGAATCGATTACTATAATTAACTTTTTATATTATATAATGGAATGCTCTACTGTGCTATGATATTTAGTGAACAATTTTATTAACATTTTTTGCACTGATGATCGATTGATCAAAATTAGAACATCCGATTCAAACCATTCAACATTATCACTAATTCACCATGGTAAAATTTCTTTTGTGATAAAATTTTTCTGTTCTTGAAAATTTTTTCTATTTCCAAGTGGGCATATATAAAATCAACACTATTGGATGATTCATACATCGTTAGATTAATGAAATTCAGATTCTAGTCCCTCCTTAAAAGTAGGAAAAAAGTTCAAAAAAAGGGGAAAATTTAGTCGTAAGGGAGATTATAATATGGAGGTCACGTCAAACAACTTGGATCCGAACATTGCTTCAATTACGATTTCATTTTTTAGACTTAATTTTGTTATTTTTTTGGTAGGTGACTAAGTAGTGATGTTAATTACATATCAAAACGTTAATAATAATCACATATCAGGGATGTTATTAATTATGCAGATTGCACCTTGCTCTTAGTTATACACTCCATTATTCCATGGTATTATATGAAATGAAAGATATGGTTTTTAATTCTTTGTTGATGAAATAATTAAAACATGACGTTTTTTTATTCTATATTTGAATATCATAAAGATTTTGAAAGTATTCATTTTGAATGCAGTATAGTATTTAATAGCTGCGGTGGCAAGTTTTAGTTAATATGCTCGGGGAGAGTACTACAAATATGCAATTGGAATTGGTTGACTGTTCGTAGAAATAGAATATCTATTCCCATAGGAAAGGCAACTTCGAATTCAACGAGAATATCATATTTTAACAAGAAAACCGGCATGATATTAAAAAAAAACTTTTTGTGCTCTCTCATTTTAATTTTACAAACATATATTAACTACGATATTTTGTAAGTAAATATGATTTGCACTATTTCATTAATAAAAAATAATGAGAAAACCCATAAAACACATTTCTTTTACACTATATTATCTGGACTAACTAAAATCACTATCACCCAGCTGGGTACCAATTCTGTTATCGCCGCCAAAAATAAGGATATTCCACATTGTGTTAAGTAAGCAATTAGTCAGCTATGGCACATTCACTTTAGCACGAATTAACTCCCCCCACACATGGTCTTTTCCTTTAGATCCTTTATACACTCCCTATTTTTGGAAAAATTCTTTAGTTGTGTTTATTTATATATTTCACATTGTTAAAAACTTAAAATATATGAGCTATCCAAGTAGCTCTTTACTCGTTTTGTTTAGAAAAATATTCAAGAAATAAATTAGATGTGTAGTAGCCTCCAATGTCTTAATCAATTAAGTAATATGGGAGCAAAAAAAAAAAAAAAAAGGTTCGTTTGAGACTCATAATGCTATTTATGTTCCTTGAAATGAATCAAGGATCTTCTTTCATACTGGCCGGAGTAGCTAATAATAATCTGCATGACAATTCTAACTTCTAACTCTACAATTGGATGAATATATCATTGAGTGAGTGTGATGAGTTACATTTGCATGAATCAAGCACACGTTTCATGTGATGTAAGAACTAAATAATGTGATGCTTCGCTGGGCAACGGCAAGAAGTTTTTAGGGATGCAAACGGTCGGATAGTAGTCAATATCGTATTCGTATCTATTTTAATTTTCCGAATACAGATACAGATGCGGATAGTTAAGGATACAGAAACGGTTCGGATATCAAAAGGATACGAATACGAATCGGATATTGAACGGATACGAATACAAATAAGGATATATTGCGGTTACTACCTTTAATATTCAAAATAAATTGTATACAATTTTTCATGATAAATTACTAGTTATATTACTAATAAAAATAATCACTAATTTTTAACTATATAATTATTTAATTGCTAATCATTATCAATCAGTTATTATTATCATGTTATTAATTAAAATATACCAAAAATTATATAGAAATGAAATTCTATGTCTGATTTGATATAAATTTCATTGGATTTGAAATCTACGTCAAAATCCCAATTGAAAGACATATAATAGACCCTTTATTTGACTATAAAATATCCGTATCCGAATAACCGTATCCGAATAACCGTATCCGTATCCGAATAACCAAAATATTTGGATTTGGATAATTATTCGAATCTGTATCCGTATCCGGTTTCAAATTGAAAACCGTATCCGTATTTGTATCCGCACATGTCATTATCGTATCCGTATCCGTAAATATCCGTATCCGAATAACCGTATCCGCCATTATCCAGATACGAATCCGAATACGATCGGATAATATTCGACCCATTTTCACCCCTAGAAGTTTTCCTAGCTAGTTGAGATGTTAATTAGGAACTTCAAATATTGCTTGAAAGTAATTAGAAGTAATAAAGACAAGAATATCTTCTTGATTCAAAGTAAATATATAGTATTTTCTCTTCATATTTCTACTGATAGGGCCCAATTAACTATTCCAGGCCACAGCAAGTTTAACCTGATTTGGGCCGGCCCAAGTATCAACTCGCATGCCCAGCCTACACACAGTCCTTGCCACAGAAGATCTCCCGACATTTGTTGTACTTCGGCTTGGAACAACATACAGACAAATGTAGTTCGGTCGGGAATTTAGCTTATATAAGGAACCCGAGACCTCAAAGCTAGGGTTGGAACTGATAGGATAGTCATTTTGCTTTAAACTTAGCATTCTGTATTAGACTTTTAGCTCTTCTTATATTTTAGCTCGGTGTAATTTGGCAAAGGACTATTACCTACTACATCTTCTCCAGCGTATTGCTCAACCTTTCTCTAGCTCCACATCTTGTGTCTCTCATTCTGATGTCACTTGGAACCTCATCTTGCATCTCTTGATTAGAAGTAACTAGAATTAGTTTCCTCTGAGGTCAGTTGGAACCTCCAAGTAAAATTGTAATGAATGTACATTTTGTAACTTAAAAAAAAAATTCTCAAAATTTTAAGGTATAAAAAGAACCAGTGCATCTCAGTCATAATTAGATATTTTCTGGATTGAAGATGTACATATATTTGCACGTCATCAATGTCCGAAACAGACACATTGCAAGAGGCCTTGCTCGATTGCGAGGTGCCAGGAAGAAGATGCGGGCCGAAATCGGAGACAATGTACTCGGAAGTCGGAAAGAGGGGGCCAGATTAGAGAGAGCTTAATGTAGCTTAGGGCTTGTTTGGATGCACTCCATTCCTAAGGGAAATGCACTGTTCAGTAGGGAAAAAAAAAATTCACTCTCAGAGAATTTTTGATTTCCCACGAAAACAGTAAAATCCCGGTGAAACCGAACAGAGCCTTAGGGAATGAACATGACTACGGATAACAAATGTCAAAGGAAGTAAGAGCAGAAAAAATTAAGAAGAGAACGAGGAAGATGGGGACAAGATGGCACCTTTGTCCTTATACTTTTTATATTAACTGTAAAGTATAAACTATGAGCTTGAGGAGTCTAATTGCATTGAAGTTTTTAGTTTTTATTAGATGGTAAATAAGAAAATACAAGGACTGAATGACAAATAAGAATATTTAAGAATTTTAGTGGTGAAGGACAATATTCTTCAAGTTGGTGGATGTCGCGTGTTTGAAAACCGAATGATGAGTCTTTCATCCCTACTAATAATAAAAGGAGGACTTTTTTTAGAACTAAAAGGAGTCTTTGTCCAGACTTATTCTTGACCGTTCGATCGGATGATCTCAACCGTCTATAGCTTATTAATTCATGGATCCTCTCTTTACATTTTTTCTCTTTACAAAAACCCTTCGAGTTAAAAGAAATTACGGAGATTGCCATTGTATCGAACAACTCAATATGTCACTGGGTGACAATTTTGTTATTTTGTTGATAATTTGAGGGTTTTGTTTTGTCTCAAAACGCGTATGAATTGGGAGAAGAGTGCACTTATCCTCTGCTGCGCAGTATTGTACTGCACTGTGGATCAACAATGTAGATTATAGAGTGGGTTTTTGAGATTGAATAGAACGGATCTCAAAGCTGATCCAACGATTGAAATACTATGAAGTAAACTTACTGCGCAATAGAGGATATTAATTGGAAGAAACTAGATCTGTATACATTTATTCAATTGGGCCTATGCAATTCTTTGATACTCCTCTTTTGTTGCCCCCATATATTCATCCACCTGCAAACTGCAATTTAGATTTAGAGCTATATTATACTGACCATTTAATTGCCAAAAAATAATAATATAATAATATATTTGGGACTCATATTCGGGGTTGTTTTTCAAAAATCGTTAAAAATAGTTAGGAATTTTCAAAAATAGTAAAAATTAGTTTCTATGAGTTTTCGATACGTAAAATGCACCGGTCGAATCGGATCGGCGATTGGAGTTATGGTTGCTGAGATACGAGCGCATAACACGAAAGTCAGTTTGTTATGCAAACACACGGTAACCTAACTATATATATATATAATATTATCCACAGCAAAGCGTGGGCAATATACTAGTAGATACTTAAGTCTGAGTGGTATAACCTCATCTTTAAATTCAATTGATTTTGTGCATATTTTCTCACTTGTCAGGTTTGCAGTTTGCTTTGTGTAACAGCTCATCTGAGAAGAATAAGAATGACACAAACGCACAAGAAGACCAAAAGTCATTCATTATCATGCATCAATAAATCAGTATCAATTCCTCACAATTTCTGTTGGGAAAAAAAAAGGAAACGAAACTTAAAAGGCTATCACTCAGCAAATGAGTAAAGGGAAATTTTATATCAACGTCTCAGATTGTATGGTTGTCGAAAAAATCGAAACTGAAAGGCTATAACTTATTCTGTAAAATGTTGAAAGAGAGAAAAAAAAAAAAAAAAGTTCATATGTACATTGAACATAATCTAACTATCATATCCTTTCACTTTGAACTCCCTCAGAAACAACTCAAGAAGAATCCGAACTAGAATCCGAGTCGGCGCTCAGATTTGAGTAAACTTCATGCGGCGACCGTAAATTGCCAGGTGTCTGACATGCCTGCATGGTCTTGCAGTGCTCGGCCTCATCATCTCTTATATTTACAAATACATCATACAAATTCTCTAAAAGAACAAAGCAAAAGAAATTCAGTCACTAAATATGCATTAGCCAGCTTATAGACAAAATATCTCAAGCAATGTGCAATAACAAAAATTGTGTGACAACAATTGAAATAATATTTTCAAGTGCAACGTCTAAACTATAATGGATGAACACATGCGGTGGTTTTGGGCAAAGAAAACAAAATTAATATACCCAAATATAACGGGAAATAAAAGGTATAAACATTAATTTTCTTTATAAATAATTTGTGGATCATCAAAAGTACCATATAAATATATCTAATTTGCAAAAAAAATGGTAAACGGTGTTCCCCATTTTCAATACCTGAATCCGCCCATGCCCCCCGCACCCTCAATTTTCTCAAGTGATAATAATTTATATTGTGCTCGATATTAACAAGAGGTGAAGGAAGACAGTTTCCAAATAATTTTTAAAAAAACTTAAATCATTTATGCCATTTCCAATACTTTCAACGAGGGGAATGATATAATTTATATTGCAAAAGTCCATTATATTTTCATGTAGTGTAAGTTATATATAAAGTCCCACCACTTCAGAATCAGACAATAAGAGTGAAACAGCAGGAAAAATAAAATTTGCTTGTCTATTAATCCTTTTTTTAGGTTTTGCTAATGGCTTGTTACCTATTTTAGGCTTCCTTGAGCCGGGCACTCTTGCAGTCTGGAATTCCTCTGTAAAAGGACAAGGAAAAATAAACAAAAAAAGGTTCAATACTACTTGTGTTACAAAATTTCACTAATGCTGTACTTTAGATTCCTAGTTAGTTCAACAATTAAAATTTAATTATGAAAAAAGTAAGTTCAACAACTTCAGTTCAAATTTAAATTTTGAACAATGAGTCAATGACCATGAGTGAATGGGATATAAGGACTTCCAAATTTTGTGAATTTTGTACGAAATTCATGTGGTTCAATTGACTTTATCAAGTTACAAGCATATAGGGAATAAAGGGAAATTTTATAAACTTAGTGGACCTTGATGTAAATAAAGTAAAATAATATAATGAAATTTACCAAAGAAGTAAAGGTCGTCACTCGTGTAGTACTTTATGGCTACATCTGCTGGAGGCAGATTTTTCAACTCGTCTGCAACAACATAATTTAATTAAGATATTATCAGTACAAGTATAAAGGAACACAAAAAAGAATGGTTTCAATGAAATTTCTGTGTTGAGTATCACCTCCATGTGATTTGAGAAATTTGTCGTAGGTTGAGTACGCATGTTTCTCCACACATTCTGAAAAGTGATCTGATAACAAGATATCCATAGAAAATGATTCATATATTAATAACAAAATTCAGAAGGAAGCAAAAGGAGCTGAATATCTTTTCTGACGAGTATAGAATTAAAAGAAAATTAAATAGGAGAAGGTACACAACATACATGCCATTCTGGGGCTGAGCATGTACATGAAAACAGTCATGAAGTAATACACGAATGCCATACTTTGCGCCAAAAACCGATCAAGCCAGAAAGAATTCCCTCCTAATTCCTAATATGTAATAGAAGAAATGCAAAGAATCAATCATTAGAATAGAGACTACTTTGTCTGTGTTTCGTTATATAGTTGGAAAGTCATGAATTACTTAAGTAAATGTGTCCAAGAGCAAAATGCTAATATTTCAACAAAGCATTTCTATAAAGGTAATTTTTCATGTCTTTCTTACTTTATACTCGCAAAAAGTACTGCTAAGGATTAAAAACAAGCCGGCCAATTTTGTGAACTATCACGAACATATACGGCATGTCGTATGCCAGTGCCAGTCATGGTGCCAGCACTAAACAATCAATATTTCACTGACTGAAAAAACAAGCTTAATAAGAGAATGCAGAGCGAGTAGTAAGCATAAAAATACAATAAGATATACCTCCATGATAAGGAGATGATGTAACTCATTCAAGCTCTCTGCAAAATGTACTTTCAAATAATCGGCTCTTCTCCACCAGCCAAAACTCTCATACAAGTGCAACACCGATATAAATGCTACACATAAAGCAAATTAAATAAAATAACAAAAGAAACAAATGTCAGACATCAGAATAAGTTCAACAGAATCCAAAATGAGGATTACAGACATCACTCAGTACCAAAAACACTGAACTTAATAACCCTAATGAGACATTTCAGCAGGTATTAATTTATATCACATATTGCTATTAATATAACTTTTGTTTTTTCTTTTCTGTTTTGGTCTTGCTTCTGCTAACGTGACAAATAATCTAATAATAATTTATATAAACTAAGGTAAAAAAATTACCAAAGTATGGAACCCTGGCTACATTTTCTAGCACATAAAACCTTGCATAAGGGCGATCATGGTACAATGAATCCAGCACTTGTATAATTGTCTCCTGTGATAATATAATAGCAATTAATAACCAAAAAGATATAAACTTACTATTATTGCAATAATTAGATAACATCTAAAGCACTGCAGGTTCATACAGATAAAGGACAGTTTGGTAGTGGTTTTTACTTTTTAACAAGGTTATCAACCAAAAAATTCTAGTATAGGTAATTAGGTGTAATCATAGAATTAAACAATTGTACAAACGTTGACGCCTCAAATTATATGCCCCAATAATTTTATATGAAGGATTTATTGAGCACGATAAGTCAAAATATCGAGCATGACAAACTATATTTTGAGGTGTTCGCATTACGTTTGCACAATAGGCTAACTCCAATACATAACAATGAATTTCGGAACATACTTCACAGATTTTGTACAGAACTGTACCAGCATCATATTAATACCGGAACCGAGAAGAAAGTACTGTACCGATATTCTAGTTTTGATACACAAGTTGGGACAGAGCAATACAACAAAACTAGTAGAACTAGAAAAAAAAAAAAAAAAAAACGAAACATAGAAATCTTACCGTAAGAAAAATATTGATGGATTGTTCAAACTGTATAACGTTCTTTTCAAGAAACCCAGGTCTGCTTGCGCTTGCAGGAGCCAAATCTGGTAACCCCTCTTTGTTCAGATCTGTTTTGGTACCAAGAGATGTTGGAACAGCCACCTTCTTATCTTCTTTCTGCTGCACAGTTGAGGCCTTCACTCTACACACATACCTACAATTGATCATCAGGGAAGGAGAAACAATTGAGCGATCGGAGAATCTGACCACGGTTTAGCTGAAAATTGAAGTAATTTTAAAAACAACATAGTAATTTTAAAAAATTGTATCCTTTCATCTGTTCTTATCTTGTTTCTCTCTGATTGTCTGTAAACTCTTTTTTATTTTATTTTAATGAAATATATAATAGGCAATTCGCCTGCTACTTCAAAAAAAAAAAAACAACATTTTTTTTAAGATCATTATAATCTGTTTACAACAATTTCGGTTGCCATTTTGACCACAACATCCTGACTAACTGAATGAAATTGATAACAAGTGAATGATGATTTCACTTACTAAATGAATTAATTGAAAACAAGCAATTCAGCCAGATCAATTTAATCATACAATTCAAAGTGCTATTAAAAACATTTTTTTTTAAGATCATATAATCTGTTCACAACAATTTCTTGACATTTTGACCACAACATCCTCACTAATTGAATCAATATTTAATAAGTGAACGACGAATTGACCACCACCTGCTCATTTACTAAATGAATTTATTGAAAACAGGCAATTCAGGTGGATCAATTCAATCATACAATTCGAGGTATTAAACTATACGTAAATTCTCCAAATAAATAAATAAGTTAACTAAACTATCAATCAATCAACATCGGTCGCACATCGATCGAGCCACGGATAATCAAAGAACATCATACCTTGAGCGGAGACCAAGCGGCGAGGGAATGGAAGAGCGGCGGGAACAGCAAGCGGTGGTGACTCTAGTAGGGTTGGATCTGGCAACGGAGAGAGAGGGGAGCGAGGTCGCCATAGCTCCTCCTGATCGGCCGATCGGCTGATCTGATCTCCGCCGGGGTTCAGCGTTCAGAGTTCCGAGCTCTGAACAGAACAGAACAGAACAGAAGGGAATTGATTGTACGGTTCTCGTTTAATTAATTAGCAGTGAGTACTGGGGGAAGGCAAGGAAGTGGGGGTTTAAGAAATGTAGCTGTTTGAATAGGGATCGATAGCGTCCACGAATTAATGTGGATTGGCCGAATGGCCGTCCTTGTCTCTGTTTGATCTTTTTCTGGAGTCTTAAATGAACGGCCGACCCGTGCTTGGTCACTTGTTGATAGTTGATACGACTGGGATTATTATTATGTTGGCCGAAGGGAGTTTGAGGAGGATGATGATTCTAGTTTTAGGTTATATTAGTATAACGAGAGGAGAGGAGAGGAGAGGGCCCATTCTTAATTTAAGGAAATGGCGAGGCTATCTTATAATAGGAGTGGTGATGACAAAATTAATTAATAAGAAGGGAAGACCGAAGACTGGATTAGTGGATTGGATAATTGTCAAGCCACTTGAATTGAGCTATTGAAGCCGTTGTATTGTTTTCCCAATTTTTTTTTAAAATTTTTTAGAGCTGTTAACAGTATAAAGTGGTTCATACAACGGCTCCATATTATTATTTTTAAAGTTTAATTGATCGATACAAACCGCTCAATATGATTTTCATATGTTAATATAGTTCTAGACCAAATTTTATATTTTTCAAAAGTTTATAACTATATCTTTTGATATATAAAAAACCACATTTTTTAATGGTCTATAATATTTATATTAAGTCATTTTTTAATTTTCTAAAAAAATGGTAAATATGTATAAAAAATTATAAAATTTGGTCTATAATGACATTTATATATAAATATCAAATTGAGCGGTTTGAATCGTTCAATTGAATTTACAAAATGAAATTATGGAGCTATAGTACGGATAACTTTGTATTATTAATAGTAATATAGCCTCACTCAATTTTTATAATGAAAGTTTGTTACATCCGTAAATCGGTAAATAAATAAAAGTAGTGCAAACAACATATTCATGCCATAAAAAAATATTATAAATGGACTAACTTGAAAAAAAAATGACGAGTTATATTTTTCAAAGGATCAAGTTAATATAATTCTTGGAAAAAAAATGAATTTTAAGGACCAGTTATATTTTTTGGAAACAGTTTGACCACCAAATAATGAAATCTATATAGTTTTTGTGGTGTTATTAGCTTCTCTGACAATGCTACTGTCTTTCAAGCCCTTTCGTTTGGCAAGCGTAGTAAGTTAAAGCGGAATAAAACACTAAATCACCTTAAAGTAATGGTGTTTGTTAGTAGTGAAGACTATATAGCTGCGTTAACTTATTACACTTTAAATCACTTCCGTTTAGTGACTTAAAACACCTTAAATCACCTTACAATATTTTTACTACACTACCGAAAGAGGGATTTACTCCGAATATGTCCTAGGCGGATATTAAAATTTTATTAACCTTCTTTTGTAATTTCTTCCACCTAATATTTGTAAAAGGTCTGAAACACGATTAGCACGTTGCGCTTACGTTGCTATAGGACTAAGACACAGATGTACTTAGTGGTTTCAATTTTCAAAGAAAAGTAATGGGTTTCACAGATAAAAAGTTAAAAACTATAGTCACGATATTATCTCTTATTATTAATTTTTATTTTTTGAAGTAGGATATTTATTATTATCTTTTAATTTTAAGAAAGGTAAATCACCAGTTCTTTTCAACGTTGATATATTTGTTTCTTTCAAGCTCATTTAGATAAGATACATGCCAAGAGGATTTTTATTTTGGGGGGCATTGAAGTACTGCCACCACACAAACACCCCAAATTTACGAAATGTACCACTAGAATGCAATAGATAATTTTGTTGCCTTGATTTTTTTTTTTTTTTTTGTTTTAAATGGATCAATTGTATGTAAATTAGAAAACGGAAATGGGGCATTAGAAAGTAAAATAAATAGTATTTGACAATATGTATATATAATTTGAGTCCGGCTACGGTGATATGCATATCACGGTTTTACCGTGCTATGCGGTATGTATCTCCATTTTTGGTGTCCAAATAGTCAATCCGAACCGCTCAATGTGATCTCTATATCAAAATATTTCAGGAAACTAAATTTTATGATTTTTAGAATTTTTTTGCAATTTTTAATGATGGGGAGAAAATGGTTAGATCCAAGGATTCTGAATTTCTGATTCATACAAAACAATGATTTTCTTCCCATTATTAAAAATAGCAAAAAAATTCTAAAAATCGTAAAATTTAGTTTCCTAACATATTTTGATATAAAGATTACATTGAGCTGTTCGGATCGACTATTTGGACACCAGAAACTGGGATATGGACCGCATAGTACGGTAAAACCGTAATATGCATATCACGGTAGCCTAATTCATATATATTGTTTAGTATATTCACATTAAAATGCAGTTCCGTCGGATAGTAAACATTTAGTCAGGTATAAATGTCATAATAAAATATAGTTACTAATAACTGTTGTTGCCAATTGATAGTGAAGTTACCCCTTCATTTTTAATACCTTTCTAGCTCCGTCGCTGTCTATATATTCTGTTAATTGCTGTTAACTACTAATTAAAAGTTACAGGGGCAGATATGAGTATGAGCATATATATATATAGTATATCACATACAGTGGAAAATTAATAATTATTCAAATATCCTACTAAAACTAGGAATATTTAGCTGCATCCGTCCATAGAAATTATAAAACATGAGGAAGAATTATGACGTGCATACGTAAAATACAGGTATATTTCACTGTACTATTACGCCCACAGGTTCTCAAAAACTTGTACAACGTACAAGTGAGATTGTCAACTATGACTTTTTTACTAATTAATTAATTAACACAGTTGGTCTCCTATATTTCTTTCCCTGCTAATAAACTTAGCATAATTTAGATTTATGCCATTCATATATTGTAAATTCTTTTTTTTCTACCCCTTCAAAGTTTACAATATCAAACTTATTCGATTTCAGAAACGCAGACCCTACATTTCTAATCGGATGGTCGGGATAGGTTGCTGTACCTATCTCAAAGTACTTCAGTATTTGCCGCACCGATCTCAAAATACTTCGGTGTTTCTCAACCGTCAGATCAAGAAAAGCAGGCTCTACACCGGATTTAGATCCTTAAAACTCACAATCCATCCACTGCAATTCTCAAATATACCCAAAAATCAGGTTAATGATGATTAAACCCCTACAACAGCAATCAGCACCAAGCAGAAAGCTCATATGGAAAATGCCAGACATCAAGTTGCTGAAATTATGACAAAAATCATTGTCTTGCATTGTTCATTTGTTCTCCTTCTCTTCCTTAACTGACACCTGTGTACCAGCTTGTGCTTTGTACTTGTCAAACTGTAACAATCAGTTTAACTATAAATTGTTATGCAAATATTTTGTGTGGTTCTGGTAAGTCAACTTAATTATATGGTTGATTGGAAATTCTTGTTTTGTTCATTTATACAGGTGAGTGCTCTACCTATCATACTAGATAAGTATCATTTTGGGTATGACTGACCCAGTAGTGGACTTTATTTCTTGAACCTATCTTATTTGCCAATAGCCCAATACCATTTTGTTTGAGGAGTTCTGGGTTATTTAAGAATTTAACTGATCTCATGTGTGTGCACCAAGTGCTGTTACTGGTATCTCAATTGCCATCTTTTTCCATTTTCTTTTAAGTTTTAATCATTCTAGTAACTGCATCAGCTTGCTTTAACTCGGAACCCTAAATATAGTATTAATAAGTATCTGTATCCCATGTGTTTTATTGTAGTCCAAAGATTGAGTAGTACATCAATACGGACTAACAAGACAGAATTATCATATTTTGGTTACACATAGGAAAAACAACAAATTCAAACTTCCGAATTTTCTGTTGAACTTTTGGTTCTCTCACAAGCCGAGGCCATTAAAAGAAAAAAAAAATCTAATAGCAAATCAAACTAGTTGGCAACTTTTTACAGATCCAGTGATAATAAAAAAAAATCAGTAAGGTCCGAACCTGGAATTGAAAACCAACCTTAACAAATCACAATCATATTCTTTCTAATACTATATTATTTTAATTCACATCCGCTGCTATACTTTTCAAATGGCAGCTCAGTGCCATAGTTTTTTGAGTAAAAAAAAACACCCTCTATTGCTACAATCTGAACAGTTTAAATCAAACCCAACCGGCCATAGTCACTATAGCATTTTGCTGCCACAGTTTTTAGGGCAGCAGACTGGGACCCTACAATTTTAGGTTTGCATACATCAGGGTTCAATAATAAGAGTGACAAAAGAGAAAGACATTGTACAGTGATTTTAGGATGTAATATTGTCAGAGCTGGAGACTGGAGCAGGTGCCGGAGCTGGAGAAGAATTTGCAGTTTTCAGGTTGGCACGAGAACCCCTAAATTTTAGCAATGGTTGAATTAGGGGTCGACCTGGTAGTTGTAATTTCCACCTACGTGGCTTGATTTGACCTAATTTTCTCAATTGCTCTCTTTGAACCTGACGGTTTGTGTACCATGCACCACCTCGCCATCCAAGTCCATAACTGTCACCACAAAGATTTGCAACTCAAAATAAAATAAATACACCAGAAAGCCTGCTCTTATGTTGCTCTTTTTCAATGATAATACTTTCTAAAATTTCAAGGAGATGCTACTTTTACATTTGTCATTACATAGAATACTACTACCAGTAACGAGGCTGACAGTACTGTAGGTAACATACTTGTGAAGTAGTAGTCAAAATATAACCAAACAACAACAACAAAGCCATTATTAGTTCTAAACAAGTTGGAGCATGCTAGAGATGAAACACAAGTATTTATAATTGGGAGGATTCAGGACATGGTCTCTGTGATCTTTCATATGTGTTGAATGGTTCTCTAGAGTCTAGACAGAGTTGGTACCCCCACACATTTTTGATGTAGCAGGCGATTAGTGCCCACATTTTCATTTGCATAAATCAGTAATTGAGTTTATGGACAAAAAGTAAGTTGTCTCTGGAACTTCTGTAAAAAATAAACAAGTCATCCTTCTGCTCATGTTTCTCAAAGACAAATGGACTAATTTAAGTTTGAGAGATTTTCAAAAACAAAATTGGTTCTATCTTAAAATTCAAGGTCTGATATGATGTGAATAGTTCCAGGAGTTACTATTTTGTCCTTCAAAAGTTTCAGAAGTTGGTTTTCTTTTGGGCAATTTGAAGAACTAGAAGCTAATCATTTTGTCAGGATTAATTACTGGCAGCCATCAAAGGAAAAGGGAAAAAAAAAAAACACAAAAGCAACAGGTTCGTATTAGGTCCAATCCAGTTTATGGTGGTTTAAGTCATCTAGTGTTTAGATCAACTTGAGGTCTCACATCATGTTCTAGTTTTTGAGCCACATTAAGTGTTTGGGTCAGCCTTATTCAGGATTCTGGACAGGTCATCCAAACAAAATTAGTTATCTTTTCTGGTTGGGTCATGGGCCAGGAAAAGGGGAAGGTCAGATGGGTAAAGCAACCTAATTGAGCATATCCTGGTTGGGTCCAGACTAATTAAGGATACGGTCATTAGATTCAACATTAACCTGCTTGCAATTCATTTGACACTGATTTCTATCTCATTCCTTCTCATAGAATGAACAATAACATTTTCTGTTTTCATTGCTCAGGATCTGATTGGTACGGTACCCAATATACCAGCTAGAAATGCATACTAATAATTTAGAAACTGCAAACAATGTCTGCAAGTGCCACTGTGTACACTAGATCTCGGACAAGAAAAAAACAAATTCCAGAAGAAACATACCCGATTACCAGTGTAGTCCATGCAGTGGCTACACAAGCAGACATGCTAACATTGCTAGAGCTCACAATCTTTTTTATCTCTTCATGCTCAACATCATAACTATTTTTCAACTAAATATGAAAATCAAACAAAAAATAAGAAAAATGAAACCCATGTCAAATGATAAATATTTCGTCAACCATATAATCAGTACCAGAATATCACTATAATAAATTAATGACAGTACTCACAGAATCTTCAATTGCTTTTAGCCTCTTATCAACATTGGCTTGGTGATGGTAGCGGATAGAGTAACCTGTCACGGTGTCCACATTCCATAACTTTAAAATAAGGATAACATCTTTCAGAACAAAAATAGCGCATAATACTCTTATAGTGCAAAATACTATAACAAGGCACTATTTTAATCATCTATATCTATATTCCTTTAAAAAGAAGCTAAGTATTGGAGTCTCCATTGATGGTTATAGTCTAACTTCTATGTTAATCTCCATCCATCAAATAAATGAAAGGCTCATATCGCATCCATTTCTTATTGCACTCCTCTCCATTTATGTCTCAACACAAAACCGAAGAGGCGAAGTGTCTGACTGACTTTTTCACTGTACTAAAGTTACAAACCCATTTCTTCTCTTCAACTCTTTCATCCCATTTAGCTTGAATAAAAATTAAAGCTACCAACAGCAACGCGCGGGTACGCTTCTAGTGTAGCATAAAGCAGCCTGTATATCTTGTCATACAAATCTGACAGTGGCAATTGGCACTACACTTGTTCCCTAATGGTAGAAATCAGCTCAATCATAGTATCATACAGGAAACAGTGAGGCTGGTATGGCGAATTCAGATTCAATAACAGGTCAAGAAGAACTTCAAAATCACTAATCACTGATCTGATTGAAGATCTTGAGAGCAAGATGAGATGGAAACAAGAGGTGGCCATACCTGCCCAAGCAGTGAGCACCGAAGCTATCGACGTGCCGACCGTGAACACCACTCTGTGCCTCTCGAACACCTCCTGAAACGCAATCATCATCAGAACATCTTTTCCATCAGTTATCTAAGCATATCAGACCGTGATTCGGAAGGAGAGGGAGGAGAAACCTTGGTGGAGAGGTAGGCGTCCCTGACAGCAGACGCGGTGTTGGAGGATCGGCGCCGGAGAGAAGCCAGCGAGAAGATCCCCGTGCCGGCGGTTCTGAGGCTGTGAACCACCATGGCCTCCACCGCCCTCTTCTTCTAATGGTTTCTTTGGCGACTTCTCTTTAAACTTTTTTTCTTTTTTCTTTTTGTTTTTTCAGAGTATTGGGCCAACGAAGTAACGGACCCGGATCGGTTATTAGTTTAGTTTACTGTTTGTTTCCGTTTTCTATTCGGTTTTGCTTTTAAAAATGAAAAACATGTAGGGGTGCGTTTGCATGGTCAGGGCAGAGTCAGGATTTGGAATTAGGGGGTCGAGATGTCAAGGGACAAAATTTATTAGGGGTAAAATAAAAACTCTCAACAAAATATATTGCATATTAACGAATCTATATACAAATTCGAAATCATAGGGCCTCCGCCCCTCTTCTCTCCGCCCCTGTGCATGGTGCAGGGATTAGTGCAAGGGTAGTGTTATTTGGGTTAGTGATTGAGAGTAGTGCGAAATCAGTACTAGTTTGAATTGTATGAGAGTAGTACCAATTTTGTACTATCCAGGTTAGTGAAGATGATGTTTGGATTGCATATCTAGAGTAGTAATAGGGTGAAATATTGAATTATTGCTACTCACGAGTGTGAGTTGGTTTGCTAAACCAATGTTTCCACGGAGTAGCCGAGTAGTGCTACTCATCTACTAACCAAAATTTTTTACTTTGTGTTTGGATCATACTATTGTTGAGAGTAGTGAGCTAACATCCGGTTAGTACTACTCTTGGATGATCCAAACACATCCGTAGAGTTCACCCTACTTTGTAGACCATCCATCCACTCTTCTCACAGTTTTGACACACCACGTACACTCATGTGCTTATTACAGTCGCATAAATATTTATTGGAAACCGTGGTGTATATGTTGAAAACGATGTCTATTGATCGGAAAGATATAAATGTTTACAGAAAAATGATATTTGTTCATTAAAAATATGGTGGACCGGACGATCGGTAGACAAGTAAAAAGGCTGAACGCTAGCTCTTACAATCTAACTCTTTAAAAATGGTGCAACTCTAGTGTTGTGCTTCCCGCCTGTCCCGGGCCGCCCGCCCGCGCCCGTCGCCCGTCCTTGCCCGCCCGGGCCCACAATCCTCACCCGCCCGTTTTGGGCACGGGCGGACGGGTCTGGAAGGGCAAGGGTCTAGATATTTGTTGTCGCCCCCGAAACCCGCCCGCCCGTTGTAGCCCATCCCGCCCGCGCCCCTCGCCCGCCCCCCGCGCCCGCCCGTGCCCGCCCGTCTCGCCCGCCCGCCCGTGCCTAATAAAAAAATTTCTTGCTTTTTCTTCAGATTAATTGAAATATTTAAAAATGTGCCTAATAAAAAAATTTTAATTTTTTATCATTTTTAAAGTTTTTTTTATTTTATAAATAATCATATTCAAAATTAAATCTACAATGAAGAAGTAATAAGAAGAAAATTGAATTGAAAAAAAAAAAAAAGACATGCCACAATGAGACTTCATCCGAGACAGTATAATAAGGAAATGGATTATGGTCATGCAGACATGCACTCGTGCAGTAGAGAAAAGCAGCAGATTTTGATCCAACAGATCCCTAGTCCCTACCCTACCCGACCCCTATCCCATACCCGTCCCTACCCCCTAGGCCTACCCTAACCCGGCCACCCGTTGTGACACAATGGGTCCCTAGGAAGGACCCTAACACAGTAACACACCCCACCCCACCCCACCCCACCTCCGGTCTAAATAAAAAAAAAAAAATTCATTCAAAAAAAAAAAAGATTCGGATTCCACATTTCCAATTTTCCACACCCCCGGTCTAAAAAAAAAAAATTCATTCAAAAAAAGATTCGGTTTCCAACGGTTAAAATTTCCCACAATCCCATTTCTACTTCAAATTTACACATATAAATACACCTATACATTTAAACTCATTTCACACAAACAAACTATCAAATTCTTTCAATCTCTCACTCAATACTGTCTCAATCTCTTATATTTTCAAGCTCTAGTTTTATTTTCTACATTCAATTTTATATTTACTATTCCAAAAATTCCCAAAAAAATTAGTTATAATTTACTATTTAGTATTTACGTTTTGGTGTCCTCGTTTAATTCTGCAAATTGCACAAAATCTTCGCCGGTATTCTCGCAAGCATAAGATCTTCGCCGATATTCCCGCAAAATTTGGAGGTACATTATATTTGTATTATTATTTTTTGTAACATTATATGAATATTACAATTGGCTTTTATGCAATTGCAAAATTATCTTAAATTGGATTTGGCAACATATCATAAAGTTGTAATGAAAATAATTATAATATTTTCATGTACTTGTAAAATAATTCTACATTTTGAAAATGGTAATAATAAAATTAGTTTTATTTTTACCTATTAGAATAATTGTAAATTTTTTGTTTACAATACTTTTCTTACTTTTTTCCATAATTTAATTCGGTCATTTTTTTAATTCCTTTTTCTTTCCAAAATTTAATCCGGTTTTTTTCTTTTCCTTATTGTAGTGAGAAATGACATCCCCACCATCTAATTATCCCAATATATTCGCGACGAATGTTGATGAAACCACTCAACAATGGGGTGATCAACTTTTCGGTACCAATTATCCACAAACTCCCAATTATTCACAAACTCCCAACTATTCACCTCACACCACCGGAAGTGCCGCGGGGAGTTCTAGCACATTTGCTCCGGCCACCACCGATCTAAATCCCGAAATCCAAGTAGTAGATGAAGATCCGACAAGCATGCAACCGCAACCGGATCCGAAAAAAAGAAAACCATGCCCGAAGTACACCGCACCATGGTGGCGCTACTTTGAGCAAACTTTCAATGAAGAGACCGGCAAATAGATAAGCGCACGATGCGAGGTAAAAGGTTGTCAAGGTAAATTTATTTATAATGATAACAATAGTTCTATGAGTAGACATGCCCGTTCTCATGAGAGGGAAGGAAAAGAACCACAAGAAAAGCCCGATACCATGCATGTCCAAACCGTTATTAATACGGATGGTACACGAACTCACCAAAGATATGATGAAAAAAAAATGTTAAGTGAGTTTGCACGGTATATTGCCCACAAGGAACAACCAATTAGCATGGGTGGTTGTCTGAGTTTTGCCCGTTTAATGATTAGAGGTTGCGGTCAACCATTGTACAAAAGAATTCATTATAGAAAAATGACCAAAGAACTTAAACAACAATTTATGGATCGTAAGAATGAATTGTTTGCCATATTTGCAACTGCACCATTTAAAGTAGCACTCACATCCGATATTTGGACCGCCGGTAAACATGGATTGTTTGCCATATTTGTATTACCGCACATTATATAGATGATAATTGGAAATTGCAAAAAAGAGTACTAAGTTTTCGTGTAATAGAATACCCGCACACCGGGGAAGTAGTTTTTCAAGCAATTATGGGTGTTGCAAGAGAATTTAATTTGAAAAATGATTTAGATAATAAAATTTTTTCCATTTCTTTTGATAATGCTAGCAACAATGGTAAAGCTATAGAATATTTTGTCCGTTCATTATCTCCAATTATGGATGGAGTTTTGTTTCACAAAAAATGTGCTTGTCATGTTTTAAACCTCACCGTTAAGGCGTGACTTAAAACGCCCGGTGTTGAAGCTTTAATAAAACAATTTAAAAACGGTTTAACTTTTATTTTTACTCATGGCATTAGAAAACAAAGATTTCATGCTTTGTGTCAAAGGTTGAATTTGAGTAAATTAAGAGTGCCATAGGACGTAGATACCCGTTGGAACTTAACTTATAGAATGTTAAAACGATGCTTTCCTTATGCCAATGTTATCAATAATATTTTGAATGAATCGACCGAAGGAATGGAATTAGTGCTTTCGTCGGTTGAATGGAACATATTATACAAATTAATGAAATTTCTTGAAGCATTCTTTAAAGCAACGGTAAAATTGTCTTGCTCATACACACCGACCGCACATGAGTTGCTTCACCACCTCTTCTACATTTCCCAAGTGTACAAGGACATGAGAGGTACATTTTTTATTTACTATAGATCTCATTTATTTTCTTATTTCAATTTTTTAATTCGGTTTTTTTTATTTCCAACTTTTTAATTCGATTTTTTATTTCGAATTTTTAATTCGTTTTTTTTTGTGCTTAGAAAACTCCGACGAGTCTCTCACTCCAATCGTAGAAGCCATGAAGGATAAGTTTCTCAAATATTGGGAACACGTACCACTTGTCACGATTATTGCAAATTGCCTCCATCCAACATACAAAAAGTTTTACGCGGTAAAAATGCTACGATTATACAACTCTAATTTAGGTATTACAAGTGGAAATGAGGATACAATTGTGAGCAAAGCGATTGAAAATATGTTCAACATATACTTCGCCCGAAGAAATATCCAACAACCGGCTTCTACAAGTCGCACTGGGAGGTATATTTTTAATTTCATATTTTTAATATCTTCATTTTTTAATTTTGGATTTTAATTAAACATTTTTATATTTCGGATTTTTAAATTATTTTGCATTTTTAATTTTTAAATTTCGGATTTTTAATATTGGATTGATCCTGATTTTTAAATTTCGGATTTTTAATTTCATATTTTTAATATCCAACAACCGTCTACTATTTTTATTTATATATTTTTTATCTTAAAATTTAATAGGTCTCAATCATCCGATGGATTGTTATCAATATTGGAGGAAAGTTCGGATACTACTATGTATAACCATTCCAACGAGTTACAAATTTATTTTGGATTACCGGGGAAACTAGAGGAAATTGATGTTCTAGCTTATTGGAAGAAAAACGAAAATCTTTTTCCAACTTTATCTATTATGGCCCGTGACATATTTGCCGTTCCTATTTCAACCGTACCCTCCGAATCTTGTTTTAGTTCGGCGAATCGGATTCTTACCGATAAAAGGTAAATGACTATATTTATTATATTTACACCTTTTTTATTTATTTTTTAGTCACTCAAATTTTTTTTATTAATCATGTATTTCTTTTACTAACTATTTTTGGTTTTCGATGATATTAGAAGCAAGTTGGGTCCAACGGTTTTTGAGCGACTCGTATGCCTCAAGGATTGGATTGATGCGGAAAATCGTGAGCAATATAAGGAAATTGAAGCAAATACATCCGGTGCCGAAACTCAAGAGAGCAATGCGGAGGCCGAGCCGAATTCGGATGACGAATGCGAACCCGAAGAAGAGAGCGGCCAATGGTATATGAGATCAAACAACTAAAGAGGTGTTTCGGTATGAAGTCTATACACTCTTCTATTTTCTTTTTTTTTTTCAAATTATTAAATACTTTCTTACTTTCTTAAATATTTACTAACAAAAAAAAGTTAGAACTCCGCCTATGTTATTTTATAATATAATAGCATAGCCGGTCCTAAGCCTGAAATAAAGGAGGAGGGTAACTTTCTTTTTTTTAAAAAAAATCTAATATTATTTCAATTACAACTTACAAGTTTCTTAGTTTTTAAAATTTTATTATACTTCATTTCTTTTAATAAGTTGGCAAAGAATGTACAAAGAAGTTGTGAATTTTTAAAAAAAAAAAAACTTATTTAAACTTATAAAATAAAACTTATTTTTAGAAAAAATTGCAATTTTTTGTCAGCTCTAATTTGCTTCCTGTTGGGAAAATGCATCACCTGGTAGCTCGTCCCTCTTCCTTACTATTATGTTATTACCACAAAAAAGAATATTACTATTATGAAAATAACCTTGTGAAAAGAAATGCAAAAAAAAAAAAAAAAATTAAACATTATATTTTATATTTTTATTTTCGAAAAAAAATTGAATCGATATTATTAATTAAAATTAAAACATAAGCACAACAAATATCGGATAATAATTATACACATACACTATCTTATGACTTCTAAAGGTGGCTAGCTACATTCTAATCTGAGTTGATATAATTAAAAACCAGCAATTGATGTTTATATATATAGTTTCCAGCAAAACTTGCAGCTCCAAATTAATTAATTAACAACAAAAAGTGATCTAAATCAACAAGAATTCTCCAGCAACACGCCCGAAGTCCGCCGGCAACGTGTCCCACCCGCCGGCAACCCGAAGTCCGAAGTCCACCGGTAACACGCCCCACCCGCCGGCAACCAGCATCCAACCCGTCGCCCGCCCTTGCCCGCCCTTGCCCACTAAGCCCGACGGGCAAAGGGGCGGGCAAGGGCCTCCCCTCGGGACAAAACCAGCCATCACCCGTCGCCCGCCGTCACCCGTCGCCCGCTGACCCGTTGCCCGTTAGCATAACACTATGCGACTCGGACTCGAGTCTTTTTATAATTTATCGGGTGGAGTGGGAAAGAAGTAACAAATTGTCAAGTTGAATCAGTTTTTCTATTTGCTTTCTCTTATATTTGACTTCATTTTTTTTTTTGGAGCACCATTTTTTGATCTGGTGCCCGGTGGGACCAACTTCTAACCAGATCCAAAATAATTTTGTTTATTTTGGTGCAAGTATATGCTTATAAATATACTATCATACAAATTAAAATTATTTGCATATTAATTGACAATAAACTGTTTAGAAATATAATAATACAAGTAACCCTTGATCGTTTTTATTTGGATCGGCTAGGATCAATTGACCTTCGAAAACAATTTATTAATTAAACAATGCCAACCTGATTCAAAATCGACTTACCGACACCCCTAATTTACAAAATTATACATTTATTTTTAGTGAATGCATACTCTAAGTCTCTAATAGAGATTCTTCTTCTTCTTCTTCTTCTTCTTCTTTTTTTTTTGGGGTATTGTTTCCTTCAAAATGATTTCTGTCAGAGTACTTGGTGCTTCAAAAAAATTTTACGACACATTTATTATAAATTGATTAATTTAGAATCCAACTTATTTTCTAATATATATTTAAGATTGACATGTTAATTTAAGTATAATATTTTGATCGAGATAGCATTAATTTGATAATGACATCAAAAGTTAATCTATTGTAATTTAATCATTTATTCTCTAACATTTGATTTCATACAAAATGAATTAAAAAATCATAATTATATGGGTGCAATCTTACAAAAAATTATCACGATTAAAATTTGAATTAGAATTTTGTAGATTGCTCTTGAAAGCATCCTGATGATACATAATAATTATAAATTTCCCTTATTATTAGGGAAATTTTGAAGTTTGAACATTCATAGGCACATGAAGAAGCTTAGAAGTTATAACATATATATACATCTTAAAGTTTGGGGGATTGGCTAGTCTAGAGGCTACCATCTATTTCATCAATTTTGTTTACTATTTAACGAACCATGGATCTTCAATTATATCAAATTCTTACATGGCTTCTTCCCATCGAGACTCAAATTCAGATACCGATGGTAAATTATAAACAATATCATTAATCTTAGCTGTTCTATCCTTCTTGCTCTTTACATGACCCCAGTGATCAGTGAGTTTGTGAAGAATATGCCATGAACAATTCCTATGAAGTGTGTTAGCATCAAAAACAGAATCAACACTAATCTGAATACTACGACATTGGTCTGTCATAATAGCTTTTGGCTTGACATCACCCATACTCTCAAGAAATTTTGAAAAAGCCCATTTATACTCATCTCCACCTTCTTAGGATAGAAAGCACAAGCAAAAATGACAGATTGTTCATGGTGATTGACACCAACAAACGGCATCAAACGCATGCCATACCTATTTAGAACATGATTTATGTGTTTCTAGATTTTTTTTTTGTTGCGATTGTGGTCTAAGAAGAGCATTTTCTATCCAACAATGTCTGACAACGGTTTAATTTAACAAGCGGAATAAAGTATGTTTTTTCAGAGGAAATCAAAATGATAATAAAAAAGACAATTGAACCTTCTTTTCATAAAACAAGCAAATAGGAAACTGGTTCTTGTCAGAACAGTTTCGAAAAGATTTTTTACATAAATTGAATAAAAAAGAACTTTATTTGTTTTTATTCCATTTGCCTAATATGATATTATTGTTATATGGATTCATATTTGTATTCTATATTTTTGGTTTCGTCCAATTTCTTGTGTAAAGTACATGTGATAACACTTAATAACAAATAACAAACACGTGTAATAAACATTGATACTTTATTGAAACCTATAAATCTCACTACCAAGTAATATGTGGTTGAAACTGTAGGTAATATTAATTATGAGGTTCTTCTAGTTAGTGTTACCATCAAAACGCAAGTTCGCTTTACCCTGTTAAATAGAAGAAAATTATCATACAGCTGTTGTGACTGTTTACTTACAAACACCAAAAACATGAAGTCCGAGACAATGTACAGCTAAAATATATGACAAACACGGAAGAAAATAAATTGAGCATTTTTTCCTGCAATTTTCTTATGAAGAGGAGGAGTTACATGTTCGCTTAAGCAATGTGTGACATCACAATCAGCAGAATGTAGGCCCCAGGTTCGTGGAGTCCAGATCGTCCCACGCGCTGCTGAATTGGCAGCGCAGATCCGACGGTGCGGGTTACGTCAGAATCCGGACTTATTATTTTTTCATGGATCCCGACGAAATCCGATGTTCTGGACCGCACTGCCAATTCGGCAACGCGTCGGACGATCCCGAGTTAGGTTCGTGATATGCCTACAATTCTTATTTCTTAATCATACATTTTGGAAAAATAACTTTAGATATAATGAGGGCATAATTGAATTTTTATTTTACTTTCTATTGTATGATAAAATAAACAATTTATATAAGACGGGTTGGTATATTGAATCTGATATCGACCGTATCTCATCCTTTTCCCCTGCAGCTTTTAGTATAGTAGCAAATTTTAGTTATTCAAGTCAGCAGCAGCATTTTAATTGTAACTTGTAATGTCTGTTTGGCAAATCAAGGAACACTGGAAGAAGTTCAAAAATAAAAATTCTACCAACTTCTCTTTTCTTGCTGGCTTTTACCCCTTATATGCTGCTCCATTTTCAGAATTAGCTGTACCATTTTTAGTAAAGCCAATCAAGCTTAGATCAAACTCGAGCACTGGGATTATCAGGTTTGGATTCATTCCAGATTACAACTTACAAGTTTCATTTTGGGTTAAGTCACCTGCCCAGTCAAATTGAGATTACATTGTTCTTAGATGGTTAATATCTTCACTTATATATATTTCAAAGGTAAAAACTTTGCCATGCCACATGATGAATTGAGATCCTCTAAGTTAACTCAAAAATTGAGTTTGCCCATACAGTGATTTTATAAAGAGCCCTGTAAATTCTAAACACTGATCGTTTTGACTGTCCTGACCGAGATTTGAAACCTATGACCCAGATCTGTCCAGAGTTAAACTCAAATTTTGAGTTAACTTAAAGGATACGGACTCGCCATTATGATAGGACAACGCGTCCTATCTTGATTGAACTTGAGAAGGATATTTGGAGAGAGTAAGAAACCAAAAACTATAATTTCAGAGTTCTGAACATTCTTAATGAGGATCTGAATTCAAATTAAGATCTTAAAACAAGCAAGAACAAGATCAATTCTAGATTTCAGATCCTGGTCAATTTTACAATGCTCCATCCAATTAAATCTGTACTAAAGGAAAAGGACAAAAAAAAAAAAAAGCCTATGTATGTGACTTGTTGACCCATTTTCTCTTTGATTGGTCGTAAGGCAGGTTAGAACAGCTCCCATTTCTATAACCCTCCGACAAGACCATCGCCATCAACCCCTTCAACCGTTCTGCACCAGGTCCAGGCCGAAAGCTCGAGTCATTCCCTCTAACAGAACATGGATCAGCCCCACCATCAGAATCTCCGATGCACCATGCACCAGGTGTGAATCGTCCCTCGGACCGCTTCAGCAGTTCCCGGTCTATCCGGTCCAATACTTTGTCATCCCGTGCGAACTTCCGTGCAAAGGGAGCCCCACTTTTAACCATCTTGTCATAGTCTTTTGAGGAAAGAGTTAGTGGGTGCTGTTTTGGAGGGTAGTCCCAGGCAATGTAATGGAGGTCGTGACCAACAACCTGTAGAGATGTTACAGTAAGTTTCAAATAAACTTTTTAGCCCCAAACAAAGAAGAAATACACAGCTCTGCTATAAAATTCCTACTGTGCAGTGACCCATAATGATTTAGAGCATTTCCTTCAGCTGAAATACAGTTTTTGTTTTGGTGCAGTAAATATGTTCCTATGGAGCAGAACTTTTCCCGGCTCATATATACTTGAAACAGGTACAATAACAACAAGATTGATCTTCCAAGAGGAAAAGAATCTCACAGTGCTTCGAAATCCCTGTGCATTGCAGATGACAGTGTGGAAGTAGCCCTCTGGGGAGGATATGAAGTTGGCATAGTACATCAGCACATTGCGCGGGAGCTGATCCCACCCCCAGATGCAGTAGTCCAGAAATTGACGCGTAAGCATGACCCAAGCTGACCCTGCAAATATTTGATATTTATTTATCATGCTGAGTAACTACTTTGTCTGCTTTTCTTTTTAAACAGTATTCTTTTGTTCAAAATGGCTTGATTTCCGTCATTCTTTGCTTATATTGTGCCCATTGTGTATTACATCGCACCTTTTTTTTTTGCCACAATATTATATTTTCATATACAGCAATTACTTCTTGGGTTCAACATGCATTTGCCCGGTATTTATCAGGTGTCATATTTTTGTCCTCGTTTGCTCAAAATTGAACTTGTCTCAAACATAAACATACAAAAGGTGCAAAGAACACAGTTGTCTGACATGGTACGAGATTGTTGAAGAAGTGTGTTTGCTTGTGAAATTATACTAACCAGTATATAATTCAAAAGACGTTGGTAGTTCTCTCTTCTCAGTAGTTGTCACCAAATCAAATTTCTTTGACAAGTAGAGGCCTGGGTCTATGACAATTGGCCGACCTCTTTGAATCCTGAAGCATATTGAATAAAATAATGTAACTCGTAGGTAAAAAAAATCAGAAAAGAATTTATGTGCCAAAAAAAAATAAAAACAGTTTTTCACTAATAGTTGCTTAAGTAGCTCAGAAACCATAATATGTTCACAACTTCCTAACTTCTTCTTTTCCAGCTGTATTACCTATATCCATATTACTTCCATTATGCAATGAAAGGGAATTGCTTTGTGATAGTTACATGGCTCAGATTTTACATGGTAAAAAATTGCTTTGTGATAGTTACAAAAAAAGCGATGAATATATGTGAAAAAAGTTACTTACACTTTCCACCCAGCAATTTTCATGTGTTCTATGAAATTGAGATCACGGGGCACAGAAGAGAAAACATGAAGAATATCTGCATTATCCAAAAAATCGCTTCAGAGTAAATAACAATAAGATTATATCTATACTATCAAATTGAACCATGTCATCCACCACAAATGTTCAACCAAACATTACATATGGACAAATACCAGAACAATCAAGTCAGAAGCATGTGTCTAATTATAGTACATTAAAATTTATCCTCAAATATGTTCCCTCCAGATGCCACATCTATAATTTTTTCACTGGCATAAGTACCACTTTGTTAATAAATGTCGCTCTTCATGTACCTGGTAAACAGCAGAGCAATAATCTACATACTAGAGTAGTTGTTATGGCCTGTTCCTTCTTTCTAGGTACTAATTGTCTTCACAGTCATGCAATACTCATCAACATTCAAGAAAGTAAATTTTACAAGCAGAACCCTAAAAGACATCACCAGAAGCCTGTGGGGCTATATGAGTGTAATCATACTATAGTACTGCAACAAAGGATCATTCCCCGAAACTAAAGGCATTAAAGACAGTAAGAGCTTAACAGTCATTTACTAACCATCTTGTGTCACCAAGGGATAGTCAGAAGCGCTTAGATTAATAAACCAATCCCACTTTAAGTTCTCCTTCAGCAATATGGAGACGGCATGTAAAGTACATGCAATCATAGTAGGGCCTTTGTACGTCACCAAGTTTCCTTTCGCGATGACCCGCACATTCTCCACCTGACTGAAAGTGGGGTCCCCTTTTACATACATGGCAAGTTCAATTCTCTCTCTGGGCGGTGCTTCAAGGTCTAAATGAAGTATGTATTGGTTCCTAGGGTGGTAAACTGCCTGCATTTGATTAAATATAACAGAAGGTAAGAACTTCACAACTCAGGAAGTTGAAAGATGACAGATTGGCCCAGGAGTTCAATCTGCTACCACTTATTTAGAACTCTCTTTCCTTGCGCTTTCCATGGTGTGTTGGTACCAAAATGCGGAATTCGGACCAACATTGGGGTGTGATCAAACTGAGGCTTAGCTTTACGATAAGGGTTACAAATATAGAGGCTTGGCTGGATATTAATACGGAAATTAAATTAAATAGTTGATTTTATTGAGTGCTAATAACCTAATAGTTGGTTTTATTGAGCACAATTTATACTTAATATGTGATTATAAGATAAACTGGGAAGAGTAATACCATATAAATAAGGTAAACTGGAACGAACTTTCGGTCATACAAAATCAAGGGACAACGCCTGACACGACCAAATCAAGGCTTTTCTAACTGAGATTTTTTTAAAGACATATTTCAGCCTCCAAGTATAATAATTCAAATTATACAATTTAATTGGAGCTCAAAAGTAGTTTGCCATTGCAATTTACAATTTAATTATACAATTTAATTGAAGCTCAAAAAGAAAAGGAAATTAAGAAGATCTATACCTGCAAGGTCCTCCTAATCCTCATTCCATCACCCTTGGTACCAGTGATCAAGTATGCTATCCGCGGCTCCTCATCATCATCAGAACCAGAACCAGTATCATTGCCGACTGAGAACTCCCTCCCGGCGCCCGACCCGACCGAATGGGTGCCCGGCGCTTCCCAATTTGCCAGGGAAACAACGTCGAGCAGCACCGATTCGCCGCCACCGCTGCCGCCCCCGCCGTAGAACGGCGAGAACAGACCGAATGCGCATCCGAGGAACAGCGTGATGGTTACCAGTAGGCTGGCCAGGAACGGCACCAGCCACACCCGGTCGCCGAACGGCCTCCCGTGGCCCGGGTTGGAAGAAGAGACCCCCCAGCTGTGCTTCCTCATGATCCAGCTTCCCAAAGCAGAGATCTTTCACTTTCAGTTAGGTAAGTAAAGAAGAAAAGAAAACATTGCTTACATGAATAATTTAATCGGACAGACGGACGATAGTATTAGTAGCGCTGCGAAGAAGAAGAAGAATACGAACTTGAAACAGTACTCGATTTTTTTATTTCGGGCTTAGCAGTTGACAAGTGAAATTGGGCTTGTTTGAGTCAATATGGGCTTAAAGTCTACTGTCTATACAAAAATATTTAATGAGGGATCCATCGACGATGGATATCTTGACAGTCTTGACAATAATTATTTTTAAAAATTTGTAAGAATCTTAAAAAATAGAAAAAAAAACTCAATAAATGCATTACTTAATTTATAGATCGATATGTTTAAATTTCAATAAATTTGAACATCATTTTCGATGTCTTATCAAAATTCTATACATTTTTAAAGGTTGTAATTTAAAGATCTTTAAAGAGTTATCAAATATAACTTAAATTGAATATAATTAGAAACATAATAAATCAATAAGTTAAGAAAAACTTCTGTAATTTTTCTCTATTTGTATTATTTTTTTAATAATTTTTTTAAAATTTTTAATATATCGTTGTCAAATTTGTCAAGATAATCATTGTCTATGAATCCCTCCTCATATTTAATACACACAAAAAAATTACTTGGGAAAGTTACAAACCGAAAAGCAAAAAATAAAGCACAGGCCCAGCTCAGCCCAAGTTCAACCTGGGAGAGCCCTTTTAGCGAAGTGCCTTCATTCGATTCTGATACTTGACCCATATCAGCCCAAATTCGATCCTGGTTGTGACTTGTGAGCCTCCCATTTCGTTTTATATACTTGTAATTCAGTCAGTTTATATATGAGGGATTCATTGACAATACTTATAATGACAATTTTGATAATGGAGATTTTAAAAAATTTATAATAATTCATAAAAAAATCTTAAAAATGAAAAAACTTTTATGGATGCATTCTTTAGCTTATAGATTAATAGTGTTTCAAATTTCAATCAATTTGAACATTGTTTGATTGTTTATAAAAATTTTACATATTTTTTAACGGTTGAAATTTAACGAGCTTTAAAGAGCTATCAAATGTCACTTAAATTGAATATAATTTGAAACATAATCAATCTATAAATTAAACAATATCTCTATAAATTTTTTTCTATTTTTTAGAATTTTTAACTATTTTTACAAATTTTTCAAAATCCCCATTGTCAAGATTGTCATTATAATCATTGTCAATGGATCCCTCCTCTTTATATATACTTGCGACTTGTGAGCCTTCCATAATTCCATTCCATTTCATTTTAGGGCCTATTTGACGGGAAGGACGGAAGATAACAAATTTTTTAGGATCTTAATTTGATGTTATTGTTTGATGGCAAAATGTTTCGGGATAGATGATTCTTATCTGAAGGTTGTCTCCCCTTTTCCTTCACTTTGTTTTCCACTCGGTTTTCACCAGAAAATAAAATTTTTCTTTATTATTTCTCCACCACTCCCAAAAACTATCTTTTCCATTCTACCTCTCCTCATTTCTAGCTAATCAAACACAAGAAATATAATTCTGGAATCCAAATTTCTTCTACATCAAATATCCGCAATGGAAACAAAGAACCTAAAAACTGAAATGATTGAAACATGTTTCCGGTAATTTTTGAAATTCCTACATTTTTTTGTTGATCAACCAGACCCTTAGTCGAAGATTCGAATCCTCTGTACATTCTCGATTGTATGTACTTTAATCCGTAAGATTGGTCTTTCATTTCATTATATACTTTTAATTCATACTCAAGAAAAAGGAGTAAGTTTCCAAGCTTTTTACCTATGCCACATCATCGTTAACCTTAACCATTGGTTTTATTTATCTCTCTTCTTTATCTTAATCAAATTGCTCAAATTAATTTTTCTCTTTTCATTAAAGAGATAATATAATTTGTCTAAAGAACAATTTAATACTCAAAATATTTGAGACTATTTGTTTACTTTTATTATGAATTATTATGTAGCTAGGTTTAAACCGTCGTGAGACATGTTAGTTTTACACTACTGATAACCGTGCCGCGATAGTAATTTAACATAGTACGAGAGAAACCGTTGATTCACACAATTGGTCATCGCGCTTGGTTGAAAAGCTAGAAGCGCGAAGCTACTGTGTGCCGGATTATGACCGAACGCCTCTAAGTCAGAATCCAAGCTAGCAACCGGCGCTAGCGCCCGCCATCCCTCCCGACCCACAGTAGGAGCATTCGCTTTGACGGGTTTGTGCCATCGGCTCATCCCCCGTGGCGGACGAGCTGTGGTTAGCCACCTTGAATGTCAATTCTCCACAGGCGGCGGACAGAATCTTTTACAGACGACTTAAATACATGACGGGACATTGTAAGTGGCAGAGCGGCCTTACTGCCACGATCCATTGAGATCCAGTACGTGGCACAAATTTATCAAAAAAAAAAGAATTGTTATGTAGTTAAAAATATGTTAATTTCAATATCAAAAAAAAAAAATTTGTTATGTAGTTAAGAATTATTATGTAGTTAAAAATACATTTTTATAAAAAATATGTTAATTTCAATATTTAGCTTTAGGAATATGTTTTGACGATACCAATTTAGATACCATAGGTGATACCATCAAACCGTATCCGATTTAATTCCAGTTCAGCAACAGTTCACGGTCTTTTCATTACTCCCTCACTTCCGACAAGATCAGATCTCTCTCTTTCTCTATTAATAGTTCTTCCGATATTTCTTAGACTGTACCCTCGTACAGTTTCTTTACAATATATAAATGTTGTGAGATTACAAGGAGACTCAATTCTTAACTTGTCATCCTATGTTTCATTTTCATGGCTTGTGTGTTTCATTCTATTACTTTTATGTATTCAAGTTATACCAATGAGAATTCAAGTTATATCAGATCTCTCTCTTTCTCTATTAATAGTTCTTCCGATATTTCTTAGACTGTACCCTCGTACAGTTTCTTTACAATATATAAATGTTGTGAGATTACGAGGAGACTCAATTCTTAACTTATCATCCTATGTTTCATTTTCATGGCTTGTGTGTTTCATTCTATTACTTTTATGTATTCAAGTTATACCAATGAGAATTCAAGTTATATCAGATCTCTCTCTTTCTCTATTAATAGTTCTTCCGATATTTCTTAGACTGTACCCTCGTACAGTTTCTTTACAATATATAAATGTTGTGAGATTACGAGGAGACTCAATTCTTAACTTGTCATCCTATGTTTCATTTTCATGGCTTGTGTGTTTCATTCTATTACTTTTATGTATTCAAGTTATACCAATGAGAATTCAAGTTATATCAATGAGAATTCAAGTTATGGTAATAAGTGTTCAAGCAATGAATGTTTGACCGGTCAACTATCTTGGTATCAACTGGTAACTAGTGTATCCATATCCGGACCCGAAATTATTTGAGTTGGAAGTTAAAAGCGCTAGGGAAAGTGGAAGCGGAGATGATAACTCTGAAGGTATCGATTATGGTATCTAATTAGGTATCGCTATATCAGCTCCGTTATTTTTAATATATATTAATTTATGTAATATTATTTTTTTATGGTGAATCCCCGTTCACAGCTCTAGTTCAAGTAACAAGTCAAAATTAAAACGCATGTTCACCTCATACATACTGTTGTCATTCATATTCTAAAAAGAGGGATAAACTTCCAAGCTTTTTAGCTATGACACATCATCATTAATTTTAACCATTAATTTTTTTTTATCTCTCTTCTTTATCACAATAAAATGGCTCAAATTATTTTTTTTCTTTTTTTCATTAAAAAGATAATATAATTTATCTAAAGAACAATTTAAGATTCAAAATATTTGAGATACTTTGTATTCTTTTATATGAATTGATATGTAGCTAAAAATATATTGGATAGAAAATATATTAAGTTCAATATTTATTTTATAAAATATATTTATGAAAAAAATGTATTTTTATTTTTAATATCTATTAATTTATGTAATACAACCTCCGTCCACAATTAAATGAATTTATACCCTTTACAGCTTGTCCCCAATTAAATGAACTTTACTGATTCAATATTATTTTTCTATTCGTCTCTTAGTTGTCTAGTAAAGTTATTTAAATCTACTTGTTTCTCCAATGTTATGATTACCCTTTTATCTATATTATTTAATTGGAACAATTATTATGTAATCATTACAAATTGAGGGCATAAAATTAATTTCATTTTTCCACTAATTCCTTTGACTTTTCCTAAAAATTCATTTATTCATGGACAAATGGACAGAGGGTCAGAGGTTGTATTATTTTTTACAGGTCTAGTGTAAATAATGCTCATACGCGAGTTCCCCTGGCTATAGTGTTATGCTTGCACGGGAGGGCGGGCCCCGGCGAGCGACGGGCTACGGCGGGCGACAGGCGACGGGCAATGGCGGGTGACAGGCGACGGCGGGTTTCGTCCCGAGGGGAGGCCCTTGCTCACCCCTTTGCCCGCCGGGCTTGGCAGGCAAGGGTGGGCAACGGGCGGGCGAGGGGTTTGGTTTGGGCGTGTTGCCGGCGGACTACGGGTGGTCGGGCGCGTGTTGCTGGCGGACTGCGGGCGGCTTGGGCGCTGAGGGGTTGAGGTTGAGGCGCTCCATTCTCCTCTAATCTCTTCTTGTTTAACAACAGATGAGCGGTTAGTGAGGTGAGAGCATCGTGAGATGAGGGTGAGACAGAGCCACAGCCCACAGAGGAGAAGAGATGAAGAAGTAGAAGAAGATTAAAGAAAACAAGAAAAGTTATATAATTTTTTTAAACATATTTTTTTGGAATAATTTTGTTTTTTAAAAACAAAAAATAGCAATTTATTTTTTAAATAATTTTATTTTATAAGTTTGAATAAGTTTCTTTTTCTACAAATTCACAATTTTTCTTTGTAAATTTTTTGCCAACTTTTGTAAGTTTGAATAAGTTTTATGTTTTTCTATTTTGATATATTAAAAGAAATGAAATAAAATATAATTTTAAAAACTAAGAAACTTGTAATTGAAATAATATTAGATTTTTTTTAAAAACAAGAAAGTTACGGGCGGGCAAGGGCGGGCGCGGGGGGCGGGCACGGGCGGGAAGGGCGACAGCGGGCGGGCGGGTTTCGGGGGGCGACAACAAATATCCAGACCCTTGCCCTTCGAGATCCACCCGACCGGACTCTAGACGGGCGGGCGAGATTGTGAGCCCGGACAGACACGGGCGGGCGAAGAGCGCGGACGGGTGCGGGAGGGCGGCCCCTGACGGGCGAGGGGCACAAGACTACCTGGCTAGAACAAATTATTACATGTACCGAAACACAATTGATGCCGTTATTTCCCGCCTCCAAAAAAGGCAAATGCAAGTCGGCGCCACCTCGGGATGACCTTCCAACAGCTCGCTTCATTTAATTCATGCCCGTTCAAAGTCGTCGTTAGCAGAGTGCTCATCCCCGGACTTACTGCACCGTGCAGTTCACAACGTCAACCGTTAGATCTTCTCGAGATCCGTGCTGGAACGAATCTCGAGACCATCCAACGGCTGAAGTTATGATCTGCACAATGCAGTGCAGCAGGGGATATGAGTTCGTCGTTAGCCAGCCCAGCCGGATCGAATCCGACTTTTCTTCCGTTTAAAGTTTCATTTCATCTGACTTTACCTCCTCCGAAGTCCGAACCCTAGCTGGTAACGATCGGCGATGGATTTGGTGCCGTACTCCAAACCTTCCTCCTCGGCCAAGGAGCTTCAACGGAACTACCAGCTCTGGTTCTCCGCCGCTGATGCAGGTCAGTTTATTTCCTGCTGCGATCTCATTTGCCGCCGAGTTCTTGATTTGGGGGAAATTGCGGTGCATGGGATGGAAAAGGGAATTAAGGCTTTGGTGAGATTGCGAGTGCGGAGGATTGGAAAGATGATTGTGTATCCGTTCCAAAACAGCCTTGATGAGATTAGTTACAATAATTTGGTATCGTGATTTATCGCATTCTGCAAATTATGTGAATACTGATGAAAAGAACCTGAGCTGACTAATCTAACAATTAACTGCTCAGCATATATGAACTAGCTATGTAGTATGTAGATTTGCTCGAGAAAATTTTAAATATATTACCATTATTTAATGATTTGTGTTGGCTAGTTGACTTATCCAGTCAACAAGTTTATTGACTTTGAAGAGATTTGCTGACCGGAGTTAATTATGCGCAAAGTAAGCTCATATGCGTAATTGCAAATAATCTCATATTTCTCGTTGCAAATGAAGTAATAAGTACTAATTACAGTAAAATAGTGTGCAAGTTGCAGAAGAATTTTGATACATCCCTTAAATTTGGTTAATTACTAAATTTATTTGTTAATTATGTTTTATTATAGATGGGGATGGCCGTATCACAGGAAACGATGCACTCAAGTTCTTTGCAATGTCTAATCTTTCTCGCGCTGAGCTTAAACAGGTAATTCACAGGAAAATTTAAACTGTAATTAAAATAGATTAATTATATTCTCTAATATTTCTTTAAAAATTGAAAGGTGTGGGGCCTTGCTGATTCGAAAAGACTAGGCTATCTTGGTCTCCAAGAATTCATCACTGCCATGCAGGTTCCTCTTTCTCTTTTCTCCGTCTTACTCTCACCTCTATTTCTTCAAGGACAAGGTTAGGTCATTAAGCCCGAAACAAGCCGATAAAATTAAAAAATTTAAAAATGTGATTGTTCCTGTCTAGGAAAAGGCATAAGCTGGTTTGATGAAGATGAAGGACAAAATTGGAACTAGTATACTCACTCTGATAGAAATATTTCCATGTAGGATGTAATTAACATTCACTAAAGATAAATAATGTAGACACAGGCAAACATCTGTTGAACATACATGGTCCATATTGTTTCAGTGCGTACAAATGAGTTTCTTGTAAATACAGAGTTGCTGGATTTTGATGTTTGCTATGTAATGCAGCTTATTTCTCTGGCTCAATCAGGGAATGAAATTAATGAAGACACTCTTTCTAACTCAGGTAGAATTTATGTGTTGTTTAGTTTTGGAATTATAAGTATAAGCATCATTTAAGATTTCTAAAAAAAAAAAAAGTAGGAAAATGACCCTTTGAAATCCTTTATATTAGATTTGGCGACCTTGAAGCCTCCGGTGATGGAAGGCTTGGATAAACTAATTTCTGTATGTATCCCTCTCTTTCTTTTTTCTTTCATGTACTTGTATCTTTGCTTCCATCATGGTTAAACAATGAAAGGAAAAAAATGCAAGAATTTTGTTCTCCCTCTCGGGATGCAACATTTCCTCTGAAGTATATGGTATTCTTGAAAAAAAAAAAAAGATTTTTGGTTAATAACATGATCTTTTATAATTCTGAAAACAAGTCTCTGTTGTAATGTGGTGGACTCCAATTCCCAGAATAAACATTCTTTTTCTGAGGTACATTTTCACAATTAAATGACCCAACTTGAAAGTCTTGATAAGTGTTAACACGCATATAATATTTATAGCCTTCACTCCAAATCTTTTACAGAAAAAGAAACTGTCCTCGAGTGATCATCAGAGTCCCCCAACTGAGTCACCTCTTTCTGCCAAATGGTTCCTTTCCAAATCTTCAAAGAAGGTACTTCTATTTTTGTTTTGGCTCATTTTCCTTATTGGCAATGCTGTTGCATTTATGTTATTTTTGTGCAAAATTTTTATAGAAATTGTGTTTTTCATTTGCCTGTCTGATGGTCTTACCGTACTGAGACCTGGGGCTTCAGCACTTTGATGAAAATCTACTCATATATATGCAGTGTTCACACTTCACAGATAAATTTTCAACTTTATTGATGCTGTAATACTGGTCTTCATGTAGATTCCACTAAAAAGCGTGACATCAATAATTGATGGCTTGAAGAAATTGTACATTGAGAAGCTTAGGCCTATGGAAATGACTTATAACTACAGCGACTTTGCCTCCCCATTAATGGTACTTCAATCACCTATATTTTAATTGTGCTATGAAATTTTATTGGGCATCCTAGCATGCAATGGTTATAAATTCCGTATGAAATTGAAGAGGCTGGAAGGGATTGGTATTTAGATGCAAACAAGTCTTGCAGGGTTTTTGCTTACAAAAATGTTGGTATAAATTTTATATTTGTGTTGTAGACAAATAGTGATTTTGATGCAAAGCCGAAAATGTTGGTATAAATTTTATATTTGTGTTGTAGACAAATAGCGATTTTGATGCAAAGCCGATGGTAATGCTCTTAGGACAATACTCTACAGGAAAAACCACATTTATCAAGCATTTGCTGGGTTCTGGCTATCCAGGTTAGTCTATTCTTGTTTATTTACAAATGCAACTAGCTTTTTATTTCTCTAATTATCATGCTTACAAGTATATGGTACATAACAGGTTCGCATATCGGGCCAGAACCTACAACTGACAGATTTGTTGTTGTCACGGTAAAATTCATACTTTGGGATGTTTTTTTAATATGATTTGTAATGTTTTTTTGTTCCATTAGATTTTAATAAGCTTACCAATTCTGTATGTATTGTATGCCTTTGTAATGTAGCATGGGTCAGATGACAGAAGCATACCAGGAAATACTGTTGCTGTGCAAGCTGACATGCCTTTCAATGGCCTTTCAGCTTTTGGCTCGTCTTTCTTGTCCAAGTTTGAATGTGCTCAGATGCATCATCCAGTAATTGCACTTCTCTTTCCCTTTTATTCAATATTATTCAAAATAGCTTCCAGGTTTTGCATTTTGTTCAATATGGTTCCTTGAAAACACCCAAAGTCCTTTGTTATGTAAATCTTTTGTTTCTTCTTTTGTATATGTTTCATGTTTTCTCCTTAAAAGTTTCTGTGTTAGAGTTCAAGCATTTACAGATCAATACTGGGATAACTTTCAAAATTGATCAATTTGAAAAGGACCAACAGCCACTCTTGTTCTCTCTTGAAAAGATAAAAGCAACACCACTGGCCAACTTTGGATGCCCCTTTTCTTAATCACTCAATTTAGTTGATACTCACAAGTTCAAATTTATCTCTAGCTACTGGAGCACATATCATTTGTGGACACACCAGGTGTCTTATCAGGAGAGAAACAACGAACTCAGCGCAGCTATGATTTCACTGGGGTGACATCATGGTTTGCATCCAAGTGTGACCTCATCCTGCTTCTGTTTGACCCCTACAAACTTGACATTAGTGATGAGTTCAAGCGTGTTATCAGCTCTCTTCGAGGCCATGATGACAAAATTCGTGTAGTTCTAAACAAGGCTGACCAGGTCGACACCCAACAGGTATGTAATATTGCATACCCACCCCATCATGATAGGTTGTGGCATGCAGTTTAGAGAGGTAGTAGAGGATAGTAGAATTGGATGGTACCGGACCAATAATATGGTCATTGTAGAGCAGTACATATATATCACTACCAATTGTGATTGGTTATACTCAAACAGTGGCAAATATTAATTTTATTGACAATGATTTAATGCAGCTTATGAGAGTGTATGGAGCATTGTTGTGGTCTCTTGGGAAGGTCTTAAATACTCCTGAGGTCATGAGGGTTTATATAGGGTATATTAATTTTATTCCCTTTCTAATTAGACATGTTTTATGTTTCAACACTAATCTCACAGTTGTCTTGATTAATTAAGAGATACTGATATCTTATATCAACTATTCTGCAGTTCATTTAATGATAAACCAGTAAATGAATCGGCAGTAGGACCCATCGGGAAAGAATTATTTGAAAAGGAGCAAGACGACCTTCTTTCAGATCTTAAGGACATTCCTAAGAAGGCTTGCGATCGATGTGTAAGTCCAATTTAATGATATCTTTTTTTTGGCCCCTTTAATTGTCTTCCCTGTTATTTCTTTTAACAGGCTAGGGAAGTTTCCATTTATCCTCATGAAAATTCAGGACATCTTATTTATTAACTTACCTGCAAAAGAGGTATTTTATATGTACCACAAAAAAGGATTGCACACTCTGTGAATTAGCTCATTTTATGCAGCAAACAACATTGATTGAGTGATAAACAATAACTTCATCTGTTATTCATATAATCAATATTGGAGGGCGTCTGAATTGCTCCCAAACTGTTTATTTTCTGAATTTCTCAGCATTTCTGTTTGCTTTTTGTTGACTTGGTCAGATAAATGAGTTTGTAAAGCGTGCAAGGGCTGTGAAAATACATGCATGCATAATGGGCCACTTGAAAAAAGAGATGCCTTCTATAATTGGAAAGTCTAAGGCTCAGCAAAAGCTCATAGATAACCTAGAAGATGAGTTCACGAAGGTATGTTAACACACTGGTAGTATCCCTTAGGCAGGACAAATATCATTCTTCTGAGAATCGAATATAGCTGGTCTTAAGCTGTCTTTCTAATTTCTGAAATTGCATTTTGTGGACTAAAACAGGTTCAAAAGGAGTTCCATCTGCCTCAAGGTGACTTGCCTGGCGTCGACCACTACAGAGAGGTTCTCAGTGGTCACAACATAGACAAATTTGAGAAACTGAATAAAAAGATGGTGCAATCCATTGATAATATGTTGGCCTTTGACATACCTGAGCTATTGAAGAGGTTCAGAAATCCTTATGGATGATGAGGGGGTAAAAAGGTAATTTGATTTTCATTTTCATTCATTGCTAGCAAGTCTACACCCAATTTGATTTTCATTTTCATTCATTGCTAGCAATCGTTGGATCGCATTGAGATTTGTGTAAGTTTGATTCTCAATGCAATCCAATGATCACCATGGAGTACTGTAAAATTGAGTGATATAGACCCGTTTACATCAGATTAAATACAAACAAGCATGTTTATTCTGATCCCTTATTTAGGTTATTAATAAATGATTGCATTACAGGATAAAAAAAAGAACATGAGTCTAACTGGTGGCATTAGTGTCTCTTGAAGCTTGACTGATGAAAACAAGGTACTTCCAGATAATGGCGAAATTTCTAAATATGTTTTGTACAGTTGAAGGGTGACTTTGAATGAGTCTTGTCTTCTTATATGTGTTCATAAAAGGAAAAAAGAAAAAAAGATCATGTAAAAAAAAAAGGATCATGTCCAATGTGGCAATGTTCTTGTACAAAAAAAAAAAACAAAGAAAGAAAAAAAATCTATAGGAAACAATCTGATGTGGGAGCATCGCTTGTAAAAATCATTTAAGCCTATATTGTATTTCCCAACATGCTGATGTCCGATGACTGCTTGTTGCATCTCTTATTTCCCTTGTAAATATTTATTTTATTTTATTTTATTTTGTATTGTTTCCAAAGTACCATAGTTCACTCATCCAACTTTTAACATAACCATAAAAAAATTTCCATTCGTTTTTCAAAAGTATGCAGGCTGCATTCTTCTGTTATTAATTCAAAGAGGGACAAATATTGTTACTGGGGCGCGCACAACTTTTTTTTGAGACACCTTTTTTTTTGGGGCACACTATCCAACTTTTTTTTTTCCCCTTTATATTATTACTGGTGCACACACAACTTTGGGTTTTATTCCACTCCCTGTTCACTGTTTGTCAACTAAAAATATATTATTTACTACTCACTAATACTAATATACTATTGTGCATTGCAAAGAATAGTATTTTCTTTTAGTTGACTTAAAAGTCTTAAACTGTCAATTTCAAGTTCGACCAGCTCAAAATTGGAACTGTCCCTTTTTCCATTCAAAGATCTTGGCACGGCAGTCAACTAGTCATAAAAGAGTCCGAGTACCTGGCCAACGAATCCGTGCAGCCGGAGGGTTTCAAAGATGATGATATTCATTTTGGATAAAACCAAATTGAATCCCTCCATTTAGATATTAATAAACTTCTATAAACTATTTAATGCACAATTTACGGATGCTTAAGCTTTCAAAATTAATCTAATTTGTTTGATTTTGTTTATCATAATTAATTTATGGTTTAGAATTACCCAACAACATTTTGTTATCGATATAGCATGCATATTTCTTGATGAATGCATATATTGCCCCAAATATACTTTGCTAGTGAGACTCTAAGAACTGTTTATATCTGATTCATGACAAGTCAGCTTCAGCGATATGCATATCATGGTTTTACCGTACTATGCGGTCTGTATATCCATTTCCGGTTTCCAAATAGTCGATCCGAACCGTTCAACGTAATCTTTACATTAAAATATGCTAGGAAACTAAATTTTACAAATTTTACGATTTTTAGAATTTTTTGCTATTTTTAATGATGGAGAGATAATAGCTAGATTCAAGCATTCGGATTCATTACAAAATATCGATTTTCTCCTCATCATTAAAAATAGCAAAAAAATTCTGAAAATTGTAAAATTTGGTTTCCTAGTATATTTTGATATAGAGATCACATTGAGCGTTTGGATCGACTATTTAGACACCGAAAACTGGAATACGGATCGCATAGTACAGTAAAATCGTGATATGCATAGCACCATAGCCTGATTTATGACTAAACCGTTAATATCCATTATGCGTTCATTTTGTCCGCATATCTGAATGAACAACATGCACACTATACTGAAGTGTTATTGTGTTAATTTATAAACTTGCTTTTAAAATGGAAACAGTCACAAAGAAAAATCAAGAACCAATAATTTAAAAGTTTCCCAAAAGACCTTTCCGGACGTTTTCTAAAAGGAAAAACGATAGTGATATGCTTTACTGGCGTGTGGAACGTCGACTGAGTCTCAATTCTGACCAAGGACTACGAGCCTCGTTTTCTATTGTGCACAAATCAACAACGTTGTTCAACATGAACCGAGTAATCTGCCTACTGCCTAGTGCCATTATTAGTCATAATTTATAAGTAAAATCTAATTGTAGTGCTAGCAAACAATTATATTATGAGTTATGTTATTATGAACCAGGATGCAAAATATGTTTTCACACTGCCATCGAATCTATATTTCCAAAACTCAAATGACCAAACCGATTTGTGCAACACAATCTACATATTAAGATTACGCAAGATACTAAATTTTACAATTTTTGAAATATTTTAACTATTTTTTTCAGATTTTTCAAAAAAAGGTACTTTTCGCTATTCCAAATGGCATTATTTTTTTTATTATTTTTTATCCATCTTTCAAAAATAAAAAAATAGTTAAAAATTCTAAAAATTGTAAAGTTTGGTATTCCACCATATTTCAACACGTAGAATATGTTGGTTTAATTAGATTTGGCATTTGAAATTTGGTTTGTGAGATTTTGAAAACGATAGTGCAAAAACGTGTTTTGCACCGCGGGGTACCATAACATAACTCACTATATTATATATGGTACATTAATTTATTGCCATCTTCATGAAAAATATTACACAATGTTATTCACCTCTAAAAATTTCAACTATATATATGTGTGTGTATTATAATTGATCACTCCAATAGAATAAACATCAAATCACTCACACACACACACATACTAGTACCAATCTCTCACCCCACAGAAGAACCAATGATCCCTTAATCAATCCCTATTCCATTTCGCTATCAAACTTAACCAAACCTTTCTTTCTAATCACTTGCTCGTTTATTTATTTTATTCCCAAAACAAAGCAAAAACAAGTCCAATTACATTACAAATTCACAATGAAAAATTATCTTTACCCCTTAACTATCCCTTATCCATCCCCAAACTAAATTGGTAATATTCTCACTTTCTTTCTCATACTCCTATAAATTTTGAGTGAATTTTTTCTTTTTATTCTTGATATTTCTATTGTATATATGCAAGTGTTTTGTTCGATTGAGAATGTGAATTGCAACCAGTAAAAATGATTTGTTGTATTTGAAAAAAAAAATTTTAACTAAAAATGTATTTAGGTGCAGTAGAAAAAGTTTTTTAAGGAGTGCAGTTATCAACTCTCATTCACAATTACTACAAATACAACAACAGCCGTCTCTCTCTTCCTCTCTACACCTCTTTCATAACTACAACATAATAAAAACCATCTAATTCTCTTCTCTTCATTCTTTCATTCACCTACCTTTCCTTCAAGTCATCTCACACCAACTCCATCAATCCATCAATCTCCCCTCTCTCCATCTACTTCTCCATTTTCAATTTTCACAATCACCAACCCACCATAGTTAACTAGATTAATTAGCTAGCTAGATAGTTAGATAGATAATATACCCTTCAAAGTTGAAAACTTTGTTTTGGGAATGGGGAAGCCTCGGCGCATCCATCCGGCACCGGCACAGGTGTCTCCCGTGCTTCCTGTGGCTGTGGCGGCACTCGCGGCGGCACTTTCCCCTGAGGAGAAAGATGTCCTCTTCTACCTCCTCTCTGCTGCCTCTGGCAACCCGTCCAATCTCCGTCGGTCGCCCCAGCACTCGTCGGACTTGAGTTGCGGGTGCTTCAGCTGTTACAAGGTAACATTTTGTATTGTAAATATATAAATTTATAATCGTATTATCCTAATTAAATTAACTCTTTCATTTTTTTTTAATTAATATGTATTTCTCGTGAAGAAAAATTAAGGTGATTTATTAAACTCAAATTAATTTTACTATTTATTGTGAAATGATTTTGGGTGTGTTAACTCAGATTTTGATGTTTTTTTGGGTGTGAATTATAAATCAGTAAATACTAAATAGAATTAGTGTAACAAATTTATTTTCGTTAAACTATGTGAATTTATTTCTCACAGAATAACTAAAATTTAAATACAAATATTCAAACCTAATTGAAAATGAATTTATTAAAAAGAATACGATTTTCTTTTTCTACAATGTTAAATGAGTATTAAATTCATCTCTTGAATCGTGATCACTCAACAAATTAAAATTAAAATTTAATTGACGTTGAGCATTGAATTCGTGCACGTGCATCAGCAGTGACGCGTGCCGTTGACTTCGTGTTCAACTGTTCATAAAATTTTGCCATTTTGGCAACAATTAGCAAATCCAATTAAATTGTTTGTACATAAAATTAAGAAGCTTTGTCAAATTTTTATTTCTGTTCTGAGAATATCAGTGTTTTGTTTCCAGGTGCAGTTTCAAACAAGAAATTTGAATTTTGAAACTTTCCAATTGAGTGTTTGACATGTTTTCTCCTAAATTTGACCTGATGTGACGTTTTGAAAATTCTAATTTGAAATCAAATCTGATGTAAAACAATAATATCGATGCAAAAATAACTGAAAACTAATATGGGGGTAGAATTTTTGGAGGAGCCAAATTAAGTTCTAAACTATTTGAGTTTTGGTAATAAAACATCACAGAGGAGATCATCTATATATGTTTTATGCAAGCTCCCTACTGAAATTGGCGTCTTTTTTTGAGATAAAAATGATGGTCAAGCCACTCAAATTTAAATGTCTATGAAAAACTCCTCATCCAGATTTCAAATCCGCGACCTCCTATACGGAGAGCGTTGTCCTTAGCCACTAGACTAAAGGCCGGTTCTTTACTGAAGTTGGTGTTGAATATAAGTCTAACAGTTTCGATCTCTCTAGGTCTTCTGGGAGCGATGGGACGCGTCGCCGAACCGGCAAGTGATCCACGAGATAATAGAGAAGGTGGAAGCGAACGAAGGAGGAGGAAAAAGCCGCCGTAAGTCCCGCCGCGCAAGAGGCAAGGACAGGAAGCAATCAGCAGAGCTGAAGAATGGAATGAAAGAAGAACAAGAGAAGCTTGTTGTGAGTGAGGAGGATCCTGGTCACATTGGTCGCAATGATGATCATGAGAATTGTGATGATGATGATGAATGCAGCAATGCTCATGATGATGGTTGCAGTGATGATGATGCTTGCAAGCCTGGTGTGCTGGGGAGGTTTGCAAGGTTCATTGGTGAGAAGCTTCTCTGGGCAAATTAAAGGATTTTAGAATTTAGATTCATGATTTGTTAGTTTTTTCATATGCTTTAAGTCCTATTTTACTTTTGACAACTGAAAATAAATCAGTTGTTGTCTTCCTTTTTTGTAAGATAGAGAGCAAAAATGATGAGAAAGTAGGTCTGTAGTCTGTACAATATTTTCATGTTTGGTGCATCTTTAGTTTGTCTCTGTGAAAAAAGCCACTAAATTGATGCATCCAAGTTGCAAAGTTTTTTGGTTGTTGTTTGAACAAATTGAACTATGCGTCTTGTAAGTATGAGAAGAAAAACGTATGCTTGCTTGATTTTTTTATTTGAAAGGTTTTATGATTCAAAGAGAGGTAAATTAAATATAAAATTTACTGTCTTTCAACAGTCCATAATTTTCCTTTTTGTTAAAATAAATCATCTATTAACAAAGAAAAAACATATAATAAAACCCATAAATCATCTATTCACTAAGTACAAACATATAATTAAAACTATAAATCATCCTTAATTTTATAAAATTATTAAGGTTTAGGGTCTTCAGAAGAGCAGATCCATTATTGAAGTTCAAGTTAGTTTGCTTCACAGCCTCACTTATAGATTAGTTATCAAAGTTTTAAGAAAACATATAAAACTAATTCCAATGGAGCAATGTTTAGCCAAGAAGCCTACAATCAAGAATACTTTTCAATCGATACAAATCACATCCATTTCCTACACTAAAAATATCATAATAAAGATAAAAAAAAAAACAAAAAACGAAAAAGGAAAGAAGATATGGTTTTCCCTACATTTGTTAAGCATACTTCAAGAGGAGCTTCTCAGTTTACCCTTGATCCATGATTTAAGCGAGTTTATTTCCTCGCCTGTAATCGTATGACCGAGATCTGGGTATGCCTGTCAATTTGATTTTTAATCAGTCTTAGCATAGATATATATTTTTTTTAATCAGAAAGAAACAATTCTTGTATAACTGCCAATATATTATAATGCTGAGGTCCTTTATTAATGATTCATATATTTATTCAACTTTGTTTTACTTGCTTTTTGTATTCGGTAATGTGGATTTCCAGTTGACCTAGTACTTCACCACAAATGCTAGCTGAACAAAGAAATAATTTTACAAAGGTTTTCTTATAAATTAGGCTTAAACGTAAAACAGATTTTTATCAGCCAAAAACGTTAGCAGCATCAAACCAGAGTCGTTAACATCCTGGATTTTAGCTGACAAGGCTTCATTACCACTGGTGAATACATCTCCACTTTTTCGTTCCTCTTCTCTTAAATACGTTTATTTTGACTCTTTTGAAAACATTTTTGTTGGTGTGGTGTCTGCCCATGATGTGTAAATAACGAACTTACTGTCCTCGTGAAAAATGCACCAAACTGAAATAGAGGTCTCTTGTGAATATATAGTTTACCTTAAACTCCGAAGTCATACCAGCCTGCTGCAAAAATGGTGGACCAGCTTGGCCGGCTTCAAACAACACAACATTATCAGCCATACCATGGGACCACAAGATGGGTGTCTGAAAACAAATCAAATAATAGCATTCCTTAGCCACACACAGTCATGTACGATTTGCATACTCCCACGAAATATAGAAAATACTTCCCTTGTATTATACAAAAAGTTTCACATTTACCCAAATGTACTTTTCATGTGCAAAGTAACCTTCCATTGTGCATCCCTGCGTGGACGACGAGGGTAGTTTTGGCATCTAATTACAAAGTATGAATTGTAGTACTATATGAAAGACTTTTGTTTAACCGAAGCACCGACAAAGACGCAGAACTATTAAGGCATACAACAGATTGCCAATATGAGAACCAAGGGGATGAAAAGCTACCATACCTTTTTGGCTTCGGGAGTGATTCTCTCAATAATTGTGGAATTGAAAGGCACCCAGCCACTAAAAACAGCACCACCACCTAGTGTCTTGGGATAGAGAAGAACACTTGCCAAGGTCAGTGCACCTGACATGCCATGGTAACAATTGATATCAGTTAGCTTTTTCTGAAGTTAATTTTTTACTGGCAACAAATACTATCAAATAAGCACCAGCTATAAAAATCAATAACCAAATGTATATGCTCCTAAACTGTCTTTCAACATCATGGGTCGTGGCAGTTTGTGTCGTATAGAGTCAAGAGGTAAATTCTCAGAACATATTTATAAAAATTAATGACCTTGGATGAGGAATTGACCATGTGCTGGACATATAGAGGGGATATATATGTACTGAATGGGGATATTATCGGAGACGGAAATACAGTACCTCCTTGGCTAAATCCGCAGACAAAAACATTTTCGGGACTAATTCCATTTTCCACCTCCTTGTCTATCATGGCATGCACCTTTTGCACAGCCTCAATCACTCCCTTCTCATTCTTTGGTGAAGCCTACGTAAACATTTCCACACAACAAGTGGACATAAAAACAAGTCTCAGGGTACATGATCAACTCCCTTCCGTTCGATAAAAAAAACCGGCATTGATCTTAATTCTTAATAGTTATTACTTATTACCATTTGTAATTGGGGAAGATTAATTTCATTCTGCACATCTCGAACTATTGTAATTTGTGCACACAAGGTGTTCGATGAAATGATTCAGTAAAGTTCTTATTTAATTATCTAGTTTCCTTCAGGGGCTAAGTACTAAAACTTACTGAGGAAATCGGTATCTCATGAATATCAAGCCAAAATTATTGTAATTTGTGCACACAAGGTGTTTGATGAAATGATTCAGTAAAGTTCTTATTTAATTATCGAGTTTCCTTCAGGGGCTAAAACAGTAAAACTTACTGAGGAAATCGGTATCTCATGAATGTCAAGCCAAAATTATTGTAATTTGTGCACACAAGGTGTTTGACGAAATGATTCAGTAAAGTTTTCTTTTTGGTGTTTGACGAAATGATTCAGTAAAGTTTTCTTTTTTTGAGGTAGCAGGCGATTGCCTACTATGTTAAATTTTATTTGGTTACCGAGTTTCCTTCAGGGGCTCAAACTTACCGTGGAAATCGGTATCTCATGAATGTCAAACCAAGAAGGCATCACTGAACCATCTGCATTTGAAAAAAAAAAAGAACTCATCAATCAAGTAAAATTGCATAATTAAAGTTGCAATTTGACAAGTGAACTTAAATTGCAGCATACGATTGCAGGAGACGGGCTGATTGGGGGCGGAAGGGAAGGCCCACTTGGTTCGGTTGAAGGCGGGGTCGGAGGAGAAGAAGGCTTTGATGGGTTCGTTGGCGGGGCCGGAGTCGCCGAGGCCGTGCAGCCAGAGCACGAAGCTGCTGCGCGCGGCGGGCCCGGCCATCGGATGCGAACGAAGATCCGGCCGATCGGATATGGACGGCGGGGATCGGGTGAGGAGGAAGGCGAGGAGGAGCAGACCGGACAGCACGGTTAAAAGGAAAGCGCGCAGCTTTGTGAAGCGAGGTATTATCATGTAAGTGGGAAGTGGGAAATGAGAAATTGAGCTCTCAAAGTGTTTGTTAATTGTGATTTGAGGTTAATTAGATGAGAAATTATTCTTATCCTCTTAACTACACCCCTTATTTGTAGCACCTCATTCTTATTCTTTCATTCTTCTTCTTCTTCTATTGATTTTTTTCCCACCACCATATCACTTCCGCCCATCTTCACCCTCTCCGCCGGACCTCCACCACCCTTGGCCGCACCTCCTCCGCCCCCCTCCAGCCGCACCTCCTCCACCATCTCCGGTCACACCTTCATTACTCCGATTCTTTGATACACATTTAGTTATTTGTATAAACTATATTAGTGACTAGTATAAACACTTTTGCATGTTAGTATAACAATTTTTTCTGTTATCATATGAGAAATGTAAAATTATATTGGGGTGCGGTTAAAGAGGATTTTTAAGGGATGCAGTTATTAGGCCCGTAATTAGATTTAGAAGTTCAGAACATATTTGCCCGGAAAATATATTTTACAAATAAATCTAACACTTGTGTTGTTATATAGTGTAATTGAATATATTATACAAATAAATTAAATTAAACACTTTAATAAGTTGATTTGAGTATTAACGTATTAATTATGAATATACACAATTGATATTGATTTTAGTGTCATTTTACATCTGTGTTTCAGCAGGAACGGAGCCAGGATTCAATCATAGGAGTAAAAAAAAAAATGATGTCTCAACAATTTTTTTGAAAATTAAAATTGTTCCATATCATATAATTACGCAATCAAAACTATTAGGTTTCATTACAAATACAATCAATATAATATAAGACATTACACTTAACAATCTCAATATATTTAACCTAAAATAGCATACTAAAAATTTTTTTTGTAAGGATCATATGGGGCATATCTCAATACATTTAACCTTGGAAATTGGATATTGTCCAAAGCCATTTGGACGGTCCAAAGGGTTCAGAAAAGTCGTACGATCTAATTGTTGGTAATTGATCAACCGTGATTTGATCATGTAGGTGCTAAAAATAGAAACAAAATACAGATCCATAGTATATTGATTATATTTAAAATGATGGGATCACACGCTATCATCTTGATAAACATATAAATTGAATCGAACGGTTTAGTCGTAGCTTTGGACGGAGACTGTCCAAATGACTTTGGACAAAATTCAAGCCCCTTTCGGTCTGTTCGATTTATCTGATCGAGCAAAATATAAACCAAATTAAAAAAACAAGCGATAAACCGAATTAACCGAACCGAAATTTTAAAACTGAAAAAGAATGAAACCAAACAATCGAAAATTTAACGGTTCAGTTCAAATCCCATAAACCAACTTATTTGCCCACCCTTAACTACAACTAGGGTAGTGAGAATATTTGTTGGATTTCTTCAGTTGCTTGAACCATGTCTCGAAGTATTCCAACTCCGGTTCATCCAATTCGTGCCCGAGGCCTTCATATGCCTAAAATTGTAAAAATTGATTAAGAAAAATAAAATTCATATTTTTTAGCAAATTTATCACAAATTACTGCTACAAAAAAATTCATTTAATGCTCAATTTATTTATAGAGTGCCAATTGAATATCAATTGCTTTTGGGTCAGCACCTTGAATTTACAACTCATGCCAAGCTTTTGCAAGAACTCTTTCCCATCTTCTCCGGCTTGAAACGGTACAAGCGAATCAAGCATACCATGGCACCACAAAACTGGCGTCTGTAACACTTCAAACTTCTTTTAGCAAGATATTATAAGAAAAAAAGAGAAATATCTTGCGTCCATACATGATACATCCGTAGACATGTACTAAATGAATGTAACAGATCGATACATCCCGAAATGTAACAGATAGTACATCCCCGAGTGTAACCTATGGACGCCAGGTATTACTCATAATATTTATTATACATGTTTAACAAAGTTGAAGAATTTGTATATAGATTCAAATTTATATGTAGTGGACGTGCAGTAAGTACCTTTTTTAGCTTGAGGAGAAATGCGGTCTTCAATTGGGGAATTGAAGGGAAGGAAACCACTGAACACAACAGCTCCTCCTAGAGTTGTTGGATACAGCAGAACACTTGCTATGGCCATGGCACCTAAGCATTGATTATTTGCTTTAACTGATGGGTAGATAATTAAAAAAACACTGTTTTTTGTACAAATATTAACATTTAAAAAAGATCCACCTACTTGCCTCAAAAAAAAAAAAACATGTAAATAATGTAGATTTTATGTTCATTCTTATGTATCTTTGTATATTCTTTTAAGTCTTGTTGTACATCATGTAAAACCTTGTTTTATTTTTATTTGATTTAATGGAAAATCGATGGTAGGCAAATTGCGTGCTACAAAAAAATACAAGGAAAATTTTCTAGTTACAAAATATGATCTTTGTTATGTCTGCTACTAAATCATCAAATAGAGCACCAAATCTAACCTGGTGCTGGTAATTTTTTATTTTCTTGAATATTAACAGTACTAAGCAAAGATAAACAACTCCCAAGATCTATTTAGGCTGATAAACATATATACCTCCTTGGCTAAATCCGGCAATGAAAATGTTCGCGGGTTCTGTTCCGTCCGATATTTCCTTGTCGACAATAGCATGCACCTTTTGCACCGATTCAAGCACATCATCCAAGCTTTTCACAGACCTCTGGTAAAAAGTCAAGTTCTTTTTCTGTTATGAACAAAACCAAACAGCAGTTTCATTGTAAAATTTCAACCATATTTCAGTCTTTAACAGTTTTGCTAACAGTTCGAAGGCAGTGGAGGTTCACAACATACTTTAAATAATACAATTACAATCAATGAGTAATTATGAGTTCAGTCATGGAAACGGTAAGAATTGAGGTTTATATGTCTCACCGAGGTGATTGGTATACGACAGACATCAAACCAAGAATTCATGATGGCACCACCTGATCAAAAGGTTCGATTACCAGTCAATACGCAAAAGATATGATAATTGTACTGATGTTCCTTTTCAAAAGTTCTCAGCTTTGCATTCAATTTCTAGTGTAAAAGCCGGCCTTCGGCTAAATCACTTGTTGTTGTTGGTATGTGGAGATATTGGGTACACTGCAATACATACGAAAACTGAAATATGATCAAACAGAAGCAATTTTTCAACTTGCTGGTAAATTTTTCTTTTTTTCATCTCCCTTGTTGATAATTGTAACCGACTAACCGGTACCAACAAACAGAAGTAGTTCAGTATTGTCAAGATGTACATAGCATGTGAATAGAGGAAATTGCAACCGATACCGACATACCGTTGCATGTGATGGGGATGGAGGGGGCAGTCGGGAACGCCCACTTGGTACCGGCGAACTCCGGTTTCGTGAATCGATCTTTAAGAAAATGCTTGCTTGCCGGACCAGAGCCACCGCGACCGTGCAGCCAGATCATGATCCTTCTTTCCCCCGACGCCATAGACTGATCGCAGAGAATTTATTATGAGAATGAAAAATGTTCAACTGAAGATTGAATTGAAATATGAGGATAGGTGCATTGACTTGGCTTCTAGTACAGGGTCAATATAAGGAAAGTACTTGGAAAGTGGAAGCCACATTAAAATTTACAAAATTATCCATTTCTTGTACATAACTTTTCTTTATTTAATGAAATTTATTGGTCGGCGATTCGCCAGCCACTTCAAAAAAAAAAAAAAAAAAATTACAAAATTCTATTTATGTTATTTTGTTCCCATTTGCATCCTGCATCCTTTCTGCTACAGTGGGGCCAATATTTTTTTTATTTAAGATTTCCAATTTATTTGAATAGAACTGACATGGTACATCTTGTTTCAAAAAAATCCTTGTATTTATAAGGTACCAATAAACCCTTATTACGGTGAAATTTTGTAGTTTAAGAAAAGATAAGTTATGGTAAATTTGAGGCAATGGAGATGAAATAGTTATAGTCAATTGGAAATGTTCACTGATAACAAAATGTTTACTGCTAAAAAAGAGACTGATAACAGAATTTTTCTTTTTCTTTTTTTTTGACGTAGCAGGCGAAAAATGCCTACTATAATTTTTCAAGGACATCTTTCTTCTTTGATCAACGGGTACAGAATGATGCTAGCAAGGAGCAAACCGGAGAGCACGGCAACTAGGAGGAGGGAAAGAGAGAGTTTGGGTTTGGATCTGAAGGTACGCACGCAGGCATGCCGTGTCAGGCAATTTCTCAAGTGAGAAGTGAGCACTATAAGGGGACAGAATTGAGTTCTCAACTCTTAATTTTTAATTTCAGGTCAATTAACAAATTTAATCAAGTACCTTTTCTACTTCTTTTTTCTTACATTAATTTTTAGCTGTTTTTATGTGTTGATATATCACATTACTATTTGGCAGATCAGGTAATTATGTACCGACTTCGACAGTGAGATCGGATGATATTATGTCTGTCTAGATGCCTGCTAATCTGTGATTATCACAGAATAATTTTGGTTTGCTATCATATCCATTTTAGATTACAGGATCCTTATCAACTATCAGGAGCCTGCAAATCATTCTCAGTTCTGCTGAAGAGAACTTTATGTCTATTTTAGTTTGTGTCTTGTCTTAGACATACTGCGACTCTGCGAGTCTGAGATACATTCGAACCGTAAAAAAGATAATCCACAAAGCACCGTTTGTCGCTGATGTCATATATCCTTATCCTTACTCCTAATAGAAGTATATTGGACTTTTTGATATGAAAGTTCTATCTTCCCAAAGAATAAATATCAGTCGTTGATTGTTTATTTAGATTGATCACCACCGTTGATGTACTTTAATGTCTCAACCCATTAAAATTTTAGGCTCATATCAATTTTTCTTAATTTAAGGCCCATTATATATTATCTTAAAAATTTATTATAAGGTTGTTTTGGGCTCTTTACTAGTATAGACAAAATGCACATAGTCATTTCTTCTTAATTTGTTTTGAGATGCAGAAATTAACATGTACACACTGTACCAGTGTACCAGAACAAGAGACTGGTATCATACACAGAATTTACTGAAGAGGCCACAAGTAGGGAAGTGGGATGGTTTTTTGTTGGATTTCTGCAGTTGTTGTTTGAGCCATTTCTGAAAGTACTCCAACTCCATTTCGTCCAACGAGTGCCCGAGGCCTTCGTATACCTAAAAGTTTAAATTGTGATGAGGAAAAACATATATTTTTGTATATTTATTGTTACAAACTATTACAGCAAAAGAATAAATTTGATGAGATTTTATTACAGTGCCAGTTGAATATCAGTTGTTTTCAGACCGGTACCTTAAATTTACAACTCATGCCGAGCTTCCGCAAGAACTCGGTTCCATCTTCGCCAGCTTTAAACGGTACAAGCGAATCAAGCGTACCATGGCACCACAAGATTGGCGTCTGTCAGACATCAAACTTCTTCTTAGCATGATATAAAGATGAAATTTTACATGTTTAACAAAATTTGAAGAATTTGTATATAGAATATGCAGTTGCCTTTTTCGCTTGAGGAGAAATGCGATCTTCGATCGGGGAATTGAAGGGAAGGAATCCACTGAATACAGCACCACCTCCTAGAGTGTTTGGATACAGCAGAACACTTGCTATCGCCATGGCACCTAATCATTGATTTCATTTGCTTAGAAATGCCTCATCAAATAAGAATCGCTTAAAAAGAGGATTATAAAATAAATGAATAAATTTATTTGTGAAAATAACATATGTAAAAAATTATATTTTATTATAAAAAATTATATAATGGAAGAAGACATTTTTTTGATTAAAAACCTATGATCTCTGTAATGTCACTATGAACTCTTCATTTGATGAGAAAAAAATTAAAACTTTGTGAAATTGCCAGAAGGAAAATTTGGATAAATCATCAGACCTTACCTGGTGGCAGTATTTTCTTTTTCTAACTTGGATATTAACTCTAAGCAAAAATAGATCACTGCTGAAACTTATTTAGGATGTACCTCCTTGGCTTAGTCCAGCAATGAAAATGTTTGCAGGTTCCGTTCCTTCTGATATCTCCTTGTCGACGATTGCATGCACCCTTTGCACTGATTCAAGCACATCATCCAAGCCTTTCACAGATTTCTGGTAAAAACACACAAGTTCCTTTTGCATTAAGAAGAAAACTGAATAGCAGTTCATTGTACAGTTTTAATCATGCCTAACACTTGTGGAGCGTACTGATCAGAAGTCATTTCCATTGCTGATACAGAATGAATACATTCCCAAAATCACAATGAAACCGTGACAGTGGTTAGGCATGTCTTTTAACAATAATTAGCTCTTAGCAGAAGTCTGAAACTTACTTAAATTATATAATTAATTAGTAAATTAAGTTCAAACATGAAAAGTTTGTCTCACCGAAGTGATCGGTGCATTACAGACATCAAACCAAGAATTCATGATAGCACCATCTGAAAAAGTTCGATCATCACTTCACCAGTTAATATCCAAAAGATAAGATTATTGAGTTATTGTACCTGACAGTATTGTTCCCTTTCCAAACCAAAAAATAATTGGGTAGGCATATAGAAATACTGGTAATTGCAACAGTAATACAAATATAATAAATAGCACAATCCAACAGAGGCAATTTCATCTTCCTGGTCTTTTTTTTTTTTTTTTTTTCAATTTTTGTAATCTATTTATATGGAGCACAAGGGAGGGAGAGTGAATGTAAGTACTGTTGCAGGTAACAGGGGCTGAAGGGGCAGTTGGGAACACCCACTTGGTACCGGCCAACTCCGGTATTGTGAATCGGTCTCTAAGAGGCTCATTTGCCCGACCGGAGTCGCCGAGACCGTGCAGCCAAAGCACAAACTTTCTCTCCCCTGATGCCATGGACAGACTGGTTTGAAGAGGTTGAGAATGGATTGGTTGATTCAACTGAAGAACGAATTGGAGTAGGCGTGTGTGTGATTACTTGGTTTTGCCAGAGTTGACTCTGGAAGGTTGACCACATCTAGTCAACAAGAGGAGGACATGTAAAGCCATAAAGGGAGTTTGACCACATCTACACGCTGCATTAAATTTACAATTTTACATGAGAGTGAGAGTGAGGGTATCGTACTATTAATCGTACAAATTGCTCCGTAATATTAGTTCATATCTCAAATTTCACAAACTTAATAGTCGATCCAAACTGTTCATTATGATCTTCATATGCAATTTTACTTGTAAACTAAATTTTATATTTTTTAGAATTTTTTTACTATTTTTTTAGATATTTTAAAATGTTACTTGATTAAAATATTATGAGCCATCTAAATATGTGACATTTTAAAATATCTAAAAAAATAGTAATAAATTATAAAAAATATAAAATTTGATTCATAAGTAAAATTATATATGAAGATCATAACGAACGGTTCAGATCGACTGCTAATATTTTTAAACGTGAGATATAAGCCAATAGTATGGGGTAATTTGTACCATTAATAGTACAATAGACTCACTCTTTACATAATTCTATTTAGGGAAAATTGTCAAAATACCACTCCAAAACTCTCAACTTGCCAAAATGCCACTCCGAAATTTGGACTTGCTAAAATGCCACTCCAAAACTCTCTTGATGGTCAATTTGCCACTATCACCGTATAAGCTCCTCAAAGGTTATTAGTGTTTTTGTACAGACCAAAATGCCCTTCCCCATGTTTCCGAACATATCCACACTTTCACTGGGTCTTCTCCCCAAATATTTGTGCTATCCATTTGAACAATTTCTATTGTTCCACTGGATAGTCAACGTACTCCACCATGCTTCTCTCTCCCCCTCTTCATCTTGAGGAGTTTCAATTACACCTTGTCGTAGAGCTCAGAAGAGAAGAAGTGAATCAAGGGGAATTCACCATACCAAATACTTATACATCAGCTAGGTTTGCTTGAAGAAAGACCACATTAGGCAATGAAGGTGTGCTTAGAGAGTTAAGCAGCACATAAGCATTATACCCAAAGTTTGTACTCATAGTCAATATTCAACCCTCAAATTCATCTCTGATTTTTAATTAAATTCAGAGATGAGAAACTCAAGTTCCACAAAATCAGAGCTGCGCCACAGAATTTTGTTAACAAATTCAGAGTTGTTCCAAGTTGTTCCATAATTTGGACAAAATATTTCCTAGATTCAATTGTAACTGCTAACAAGTTTGCACACTTCCATCGTGCAATTTGTGTGCCGCACCACTGGCAGGACGCCATCTCTCAGCTCAGAGGCACTAGAGAGAATTGTGCATTTTAGTGGCTGGCAAGTGAGAGGAAAGTTATAATTTGAAGAGATGGGAGCAGGTCATGGGGCAGCAAATGGAAGGATAGGCAAGTGCGAGGGGAGTATTCTGGTTTTGCACAGAGAGAAATGGAAGGTAAAGCAATTGGGGATTTCCATGGTCGCTGGGATGATGATGGAGATATGGAGGGAGGGTAAGATCTTTCTTTTTCGAAAGTCGGAGGGACCAAAGTGAACCACTTGAATTAGAGGTTCCGGTTTCGGAAATACCAAAATACTTCCCAAAATACAATAGATTTTAATTACATTTTCCGTTAGAAATGAATGAAATATGCTGGGAGTGGCAATTTGACAATGAAGAGAATTTTGGAGTGGCAGTTTAGCAAGTCCAAATTTCAGAGTGGCATTTTGACAAGTTGAGAGTTTTGGAGTGGCATTTTGACAATTTTCCCTTCTATTTATGTTATTTTTGTTCCCATTTGGAAGTTTGAATCCACATCCTTTCTGCTACAATGGACCCAATACATTTTCTTTTGTTTCAGTTTGCTTTGACATAATTTATTTGTTCCAATTAGTTTGAAGAAATCCTTTCCATGATAATGTGCCAGTAGAATTTCTTCCCAGTGATGACAATTTGCTGTTATTCAAGAGTTCAGAAAAGGAAATTGTACTCACAGGAAAAGTATACTATATTTAAACCCTAAACTCTAAAATTGTGAAATATAAAATTTTATTTTGGAGAAGGGACATCCAATTATATTTGAGTCGAAACAAAATATAAATTATCTTGGCCACAAAGAAGTAAACTGTATAGAAAATGATTCATGATATTAGCTACAGAACAATCGTTCTAGCATCATGCTGGTTAAGGTCATTAAATCAGTTCTTGATAACACAACAAGGTAACATTCAAGGACTATAGAAACTTTTATGGAGAAGATTGGGTTCTCGAATTGCATCATGGATAACAGAAACGAGCATATATATAATATGGTCAATTGGATTAGTCCATTACACATGACCACACAAGTTTACTAATAACAGAATGCTTATAATACTCAAAAAGAGACTTATAACAGAACGTTTAAATGAATTTGCTATTCTTCATAGAATGGAAACATCCTATAATTGATTCTTTTCGCTTTGGCCCACAGTTTTCTACTGTGGATAATCTACAAGTACAACTCATGCCCAAAAATCACAAGAAAAGTTTGTCGTGTATAAATTAAACAGAACAGTTTTTTTTTTTCAACTGTGAGAAACAATGGGATTATTAGAGTCACTTCCAATTACAACAAAAGAGAGAAAATGCATACAAAATAAGTAGCAGCATTTCTCAAGCAGGAAGGTGAATAAGTATATGATAATGGTACAATGGTACAACACCAGCAAGAAGTCACTCTGCTAACTGCAATAAATCATTATTCTTTTTCTATTCATATTTGGTACAGCCAGTAACATCAATGCTTCAGTGCTCATCAGGTTCGGCTCAGACGCACGCTTGAAATTGCAAAAGGAGGTTTATAGAAAACTTAATAGGAACTTTTTAATTAAGTTTGTGATCCATACTGCAATATATCCCTAGCTTAATCAAAAATATCTTTCTCCATAATTGCCGATATGACTTCGCCAATTGTATCAAATTTCCGTCTTTCCTTGAGCAACAGTTTAGCAAGATTGAGGGCCTTTCTTTCACAACTTGCTCGCTTCGACTCATCTTTAATCGACTCAAAATCCTCAACATGTGCTACTCCAACTATTCTCCTGTTCAAATAATCTCAAGTTATAGCCCAAAACCTTTGATACATCCAAACTAAAAATTGAATATAACCCTACCATACAACATACAACAAGAGTATCCCCCCCCCCACAATACCTTCTCAACTCCATTTTTTCAACAGACACCCATACCGCTGTCTGTTGCGTTTCTTAAATGAGAAATTGTAAAATGTACGAGTAATTGAATATATTTCATAGAAATTGTGAGAAAGGTCATTAGTGATTTTGTGTCTCATGTGGCATATTATATCTGGCTTTCATATTTTCTAGATTACCAATTACCAAATGACCGCCTTTAGTATATCGGATATCTTTTATTGAGTACCGACTATTCACTCACTGTATAAACTTTTTTTTTTTTTTTTTAAGAAAATGGGAAGGGAGAGCAAATTTAGTATGCTCCCATAAATTTATAGCATCAACAAATTACCTAATCATTTTGGCTGAGCCAAATCCAAGCGAATCATGAAAAAGATTCTTCATGTACTTCTTCTGTGCTGTAACCAAAAGCTCCGAATTGTTGTATACATCCGGAAGATACAACTCTCCATTCCCGTTTTTATGTAATTCCCAAAGCGAGAAAAAATTCTTCTCAAACAATACCCATGTTTGTTCTATTGTGTTTAAGATCCATTCTTTGTAGGCCTGAAAAGAAAATTTCGAATGTTTATGAAATAAAAAGAAATTATTGTCTGTAACTAAGGGTAAACCAGGCTCCAAATCTGATGTCAACGACTAATATCTATTCCTCACCATCTGCTTTGGCCTGAATGGTTCTTTATATTTAATAAGAGTGGAAAACCACCCATCCAAGATATCAAAAATTAGCATATTACAAGTGTACATTTATGTCAATACCGATCCCAACTGACAGGATCAATAAAGTAGGAGTCCCAAGTATTTCTAAATTATGCAGACAAACATCAACATGCATAGTAGCAGATCTTATGAGCACTATATCGCCAATAGTAATGTCACTATTCACTATATTTACTTTCAAGCCTACACCATACCTTACGGTCATTTGTTTCAGTGGCATGGCCATCTTGTGAGAAATAAGCCAAGATCAAATTTCCTAAAAATGCTCCTATATCATAGCCCATCGGCGCATAAAACCCAAATTCAGGGTCAATGACTTGAGTCGAATCAGTTGTCACCATCACTGATCCTGTGTGGAGATCACCATGTATCAAAGCCTGTGTTCTCTCACAGAACCTATACATAAAATGGTAAAATTGTAATTCAGGATTTTTCTTCATGCCAGTTGACAGTATCTCTCTTTTCGTAAGGAAAAGATGAGGACCAATAAACATTATGTTAAGAACATAAAACCATATTTTATATTATAATTGTTCTTTTTATCCTCTCATATCCTGCTTTGCTTTGTTATTTAATGCTAACTTAGTTGAATCAGGAAACAACTGAATTTTATCAAAAATCCTACTGCAAAGTTTAACAGTACAACTTCATTAATTTACTACAACCTCAAAAGATACTAAAAGTTTCAATGTAATATACTTGTTGAAATTAGAATTTACATGGCTTTGAGCTCAGCAATTTGGAATTTTAGTTCATCATCCTCTTGAACTGACTTTGCATCCTCATCAAGGTAGGGTGAGGTCCAGCGATTGAAGTCAGTAACCCTGTACGGGTCTGAAAAAACCACTTGCTCCGTAAGTCTACACATCTCTACATTTCCACAGTACTCTGCAACTGCACTTTTGAAAAAAGACGAGAACTGAGAACTACTTACTGACTCACATGCCATCCTATTTCTATGTTTAAAGTTTCAACAGAAAAGTGTAAAGAAAAAAAGGTACATAAACTGCCAAGTCTGTACTGGTACAGCGTGAGATTTAATATTCCGATACCGATCCCAAATTTTTCGAAGGAGCTACAAATTGAACTTAAAAAAAGGAACTTTTTCTTCACGTTACCAGCTTTCTTGTGATCTGTAGTGGTATGATACAACAAAGAAGTGAAAAACAGTGTCTTGGCAATGTAGTCGGCCATGTGCTGTGCCAGCAACGGGTACTCAATTCCTGCTATCAACCCTTTTCTTAGAATAATATGAGGCGGTTCCAGGTATCGCATGCCGATCAGAGACATTGACCGATCGAAGTGGTAGACCTCCGGTACATGCTCCGGGCAGAGTCCGCCATGCTCCTTTAGAGTCCTTACCTCAAAATACGCACGGTCTTTCGTCATTGGCCATGAATTACATCTTATATACGGCAGAGCCTGCATTGGCAGTATGGTATTACAATTAGTAAAATTAACGGAAACATCAAGCGTCTGATGAAATAATTGTCTATACATGCGTAGAGTACAAATTTCATAACAATGATGTCCAATTTCGGAACAGTTACACCCAATCTGTAATATTTAAACTCTATGAACAGTCCATCTACAGATGCTAGGTAGCACACTAAAATTAAGAATTTTACTCCAATACTCCCACTAAATTTTTTTTTTCTATCTGACGATTATAAATAAATATATAACTCGTTATGAGATTCATCTGTAACCGATAAAATTATCTAGGTGTGAGCGTGAAAGTAACGTCCTAAAATTAATTCGACACGGCTGGGATATTATCAGGAGCATCTAATACTGCAATTACTAGTACTGGTAACAAATCACTTGATTATTCTTCCATACTAATTCTTTATTCTTAATGTAATAATGAGTATCTCAACAGCTTCTTAATTAACACTCATCAATTAAGGTTTTCAATGGTAAAAAATTCATAGAAAACATTAACAACATTCAAAGAAGGGAGGGAAATTAATCAAGTTCTAAGGACCTGCTTGGCGACGAAGGATCCCTTGGGGGAGGAGACGATGAAGACGAAGTTGAGGTTGCCATCCCCGACCTCCTTGACACTGAGCCGAGCGAGTTCCGCCTCGCCTCCTAGACGGGAGAGCAGGGCCGGCGTTGACCGGATGTACTCCACCAGGGACTTGTCGTCGAGCGGGTGGAAACCCCCGTCGTCGCCCGAATCCATGGATCAGGTTGCGTAAACAGAGTTAATTACAGAGACTGTGACGGCGTGGAGAGAAAGCGAATGTGGAATGTGTCTGTTATGTACTTCTGTTGGTTCGTCGAACCTGGACTGAATTGAAGTAATGAATTATGATCTGATTTCAGCTGATGAGCTGAAAGGTCGTCCAATGAGTAGAGGAAAGCAAAGTGAAGTGTGCGAGGAAGTCCAGGATCAGATTCCTCCTGTCGAGTTCGGTCCTTTTTTATTGGGCATTTGGGCGGCATCGTGAATCATGCGGTGCTTACTGGTTCTGCAGTTCTGCTTGTTTGTCGTTATCGGATGCTCCGAGATATGTTCCGCCGTGCATTATTTTATGGGCTAGATACGGAGATATTACTGACCAATAGATACCGTATAGTTTGACTTGATGAAACAAATTAATTATCCAACTAAACATACTATTATTTAACTTAATATGTTAATTATTCAACATAAAATTTACTTATAATTATATCAATACGTATTCAACTTAATATATATTGTAATTAAAATAGAAAAATAACTATATATATTTAGAGGAGGGATCCAATAACCATATTTTTGGTGACCATGGTGACCATTTTTTTATTTAAGCATAAATTGAAAAATCTAAACCGTTAGATGTATTCTATATTATCTCAACAACATATACATAAAAAATGATAAAAGTTTTGACATTGTTTCGATAGTCATCAAGAGAGGAGAAAACATCGTAAAACTTGAACCGTTGATTTTTGTGAATGCTTGATGTATATGTAAATAAAATCAAAATGATATAATTTTTCGTATACACATAGAATATGATATATACAACATATTCTATCAATTAGTTTTGTTATTTAAGAATTTAAAATGTAGTTATTTAAGATTTAATTTCATGGTCACCGATGGGTCACCAAAAACATGGTTATTTGATCCCTTCTCATATATTTATTCAACTTAACGTACTAAATATTCAACTCAATGTTAACTTATAATTAGCATGTTAAGTTAACGCTAAATATTCAACATGCTAATTATAAGTTGATATTAAGTTGAATATTTATAATATTAAGTTTAATAATTAGTATATATATATGTTGAATAATTAATTTGTTTGACCAAATCAAACTATTGGTATCACATATCATTTTCCTTATTTTATTTAGTATCATTATTCTTACGTAGCCGTGCCGGCAATTTGCCATTTCTTTAGCAATATCTAGGTAAGGAGTATCGTTTACTTTTTTTTTTTTAAGAATTTTTTTTTTTTTATATATGCCCACCATCTCGGAGCATCTGATAACTCATATTTTTGAAATATACCGATAAATATTCTTATTTTAAATACTTATTGACTAAAATGTATCCACATCAATTTTCGGTAAACCGAAAGACAATTTATATCAAAATCATTTTCTTTAGAAGTTCACTTATCCATTGTAACTTGTAAGGTATTTCATAAGTATGTTCTTTCATGTTTTTGCTAAACATGTTTCATATCTCGTTTCATATATGAATACATATATGTCCATGGCGTTACAAAAGTAAGAGAGAGAAAAAAATTCAATTGAGTGGAAAGAAATGAAATCAACATTCTATAACAAAAGGATATAGCGTTAGTATTTCGGACCGAAATGCTAACGCCTCAAAATTATTGTTATTGTGTCCAAAATCACGATTTATGGTACTCTATAAATTCTTTATATAAAAATATTGGGGAATACAAAAATTTTCCATTTTTAAAGTTTTTTAAGTATTTGTTTTGCATTTTTGAAAATAGCATGTACAAACATCAATATTTTAATAATATTTATGAGCTCTTTTCTAAAATTTAAAATAAATACTTAGAAAACTCTAAAAATGAAAAATCTTTGTATTCCCCTATACTTCCATATAAAGAATTTATTAAGTACCATAAATCATGATTTCGGACACGATAACATAAATTTTGAGGCGTTAGCATAATAGTAAAACTTATTTTTTTTGAATTTTTGAAAAATGACCCATTTTATATACAAAATTTTGTGCATTCTCTATACAATTTTCGAAAATAAAAAAAATAGTTAGAAAACTCTAAAAATAGAAAAATTCGGTAATCTACAAGATTTCAATATGTAGATTGTGTTGGGCAACTTAGATTGCCCATTTGAGTTACGATTTTGAAATATAGGGCCGAAGCGCACTACCTCACCGCGCTTTGCAAAGCGCAATAGCCTCACTCAATAATTATTATTTTTATTTTAATCAATATTAGTTTATAATTAAAGCTTCTTATAGAAATAAGATAATTGTAATGCTTTCCTATTCGAATTCATAAATTGAGATTAAGGACATTTAATGGAAATATATAAAAGAAGAAAATTAAAAAAGAAAAGAAAAGAAACTGAGAATGAGTTAATGACGTCACCAAATGTGTATACGGGTTATAGAGCTTGACCAATTGCCAGAACCAGAATTCTAGTGAACTTATTTCATGTTAAATGTATTTGAAAATACTTTTGAAACACTTTATTTATAAATTTAATCCATTTTTGTCTCATTCCTCTTCAATATATTATCAAAACATTTCTAAATTGTGTCGAATAGTTTTATCAAAAAAAAAAAAAAAATTGTGTCGAATGGCGTCTCTGATATCTTATTTACAAAATTAAACCGTGTGCCAATATCCATTATCAATAATCATATTGCCATATGATAGATCAAAAAAAATAATCTCCCACAAGACTCAAAACTTCACCAATATCAGATATCAAACATTGAATTAAAGAGGGAAAAAAAAAAAAAAAGCAAACAAAGCATTTGAGGATTTGCTATACGGAAACAAACAAACAAACAAACAAACAGGAGGAAATTTGGGAAGTTGAAGAAGAACGGACATATCCATGATCCATAAAGTTTGTTAAGCTTAAGCCGGATCGGAGTCGCTGAGATGCATCAAGAATAATAAAAAAAAATCAAAATCCGCGGAGGCGGACGAGAGCACAACAAACAAACAAAGATCCGCAAGATTCCCTTCTCCCCTCAATTGTAACCCACTTCCCCTCCCCTCTCCCTCTCTCTCGCGGTCTCACCTAACCCCACCCCACCTCACTCTCCTTCCCCATTGCCGTCCGCTGCAATGGCATCCTCCTCCGAATCATCCCGCCGATCCGTCCATCGCTCCCTCGGCGGCGGCGCAGGTCTCTTCCTCCCCCTCTCCCCCTCCCTCTTTTACATGATCTCTGGTTTGGTATAGAACTATATATAGATCAAGTCGCTGTTTGTTTGTTTGTTTGATGATGCAGTGGCGGACGTGCTCCTGTGGCGGAGGAGGAACGTGGCCGTGGCCGCGGCGGTCGGGGCCACGGCCGTCTGGGTCCTCTTTGAGCAAGCCGGGTACAACTTCCTCTCCGTCATGGCCAATGCCTTCCTCCTCCTCGTCTGTATCCTCTTCTTCTGGGCCAAATCCGCCTCCCTCCTCAACCGGTGCGTGCCATTTCTTCTAAGAGTTGTAGATGGATGTCTGTGATGATGACCTGATGCGTCTGATCAGTATACATTTCTCTTTTGGAGTTATAGGACCTTAGATTGAGTCTTTCAAGTTAATTGTGAATTGAGTAATGAAGATTTCATTTGACTCAATCTAGTCTCCGAGTTTCTGTTAGTCTCAGGACTGATAATGATATTGCTGAAATCGAACTATGTACTTAATCAACTACAACAACCAAGTCTTTAGTCCTGAACAAGTTGGGGTAGGCTAGAAATGAAACCGAGTAGGACCACATGAATCAGATGATGATGGCGGTGGTAAAAATTATGATGATCTTGAAATTAATAGTATTCTGATAGTGAAAATGATAGTGTAGTAATAATGATGGTGATCATGGTGATCATGATCGTAATAATGATAGTATGTATATAATTAACTAATTCTTACATTAATTGATGTGACATTTGTTGATCCTTACCTAGTCTATGCCCAATTTAGTGTTGGTCATACCCTGACTTGTGCAATTAGGGCACTGGCAAGCCAAAAGCTGACCAGTGTGTAACTATTTCTCAGGCCATTGCCGCCTCTCCCAAATCTGGAGGTCTCAGATGCTTTTGTAGAGAAAATTTCCAGAGAAACCAATGCATGGGTCAATCGGGTCCTGGGCATTGCTCAGGACATTGCCATTAAGAGAGATAGAAGTCTCTTTCTCAAGGTAATTTTCTAACTTATGAAATATGATATCTACTAACTAATTGACATGAGAAAAGATTGAGATCCCTATTTTATGTGCATTTTTTCAAGAAATTTGGTATCCTCTTAAGACATAGGAAATGTTTTGTTTACATGAAATTACTAGTTGTTTCCTTCAAATATCCAATTGTGCCATCTCTATGCTTTTATTTATGTCTCTTACTTAACATTTATGTGTATAAACAGTAAAGAGGTGTAGTTGGGGAGTTGTTTTAAAGAAATTAGGGAGGACTGTGTGAAAATTTTCCACATTATATGAGAGGGTTATCTGATGTTATTTCTTTGACATTGTGTCCCCTTATACATTGTTTTATAATTTTTCTTCCCTTTACTGTGTAAGGTGATACTGGTACTGTGGCTAGTCTCATATGTTGGGAGCTGCTTCAATTTCCTCACTCTTTGTTACATTGGTATGTATGCAGCAGAGACATTTAAGATTTAATCAAGTAACCATTATTTGATATTTTTCAGAGTTCTAGTTTTTAAATTCACCTGGTTCTGAAGAATCTGAGGTACCAAGCTGACACAGAAACTGATACAAATTAACTTTGGTTGATAGTAGGCAAGCCAGAGTTCAAAAAATCCAAAAAAGAACAATCAATAAATGCATTATATCTGATATTTGCATAAAGGGGTTAAAATTTAGGCAAAGTGAGAGAATTTTTTTTCAGCACCAACTTGTCATGAACTTCTCGACACCAGGATTAGTGATCAATTACAAATTATTGAGTTTTTGAGATATGATTTTGTCATAGTGATGACTATTTGATCACAATTGTTATATCATCTGTTGTTACAGGTACAATGCTATTGCTTGTTCTCCCAGCCTTGTATGACAAGCACCAGGATAAGGTTGATGAAAAAGTAGTAATTGCACACAGACAATTGTCACGCCACCTTGACAGCTTTGTTACCAGAACTGGACCGCCCCAAAAGGAGAAGAAAACTGAGTAGCTTCATTTTGCACATTTGATATTCTTAAGGTATTAAATCCATAACTCTGTCTTTACAAAAAGGATGACTGTGACAACTGATACTGGTTGAAACTTTTTTGAACATAGATTTTTCCATTTACTTTCTGTACAGTTGGAAGGTTAGTTGCAAATTTAGGCCATACTTCTGAGGAGCAAAAAACTGGTTTTATCTTAGCTTAACTGCTCAAACTGGTGTGATTTAAGATTTTATAGCACTTCACTGGAAATTGCAATTAAATCTTTTGGGATCACTATCCTGCTCTGGTTGACAATGCCAAGTCAGTACATTGTCATTAACCCTGTTAGCGTTGGCAATCTGGCATCAACCAGCTTAAGCCCTCAATATGGCATGTGATCCATGATATTAACATGCTTGCAAGCTCATGTAATATTTTTTCTTGTAAAAGCAGTAAATTTCTTTCAATTCTCTAAACCATAAATGTATTGTATTTTCAGGGTTTGTTCAGTCCTCTCAGATCTCATGCACGATGATGTAAACGAAATTTATATCTTTCTGATACTTGGCGATTTACGCATATCTGCAAGTACAGTTTTGTTGGTGCTTGTGTGTGCGGATGTTATTCTGTGGTTAAGAAGTATAATATGATCCTGAGAGCTTGAAGAACGAAGAATGATTAGTGCCCTTTACTTTAGTATGATTTTGTCAGAATCGTTAAATTTCAATCATCTTTCTCGTTTGCTTCCTTTTAATCCTTTTATAAAGCATCTGTTTAAACGTTCAACGTCATTTGTAGTACTAGTGTTTCAGCCTGTGTAACGAGGAGACATCTAAAATCGAATAGTTAGCTGATTTGTCACAATTTTTAGCCAAGTTTCGAATGTTTTCGAGCCCTCCACTTCAAGGAACTGGTACGTACAAAACAGGATGTGATTCATATTTCAATCTGCTGCCATGAGATGCATACAAAGAAGACTATGGTTAAGTTCTTCATTTGTTAGGTTTGGGTGATTTATGTTCATTAAATTCTATTCAATTACCTCGACACAGTAAGAGCAAGGATTCTATGTAGCATAGAACATTTGATTTGCTCTTGACTAATAATACCAAATGTCAAGTTGTAAGGTCACAAAAACAAACAATTCTAGGGCAATTTACGTTACGTCACTTTGAGGTCATAATGTTGTCATTCTGCACAAACTATAACTGTGCGTAACATCACAAATTCACAATGGAAAGCTATTGAGAGTTTGAGGCCATACTACCTAATGGTAATCGTAATGATAAAAGAAGTAATCGAGACTATAGTGAAATGCTGATGAGTGATGACATAGCCTTTTGTTATATATAAATTCAAAATCAAATGCTTGATGGGCTTGCATTGAAATTACTAGTTTACTTAAGAGAAGCATTTACATGTGGACCGCTATTTTGAAAAGCCATCATAATTAACACTGAGAGATCAAATTGTAATATATTTGCAGTACCATGAACATAATACCTAAACCTAAATCTCCAAACCAAACCTAAAAACATCAGTTTTCTTTTTTTCTTTTTTCTTTTTTCCCCTTTATGAATAAAAATATAATACATCTTCAGCATATGCATTAATTACCTCTCATCCAAACAGATACAATGGAGACGAAAACATCAGAAACAACAAAAAGAATTCATACAAGTTTTTTTTTTTTTTTTTTTACCAGAAAACCACTCTGTGATGTGGTATGATGCGCACCAGGGACGATCACTCACCGTGAAAAACTAACACACAAAATGAAAAGAGAAGTAAAAGAAGACTTGTGCTGCTAAATTTCCTGATATCATTACTCTATGAAAAATCTTTATTCGGAAAATTTCTGGATCGTATATGTATCATCTAATGTTACAAGCATATAACTACCAGTAAGAAGACTAGACTGGAACTATACAAAGCGTCCTTCTATCTATCAACTTGAATTGATTACAACAGCAGTACATAGGAAGGCAAGTACAGTAACAGCCTAACAAGCAGTTGGAAAAAACTGATCTTCGCCGCATTCTCCTCTTCAAAGATGTTCCGTTATCCTGAAATAACATATATAAACTTTAATTCCTTTTTTTAAAAAAGATAAATGAAAAAAAGAGACCTGAGTAATGTGTATATAGCAATACAAACTATAAAGCAGGAGAAGATACTGCCATAACTCTTCTGGCAAAGAAAAAGTTAATTGGCTAGATCAATCGTTAACACAGAAATGTTTGGCAATAGTTTTGACTACATAACTGTTATATTTATAGGTTCATTGCAGCAAAGACAAGCGAAAATAATTTTTTTATCAGATCATTCCAATGCAAGCTCATGTGCTAAAATTTGAAACTATTAGTAGAAACCAACCACAAGGACCCAACTTGCACTGATAGCGAAACTATAGCATATCTATAAACACAAGAATTTTTGCAAACCTCTATGCAATGAGTTCATTTTAAATTTTGGTTTCCAGAAAAAAAAAAAAAAAAAAAGAAACACTATTAGTGGGATACTAATTCCAGAGAGGGCCTCCACCAATTGTGTGGGCATTACAAGGGATAGGTCATCATATCCTAGGGTTACCACATATATAGGCCAACCTAATCATACAACTAAAAGAGCCCAAATAAAACCTCAATTACAAATAAATGAAATTTATATACATATCGGAGAAACACACAAGTGGAATCCAGTACTTTTCTATACATCAGGATCTCCAAAATCAGAAGTCCAGAGGAAACAACAAAAGATTAGTACAACATAAAACTTTTTTCTTACACGTACCTCAACATATAAGAAGACAAGCAAAATTAGCTCCATATCAAATGCAAAGGGCTCCCATGTCTGGTAAATGTCTGGACATGGCAGGAGGCGCCCTCTCAAGTTCATCTCTTCTCTTATTCTGCTTTTTTCCTTTCTTCTCTTTTCCCTTAATACCAGCTTTGCCTTTACTGTGATTCATTTAAGAAAAAGAGTAGGATCATTCTCCTTTCTTCTAAAAGCTACTAATAATGACCAGATCTGAGAGTATTTAGTAAATATGTAGAAAATATTATGTTTAGGCCCCACAAATCTTAACTTTATCGGAACCTCCTCCTTCATCATTTATTTCAGTAGTGAATTAGTGATCCATGTAACTTGCATTACAAATCTTTAAAAGATGTTAGTAAATTTATATAGGAGATCAGATAAAGAATATACATTGTTATAGCAGAAGGCCTACGTTGCTTTGCCGATGCTTGCTGCGATTCCTTATCTTTTACTGATTTCTACAGAAGAACCAAAATAAAGTTAAATAAACTAAAACTTATGTAGAAAGCCATGCAAATACTCCATTTTGTACCAACATATGACTATTCTTAGGGTTGGTGCAGCATACACTTTGCAGATTGTTAAAACTTGAAACAACAGTACTAACCGTAAAAAAAGTATTGGTTTGGGTCAGTGGATTGTTAGAAAAATACCTTATTTTTTTGCTGGTTCTCTCTATTTGGTCTCTGAGAATTGCTTGATGAACAACTACCACTATCCGTCTCTTCAGGAACTATATGTCAAAAATATCACAACATGAGAAAAGGCTATAAAATACTTGTTACGTATTAAAGAATACGTTTATTTTGGCTCTATACCGTTGGTATCAGAAAAGGAACTTTCTTCATTGCAAATGGAATCGGCTGACTCTCTCTCTGCAATGTACTCTATTGCTGCATCAACATCACCTGCCACCTCTTTGAGAACCTACTTTTCATGTCACAAATATTATGTTATATTCAATAAAATTAATAATATACCAAAAAAATAGGGAATGCGGAGCTAGAAATTGGTAACAGAAAAAACCTGTTGAATTTTTTTGGCATTATAACATCTGGTTGCATCCATGACTGTCTTCACTTGAGCAGACTTTCTTGATTCTTTACTTGTCGATGTAGAGCTATCGCTTGCTTTAGAAATATTGGCATCTAGCTGTTATAGAACAAGAGAGAATTAAGGCAGTCAAATTATTGCTGGGTAATTAAGCCTTAAAAATCATCAATGGAAACCAAACCAACACCAACTGATCATTGATTATCAGCATTGCTTAATTAAGGTTCAATCCTTAAGCAGAACCAAAATACCCTGAATTTATCTAAAGATATGCAAAAAGGTTCCAACACTCATAAAGAAAGTTCAAAGCGAAGTACAAGGAAAAAAAAAAAAGATGGTAAAACTAGTATCAGTATAATACTGGTTCATAATTTGTGAGTTTGAAGACAAAAATTACAGACATAAAATAGCATGAAGAAGGCAATGTTGTATTTCATACTTTCAATTTCAGACAAAATGTCATAAAAAATGTATCAGACAGAGAGAGCGATACAAAGTCACAGCTGCTGTCATCATTTCACCAAAAAAAAAAAGAAGGAAGAGAGAGAGAGAGACCTTGATGAAGATAGGCTTAGCAGGACCCTCACAAGGATCATCCCTTAACCTAACACTATTATAGTGTTCTCCATGGTGATATGATCTGCAAGAAATTAACAGTCATACCATTTAACTCAAATATGAGTTGATAATGTTCTATTTTTTGTTAAGTAAGATTAGTACAATGATTATTTTCAGGAAAACGCATTATATATGAAGCTTTGAGAAAGAATATTACAAATGAATCATGTTGACTTCATGGCTAGGGAAGTTGCTTATGTACCACCTCGGCGAGTTAAGCTGCAAAAAGAGATGAAAACAAGCATAATAAATCAACATCATTTTTTTATTAAAATTATAATTGAACCTCACTAGTTACAACAGGGCAGGTAAGGGTACCTGATGAATGCAGATATTGGTACGGGTGACAAGGGAGGCGGCCTGTAACTCCATATGACCTGCCCAGGTACCATCTTCCTCCATTGATTTGCAATAATCATCAAATTGCACTTCATCCTCTATAAACGGCTCAAAATCGGCCCTGTGGTTCTACTATTACAAAAACACAATAAAATAATGTGAAAGAAAAGATTGTGAGAATAATTTCATGCACACTGACAAATTACAATACAAAGACTAAAGTGTCACAAACAAAAGGCAAAAATAATGTCCTTGTTTCTTATAAGAAAAAGAAGTAACAAGTAATATTATAATATCACAGATGCATGATTTCATTGAATCTTTCAAGGACTGCTCAGATACTTCTATAAGTCAAGAGCTTCTTCTAACACAAAAGTACAATAAAAGAAGTTTGATAAAGTATAAAATAAACAAAGTTCAAATTACTACAACCTTCGCGGCTATTACTTAAAAAGCTTGAATTTTCAATTTGAAATAAATAAGGTTCTAATTGTCCTGTGCAACCACCAACCTTGTTAACTACCAAGGTAAGAAATTAGCTGCAATATTTAATAGAGATTGTAAGAGAAAAGGAAAGGCATGTGCAAAGAATTGGTCACAACATTTATAATAATAATTAAGAAAAAATAGACTTACCCTGATATATTGTACAACCATGCTACGGTATTTGGCATGCTCTTCTTCGTTTCCCTCGAGCTGATCAGCTAATGATCTAAGTACAGGAACAAACAAGGTTACAAGTTTTATATATATTGATAACGGAATTTTTGCAACAGATGTTTCACATCATACATACATACTATTTTTTTTTTCTGGTGCCATGAACATTACTTTTTTTTTTTCTTCCCTTGATTCCTTTTTGTACCCATGAGGCCATGACCCACAGATCATTACTACCATGGATGACATATTAACATGCCGATACCAGATATCAGAACACGTCTATGTATTAATCATAACCTCATTGAGATTACCAGTTTGTTCAATTGCAAAACCAAGTCCAGAAATATCCTATAATGAGGTTAAAAACAAAACAAAAATAACCTGAAAAAGCAGTTGCCATCAGCTACGACTTCAATTACTTTCAAAGCCAGCATATCGAGCTGAGCCCGAAACTCCGACAGGTTGACCTTCTTTCCATGCTTCTTAACCTAAGCAGATCCAACAAACACACTAAAAATCAACATATACCATGTAAATACGGACATGCAAATCTACAATTCGTCATCCGACACGACGGCAATTAGAGTTGCCATCAGCCTACAAATTAGAGAAGCATCTTGCGTCCATTGAAAAACCGTCCAAACATCCATAGACGTGTACAGAATGTAACAGATTCGTCCTGCAATGTAACAAATACATCCCAGAATGTAACCTATGGACGCCATGGACGGTTTTTCTATGGACGCTAGGTATTACTCAATTAAGCACTGTACTATAACCAATTGCACATTGCATGACATGATCAATCAATCAATCAATCAGTGCCTGTTTCATTCTTTCTCCACTGTTTCAAATCCGATCATCAAACCCTTTGTCATTCATTCATCATACAATAAAACATCATGCAACTCTATTATTGTCATCAAATTCATCAATTCTTCCAATTAAACTCAGACAGTCGGATTACAGTCAGGCTCTGCTAATGACGAAATTGTGATTGAAATTAGTCAATTAATTACAGATGTCCGCTCTAATTCTATCCCTAATTAACGAATCATCTGCGGAATGAAATCGAACCCGTATCCCTCAAAACACCACCGGGCGCAAGGAAGGAATCTGTATAAAGAAGATGAATCGGGAGGGAGGGAGGGAGGGAGGAGTTACGGTGGAGCCGCGCGGCAGCTTGTGGGGTTTAGCGGCCTTCTTGTTTTTCGCCATTGAGACAGAAAGAAAGAAAAAAAGAAAGAAAGGGGAAGCGAGAATTAATGAATGAATGAATGAATGGGATACTTCCTCTGGCATGTGGGTCCCACCGGCCAGTGTCTTGTTCTTTTCTTTACTCAAAAAAAAAAGAAAGAAAGAGGAAGCGACAATTAATGAATGAACGAATGAGATACTTCCTCTGACATATGGGTCCCACCAGCCAGTGTCTTGTTCTTTTCTTTACTCAAAAAAAAAGAAGAGAAAGAAAGAGGAAGCGAGAATTAATGAATGAAAGAATGAGATACTTCCTCTGACATGTGGGTCCCACCGGCCAGTGTCTTGTTCTTTTCTTTACTCAAAAAAAAAAGAAAGAAAGAAAGAGGAAGCGACAATTAATGAATGAATGAATGAGATACTTCCTCTGACATGTGGGTCCCACTGGCCAGTGTCTTGTTGTTTTCTTTCTTTGGGTCAAGGATGTAATGAGCACTCCGACCCGAATTAAATCAATTAATACTTTAATAGCACTATTAGTTTAATAAAGGGATTAAGGATATAGAGTTTTTTTTTTAAAAAAAATGAAAATACAAAGTACAAAATAAAATCGACATGAAAAAGGAGACTATTGTAAGGAACATCCACATAAGTGTAATAAGTACAAATTGTAAGTATTTTAGTTTAAGACAGAAAAAAATATAAATAGATTTTTTTTTGTTAATAAAAGTGATATGACAAGATAAAGAATTTAAATTTAGCAGATGTTCTTCTATGACAGTCGTTCATTCTCAATCGAGTAGTTCAGATTTAAATTTAGAAAAATGAATTGTTTATATTTTATTCGATCCATTGTAGAATTTTCCTAAATGTAATATTTATTCAAGAAAATAGTGGACTTGCATGTAGGGACAAGGATAATATTTGTAGTAAGAAAGATACATTTTGCATTAGCTGCATGCTTCATCGTATATGATTAAAAATAGTCCTTTTAAATGTCATAATAAGGAAAATAAAATGATCAAATAGGACCAATACGATGATCATTAAATACACAATAATAAAAATTAGTTACTCTCTATATTGGTGTTGAAAAAAAAAAATAAATCTTAAATATTTTAAATAACAAAATTTGTTGATGGATATTATCTTACTTACATACATACACAATATATGACAATATTTCAACATATTTCTATACATTAATTCTTTGAGATAATATATATTAAATTAACTTCAAATTTTATATTTTTAGTGTATGTAATTGAGATAATTTATGATACGTATGATGGCTTATATTTTTTGTTAATACAAATAAACAAACGACATGCATGTGCCAATGATAAAAGTGATAAATCTTTAATTTTTTTTCTCATAAAGAGGCATCATTTTTTCAAGATTATTTATAAAGATCTACACAAAATGATTTGTCAATGAATATTGTTACTTTTCGTATCGTAGGTAAAAACACTAAAAAAACATAAACTTTTATCTGACAAAGATAATGGAGCAGATGCAAGTTATATTCTTTGGATAATTATTTCAGAAGACTTGAATTCGTTAGAAGCAGATTGGGCCTTTTAAAAAAAATGTCAGAGCATAACTTTTACAAATTACAAGTCAAGGATAAAATACGACTCAATTAAATAACAAATTATTGTTCACTAAAAGTCTAAAATTGAAGTTGTTAAATTATTTCAAATTTCAAACAAAAAGTACCAACCTTTGGTATAGTGGCTAAAAGCAACGCTATCTGTATGAGAGATCGCGGGTCCGAAACTTAGATGAAGGTCTTTTATAAACATTTAAATTTGAGTTGTTTGTCCCTCATCTTTATCTCAAAAATTTTTTCAAACAAAGTAATGCAAGACAGTGGCGGATTTACATGGAAAGAAAGGGGGACAATGTCCCTCATATTTTTCCCCAAATAAACATTTTTATATAGTAATTTTAATGATACTTAAGTATATTGTTAAGAAAATGTATATTTGAACCCCATAAAAATATAAGAATTATTATACTATTGACCCACATAATTATTATTTTTAAGCTATATATAACTAGTACACCAATATTGACAATTGATATGACAACTTAAATCCCATTTGAAAATTTTCTGGCTCCGCTGCTAATGATGCAGGATTGATCAGCAACTGCTTGTGCTGACATTTGCAAAACACACACAGTGACAGACAGAGCACTAGTTGCCAATTGGGTCCGGTGTGAATGTGAACACAACACCACGCGGCACTATATGATCTATATGGGCAATTTCGTGACCACTAAACAAGTCCCAAATCCCAAATGCATGATCTTGAGCTTGTCTTTTGGACCGACCCAATTAAGCTCTCCATCCATCTATTCCCTCTATATCCCTACTGCACTTAATCCAAAATAATGATTTGGTTGGTTCCCTGTTTTCCTTCTGCATAGCATGCAATTTAGGCATTTTTTTTTTTGTTGGGTGGGGGATATATGAATGTGATTAAGCTAATTAATGCTGGCTATATAATATGCATATCTGGTATCCTTCATTTAGAATTAGAAAATATTACAATAGAAAAATATTTATATAACTCTGAATATAAAAGTTGGTAGCTATGGGTATTGATTTCAGGCAATGTTGGAGTGCAATACAGATACTGATAAATTAGCAATCAAAGGCAGAGATAGAGCTAGAAAACCTAAATTGGGAATTTGAATGAGTGAATATATTAAAATTCGATTTTATAATAAAGAGGACCAAATTAACAATGCATGTGCTAGTGAATTTCATGAAATTTTAACCAGGTTAATTACAGTTTTTCATAAATTGAACAATCCAGTGATTTTTGTATAGAAAAAGTAAACCGACACAACTCAAATTCGCAATATCCGGGCAATGCCCTCCGTATGGGAGGTCGCAGGTTCGAAATCCGAATGTGAGGTCTTTTATAGACATTTAAATTTGAGTGGCTTGACCCTCATCTTTAATTATCTCAAAAAAAAAAAAAAAATGTACCCTACATTCTACATTGAGTAATACCTAGTGTCAATAGAAAAACCGTTCATACCATCTATATGTTACATTTCAGGAGGAAATATCTTGTGTCCACACTATGGATGTCCACAGTCACTTTTTGTGAGTGTTTTTGTTACAAATAGGGCCTATTTGGTCTCATTTGTCAGTCATTTTGTTACATTCTATGGACATCCATAGAGTGGACGGTAGGTCGTCCCCCATTTTAGGATGTATCATGTTACATTCCGTACACGCCTATAAATGTATGAACGGTTTACGCAAGATGTTTCTCTTCTGCATTACACTTTATTCAAAACAAAAGGAAATAAAATAGAAAAAAACAAGGACGTGCACATTAGAAAGTGATTAATGGATTAACATTAGAAAAGATTTAAAAGCTTTAATTAGCCGGCCCAGAATGGCATCAAATGCTGTTTTTTATTCCATTATTAAGTAGACCACACCGGTACTTAATTAGGTATCTCAACTTTTATTGTAAAAGAAAAAAGAAGCTTAATGAGAACTAAAAGATAAAGCAGAAAAATAATGTACTATGAGATTTTTTTATTTCCTTTTTTCTTTTTTTGAGAAAAAGAATGTACTATTATATCTTTTTATTTCCTTTTTTCTTTTTTTGAGAAAAAGGAATGTTACTGTACTAGTGGAAACTTTATTTTTTTTTTTTTAGAAAAGAATGCACCAGAATATATCAATATTTATTTCAATCAGTTTCTGGGAAAGATCCAACAAGATAATTACAATTAATCCAGGCCATCCATTAGTTTCAGATAGGAATAGAAACAACAAGATTACAAGAACCAGTCTTTGCTCTAGTGGCTAAGAGCAACGCACTTCGTGTGGGAGGTCGTGGGTTCGAAACCTGCTTGGGAATCGTTTATAGATATTTAAATTTGAGTGAGCTTGACCCTCACCTTTATCTCAAAAAAAAAAAAAAAAAAAAAAAAAAAAACAACAACAACAACAAGATTACTTGCTTCAAAGAAGAAAAAATAAAAGATTACTTGCTTCAAAGAAGGACAAACAAAAGACTACTACTTTTATATAAATATAACCTTTTTTTCTTCATCTAGTTATGTCAAAGATATATAGTACTGCCCAAACTTTTTAATTAGCACAGATATAATATCAGATTATAATTTATAACTAATAATATACAGGTTATATAATTAAGCAGTAGAGTTAGACTATAGCATCTTGGAACGAAATGCTAACGCCTCAAAATTTAATGAGCACTTTTCTAAAATTCAAAATAAATACTTAAAAAACTCTAAAAATAAAAAAAATTTTGTATTCCCAAATATTCTCATATAAAGAATTTAATGAGCAAGATAAATTATGATTTCAGGCACGATAACATATATTTTGAGGCGTTAGCATTTCGGTCTGAAATGTTAATGGTAGTATATATAATAGTCTAACTCTAAGCAGTACTGGTATATAGAATTAGACTATTATACTAACGTTAGCATTTCGAATCGAAATGCTAATGGCTCAAAATTTATGTTATCATGTTCAAAATTTTAATTTATGGTGCTCAATAAATTCTTTATATGAAAATATTGGGAAATACAAAAATTTTTCATTTTTAAAGTTTTCTAATTATTTGTTTTGCATTTTTGAAAATAGCATGTACAAACATCAATATTTTATTAATATTTATGAGCATTTTTCTAAAATTCAAAATAAATACTTAGAAAACTCTAAAAATGAAAAATTTTTGTATCCCCCAATATTTTTATATAAAGAATTTATTGAGCATCATAAATCATGATTTTGGACACGATAACATAAATTTTGAGCCGTTAGCATTTCGGACTGAAATGCTAACGTTAGTATGATAGTTTAACTCCTGGTATATATATTGGTATACAGTGTAGTGTAGGCAGCAGACAAAGTTTCTAACATCATGCCAGAACTAGAGGTAGCCATTAATTGGAATTGGTCTTGCACTACTTTCTTCAAAATGGCATGGTGCGGCTGGCATATATGATATGATAGTTGAAAACCCACTACTTTTTTCATTATCAGCAATATGCATGGACCATGAGGCCAATAAACAACTGATCCTTACTCCTGATAAAAGGAGATTAGATTTTTTGACATAGAACACCTAATGAAAAAAACCTCAGCTATTGATTGTTTATTTAGATTGATCACCACTGTTGACATACATTAATATTCCGACCCAATAAAATTTAAGGTCCATATCAGTTTCCTCATAAGAAATGAGCTTTCAGCCTTTTATTATAAGATATCATAATTCCAGCACAAAACAAAGTGTGGGCTAAACCCACTTCTTCATTATCAACAATATGCATGCACCATGAGGCCAATAAACAACTAATAAATTAAACGAATGAGAGGAGGAGAAATTATACTGGAAGGAATAAAAAATAATGATCTCGTTAGAACATGATGATTGTTTATTTAAAAAAAAATGATGATTACATCTGATGACGTCGTTGCAACCTGCAAAAAATCAGATGTATATCCAATAAGAAATTTGGACACATTGGTCGATCGTCAAATTATCATATGATTCTGAGTTAAAATTGGATTATAATCGTCATTTAAGTTATAGTTGACAAATTATGAAAACTTTTTAAGTTATAGTTGACAAATTGTTAAAACGTACTTTTATTCTCGTTATAATTTGCTCTTCTCAATTATAAAAAAAAAAAAAAAAAAACATTTTTTTATTTTTTATCTTATCTACATGACACTCTTCATTGGCAATTTTATTCTTAATTACTTATTTTGACTATTCAAACAGTATTGTTCCTATTTTAGTTTATCAAGATGAGTCCTATTAGCCGAAAGAAAGAATTAGTTAGTAGGATCCTTGTGGCCCTGTATATTTATTTATATGAAGTATGTGGAGTAAGTATGCTACAATATTTCCAAACACCAAAGAACAATCATCAGCAGCAGCATCACATTCTGGCTTCTTTAAGAAAAAAGTGTTCCCAAATTTTTAAAAAAAAAAAAAGAACAAAAGAACAAAATAAAGTATATATATTTGTGGAATTAATAAGCAGCAGTGCTTTAACAAAGTTGATTGTCTCCACTTCTGATGAAGACTATGCAACTAATATTTCCACTACTTAGTTCCTGGCTAGCTGTTCATACACACGTTGCCATTTGAGTAACACCCAGTGTCCATAGAAAAACCGTCCATATATAACGTCTATAAGTTATATTTTGAGATATATCGGTTACATTCCGGAGTGTATCTGTTACATTCTGTACACACGTCTATGAATGTCTGAACAGCTTTTCAATTGACGCAAGATGTTTCTCCTGCCATTTCCACTCCCTCTTTGCTTTCAAATTAAACCCCCTATTTATACTCCCTCCGGTTCCTTCCAATCTCCTAAAAACCATTTGGCATTCCCCCATCCAAAAAAAGGAAAACCAACAAAAAAAATGGATCAAAACAATTTATGATTGGAAATTAAGCCTTATAATTAGTTCAATCAGCTTTGAGCACAAAATTATAGAGAGGAAAAACAATGATGTCACTTAAGCTCATTATTGTTACTATCTTCATTTTTTCGGTGTCCATCTCCGTCGGAGTCAATGCTCAACCGTATGCTCAGGGTCCCGATCAGTCACCGAGCTCGAGCGACTTCCCGAACATGAAACAGTTTCTGGCGTACCAAGTCATTCAAAGATTCAAGCTCACTATCACATCCGATCCGTTGAACATCACCGGAACATGGGTCGGCACTAAATTGTGTGACAACGATGAGATCAACACGTATAGAGGGTTCTTCTGCGACACCCCGCCAGGCACCACGGATGTCACGATTGCGTCCATCGACTTTAACGGTTTTCACCTGAGCGCACCAACGCTGGATGGTTTTATCAACGGCTTCCCCGACCTCGCGCTTTTCCATGCCAACTCGAATGATTTCTACGGCACGGTCCCAAATTTATTAGCATTGCAATACCTCTATGAGCTTGATCTAAGTAACAACAAACTTTCGGGTCCGTTCCCAAACAATGTGGTCCCGTTGGGCAATCTCGTGTTCCTCGACCTTCGCTTCAACTCCTTCCAAGGCGCCGTTCCTTCTCCCATTTTCACAATCGGGTACGAGGTGCTATTCCTGAACAACAACTTCTTCGACTCGAGCATTCCGTCGAACCTCGGTAGTTCGCCAGTTCAGTACCTGACCCTTGCCAACAACCGCTTCACCGGTCCTATCCCCGTCTCAATCTGCAACACGTCGAATACACTTGTCGAAGTGCTGTTCTTAAACAACCAGTTTTCGGGTTGTTTGCCTTACGAGATTGGATACTTGAGAGATATTACCGTGTTCGATGTCGGGGAAAACAAGTTAACGGGCCACATTCCACTATCGTTCGGCTGCCTGAGTAATGTTGAGCAGCTGAACCTCGCGCAAAATTATTTATATGGAATGGTACCGGACGTCGTGTGCCAGTTGGCCAAGACAGGCAATCTGGTCAACTTGTCGCTCTCCGATAACTTCTTCACAAGCATAGGAATCAATTGCTGGGATTTGATTCACAACAATGTGCTTGATTTGAGGAGAAATTGCATACCAGGTTTGCCAGATCAAAGGCCTCATAAAGAATGTGCCTGGTTCTTACATCTTCCAAAGGTATGCCCCTTGGTGCCGTACATGCCGTGCGAGGCGCACCCCGGTCGGCATAACACGACTTGTTACAATGAGTACCCTCCGTATCCCTCGCATTACGCCCATCATGACTATCCTCCTGTGCCTTCCTTGCCTCCCTATGCAGGCTTCAACCTGCCCGGAAAGGGAAGCGGGAAAGGAAACTGATCGAAAACGGGCGGCCAGTGTGTTTCGGTATGGTTTGGATGTGTTTATTTATGTAGTAGTATTGCTTGTAAGCTGTGTATTGGATCAAGCCCTTTTAGACTGATCATTGATCAAACTTTTCTTTTTGTTTATGTTATGTGATATGATATATGATATATATATATGATGTAATAAGCAACTAAGTTGTCATAAATCATAATGAACCTTGGTAAGATTTTATATTTATTTGACTGCATTTGTCCTTCAAGAGTTGACATGTCTACTCTGGAATGTAATAATCATGTCATGGCACCAGTGATTTGAAAGATATTTTTTCTGAATAAACTGTGCCAGATTACCAACACCAATCAACAACTAGTTTCTCTTTTCTTGATTCAGTGTTTTCCTAGTTATGAACTTATATTAGACAACCATAGAACAATAATCACAAGCAATACTTCCCAATATAACAAGGAAGATTTTTCATTTCATATATTAAATTAAAGACCCAACAATTTATAACTGAAACATATAAATAAAAGACATATGTACAACAAGCGCATCCCATCATCAACCATATAGAGGTGGTGCTACAATAATCAACTGTCTGTAAATCGGAATCAAAACAATCCAATCGAAGACTTCAATGTGGCGAATTGAGGCTGATGCAGTTCCTTAGGCCTCAAATCACTCCACGGCGATGTTCTGCTCAGACCCGGTGATTGGGAAGTGGTATTTTGCTGGTGTACGAGGGAGTGCCTTGATGCTCATTGGGTTTCCCTTGCTCTGCATTGAGTTTTAGGATAAATGACAATTAATTCCAAATTACAAAAACAATGGACCTAACTAAAAAAATCCATCAAAAATATATAGCAGCCAAGAAGAATCATGATCGCAAATTAACTGCATACTAACCCAATTAGTTGGTCGTCGGTACCAGTGGTACCAGCTTAAATACCCACCCATAAGTACAGGTATCAAGCAGTAAGGTAATTCCTTTTTTTTTTTTTTTTGTCTAACAAAAGAAAAAAGAGAAAGTAACATACTACTAAGCAGGTGTTTTCCTCGGCATTGCAAACAGGATAGTCGCTCGGGCAGCAGCTAGAATGGTCAGCACAGCAAACAGCACTTTGCATAGGGCAGCATCCCCACCCGAAGCATTTGTGGCCCCACTGGTACATGCAGCAGCACGTGCTTCCGGCTGGACATGTAGTGTACCTGCCATGTTGATAAGCCAATTTTAAGTAAACTTCACTCGAATTCTAGGTACCAATATATATCATACATACTGATGCCCCGTTCTGTACCAGTACTGGCCCAATAAAAATTTAATAGAAACAAAGCTGAATCAACTTCATTTTGTGTTGATCTTACTATGTGGACTTAATTAAACATTCATTAAATATTTTAAAATCCTCGATTATACAATATTTGATAACAAAATAAATTAAGAAATGTGAGCTGAAGCAACGTGAGGCCTCGACCCTAGTATATATGATGCCACAGTTACAGAAAATTAAGTAACATAGCAAGAAAACAAACACAGGCAGAACATTACTTGCTACACTTGACTGGCTCATCAGAGGGAGAAGGCGGTGCCGGTCCAGGAGTGGGAGGAGGGTTGCTTCCTTTCTTAATAGGGTATGAGGCCATCATAGCAATACCGCACTTGCCAGAAGCAGACTCCACGTTGCGCTGCATCCTGATATAGCCATTCTCACCCCAGTGTGGGCCCCATGAGTTGCGAACAATCCAGTAGTCAACTCCATTGTCAGTGCCATAGCCAACTGCGACCACACCGTGGTCCAAGTCGGTCCCACAGCGGCCGGTGAATACACCCTAAAAGTATTTATAACAACATAATTAATTAGCTAAGATTTAAGAGTCTCAAGTTAATTATGTGCTAAACTAAATTTTAAAAGAGTCATTTCTATTGACAATATTTCTAATTATATACTCAAAATTTGGTGGTTCAAATAATGGACAAAAGTATTTAGATGAAAACTCACAGAGGTGTAGAGCTGGAACTCCCGACCACCAGCCTCAATGGCTACACTGACGGGTTGGTGAGCAACAGCTTTCTTTAGCGCCTTCTCGTTGTTCTCTGGGACGTCTTCGTAGCCATCAATAGAAACCACCTTCGAATTTTTCTGCACAATTAAATAAAGATACCTATTAATTGCATACTAATACGACATATTCAATACTTGATCTACCTAAACATCATTTCCTCAGTTCCATTACAGAGAACTGGTTCGGTATCTGAGAAAAGAATACATGTTAAATGCGCAACAGCAAGTTCATACCCTAAGAATGTCACACTTGCCGTCACGTGCGGAGTAAGGATAATCCTTCTCAGTGTCGATGCCACCGTTCTTGACGATGAAGTCGAACGCATCATCCATCAAGCCACCGTTGCAGCCCTGGTTGCTGGTGCTGTCACAGTCGACCAGCTCCTGCTCTGACAGTGAAATCAGCTCTCCGGTAACTATCTTGTTTATCCCCTCCACAGCTCCTATTGTCGAAAATGCCCAGCAACTCCCTGCAAAATTTGCCCAATGTTAGAAGTTAGAACTTACTCAAAATTTAAACAAACCAGAGAGGTAATCACAAGTTTCCTTCAACTCTGAAGTAATCTATAGAAATGAAAAGGAATCTGCAGCTCTAACTCCTAACAAGTCAAATAATCAAGAATTGTGAGGTGTTAACTTTTATGCTATAATAATTATGCTTGTTTCTTTCGATTTGTTGTCGCTATATTAGTTCTGACCTTATTACAGTAACTATAATGTTACAAAGTTACAAGTATAAAATGAACAGTTGGTGCTTAACAATTAATATGATAATATTATTAATAATAATTATAACTATAATTACTTTATTTTTATATATTCTATAGTATGCATCATGGCCTCATGGGCTCTGTAACAAGGCCTGCCATTAATTGAATTAGCACGAATCTCAAATCCATTTTCCATTTTCCATGATCCGTCTTTAGTTGGACCGCCTCTTAGATCAAGAGAAAAATATCAAAATATCAAAATACAACCGATACAAAGATAAGGATTGTGATAAGGACAGGAGGAGTCGTCTGTCAGCTCAAAAGCTCAAACGGCGCCTCAACAAATCTTTTCCTTTTTCCTTTTCTTTTTTTGTGAGGAATCCTTTTTCCTTTTCTTTTGCGGTTCCAAGTTCCAACAAATCACGCGCCAATCAGGTAAGGTAAAGCATATATATATTCATCTCCGTTTCACACCAAAACAGAGCCAACTTAAGTTAATAAACTTATCATCATTATATCAACCTATTAATATTTATTTATATGTAATTATAAGGTGACTAGCTCGTATAAAATTTCCAGATAATAATAAATGGACTTGTCCATTTATTTTAGAACTGGTGAGCAACAGAGTTTACTCGGACGAATTGATGAGCAAACAAGTACCAAGAAAGACGGTGGACTTTCTGTGCTCACTCTCCGTGTGAACTCTGATGTAACGAGTCATCCCATGACTAAAAAACTACCCCCCACACGGATTTTACAGCTTTACATCAAACAGAAGAGTTTTGTCACCAGAACACCACCTTTTTTTTGCTTCGAGCCAAAGAAAGGCATTAAAATAGCAAATAGGTATTACATGATCATCAATTCATCATATGAAATTAATGACGGATAATTGCAAAATAAACCTCCTAAATGTTATTTTTTTCTTAAATTTTTAACTTCATCATCAAATTTAAGACGATAAGTACAAAATTTAGTGCTAATAAATGTTCAAATTTTTGGGCAACAACCATTTGTGCGTCAATTGTTTTTTTTATAATAAATGACAATCTTTTTAACTTTCTGATTAAAGATATGAAAAAATTTGCGGAAAATATGAAGAATTAGTTACTATGACAACTACCATTCTTTGTACCAACTACTAATTTTTTTAAACAACAATAAAATTGACTAATAAAATTATAAAACTCACCGCAATTGCCTTGATCCTTGACGGGAGCGACGGCGCCGTGATCCCTCCAGTCGATCGAGTCGGGGAGGGAACCGTCATCATCAACATCCTCGAACCCGCGGTTCGCCGTGCCATTCCCCCGCCCGTTCGCCGCGAGAGCGGCAGTTCTGAGGCCGAGGTGCCGCCTGTACTCCTCATTGGTCATGTCGGCGAACCGGTTCAGCCCAAGCCGGTACGTGCGGTTCGGGTCCGCGTTATGCCTATCAATAAACATCAAGTTATCCCTGAAGATCGAGAACCGCACCTCCTTCTCCCCCAGCGCATTGTACGATTTGCCGTGGCCGGACAGCCATTGATGGAACAGATCACGCACCTCCTCCTCCGCGCGGAGCATGGCCGGGTGGTGCACCCTGCCGTAGTCCACAATCGAGAACTCCTCCGGCAGAGAATGCGCAGGCGGGGAGAGCGAGAGGGAGATGCAGAGGAAGAGGAGAAGCGCCATGGTTAGGGTTAGGGATCTCATCATCATCGATCGTCTTCTTCGCAATTCGGTTTGATCGATGATGGAGTTGGATGGGGTGAACCCTGGTAGGTATTTATAAGGTTGTGAAAGGGTGCTGATCGAGGGTTTTTTTTATGATTCTCTAAATTTTGAGGGTGGTAGCGAAAATATACCGTTATGGGATATTTTATATTTATCATATTTTAGTAGTTCTTATTTTTTTACTTTTGAAGTCGGTTTAAACTTTAAACTTTAAAGCGGTTCTGGTAAAAATATCCGATTACTTAATATAATTTAGGGTATAATTTATTTATGATATATAGTGTATTTTTTATATTTTTATTGTATGTAGCCATGATTATTTAATCTAGAGGGAAATTGTGTTGGGCAAAAAAAGACCTACAATAATAGGGGGGATTTAAAATAGTAATATCAAAATACTGAAATAGTATCAGAAGGAATTTGAAATGGAGCAAGATCTGGTTGTTAATTTGTTAGGTAAGTCATTCAACTTACATCATCAGAAATATGTGCATATTTTCTTTTCCTAAAACACATTTAGATTTTGCTCATTTGCATTTAGGACGTTAACTTGTTTATTTCTAAGCTCTCGTTAAAATTATACTAATTTTTTTTTAAAATGTGTTTATTGTCCAAAAAATAGAAGTTTATATTTTTATATTTGATGTTGTATATAATTAATTTGTCCCAAGAATATGCGATTATATCTTCTTTTTAAAAATTAGTTCACCGAATTATTCAACATATATGGTATATATATATATGGAAATCAAGTTTGTGTAAATATTCAAAGAATATAGTTCTCTATTTGTTTTATGTATTTGATATATAATATAGTTGATTTTGATAGAAATATCTTTATTTGTTCAGTATATAATAGATTAAGTGTTTAAAATTGAACTCTGAAAATTTGTGAGCACATTTTTTTTATCCTTTTGTAATTTCTTCTAATAGCTTGTTTTAGTTTTTTTTTTCTTAAATATATTTGGAGATGTTTATATCTAGAATTAGCATATTTAAAATCCGTAAATACATGAAATGTTTAAACTATATATATACCTTTTGAGTATGTTTAAGATTTATGAATTATTCTATCTGAGATATATCACATTAAATTTATAATCATAGTCTATAATTAGGTACTTACATGTTGTGTCGGATATAATTAAGAAAGACCATATCTTTTATTTTGGATTTTGTTACATAATTAATTAACGAGTAATATATAGTTTTATCACTTGCAAACATATAGCAAATTAACCAAGTTATAAAAATAAAATTATTTTGATAAAAAAATTGTGCGCAACGGGTGGATATATAATATGTAAAGATGGGTTCTATTATGAATCGACTAAGAAACCGTTCATTTTTTAATGAGTTGTACTCTTTTCATAGATCAGTTGTCCCTTTTAATTGCACTAGATGATATATATCGTGATCACCCAATTCTAAAAAATTGACGGTCCATATTTTTTCTAATTCATACCATACCATCTCATATTGGGATCGGTTGCTGCATAGATCTCAAAGTACTCCGGTGTCTGCTACATCGATCTCAAAGTTCTTCGGTGTTTCTCAATCATCAGATCAAGAAAAAAAGCAGGGTCTCCAGAAAAACAGCGGATTTAGATCCGTTTACTCGTTTGTGCATAACATGTCTCAAAACAAACTTCTTAATTTGTAAGATCAATCGGAAACGATCCGTGTGATCTAAACATCAAAATTATGTGAAAACCAGAACTACATCAACCGATGGGAAAATATGTATCTGTTAGTGCCGACTCAATTAATTATCTGTGCGATACGTAAGGTAGGAATTAGGACCGTAACTTTACTCTTCTATGATTGCTCATCCTCTGTAGCGCTACATTGTGTAGCGCAGGAAGTGAGCCGTCGGATCATATTGAGATTTGTGCCAGCACAGATCTCAAGATGATCTGACGGTTCTCTTCCTGCGCTACACAATGCGGCGCTACAGAGGATATGAAATCCCTGTGATTTGTTTATTGAACAGATCATAAAACCGACATTGCGACTGATAACCAGAGTGTTCTCTCTCTCTCCAACTCTCTTTCTTGTTTTTTTTTCTCTTTTTCTATAGCTGGAAGTCGATAAAAAAGTGGGGCTATTGTATTTTGCAAACCACAGAAAGGTAGTGCGTTTTGGGTTATTATCTCAAAATCGTAGCTTAAATGGTCAATTCAAGTTGCTCACCGTAATCTTAATACTGAAACCTAGTTGATTTTTAGAGGTTTCTAACTATTTTTTTCAATTTCTGAGAAATGACTCATTTTATATACAAAATTTTTTGCATTTTCTATACAACTTTCAAAAATCCAGAAAAATAATTAGAAACCTCTAAAATTGGAAAACTCTGATATGCAACTAGGTTTTAATATTATGATTACGGTGAGCAACTTGGATTAGTCATTCGAGGTACAATTTAGGAGATATGAGGCTGAAGCGCACCAAGCACTGTGCTTTGCAAAGTGCAATAGTCTCACTCTTTTTTTATATATATATTATCGGCATTAAAAAATAAAAAAAATACGAAATGTAAATTTTAAAATATTTTTGACAGGACAACAGTGCTCTACTAAATTGATCACATGCAAGGTGAGGTAATTGAATGTTCAAAAATTTTGTAAAAACTGAAAAACATGCTATTTTCTTGACAATTTGGTTGTGCAATGATTTTGATACAAACTAAAATCATTTAATCCTTACTAATAATAAAAGCATATTGAAAAAAATGACATGAAAGGGCTATTCTCATATCTGAGTCGTTGACTATTTTCTTAGATAGATCATAACTGTTGATGTACGTTAATGCCCGTTGACGTTCTCAGCCCATTAAAATTAAGGCGCACATAAATTATATCAAATTAAGACCCATTATCTATTATCTTAAAAGTTTAGTATAAAAAATAATAATTTCAGCCCAAAACAAGGAGTCGACTTTTTACTAGTGAAATACAACTAACTAACTAAATATGAATCCTTGTAATATGTACATCTATCGATCCTCTCGGTGAATGACGAAATTCTCAGTACATCGAGTTTTCTGTTATGATGATTCATTACAACGTGGTGCATATATCATCTTTCTTATTGCATATTTTTTATGTTTTCATATTTGCATTAATAAATGTCTGCTCTTTTATAATACTAGCAAAAAACCCGCCCATTGTGCAGACTTTTTAAATCTGATCTCATACAATATAATATATATAATGTACTTTCGGTTTTTAAATGTTAGAATATAAATTCTAATCAATATTGATGTCTTCCAAACCAAGATTGATATATTTCCATTTTTGTAAAAACTAAAATGGAGAGGAAGTTGTTTAATTGGAGAACATCAACGCTTTTAAAATCAATGTATTTTTATCTATACCGTTAATTAAGGGGTAGAATGAGGATTAAAGAAATTTGAAGAAGAAAGAAAAAAAATGGAGATGTTCATTTTAATATAGTATAGACTAGTAGAGTGCCTACGGCTTGCTTTGGACTAAAATTATTATATCTTGTAATAAAGGGCCAAAAGCTCATCCCTTGTGAGGAAAATGATACGAGCCTTAGATTTTAATGGGCCGGGACATTAATGTACGTCAACGGTGGTGATCAATCTAAGTAAACAATCAACGACTGAGATTTCTTTTTTGGGGAAGATAGACTCAAAAAAATCCAATCTCCTCTTATTAGGGGTAAGGACTTGTAGGTCATAATATCATGGAATACTTTAGTTTATCATTACAAAGATATATATATATATATAAAGAGTATCCACCAATTGCTGCTGTTAGTGATGGGTCATCTAAATTGTAAACTAATGCACAAATTGAAAAAGAAAAAACAAAAGATCCGGTCAGAGATTCAGTGCCAACTTATACGTATATTAATTTGAGTAATAGCTATGTCCACAGAAAAACCGTCTATAGATTTTATTTTGAGATATATCTGTTATATTTGATACACATTTATAAATATATAGACATTTTTTCAAATGGACACAAGATTTTTCTCTATTAATTATTTCTAGGTAGCTAGATTCAGCTAGAGCCAACCAAATTATCCGTCCATAAATTATTTCTAGATTCAAGTTCGTCGGCATATATACATACATACGTCTCTCTTTCTTTCTTTCTAGTTTTTTTTTTTTTTTTTTTTTTTAACATCAAAGATCCGTAGGCAACAAATTTCATTCAAAAGAGATCATTACATCCATAGAAATAACAAAAAAAATTTCTAATCCAAAACTAATAACACAATAGCAAATAAATCTATCATCAAACCAACCTATTTTAACAATCTAATTGATTTAGTCTCCAAAACAAGAGACAAGTTTGAAAGCGCCGGGTTGATGAAGATCATCGTCTTTGGTACAATATGGATCAAAAACTTGGTAAGTGTTTTACAACAATTCAATCTCTAAAGCATCATATGATTTGTTGAAGTTGAAGCCAATCTGTCATCTTAGATTTTTCTAGCAATGAGACCTCAAATGAAGAAAGACGAAAAGTCTCTTGTTTAAAACAAAAGCAATGAAATGACAAAGGACTCAACAAGTAAAAAAAGGTGGCGGGGGAGAGACGGCGGTGGTCTCTCCCCCACCGTAAATTATCTTTTTTTTTTTTTCTCCTTTCGCCTTTTCTTTCGACAAAAGGTGCGAGTGGATGAGAAATTGAATATTGTTAAAATAACAATTCTCTTTCTTTCTAGTTTCTAGGAAGAGTGAACCGTTGAACATGACACACAAAATGGTGCATGTGCAACAGTGCAATTATTAGAAAAGACCAAACAACAAGTTCCTTCCTCACTTTACAGCGTTCTGAATATATAAAGAATGAGATAATCATAACCAGTTATGAATTCACATCCTTATTATCTAAATATGGGCAGTCCGATCAAAATCAACGGACCAGATTAATTTTAAAAAGTTTTGTAAATCTTAATCGGACCAATTGGGTCTGTACGTTTTAATCCAATGATACGTATTAGACAAACAGGTCCTGTTATTCTGAAAGAATATCAACAGATACGGACTCCTCAACTAGTTATATATATATAACTTATCTTCTGCTGTGTTCTGCATGGAGTTATGACAGTTGCATCACTCCGATTTCATATCCTCTGTAGCGCTACATTGTGTAGCGCATGCTGTGAACTGTTAGATTATCTCGGGATCTGTACTGACTCGAATCTCGAGACGATCTAAATGTTCACATCCTGCGCTACACAATGCAGCGCTACAGAGGATGAGCACTCACTCACTCCAGGACCTTCCTTTGAAACGGCGCGTTTGCTTTTCCCATAAGTAAATGTGTTCAATCGGCATGGGCAATTGGGCATGGTGACGAGAGGAATGAATCCCTTTCATCCCAAGTAATGGTATCTGCATCGCACACTCAAGAAATGTAAAGAAAGAAATAACTTATAAAAATCCTCGTATAGTTGCATGTGTGTACAGAAAAACATAGAAAAGCGAAAAGGATTCGGTTGGAAATAAAAGATGGGTGGCCATGGGGATGCGGTGACAACTAATTTTTGCAACAGCCGCGACAACGGAACCTCCAATAAATATTAATAAAGCCTCTAAAATTGATAATTTTATACAAACGCATTATAAAGCTCATAGATTGATTGTGCTTTAAATTTTAACTAATTTGAGTACCATTTGATATTATATCAAAACTCATAATTTTTTGAACTGTTGTAAATATTAAGACACTTTGATGGGTCAGATGGAGCATCAAACGACACTCAAATTAGTTTAAATTTGAAGCAAAATCAATCTATGAGCTTCATAGTATGTTTGTACAAAATTTTCAATTTTAGAGATTTTATTTACATTTATTTGAGGACCCGTTGTCGCGGTTGTCATCGGATCCCCACCCAGAAAAGATATTTTTTTTTGGGGAAATGACTCCACACCCCCCTAAACTATCCCCTTGTGACAAGTTGCCCCCCAAACTTTTTTTTGTGACAAACACCCCCCCAAACAACCTAATTGTGACAAACACACCCCCAACATCCAATTAGCCCTCTAATATTCAATTATGGAGTGCGAAAAGACCAAAATACCCCTGTATGTATATGTCATAATATTTAAAATATTAGTACTTCATAAAATTATTATAAAAAAATATTGTTGCATGATATATAACCGGAATAAATTTGCTTACTTAAATATAAATAGACAAATTAATGAAATTATAAACTTTTAATTTTTTTATAACTGAAATAAAAAAAATAATATTTTTTTAATTTATATATTATCATGAAATATGTTCTATTACATAAAATAACATTTAAAATCAAATTACAAATATAGCTTAATAAATATTTTATAATAAAGATATCCAATTAATTATAAATATTTATATCTATAATTATTTTTTTAAAATTAGATTTTATGAAACACTAATACTTTAAATATCATGACATATACATACAAGGTCATTTTGGTCTTTTCACACTCCATAATTGAGTATTAGAGGGTTAATTGGATGTTGGGGGTGTGTTTGTCACAATTAGATAGTTTGGGGGGGTGTTTGTCACAAAAAAAAGTTTGGGGGGTAACTTGTCACTAGGAGAAAGTTTGGGGGGGTGTGGAGTCATTTCCCCTTTTTTTTTAGATAAAGATGAGGGTCAAGTCACTCAAATTTAAATGTCATAAAAGACCTCCCATCTAAGTTTTGAACTCGTGACCTCCAACACGGAGAGTATTGCCCTTAGCTACTAAGATCAAAGGCTGGTTCTTCCCACCCATAAAAGATATGGAAAAATATAACTTGCTGCACATAATGCCCCTAGCAGCCCCCGATGCACTGGAAAACATTTACAAAAATATTCCTTTTTTCAGAAAATTTTACAGAAATCCCATATTTCTAAGAAAATTTACAAAATTACCCTAGCATAAAAAATTTTTACAAAAAGGACCCTCACAATTTTATAAAAATATATACCTCCGACCCAAAAAAATTTACAAAAATGACCCTCCCGATCTATATGCCACCTCATCACATGATTGTGGGGGTAAAGTTTGTATCATGTCCAAAAGATATAGATGAGGGGGGAACTAGAATGCCTTTTAGTTTAGTTTTTATTCAAATTCAGGATTCATTTTCACAAAGACTTCAAATGTGAACTCGCAAAGTTGCAATGGAGTACCGAGCCCGGCCCGTAAATATAGGAACCGGCTCTTGTTGGGTCAAAGAGTGATAACTGATATGTTAATACGTTATTATATCTTCAGCTCGTTTCGGTCAAAAATCTTCACCCATTGTTGATTGTTGATTCTGGTACAGGTAGGAACATCGATCTGGTACCAATTTAGTACGTACCATAATACCTAACAACGACCCTCTCACACTCAACCGGTACATAAAATTATAAGTCACTAGCAAAAGTGCGCGCTCCGCCGCGCTTAACCGAATATTTTTTGTCACCGCTGGTCTATTAATACTAACTCATATGAAAATATTGATTCGAATATATAAGATGAAAAAGTTAGATTTGTAGTAAATATCTTTGTGTTTAGAATATCAATACCACGTAATGTATTAGCTCATGATATGAAGACTACCCAATTTAAATGAGCAAGGCACAAAGTCAGACACAACCCGATAATATTTTTTTTTTCTTGAATCAGCAAATCAAAAAAACAAAAGAAAAATACTCAATAAAAAATACTTTATCTAATTTGATAATAACTGTAACGAAACAATTCCCGAATTAATAAAAAAATGTCTAAAAAAAATAAATAAAAGAAGAAAAAAACATTAAAAAAATAAAGGGGAAAAAATGAAAGAAAAATATGTAAAAAAATAAAAAAAATAAGAACAAAATAAAAAAAAATTGTAAAAAGAAAAAAAACATATTAGAGAAATGTAAAAATAATTAAAAATAAAACAACTTTAAAAAATTATAAGAAAATAAAGTAAAAAAAAGGAAAAGAACCTTAAAAAATAAAAGAAATAAAAAAATGTAAAAAAATAAAAAAATTTACAAAAATAAGAAAATTTAATTAAAATTTTTTAAAAGAAAAACGAGAAATTTTTTATTTTTTTAAATCTGTAAAAAAAAAAAAAAACACGGTAGATCCAACGGGACGAAATACTGTAGCCGTCCCCACGGATTAGAAAAAAGAAAAACGTAAAAAAAAAAATTTGAAAAAATTTGTAAAAAAAAGAAAACACTGTAGATCCGATTGGATTGATCCTGTAGCGCAACAGTGACAACAGCATAGGATTAAAAAAAAATACTATAGATTCGATGGGATTGATCCTGTAGCGCAACAGTGGCAACGGCATATGATTAGAGCAATTATAGCTATACTGCATACTCCGCCGTGCTTACTTGAATATTTTTGGTCACCGCTAGTCTATTAATATTAACTCGTACAAAAATATTGATTCGAATATATAATCTTAAAAAGCTAGATTTGTAGTAAATATCCTTATGTTTAGAACATGAAGACCAACTAATGTAGTAGCTCACGACATCGAGATTACCCAATTTAAATGAGCAGGACACAAAATTAGACACAACCCGAGAAGATTTTTTTTTAATTACCAAATTTAAAAAAAAAAGACTAACTATTTTTTTCAAAAAAAATATACTGTACCTGATTGGACCAGAACTGTATAAAAAATTAAAAAAATATATAAAAATGGATAAATAATAAAAAAATTTAGAAAACATAAAAATAATTAAAAAAATTCCAACAAAATTTTGAAAAAAAAATAAGAAGAAAGTTTAAAAAAAATTGAAAAAAAATAGACTAACTAATTTTTTTAAAAAAATGTATTGTAGCTGATTGGACCAGAACTGTATAAAAAAATAAAAAATTTTGAAAAAAAATATAAAAAATATAAAAAATGGAAAATAATAAAAAATTTTGAAAACATAAAAAATAATTAAAAAAATCCAACAAAATTTTGAAAAAAAATAATAAGAAAGTTTAAAAAAAATAAAAAATTGAAAAAAATAATAAAGAAGTTTTAAGAAAAAAAATTTTTAATAAATAAAGAAATAAAAATATAAAATATAAAAAAAATACTGTAGCTGATTTGACTAATACTGTCGCGCACCAGTAAAAAATCCCAAGGATTAAAAACTTAAAAAATAAAAATAAAAAAAATAATAATAGTAATTTAAAAATAAAAAACACTGTAGCTAATTTGACTAACATTGTAGCGCAACAGGAAAAAAATAAAAAAAAAACTACAAATTATTTAAAAAATAAAAAACACTGTAGTTGTTTTGACTAATACTGTAGCGCAACAGTAAAAATCCGAAGGATTAGAAGCATTATAGATATGATGAGCCAAGAGGGGCATTTATTTGAAGAGGACTCCTCGTGTCAATTTGAATTGACACGTTATTTGTATTTTGTAAAGTTTGTTATGAGAAAATAACCGAAGAAATTAATTTGGACGATCTATACTCCATAAAGAGGGGTAGATTTTCAAGCATTTTAACTATACCACATCATCACTATTATTAACCATTGATTTTATTTGAAACTCTTTATCGACTTTGATCCAATGGCTTGTATTTATTTTCTCTACTCATTGAATAAGATGAATGTGACATGTTTAAAACAAATTTTAACCCTTAAAATGGTACAACATGTATATATGTTCTTATTTATAAATTATTGTATTATTATTATTATATACTTACATAAAAAATTTACAAATTTTTTTAAAGTTTTTTAATATAAGTATTAAAATTTTATAAAATTCATAGTTATTTATTTGATACTACTTTTTGGAGCGAAGCCCGAGTTACAGCTCTAGTTAAATATAATTTTAGTAGAAAAGGTATATATATGCATGAAAAAAAAAATCAGATTATTAGATTGTGTAAAAATTACTGCATGGCAATACAAAAAAAAAAAAAAAGAATGATAATTCTGATAAACATATCATTTTTTAATGCAAAAAATACTTTCAGTTGGTCTTGCGCAAAGTTAGTGTTTTATAAAATTGATTTACCTATGTAACCATATAATCACAAAATACATTATGTGTATAAAGCAAAATATACTGGTTTTGCTTTAGTTTAACTTAATTTAAGTTCAAGACTTTAAACAACATAACGCTAAATTAATTGAACTTCAAAATTTTATGTTGTATTTTTTTTTTTTTTAATTCTGCGCTGAATGAACTAAAACTCTAAAAGGAAAATATAAATTCGGGAGACCTGAAGTTAAAATGACGGGAGAAGATTCATCGGTTGCCTGGTTCGCAAGTGGATCACACGGGCGTTGGCAAACCGCAAGACTACTCTTTTATACTACCATTTACACTAGCCATTGTGCGCGCTCCACTGCGCTTAATTAAATATTTTTGGTCATCGATGGCCTATTAATATCAACTCTTATGAAAATACTGATTCGTATATATAATCTTAAAAAATTAGATTTGTAGTAAATGTCCTTATGTTTAGAACATCAAGACCAGCTAATGTATTAGCTCATGACATCAAGACGGCAAGATCATCCAATTTAAATGAGCAGGACACAAAATTAGACACAACCCGAGAAGATTTTTTTTTTTTGAACTACCAAATTAAAAAAAAAAGATAATAACCATTTTTTTTAAAAAAAGAAAATAAAAAGGGAAAATTTACTGTAGCTTATTTTATAAAAAATTCCAAAAAATATAAATTGAGGAAAAACTAAAAAATAATTTAAAAAAAATAAAAAAATTTTGGAAAAGAAAATAATAAAAATAATTTAAAAATTAAAAATAACAAAAAAGGAAAAAAGTTTTGAAAAAAATTACAAAAATATTTAAAAAAATTGACAATATTTGTATAAAAAAATTAATCTAAAGAAAAATTAAAGAATAATTAAAAAAATTTTGGAAAAGATAATAATAAAAAAATTAAAGAAAATTAAGGAAAAGAATGAAAAAAATATAAATAAATAAATAATACTTTTTAAAAAAATTAAAACAAATATTTGGGGAAAATAAATTAAAAAATTTATAAAAAAACTGTAAAATAAAAAAATTTAAAACAAATTTTGAAAAAAAACAAAAAAAAAAATTTGCAAAAAAAAAAAAACAATGTAGCTCGATGGGACAAATAATGCAGCGCAACAGTGTTTGCCCCAACGATTAGCAGCATTAGGAATTAGGGATGTTCAATCGGTTTGCCACTGACATTCTGGAGCATTTAAAGTTATGAGAGTTTATGTAAACGTTAGCATTTCAGAGACACCTCAAAAATTATATTATCATGTCTGAAATTACGATCTATGGTGCTCAATAAGATCTCGTATGAAAATATTGGGGACATAAAAATTTCTTTTTTTAGAGTTTTCTAAGTATTTGTTTTGAATTTTAGAAAAGAAATCATAAATATTAATAAAATATTGATGTCTGTAATGCTAATGGTTAGCCGCCCATGATCGGATTGTAATGCTAACATCTATACTCATATAAAAAGATGTAAGGACTGGACTTTCCATTTTGGTCAAAGTTTGCCTCTGAAATGGAGAAAAAAATATCACCAAGCTCTAGTATATCGACCCGATGGCTTTTCGATTTTTCTGTCTTTCCACTCCCAACTTTTTTTCCTTTGAACGCATCGCCGTCTCTCCTAGTCCGATTACTTTTTTATTTTCCTCTCATTGTGATCAAAAGAAAAGAAAAGAAAAAAACATTGGGCTTGTTCGGCACCCCTTAGTGGCTTAAATTTTAAGCTGCTCTAAGGAACCTATGTTCGGTTAGACAAATTTTGAAAGTAGCTTTCTTAAAGGCTAAAGGAAGCTGGAAATTCTTAAGAAAGCTATATGGGTGCCTTAAGAGTATGGGCAACAGGGGGCTTGAGCTTAGTATTTGGGGCAAAAGAAGAAATTTAAGCTAACTGTTAAGGCATGCTAAGGAGCTGCTGTTTGGCAAGCTTAAGGTTCCTTTAGACTCTAAGGAACACTAAGGAAGCCTAAGTCTCACTTGCCGAACATGCACATTGCTTTCAATTTTCATTTTTGTTCTTTGCAATTCGGTATGACTTTTATCTTTGATCCATCACCTCAGATGAAGAAACTGCAACACTTCGGTCCTGGTCCAGCGTGCTTGCATGATATAAGTTTCGGCCTCACTCCTTCCTAAGATGGAGAGTCTGTAACGCTTCATTCAATTTTATAATTTTATCCTTCTATTTCTACTACATATTATTAAAAAAAAAGTTTATTGTTTCGATTTTGGTTTAAAAGGTCCGTCCAATGGATGGGTTTCTTACTGGTTTGCATAATATTCTAACTCAAGTTATGAAGGACTTTGTTACACTAAGATTTAAGGTATTTTAAGTTTTGAACAATCACATGATACATTTGAGACCATTTCAGTCCTTATTAATTCGCACATTCTATAATGATAAAAACATTGCACATTCCTTTCTAAAAATGTTAAATGGCACCACAATGATCATTCATATAAATTTCACAATGTCAACAATTAACAATAATTTCTCAAATTAAAAAAAAAATCCCAAAATTACGAAGACTGATCTGAGGGTCTGAGCTCATTTCCAAATTTTTTTATTAATCAAAATTGAAAAAAACAATTTTCGGAAAAGAGTAAGATGACACCCGTTTTTACATCACTAGATAGAACCGAATGGTTCCTTCAGTCCCTTTCTGAAGGAACCGAAGGGTTCCTTCGGTATGGGCTTTTTTTCTTTTTTTTTTTTCGTCCGCCCAAAATGGTTCTTTGTTTTGCAACCGGCCACATTTTCAAAATGGGTTGAGTGGAAAAAAAAAATTTTAAAATGGGTTTGCACCCGAAATTTTTTTCAAAATGGGTTTTAAGCGTTACCATTTCGATCTCAAATGCTAACGTTAGTATAATAGTCTAACTCTATATCATATTATAATTATGATTAACCACATAAGTACTGAAATATAGTACTGAAATATAGTAAATAAACGGGTACAAACCCATTTTGAAAATTTTTTTTCCACCCACCCCATTTTGAAATGTGGCCAACATATTTCAAAATGGGGTGGGTGGAAAAAAAATTTTCAAAATGGGTTTGCACCCGAAAATTTTTTTCAAAATGGGTTTTAAGCGTTAGCATTTCGATCTCAAATACTAACGTTAGTATAATATTCTAACTCTATATCATATTATAACTATGATTAACCACATAAGTACTGAAATATAGTAAATAAACGGGTGCAAACCCATTTTGAAAAAAATTTTGGGTGCAGACCCATTTTGAAAATTTATTTTTTCACCCATCCCATTTTGAAACTGTGGGTTGATGAGTTATTTGGGCCGGACGGGAAAAAAAAAAAGGGCATACTGAAGGAACCCTTCGATTCCTTCAGAAAGGGACTGGAAGAACCCTTCGATTCTATCTAGTGGTGTAAAAACGGGTGTCATCTTATTCTTTTCGGAAATTTTTTTTTTTCAATTTCGATTAATAAAAAATTTGGCTCATTTCCGTTAGAACCTGGTACAGAAAAACAGACAGTGAAAAGTGAAAACAGAAAAAAGGGCAATCTTCTTCTTCTGTGATTGATTCTAGGATAGGATGGCGTGGGGGGTGGTCTGTCTCATACTTCCTGGGAACTAACAAACCCAGACCAGACAGACCCAATCCATATCCTCTACTGCGCAGGACAATACTGCGCAGCACTATAACCTTTGGATATGCATTGAGATTCGTGAAACTCAATCTCAGAAAAGCGCCCTCTCGAACCCTCGTCGTTGATTCGCTGCGCAGAAGATAAGACTCAGCCCCACCAGACCCGACCGGTTCTGACTTTCTGGTAACCGGATTGCATTTATTTATCTATTCACATTTCACCAGGCTCTGCCATGGGGAGTGTTCATCCTCTGTAGTGCCGCATTGTGTAGAGCGGGATGTGAACCGTTGGATCATCTGGAGATTCGATCTAGCACAGATCTCCAAAAGATCTAACGGTTCACATCCTGCGCTACACAATGCAGCGCTACAGAGGATATGAAATCTGCCATGGGCGGCTAACCATATGCGGGGCGAAATTAAAAAAAAAAATAACATATGGCATGGGGGCCCCAGCACGACGGATCCGAATCTGCTGCTTTTCTAAAGAGAAAAACAGACACTGATGTTTCGATCGAATGGTCGAGATCGGTTCGACAACCGAACTCAAAGTACTTCGGTTTTTACTGCACAGGTCTCGAAATACTTCGGTATTTCTTAACTGTCGGATCAAGAAAAACAGGGTATGCTTTTCTGTTTAGAAAAGCAGCAGATTCGGATCCCTGCAGGACGGCTGCCTCGGGAGTTTTTTTTGCTGTCATGTAAGTACAAAAAAATGGGAAGCCCAACCAAGTACCAACCCTTGTTTTAATCAAAAAAAAAAAAAAGTACCAACCCTTGTTTCACCTTTTTTATTGTTCCTCAAAAAAAAAAAAAGTACAAAAAAATGGGAAGCCCAACCAAGTAACAACCCTTGTTTCCCTCAAAAAAAAAAAGAGTACCAACCCTTGTTTCACCTTTTTTATTGTTACTCTGTGAGTCCGTGTCTGCTGTTTGTTATTCTTATGGGGTCAGTTTAGCAAATCAAGAAATAGTTCTAAAATAATGCTATCCGATTAGTAAAAATGGATTAGTGATTGTTGGAAGAATGAAGGGAAGAGTGATACTTTAAACTATTCGGATAGTAAAATTATTGTTTGGCAACATTTTAGTAGAATAGTTGAACAATAAGTGTAACTATTCTACTATTCCACTATTCCATCAATATGGCTGAATAGAGAATTAGCCTATTCACATCACTATTTGTTTAGCTATTTTGTGTTTGGCATTCACAAAAAAATAGAATAGCACACTATTCTGAAATAGCCTATTCAAAATGGATTGCCAAACACATCTTTGGATAACAGGATCCTGTTATCCCAATCCGGACCGTCATATCAGATAAACAGTTCAGATTAATACCAAAGTGCAGGTTTTAAAGGGAGGAAAGATTTTTCTGAATGAATTTGATCAATTTATTTTGATCCAATGCTCAAGACTAGAATAGCAGGACTCTGTTATTCAAAATTAGGATAACAGGTGATTCGATTCGATTTCCCCTTGTTTCACCTTTTTACTGTTGGGAAATAGTTTGTTACCTTACTTCATCAAAATAAACAAATAAATAAATAAAACAAAAAAAATGGTTTTTTTTTGTTTGAAATAAAAAAATGGTTTGTTACCTTGGCTTAAACGGTTAAACCCAGTGTTATCAAAACCGGACCGGACCGGCCGGTTGGACCGAAAAAAATCGGAACCGGCCCCGTCCCCGGTCTGGTTTGCTTGTTGGATCGTATCTGCAATTGAATCGTTACAAATCCGGTTATTTGGGCGGTTCTCACAAAAAAACCGGTCACTTTTCCTTAAATGGTCTGATTTAATGCCTTTTCCTGCAATTAATGTCAGTGAAAAATGTGGGACCACTAGCTAATAATGCTAATATAGGTGGCGCAAGTTCCTAAGTGAGTTCAAATTGGCTAACTAGTTTTTTTTTTTTTTTTTTTTATACTTTTTATACAAAGTTTGCATTGAAACCCCTACACTGACACATTTTTCCAATATGTATATGTATATATATATAAACGATCACTGTATTTTTTTTTTCATGTGTATTTTTTTTAAAGAACAATGATTGATTTTATATGCATCCAGTTTAAGAAAAATTCTTCAATATATGCTTTTCAAAATTATCGGTCCATAAGTTATTTTTTATATTTTCTAAGTAAAAATTACTCACAAAATATCAAAGATAATTCCAGAATTCAATAAGTATTTTTTTAGTCAATTCCCAGGCGCTTAGGGAATTTGCACTTAGGTAACTAGACAACTAACTAGAACTTGTGATCGGTAGGTGAGTGTTCATTGCTTGACTTGCCTGCCAACACCCTTTCTTCTTAATATCTATTTTATTATGAAATAAAATATTTTCTAATTTATATTTTCACTTTATAAATCTTATTAAATATTTTATAGATCTTATTAAATACATATGTGAATTCTTTTAAATGTATTATCAACAATAGTTATATCATAACATTTATAATATTTAACATATACATGAGAGTTCTAAAAACCAGCAGTCAAACCGGTCGGCCCGACGATTTAACCAGTGAACCATTGACCCGAAGCTTTACCGGGTTAGTATCCGTCCGGTTCTGATAACATTGGTTAAACCTGATTGAGACCTAGTACCAACCAGGCCAATTTTGGTGGGGGAATATATCTATTCACGAAGATAAATACATAAATAGTTATTGAAATTATGTGAACAGAGAAATGTAGAGGACGAGAGTATTTGATCGGTCCAGAAAGAGCTGTGGCCCGGCTCCTTATCCGTCTCTGTCTGTCTGTCTATCCCCTTTTCTATTTTCCACCCTGTTGCACTCCCTTTTCATTTTTATATATACTAGTAAAAAGCTTACGCCTTGCTTTGACTGAAATTGTTATTTCTTATAATAAATTTTTAAGATAATATATTATGGGCCTTAAATTGAGAAAATTGATATGAGCCTTTAAGTTTTAATAGGTTGAAACATTAAAGTATGTTAACGGTGGTGATCAATCTAAGTAAACAATCAACGGCTGAGATTTATTTCTTGGAGAAATAGAACTTTCATGTCAAAAAATCTAATCTCATTTTATTAGGAGTAAGGATATTTATTTTCCACTATGTTGCACTCCCTTTTTTATTTTTATATATATTAATATTATCCAATGATGCTTAAAGACGGGTCTTATCAATTATATATTATGTAGATGAATTATGATACTTCAAATTATTATACCTGATAACAGAAATATCTAATTCATGTATCTTTTACAAGGCACAAGCTCACAAACACAAATTCATTCTTTCTGAATTAAAAACATGATATCATAGCCATATGTCAAGCACAAAATCAAAATCGTACATATAATTATGGATTTAATTGTATATATGCATGAGTTCAATCAACTAATGATGCAAATCATCAAAATATTGAATTGTTGACAAACGATAATGATGTTATGTTGTTATACATTTCCAAATTTATTTATAATAAAGTAGGCACATGAATTTGATATTAAAATATTAAATTATAAAAAATAAAATGAACAGAAATGTAAAGTGCCTACTAACTTTTCCATAAAAATACAGAGAGTTTACTAAGTTACAAGATTTGAAAGATGAGCTACAAGACTAATTATGCCGTTAAGAAACAAACGCGTTGGGGGACTGTCTGTACTGTAGATTAGGTTAGGTTAGATAATGAAACCAAATTAAATTAAATTAATCAGTTCACTTATTAATTTTAGAGTAATAGCTAACGTCCACCCATTTTACTTATCCACTGGTCCACCGTACTTTCAATGAACAAATATTATTTTTCCGTGAACATTTATATATTTCCGATTTATATATATAATTTTCCAATGAACAAATTCACTACAGTTCTTACTGAACATTTATACAACTGTGCTAAGTACATGGGCGTACGTGATATATCAAAACTATAAAAAAAAAAAAGATAGATAGGTAACCTACTACTTTATAGAGGTGGACTTTACGTGTATTTCGTAATTTTATATATATACAGGAAGGACAGACAGAAAGTACATGATAGTTTAAATAAATCCTCACAGCTGTAAAGATAGTCCAATTGTCCACAGTATAGAGTATAGAGACAGACCAGTAGAAAGGCGGCAGCAGGACCATAGTCCATAGTAGAAGCCAAGTTTCAGAATGAATGAAATGAAATGAATGAATGAATACAGTATCAGTACCTCTTACACTACAGTCCTCCATCCAACTGCCTAACTACCCATGGATGTGCACTTCCACTGTTAGCTGCACAGACAGAGAGCCAACAATGCTCTTCAGAAGCTGCATCTCCTCTCTTCACTGCCCCTCCACTCAATTCTCAAAGAGAGTTACTCTCCTCGGAAGCAACTCTGTTGTTGTTCTGCGGCGGCTCCGGAGATCTATGTCGGGAACACGAGTGCACCGCATGGCGGCGCTGCAGGACGGCGCCGCCACGGCTGCGGTCGTGGCCGGCGCCTACGTGCTTGTTTACACCTTTGACAAGCTCACTGAGCGGCAGATCATCGAACAGGTAATTGATTGATTGATTGATCGATCGATCGATTGATTGATGTGCATTTGTTTCTATGATCCATGTTGATTGATTGAGTTTTGGATTTGTGTGATGGTAATTAGTGAGTTTGTTTAGAGGAAATGTTGACTGTACAGTCAAAGATTAGTGATTGATTAAGATAGGATTAACTTTGTAATTAATTAGAGGAAATGTTGAGTAAAGGAAATGCACACACTGCAATTACATCATTGTTAAAAGTTAATTAATCAATACAATTTCATTTTTCTCAATTCACTATTTCTTCTTTATCTATTTTTTTTACTTAATATCATGTCTTATTACAACAGTTAGTGATTAACTGATAACACTTTTTATATTAATGAGGAATTTGTGTAATGATATAAGCTGTTTAGTTGGTGATCTGTCAAGAAAGATTATGTACCAATTGTTTTTAAGTAATACATGGCTAATAATTGAAAATATAATCATAGCATTCGTTAAATATCCGATCCATATTCGTACCCGTATTTGTATTCCGAAAATTGAAACAGATATGGATCGATACGATTCTGCCCCAACCGTATCCGATCAGTTTTCAGTCTTCACCCCTACTGTTAACTTTAGAGATACAGTATGAGCAAATAGAGAAATATATGGGATAAATAACTGAATGATTTTCTTCTGAAGCAGAAGCTGAGCAGAAAGGTTGTACATATTCTGTCTGGAATTCTTTTCATGTCTTCCTGGCCTATATTCAGGTAAAAGCATTGCAGCTCACCTGGTACATTGTGTAGAGGATAATGAATGAGAAACATCTTGCGTCCATTGAGAAGTTGTCCATACGTCCATAGACATACAAATAATGTAACAGATATATTCCAAAATGTAACAGATATATTCCGAAATGTAATATATGGACGGTTTTTCCTGGGTATTACTCTGAATGAATCAGTATCACTATACAGTTCAGCTTTTAGTTTTAGTTGAGCCCATTACTGTTCTAAGCAGCCCACAGAAATAGAAGGTTAAAACAGTTGAAGGGAGCTCAGTTTGCCAGAATGGCATCATCTGGTTTACCAGTTTAGGACACAAATAAACCAACTTAGGATTGACTGATCAATCTTGGTTATAGAATCCGAGATTGAACTCCGACAATGTTAAGTTGTTGATACATAATAATCTGCAGTTCTTCTGCTGAAGCACGGTACTACGCAGCAATCGTACCCCTATTGAATTGTGCACGGCTGGTGGTTTATGGTAACCGCCTTTTCAAAGATGAGGCTCTTATCAAATCTGTTACCCGTGAAGGCAACCCTGAGTAAGTTCCATTTCCCCTTTGCATCTAAGGAATGTTAATTCCAAATAATATTGGATAAACACATGTTTTGTTCATTTCCCCTTTGCATCTATTATTATTATTATTTTTTTTAATTTTGGAGTTTACATACATAATTATAAGTTTCTTATATTTCTTATAATTTCTTTAGGGAATTGTTGCGAGGACCGCTGTATTATGTAATGGTACTCTTGGTTTCTGTTCTGGTATTCTGGCGAGACTCTCCTGTCGGAATCATTTCTTTAGCTATTATGTGTGGCGGTGACGGTAAGTATCTTACACTTGTTTCTTTAGCTTGTTGGCTGGTACTAACCAGTTTGATACCGATAATACCTTACTACACAAGGAATGCCAATATGCCATCATTCAGTTAGCTTAAATGAATTGCCAAACAAAAGCCAGCAAAGAGAAATAAACACCTTGAGTTCTTGACTTGATCTGGCATTTTTGGTACCAGACCACTAGTACCATAATTGTACTGTAAAATGGCTTGCCTAAACAGGGATTTCATTGGGTTTAATCATATTGAGAAATGATCTACTAAGAGCATTGTTGTAATCATGGAGCATGCTATTTTTTTCATTTTTACCAATTGCTTTCATTAGTATCTTTTTTATTTGGTTCCTTTTTTTTGAGGTTCCAAAAATGCAACCTGCTTCCATGTAAAATGTTGAGTAATAGCTAGTAACCACCCATTTTATCTATCCACCGGTCCACCATATTTGTAATGAACAAATATTATTTTTTAGTGAACATTTATATCTTTCCGATCAGCATATATCATTTTCTAGTAAACAGATATATTACGGTTTCCAGTGAATATTTATGCAACTGTAACAAGTACGTGGGTGCATGTGGGTGTGTCAGATTATGAGAGAGAGGTGGATAGATAGTCTACTTTATAGGGTGGACTCTACATGTTTTTCTAAATATTTGCCCTTGTTAATACCCAATATGTTCCTTTTTTTTTTAATTTTTAACTTCAATTTTGGAGATGACAGGTCCGGTAATTGTAATACTACCGCCAAATGATAATTCTATTGGGCCTCCAAGAAAATTCATCCCATCATGAGAGTTTGTTACTTGTAATTCTCTAGGATTTGCTGATATAATTGGAAGAACATACGGTTCAGCAAAGCTTCCATACAACAGTAAAAAGAGCTGGATAGGGAGCATTTCTATGTTTGTCTCTGGTTTTCTCTTGTCCATGGGGTATGCTTTTTTTCCTTGTTTTTGTCATTAAAATGTACAAATAATAAGCACAAGAGATGCACAACTCATTAACTAGTTATAACATTTCTTAACTGTCCAAAGGTTTTTCAATAAATTTATGACTAAATCAGTGTAAAATATACTAAAACAAATTGCATACAATTATTTTGGAAGTTCATTTTTCCATTTTTTATTCCTTTGTTAGGATGTTATACTATTTCTCAAGCCTTGGTTACCTGCATTTGGACTGGAATGAAGCAACTGTTAAAGTGGCCCTGGTATCATTTGTGGCTACATTGGTGGAATCTCTCCCCATAACAGATGTGTTGGATGATAACATATCAGTCCCAATTGCAAGCATGGGTACTGCACTTGCTGTCTTCGGCTCCGGTTCTAGCTAGAATTAGTTCTCTCAACTCAGGGGATTTTAATGTGTATATAAATAGCATTTGTTATAGGTCCTATTGTTGTTCAATTTATAAATAAATTTTTTTCATTTTTTTTTTCTGATCAAATGATTGGAAGTATTTTTTATGTACAAATGAACAATGTACGAATAAATGCGTGCTTGTATGTCATCAATATTACAGTAGCTACTAGCTAGAGACATCTGAAGAGTTCAAATTCCAAATTTGCTCAGTACCTTAGGCTATATACATTATATTCCACGGTGCCATCGATATTAGAATTGTAAAGGTTTGCAGTATATACATTATATTCCACGGTGCCATCGGATGATCACAATGTTTCTTTTAAATATAATTAAAGAGACATATTTGATAAATACTGATACGGACCAACTAAACTGGGCCCAAGACGTACCAAGGAATGCCCATAAACACCCAACATTTATTGGGCCGGACATGCAAGAGACACAGTTGCCACATGAAAGCTATATGGATAGAGTCATAGACAATCATAGAAGACTAGATTAGGCTTATAAATAGTACTAAATCCTATGGAATAGGGGCTAGATCTTGTTTCATTGATACCAACATTCTCTGACTCATATCTGTCTCCCAACACTACTCTGTACTAAGTGGACTTCCCACTAAAAACCGTTCGATTCAAAATGAAAGGTTGTTTAACTGATTCACAGTAGAATCACTCATTTCTTTTTTATTATGGAAAACAGCAAGTGCTGCCTTCGCAGCTAGGTTACTGTATGTTCGGTCATTATTTCTCCAGACTGGTAATTCAAACTTGGTACTACCATTGCTGAAGTTCAAACAGAATCTAATCAGAAGTGTATTTGTAGATCCATGTCCAGTGTTTCAGTCATTAGTCTAAATATGCAACACCTGCCCAACCCGACGATATCTCAACCAGTATAAAAATGAATTGGATCAGTTGCAATTTGAGCAGATCAAGAACATATACTAGAATATCCATTGTTACACTAGTCATATTCTATTAATGGGAAAGGAAAATAATCACTTCAATGTCTGACTGTAACCACCATAGGTAAATTGATATTAGAATTGTAAAGACTACAAGGAAAATAATCACTAATGAATCTATAAATAAATATTTTAGAAGGTCAAATTTGCTTCTAAGTAAACACAGGAAAAAAGAAAGAAGAAAAAAAGATACATGTTCTTCTGAGGAATAAAATCCTTCAGGTACTCCCCCTAAGAACCATGTAAGACTTACCTATTTTGACATGCCCCTTTCAAACTTGGTATTTGCATAGCTTTACAAAATAGCACTCAATGACAGAAAACTGATTTATTTTATTAATAAATCCTTGCAGGAGAGCTATTTTGACTTCTGAATTATGAGTGAAGAGTGCAATGCAAAACCTAATTTTACACAAGCCCCTGAAAATCTGGCTACGCCAAGCTGAAAGACAGTAACATATGGCACATTTTATGTAATCTACATTACACATTTTCAGGGGTGGATACTATGCAGATACCAAGTTTCCAGTGGCCAATGGTGAACTCACATGGTGCTAACACAACAAAGTATCAACGATTCTTTGTTACGATTTAGATAGCACATATTACATTGTTACAAAACCCTAAATCTAAGCAAGAAAGCTTAATTATCTAGGGCTGCAGCTTTACAAATTGGGCACATATTTTTGTGAGAGAGCCATTGTTTGATGCATGTCATGTGAAAATCATGCCCACAGCTGAGTCGACCGACCTCACTCCCTTCCTCATACTCCTCCTGTAGATAATAAATCAGTCATGCCGGAACCATTTTTCTTTTTTAAAAACAATTGAGTACCACAGAGACAAGCTGCAATAATGGCCAGTGCCAACTGAGGCTCTTAAGCATAATTACTGCCAGACCATATAATGATTTGATGTAGTGTACTTATCTAAAAAGACTGCCCATAATTGCATCTTGCCTGCACCGTGATTAAATTCTCAAAAGCCCAATAAAACTACTGTTAACAAATTTACCTGACAGATGCAGCAAGGCTCAATCACAGAATCAGAAGAATGAGGAGCAAAGATGCTTTGCTTCAGACAAGTGATCGCCTTTTCTTCACTAAGACCTGTGTTAACATTGCCAATCCTCTCCTCCAATGCCAACAATTCCTAAAATTGGAATAAGATGATGAATGTCCATACATTGTCAATTTACACTTGAATGGATTTCAATGGACCAGTTACATAACCCAGGGACAAGACTTCCCGATAGCAAAAGACATTATTGAAAGACCAATATGTCATACCCAATCAAGTCCTTAGACTAAATTATTCCTTCCTTAGAAACCTGTCAGCAGATAATGCCTCAATCAAGAATCATTCCACAACTATCATCCATTTCTATTATATTTTTGTGATTCTCACATACTAATCAAGACTTACAATCCTTGCAATGGGAATAATTTTTTTATGTCTTCTATTCCTTAGTTCAGGAAAACTTTGATCACACAAATTAGTAGTAGAATTGGAGATTGTCTCTCACCAATCAACCAACAGGCTCCAGCAAAATGAGTTCTAACAGATTTTATTAGAATTACCAAGATTCCACAACTAAATTATGGATAGCCTCGTGACTTTTCTCTTATCTTGTGTCTAAAACACCATTTGGCAAACTCTCTATTAATAATAAAATAAACGAAGTACCTCATACGACATGTTATCCACATCTAGTCGCATATCTCTGTGCCTATCAAATAGAGTCCCTCTGGCCATCGACATTACTCGGTGCACAAACAATAAATCCTGTCAGAGGGAGTAAGAAGAGACAAAAGGGAGGGAGGAGCGAAGGGGACAGAATCAGAAAATCAGTTCTATTCATGAAATTTAATATCTTTGTATTGCATGAGAACTATTGTTGAGCTCAGAATGACAGTCACCTGGTGCAAAATTTTTCTAAGTTTGGCTGCTAACAATAATATTGTAAATGTGCCACAAGAAGTTTACTGTGTATTGTAGACACAAAACTAAACTTTGCAACATCAACCAGCATAGTACCAAACTAGATGCAGCTTACTTCTACGAAGCCCAAATGATTTTTTATTTATTTTCACTAATATATGAACGTTCAGGATAAAAAACTAACAGAACCAAGATAAAATATCCCAATGCCCAATAGCTAGGAAAAATACATGTATTCACAATAAGATGTTTCATATTTTCTGGTGGTATGTTTATCAGAAATAAAATCCTTACCTCATTTCCAACATTCTCCGAATTCCTCAGAATATCTAACACATTTCTTAGCTGTTGCAAAAAAAAAAAAGAAAAAGGAAATTCATAAAACATATATTATTTCAACAAATTTATGAAGAGCAGGAACAAAAAAAGGTCCTCAAATTCTGTTATCAAAACAAGTTGCCTCAATTAAGTATCAGGTAAACACAATTAGCAGCAATACCAACATATTGTCTTAAAAAAAATTGAGACATGCAAACCACCACAAATAAAAATATAAACCAACAGATAATCAGAAACAAAGTTTTCAATATAACTATACCTCTGAGAGAACCCTTCCTCTCTCCTCACTCCTTTCTCTCACTGCTACAAGAGCCCGCATCAGTGACGAATAGTCCACGTCAGACCGAGACCATCTGTCCCTCTCCCTCTCCCTTCTACTTTCTAGACCTAGGGTTTGCCTCACTGTTCTTTCGTTAATGTTTTCAGAAGGTTCTGCATCCCCTGTCAGTTCAACCTGGCTTGGCGAAGGCAAACGAGTCAGGATTGGTGGGTCCGGAGAAGGCTGATCAGAGTCAGACCCATCATCTTCGAGTTCAATTACAAAATAGTTTGTTCTCGAGCGGGTGCTTCTGACAAAATTTTCTGTTTCTGAAGTATCTGGATTGTCCATGGGGGCTTGTGAACTATTTAATGGCCCATCAGCTGTGATAATGCTATTATTGGAAGAAGATGATGCGGGAGGGGAGGTATTCTTCCTCTTACGCCGATTTTCTTGTGGAGGGGTAAAATGTTCACTGCTGGCAGAGCTAGATCCTCCGCCTGAAATCATAATTCACGAATTCATGATTTTATGTTATCATAAAATATTAGAATTTTGCATACAATCCTTTGCAAAAAGGAAGGGTCATATAATCCTTTAAAAATTGGAACTTTAAAGAATTTTTTTTTCTCCCTTTCTTTTCAAATCTATAATTAGGTCCTTTCCAAGAGAGGAAAATCGTGTGTCCACAGAATTTAGCTAATTAGAGGCCCAACCAAAAACTTGTTTAATTAACTCTTCCATGTAAATGCCCATCCAGAAAAGATGAGTAAATTCCAGTTTATGTGTTGAATAGCAACCGATCACTTTAAATTACCAGAACCTTTGTATCACATTACACAGTGGTACCGGTACCGGTACCGGTACTGGTACACCACATCCCACAATTTGCATTATTAACAAAGGTATACAAGAGAGTAATCTAATATAACCTGCCAAACTCATGGCGGTTCGGCTGGAGCTAGACCTCAGGTTGTAAGTCATCTCAGTGCTCCTCTGACCCTGCATTCAGATCAAATCAAACCGATCCACCCCTCTTACAGACCTGGCAAAGAAACAACAAGTCAGACATCAGTAAAACAAAAGATTGAACCAAACACACTCAATCAATCTTTTACAACAAAAATCTGACAACACGGTACAACACAATTCAAGTCGATCTCCCTACAGAGCCGTCACCGTCACAGCCGCCGCCGCCGGCCACAATCAGCAGCAATACAACCCACCAGATCAGTTACCAACCAACCCGTAATCATATACTCAAACAATCAGAAACAATCAATCTACCAATTAACCGATGAATCGGGGTACAGTTAAGCGATTACAGCGATGGAAGGATCGGGAGGGAGAGAGACTCACAGTCACGGGTACTCGTGGCGGCGGCCGATCTCGCCCTCCTACGCGCAGATTCGGCGATCGGGAGAGAGAGATTGGGGTTTGGGTTGGGGATAGAAAGGGTGAAGTTTATGAAGAAGTAGGTTTGGGTAATTAAGAGGGGGCTGCTTATTATCCCCTAACTTACTGCGTTTTGCAGTTCATGATGTGAGCCGTTGGATCGTCTCGAGATTCGTGGAGATCCGAGATGGAACGCATCTCAAGACAATCGAACGGCTCACGTCGTGAACTGCAGAATGCAGTACAGCAGGAGATATGAAATCGGCGAAGGAAGGGAAGGGAGAGGGAGCTGATGGGTCGGTCGGTCTGGCTGGCTGGCTGTCTGTCAAGGGAATACAGAATATACAAGGGTTCCAATCTGCTGCCAGAAACAACTATGGCACGGTGGCTGCCATTGGATCCAACCCATCCGTTTTATTTTTAACGGTCCGGATTTAGATGGAGGGGCCTCCTTTTCTTATGGGTCCCATTCACCATAGTAGAATACTCTCTCCTCAAGTGGGCATGCTTATTCTCTCTGCTGAATCAACGATGGGGATAATAGGGGGGTTTTTGGAGATTGAGTTGCACGAATCTTGAAGCGGATCTAAGTACTGCGCAGTAGAGGTCCTAGAGGATATGAATTCATTGGGCGGCATTGGCATGGGAAAAATGGGATGGGATGGGATTCATATCCTCTACTGCGCAGTAAATTACTGCTTAGTACTATGGCCGTTGGATTTGCATCTAGATTCGTGCAACCCAATCTCAAGAAACATCCTGTAATCCATATCGTTGATTCGACGTGAAGTACAATACTGCGCAGCAGAGGATAAGCACTCGGATGGAATGGGATGGGATGGAATGGGATTGATATATTAGTTAAGAGGCTTATTAATAACAAGCTGTGAATGAGATGTGATGTGATCTGATGATGATATATAATGGAAATGCAAGGCAGTTTTTGGGGCAATGTTGTTGTTGTAGACTGTAGAGTCTCTTGGGCCAATTTGTATGTTAATTTGTTTTGGTTTGGTCCAAGTTTTAATTGGGCTATTATCTTAACTAGTGCTGTTTTCCGGGCTTCGCCCCGGAATTGTTCCAACCACAGATTGATTTTTTGAAACATGATATATAAAAATTAAAAAATAAAATAAAAGCTGAAATAACAGTACAAAAATTTTTATAATTTATTTTTAAAACAATATATTATACATAACATATAGTCTTTTGTTAAAATAAAAGGAAACAAAAATTATTATGTATAAATAACTATAACATTATAATGTAACATATGTCACAGTTTAAAAGAGAGAGACTTAAAGACCATTAATCATAGCATTTCTTGGAAAACGTTTGGATGATAGTCTAAAATCAAATGACCCTTTGTATCCATGTTTTGATCTCAGCCATAAAAACAATTCATCAACCGCCCTGGTGACGTGGCATAGCTAAGGAGACCGGAGGCTTAACAGCCTTTCTGGAGTATAGATTATTAATTGAGAAGCAATAACATATTTTTGAATTTTCCAGAAATTGTTCCTTTTTTGGTGCAAATTTTTAGATTTTCTTTTATTTTTTGGTTTATGTTTGGAAAATATGAAAAAAAATAGTTGGAAATTTTAAAATATAAAAAGTTTGTATTCGAGAGATTTTGATATAGAGAATTTATTGAGACACCTTCATAGAAATTTTCAATACATGAAGGTATATTTTGAGATATTTGTATATCGGTTTATGTACTATATATTTTTTGTACGTAGCCAACCTCCTTCAACCTAATCAAAATTTTCAGAATGTTTTTTAGGACATAGAAATATTTTTTTTAGGTCAAGATAGTTTCTATCTTGTCTTAGAAACTAGATTTGCCTTTTGGCATCATTAATTATTTACTTCTTTTTTTTTGCATTATTAGATAGATGGTATAAATAGTTAAATACCCAATACAAAATTTGAAAATAGGCCTATATCTCTTATTTTTTATTGAGCTCAATTTTCATTGCAAAATACAGTACAATCTGTACTCCATAAAGAGGGGTAGATTTTCAAGCACCTCAACTATGCCACATCATCACTATTATTAACCATTGATTGTGTTTAAAACTCTTCATCTACTTTGATCCAATGGCTTGTATTTTTTTCCTCTCCTCATTAAATAAGATGAATGTGACATTTCTAATACAAATTTTAATCTTTATAATGGTTCAACATTTATATATGTTCTTCTTTATAAATTATTGTATTATTATTAATTTATTGTTGTTGTTGTTGTTGTTTACTTACATAAAAATATTACAATTTTTTTAAAGTTTTGTTTAATATAAATATTTGATATCATTTTTCGGAGCGAAGCCCGAGTTACAGCTCTAGTTAGAAATAATAACTAGCACATTGATTTAGTCCAATTTTATAATTAATTCAGGATCTCTGTAATTAGACCCTCCAAGATCAATTTGTTACAAGATTAATTCTTAATTCTTGGTGGATATCATTTACCAGCAGTTACAACACATGCAGTTCACACTTTCAAACCCCTTCATTTCTCCATATAAAACCCCAACAGGAAACATCATTTGTTACGAGGTTGATGTGCCATTTATTTCTAGAGTAATAGCTAGCGACCACCTCTTTTATCTATCCACCGGTCCACTATATTTTTAATGAACAAATATAATTTTTCAGTGAATATTTATATCTTTCTGATCAACATATATCATTTTCTAGTAAACATATAGACTATGATTTCCAGTAAACATTTATGCAACTGTGACAAGCGCATGAGTACATGTGGTTGTGTCAGATTGTGAGAAGGATAGATGGGTGGACCTACTTATAAAGGTGGACTCTACGTATTTTCCTAAATTCCTTATTTCTATGCCATAGTTGTTACGAGGTTAATTTATTTAGTTTAACAGAAAATACATGAAAAAGGTGGAAGTGCCTAAGAATAAATACACTAAAGATTAAAAAAAAAAAGTTGTTGTCTAAAATTTTCGAATAGCTAATATACAGAAGGAATATATAAGAACAAAATATTAAGGTTTCAACTTAAGTTGAGATCATGTACAGAGACAGGTAACTGGGCGGCGGTGCTCGATGCCGTCGACCTTCCTCCGCTCAGCAACCAGAGCTTGTCTGATCACCGGCAGTTTCCGGTACATCATCTCCCATATCAAACTAGCAGCACCTGCATTGCCGGCAGTAGATCCACCAAGCTCAAAATAAGGCTGCACGCCGGCCAAATTCGCACGAAATCGCTCCTTCCGCTCCTCGGAGAATCCCCGCAGATGGTTTACTAGCCAGCTTCGGGTGAGCGCGTTCTTAACCGATACAAAGACTGCGAACTCGGTGTAGTCGAGTACCCCCTCGAAGGGAAGCTCGATCTCGTCGCTGATGATCACGGGTATGCAGAGGCTGGCGATGGCGTCGAACAGGCGGCACGATGTGGGCGTGTCGCCTGCTGGGTGCAGGCAGAACTCAGAGCCCCGCATTCCTTGTTTCGCGTCTTCGAGGCCCGCAGCAGTGAGCGATCCTTCTTCCATCTTTACTCCCGGCTCGTTTTCGAGCAGCTTCGATAGCTTCTCTCGGATCGAGCCGCCCTGTAGATGCAATTTAAATGTCTATAAAAGACCTCCCATCCAGGTATCGAACCCGCGACCTCCCACACAGAAAGCGCTGCCCGTAATTGTAAGATTTGAAATGAGTTCTTGTCTAAAAAAATGTCTTTTTAATTTTTCATGAAAATTCTGTTTCTAAAAGAAAACTTGAATAATAACTAGAAATCTAACAGAATTAATGCTTATTTTCTAACTGCTAAAAATTGCTAATTCTTACAATTCTACCTTTATCAGATAGTTGGAGGCAATATCTGGAAGCAGATTTATTATTACTAGTAAAGAGCCTATGCCTTACTTTGGATTGAAATTATTATATCTTATAATAAAGAGCCGAAAGCTCACCCCTTTGTGAGGAAACTAATATGGTCCGGGACATTAACGTACGTTAACGATGGTGATCATTCTAACTAAACAACCAACGGTTGGGGTTTCTTTATTGAAGAAGATAGAACTCTCATGTCAATTAAAAAATCCAATCTCCTCTTGTTAGGAGTAAGGATAAGGATAAAGATATGTACCCGGTGTCTGTGCTTGGTTCCCCTGAAGAAGAGGAGGGTGTGCCTGGGCTGGTTCTGAGAAAGGGGCAGCCTAGGAAGCAGGTGATTGTACGGCACAATGACATCCTTCAGCAGTGATGCCTCTGTATGCTGTATGATGTTGTAGGTGGAGCTGTTGCTGGGTGCGTCGCGACTGCCGTGGTCCGCCTTGTACCAGCCGCCGAAGTCCTCGACGAGGAGGATCGCCGGGGCGATCTCGCTTCGCACGTGCCACATCGCCACCGGATCTGCAAATTGTCAATGTCATCAGATCACTTTCTATAAATTGTAAATTAAAGAAACTAGAGCTGTAACTCGGGCTTCGCCCCGAAAAATAATATCAAATAAATAACTAAAGATTTTATAAAATTTCAAATATTTATATTAACAAAACTTAAAAAATTAGTAAATTTTTTTATGTAAGTAAATAATAATAATACAATAATTTATAAATAAGAACATATATAAATGTTGGACCATTTTAAGGGTTAAAATTGTTTTAGGCATGTCATATTCATTTTATTTAATGAGAAGATAAAAAAAATACAAGCCGTTAGATCAAAGTAGAAGAAGAGTTTCAAACAATCAATGGTTAATAATAGTGATGATGTGGCATATATAGTTGAGGTGCTTAGAGATCTACACCTCTTTATGGAGTATAGATTCATAAGATACATTGCCCATGATTATATTTATTCAAGGCTAATTCTGTTATGGATCGGATGAGATATGGGCCGTTCAATTTTCATAATCGGATGACCGTGATATGTCTTTCAGATGCAATTAAAGAGATGTATTTAATAAGAACCGTTCGATTCGAAATGAGAAGTTGCTTAGCCGATCCATAGCAGAACCACTCATATATATAACTGCTATATAGTGCTATTTTGCGCATGAACGTTTTGGGTTTTGGTCAATAAGCCCATAATTTGGCTAGCTAATTCATGGCAAGAGAGAAGATAATTAGCAATTTAACATAGAACCCCCCCCCCCAAAAAAAGGAAGAATAATCACAGACAGGATCGAGGAATCAAGAAAAAATTAATTAAAGAAATGGGGTTGGTCGAATTATCGATCGTTGACAATGAAATCGTCGTCAGAAATTAATTAATGATTCCTTCATGGCAGAATAATTAATTAATGACTTGATTACAGAATTATAATTAAGCAATACATAACTGTTAGTCTATAACATAAACCTTCAGTTTCATGTTACTCGATCATGACACTAATTAATAATTAACACACTAGTGGCAATTGATTAATTACTTAAATACTTAATTAAGAGCCCTCGCATTTCATGCATGGCCACATGCTGACATGCATGCAGTACGAGGACCTCCAGGTTTTATAATGCTATTATAAGTAATTTTAATCATGTTTAATTTATTCAGTTAATGCCCACTAAACTATATATATTAATTTGTGAAACATTTAAGTGTCCACACAATAGACGTCCACATGTAATTACTTTTTGTGAATGTAGTGGTTACAAATTAATAGGATCCATTAGGATTTACTGATTTAGGTCTCATTTGTCAGCTTATTTGTTACATTTATGGACGTCCATTGTATGGACGCTAGGTATGCATGGAACCCTGTTGGGGATCTAAATCCGTTCCAGAAAAACATACCCTGCTTTTCTTAATCCGACGGTTGAGAAACACCCAGGTACTTTGAGATTCGTGCAGAAAACACCGAAATACTTTGAGATCGGTGCAGCAACCGATCCTGACCATCCGATAAAAAAGGGGCCCTTCTTTCAGTCAGTAGGGGAGAGGAAGTGAAGTGCACTTCTTGATGAGGCATGGCATGGCAGAACATTTATTTTTTTTTCCCTAGCTTAATTTAATTAATTAATAATTTGAACCTTCTTAAGGTGATTTGACTTTAATTAAAAAAATGTTTCAAGTTCAAACCTTAACTAGGTACGTACTGCTAGAACTCTATATTAATTAGATGCATGCGGATTCTTTTTAGGATTCTTTCCGAAAACTAAAGATCCTTTACAAATTAACACTCCGTTTGGTAGTGTAGTAAAACTGTAGTAAAATGGTTTAAGGTGTTTAAAGTCATCAAATAGAAGTAATTTATGGTATTGTAAGTTAACACAGCTATATAGGTATGGTAAACTAAATCACCAACTTTTCACATCTTTTACATATTCTACCGATTTTACTTCATCTATTAACTTCACTACTACCAAATACTAATGTTTTAAGGTAATTTAGTGTTTTATTCCGCTTTAACTTACGACGCTTACCAAACGGAGGGTGAGTAGCTAGAGAGGGAATGCACATTTTTTTAAGGTAGGGAATGTATATATATCTCATATTAGCAGACTCAAATCTATTTTATTAACAGATACAATTAATAGATCTAATGCAAATTACAATCACTCACCATGTATTAATTATGAGGAGGGATCCAATAACCATAAAAAGTGGTGCCCTCAATAACCACAAGATTATTTATATATTAATTAACAAATGTAAACCGTTAGATGTATTCTAAATCATCTAAATAACATATATACAAAAAATGATGAAAATTTAAAATTGTTTCGATAGTTATCAAGATAAGAGAAAAAATAATAAAATTTGAACTGTTGATTTTTATTAATACTTGATGCACATGTAAATAAAATCAAAACGATACAATTTTTGTGTATGCATAAAACAATATATATATATATAACATTTCATCAATTAGTTTTGTTATTTAACATTTCAAAAAATAATTATTTGATATTTAGTTTTGTGATTACCGATGGGGCACCAATATTTGTGGTCATTTGATCTCTCCTCATTAATTATTGTCACTTTTTTTTTAATTAGCAAACATTTTCGTTGTGTACTTGTGCAGTTTTATTTATTAGGAATTGACTTGTATATTTATCATTGTTACTAATTGATATATTAATAATATTTTTAGCTAGCCAGTTAAAATAAAACAAAATATATATGTTAGAGAAATATTAATTATTAGAGACGTACAAAAAATAGTAAATTAATATGTTGGAAAAGCCATTTTGTTGCTGTAGATCGGTTAAGCATCTTTTCATTTTGAATCGAGCGGTTATCATCAAACAGTTCTTTTTAATTGTATCTAAAAGATATATAGTGACCATTCGATTATGAAAAATGAACGGCCCATATTTCATCTGATCCCTAGCAGAATTAACCGTAATTAATTATATAATTTATATTACATCATTATTAACATACCTGACATGACGAAGACATGATCGCGCCCACCGGACCTCCACCATGCTTCCGAAGCCTTAACTATATCGACGACTTCCCTCTGTCGTCTATAGTCGCCATTCTTCGCGGCATTCTTCTTTTTGAACTTCCCTTTTTGCCCCCAGCCAAGCTCCATTTCTGCACTGAGGCTAGCAAAAAATGGCACAAACACCACATCCGCCTCGTCGAAGCTTTGCACCCTGATCACAGCCGTAGCTCCTCCTCGATCCGTACTCATTTCAAGGTCTCTTAACAGCCAGTACTCGGCGGCATGCGGCTTTATGAGGGGGTTCTCAGGATAAGGAGGCACCAACAAACATGTCTTAAACAAATAGCGCAAGAAGGACGAGAAACGGTTTGCGTCGGGGTTTGCACCGAGGCGGCTGTCAGGGCCTTCCAAGGAGTAGAAGTCGGAGAGGAGACCGTAGTTGTAAGAGCGGGGTAGCTTGGCGACGTAGACCTTGAGAGGCGGGTGTGATGTCACCGGCGGATATTGTTTCGGTTGAGGTTGAGGTTTAGAGATGAGATGAAGGAGAAGAGGAAAGGATGTGAAGAAAAGAAGGATGAAAAGGAGCCGAACAAGAAATGTAGGTCTCTTCATCATTGTTGCACTTTAATTGCCTTCTTCCCTGTGTTTGTGACTTATTATGAGTGAGAGATAGTTATAAAACAGGAGGGAGGGAGGGTTGACCTTTTAAATACAAATTATATAAATAATGATGTAATATATATAAATTATGAGTGACATGACTCGGCCAAGTTTCCGATACGAGTTGGCTGATTCTGGACGAGTCGTCCGATTCCGAGTCCACTGTCCAATGGCCGTGTCCGATTCCGATTCCGAGTTTGCGAGCCTTAGTTTGTTGTTTACTCTAGCTAACTATGCTACAAAGAGTGTTTGGATCTCTGGACCTGAGATCTTGATCCAACGCATGTGGTTTTTAGGGGGTGTTTTTGAATTAATCTCAGTCGCTGATGCAGGATCTCTGGGCCTGTGATCCGATTTAGTTGGATCTCAACTGATTTCAGTGCCAAAGGGTGTTATCTATGCATTCTGCTGCGATACAAATAGGATCTCAGGACCCTAAGATCCGACGAATATAGTTTTTAGAGATGTTTTTTGAATTAATCTGAACTGTTAATGAAGGGTCTCCGGGTCTGCGATCCGATTTAATTGGATCTCAGCTGATTTTAGCGCCAAAGAGTGTTATCTATACATTCTCGAGCTGAGTAAGAAGTCACAACTCACAAGCTGAATTTTTATTCAGAGAGTGTAATTAAAAAGCGCGCCTACATTATATAATTTTTTTTGAGAGATAAAAGATAGGGGTCACGTCCCAATTCTTTCACCACTTGTAAGAGATGTTTACAAGGTTCAAATGATAAAAAAATACAAAAACTAAATAAAAAACAGAGAGCTCATTATGTATGAGCCTAAACCTTACAAAAAGAAATAAAAAACAGAAAGAGGTAAGCTGTTATATATATGCAAGAAGAATTAACATGCTAACTAATGCATCCTAATTCTTCTTGCATATATATAACAGCCTACATTATATAATTATATGAGTAGAAATTAGCATCTAACTAATTAATTATCTGTTACCTAGATTCCGTCTCCTGGGTGTATATGAGTTGACAGTAAATGTTTTGGTATATATTGCAAATGCTATCGGCACTGCTTGTACTTTAATTTAATTTGTGACGATCAGAAGAACAAAGAGAGTTTCTATAGAAGTTGATATTTTGTGTCTTTTAGATTAAGATTGAGAAACAATTTTATTTTATATTCTCGTGGATGTAACTTTTTAAGTGAAAATAGTTGCTTACGGGTCTTGAATATTAAATAAAAAAAAAAGAGTTTCTGTAGAAGCTTTCAATCCTTGATTGCTTCAAATTTTTTTTTTTTTTAAAAGGCTTAGAGCCCATTTTTTTATTAAATTAATTTGTGACGATCAGAAGATCAAAGAGAGTTTATGTAGAAGTTGATATTTTGTGTCTTTTGGATTAAGATTGAGAAACAATTTTATTTTATATTCTCGTTGATGTAACTTTTTAAGTGAAACTAGTTGCCTACGGGCCTTGAATATTTAAAAAAAAAAAAAAAAGAGTTTCTGTAGAAGCTTTCAATCCTCCTCAATTTTTTTAAGTAAGCCCCGAAAAATACAAATTCACGACTTTAAGCTCCGTAACACACATTTTTACATTTGAGCCGGACGCTAGCGTCCAACTGGGACGCTGGGGTACCGCAGCAGCCAGGTGGACCGCTACGGTACCACAGCGGCCAGGTGGGCAGTAAAACATCTGGCCCTTTAAACCATACAAAATGTGGCACTTTAAACCATTTTGTTTATTTCAAGGGAGCAGTAAAACATCTGCGACCTCCCCTCCCCCCAAACCACCTTTATTGTGCGAGCCGCTGATGCATCGCATTCATATCTGCATTTTACCAGACTTGCACCTTATTTTTGACCTAAAATTTCCAAGTTCATATGCATTTTAGTGTTAGAATGCCTAGATTCCAGTTACTTGTTTACTTTTGTCCAAATTTCAGGAAGATTGGGCTTTTGGAGCCATTTGGACGCGATTCGGAGCAAATCAGCGCTGGAACTGGATTCTTGCGGGGTTGCAGGGCGATGCGGAGCGGTTTTCTGTTTTGGCCGCCCTAGGCTATTTAAACTCTTTCTTGAAGACGTTTAAGGAGAATTCGGCCTTGCTTTGATCATCGATTCATTCGACGGATTCGCGAGGATTCCTTGGAGAAGTTGAAGATTGAAGCCGTCCTTGTTCTTCTTCATCTCTTTAATATCATGAACTCTTTTTATTTCTTTCTTTTGTTTGTTTTCTCTCGCCATGAGCGAGTAGACTTTTAGTTTCTAGGGATGATGGTGATGTTTGTGCTTATGGATTGATTGTACTATGTTTTGATTCACGTTATTTTCATAGTTACTTGCGCTTTAAGTATTATGTGTTCTTGACTTGACTTGTTTGTTTGGTAAACCCGCGGATTAGGCCAAATCCGGTGTGGTTAATTGAATATCTCATGACCAAGAATTGTTATTTGCACTATTTTGGGTTGATTGCTTGCTTTCCAAGAAATACCGAAAGGTTGAATTGCGGTTTAGACGAGAGTCGAACCGAACCCTCGAACAAAAGTAACTTGGCGTAGGTTTAGAAATAAATTTATGAATTTCTATTGAACTAGAATTATTAGAAGGACCAAAATACGACAGTTGAGGAACTTGTACTAAATCTGATTCGAATAGGAATTGATAACGTGAGTTGAAACACGAACCAGAACTGAATCTGCTTTCTGTCAGTTGTCTGCGGACCCGCAGAGACATCTTGCGGAGCCGCAGACAGTTGCAGAAAGTGCAAGACAGAGTTTTCGACACTGGTTGCGAACGCAGGAGACATTCTGCGGTCAGTAGGCAGTGTTGGCATCTCTACCTACTTCCTACGACCCCACAGAGACATCTTGCAGGGCCGCAGACAGTCAATCCAGAAGCCAAACTGATTCTGAAAACCCTAGGAACGCCCGTTTATTATCTGATTTCGAGTTTTACTTATTGCCATTTACTGTTTTGCACCTTCTACTGTTTGAGACCTAAATTTGACAAAACCCCCCACTCTTATTACAAAAAGACCAAAAACATTTATTTAGGATTTGAATTGCAATTAAAGTCTGGTTTAGAATTAACTCTGTCCTTGTGGTTCGACGCCGACCATACTACACGAGATCGTACGGTTGCGATCAAGTGTTTGCATAGGGTAATTAAAAGCCTATATCTTTTGGGACATCAGCCGCTGCGGTACCTTAGCGTCCAGCTCAAATGTGAAAAATGTGTGTTACGGGGTTTAAAGTCATGAATTTATATTTTTTTGGGGCTTATTTAAAAAAATTGAGGTTCAATCATTGATTGCTTCAATTTTTTTTTTTTTTTTAAAAGGCTTAGAGCCCATTTATTTATTAAATTAGAGTTCAAAATACATCAGTATCTCGTGGTGGCCTAAGCCCATATAACCCACGACAGCCCAGAAAGTAATGCTACTACCATCAGCAAACAAAACAAACAGAACCAAACTCGACAACTATAGCAACATCACCCTAATTAAGCATCATAGCAGAACCTTTTAAAAACTCCAGACATCTCAACTTATTAATGAGACCTAAGAGCTTCTCCAAAAAACATCGTAAAACACTCTTAAAACTAAAAATTGGGAATTAAGGAGAGAAAACCGTCTCCAAGAGATACCCAAACAGCTATCCCTATTTTTAGCATTCCCAAAACCAGAGCCAAATCGAGCTATTTTGGCCCAGTTTTTAGCACTCCCAATGTGACTTCCCAAAACCAGAGCCAAATCCAGACCGTTCAAATGTATTAGGATCCATATTTTGATCCAATTTAAATGTATTGGGATCCATATTTAGGGAACCTGTGACATCCATCTGCTCATGCACCTCTTCACTTCTGCTGGCATCAGAGCTGACTAGTAATTCAACAAAGAACATATAATTAGAACTATTAAATTCCGACTAGATGGGACTTGACTTGTGTATCATTAAAAATCACATTATTCCTAGCCTTCCATAATGTCCAGCAAATAGCACAGTACGTACTAAAAGTAATCAAGAGTGCCTCTCTTTCTTTTGCTGGTAAATATCTTGTCTTGACCATTGTATAAGAACCTGTTGGCAATTCCCCATCTAAAACCAAATCATCTTACTTACTGGACATTTCATTTCAGAAACAAGTGTTCAACTGATTCTTCATGATTGCAAAAAAAAAAAAAGGCTTAATTTCTTGTATACCCTTCAACTCTACCTCATTTTCTTATTTCTCCCTCAACACTTCAATATATTCTATTTACCCATCAAGTCTTTCAAGTCTTTCTTATTTATCCTTCACATTATTTTTCTTTCATGTTACCTATTGAACTGTCATTTTAATTTCAATTTTTGAAGTGAACGGACGAAAATGCCCATATCTTTATTATCCTCCTTTTTCAACCAGCTTTCGAACTCACCGATGGACACTGCCTTAGCAAAAGAAATACTGCTGTACAAATAACTCCTCAATAAAGAAGACATGAATAAACTACAGTAGTTAACCCAACTGGAAAAGGTAATTGATTTTATTAAATCGGAGAAATGCAATATAAAATCAATAACAAAATCATTGTACATCACACTCGTATATATAAAAACCATATAATGATGCGCATCAATTTTTATGGCTATGTACTGGGTGCATATGAGGGTCCAACTGAATGAAGTTTAATGAATATGCAGCTGATTTTAATAGCAATTGAACACTCTCTAGTCTCTGGTATATGCATAACTCAAGAACTCCATGTATGCCACCGAGAATAAAACAAATATAGAACAAAAAAGAAGAAGGGTACAATAGGAATTATCAAATTTAAATATCAAATATCTATTTTGATTTAATTGAAGGGTAAATAAGAAAGACTTAAAAGACTTGATGGGTAAATAGGATATATTGAAGTGTTGAAGGAGAAATAAGAAAATAGAGTAGAGTTGAAGGGTATATAAAAAATTAAGCCAAAAAAAAAAAACACAAATATTGTTGGTACCAGCCCACCCTCTTTTGATCATTTGGTCCTTTGTTACAATTTTATTGTTATGAACCTTTCCACATAAACATCTTATTTTTTAGTTAATGGTACATGTAACCCCCACCAGATATGAAATTTTTTATCAACCATCCCTCTGAATGAGACTGCTTCAATGTGTATTCCCTATTTCCTAACTGAACAATGATACCATGCCACAACTTTGCCCCCACAACCCTGTGATGAGGTGACATATGAGTCAGGAGGGTCATTTTTATAAAATTTTGTGGGGCGGAGAAAAATTTTATTAAAATTGTGAGGGTCATTTTTGTAAAAAAATTTTATGGTAGAGTAATTTTGTAAATTTCGTTAGAAATAAAGGATATTTCTGTAAAATTTATGAAAAGAGGAATATTTTTGTAAAATTTTTTTAAGTGCATTGGAATGTTTTGGAGGCATTGTGTGTGGCAAGTTATATTTATCCTTCGTAATTATGGTCGTGGCAGTGGCAGCATTCAAATGGATCAAGCCTTCCAGTTTATTTAACCCAAGAGGGCACAAGTGCTAGCTAATTAATTACATGCAAAAGCAATTTAGCACCTTTAATTAGTCAATTAACTGCAGATAACAAATTAAAATTTATTAATCCCACACGTCTTGCTTTCAACAGGAAGAAGAACAATCGGTTCCAAGAAAATAAATCAGGGCGGAGAGATCGATCCAGATGTGGATAAACAACAAATACAAATCTCCTTTTTATATACTTGTATTAAGATATATATATACATGAGCCCAAAACACACAAAACAGAATGATCTAATAATATACATTTCATTTTTGTATTGCAAAAAAACACCCAAAAGCTCTCTACAACATCAGTACTTCTCATCGCTTCCATTATAAATACCTCAGTCACACCCAAACTCACCTCCTGTACATCATCATGTGTAAAGCCCAAAAACAGAAGAATGAAAGAATCGGCGATGACCGTAAGGCCACCGGGAACCCAGTATATGGTTTATCTAAAAAAACGAAAACGAAAAAGCCGGAATCATCCAACATGACGAATCAAATGTCCTCTATACACACACATTATCAGAAGAGTGGTAAAATGGAACCCAGATGAAGAGGGCCATTCAAGGAATCAAAAGTACCTGCACGGAGATGCAAATAAGATCAAGAAATATTTGTAGACTAATGCATACTAGAGGTACCAAATACCGATAATTTAATGCTATTATTTATAACCAAGGAAGCAACAGTATAATACCGGTAGGTCTCAATTCAGTTTTCTTTTACCAAGGATTCACACTTAAAAGTTAAGAGATCGGATATTGTTTAAATAATCAGGTATTCAGGCTCATCAAAATAAATACAAGAAAAGAGGATAAGACTAGATAAATTGTTGTATTTACCTCAGAAAAGGCCCTTCTCGAGATTCAAATATATATACGTGGAAGCCAACATTTTTGTATAAACTAGTACAATTGTAGGGCTTTTCTTCGAAGTAAAGGCTCAAGTCGAAAAGATGATAAACCTCGAATCCACCTTTCGGCATCATATGTTTCGTTCCAAGCTTGAATTATCTCATCAATTTTGAAATTACAACCTGAAAAAATTTAGAATTAACTCTCAGTACTTGTATTTTGGTCAATTCAAAAAAATAAATAAATAAATAAATGCAAAGGAAATTCAAGTCCATCATTTTTATCTGGTTGGCTTCAACTTTCAATTTAGGTTCATTTTTATATTCCACAAAATTTTCTGGGCATTACTACGACCAGGTATAAATGGTGCAGCATCATGATATACTCAAGAACTGAATCGGTAATTCAACGGAGTGGCTAACATTACCTGGTACCTTATGGACATGGCACAAAACAAAACCTTTACCAGTTCTTATCTTTACATACCTTCTGGTGCAGTCTCATTTGCACAGTGGTTCTTAAAAATAACAGCAATATCAGTTTCGGATGCACCAGCGGCCAGAAATTTGTCGAGAGCCGCCAAGAGGCACTCGTCCCAATTCCCTAGCTTTGATTGGGACTCCACAATTGACCTCTCATAAAGCATCGCTCCCCACAGAATATTTATCTGACACCTCATGTCAGGATTTATTAAATTGCCCCCACTGTCCTTTGCCATTTCCTTGGTCTGTCTACTCTCGATCTCCTCCCATTTTGCAGTCCCAATTTCAATATTATCCTCAGCTTTATTAAATATCTCCAAAACCTCAATGCAAGAGTTCTCCAAGTTGACTTTTGAGTTGGTCACGTAATTCCAGCAAAGCTTTGCATGCTCAAAGTTTGCTAGTGCTATCGCAAAATGCCCCTCGTAAAAGTTTGGTTCCACTTTCAATGCATCATTGTACCTTTCTTCCGCTCTTTTGTACTCTTGGCGTGCCTCTTCATAAGCCTCCTTGACACGGTCAGGTACCAGTTCATCTCCCTCTGTTAAGCAAAGACATTTTCTAGCCCGAGACATGTGGATGTTGCCCCAGTTAAAAAATGCCAGAGCCGCCATCTCTTTAAACTTTCCTTGCGCGACATCAAAGATTTGTTCAGCTTCTTCACAAGTAACTGTATCTTCAATTGCCTCAGAATACAATTTCATGCCCATCTTATGAAGATCCAAACACGAATCTGAGCTGATACCCACATGATTTTTAAATAACTTCGCAAATTCTACAATCCACTCATCAACAAATTTGTTGCTCCCATTTTCTGAGTATGTTTCTTGTGGGGAGGCTTGTGGTTCTTGAATTGCCTCCTCGTCCTCAATAAATGTACCTTCTGAAATGTAGAGACGAATTGAGCCTTGAGGATCAGCCGACTCTTCAGCTAATTTCAACTCCTCAGTTGTGGTGATAGTTACCAAATCACCCTCCTTGTCACGATATTTTATCAGAAATCTGTTCAAGCCAGGATACTTGCCACTAACAATCTTCCGTACCATGCTCAGCGTGGCACCTGCTGGTACATGACCCCACCTTATATCTTCACCAAAAATAAGTTTATAAGCCTTCAAGGGTGTTTCTTTTACTACCACATCTTTCACGGTACTCTTACATCTATCCACCTTAGTCATTTCGTTGTTACACCAATCCCTCTCTTTATCGTTGTCTTTGCGCTTTTCCTTCTCTCCATGTAGACACACCTCTTTAACTTTTTGAGTCTCTTTCTTCTTTGGTTTTTCCTTCACCACATCGACATTTTGAGCCACAATCACCAACTTATCATTCAAATCGACCTCTTTTTCCAAGCGTGATTTGATCCGCTCCGAAATTTCTGCAGCCGTCAGATTATTTGGCTCCAGACACAAAACCTTATCAACATCCCGGTTGGCAAAATCCAATCGGCCTAAAAATTCATAGCACCTAGCGCGTTTCAAGAGCGCTTTTGTATATTTAGGTGAGACCTCAAGAGCTAAGTCACATTCGTGTACCGCACGCCTATATTCTGAGGGACCGATTTGCATATAGCATGCTGCCATGTTGCTATGCAAATAGGCGACATCGGGGTGCAATTTTGGTAACGTATTGATGGCCCTTTCATATTGGATCAAAGCCCTTTGATAATCCCTCCTTTGAAATAGCTTGTTACCTTCTTCTTTTCTCTTCTGGGCCTCGTCTATGAAGAACGAGGTGTCGGCATCAAATTTGGGGCTCTGATCACTCAGTTGGCTGTTCTTCGAACTGCTTTTGGCCAGTTTTTCTCCCGGCGGCTTCTTCTTGGCCGGTTTTCCCATAACAGGCTTCTTCTTCTATAATTAGGTCCTTTCCAAGCGAGAAAAATCGTGTATCCACGGAATTTAGCTAATTAGAGGCCAAACCAAAAACTATTTTAATTAACTCTTCCATGTAAATGCCCATCGAGAAAAAATGAGTGAATTCCTGTTCATGAGTTGAATAGCAACTGATCACTTTAAATTACCAGAACCTTGTATCACATTACACAGTAATACTGATATTGGTACTGGTACTGGTACATGTACACCACATCCCACAATTTGCATTAACAAAGGTATACAAAAGAGTAAGCTAAATGACCAAACTCATGGCAGTTCGGTGGGAGCTAGACCTCGGGTTATAAGTCATCTCAGTGCTCCTCTGACCTTGCATTCATTCAGATGAAATCAAATCAATTCACCCCTCTTACAGACCTGGCAAGCAAAGAACAATACGTTAAACAACAGTAAAACAAAGATTGAACCAAACACACTCAATCTTTTACAACAAATCTGACAACACAGCACAGCACAATTCAAGTCAATCTCATCAGTACAGAGATGGAGCCGCAACAATATACTCAAACACAATCAGAACCAATTTCACATAACCAATCTATCTAATTAAATTAACCGATGAATCGGGGCTACAGTTGAGCGATTACAGCGAGGGAAGGATCAGGAGGGAGAGGGACTCACAGTCACAGGTCGTCGTGGCGGCGGCGGCGGATCTCGCCCTAGCTCGTACGCGCAGATTCGGCGATGGATTTGCGATCGGGAGAGGGAGAGAAGAGGGATTGCGGTCGGTCTGGCTGTCAAGGGAAATATCATGTATGGGATGGGATTGTGTGTGTAACAGGTGAGTCAGAATTCAACCAACCCTCAGCTATCTACAAAAAAAACCACAGAGGGAGGATCAATCCCTAGAACTACTCCTCCATTGCCATTATCTACAAATTGAACAAAAATGCAGAAGAACAGAAGCAAGATGGAAGCAATCAATACCTCGTGGGAAATTCAGCGGCGATCGAGAAATCGCTTCGTGTATTCGATCCCTTCCCGTTCCCGGTGGCGATCGGTCTCAATTTCCCAACTCAATTCGCGCAAAGTCTATTTCTTTCTTTCTTTCTTGTTCGTTCGTTTGTTTGTTCGTTTTTCGTTAATTTGGCGTCAACAGACAAAATAACGAACTGGAGGAATCTGTTTCATTCGTTTCCTCTGAGTGCTTATCCTCTACTGCGCAGAAAATCAACGATAGAGATTACAGGGGAGCTTTCCCGAGATTGGGTTGCACGAATCTCAAAGCAGATCCAACAGTTGAAACGCTGCGCAGTAACATACTGCGTAGTAGAGGACATGAATTGGTTTCCTCTGGGATCTGGGTATTCTGCTTCTTCAACTAGGATCTATTCGTGTAATGGATAAGTTATTACATGCGAAATGGGTACAAATGATTTGTTGTTGACTCCGTCGCACTTGAGAGCCGCAGTAGATCCGAACGTGAGTTAGTGGGAATGCATTCTCTTCTTCTGGTGTTACTGGCCCCGGATCGTCTGTTACTGTGATCAATGTAGGCAAGTGTGCGGCGACAATGTCAAGGCCTTCTTTTGATTAATTCTGGATTCAAATCGTTATTGACTTATTGTATACTTGAGCTGGATCAGAACTTGGGCTTGGGTTTTTTCTTTTTTCCTATGTATGTAATATAACGTAGATGACTTGGGCCTGTGTTGATTGCTTGTATAAGTTTAAATCACTAACACAGTGTCTTGTATACTACTATGTCGGTTCATTTGAAAGAAAAAAAAAAAAAAACTATTATAATTCCAAAGCAAACCGAGTCAATTAAACCAAACAGCCGAACCATCTTGAAACGGTTTTTAAAATAGCAACTATTTTATATTGCAAGTGTATTTATGCATCCCAATTGCAAACCAATAACTTCAAGATGTTACGTGTGTTTTTTTTTTTTTTTTTTTTTAATAATTCGTTTCCCAGCATATATCGATGATAAAATTATTTATTCGTTAGTGTACAGTGGAAAGTTCAAGTTGTATCTCACTTAAGGTTTTGGATAAAAAAAATATTCTTGTAGATATAATTAATCACTTCTTTCAAATAAAATTACTAACTAGGTATAATCACTTAATATTGAAGTGCTTATTTGTATATTTTGCTTTGCTCATTTCATTTACTCTTGTAGATACAATATAACCACTTCAATTCATTTTTTTCTGTTAAAGTTTTGCCAATCCAGCAGACTAAGATATGTTGTCATACCAATTAAAGCAACTAACAAAAAGATGGCAAAAAGAAAATAAAAAATAAAAGCCCTAATCTGACGTTACCAAAATTCTTATACTGAAGTCACCAGTACATCCTAATAAAAAAAAAAAATCAATCAACCAATCAATTTGATATAATTTATTTGTTGGATTTGGTTGACCAAACATATATTAATGATAATAACTTGAGTAGTTGAGATCCCTCTTTTTCAGGCTGAATAAACAAAACAGTAGATTTGAATGTCCTTCCCGGGCTCAAGTTCAACTCAACACAAACTCGCTTTCAGAAACAACACAAACAACTCATGAGCAGAGCAGTGGGACATATTAGATTATTAGTCAAAGCAAACTCACCATAAAAATTGAAAAAAAAATAAATATATCCCTTTCTTTTCTCAAATGCCAGAACAAGAAGGCAATTGCTATCTAACATTTGTTGATTTTGTTTGATAAAATTCAAAATAAAACATCAAAAAACTCCACAGAAAAAATAGAGAATTGATTTTTGGACGTTGCTTCCGTCCTCACACCCAAATAATTTTACAGTGCCCGTTCGGCAGGAGATACTTTAGCTTCCTTAGAGAAGCTTAAGCTCTTAAGCCATACAAATTCATCCGAATAGAGTCTCCTTAGATGAGATTAGATGCCTCCTTAGTTAAGGCAAGGGACCCCCTTTCTTAAGAATGCCATCTCCTTTGCGGCTCCTTAAAGCTGAAAAGACTCATTAAAAATACAACTTTTAAATTATTTCAAATTTTTTATTATTTTGTTGTGCCTTTCCATCTTTCTGCTAACACATTTTTCGAGGCATTTCGTTTTAATCCTTCGTTCATAAACATTTTGCATTGCCGAACAGAGATTCCTTAGTAAGGATTATTTTTTTAAGCGGCTGCCTCCTAAGTTGATGTGCCGAACAGGGCCACGGTTACAGATGAATCTCATAATAGGTAATATTCATTTATAATCGTCAGATCGAAAAGAAAATTTTTTTGGTGGGAGTATGAGAGGAAAATTCTTGATTTTTACTTGCAGAGTTGCAGGGCTTTGGAAGAGTTAAGAGTACTTCTGTCAAAATTACATAATTGCCCTCCTACTTTTCACATATATCGAATGAATACAAACTAGATCTTATCACGTACAGGCACGTGTGTCAATCATTTCACACCCGCTGCTGGGCCATCTCCTAAGCATGACCATCAGACAACATCCCGACCGTCCATTTCGAAACGGACAGCATCAATATATCCGGATCTATGTGAAAGCTCCGGATATAAGATCATCAGCGTAATCCAGTCCGTCAGTTCCGATCTGACAGTCAGGATTAATCCACGTTCCAACTTGTCCTCCGACAAAAAGCGCAGCATACACCCACTGCGGACTGGGACCCACATGTCAGTGGTGGAGAGAAAAGAGCACAGACGAACGAACAAAACCCTAGAGAGTAGAAAACCCTTGAAGGAACCAAAACCCTAGATTTTGCCTTGCCCCCTCCCTAATAAAAGCCAATCTCAGCGCACACCTCCCACTCTCGCTACCTCTCTCTCTCTTTCCACACGGTGCTGAAGCTGAAGCTGACTCTCTAGGTAATGGAATTGGGGACGGATTGATTGCGCTCGCTTTCCTGTGAATTTTTCTGTGAATTTTGGGGGTTTTCAGGGTCATTTCTGTATAATAACCGGCTGGTTTTTGTTTGGTAGCTGTCGAGAGAGATGGAAGTACAGTGCCGAGGTGAGATGCAGCAGCTCGAATCTAGGGTTAGGGTTTTGACCAACCTCATGGTGGCCTTGGCTGCCCAGAGCTCTCTGCTACTGACTCTCTTCATGGTATGATTATTTTTTTCTGATTTTTAACTTATATGAGTGGTTAGAATTGGGTGGAAACAGAAAACATTGCAATTTGAGGGTAAAAAATGAGGTAAGCATTGCCAATTTTCACCATTCGTACCAATTTAAGTTGGGCTTAAGTTGTCATTAAGCTCTCTAATGCAAGATGTGAGGGTTTGTGGGTATTTGTAGTTTATGGTTTTGTGAGAATTTGTTCGAGGGGGGTAGATCCGAGAAGTGTTTAATTGTGCATTTTGCTTTGCTTATTTTTGGTATGGAAGTAATTTTGGTGTATATAATTTGCAGGTAACGTCACTCCAGATCGATCTAGGTATACCCTTGGAGGATCCAGAATCCATCCATAGGTATGGCATAAATTGCGTTGTTATTTTGAACTATAGTGGTCCTGATTTTCTGTCAAATAACTTTGAAGTTGGTGTACCAATTCATAAAATGATCTTGTAGACAATTTGCGGTTTGTCTACTTTGGGTACATTATTAATACTGTGGTATAGTTTTTGTAACAACCAACATTTCAACTTTCAAGTTGTACCGGTTTGAGTACCTTACCACAACCAAGCCCTTTTCCTATGTATATCAGAATTTCCTAGTGTGCTTCTAGTTGATGTGTATCTTATGAATATTATAAGAAATTATGCCGGTACCTTCAGCTCAAAGAATTTCAGTGCATAATAATATAACTCTAATTCATACAAATTATTGGTTGACACCATACTTTATCTATGCCCTTGTCAGTTGACACCATTGATTTTTTAATTAGTTTTCTGGAATACAAGTTATTGGTGGAAACATTTGTAAACGAAAATCATAACAAAGCTCATTTTTCCTTTGCTGAAGAATAAAAAAAGCATTTTATTTCTAACAGGCAGCTCAAAGAGACAAAGTCTGAGATGGTTGTAGAAAACAAGGATGACGATGAGGATGGTGACGATGATGATGAGGATGACGATGAGGAAAACGAAGCAGGCAATGACGACGATGACGATGATGAAGATGCTGAGGAGGGCAACGATGAGGATGATTCTGATGAAGACCCAGAAGCCAATGGAGAAGATAATGGAGAGGATGATGACGACGATGATGAGGATGATGATGATGGTGAGGATGACGACGATGAGGAAGACGATGAAGAGGAAGAGGAGGAAGAAGAAGAAGACCAACCTCCAAAGAAAAAGAAGAAGTAAACCAGTGTTGTAGGCAAGTAGGCATTATATAGGGTTGTGTCGGTTAGGGTTCTTTTTCAGATGGGGTTGTTTTGGTGTTTGTATGCTATCTGTTATTTTCTTGTTGTAGGGTAGAGGATAATTGCAATTTGTATGGATATCATCGACTCCTTAGTGTGTTTCTGTTTTGTTATCTGTTGTTGGATATTGCCTGGAGCTTCATTGTACTTGTATTTAATTGCTTTCAGGTTCCTGATTGCTCTTAATTTTTGTTCACTCTACATTTGTTTCTGCAAATTAGTTTTTGTTATATTCTGGTGAACGCTAAATTTTCAGTGACCAAGTTTTCTGCCATGTAGTTTCTAATGACTAATGGGTAATAGCCCTATTATGAGTGTTAATCTTGGGATGGTATGGTGACAAATGGACCAATATCAACAGACCCACCTAATTGTCCATGTTGTGGCCATTGAAATCGATCTGATGGCTAGTATCGATTATGGCAGGATAAAAACTATAACCCATTTGATAGTGTAGTAAAATTGTAGTAAGGTGATTTAAGTCACTAAACAGAAATGTTTTAAGGTGTAGTAAGTTAACACAACTATATAAGCGTAGTAAACTAAATACCAACTTTTCACATCTTTTACACATTCTACTAATTTTACTTCATTACTACCAAACACCACTACTTTAGGGTGATTTAGTGTTTTACTCCGTTTTTAACTTACTACGCTTATCAAACATAGTGTATGGTAGCAGATACTGATCAGTATTGTTTGCTAAGCGTAGTAAGTTAAAAACGATTATTTTTCTTTAATTGCTTCAACCAATCCAGTAAATCATGATTACATATTCCTGGTAAAGAAGGCAAAATCATGATACAAACACTAAGCATCAACTTAACAAGCGATTATTTTTCTTTAATTGCTTCAACAAATCCAGTAAATGTACATACTAGACAATAAGACTACAAGCATAATTACAAGATTCACCTGTGTGAATATCCCCCTATGTGTTTCCAGGTTGCCCCTAATGTAACCTTACCAAAAAGTACGCACTTGACATGTGCTGCAGATTTTAATTAACTAATCTTGGAAGAAGGGTACAAAAATGACAAGGAAAAAGAAAAGAAAAACTAATCTATATTATATATGACTATATGCGGTTTTTCTAATACACTGAATTATACAAGTTACCAAAAAAACAAAAGTATCACGCTTTTGGCAGAAGCTGCAGAATCAATCAGTAAAAGTTTGAGGCTTGCTACTTGCAAATAAGAGCCATACAACAGTGCCGGTCAAATAAAAGAAGATAGATGGTGCAAACAATGAGAGCTGCACAAGGGAAAAGGTACTGGTTAGATCTTGATTGAATTTTACCGACACTTATAATTTGAAGAACTTCTGATTTAATTGTCTCAGAAAATGGCTAAATTAGCAAACCCTCTATTGCAAATTTATGGGAACAAGAAGGCAAGGGTAATTCATTATGGACGACTCAAGACAAGAGAGAAGTATATTGGGGCAGTTCTACATTTCGAAAGCATATAGACTACATTTTAGAGAACAGTAGGGTAGGAGAAGGGGCTTACACTCCATGAGTGCGTCGAGTCAAGAAGATAGCCTGTCAAAGCAACACCAAATATTCCAGGAATGGCACCTACTGTATTTGTAATGCCCTGTAATAGAGAAGTCATAGATTCAATGGTCAGGAAAGGTATCTGTGCGATTTCTTCAAGTTCTAGCATTCTGCTCCACAAATGTATTTGGCAGGGCAGGAAGGGGATGGAATGGGATGGAATGGGAAAGGAAGGGAAGGCAATTTTAAAAATTTTACATTCCCTTCTCTACACACCAGTTTGAAAGAAACAAAAAGTAGTTTAAGGGCAGGGGAGGTATAATTTTCTCCTTCCCTTCCCCTTTACTTCCACCCATTTACTCCCTACAGAAACAGGATAAAGTTCAGAAATGATACCAGAAGAATGCTTGCATATTCGCGCGATATATCTTGATGTGTACAATACAGTCCTGAAAGAACAAAAAACAACATTTGTTTTTGGATTATGAAAAAGGAAGCCAATTCTTTTTATAAATTTTACACCTGATAATTCAAATCTCAAGCTGTTGCATTTGACAAGAGGTAAAAGTCATAGCAAACATTTGCAAGATATTTTTTATTTTTTAAACACCAATAAATTAGGCTCTGTGTCTGCTAAGATATTTTAACTAGGAAAGTATGGCACTGCTTTGCACTTTGAACTGTCCAATCTGAAATGAATGGATTGAATTCATGTTACAATTCCCCCCTCGAAGGAAATTGCCAAGTTGAATCAGTCAGCCCAAACCAGAATAGCAGGCTCTACTTCTATAGTAGAATAATATCACGTATGGACACAGTACCAGTTGTTATATCTTTTTATATCTTCTAAAAATTAAAATGTCCAAAAAACAAGTGGAGGCTCATTATAAAAAACTTGGTAAGATCTTTATAATTATATCTATGGACTCATGTTGCTCGTCAAATGGACGGTATGTGACATCTCTATGGACAAAAGTTGGATAACATTGAACCCCCATCTTTACCTCTAAAAAAAGGAAACAAGAAGAAGATGGTACCTGACAAAGCAAAGCTAGATAGAGCCAAACCACTAGTGAGGAAAGCAACTATTTCCCATGGAGAAAAGCCTAGGTCAAGTGCGGAGAGGGCCATAAAAGTTGCTGGCGAGAGAAATGCAATTGTTTGGCAAATTTTTCTGACCTATTTGTAAAAACATAATGAGTAACAAGTTATATATATAAAAAAAATTGAATTAAAACATTTGATTTGAATTTACACAAGAATCAATGAAGTGAATTATTTTCTTTGGAGATAAAGTTACCTTGGTGGTTTCAACCCCTTTTGAAATTAAGTTGTCAGCAAAAGGTGCAGCAATAGATGTAACAACAATTGAGCCTAAAGAAGGTAAGATTGATACCTGCCTAATGAAAACTAAAAATTTATGTCTAGTAAAAAAAGCAGTAACATATATATTTTTTAAAGCACTCAAAATTCAATAGAACAAAAAAAAAACTAATAACAATGAGATAAATAACTTCAACTCACCCAAGCAGCTTCAGTAAGGTTCAAATTCAATTCCTCGCTGCATCAAGTACAAGTAAAAAACGTTTACTGAAACTTTGCTAATATGTAAAGGAAACATTGAGAACAGCCTCTTGTACTGACAGGCTGAGGATACTGTACAGGTTAGACTCAAGAGCATATGAATGGTATATGGCCATGTGTCCAGAAGCCACATTAGTATTGGTAGTTACTGTACTTCCTAATTACTGACAGCTACTAAAGTATAGTATAGATATCAGAGAGAAACAAAAAGAATATACCTGAAAAAGGTAGGCAACCAAGAGAGACACGTGTAGTGGCCCCAGTTACCACAAAAGTGAGCATATACCATAGCCCATACTGCCTCACTTTTAAAAAATGCCTTCCATGGTACCTCCTATTCCATTTTAATTAAATTAAAATTTAATTTACAGGCAGCTAGATTTACTGAAATATACATGGGAATAAAAATGGAGATAACCTTTAGCGAATTGCCTATTTCTTCTAGAGATGTATCCAAAGATTCTTCTGAAGACATACTACTATTAGTCTCTGCTCACAAAGTGAAAAAGAAAAAAAATAAATATGCAATAACATGATTGTACTATGTTACATAAAATGAAGAGAATACAACTATGATGGTGACTTACTAAAGTGATCTTCTTCTTCATTAACCAGCGATTGGCCATCCTTTACAAGCTCAAATATCAAGCACCTACATATATATTTGCGAAGGACATAAGACATTCAAATTAAGAAACTAAAATGATAGTATGAGCCCTCTATTCTCATTACACCTGTGAACATGAAGATTGGTGCAGGAAATATGAAAGGAACAAATAAATTTGACATCATTTTCTGTGAGTTCACCAAAGCAATTGCCAATCAATGAAGTTAATACCAAAATTATCTACTGTATGTTCAAAGAGAAAAACCCTTCTCCATAGTAAATCTGGAAGGTAAGTTTTACATACCAGATAACACCTACAAGCCCAAAAACATAGAAGACCGATTCCCAACCAAAATTCTGAATAATCGTGGGAGCCAACAATAATCTACAATCACAGATATGAAAATTTAAGATCAAATTCATGGTGTTCAGATAAGAGATAAAAAGTAGTTCAAATTAATAAATCCGATAAAAAAGGTAATAATTAACAAAATTTAGTACCCCAAAACACTTCCAATACTGAGCCCACCAAACACTATTGCAACAGCCCTAGAGCGTTCTTCCAATGGAATAGACCTACATTATAGGAAATAGTACAGAATGGTTAAAGGAAGATCAACTGATCTGAGCAACATGGATCATGAATATGCAAATAAAATAAATACTGAAGAAGATATTTATTCCAGGAGGTTGTGCTGCACAGGGTCTGACCTGGCAATCAGGTCAGTTGCAGCTGATGGCGAAACACCTTCTCCTATACCGACCTGAATGGACGAATGGGTAGAGCAAACAGGCAAAATCAAACAATGAAAGACACCAGAAAATGGAACTTTTTTTTTTCTTTCCTTCCATAAGAGGAAGGAGTTGATTCTATTTAATCTGTCAGCGATGTCCTCCTAGGAAGAAATGGGTTGTGAGGGGGGGTGGGGAATAAATTTGCTCTTTCCAAAAATAAAAATCTCAGTAATGTAATATCTAGTACCGGATTGTTTTTTCAGGAACCTGATTTTTAGGTTTGCTTTTCATAAGATGTTTAGGTTTTTGTATTCAGACTCTTGCTTCCATGGTATTAATACAACCAGTTGACTGTAAGCCTACTTTCATTAATATGCCGTAACAGATTGGATACTGGTTGCTCACATTTAATCAAATTTTTATTTTTGCCTTTTGTCTGTTGATGGGTTTGTATATGCAATCAAAAGGTGAAAAGCTTACCAGAACCCTTGACAAAAGAAGCCCAGGCATAAATCCTGCTGCCACTGGCACAAGGGCAGTAGCCAACGACCATACAAGCACGCCCACTTCCAATACTTTTCTGCAATATGTTAAAGAATCAAGATTCAGTGTAATTAGAACAAGGCAAAATTAAATCTTCTGGTCAAATTGAAATTAAAACAAGAAACAAGAAACAATATTTCAGATTGTTATCCTTCTTAAACCCCCAAAAGCCCATCTCCCACTCAGATTGCTATTAGAAAGTAATTCTGACTGTTAATATCAGTAGACCTTCCTTCTGTTCATTTAATTCAAAATTTGTAATCTTCTTTAATTAGTATGTAATCAACAATTCATAAATAAAGGATATAAAATTTTTGAGAAGTACAAAGGATATAAAATTGAGGAAGTATATTAGCATATTAAAATTCCTACTATTCTGTCATTTTTATTATCAAAGTCTACCACCTTTTTAGGCTTTGAACCTTGGAAAAAACGAGTTTGTGAAATAACAAATTTAATATAAACACACAGTTATTTATTTATTTATTTTGGATAAAAGGCTATTGAGCCCATTTTTTAAATACTAGAACCAGTTCGATACAACCAACTTGTAACTGACCCATCAACAATGTAGGAATATAACACCATTCACTAACCCACGGAACATGAAACACACAGTTATTGAGTATGTCGAAGATCAACTAGTGAGAAATTTTCTGTCTTTGAAGCTAATCCAGTTTTTTTTTTTTTTTTCTTTCTTTTTTTTTCTTTTTGGTTTAATTTCATGAAAGAACCTTGGTGTACATAGGCTCACTTAGCTTATATACTAAGTAATTTGTGCCAGTTTAGGTATATTGAGCGAAGAGAACAAACAGGCAATGGGTAACAAATTTGTATAGTTTCTCTTTGATAGAAACAGGTAGCTATGTAGGACACTTTATAAAAGAAGAAAACTAGAATAAAAGATGGATTAAGCAAATGAATATTGTGTCTTCCATTAACGTTGGGAACTGTTGAAACTTGGCTTTGGTAACTAATCATTGCAAAGGAGGAAAAAAACACCTTCCACCGAATAATTTGGCCAGCCAACCACCTGGTAGTTGGCTTAGAGCATAGCCCCAGAAGAAAGAGGATTGCACCAATCCCGCTGTGGACGAGTTCCATCCAAACTGGTGTGACATGGGAATTATTGCAATGCTCAAATTCACCTGCAATCATCAACAAATAAAATCCTCTAACACAGAGCACAAAGTGTATGGACATATTGTAAATAATGGAGGTGCTTGCAACTAATTGAACAACTGATGCTAAAGAGGGTTTGTTTTGTCAGTTCTCGACTCTTTAACTATCCAACAGGTACATCATAATGGTTCATACTTGCATTACAATTACTCATGATTCGCATACCAGTGTTACAAATTGGGCAGGTAATTTAATGGTAACCAACAACAGACATTAAAACACTGTCAATTTTGAATTCTGATCAAATGCAGGTATTCAAACTGTCCATGTCTTAAACCAACTGGTACCAATTATGCACCCACCCCCTTATCTACCTTGTCCATGTTGCATATAACAAAGGCTAGAGACGTGGCACCGATAAGCTTATACCGCTTCGGCAGCCCATTCAACCACCACTTCTCCTCTCTCACCACCACCTCCCCCTCAACCTCCTCCACTCCATCAACAACCGGGACGCCACCAGGGGCCGCCCCTCTCTCAACCAGAACCTCGCCCGACTTCCCCTCACCGCTCAAGCACGAAACCCTAACCCTATGATTCAAGCAATAAACCGTACCAGTGCCAGTACTACCACCACTCGGCACCAGCACAGGCCGGTACCTCCCGTGCCGCACCGGACGGAAGCATAGTCTCGACGGACGGAGCGCCGTGGACGCCGCCGCCATTCGCGTGTAAATTCTCGGTTCAATTCGTCTCCGAATCGAGAGAGAAAGGGAAGGGATTTCTCATGGAAAACGGTAACAACAATGTCGCATCAGGAAAATGAGTTCGAAAAGAAAAGAAGAGAAGTGAACTATGAATTCAGAACTCCGCATAGAAAGGATTTCATATCCGCTGTTATCTTGGTGATGGCAGAAAACTAAGGCAGCGGATCTCAACCATTCAAGGTACTTTTGCACGAATCTCGAGATTCCTCCCTGAGAAGCTATGTCTAATTGAGAGCGTTCGATCGAATTCAACGGCCCAAATCGCGTACCGTAGTTTCGCTGCCATCACCAATATGTAGCGGATTTGAATCCGCATAGAATAGATGCTTTTCGCATCTTTTGTGAGCGAGGAGAGTAGTGAAAAATATCGGCCGTAGGATGGTGATCTGACGGTTATTATAGGAGAGATGGCTGGCCGGGAGAGTGAAGAGTGAAGAGAGTGGAGCCGTACATAGAGAGAAGGAGAGAACGCCGCGTGGATGAACGGGAAGCATGAATTAGGGGCCACATGTTGAGAGGCCTTTTTTACTTGGACATCTGGACAATGCATTGAGTTGTTTTCTGGTAAATAATTAGTGAAAACATGTCTATCAATTTATCAAATGGATGCATTATTTTTTTTTTTGTTATAGGAAATCATCTAACTTTGATACATTTGGTCATTTGTTACTAATTCTATTAAAATTGATATTCACAAAAATAATAGAGACGTCTACATCTCAAAAAGAAAATAATGCAAGTTATTTTTTTAGAGAAAATCTTCTTGTCCCTTCCTTTTATCCTCCTTAAATGTCTCACACCAAGATTTCATTAAGATTCTAGTTTAAGATTCAGATTTTCACTAATTATATATTTATTTTGACTCTAAAAGTCGGGTCCCACCACTTAATAGTCAAATTTGTTGTATCATAGCGTTATAGTAAATAACTGTTTGTGCAAATCTGATGTTCATACCTATTCTTTGAGATATTCATACATTCAACGATGAGGTGTTCATAGTTGATGTAGTTTTTTTTTGAGGTGTTCATAGTGGATGTAGTTGGTGTTCATACCTATGCATCGAAGATCCCGCGTGGGTCATCCAAGATTCTGCATGGACCACCCAAGATTCCATATTTTGGTGAATAACCGTCCGCCCTAATTCAAGTGTTCATACAATGTATTGTCAGGTGTTCATATCTATTATACAATGTACAGGAGGGTGTACAAAGGGAGAACATTTAAAGGGGATTTTTTTGGGGATAGCATACCTATGAAACCAGAAACCACCATAGTCCATAGAATCATGCGCGCGCCAAATCTGCTACTGTTATTCTGTTAACAACTTATTATATAAAAAAAAAAACATACCAACGACAGAATAAGTGAATATACTGTTATACCCTTCCCGGCTTCTCCCAAAGGACCCAAACCGACTCGACCTTTCTCATTCCCCGTTTCGTACTTTTAGCCACATTTAGATCAGACCCGACTCCTGTCGGAAAGGCACCCACTCAGACCCAAACCCAAACCCGAACGCAACAACACGACCGTAAACAGACTCCACCGAATTCCTTTCCTCGAGATGGTGGTCACGACGCGATCGCAGTCGCGGCAGCGCGACTGGACCTCGCTGCCGGGCGACATCGCGGCGCTCATCGCCGATTTCCTGCTCGCCGACGATCTCGCCCACTTCGTGCGCCTCCGCGCTGTCTGCCGCAACTGGCGCGACTCCACCGCCTTCCTCCTCAAAACCCGCGCCGGGCTCTTCCTTCCCCGCGACTGGATCCTCCTCCCCTCCTCCCCGCACGGGCCGCCTCGCGCGGATCAGCTCGAATTCTTCAATACCGCCTCCGGGAAGCGCTTCTCGATCGAGGTCTCGCTCCTCAGTTCCGATCCCGGGTACTCCCTGTACAGGTCCGTGAACTGCTTTCTGGTGCTGGTGGAGAGGATGACGGATGGCCCGACGGTGCTGTACAATCCGTTCACTCGGTCGCACGCCCGGATGCCGCCAATGGCGGTGTCCAGATGCGGGAAACCCCCCGTGTTCTTGTCAATGTCGCTCATAGGAGGGTATGTTACTTCTACCGCTGTTTTTTTCTTGATGCACTACCCGGCTTACACCAAGCTGGTGTGGAAGAATCACGGAGATGACGCGTGGTTCTACTCCGATACGGGCATTTCGTGTTACGATTACTGTTTCGACGATGGGTTCCTGTATGGGATGGATTTCGACCGGGGTTTGGTCCGGATCAATCTTGTTCTGGCAAATGAAATCATGGCGGATCCTGTCGTTGAAATCTTAGCTCCCTGTCCCGTGTCGCACGAACTTATCGTGGAGATTGCTTTTCTCTTTAATTGCGGTGGGAAGATTGTTCTTGTTCTTTTCTCGAATGACGAGAGCGGTAACGACAGCTACGATGTCTTCCAACTAGACCGTGAGGATAGTGCGTTTGTTATGACCAAAAACATCAACGAACATGCTATTTTTGTCTCTCTAGATAAGAACTTTTCAGTGTCATCGAAGAAATTGGCTACCGTACCTGCGAACTCTGTGTTCCTGTGCGGATTGACGGGTGACAAGGTGACGCGGTACGATGTGTGTTGGGAGATCTCCGAACCATATTCTTTTGAGTATGATTCTTGTATCGGCCACCTTATCCGATATTGTTTTGATGGTGAGTTTGTTTCTACAAATCATTGTTCTAATTTATTCTATTTGGTTTGTTTTATGTAATATGCATGCTTTTATGTTCTCGAATTTGACCTTATTAAGTGATTTAAACAGGTGCTGAATGAATAAGATGTGTTGCTCTCTTGTCGAGACTGTACTACTCCTACCTTGCAACAACTTCTATCATCTAGTTTGTGTGTAGTATATGTAAGTTTATTCTCTCTTGTGTAGTGTGTCAAATAGTTATGTTTCTGGAGTCTAACTCGAGTACGTGTATAGTTTAAATATGAGTATAGTTTAGAAATGTTTTGTTTACTATGTATACTTGTATATATTGGTCTGGCAAGTGTAACAAATAAATTGTCAACTGAAGTGAAAACCGTGTAATGTAACATTCTGATGGATCCATGAACTTGTACTGTTCCTTCTCGCTGATTAAAGTTGACAGCACCCAATGTTTTATGTTGGTTTTTCTGTGAATTACATATACATTTGAATGATAGCTCCATTTTTCTTAACATGATTTCAACAGACAAATTATTAGTTTATGATTGTCTTGCGGTGTTCTTTTTCTAATTACTTGAATCTTTTATCTGTTGTCGTTTGATAGACAAGTCAATTTGAAACGGCACAAAATTAGTGAATGCTGATAATGATAGTACGAAGGTGGTTCAGCAGTTACAGAAATATAAATCGTTCTTTCAATTAGCTGCACAATATTTTCAGCAGGATTGAAAGCAGTCATTACAATTAACTAAGCGATAATGATAGTGAAATCACAATAGTAATGAATGCTGAGCAAAATGAATGCTAAAAAAGAAAGATTCTCAAATCGAACATTTTTTCCCTTTTTCATATGAAATTTTTCAGGGATCGATATACTCGAACTTTATCCAATTTTTCTGAATTTGTGTTGATGGGCTTCAAAGGCAGACACTTACAAAAAGAATTCGGAAACTCCGGTATGAATTTGATAGGCCCGATACTTACACTCTTGGAGCTATACACTCGTCTGATTTGCCAGAAAACTTTAGAGCCCAATTAGAAGAAAAAAATACGAGACGCACATATTTTTCCCAAGCAAATGAATGTACATACATACATGATACATCCTTGTTTTGACGAATACAGTATACTGCAAATGGCCTAGTAGCTCAAGTGGTAGCTAACTAGGATGACCTCCTCTTACTTCCAAAAGGTTATGAGTTGAATCCGCCATAGGCACAAAATAAAAAGTTTCAATAAAACTGGTGGAGTATTCCACTTTCTTCAAAAAAAAAAAAAAAAAGTGAATACACTATACTAGTGATTAGTCTTCATTATAAAGAGGTCTAGAACATTTATATTTCTCAAATGACCGATTTAGTGCAGTAGTTCAGTATTTTTTTTTTGTTGAAACCAAGTATGCACCTCAACATTATACCTCTTTACGAAGGACAGATTATAATGATTTCATTAAATCATTGATGCTCTTCAGTCCTCAATCCTCACAGTTTTGCTCCCCTAAGATTTTATTCTGAAAAAAGATTTGTCATTTTCATCAAAAAAAAAAAAAAAAGATTGGTCATCTACTGAGATTCTTCTCTCTTTTGTTCGGTTCGTTAAGGAGCAATAATAAATTAATAATGTAACTTATGATAGACACACATATTGACAGTATAAATGGGTCACAAAAAAGCCTTTTAAATGGGAATAACCGGGCCTAAAAGATGCAATAACAACAAATTAAATGGAAAAGGGATGGAAATCAGTGTATTGAATGAATACGCTAGCAATTATTATCCTTGATCATAGAAAGTCAGAACATTTCTTTCTCTAATAACCTACAACTTGACAACTTGTCCATTATAAGACAGAAATCTAATTGGACAAGCTGTATTTTTTTCAACTTAAAAAAAAAAAAAAGACGACTTGCACAAAAAACACTTGACTTAATATAAGACATTTTACGAAGGACATCTGTATTTATCATTAAATTCTCTTGAACCCTCAGACTGTCCCTTGATATTCTATTGAGAAACCAATTTGACCGTATCTATAATCAATCTATCCGAATTTTTTATTAATAACAAAAAAAAAAAAAGAAATCACTGGAAATAACGTTGTTAAGGTAGAAATCACAAAACTAACAATATCAGATATATTATATCCGTCCCTTGGACAGATAGAGCGTTTCTTGCCAGCGGACGGATAGAAGGTTTCAAACCACTGGTCAGATAGCTTATTTCAAACCGCTGGACGGAAAGAACATTTCAAACCGGCTTCGTACTTCATGAAGGTGCATTATTGTCGTGACAAGGTGCATTATTGTCGTGACAAGGTGCATTATTGGTATGGTGAATTAGCATTGCCCCGTGAAATTGCATCATCTTCTCTACAAGAAATGAAGGTTTCTTTTCTGATCAATCTAGGAAATATATATTTATATACGTTCTTTTATTTAAATCACTCAACCAAAGATTATTGGAATCGTTTTTTTTTTTGGAACATTATTTATTTAAGCAAAACGTGACATTATTATTTTCTTTTGGTTAATGTATGATAGTTAGAAAAAAAACAAAATGTGAAAATTTATTTTTTTATAAGATAATGCAAGTCTACGGATAAGAATTGTTGAATGAATTTTTGTATATATACGGTCAGTGTGTGTGAATTGTCTAAATGGCTAATACATGTGTTTATTAAATTTATATGTCCGGGCTCCTACCACTTAATTATTTCTTGGTTGAAATATTTTCAATTTTTCAGGATGATTCCTATTGTGATATATGCTGCCAGTAATATTATCAGAGGACCAAGAGGAGTCGACTATGACACTCAACCAAGGTTTTCAATACCCGGAAATGAACAAACATGCTTTGATGATGTTAGAACCATGATATACAGACGGCTTGGATTATTGGAGAGTCAGCATTCTCTTAGTATCAGAGCTGGGTACAACACAGCAGGTGGCACCACTTATCAGTTTTGTTTAACTCCTATTCGAGATGAGATTGAGTGGAGAATGATATTCCAAATGGCAGCAGCAGAAATGAATTGGAGAATGGTTGAACTATATGTTGATGTAATACAAAATGATAACGCCGGTCTTTTTTCCGAATAGCCTACCTGGTACTAGTAATAGGATTGAAGAGATTTTGCCTGTCTCAACAAACCAAGCTCAACAAAGGTTTGAACCTTATTCAGTAATGTTCAACCCTGAAGAACAAAGGCCCCCCCAATCGAATAGCCACTGACCCAAATCCTAACTTTGAGAATCCTAACTCCAGTCCCAATGGCTCTCCTATAATACATTCACCAATGATCGTTGACAACATAGAAGTCGGGGATAATCCGAATGAAGTGAGGAGGGAAGGAAATGATGATGATGATGACTAAGACGACGGCGTACCAATAGAAAAGGATGGATGGGATATTGGGGAAGATTATTGGGACTCTGCTGATGATGATGACGATGATCCAAATATGATCCTCAGGAACACATACAGCATCGAATGGTTGCAAAAGACAGGGCAGAAAAGCATCGCCCAGTACGTGATTTTAGTGATGTTTCTGAAATAAATGAAATAGATGTTCCTTCACGAGTCCAATTTGACAACCCTTTTTCAGAAAATCGAACATTCAACTCTAAGGAAGCTTTCCAATGGGCAGTTAATGATTACCATGTAAGAGGAAACATTGAGATCAAAACAGATAGGAGCACTAAATCATTAATTGTGTATGAATGCAAAGACATTCTTAGATATCGTTGGAGGCTATATGCTGTATGTCCCAAGGGTAGCCCATTTTGGGTTATCAGGACTAACTCTTATGAGCACACATGTGTGTCAGAAATTACCCGTTTAGATCATGCACAATTAACTGCCAAAATGATAGCCGGTGCAATAAAAAGAGAATTAGCAGCAGACATGAATTTAACTATCAAAGGTATCCGTGCATTGCTAAGAGCCAAATTTCTCGACAAGTGCTGTAATGTAAGCCTTGTCAAGGTTTATATGTCCGATCTGAGCAATATGAAATAATCCAAGATTTTTCAGAGCTGACTCGCATTAATTGTGGATTATATGGAATGTGAGTCCAGTGTCCTTTTGCACTCAATGAGCTTTTTGGCTACAAAATTTATAGAAAAAATAACTAATTAGTAATTTGTAATAAGATCCATCATATAACATGTCAGATGTATGTATATATACTCATTTTTGTTTTCTGTATTAAAATTCATGTTGCATTTGAACTATATTTTTTATTCAGAGCAATTTCTGATGTCCTTTAAATTAAAAAAAAAATAACAGGTCAAGATAAAATCATTAGAAAATTGTACTGCAACCATAACACGATAGATGACTTCCATAATCTAAAGTACCAAATGCAAAAAATAATTTATTAATTAAAAAAATAAAGAATGTGGAAATAACAATAGTAACAATAAGACGAAACAAGATTAATATAATGGGAAGAGATAAAACATATGTGCTTACATGAGTGCGAATTAGTGAAACTCTATGATGATAAAGCGACATTTGTAGCAATGGAGTTAAGGGTTGTTGTTCTGGACTGAGAATTGGAGTATGTAGTTGCGCTGCCCCGGTCTCATCTGTGCCCGAAACATTGTGATCGGTGTACCCCTGACCACGTCCTCGACCACCCCGTATCCGTCCTTGTCCCCGTCTAGGTCCCTGTTCCGACGTAATTTTAAATCTACAGTATTTAGAATGACAAGGAAGTTTACAATTAATAAACGAATATAATAATTTAGGTCTAAAGCTTGTAAATATTTATGACTTTTCCTATGCTAATGAGTGTTGTTTGAATTTTAGTTATTCGGTTATGCATTTTAAGCAGCCAAGCTGGTTGATAAATATAATATCTGGCTCTAATTTCAATACTCTACCTAGTTTATTACAAGATCTTACTGATCTGCATTTATTCAAAGAACAAGATGAACAATGTAGTCAAGATGAACATAGAGTACACTGTCTAAAGCTTGTAAACTACAGAGCAACATCTTTTCCCTCTTTTTTTTTATTTTACAAAAATAGAAAGAAAAGGCGTGGCTGACTTGTAGTGGTAAGCTTCTAACTCACCTATTGAAACTCATTTTGGAAGCAACATGATAATATTGTTCATAATCCATCCAAACAAACAAACACAACGGTTCAAGATACTCAATTTTAGAAACTTAAATACTCAATTTTTTAGAAAAAAACTTACTAGCATGTGAAGAGAACGAATTGAGGAACTGAATGACGGCCCCAATCTGTCGTTTCGTTAAGTGGTCGAGCGGCAATGGTGGTAAATGGGAGAGCTTGTTGCTTCTTTGGGTGTGGAGAGAACAAGTAAAAAAATTAGATTGATTGGGGAAGGGATTGTCTAGTTTTTTTTTTTTTTTGAATTCCTGGGACTGTCTAGTTGGAAGGGAGCAAAAATTGAGTGGGCCCGAGAAGGATATGTTCTTTCCATCCAGCGGTTTGAAATAAGCTATCTGACCAGTGGTTTGAAACCTTCTATCCGTCCGCTGGCAGGAAACGCTCTATCCGTCCAGGGGACGGATATAATATATCTGATATTGTTAGTTTCATGATTTCTACCTTAACAACGTTATTTCCGTGATTTTTTTTTTTGTTAATAAAAAATTCGGTCAATCTATTGCTTCAGTCTCCAGAACAGAGTTTACGAAACCAAATAAATTAATAATTGGTGTAATGTACTTGCTCAAAAAAAAATAATTGATGTAATGTAAAGTCATGAGAATGGATATCTCCAGTCTCCTAGTGCCTCCTACTTTAGGCGACTAGGCGGGTGCTCCGGACAGCAGGTAAATTACTCCACACAGTTTTCATATCCAAATCTGACCAAAATGTCCCTATAATATGTACGATTCATTATACTCACCCTGGCATTCTGGTCAGATTTAGATTACAAAAGTATTTTAAAAAAACCCGAGAGGTCCAAACCTGACCCGAGAAATCCGGATAAAAAGGACCGACCGGCCCGACCCAAGGGTGTGACCCGAGTAAATTGGAGGGTCGGTCCTTGAAGGAAAGAAATCCAACCCACAGAAAATTTTCCGAGGAAACCCGACCCGAGCGAACCCGGGACCCGACCCGAGATACCAGGGTAACCCGGGGTAACAAAAAAAAGAAATAAAATAAATAAAAAGTCGGAATCTCGTATATGTTAGTAACATAGCCGGTCCCAAAACCGAAAATTAAAGTAGGATAACTTTTACTTTTCAAAAACAATTAGTAATATAAAATATATACATTTCGGATCAGAACAAATAATATTTTTAATATTGAATATATATTTATGTTTAAAATAAATAATTTTTAATTTTTTATATTATTTTAAGTACTTTTTCCGATTTTTGTAGTATAAAATAGATATAATAATTTCTATATATTTTTTCGTTTCTTTTTTTGTTTTTCGGAGTTTTCTATTTACCATATAAACCGAACAACCCGGCAAATCCGACCCGGACAACTCAGGCAAACTGGACTGGGAAACTCGAGCAACCTGGTAGGAACAGTGTCAAGTTAGGTTCAATCTCCATCCTCCAAAAATTTTTTCGAGGTTTCCCACCCCGAGCAACCCGGTACCCGAAGAACCCGTGGATTGGAGCGGGTTTGGACCGACCCAGACAGTCCTTAAACACTAGATTTAGATTACAAAACCTGCCCTCAAGTAATTTTGATGCTGCCGGCTGCCCAGAGTGGAGACTGGAGATATCCATTCTCTCCTCTCCACTCCAATCTCCACTGTGCCTTTGCCTTCGCTTTGCTTTGCGAACCGGATCGGGATCACCTACTTTTCTTTAGAAACAGAGAGTCTGCTTTTTTGATCCGACGGTTGAGAAACATCGATATACTTTGCGATCCGTGCTGTAACCGATCCCGACCGTTTGATCGGAATAGCAGAGTCTGGTTGTCTTTTCAGAAACGCAGCGGATTCTGATCCTCGCGAACCTCACCAAACACCTCCCACTCACTCGATCGCCCTCTTCCTCCCACTACTCCCTCTCGCGCGCATCCCATCCTCCGTCCGTCCGTCCGCAGATCGATCGATCGATCGATCGGTCGCCGGCACTCCTCTGCTCAGATCGTAAGTTCTTCGTTGATCTCCGATTCCTCCTCATTGCCTTCATCCTTATTTATCTCCCGATTTTTACCTTCTTTTTTTTTTTTTTCTTTTTTTTAGTGTACTGTTATAGTGAACTTGGATCGGCATCTCTCGAATCCGGTCTGATTTGTTCGGGAATTGCTTGTGCTCTGTGAAATACCTGAAATCTGTCAGTTAATTAATTGATTAATTGGCGGCGTCCGTGCTGAAATCGTTTAAAAAAAAAAAAGTTATAATTTTGTGCAATTTATCAATTAATTTGGAGAGCCTGTGTAGTGCATACTTCAGAGGGTTTCATTACAGAGAAGTAGAAAAATGTTCCTTTTTTATTAATTAATTAATAGCTAAGGATTTTGTGTACCAAAATAAATTCATCTCCGCGCGTGGGCGTAGTCCTTTTTTGCAGATGATATTATGCAATTAATTAGATGCAACAAACTTCTCCACTTAATCTGTCATGTCTTGATCATCATTGTGAATTTTGATTTCATATAATTTTTTGTTTTGAGATAAAAACGAGGGTCAAGCCACTCAAATTTGAATGTCTGTAAAAACCCTCCCATCTGGGTTTCGAACCCGTGACCTCCCACACAGAGAGCGTTGCCCTTAGCCACTAGACCAAAGGCTGGTTCTTTGATTTTATATAATTGAACTTGTGACCTTTTGGTTTCATTGCTTATAAGTTGTGAGCAGCCTGAATTTTGTATGCATTTTTATGCACCGGTCTGCATGGAGTGAAGTTGTTTTTGGTCATTTGTCAATGTAATAACAGGTAATTAGTGGGACTATGGCTGGTTGCTCTCCGCCAAACCATCCCCGCGCCGACACGATATGCCGAATGGAAGCTGCGAGCGGGTCTCACACCGTGAAAATCGTGGCCTACTCGCTGTCCAAGGGCCTTGGGATTGGCAACTTCATAGAATGTGCAAAATTCTCCTTGTACGGCCATCAGTGGGCCCTCCTTTATTACCCCGATGGGATTTACACAAGGCAATTCAACTACTGTATATCGTTCTACCTCAAGCTTCTCACTGAAATACGGGAAGGTAAAAGTCTTGGTTCCCTCTTCAAATTTATACGGACTGTTTTGTAATTTATGTAAGCAAAACCTATTTGTCATTTTTCATTTTCATTGATGGGTATGAGGGTTTAAACCAACCAATACGGTATATTATTGGCTCTTGCTTCCATTTCCCGCGTCTAGAACTCAAGACAAATATGGTTTTTCTTCTTCACAGGATTTTTGTCATTAGCAATTGTAGCACTTAATATCTTTAGAAGTTTTGCAAACCTGGTTTATTGCTAGTTTCAGATGTATTGAAGCATTCTGATAAAAGAAGAAGCATTGAATCTTATTTGCAAATACTTTAATGCAGCAATCCTTTTTTTTATTTCATCTTTGCAAATCATCTTGAGTTTGTAACACAAGCACACATCTGAGAAGGAGGATACAAGGGTTCTTATTTATCTTAAGAATTTTAAATCTTCAACACAGCAAAGGTTGTAGAAATACACTTGAGTATTATCTTTATGATTCGTACAAGTACATGAATTATTTTTATTTCTAACACTCCATCCCAAGTATTGGGATTTAAAAACCAAAGTGCTATTTAATGATTTCAAAAAATGATGCAATCTGTCTTTATTACTGAAGAGCAGCTGTGTACTCTTAACCTGGCAAATGACATTTAATAGTCTGTTTGAAACAGGTGAAGGTGAAATGAAGGTTGTTCTTGAGTTTAGGCTTCTTGATGATAAAGGCAAAACATCAACTGATGCATCAAAGAGTGCACGGGTGACATATCTGAAGAAAGGAGATATCAAGGGTTTCGATGAGTTTATGAACCGGTACTTTGGAGAACTTACATTTCTTATTTTTTATGTTTATATAGTATATATTTAGCAATACGGCTTCATGAATACACATGGAATTTAGTAATATGGAATTTTGATGACTGCCGATTTGCCTTTTGAATTACATTAACAAATTAGCGGGGCCCTAATATAAATTTGTTGAAACGAAAGACTGAATTTGCTTTTCTTCGATATTTTTCATGGTATGAGTAACTTTATAGAAAGGCAAATATAATATAAATAAATATTCAAAACAAATTATTTTTTTTATAATTTAATGCTGCAGCCTCTTAGTAACCCATCTAATTTGAATAAAAAATTCTGGACTTTAACTATCACCATATCTTTGATGCATAATGTAACAGCTAAACACTTGCATCTTTTTGCTAACAGTTCTTACTTGGAGGCGTCAAATTTCATTAAGGATGACTCTTTTACAGTGAGGTGCACAGTACGAATCATAAAACCATGGTATGAAGAGGTGGTCAAGAGGCCTAGAGTGCTGGTACCTACTCCTGATTTACACGAACACTTTGGTTATCTCTTGGAGAGTGCGGAGGGGTCCGATGTGACATTTAGGTAATTTTCTGCCAGTGTTTACCGAGCCAAGCATTTGTTTCTTCTGTGAGACATGTTGCTGTTTGCTCTGAGTTTAGAACTTTGATTAGAATTCTGTCAGAGTTGAATCATTTACAAAGCCCTGAACTGAATTCAGTAAAACAACGGAATAGCAAGCGCATTAAAATTTTTGGGAAAACAACTCTTGTGGATGGAACTTTCTAATGCTTCACTTCAAAGTTTTCACTATCTTCTTAATTCAAATACAGCTGGACCAGGTCCTTGAAATGTCAAATAAAGAATTGTCATTTTCAATCCTCATCTTTTGTTTTATTTTCACTCGGAACATTAATGAAGCTCTAGTCATCACTGCGCTTGAATTATTAATGGTTCACACTTTTAAGAGCCAAAAGGGGAATATTGAAGCTTTTGGTACAGTATTGTAAAATTGATAATGCGCCTGTTGGCAATGTTTGTCTGATCAACTCTCATAGTTTAGTGGAATAATCTTCTTCAACTTTATTCTAACATCTTTTAATGAACTACAGGCTTACTGATGGTGCAACATTTAACGCACATAGGCTCATTCTAGCAGCCCGTTCTCCAGTTTTCCGAGCCGAATTATTCGGCCCAATGATTGAAAGCAAAACGAACTGCATAGACATCCAAGATATGGACGCATCAGTATTCAAGGCGCTGCTTCACTTCATATACACTGATTCCGTACCAGAACAATACGTCGAGTCGCATGCAATGGCACAACACCTGCTTGTGGCTGCTGATCGGTATGGGATGGAGAGGCTGAAAGTAGCTTGTGAGGATAAACTGTCTGGCAGTATTGATGTGGACAATGTTGGAAGCACCTTGGCTTTGGCTGAACAGCACAACTGCGTGCAGCTTAAAGCAATCTGTCTTGATTTTATTAGTAGGTATCAATGGGTTTAACTTAACGTCCATTTATCTGATGCGGCATTCTGGAGTAGTGCTATTGTGATCTTAGGAAATTAGTATAAGAGTGTGCAGGCACTTTTTCATATCTAGGTAGTAACTTTGTTAGATGAACTTCTAGAGGTATGATAGTTTGTAGTTATATGTGATGGTAGTAATGTTTAATTGTCATTTCGTGTATATGATTCTCGTTGTCCCGTTCTGGGTTTCCCCTTTGTTAACTGACTTGATAGCAGCGCAACAAATTGAAACGGTTGTTGATCTGTATATCCTGTGTCCTGCTTGAAGAGGATTTTAGAATGGAAACTAACGTCCGAGGATCTCTTTATTTCATGTGATCCTAAATGCAACAATTGGTTGAAATAGAATCTTGCATCTAGTTGATTGATCAGACATTTAGCTTTACAATATATATGAGATTGTTTACTGATGTGATCCATCCTTGTAACAGGTCTTTACTTTGTCAAATAAGTCAAATTGAAAAAATAATAACCTTTCATGGAATTCTCCTTGAACCATTTGTGTGCTAAACAACTGAAAACAAAAATAAAAAAAGGATAGAAAAAAAGAAATTTTTTTACTCATCATGTAATCTATTATTTCTTCTCCCTTGAAGTTATTTTCTTAGCCCCCTGGTCCAAAATTGAATCAAAAAAATATAACTGGCAAAAATGTTGGGCTGGGCATACCCAAAAGAAGAGGGGAAAATAAATAAATACTGTACGATTTACAACGAAGTGGCTTGCACTTCTTCTTGAACTTGAAGAGGAATTGCAGGTCGCCATGTGGTTCCATCAGGGCTGTCCATTAGTGCAATGCCTCGCACCTCCAACTCCTTTCTGATCTCATCTGATCTCTGATACTGCTTCTGTTTTCTTGCCGAAGTCCTCTCTTCTATTTTCTCCAGCACTTGCGCTTCCGTCAGTCCAGCTCGTACTAATGACTTCTCTCTTAACTGTTGCAAGACCTGCAAACAATAGTTAATTTTTGACTGAGAATTTCATTTATTCACAAATGCTTTCTACAAGGAAGTTTTTAGTTGGAAACTAAACACCATTTCCCAAAGCATGTATTAGTAGAGAAGCTTATTAAAGAAGGCAGCCCCATTGGGGGCATGTGCTTTATATCAAAGATGCAATGCAAAACTGTTGAAAATTGACCTTTGCTAATAGCCTAATACACAAATCTGGTGGCAGATTTAGAGTAGGGTCATTCCTTGCCGAACCTAGAGTGAGATAACAGATATCATGATTCAAGCAGATTGAAGGGGAAGAGTCCGGTAAAAATGTTCCGATAACCATAAAATCAACATTTAAGAACTATAACAATCTTAAAAAACCAAGATTTACTATAAATAAATGAACATTGTAACATCAACCTCAGAATAGCTGGCGGGCATTAAACCCAAAACACCAAGCACAACTCTGAACTGCCTTTCCAAAGCAAATAGTGACTCCACCCTTCTTCCTTCCCGTTTCCCCTGTTTATAAGATTACAAAAGATCAAAAGAGAACACACTAGTGAGTAGAGACAATTGTGAACTTAATGCCATATGACAATCACAGTTATGCAATTAAAATTTCTGTGCAAAAGAGAAAAAGAAAAGTGTCAACTTGTAAGATCAACCCAAATAAAACAAGTAAAATTTTAAACAAGTAATTAAGACGTTTTTTCTATGTTACAGTAAAAATTTTCAATTCTCTCAACCAAAATATTTCAAAAAAATATATATATGATAAACAGAGTCTAATGGAGGTCTGTGAATTATTGGTGTCTAATAGATGTACAAACACAGTCCCCAAACCTTAAAATTCCACAATTAATGAATTTTGTCCTTTTCTTCTTGGAGAGTTTGGAGGGTTAAGTTTACAGAAAATATAATACCTTACGGGTGTGTAGGAGGTCATTCATGAGCTTCAATGGATCAGAAAAGGCTCCCAATATAACAGCTGTGTTGAGGTCATCAGACATACAGTTATCCAATTCTTGGCTCAATTTTTGTACACACTCAGATGTATTAGGAGGCAGAGGTTCTTCCTTGATAGGTCTTTCTTCCACCGAAAGAAGTGTTTCACAATCATGCAAAGTCTAAAATAACAAAAAAAATAATTGCTTCAGATGTTGTCAAATACACGCACGTGTGCTTGCACATATAGTAAACCTATGGTGTTATGCACAGCAGCGATGACGGGTGCAATGGCACACAGATCTCAATTTTTAAATCAAAACATTCATTTGAAGATTAGAATCTTTTTTCTTTTAGAAATGCAGGTTTCACATATTTAAGCCAGTATACTTGACAAATTAACCTGGCAATTGGCCTTGTCATACAGAAGCCAATTGCAGAACTAGAACCTTCTATAATTTATAAAACAACCTTAGACGCACTAATGCATCCTCGGTGGTCTTATATTTAATTTTATCATTACTACAGAATTTAAGTTGCAACCTGATAAATATAAAATAGACGATCTGAAGCCGTATCTAGTTGCTCTCTAGAGTAATTGATAGTAGTACGATAATGTGTACCAAGCAAGAAAAACCTCAAAGCCAGGGCATGGTACAGCTCTGTTACCTGAAAGTATGAAATTACATATTCAACAAGTCAAAAAAAAAAAAACAAAAAACAAAAAAATTAAAAAATTAAAAAATTAAAAAATAAAAAAAATTTAACAGCAGTTGCGAGTCTAATGAGTAAAGGGGGCTTTCATTTTTAGAGGCATGGTAAAAGTACAAAGTGAACAAACACGATGATAGAGCTTTAGCGCAATGTACACCACATTTTTGGGTCTGTATCTGCTACCATAAAAAATTATGGCAGCATCATACAGCCCATGGAATTGATTTAAACGGCTGAAATTATAGAAATAGGGGTGCTTTTTTGTTGTGAGTTCCACCAGTCAGTGTCCCATGGCAGGTTCCCACCATAGATAACTATAGTAGCAGATACAAATTCCACATTTTGAGGGGCATGCATGAGCCAAAATAAAATCTAATGATTTCTTACTAAAAAAGTGAAATATTTTGAGGGGGTTTAAAGGATGCTTTTCAGTTCTTCACATTGTCATAACAAGTCTACTGTGCTTCATAGTGCCTTTAAAATTCTTGTCATATTTTTTCATTGACAAATGATAAAGGTGAGAAAAAGCAGGTGAAAAAAAAAACAAGGCATACATACTTGGCGTATCGTTGTGAAGTTTTTCAATGATTTTGACATCTTCTCCTTGTCTACATTGACAAAACCATTGTGCATCCAGAAACGTACAGAGCTCTCCCTGCAGGCTGCACAGCTCTGCGCAATTTCATTTTCATGGTGGGGAAATATGAGATCTTTGCCACCACCATGTATGTCAAATATATGGCCAAGGTATACATAGCTCATAGCGCTGCACTCTATGTGCCATCCAGGTCGCCCCTGGCCCCATGGGCTATCCCAGTTTGGCTCTCCCTCCTTAGCTGCCTTCAATCAGTGAAAAGTAAAACAAAATTCAGCTTAACTACAAAACTATGAAAAACCTTCAAGTAGTTATGGCCTTTTTATTTGAATTTGATCCAGAAATGAATGCTCCCATGAGCAGATTGTGAAACATAACAATAACAATACCATCACCGGTCCACTAACACCCAAAGAACAAACAACCACAGATCGAAGTGTCAAAAAAGAAAACTAGATGAAATGTATTGAGCACAGCTGTTGCATCTGACTATTTTGAAAACATTGTATACTTGAATTGAAGACGATATTCTTACTTTCCAGAGAGCAAAATCAGCCGGATTTCTCTTTCTCTGATCAACAGCAACTCTCTCCCCTGCTCTGCTGTCATCTAGGTTTCGGCCAGACAGACGGCCATAGGCTGGGAAACTGTCAACCGAGTAATATACATCACCATCTATGACATATGCACAATCATTTTGGATAATCTGTATAAAAGAGGGAAAAAAAAAAAAAAAAAAAAGATGGAAGAGCAGAATAACACATTTAAGGCGGAAGTGGCTTCAACTGAAAAAGTGAATGCTGGATTAACCCAACTAAGACTTCGAAACAAATTACCACAAACTTGTCTCGATTCACTACCAAGTTTCTAAGTGACTAATCAAACAAACAGTACTTCGGTGATCATAAAACTCTATTGTGCATTTTATCCAAAAGAAAAAAAGAAAAAAATATATATCATATAAATCATACATTTAAATAAGCCATTTACCTTGGTGATCATGTCTATAATTTGACCAATATGATCGGACACACGGGGCTCATGGGTGGGGGGCAAGCATTGGAGAGCAGACATGTCCAAATGGAACTCATCAGAGTAACGGGCGCTCAGGCGAAGTGGGTCTTCATTTGACTCCTTTGCCCTTGCAATTATCTACATTTTTTATCGTGGTTCTTATTAAGTCAAAGATAGAAGAAGGCACAGGTTTTGGGACCAAGCATTACCAGACTGTAACTTCACATTACAAAGCCAAAAAAAATTCTTTAAACCCTAAACCCAAAAAAATAACAATCAGGAAATCGGTGCATTATAATGTTATAAGTATGAGATTTCGAAACTTCAGTTTATCGGTTCCCAAACCTTCTCAAATCTCAATCACCCAAAATTATGAACAGCAGAATATAAATTTGGCTACTAATCACTTCACAGTTCACACGACGTAACTGCTGTCCAATAAAAGGGAAATTCCTTTGTCTTTCCCTCTTTAATTAATCCATTCATGAGATGGAGGAAGTCAGATATCACCTTATCATCAATGTCAGTGAAATTGCGCACATAGCACACATCATATCCCAAATACTTCAAATACCTATCATCGAAAAAATCACACGGAATTAATTAAGCAAGAACAGGGTCCAATTGGGACCGATCAAGGCACGCACGCCACTGAGACTGAGGCAATCCATCCATCACCTGAAGAGCACATCGAAGGTGACGTAGACGCGCGCGTGGCCGATGTGGCTGAGGTCGTACGGCGTGACGCCGCACACGTACATGCCCACTTTACTAGGGTCTCTCGGTTCGAACCGCTCCTTCCTGCGGCTCATGGTGTTGTATAGATACAGCTCCTTCTTGGACGCCGCAGTGGTATCGGCACTGGTGCTAACACCGGAGGTGGTGCATAGCGGTCGGAATGGACGGGAGAGTGAGAGTCGTTGGGGTTTGGTACTGGATGCGGGAATTAGGGACGGGGGAAGGAGAGAGCGGGTGAAGAAGGGGAAGGGGAAGAGGGAGAGGCGCTTCAGAGAGGCCGTGGGCAGGGCCATTGGGTGCTTTCCTTCAGCGCTGGATAGACATTGGGTTGGGTTCTGAACTCTCTAACGAGTCTTACGGGATTTCACATCGTCTGCAGAGGTAAAGTGCGGTATGGCACGTGGACCGTTGGATCGCCTCGATATTCGAGTCTGCACGAATCTTAAAGTGATCTAACGGTCCACGTACTATACCGCACTTTACCTTAACAGCGCGCTCCACAAAGGGGGGTGTTGGGAGCATCGGCGCTGGCCGCTGCTGGCGCTGGGTAAATGCTGGCATTGGGTTTTCATGGGTTATCGAAGCGTGCTTGTCCTCTACTGCGCAGTAACTCGTACTGCGCGGTCCCGACCGACCTTTGGATTTGTAGGTGTTTTTTAAGATTTGGGTTGGCGCAAATCTTGAAGCAACTCAATGAACTATATGCTGTGCAGTAAGATACTGCGTAGTAGGTGATAAAAATCCGTTATCGAAAGTGATACATGATAAAACTTGATATTTTATTAGAGAAATTATCTCTGCCAACCTTAACTATCCGGCCCCCATCCATCCTCAAACTAAATTGGTAATATTTTCTCTTTCTTTCTCGTACTCTCATCAATTTTGAGTGATTTTTTTTTTATTCTTGATCTTTCTATTGTATATATATATAAGTGTTCTATTTGATTGAGGATGTGAATTGCAACCGGTAAAAGTGATTTGTTGTATTTGAAAAAGAATTTTTAACTAAAAATGTGTTGGAGTGCGATTAAGAGGGTTTTTTTTAAGGGATGCAATTATCAACTCTCATTTTATTAATATTGTATGTACAGTCATTTCCAAAAAATCCCAAAAAAATACTTACATTTTTCAAAAATAGAAAATTTTTGTATGCCATAAGATTTTGATATAAAGAATTTATTGAGCCATATAAATCGAAATTTGAAGATGATTTAATAGGTTTTTAGAGATACGCTTACGGAAGAGCTATGTGAGCTTAACATCACGGTATATTTACTCATGTAATTAATTTTACTTGTCGTATATATGAATATGATGTACCAATACTGCGGAGTTTTGTTAGTTTCGAACTTTCGATTTATAAAATTGTCGGTGTATTTAAAAATTACGAAATCATTGACATTCAGGTAGAATTTTTTTTTGTCTATCCCTGAAATAAAAAAAATTAATATGACTATCCCTGATTCAAACATATTCTCTGGCTATCCCTATTTTCTAAACGTCAGCAGTCACATATTCAAACTGGACGCCGCTGTTTAGACATCTGCAGCTCCCACAAATAACAAGTCCAGCTGCCGGCAGTTCTGACTGCCCCACCCTGGCCGCCGGCGGTCAGAGGGGAAAACTTAGCATAGTGGCTCGGTTTAATATGTCATTTTCCCTTCTGACCGCCGGCGGCCAGGGTGGGGCGGTCAGGACGCCCGCGGCCTGACTTTGGCATCTGGTTCGGGTCAGTGGGAGTTGCACATGTCTAAACTCCAGCGTCCAGTTTAAGCATGTAACCGCCGGCGTTTAGAAAGTAGGGATAGCCAGAGAATATGTTTTGAATCGGGAATAGTCATATTAATTTTTTATTTATTTTAGGGATAGACAAAAAAAATTCCATTCGGGTAGCCTCTTTTATGCATCAACAGTTCAGCACGACAGAGTCTCAGATTCACAACTCGGGATCTCCTACCGCACTGCAAATTTGGCAGTGCGGTCCTAACTGTCAGATTTCATCGGGATCCGTGAAAAGTAATGAGTCCGGATCCCGACGTAAGCTGCACCGTTGGATCCGCGCTGCCGAATTGGCAGTGCGTTAGACGATCCAGACTCCAGATTCACGGACTCCTCCCAGACTCAAGAGTCCAACTGTCCAAGACAATAAATAAAGCTACGCCGCATAAACTCCTGCGAACGGAGGTGGCAAATCGGGCGGGCGGGTCGGGTTCGGGTTCGGGTCGGGCGGGTCGGGTCAGTTTGACCTTTTAGAATATCTCGGGTCAGGATCGGGTCGGGTGATGGGCTGGTCGGGTCGGGTCAATCTACTTTTTTTGGATCGTATGTTGATTTGAGTTGGATTGGATGCTATTTGATCTCGGGTCAGGTCGGGTTCGGATCAGGTCGGGTCAAGTGGGGTTAGTTTGACTATTTGAAGAATTTCAGGTCGGGTTCGAGTCGGGTCAGGTCGGGCGGGTTTCTCGGGTCGGGTCAGGTTCTGCCACATCTATGGAAATCGGAGAAGCCCCTCCTGCCACATTAGATCTTAAATGAACCAGTGAATCAGTCAGACTCGCCACCAGATCTGATATCGCCGCAATTCTGAGAGACGAAGAGGAAAGAGAATAGAAGTGGGTCTGATTTGGAATTGTTAAACCTAAATCTAACAATATAAACCTAACAATAAACGGTTGTGATCTAAATCCATCAAATCTAACGATGCATATAGGCCCTTCGGGCAGCCTGTAGGCTTTAAGACCAACCCTGAGCCTGGCCTGGCCCGTAAATTGGCCTGACCCCGCCCGACCCATTACATGATCAGGCCGACTGGGCCTGGACTTCAAGCAAGACAGATATAGGTAGACCTTCGGGCCACTGGGCTTAATTGCCATTCCTAAGCTGCTGCAGACCAACCACCCACCGGGTTCACGCCCTCACGGAACGGTAGTAATTTCTCAAAAGATTATAGTCCCACTTCTCTCAATCTCATCATGTCACTTTACCTCTCTCTCAGGCCCCAAACAACGGAAAAGAAAAGTGCAAAGAGCAAAACACAGTGACTGACAGAGAGAGCAACAGAGACTCGCATTTACTACGAGAGGGTGAAAAGTGAAAAACACAGAACCCAAAACCAACACCAACACCAACACCTGTCTCAAAAAAAAAACACCAACACCAAAAAGCAAAAAAGTCCGTTCCCCTTCCTTTACCGGCTCTCTAGAATCCTATCCCTACCATCCAATACCCCCCTTCCTCTGCAATTCCTCTGAAAAGACAAAAGAGTCCTCGTCTTTTTCCCTCCCACAGTCAGTCCCACTCTCCTCACTTTTGACACTTTCTCCAAACCTAAAAAAAAAAAAGAAAAGAAAGGGGTCCATTGGTCCAAATTCATATCCCCTGCTGCACTGTGCAGTTCGCAACGTGATCCGTTAGATCGTCTCGATATCCGCGCTGGCACGGATCTCGATACGATCCAACGGCTGGCGCTGTGAACTGCACAGTGCAGTAAGTCTGGGGATGAGCACTCGGTTGGTCCACCCATCCATTCATTAGCGATCACATCTGCTGTTGTCCGCATTTGGATAACAGGACCCTGTTATCCTAATCCAGACCGTTCGATCAAAATCACCGGATCCCCACCTTATAAAAAGAAGCCCATATAAGGCCGATCCGACCGTTCGTTTCGATCTAACGGTCTATATTGGACAAACAGGTCCCTGTTATTCTCAAAGAATAACAGCAGATACGGACTCCATCCATTCATTCATCTCGCCTCCCCTCGCAGTTCATATCCTCTGCCGCGCAGTACGTTACAGCGCAGCGATCCAACTGTTAGATCTGCTTTGAGATTCGTGCAACTCAATCTCGAGAAAGCCCCCCATAATCCTCGTCGTTGATTCGCTGTGAAGTAAAATACTGCGCAGCAGAGGATAACCACTCCTCGCCTCGCCACTGCAATTATTGGAAAAGAAAAGACTCCTCCGCACTCCGCACTCCGCACCTTTTTTTTTTCTTTCTTTCTTACTTTCTTTCCACCTGCTCTGCTCTGCACACACCGAAAGTCTCAGTCGCAGTCTTGGCGGGCGCCACTTGGAGAGGCCGCCATGAACGGCGGCGGGTTCTGGCCCGCCAAATGCAGCTCCGGCTGGCCCCCGCTGCCGCCCTCCGACCCCCCTCAGCAGCCTCAGGTAACAACTAACAACCTCCCTTTCGTCTCCTACCGAACGGGTTATTCCTCTTACAAAGGGAAGAAAACATTTTGAAGGATTGTGAAGGAAGTTTGAGCAGTTTTTAAAATCTCTGATTTTCATTAAATGCCGTTGACTCGTTACAGGCATGTTTTCAAGTACATTGTTTGTTGCCACTCTCTTATTAAAAAAGAAAAGAAGTACAATGTGCCAGGGTTTCTGGCAAGGGGCCTCCTATTATTGTTTATATTTATTTTGAACTTGATCAGTGGTGGTATAATGTACGCATGTTTTCATGATATAGTGAGAATTTTCATTGCAAGGGGTAGTTTTTACTCTGTGTTTGTTTGATTTCCTATTGCAACTAGAAAATAGAGAAAATAGAGAGAAAAAAAAAAAAAAAAACTAGAATTGTGACCATTAGAGTACAAAAATTGACATCACCTGCATGCAGTTGACAAAATTGATACTTTTGGTGTCAGATACCAATTGTTTTTCAGCTATTAAGTTTCATAATTCTTGCTGAACCCAATGTAGCTTCCATTGAAAATTTAGTGGAGCCTCAGCCGTGTTTTATTTTATGCAGATGGGCATGAACTCGATTGTTCCCTCACGGTTCAACATTTCGCAAGAGTTGGTGGGATTCGGTGGCATAAACCCAGTTCGCAGTCAACCGCACTCCACTGAGCTGAGAAGCCCACCACTTCCGCAGTTTTCGGGAAAGTATCCCAACTTCCAGAACTCCTCTTTGGATGGTCGACATCCTAATAATGTCCCTCAAGTTAATAGCACTGGATTTGCTTCTGGCCCTGGTGCTCTTCCTTTCCTGGAAGGTCATGGAAAGGAGGCGCAGAACTCAGTGTATGGCGGTTCTTTGAAAGCTGGTATGTCTAATTGGACAAACAAATATAAATTGAAAACAGAGATTTTTGATATGGTATATGAAGTCATAAAGGGCATGGTTTATTATAAGTTGGTAACATGGTGCTAATCTGATACAACTATGGGCACTGTTGTCATTTTTGCATTATGCTGGCTTTCCTGTTTGAGTACTCACTAGTTTTTTTAGTTGCGGCTACGCCGCAACCGTTATCATATATCATTATAGTGAGATGATAAAATTATTATCAACAACTATTTATAGATAAAAATAATTAGTTTTATAATTATAAAGTATATATGTGTCATGATACAAACAAAGAGCCAAGTTTACTATGAATAAATAATATTTAATTTCTCAATTTATGGACTAATTGACATTTAGCAGACAAATTTGAGTAACAATTAATGTAACAATTCTTATAAAATATTTTCATTTGTGCAAATCATAACGGCAAACGAAAAAAAAATCGTATTAATTGTGTAAAAATAATAAAAAAAATATGTAGAAGAATGAATTATAGAAAAATAGACCAGAACAGGGACACCTGTCAAGAGAGGTGAAGAAGGAAGAGACATGTGCTGAGAAAACAAATTTACTGCCTTACTGGGATGCACATGAATGTGAGACATACTTTTTGGGTCTATTTGAACTTGAATACGTTATAATAGAAAATGCGTAGCTGAAAACTTTTTGCCCGTGACAAACCAAAAGTGGCTATACTAAAAGATTAAAAAAAAAGTCCAACTTTTTTGAGTTGATTGTGCCAACGTAAAATAAAACACCATCTTATATTGACAAATTATCAAATAAGAAGAAGTGAAGGATCAATTAGTGATACTTATCTTGACAATTTGCTTTTAAAAAATATTGAAAGAAGTACTTAAAAAATGGAATAATGGAAAAACTTTTATACAAATGTTGTGAGCTTTGTATATCGATTATGTTTTAAATTTCAAGCGATTGGATTCATATTTGATAATCCTTCAAAGATAATTTAAATAAAAAATATTAAAATTTTTACGAACTTTTGATGAGCTATCAAACAACCAAATTGAATGAAATTTAAAATATTATCAGTCTATAAGTTCAATAATACATATATAAACTTTTTTCTAATTTTAAATATTTATTTAAAGGTTGTTTAAATTAGAATTGTTGAAATATGTACAAACTTTTGATGGGCTATTAATTAAACTACTTTCAAATTTTATAAAATTTGAAACAATATCAATTTATAATTTTCAAAAAATTATCTATAAATTTGAAATAATATCAGTAAAACTATTCAGACCTCTACGATCAAGATCCAACAACCAACAAACAACACAACATTCTAAAAAAAAAAAAAAACACTGTTCACATTGTACAGTTCATGGCCCCACAACTACTGTTCACGGGCCCTACCTTTATTGCCGATTGAAACATTATAATAATGGTCATACTTTTTGGTTACTGGCGTAGCAGATATACAAGGTTAGATCTAATTAATTCTGGTAAACTAAGTCCCCCAATGTGTCATATGATTTTCTTCCAAACCTTTCCTCTGAGATTACTAGTTTTTAATTTTCTTCTTGTATTATAAATATAGATCAAACCCAGAGTGCTTATCGAGTACAGACACTGGATTTTCGGGCGCCTCAGAAAACACCTGTTAATGCAATATTGTCATCTTGGCATGGTGATCAGCGACTTGTCTTTTGCATGAATGCTGGTTAGTGCACTAACTTCTCTTAGTTTTAAATTTTTGGTATTTGGAAGGAAAAGGCTGGATTTGGCACGTCTTGTGACTGATTTCTTTCCAAGATTCTGTTGGTTTGCTTGGGATGGGGTTTAGGAAATGTATTTACTTGTGTTTGCATGTCAAATTTTTTAAGTTTGTAGATTATCACTGATAATGTATTGCAATTTCATTTCAGTTGGAGAATTGGTATTTGCTTCCGACCATCTTGGAGTTATTTGCTTTTGCCATAGATCTAAAATGTCTGTGGCTGCATTTTGTGAGGTATACATTTTTATTATTTGAACTACTGGTTGTTAATACTCCTGAGATCTGTCTCGTTTCATTGGATTTTGTTTGCTTGTGGAGCCGCCTGAATCAGATGGTGCACTAACAATTCTAATAGACATACATAAACATTCATGTGAGGGGCCCCGCACACATTCCTCATTCTTATTTTGCAAAGCAATCATTAATCAATAATGATGATCCTGCTGAGACCACACCTGGATCACAACGGAATGGCACGTTACATTAGTAAAATCTGACTATTGAATTTTAAATATTCTTGCTATAAGTAGAACTATTCTTACTGTTCCTATTCCATGTAGCATTCGGGGGGCATCGGTAACAAGGCTGGTGAAAGTGTCTACATGGAAAATGGCATGACCATTGCACGCTGGGTTCAATTTTTCTTAGGAGTAAGTGTTTTCTTTTTTGTTTCAATTTTCTTATTTCTTATCTGATTTGACTTCTTTAAAAAACTAAATAAACTCAAATGACCACTTAAACAAACTATTAGAAAGGAAAAAAGGGGGCTCGTCATAATTTTTCAATTAACGTCTTTCTTCCGAATTTGGTTGCTGTAGATCCATAGAACTCACTGGGATTGGCCAAACAGCTCATCTTTACAAACAACCGTGATTCAACCAAGTTCTCTAGACCGGTCAATTGTTCGATCCTTTAATGAAATTGTTAACCAGAACCAGCTTCACAAGGCAGGAGGCCCCCCTACTTCAGAGACAAATGTTGCACATAACAGAAATTTGTATAAGCTTAACAACTTTTTATCACCAAACTGTACTTCAGCGGAACTAAAAGGAAAAACCAGCACAAGTATACCAAATGGTGGGTTTCAGCTGGTCTCCCACAGTGCAAATGCATCCAATTTCGCAGGACAGGGTGTAAGTCTTTGGAATGGTGTCAGGAACGAAAAAGATGTTTCTTCTTCTCATTTTGCTTCAAGATTTGAATTAAAGCTTGGGCAACAACCTAACCTTACTAGTAACCTATCAAAAGATGTAATCCCAACCACCAGGCAACTCACAACTGAAGTTGATGTGCAAACATATTCTTCCCAGCCTGCAGTGAATGAATGTGAGTGTAATTAATTAATTAACTTTACAGGATACAATCTTTCAAATGGTGCCACGTGGACTGACTAATGTGGTGTTGGAGTAAATTTTTGTATCATTTCTGCAACTTACATTAAAGCCAAATTGATATTCAAGTATGCCTAAATTATCAAAATCATATATATAATAAATGTTCCTCAATTAATTCATCAATGCACCTAAGTTTTCACTGAAACCAATTTAGCTCTAGTTTACCATCAATTGTGCATCTAAACATCAGAGAAGCAAAGAAAAAACAGGCCATAGTCTTGCTAACACTGATGTTAATTTCTGATAAATTAGCTTTTTAGTTGTTAAATGATGAATTCTTTGCTTTGTTCCACTGCAGGTCTGTCATTATCTGAAAATTCCGGATCTTGGCAAGTACAAAAGGAGCATCCTCACCTAAATCAAATTCTGTTAAATAAAACTACAAATACACATTCCCATAGCACTTCACCATCTGATGACTTCAACAGCGACTCGTCTAAAAACTCATCTATCTCTCTGTTTCTCTCTCACCTTGAGAGGAAAGATCCGCTAGAATCAGGTGACGATATATTAGGGATCACTGATTCTTTAAGGGGCTCCAATGACAAAATACTGGACAAATGCAAGAATGGTAATATCAGAGTGAATGAGGACAATTCCAATCTGAATTCCCATTTAAACCCATCTCGGACTGGTGGATTTCCCTGCAAAGTTACTGATGCTTTGAAGACATCTTCTCCAAATTCAGAGAGCCTGGTAAAGCACCCATAAATGTAATCTATTAATATGTTTCAATGTTTTATATAACATTCCAAGCAGGTAAGTTAGTTTTGGATTTATCCACCAGATTGTCCAATTCAGTACAGGAACTTCTTCTGTATTCATCCGTTGCAGTTTTGTTTACTGTTACTTTTATGGACCAACTTCAAATCAAAACTTAATTGGCTAAATTGAAGTTCTGTTGCATTGTTGAGGGACATTAAAACTTACTTGAGGTTGGATTTTATTGAGGCTTAGTGCATAATTTGATCATCTAATCTTATTTGCACTGGTCATGAATATGTAATTATTATTCTTGTTAGTCATGAGTTGTTAAATTCTGTTTGATCTCTACCATCCTTCTTTGTTGCAGAACTTCAAAAACCATGGTTTTGAGCTCATGGATAACTCCTGGCACGGGCCTGAAAAATGTGCAAGAGTTTGTGAAGCAACCCCATTACATGGAAGAATGTGCTGCCTTTCAAATCTAAAATTCCAGAATTCATTTGGCCAAGATAGTAATAACAAAGCCTTGCATGAGGGAGTGGTTCACAAATTTCAATGCGCTACTCACAGTGAGGTGTGCAGATTTCCAGTTAGGTGCATATCCTCTTGCGCTGTTTGTTCTAGGGAGCGATTAAGTGCACAGTGTACCTGTGATAGCAAAAAATCACCATACAGGTTATTTCTTTTCTAGAATCTACTGTTCTGATGTACATGTACAAGTATTGTAACTTCCAGTAGGGTACAAGTTTTAGCGTGACACTCACTCTTTTTCTTTTTTCCCTTCCAAATTTATTCCAATAGTGTTCATGAAACAATACCTACTTGTGGGGCACACTGCATTTCTGGATGCCATAAGCGTCCAATTTCATTGTTAGAAGACAACGGGGACTGCAACATGAGGGATACAAATAAAAGACCTAAGCCTTCATCTCAGTGTGAGTGCTCATGGAAGGATGTGTCCGGAAAAAAGTTCTGTGGAAAAGATTTTCCATTGAAAGATGCAGAGGGAACATTCTTAATTAGGGATAAAGAGATATCAAGTATATCTTCAGGGTCATCTGCTCCTGCTGTAACTGAATTATCAGTTGAAACTGATAAAGAATGTGAGGTGGGTCCTGCTGTCGTGAGTGTTTCAGTACCACTGCCAGCTGACGAGGCTTCATTGGTCGAAAAATGCGGTTCATCTGATGAGAAGCATGAAACATGTACAACAATAGAACCATCCCTCAGTTGGACCAGCAAATTGAGTACTCTTAAAGGAGAGCGAGCTGTGCTTCCAACTGCTAGCATGGCCAAGAAGCCATGCGATGATGTTGGACTAGTGAAGAGAGACAAAGAATTAGTGGAACCTATCCATAATAGACTAGTGAAATGTTCTGAGATGAAGGGAGTTCTTTCTGCAAAGAATAAAAACGAGAAGCTGGTGGACCAGGCCCATCATGGACCACAGTGTCATCCTGGGACAAATGAATCCAATCTTGACAAAAAAAGCAAAGAAAAACCTGGTTGCCTGGTTAACATTGAACCTGAGAACCATTTTGAGATTAGTGAAACATTTTCTGAGAAGAAGAAAGTGGATAAATCTGTGAAGGAGGTCCACCGTGGACCAAGGTCCTATTCAAAGATAAGTGAATCTTTTTCTGAAGATACAGAAGAAACTTCTGTGGCTTTGGTCCATCGTCGACCAATGAGCTGCTTCAAGGCAAACACAACATTTTCTAAAAGAAGTTGGGAACCCGAGGTAAATACAAGCTGCCGTGGACTAATGAATCATCACCTAGAAGCAAGAAAGCAGCCTAAGTACAAGTATCTGAGCCAGATAGGGATTGATGAAAGTGAAACAAAGAACGAAAACAGTTTACATCCGTTCTGTGCCACAAGAAACAAGCCTATTGTTTGTGGGAATTTTGGTATAATTTCTAATGGGATGTCTGATGATGGCCCAAAACCTGTTAAGATAGTTTCTCTCATCTCAGTACTTCAAAGAACTAAATCCAGTTCTGATAAAATTTTACAAAATAAACCTGAAAATTTGAGTCCTTTGACCAGTGAAAAGCCTAGAATCCGCGATTTAAGGGCAATTATAGGACTTGGTCATCATAACCATTTGAAGAATGGAGCTGCAATGGTAAAGCCAACTTTAAGTCAATCTGCAATAAAGTCTAAAAGCATCAGTATTAGTGAATTTGGAGAATATTCTCGAAAAATTAAAAGGGTAAAAATGAAGAGCATATTGCTTGATGTAATGGAGAGAGAAGGGATAAGTAAATGGGAGCAATCTCCAGAAGGGTTCACAGGTAACACATCTACTACTCTTGACTTATGTTAGGTACCTTTTATTAATATTTCTCTCAAGTAATGATGGTACTCCTGTTCCTTTTACCTAAATGAACTGATTTTACTTTTTATCTATCAAATAAAGATTTTTATCATAATATATATAATGATACTGATATCATTTATTTAATCTAATACAGGATTAGTACAAGAAGAATCAAATAATGAGATACAGGTGAATCCTTCACTTTCTAGGGGTGAGTGTCAGCAGTTCCCTGCCTCTCAAGCACAGAAGCCAAGGTTGACTCTTGGAACTTATATACTTAGTATTTTCATTAGTAGTTTTATCTCGTCCTATACGTGTGGTCATTATCTAACACTATAGAAGGTTAAAAAAGAAAATAAAACAAAAGAAAAGGTGCTATTGGGCAATGCTTTCTGGTAGTTAGTCAATTATATCATATGTAATTAATGATGAAAAATTATCACGTACAAGTTGCAATATTTGCAAAATACGGAGTGCAATCGAAAGATGATGCTTGGTTATCCAATATATATATATACATATCCTTATGATTAAAACTGTCTTTAACCGTTGCTACAGGAACACTGACCAACATATACTTCCTTCTCTCTCTGAGGTGTCTTGTTCTGTATGCCGAAGCTCAATTGAGGAGGATATAAATAAAATTTTGCATTGCCAACACTGCAAAATCAAGGTTATTATGCCCTTTTCTATTATTTTTTTATTTTCCTTTGCTCTGCTTTTGGAAGATAAGTTTTGGGTGCATTAGTGATCTATCAAGTTGGAGGCTCCAGCAATAAATTATAAGATAACAGTTTGGTTGATTCAGAGAGATATGTTCGGTAACTCGTAATTAATTCCTTAAGTTGTGCATGAAAACAGTATGACAAATAAATATTATAAAATAAAAGAAACAATTTTCCCTCGGTCTGATTTAGTTCTTGAAAATTTGTTACAATCTCAACATATTTCGTGCATGAATTTTGCAGGTCCATCAGGCGTGCTATGGCATTCCACGACATCCCAAGGGTCCATGGTATTGTCGACCTTGTAAAGCTGGCCTTGTTGATCCGGTGAGTTCCTTTTACAATCTGGTTTGTTCATCAAATACTGGATGGACTTAAACAATGTATTTGCCAAATTCTTCACTATCCAAGATGATAACAAAAAAGAACGACGACAAACTATACTGCCGTCAAAGACCATATGAATTTTCTTGGTCTCCTTGAATCTTAAATAGTTAAAGAGGAAACGATCCAAGTAAAGAAGCATAAAATGTTTAACAGGTTTTCATGCCAACTAGCTAGGATTAAAACCTGACTAAGGCATCTCTTTCAATTTTCCTATTTTGTTAGGTCTGTGTATTGTGTGGATACCAAGGTGGGGCTATGACAAGAGCACAGAAACCTCGAAAGCTCATTAATAATCTCATAAAATATTTACATAAACCAGGTTTTGGTACACTGGGTACCCAACTCAATGTAGCGGATGGAAATCGTTCCATTGTGCATTGGGTCCACATGGTTTGCGGCCTGTGGACTCCCAGTACCCGGTGCCCCAATGTCAATACCATGGCTGCTTTTGATCTCTCTGGCACTCACCCTTCAAGAAAAAATAAGGTAAAATATTCAAATTATCTGGTAGATGCCACTATGGTGTTTTACTGGACTGTTCTTATATGTTATTCAAAGCTTTCAAGTTAGCATCTCTGATCAGTCAAGCCTACAAAAAGTGTTAATATTGACATATCTACTGCTATAATACTTTTTTGTCAGAATATATAACAATGCTATCCTTATATTTTCATAATCAATGAGTTTCATATTTGTTACTTCGTTACCAGATTTGCTCAGTTTGCAGACGGCCTGGAGGTTCATGTGTAAAATGTAGAGTCTCAGGCTGTACCATAGTATTTCATCCTTGGTGTGCTCACCAGAAGGTATAATATATAAAATTTGATTTCTAATGGCAAGCATAACATTTATAGCATGTCCAAAACAGACGAGAATAAACATGCTTAATACAGACATTGTTACATCTCTAAACAGTGATGTAAGGAATTGAAATTTAAGTTGTCCAGATGGTTAACCCACATAAAATTAATGCCTCACTTATGATCTTATGGCTCAAGGTTTGAAGGCTTTAATATACTAAACGGTTTGCAACCTCTACAATTAATCATGTTAATAACCTCTTCAAATAAACCAACTTTGGGTTGATTGACATCATTGTGTAATTCAGTTTCTATAAAGACTATTGTTCTTTAATTATTGCGATCAGTCAGCTTGGTTCAAGTGTTATTCAATTCCTACTGCATATAGCACCAAGCAAACTTGAAAGGCAAAAATGAGAAGGAACCTCCTTCAAGAAAAAAACATGGAATGTTCAAGCAAACCAAAAAAAAAAAATTACATAGTAAAGAAGAGAGATACAAGCAATAAACTGAAGGGCTACAGAGCAGCTGAACTTGTAATGCGAGTCCTAAATTTGGGTTGTATACTACTTTCACAGTAAGTAATTCTGATTGTCAATTCAGGGCTTACTACAAAACGAGGTAGAAGGAGAACATTGTGATAAGGTCGGCTTTTATGGGAGGTGCATGTACCATGCAACAGCAGACAATGTAGATGGAGACGATTTATATTTTGAAGCAAACGGAAAATATGCATCAAATGAAGGATGGAAATGTGCAAGGACACAGGTAATGTAGCAAGGATTTCTATTTTAACTTCCCTGCCGTAACTTCATCCGGTAAAGGATATTCTTACCTATATGATGCCAGTGTTTCAAACAAAGGAAAAGAAAATCCATCAGTATTATGTTTGCCCCTTTGAAATGGTGGGATAAAAAAGATTCAAGAGGTCCTCTGATCTCATCCCCAAACTAGTCTTCTGGTTGGATTACTTTGTCTGTTTGTTGCTTTTCAAATTGGTTTAGACAAAAAATTGAACAATATCATTGTGCTTTTTATTAATACCCAATTATCTATCCAACCATGTGACTTCTAAACACTTCAGTTGTAGGCTATTATTAGAGTTCATGAGTACTCTGAGAATTTGATCTGGCTTTGCCTCAGATGATAACCATGAAAATAACCTGATTTGTCCTTCAATAGATACAGTAATTTATACCCTCGACATCAATTGTGAAGGAAACTGGACTACATTTTAATTTTGGATATACTGTTTTATCATAAGCTGTTTTGTTTTTCTTTAGTTTTATGGATCTTTTACTGAATTTAGGAAGTTGTTCTTGGAATATTGTTTCCTGTTTAATAGGTGTATAAAGGCATAAAATGGGGACAATATGCAAATGGTACTTTCAATAATATATCCAGGAGAAATGATTCAAGGGCCTGTGTTGTTTCGGAAGAACAAATTAACGCATGGCACCGTATTAATGGTCAAAAGCCATTCACTAATGTGGGTGTCAAATCATCACTTTCTTCATCAGATGTGGAACTTGACTTGCAGGTACTTGCATCATTTGTCTTCCATTTGTATTTATGGACTAAATTAATTGGTCACTTGGTGAAAATTAGGCATCAGTATGGTTCGTACCTGATTGTTACCATTCTTTTAGGGTTCACTTAGCAATATCTGTCCTGAATAGTAGTGCTATTCTTCATAAAGGCTGTTTCCAGATGTAGATTTGTTATACGGAATAATGCTGAAAGACCATTCTTTCACTGTTCCATGGAAAGGTTGGAACAGTAGAACAGAGATCACAAAAGGATTTCCTCTAACCGATGCTTCCATTTTCTGGATTGAATCTGTCAAGCATTATTCCGGAAAGCACTCTTCCTGCAATATTCCATATATTGTCAAATGGCACAGTGGTTATGTGGACAGTCAATTAGGCTTTTTCACCATTAGACTGGGGCTGATTTTATTTTTATTATTATTATTTTTTTTGCTTACCACAAGTTTTTGTTGTATGAACCCCATTTTCTATGTATCAGGGTGTTTTCATAGTGCATGCATAATAAAGGAATTAAATTTTTTCATACAAACATATAACTTTTGTTTTTTTGCTCTATATTTATTATCATATTAAGGAATCGGATTATTTTTACATGAGAAACATTTGTTTTGTGGGTTGTGCAGAAGGAATATGTGCGATACAAGCAATTGAAGGGATGGAAGAATTTGGTGGTCTATAAATCATGCATACACGCACTTGGACTTTACACTTCTTGTTTCATTCCTCATGGCACCATGGTATCTTCTAACCTAAAATATCTAAGGAATGCCTAAATGCCAAGTATCATTATGGGTCTTATCAATTATGAAAATGAAAAGTTGCAACCAACCTTGTGATTACTGTTAAACGTGAACAAAGTATATTTTAAATTGAAATGACACTGCATTGTACTTGCCCTAAAGTGGGACTATATTGAAACGTGTAAAATTAGACCTGATAAGATTGTCTTGAAAACAATGGCAAACATATTGACTCCCATTATAATTTTCCAGTAACATTACTCCTGATCGTTCCAAGTTGATATTACCAAGTAATATCTATAGAACTCTTTATTTATTGGCAAGAAAAGATACAAAGATGATTATAATGGTATATACAGCACAAGAAGCATCTGTCTTGATTGAACCTTTCTTGCAAGTATCTATCCTCTCCTATTAATGTTCTGTATGTGCAATATATTAGGTCATTGAGTATGTGGGGGAAATTGTGAGGCTCAGAGTGGCTGACAAGAGAGAGAGAGAATACCAATCTGGACGGAAGCTACATTCAAAAAGCGCATGTTATTTTTTCCGCATTGATGAAGATAATATTATCGATGCCACTCGCAAAGGTGGCATTGCAAGATTTGTTAACCATTCCTGCTCGGTAGCCCCCTCACTCTTTCTGTATGCAAAATGTTTTTCTTTTTCCCCCCCATTATTTATTTATTTATATAATCTGCATAATCCAGGCAAACTGTGTGGCAAAGATAATATCAGTCATGAATGAGAAAAAGGTTTGCATCTTATATCATTACGTATAATCCTGTATTCTAAGGACCTTATAGACATTTGGTACTAGCCAATGCCGGGTTATAAAATTGATACTTCAAAAAATTATGCAGGTGGTTTTCATTGCTACGAGGGATATAAATCCTGGGGAGGAGATCACTTATGATTACCATTTCAACCCTGAAAACGAAGGAGAAAGGATCCCCTGCCTTTGTAACTCGAAGAACTGCCGTCACTTTCTCAACTAGCTGCTAATTGCTGTTAATTGATCGTTATTCAACTGCGCTCATCACTTTTGTTTTAGATACTTTTGAAGTGTATTGGGGCGGGATTGATTGCTAGGTTAGTGCTTAATTTGGCCATGTAATATGAAGGAAGCCTATATTTTGTGTAGTTAGAAGATTCACTTTATATATTAACTAATGATTAAAATCCAGCTAAACTCTGTTTAATTATCCCAATTTGTTTGATTTTTTTTTTTTTTTTGGAAACGTAATTTATACGTACCAGTCTGCTGTAACTCAAGATTGCGAGGACAAAAAAAAAAAAAAAAAAAAAAAAAAAAAAAAAAAAAAAAAAATCTAAGACTGCTAAACGTGCAACAATTTTAAACATGGAAACTTGTGTACAATAAATTTCATATTCTGTTTTAAAAATCTTATTTTTGAAGGGCTTGACTTTTGGCAATGACTATGGGTAAAGTTTTAAATTGATTGAAATTTTCATTATCAATCTTTTCATTTTGATATTTTTAATAGTTCTTTCCTTTTCAAATTTATTTATTCCATTGACAAGTGATCCATGAAAATTAGTGTTGCGTGCAATGATTACATAATCAAAATCATTATCCAACCAAATAACGAAATTTTCTTTCATCATCACTCCAATTTTTTTATTTCCTTTTTTGAGAAAAGAACTCTGGAATAAATAACTCAGAAAGAAACCCTAGCGCCTACTCTCAAAAAACCACAAAACCTTTCGTCCAGATTAAATTTTGGTGGTGGGGAGGGGCTACTTCTTGCCCCTCCCCGCCGCATCTTGTTATTTCTACTTTTTTGATGATGATGTTCTCGGTGTTGTTTGTTGTTTTGTCGAGATTTCGTCGAGTCTTCGTCCGTTTTTTCGTCGCTCTTGTTTTTTAACAAAAGTATTTAGTATTTCTTCATTTGAAGTGTCGTGTCATGGAAAACTTACGAGAAGACAGATGTTGCTTCGACTTCAATAAATTAGTTTAAAGATCGAAGTTTTACGGAGCGCTTAACAACAATTCTGATCCATTCAATTAAAGACGATGCGATTCATCAAAGCCGGTAACTTCGATAAAAGAACTTTATACTTCTTCAAATTAATCTCTAGTACTAGAGATAAATTATATTTAGATGAAGTTAGAATGTTTGATGGTAGATATCATATGTTATTTTGTGTCATTTGATTTTGGATTGAAGAATTTCTGTTATTCTCTATGGATGTAATCACTTCTTTTGAATGAAATCCGTTGCCTACGGGCCTTTGATGTTAAAAAAAAAACTCATAGCAACAAGGATACCTAATAAGGATCATGAACATATTAAACACAGCATAATATAATCCAATTAAAACAAAAAAAAAAGAATATCACTAAATTTCCAAAGGAGGAAACTTAACCTTACTCCATACATCCAAACCCAAGCAATTACAATCATTAACTTGCACCAAAGAAAAAACTAAAATTTACAAAAAGGGGTTTGCATTTGCATTCCCCTTGGCAAAAAGATTTGGGTGGAAATTCTCTGAATCATCATCAAAAGACACCCAATCTTTGTTGTATGATCCATCAGTAGTAGTATTGGCAACTTTTGAACCATTATTAACTGCCGGCTCAAGAGTAGCCGTTGTTGAGCTTTCATTGACACGCTCTTGTAGTTCTTTCTGGACAACTTGTAGCACACTGTCACCATGCCTCTCGCACCATGCCCTGAAATTTAATTAGACTTAAAATCCAAGTACTGAAGTTTGTCTCAATAATAAGGAGCCCACGCGTTGCTGAATTGAAATCCTCTAGGATATTCCACTAAGAAATGGTCATAAACCCCTCCTAAAAATTACTGTGGCACGGTTTTTGAAGCTGCCCGCTACAGTGTATATATTATTTTCAATACAATTTCTGACCACTCTATGATTTGGGGTAATCTGACCATTCCAGTGGATGTGTACTCCGCGTTGCTTTGGGCTGGAATTGTTATTTCTTATAATAAACTTTTAAGATAATATGTAATGGGACTTAAATTGAGGAAATTGATATGGGTCTTAAATTTTAATAGGCTGAGACATTCACGTCAACGGGCATTAACGTAAATCAACGGTTCTGATCTATCCAAGAAAATGATCAACGGCTCAGATTTCTTATTTGGGGAAGATAGCGTTTTCATGTCATTTTTTCCAATATGCTTTTATATACAGTAAGGATTTATTTGGTTGTTTAGAGATGGGGGCAAATATTACTTGGGGAAGTAGCTGTTGAGATCAGACTTGTCTGTGGGTAGCTTTGTTGAGATTGTTTCCACATTTTGATCCCTGAAAATTTGAATTGTTATGTGAATTGATATACATTTGCAAGCAAAACATGAATAAGAAATCATTTGATTATGAGGTAATAAATAACATACGAGTACTGGATGTTCTTTCTGTTTGTGGCTGACAGTTCTGTTTTGATCCAAGAAAGCTCCTTTTTTATGTTGTCCCCCAGAGCCTGAAATGGGACAGTTTATTTGGTTATTAGATCTGATAAAGATGAACAATTTTTCACAGGAAAAGAATGCATTATGCATCTTGTTCTGCCTTAAAAAATGTAGCTCTAAAGGTACTGTAAGAAAACTGACCAAAATCAAGTGGTACAAGAAATGGAAAACAAAATTAGGGAAGACCAAGAACTGTGTGGTTACATTCCGGAACGTATCTGTTAAATTAAAAGCACTGAAGAGTAATACCTGTGTCCATAGAGTCCAGAGGTTACACTCCGGAATGTATTTGTTATATTTTTGTACGTCTATGGACAGTTTTTCAATGGAAGCAAGATGTTTCTCAAGCACTGAACCTGAAGTAACTTCACACAATACCAGCCCGGTACAGTCCCAAAACAATTCAAATATTCCATAACATTATTCTTCATTGTGAAATTACCTTATCAGCTGCGACGGCATTCGGCGTGTTGTCGAACAAGAAGTCGGATCTCTCGAACCGATCCAAACATGGCGCGGTGCCTTCTTCCTCTTGACCGCCGGTTTTTCTCCACTTCTTAAACCCATCCAAACCCCAGCCTTTCTTCTCACCGTTATCCCTTTCTCTCCTCTTTCCTTTCTCGCTCGCCAAGCTCGACGGTTTCGTTTCGTTCTCCGGAACAAGAACAACAATGCTCTCCTTCTTCTCTTTACTTTTCGACAATTTGTACGGTTTTATGAGTTGCTTTATCGGGTTCTTGTGTTTCGTCTTCTCAGGTGGATTTTCCGGAACCGGGTCCTGCAAGTCTATGACCGACCACTCTTCTTCCTCGTCTTTTCTTACGGCATTCACAGCGGTCTCTTGCGTGGCCGCTTGTGTCGGTACCACAGATTCCGGGTTGCCGACTTTTATATCTTGGGGATTGATTTCTTCACCAAGGATTGCAAGTCTCTGCAGAAGTGGCCTCTTGAATGTATGGTACTCCTCACTGGAGATGCATTTGGAGTGCAGCAGTTCCTAATTGAAATGGAATAAAAACAAGTACTAATATTTGTGATTTTGTTGAACAGATTCTTCAAAATTAAAATTAAAAAATTACTTTAATTTGACCCAAATTGATTTTGATATTTCATTTTTCAGGAAGGAAGAACAATAAAAACTAATATTAACCAACATTTTAATCTTAGAAAGATTAGCTAGTAATTTGAATTGGGAATTAATAAGGAACAAGTACCAATCTTTTCCCTCCAAATATAAACCCCACCGGGCTAATATAAACCCCACCAGGCTAATTCTGCTATGAATCGGATAAAATATCTATAGAAGAACAATATGTTTTTTAAATACAATTAAAATGAGATGTTTGATAAGGACCGCTCGATTCAAAGTGAAAGGTTGCTTAACCGATCTACAAAAGAACAACTCAATTATCTACAAAATTAAAAAAGAAACCAAATTTGAGCTGAAGAACTCACTTGCAAGAACAGGAGCTTGTCCCGGACGATGCGCAGGGGTTCCTGGCAGGCCGGCGCGGCCGCGATCGACTCGAGGAGGCGGGCGCGGAACGCAGAGACCTCGGCCTCCTCGACGATCCCCTCGCGGTGGAGTGCGGCCAAGTGGAGCATCCGGTGGAACTGCTCCTGCTGCCACTTGAGGGCCTCGGACTGCCTCTGCTCGTCGGTGAGCAGCTTGCGGCGGCCCGACTTGAAGATGGACTTGTAGATGGAGTTGAGCGAGTGCTGGATGGCGGAGTAGTACGTCGGCTTGTAGGCGGCGGAGGAGGTTGCCATGTGTGGGTGGAGCTGGATAGAGATTAGAGAGGGTGTTGAGGGTTTGAAGAGAAAGTGATGGATTTTTTGAAAAGGAAAGGAAAGGAAATAGAGAGGGAGAGGTGGGATGTTCCAACGGTTCGTAAATGTAGCCGTTAGATTAGTTACAAGTAAATCAATTTGCATGTGCCATTTAGCAGACTACCAGAGTGCTCCTCCCCTGACTTACTGCATTGTCCGTTGGATCGTCTCGAGATCCGCGCTGGCACGAATCTCAAGACAATCCAACGGCTGATGATGGTTCAGCAGGGGATATGATGAATTCGCTTAAACAGTGGGAGCGTCTATTTTGTGGGTCCATTTTGTGCAAGAACTCGGACCGGATTTTTTTTTTTTTTTAATTTATGAGTGTTGTTTCATTGATTACGTCCAAACAATTTTAATTTGAGGAGGGATCCATTCAAGATGGTTATTTTGACAATTATAACTTTCAAAAATTTATAAAAATTCATCAAAAATCTTAAAAATAGAAAAAAATTTATGGAAGTTATGCTTAACTTATAGATTGATTATGTTTCTGATTATATTCTATTTAAGTGATATTTGATAGCTCTTTAATGATCTTTTAATTACAATCGTTAAAAAATGTACAAAATTTTGATGAGGCATCAAATGATGTTCAAATTGGTTGAAATTTGAAACACTATCAATCTATAAGTTAAATAATGTATCCATAAAACTTTTTCATTTTTAAGACTTTTTATGATTTTTTATAAATTTTTAAAGATAACTATTGTCAAGATTATCAAAATAAGCATCGTCAATGTATCCCTCTTATAATTTTAATAAGTACATGTCGATGAACTTTATATTGAATAATATAATATAATATAATATTTATTTATAATTGTCAGATCGAAAATAAGTTTTATATAGTGAGATCGTTGAAGTAAATTTCTCATTTTATTATCCTTTTTCTAATTCTATACCAATTGGAAAAAGAAAATTGAAAAAATTGGCCGCCAAATTTTGCTGTACAACCTCAACGCATCTCGAAATAATCGAATGCGGATTGTCAATTGCTCAATTCTAGATTTGAGATGTTCAAACGAAAATCGATAGCATAAAGTACAGCAAATGAGATTTTGTGGGAACTTATGACGCAGCAAATGGGGATCCGGAAAGCAAAAGTACACTTTGTTATATAAACTACTATAAAGTAATGTAAAATTGAAATGAGCAGTCCCCTAAAGGCCCTAAAAAGGCTAATGCGGTAAGAAAATAAAATATAGGCCCATTGGGCCGTTCGGTAGCCCCTCCTTAGACTTTCTTTAGCTTCCTCAGTCTCTTAATATTTTCGAACGCAAACTCCTTAGCACGGATTAAAAATTTTTCCTTAAGCCTCCTTTTGACCGGAGCTTAAGTCTTGCCCGGATTCTTGAGGAAGCAATACCTATAGTTTAAAGCTTAAGCTTTCTTAAGCTCTTTTTCTTTTTTCGAACAAGTGTGGCTTAGTGAGGCTTAAATATTTAAGCCAACCATTTTGCCGAACAATCCCATTGTTATTTGTCATCACTACTAGTATTAGTATATCATGAATTGTTATAATCTTGAAAAAGGTTTTTATGGGCTGAGATTTTGCAGACCTACAAGTTACTACCTGCGTCTCGTTGGCCTGCCCATATTTATTAACAATATCACTCATATTTTGTCCCCAGTAGCAATGTACATGCATTCTGCTAAAAAAAAAAAAAAAAAAAAAAAAAAAAAACAGAGCAATGTAAATACATATACCATACGATCCTTAACCATCAATTTCCCATCGGGCGGTCAGAAGCACGACAACTCTATCAGGCTGTACAGTTGTTGCTATTAGTCCGAACAAACTTTACCATACCTTAATCACTCAAGTTAATTTTACAGATGACCAAATAAAAGGCACAGGTTCAATCTGTGCTCTTTAAATAGATAAATAAAGGGCAAAACACTATCCGACGTCTTTAAATTTGAATTTTCTGTGAACATTTTAAGGACAGTGAAAGACTGAAAGTGTAAACTTGAAAAAAAACGGAGTTTTAAAAGGCACAAGTTGAACCTGAACTTGTGCCTTTTGTTTGGGCACATGTAAAATTAATTTAAGTGATTGGACAACAGTAAAGTTTTTTTTTTTTTTATTATAGCTCATAGGTCGATAGGCACGCACACACCATGCACCCTACCTAATTCGCCCCAACCAGAGTTTGATCCTAAATCTCTACATAAGGAGCCAATGTCATTACCAACTGAGCTATGCTATGTTGGGCAGACAACAGTAAAGTTAACTTTTAAATATTGTTTATGAAAATTTTTCATGGGTCCTGATATCATAGCATGTGGACAGTTTTCTTAAATGGCAGTTTTGACTGGATCTTCTGAACCGTTCGATCAGCATCTGACGCTCCTAATTCCAGCTAAAGCCTTCTCTCATTCGGACCCAAGGCAGAATCATCATCAATCTCCTCTCTTTCTTTCTTTCTTTCTTTCTTTCTGATGGCGCGGTTGCTGCGTCGCCTCGCCGGAACCCCACTCTCCTCCCCTTCCCCGCTTCTCAAAACCCTAACCCTAGCCCCGGATGCCTCGGCTTCGGCCCGGTCTTTCCTCTCGGCTTCGACCCCGGCCGCCTTCGATGAGAACCTCCTGCGGATCCTCGGGAACGAGATCGCCTACTACTCCGATCACAGCCCGCCCCTCAAGGTGAGCCTGTTCTTTATCTGTGGTGGTTTATGGAATGGAACCTTGTGATTTGTACCCCGGATTGTTTGCTGTTGCCTTGCCACTGTCTTTTCCTGATTTTGCACATTGAATCAATTTATGATCCGTTTTGTTGGATATACTGTTGTTAAAGTCTGAATTGAACTGTTAATTAGCCCAATTTCGGCTCCAAATTAGCAATTGAAGTTTAATTAACAATGAATCATCTATTGCCAGTAAGCCACATTCCAATTTACACACGATAATCAATACATACTGTTATAGGCAGAAAAGATGTTAACATACAGAAGGTGATTAATGCACTCTTGACAAACTCATCTTTGTATGATGTATATGTGCAGCCTATATCGAACTTCAGACGGTACTCAATACAAGACCGCCCGGGTCAGCAATGGATCCGTTTGAAGTCCACCTCCTACGCTCCCGGCGAAGAAATAAAGATCGATGCAACCATGTTCGATGGGGCTGCAAATCCAAACACCGGCCAGAGCCTCTTTAAGAAAATAGAAGCGTACGAGCGGGGGCCCCGTCTCCACATCAGTCTGGTTGTCGAGGTTTCGCGTGCTGGGTCTGCTTTTGGGTTCGTTTGTTCAGCGTGGCCCGATTCGCTGGTCGTGGAGAATGCCTTTCCCCTCAGACAGAACGGCTCTGTTGGAATGCCGTACATGGGCCGGAACTTTAAGTAATGACGTTTTACGTTATTTTGTTCTTTCTATTTGGGTGCTTAACTCTTGCATTAAGGCTAAGAGTTTTTATCGTTTCCTAGTCTTCCCAGTAGTTTCATTAGCTAGGGTTTAGGGTTTAGTGTTTCTTGTCATTAGCAATTTTGTGTTATTAGTTTTAATCGGTCCTTTTGGTAGCTCTGCTAATACTTAGTTGTTTACCTTAAAAAAGAGATCATTCATGGGATATACACACCCAATTTGGGTATAGGACAGTAATCTGTGTAATACTGTGCCAGTGAAATGCCAGTACCAGTTTAACTGATACACAACAAGCAGATCCAATGTTACAGTTCCTACTTATCAAACAGATCCAGTATTCCAGTTTCGACTCATCTATATACTTTTGTTGTTTCTTTCTCCGTAGGGGTCTGGAAAAGGAAGTGAAAGAGCGAGTTAGACAATATTTGGAAGATAGAGGGGTGGATGATGACATGGCCAGTTTCTTGCATCATTATATGACGAATAAGGATAAGATTGAGCTTATTAGATGGCTAAAGAACATAGAATCATATGTAAAGAAATAGAACTGATGTCACTGGCATTTTCTTTTGGGTCAGAAGATTTATTATTTTTAAATTTTTTTGGGGCTTTAGTTAGGTGACACACATTTCTTTGTTTTCTTATATCATCGGCAAATCGGTCTGAGTAATGGTGGTACTATGGCAACAAAATCGATCATCTTTGTTCCCATTTTTTTTTTCCCCAATATTATGGGCTTTAGTGGTGTTTAGTACAGCAATTAGTTTGCTGCAGCGTATTTGCTTGGATGGGTTATTTATTTTTATATGGAATAATATCATTTCCTAGCAATTCAAGTTTCAAAACTAGTAATGTTGTGTTAATTAGACAGCTGTTATTTTGTGGAGGAATAAATTTTGTGGTGTTGGTTTCTTTTTCTTTTTTTGCTTTTTTGCAGTTTGGTCGTAGCTATTTTCACAGCAGGAGCTGATTAATTAACATGCTAGGTTGTGAATTTGTAAACTTTTTGCAATTTAGATCATGAAGTTTGATTATTTAATATTTATCAATCGATGGCAAAACAACGGTTAGCTTATAGAAACTTGTAAAACTAGAATTAATCTCTGTCTCTGCTCCTTATAATACATGCTGGATGTCCTGATCCTGCAATGGTCCAGGTTTGTTGATGAACTTTCAGATTGAACATCAACCTTTAGATGGACTATTCAGATCCATAGTAATTTGTGTAGCTTGTGTGTAGAAATTCTAATTTAGTTGATTTTGTATCCGTTACATATTGGCTATATAACATTCTGCCATATTTGACAACTCTTAAAGACAGAATTAAATGTTTGAAATAATATATTTAGAAGGGAATAAAGGAATCGTATATTTGGATGGAAACAAAATGACACTATATGGCGAATAATATATTTGGTACCCAAAGCTTACCATTTTTATTACATTAGTTATGAAGGGATTATCAGTTTTAAAAACAAATATGTTTGGCATGAGATGAAAAAAAAAAAGTGTATCTGATATATTAGTTTCGAGCCAAATCTTAACCGTGCAGTACTTTGATTTGATTTTGTCATTATTTTTTTTATGCTGACATGTACTAAATGTTATGATTTTGATAATTTTTGTTTCTCTATAACATTTTTTTGTTTGTATGTTTTTCTTACCCACTATAAAAATGATCACTTTGACAAACTTGAAAAATTATATCATGCATTTTGCCATTATACAAGTTACGTACTGTGTTTTGCTTGATGTTCAAGTAAAATTAAATGGTGTTATTTATTTTAAAAAATCCTGTAGCAAAGTACGGGCAACATACTAGTATATTCAAATCTGCCTAATATAAATGTTTCTGCTTGGAATAAATAAATTGTCAAATTTGTAAAAATTGTATTAAGTCAACAACCTGGTGATCATCCTTACTATATATAAAAACATATTGGAAAAAATGATATGAAAATGCTATATTCCTTAAATAAGAAACCTGAGCCGTTGATTATTTTCTTGAATAGATCAGAACCGTTGATTTACGTTAATGCTCGTTGACGTTAATGTCTCAGCCCATTAAAATTTAAAGCTCATATCAATTTCCTCAATATAAGGTCCAATATATATTATCTTAAAATTTTATTATAAGAAATAACAATTTCAGCGCAAAGCAATGCGTGGGCTCTTTACTAGTAGTTGTAAAAGGACTCTGATACAGGTCGATTTGTTGATAACTGGTTTTAAGACTTCATTTACTGTACCATCATTATCTTGGTTTTGTGAGCTGAAAAATGATTTGTTTAAGGTCCAATTTAGTTTGAAGAAGTTAAAACACCAAAATAATTTTGGGATAATTTTCTAAATCTTTTCTTTTGTGACATATTGAATCGGACAACTTATAATTTTGATGAATCTTTCCTCTCAAATAATGTAAGTAGTTGTTGACAATCATAACTAATTGACTCTATGATACCTCGTTTTAAAATGTGTGAAAAAATAAGATATCTTATATGCGAACATGATATTCAAATATATATTGTTTCACGAAATATTATTAAATTAAAAGATGAGTATCTAGAATATATACGCACTTAATTAAATTCTATTAATACATATCATTACTTAATTATAAGTAGAGGTGGCACATTCTGATCCGACCAGAAAAACCCACCCGACCCGACTTGTGTTTCAGGGAAAGGCAAACTGAACCGAACCCGAGCCCGAACCGACCGGACCGGACCCGTGTTTCAGGGAATTCAAACTGACCCAGACCCGACCCAAAAAATTGCCGGTAGACGTCAACTCGATACTCAACCCGACCTTGAAAAATGACGGCAGTCATTAACCCTATATCGACCCGACATTTCCATTCGGTCAATCTGACCCGACCCAACAAACTGCCACCTCTACCTATCATGTTACTCTATTTAACACTTAATTTTTTATTTTAAGTGCATGTCTTTGTGAAAATCATTCTTTCATAAAATTAAGTGCATTTCTATAAGACAATAAATGTAATCTGCAGAGACAATTATTATAAGTTAAAAATGACAAAAAGAGAAAAAATCGTGGTCGGCAGGATTCGAACCTGCGCGGGCAGAGCCCACATGATTTCTAGTCATGCCCGATAACCACTCCGGCACGACCACTTCATGGATATTCCCTTGTTATTTCCATATACTATACTAAGAAACTTTTCCAAGATTATATTTTTGGCTAAGAGAATCCATTACCTCAACACCTAATAATACATAAGTATAATTGCATGCGTAAACAAGACAACTTTATTATGTAGTTAAAATTACTATCCTCTGCTTAGAAAAATAAAGAATTAAAGATACTTTGAAGGACGATTGTGAATTTATTGTCGAGTAAATCGATATATTCATTTATACGGAACGAACAATTATTTAATAGAGCTGGGTGACAATATGAATTGAGAGCATATATTTTCCTCAAGTTTGTTTGGATTTCAAGTGAATACAAAAAAAAAATAGAAAGAAAGATAACAGTGCAGCATCATCCTCTGTGTTTTGTGTGGGAAGGTAAACATCAACAATTCAATATTTCAGTGTTCCTGCTTACCGATTTCGATATAAATTCTATAAATAGTAAGCACTAATCTATACTCCATAAAGAGTGGTAGCTCTCTAAGCACCTCAACTATACCACATCATTAATATTATTTACCATTGATTTTGTTTGAATCTCTTCATCTTCTTTGATCCTGTGGCTTGCATTGTTTTCTCTATTCTTATTAAATAAGATGAGTATGATAAGTCAAAAATAAAATTTAACACTTAAACAGTCCAACAACATTATGGTTATTATTTATAAAATTATTATATTATTATTTTTACGTCATAAGATTTAAAGAAATTATATTCAAAATTTATTTAATATAAAATTATAAATATAAAAACTTATTACTTATTTGATACTATTTTTCGGGGCAAAGCCCGAATCACAGCTCTAGTACGAGAAAAAACAAGCTTGTAATTGCTTATGTTCAATTTCAATAAAACTAGTGGAGAACTGTTTATTTCAGATAAAAAAAAAGTGAACCGTTAAATCACCGCCCTTATTTCTTCTCACCGGTGAATGCAGCAGAAATGGTAAGAAATGGCGAGTATCAACCCCTTTTTTCATAACATGACAAGGTAATATTTCCTGCATAACTTTTAATAATATTTTGATCTATTTAACAGTTTTTCGATATTAATTACTTCCGGATTTTTTAACATGAAACAATTTAAAAACAAGGTATCATAATCGAGATAATGTATCGTACACTTAAATCCCCCGCTATCATACCCCGATATCGGACGGCTCATGATCCCCCAATCAGTCAATATTAAAACCTACCGTAATTGACTTTTAAAATTGTTTAAAATTCAATACTTCCAAATTTCGTTTCCAATCCTAATATCTTGTTCAGTAACACCATCGTGCTCCCTCCTCTCTCAATAAAAATCCAGCTTGTGACTTCTTACTCAGCTCCATAGAGAAGAATGCATAGATAACACTCTTCGACACTGAAATCAGCTGAGATCCAATTAAATATGATGGCAGGCCTACATCAAGTGCTGAGATTAATTCAAACCCCCTAAAAACTACATGCGTCGGATCAGAATATCAGAGTTCTGAGATTCTATTTGAATCGCAACAGATACGGACTCACACTTAGGCCTGTCAATGATTTCGTCATTTTCCTCTTCTCATTTCGTTTCGTCCAAATAAAACGATCTTAAACAATTTCGTTTAATACAATGAAACGGTAAACAAAACAATCTATTAATTTCATTTCGTTTTTCATTTTTATATAATGATAATATTTTGTTGCGTTGACATGTCTACTCACACTCTTTGTAGCATAGCTAGCTAGGTAGAGTAAACAGCAAACAAAGGGATGGTTATCATCTGACTTGCTGCACACCGAACCGGCAGAGAGAAAAAGAGAGAGTGACTGAGGTGGGCCCTCGGTTCGGTGGGTCTCACCTCGGGTCACCCTCTCTTTCTCTCTCAGCCGGTTCGGTGTGCAGGTAGTTAGAGGATATGAAATCCAGACGAAGCGTAACCACCCCCCCACCCCCCGCGTTTTATGGGTCCATATCTGCTGCCATTAAAAACAATGGCAGAGTCCTGCCATAAGATACTGACAGGTGGGACTCACAAATAAAGGACCCACCTGTCAGTGTCTAATGGCAGGATCTTGCCATTGGAAAACTATGGCAGCAGATACCAATCCCTGTTTTATAACTATCTCTCACTCGTATGTCACAAACACAGGGCAGCACAAGGCAAAGTGCAACAATGAAGAAGAGACCCACATTTCTCGTTCAGCTCCTTTTCATCCTTCTTCTCTTCACATCCTTCTCTCTTCTCCTCCATCTCATCTCTAAACCAAAACGCTATCGTCCGCAAACACACCCGCCTCTCAAGATTTATGTCGCCAAGCTACCCCGCTCTTACAACTACGGGCTCCTCTCCGACTACTACTCCTTGCAAGGCCCTGACAGCCGCCTCGGTACAAACCCCGACGCAAACCGTTTCTCATCCTTGTTCCGTTTTCTATTCAAGACATGTTTGTTGGTGCCTCCTTATCCTGAGAACCCCCTGATAAAGCCGCATGCCGCCGAGTACTGGCTATTGAGAGACCTCGAAATGATCAGCAAGAATCGAAGAGGAGCTAATAAGGCCGTCGTCAAAGTGCGGAATTTTGATGAGGCAGATATTGTCTTGGTGCCGTTTTTCTCTAGCCTCAGTGCAGAAATGGAGCTTGGCTGGGGGCAAAAAGGGAAGTTCAAAAAGAAGAACGCCGCGAAGAATGGTGACTATAGGCGGCAGAGGGAAGTCGTGGATATAATCAAGGCCTCGGCGGCATGGCAGAGGTCCGGTGGTCGCGATCATGTCTTCGTCATGTCAGGTATGTTTTAATATAGTGTATAGTTTTGTATATATAGATGGAGCTAGACTATTATACTAACGTTAGCATTTCATAATGAAATGCTAACACCTTAAAATTATTGTTATCGTGTCCGAAATTATGATTTATGGTGTTCAATAAATTCTTTATATGAAAATATTGGGGAATACAAAAAATTACCATTTTAAAAATTTTCTAAGTATTTGTTTTATATTTTTGAAAATAGTATGTACAAACATCAATATTTTATTAATATTTATGAGCTCTCTTCTAAAATTCAAAACAAATACTTAGAAAACTCTAAAAACGAAAATTTTATGTATTCCCTAATATTTTCATATAAAGAATTAATTGAGCACCATAAATCATGATTTCGGACACGATAACATAAAATTTGAGGCGTTAGCATTTCGATCTGAAATGCTAACGTTAGTATAATAGTCAAACTCATATAGATGATATATTAATATGGATATGTGTGAAAAGATCAATTTGATTTATCATAAATTTATTATTCAAATAAAGGAAAATTCTATATCGATACTGAGTTTGATACCAAATTCGATGCGCAAGGTTTTAGGTACAGTATGAGTCAGTATTCAAGTTTAACATGAAATTATTTAAGTTATAACATGTAATATTCAAAATATATGTATTATGGTAAAACAAAAACCAGAAAATCAAGGTTTTAGGTGCAATAGGAGTTGGTATTCAAGTTTTACCTGAAAGTATTCAAGTTACACCAATCAAAAATCTCGGTATCAAATATGGTATCAACTACCGTATCTCCGTATCCAAATCCTTCTCCCACACAGTAATAAAGCATATATGATATATGCATCTAGTTTTTGAAAGAAATTCTAAATCCATTTAATTAATATATGGGAAAATATTTCTAGGCTTCTAGCGGCACATTAATTTATAATGAAAAGTCAAATCATCATCTTAAGAAATTTCAAAATATTAATTAAAATAGGATCCAGCGCAAAATACGGAGGTCCTCGTATTGCACGTCAGCATGTGGCCATGAAATGCGTTGGTCTGTTAATTGCCAAATTAGCAAGTTCTGAATTAATATTAGTGCCATGAGCAACGTGCAACTGAAGGTTATGTAATAATTGTGTGTATTTGTTTAAAAGTGCAACCTACCGTCCATTCAATAGCTAGACATCCATATAATGGTGTTATATTCTATGACACATGAGACTAAGTGAGCCCCATTTGTAACAAAAATAATCACTTTATGTGACTATAGACGTATGGATGGTGACACTCAATAGACGCAAGATGTTTCCCTTTGTTTAATTAGTTGTTTACGACTTGCGAGTCGGTCAAATCCGACAAGTCGATATATATGTGTTTATGAATTCCGGAATTGGAGAACATAATGCCATCCATGGAGTAGTAACTTCTGACAACGAGTTCATATATATATTGTCAATAATTTATAGTTTTATATCGAGTTATATGTTAGCTCCTCGATCGAAAACTCTCACGCAACATTTATCTTCTCGTGCCATGAATTAATTATTATTATGCAAGTTCTGGGCCTACGAATTAAGACCCAAAATTATAAGTTGGTAGTTTCTATCAACTCTTCGAAAAAAAAAAAAAAAGAATTAAGACCCAAAATGTTCCACCACAAATTTGTACAAATTATGGGCCCGTTTGATTCAGCAGAAAATAAAGAGACCAACAGAGATTTACCTTATTTTCTGCTTCTGTGTTTTTTAATAGTGTTTCCGGTTTCGTGATGTTTTTTTTATTTATTTATTTTTTTTAATTTTAGTATTCAGTGTTCAGGTTTTGCCAAACATAAATTATTATGAATCATTTTGACGAGCACATGACATTAATGTTAATTGTTTGTAAGACAACATCTCTCATAAAATAGTGGCTAGCTGTTGGCCGGGATGACATGAACCGTGACAACAAATTTGCAGATCCTGAGGCAATGCGGCATGTGAGAAGCGAGATCGCCCCGGCTTTCCTCCTCGTCGAAGATTTCGAAGGCTGGTACAGGACTGACAGTGACAGAAGAGCTACTGCAACTGCGAGTAGTCGGGCAGATGCATGCAATTCCACCTACATCATAGTACAGCAGATCGCGGCTTCGCTGCTCATTGTACCGTGCAATCATCTGCTTCCTAGTCTGCACATTTCGCAGAATCAGCCGAGACAGAGTCTCCTCTACTTCGACCGAGCCGAGCATAGACATCAGGTATTTATATAGATGCCTTCAGTTTAGAATTTTCTTGTTTAATTCTTTGATGCTTGCTTGCTTTACAAGAGGAACTTTTAGTAGAAATATTTTCAAATTGTTGAATCCGGATGCCCTTTCAAGTACCAATTTCAAATCTTGCAAATTAATTATGACTATATACAGGGTGGCTCGATCCGAGAGAAGCTATCGAAGCTGCTCGAAAACGAACCGGGAGTAAAAATGGAAGAAGGATCACTCAATGCCACGGGCCTTGAAGAAGTGAAACAAGGAATGCGGGGCTCCGAATTCTGTCTGCATCACCCAGCTGCAGGCGACACGTCCACGTCATGCCGCCTGTTCGATGCCATCGCCAGCCTCTGCATACCCGTCATTGTCAGCGACGGGATTGAGCTTCCGTTCGAGGGGATACTGGACTACACCGAGTTTGCAGTTTTCGTTTCAGTTAAGAATGCGCTCACCCGAAACTGGCTAGTAAAGCATCTAGAAGGATTTTCCGAGGAGCAGAAGGAGAGACTTCGTGCAAATTTGGCCGGCGTACAATCTTATTTTGAGCTTGGTGGATCTACTGCCAGCAATGCAGGTGCTGCAAGTTTGATATGGGAGATGATGTACCAGAAACTGCCGGTGATTAGACGAGCTCTTGTTGCCGGGAGGAGGAAGCTTGACGGCATGGAGCGCCGCCAAGTTACCTGTCTCTGTACATGATCTCAGCTTAACACTTGAAACTCGAAACCTTTGTTTAGTTCTTATATTTTCCTTCTGTATATTAGTTACTCCGTTATTTTGGACAACATTTTTTTTTTTTTTTTTTTTTGTAATTTTAGTGTATTTATTCTTAGGCACTTCCAACTTTTTCATTTACTTTCTGTTGACTAAATTAAATAAATCAACCCCGTACTTGTACAGGTACAATTTAGTTTAACCATTTGCTGCTAACATCAGAAGTAGGAGTTGTTCTTCTGTGGATCGGCTAAGCAACCTTTTATTCTGAATCGAACGGTTCTTATCAAACATCTTCCTTTAATTAATTGTGTCTAAAAGAAATATTGTGGCCATCCGATTATAGAGAATGAACGGCCCATATTTCATCTGATCAATAACAGAATTAGCCCAGAAGTAGATATCGTGCATTGATCTTGATCTAAGGAGTGTTCATACATAGAACACACTTTTCAAGCTCTTATGTATAAGCGGACATGTGTTTATATATGTAAAATGAGAATGCAGGAGATGTTGCTTAAAGAAGGTTGTGCTTGGCACTGCAAAGCTTACGACCAGCGCCGAGAATTCGCGCAGGTTTCTCTGAATTTCTCCGACTTTTCTCTAATGTTATTTGTTTCTGCTTCTTATTATTGAAGCTGTTGTTTCCTTACTGAAAATTAACAAGTTCAAACTTAGAACAAAGGAATTAGAAACACTCCTAACTCACAATTCACAAATCTACGAACTGTATCGACCCTGAACCTCATATCAGGTTTAAATCAATAACAAAAATACATTTCTCTGAACTCTAGCTGATATCTTTTTCTTATTTCCTTTTCAGTGGCAGAGAGAGGCTAAAAATGCGAGGAGAGGTCCATGTGCAAACCCCAATCCAGTTGCTCCATGGGACTTCAAGAGAAATAAAAGAAGCACAAAGAATGGGGCAAAACTGTACCAGAACCGAAGAAATCCAAGAGATCAAGCAATGCCTGTTGAAACATACTGTATCGTCCGTTTTCCTTTTTGTCGAGGGTAATGCAATCGCTATCAACTCCGTCGAAGAAGTATAGCAGTTCTGAGTGTTTGTTAATTATCAGCTATCATCTGAGATAGCAGACATTTTTTTTTTTTTTTTGAATTAAAGAACTGTGGTACTAGCCAGCCACTTGCTTTGAAGTTTATTTGTGTATAAATAAGCATTTTCAAGTGAATCTTAATTTGTAAGATCGTCATCAGATAAATTTTTGAGATATTTTCTTTGTATCGAGTGTGCCAAAAAAAAAGTTACATTATTTTGATACATAATTAGTATTTTTGCAGAAATGAAGAAAAACACATATTGGAAATTATACAAACCATATACCAGTATCTATTTTAAAAAATAAACCGAGTATTAACAACAAGCCTGAAAACTAATGGAAGATATATAAAAGTGCCTCTACATAAAATAAGCTTCCCAAGAGTTAGGACATCAATCAATGTTGCAAGTTTGTGGCAAAATAAAATTGAAAATTGGACAGTTCCTTGCTAAACCCATTCATTGCAGCAAAATAGATTTAAAAAAAGAAACAGATCTCTTTCAGGCTCTTTGGTGTCAAACCAAAATCAAAGCTCAAAAGCAAAAAAATTTACAAGAATATATAACCAATCCACACAATTGTTTGCAAATATTTATGACTGGGAAAAGAAAAGAAACAAAACGTTAGCACCTTAAGTGTAAACTCACACACATTCAAAACATACCGATCAAAGTTGACGTACCGGACACCATTTCTCAACGCATCAACAAGCACAATTCTTCTTCTGTGCTTAAACAATGAATTCTTACAGAAGCAGTGTTAGAAGAGATACAGATCCTTCTTGTTCACTGATCTACATGATTTGTTCTGAAGTGGTAGGCAAACTGATTTACATATTTACTCTACAAATTTGATCAAAAGGGAATTGTCCTACAATTCTAGTTTGAGTAATTGAATTGTTAGACTCCACATGCCACTATCTTACAAAGTAAAATGATATACAAAACGAACGCCCTATGCAATTCCCTAATCTTCATAATACAATAGATTTCTCATGAAATTCAAGCAGTGAATGCGATCATGCATCGTGAGAAGTGAGAACAGTACCGATTTACGGAAGCTGCCTTGAAAAGATGCTTGTAAACATCCGATTACAGAGACCTCGATCTATCTAAGTGTTCCCAAATTTGGTTGTCAGCAGTGTGTACGGTTGATCTTGTTGGCACATCAATCACCTCTTACGAAGCAACAAATTAAATAAAAGAATACTACAAAGTTCTTAAAGGATAATAATTTTAATGACAATAAATCCACTACAAAATGAGTGAAATTCAATTCAATTCAATTCAATCACATCAGATCAGGCCGACTCCGACGAACATCGCAGCAACCAAGAACACCATCGCATCACCGGCTCTCCTCACAGCCATCGATTTCACGGTTCCGGATTGTCGTTCATTCAGCGCCGTGGTGGCCGCAGTGGCGTTCTTCGGGAGCGGGTGAACCACCACAGACACCTTCATACCCCCGAAACAGAACCCGTTGCAGATGAAGTAATACGTCTGGGACTTGTTCAGCGGAATGAAGTCCTTCCCCGAGGTCCAGTTGCCGGCGTACCCGTCCATCGTGCAGTTGTCGTAGCCGGTCTTGTTCACCTCGAACACATTGTACGTGTGCTTCTGGTACCTGAATGCTGCCAGCAGTAATACAGACAATTCTTGTAGTGGTGGACAACATTATGCTGAGAAATGAGAGGGAATTAGGGAAACAGCATACAGATCAGATCTCCGACAACGAAAGTCTGGTTGTGCGACCATGACGAGTAGTTGATGTTAGGGTTCCAGCCGAGATTGCCGCCCACGATGTGGTCCGTGGCGAGAGAGAAGTCCGGTCGCCAGGTTAGGAGGAGGAGGAGGGCGAGGAACTTCGCACCGGCGCAGATCGGCATTGTTGCGCTCCAACAGTAGAGTGGGAGTGTGGGAGTGAGAGTGAGAGTGTGAGAGTGAGAGTGTGGAATAAGTGACGCTGGATGGATAGGAATTGAAGCAGGGGTGGCCGGGTGGGTAAAATAGAATGACGAGAATGCCCCTGTGTAAGATTTGAATTTTGAAATGAAGCTGGCATGTGGGCTGCTGTGAGCTGTATTGGGCCAACAGCGGCACGCTGTCGCTGCACAGTGACCGGTGTTGTGGTGGTGGGCCTTTCGGTAAATAGTTGATAAGTTTGTTGATGAATTTTCAAAAGAGGTGAGATCCATTGACAATGCTTACGATGACAATTTTGACAATAGGAATTTTGAAAATTATAATAATTTATAAAAAATCATAAAAATGAAAAAACTTTTATGGATGCAATCTTTAACTTAGAGATTAATAGTGTTTTAAATTTCAATCAATTTGAACATCATTTGATAGTTTATCAAAATTTTATACATTTTTTTAACGGTTAAAATTTAACGAGCTTTAACGAGCTACCAAACGTCACTAAAATTGAATATAATTTGAAACATAATCAATCTATAAGTTAAATAATATCTCCATAAACTTTTTTCTATTTTTTAGAATTTTTAACTATTTTTACAAATTTTTCAAAATCTCTATTGTCAAGATTATCAAGATAAGTATTGTCAATGGATCCCTCCTCTTTTCAATAAGGGTAAACAAAAATTAGAGGTACGTCAATAAATGGGATAATTCAAAATTTCAAATTCAGAAAAAGTTATATTATATTTATGGGATAATTTTACTGCAAGCATCTGTGTTCTGTAAGTGTACACTGTGTTGTAATTGTATGTGATATAGTTATTTATTACTGGAGTCAATCAAATTCTGATAGCATTGTACTTTTCATAGTGTAAGAACAAGAGAATTAAATAAGCATGTTTTTTGTAATAGATTGGTGACTGTAAAATTAAATCTCACGATTACATTTTAAACTCTTAAATAGTATGTGTTGCATATATTATGTTTTATATAAACACACAAAATTATATCTCTTTGATTTTATTTACATGTGCATTAAGTCTTAACAAAAATCAACAATTCAAATTTTATGGTTTTTTGTTCTGTCTTAATAGCTATTGAAACAATGTTAATTTTTTTTTTTATCTTTTTTTATATATATTATTGAAATGATCTAGAATACATATAATGATTTAGATTTATCAATTTATATATAAATAATAAAATAATCACAATGGACACCATCCAATACCATGGTTATCGAACACTCTAATTTGAAGAAACATTTTTATCTAATTTGTCATGAGACGTAGGGATCGCATAACAAGTATGCGAACATTTCACCTTGACAGCCTCTGTCAAAAAAATTATTATTAAAAAAAGAAAAAAAAGTATTCGAAACATATTTTAAAATGTTTTAAAAGTATTTGTGAATGATTATTTGACAATTGACAGTGCAAATATGGAATTGTACAATTGCAAGCAGTGAAAGCACAAAGTCGCAGACATAATAATGAGAACTTCAGGCTCTGGATTGGTATAATTGCAAGGGAATACCGTCTACGGTAGTAATTGTACACTGTCACTGTGTAGTGCATATCAAGAGCGCACGCGTCCTCGGATAATCAGAGCCGTTGATATGCATCCTGCCACCAACTTCGTTAATCCACGGTTGGATCGAGTCTTATTACAATACAGCTCAATCGCCGATTACTCGACGATTTCATATCCTCTGTACCGCTGCATTGTGTAGCACAGGATGTGGACCGTTAGATCATCTTGAAATTTGTGCTGGCTCGAATCTCGAGATGATCTAACGGTTTATACAGCGCTACAGAGAATGAGCAAATGACTCGTCATGAGCTACGAATACGATACGAGCAGCCGGCAGCGAGCGTCGACCGTCGAGCGCCACCTTCGTACTTTTCCACCCTTTCCGGTCAGCGGTCAGAGCATTATTATTATTTTCCCGCCAAAACCCTCTCTATAATACTTTTTGTCTTTTTCGAGTTTTTTAATGGAAGAAAAAGAGAATCCAGACGATCCCGATCCCTTCTCAACCTTTCCCGCGTGCTCCAAAAAGAAGAGATCCCGAAGGCAAAGGGGAAGCGCGGGCAGCAGCAGCAGACGAGGCCTGCCCGCCACTGCCCCGCTCCCATCACTTGCTGTAAATCCGAACCCGAACCCGAACCCGAACCCGAAAAGAAAGGACAAAATGAAGCAACCACACGGTGCATCATTACAACCCTCTTCCGGATCCGGATCCGGACCCGCACCCGTACCCGTACCCGTACCCGGCAACTATTTCCCTCGCGCCGTCGCACCGGCGAACGCGAATCGGCTGCCGTCGATGGAGCAGTCTTTCTTGCCGCCGCCGCAGCACCTCTTCCCGCCCTCCTTCGCGCCCGTTTACAGCAATCAGGCGCTGATGGAGCGGTTCCGGCCGAGCCACGCCGGCGCGAGCTCGTCCGGTGCGGAGCCCATGGCGCTCGTGCGATCCGATGGCGTTGTTAGGCCCCTCGTCAGTGTGAACCCCGGTTCTCCAGCTGCCGCAGATCAGATCCTCCGCTGGAAGCAAAAGGTCTCTAGGGTTTAGGGTTTGTTAGAAATAGGAAGGATCTCAGATTTGTTGTAGGTAATGTAGAGTTGAAGTAGAAGATGTTTTGAATCTCTCGATATTTGTCTATCTCACTTTCATCTGCATTGTCTCAGGCCAAGGAGAGGAAGCGGGAGATTGTACGGCTCAGAGAGGAGATCAAGCTCCTGCGAGGTCTCACTTTCTTGCCTTGTAAATTAGAAACATGAACCTGTCTGTGTTTGTTATTACAAGCCTCGAACAGAACCGGCAAATTATATAAATTCATTTTGTTACGAGTTACATTAGCCATACATTTTGCCCCATTTTAATCATAAATATGCTTTAAGGTTTGTACCCTATGATTTATGAATCTGATAACAAAATAAAAGGTACAGTACTGAGAAAAGTAAAATTGTGCACTCTGTAAAATGGTAGTCTGTCGTACAAGTAAGCCACATCAATCAAACTATGTACAGCTAACTATTTTGTTAATTGGCGGGTTTATGTTTTTATTAGATGGATTTGGATGCGAGTTGGAACCACCTATTGCCTCATGTCGCTGCCATTTCTTTGATGGGTGTGGTGAGGTGGGACCACCTGCTAGAGATGGGAGTGGAGATGAACATTGGATAGACAGTGTGCTAAGGAGGCGCTTCATTAGAATAGGTATGTGATCTCTCTGTCTATTATCACAGACTATAATTTATGCATTATCCTATGTGTTGTAAGACACTTAAAAACAAATTTGTTTTTATACAGAATTGTCTCAATGTCAAGATGTTCGTTCTAGTTGATTTGCTTACCCAATTTTGGATTTCAGTTCGCTGGAAAGAGAGGAGGACGAGGGTTGAAAGGCCACTTGAGAGAAAAAATTTCATGGGTAAGTATTTAAAAAGGTGAAGAAGAATGAGATTTCGATTCAATACTCTTCAGCGTTGTTTCACAAGGGGCTCTTGTGATTTGTGTATGATAAATATTATTGTTAATTGCGTATGTTTGTACAACTTGTTTAGAATTTGAATCTGAAGATGAAATAGGACGTCTTAGCATATCAATTGATTTCCTGGTGGAGCTTTCTGACAATGTGATAGCAAAGGTGATGCTTGGATGTGCAACTCTAAAAATCAAGTTGTAAATGCATCATTGGTCTCTTTGTAATCTATTTATGCTTTATTGGTTGCCAGGGAGAAGTTGATTCATCTTTCTCGACATTCTCACACCAAGCTATTGACTTCATATTAGGTATTGGGTAATGTGAAAATATATTAGTTGTGCTTTTTCCTGGTTGTTTTCAATTATATATAAAACTTGCAATAGAGGTATAAATCTATGTCTTGTACTATTGTGCCTGATTTGCTATCCATACTCTTTGATTTAGTATCTTGACATACTGGATTGATACTATTTTGCTTCACTGTTTATATCTTGACATACTGGATTGATACTATTTTGCTTCACTGTTTTTTTGGGAAGGATGTCAACTTGATTATTGTTGTGCCGTATGAACGAGTTCTATGCCCTTTATAGTCACCAACCGAGTTAGAACCTTAAAATCTGCTTTGCGGAGTGTTGATATGTAAGTTCACTTCTATATGTATATGTATTAACTCTTCTCATTCAATGAAAGCCTCATTGAAGAACATACTGCTATCAAGACACCAAAGAGAGCCTCTTGAAGAAATAACAAATGGACTGATTATGCGCTTGATTAAGAGAATGTGTACTAGCTCTCAAAAAGATTGCCAGACAGATTCAGGTATGAATCCTACATGCTGGTACTTCTTTTCATAAATGTTGATCAAACCATAAAATACCATTATTAAGTGATGGATTCTAGTGTTTGTTTCGTCTGATCTTCTTTTGCCTTATTTAAGCCACAATTTACCCCAGAGCCCATGTGCTAAAAGGGGCCTGCAAGTGCAAAGCATTCTTGAACTGTTTATAGTGGCAGCAGAGGGTAATTTGAGACCAACTGAGATTTAATTAGCATGACCCCAACTGAGGATTAGTCTGCACAAAAGCATTTGTACAATATAGATTTAATTACACTGAGTACTTCTTCATATGATCCGGTACAATTCCAAAAGTACTCGTGTGCTTATTATCTTTGGAACTTTGAAATTTGAATATTAATCTGAAATTTCAGGATCAAGGTTAGACATTGATTTGGATCCCCAATTTTGTGTCCAGCACTTGATACGAAAGCTTGGGAAAGAAGAATTTGTTGGTCAAAGAATGATGTTGTCTCTCTCTCAAAAGATCACAATTGTGGCGGAAAATTTGCTTCTACTTGACCCTTTTCATGAAAATTTCCCAAGTTCGCATGGTTCCATGTTTCTATTGTAAGCTTTTGTTTAATCATTGCTTAATACTTTGATCCAATTTTTGGTGGCAACTTCATGTGTTTCTCAGAAAACATGGATGAGTGTTCACAATTAGTGGTTCATGAGAATTTTTTGGGGGCAACTTCATGTTGTCATTGTAACTTCATGTGCTTCTCAGAAAACATGAAATTTTTGTTTGTTTCTTCAGATGTAACATACAAAATTCCCAAATTGTTCCTCATTCTATATACTTGAATGAGATGAGAATTCACAGTTAGTGGTCCAGTGGGGTTGGTGGGGGCGGGTATGCTGGGACCAGTATCTGATGCAGCAATTATGAAAGATAATTGCCTTAAAGAAAATAAAAGAACCAATGTCAAATGAAAGAACACAAATTTAGGAACTAAGGGAAACCGGAGATACAAAATTACTTAATGTAAAATATGAGCTTGCCAGGTTGAAATGACTAGCATTTATAAAATCCGAATATTGATCTTTGTTGGATGTAATTTATATAAGAAATATGATCAAAATTTGTTGATCTTCAGTTTATATGGAAACTTGAAACCAAAAACAATAAGATGCCTTCTAGACAATGAAAGAAATTTCTGTGTCCACGAAAATTTCATTTTCTTCATCTTTAATTGCAGCTGTTACTATAAGTTAACATAGTTGATTGCTTGATCTGACAGGATTCAGCTAATCGAGTTGATGATAACCGACTACATCGCAACCTGGTTGAATCTAGAGCAATTTGACAAGAGTTAGTGTTCCCATCCCTTTGTTCAGGCTAATTTTGTTTCATTTATATATACACGGATGTTTGTTGATTTGGACAAAATTAGGCTAAATTAGCATAATTTAGGCTAAATTAAGCCAAACTAGGGATCATTGCCTCATCTGGTGGTACCACTCTCATTTTAATCTGGTAAAATATTGTTTATATGACAATCCTTGTAATATACTTCGCACTTCTTGTAGAGTTATTCGAAGAATGGGTGAGATCAATCCTAAAGGCACGCAAGGATTTGGAAGTTCTAGCGAATATGAATGGGCTTTACATTCTTTACATGGACCGTGTTGTGGCATTGCTTGCCAAGGAGGTGGGACCGGCTGCCCACCAGGGAAAGCTCGATCCAGAAGTTCTCTCTAAACTCCTCTCTTGATTTTTCCTTTTTGGTTTTTGGTCCGATACTTTACAAAGGAATCTTTCTCAAGTACCAGGATTCTTTCTTCTTTGATCAAAAAATTCAAAACTCAGTTAGGTCGTAGTTTTTTGAGATTTCTCTTGGTGCTTTTTGTTAATAGATAGATTTGTAGATAGTTCTTTTCTTGTTTAACAGGGGCTAGGAGGGGTCGGGTATCTTTTTTGATTTGAGAATCAAGATTGCTAGAGTGATTGTAAATTTTAAGCTAAATTCAAGTTGAGGCAGGCTTAGCTTGCATTTAAGCACTTAGTTTCAATTTCGTCGGCTTTTGCAATAATCGTGCTACTCCAATATTCCGATACTCTCATGTATTACATTTTATGGGTATGATAACTGCACTCCTCAAAAATCCCCTTTGATTGCACTCTAATATAATTTTATATTTTCCATATGATAACAGAAAAAGTGGTTATACTAACACGTAAAAGTGTTTATACAACCGCTAATATAGTTTATACAAATAATTAAATGTGTATTAAAGAGTCGGAGCAATGGAGGTGCGGCCGGAGATGGCGGCAGAGGTGGGAGGTGCGGCCGGAGGGGGGCGGAGGTGCGGCGGAGGGGTGGTGGAGGTCCGGTGGAGAGGGTGGTGATGGGCGGAGGTGATATGGTGGTGGAAAGGAAATCAATAGAGGAAGAAGAATGAAAGAATAAGAATAGAGTGCAAATAAGGAATGTATTTAAGGGGATAAGAATAATTTCTCTAAATTTTATTTGCTTTTATTTGTAACTGAGTTGGTTACTTGGTTTGTTGGATCAAATGTTATGTATCATAGCCTTCTTTCTCGTGGTCGTGGCTAATCTATGATTTGTTAAGTGTAAAGTGTAAACACGCATGTATTGAGAGAATAACAACTATTCTATATTCTTGTTTGGGCCTGTTTGATATGCTGGAAAATGACGGAAAATAATAATTTTTTTAGGATTTTAATTTGACATTATTATTTGATGGCAAAACTTTTCGGGATAGATAATTCTTGTCTAGAAGTTGTCTTTCCTTTTCCTTCACTTTGTTTTATACACGGTTTTCACCAGAAAATAAAATTTTCCTTCATTATTTCTCCACCACTCCCAAAAACTCATATCTTCCATTTTATCTCTCCTCGTTTCTAGCTAATCAAACGTAAGAAAAATAATTATGGAATCCAAATTTCTTCTACATCAAATATCCGCAATGGAAACAAAGAACCTGAAAACTGAAATGATTGAAACATGTTTCTGATAATTTTTGAAATTCCTACATTTTTTTGTTGATCGGACCTTTGTATACTGAGTAGTTTTACAAATTTATAACCTGGTATCAACGTATTGGATTTGGTACATTTATTTTAGCATTTATTCCTTTCTCAATTTTGAACCGGGTATCAACGTATATATATACCCAAAATCCAATTTTTAACCAGACATGGTGCATACCATTAATTCCAAATCTATAACTGAAGGCATCCGTGCATTTAAATAAAAACAATTTCAGTAAATTTTATCCCAAAAAATGTTGATTCAGAAATGCTGACTATCCAAGGTCACACAAAATATGCAAATAATTAATTTGTATAATTTCAAATATAAAAGCAGATGCAAATAATTAATTTGTATAATTTCAAATATAAAAGCAGATGCAGATAATTAATTTGTATAATTTCAAATATAAAAGCAGGTGCAAATAATTAATTTGTATAATTTCAAATATAAAAGCAGATGCAGATAATTAATTTGTATAATTTCAAATATAAAAGCAGATGCATACAATTAATTTTTATAATTTCAAATATACAACCAGTATTTGTAATTCAAGATTTAAAAGACGCTTATAACTTCATGTTTCTTCCGTAATTTTCTTGCACCAGTTCTTTTGTTATTTTTCTTCCTCTTGGCTCTCGGTAAAAGAACGAACGGTCAGATATGGCAGTTGCCTTGAGTGAGTCTTGACCAACACAACTCCCTACCAATCCATCCCAGTCGTCCGATCAAGGTCAGGACTCAAAACCCAAACTTCAAATTTCCGACCGTTGCAGGCCCATCAAGCAGATTCCACCACGTGTCCCTGCGTAGCCGATCCAACGATTCTCCTTAACTAAAAGCCATCCCCTCGATCTCTTCTATTATCTCCGCCCCCTTTCTTATACCCCACCTGTCATTCTCTCATTCTCCTTCCAAGAACCCCAAAAAGAAAGAAGAAAAAAGAGAGAAAAAGAAGAAGAAGAAGAAGAGAGAAAAGGAGAGAAGGGAGAAGCTAACGATCGATCGATCAATGGCGTCGAGAGATCATCAGAAGGACGCTGCTCAGAACCAGAACCAGAACCAGAGAGGTCCCGATTTCATCCAAACTTGTTTCTTTGTTTAATTGTTAAGGATTTTTCTAGAGATTGAATTCTCAATCAATCAATGGCGTCAAGAGATCATCAGAAGGACGCTTCACCGTTCTTTCTTTCTTTCTTGACTCGTTCTTTGAAGTGATTAAGTGAAGACGCGCGCAGAAATCGAATAATAATAATAAGAAGAAGAGAAGAATCATCACCTGTCTGTCTGTCTGTTTGTTTGTTTGTTTGGTTCTGATCACAGTAAAAGGGGGAATATAAATAATAAAAATCGACTTAGTTAATTAGTTGTGAATTTTGTTTGTTTGCGTTGCAATCTCTGATTCGTTGAAGTTAATAGGTAATAGGTTCATTATAAACTTGGATTGATTGTAGTCAAATTTCTTCACTGAATTGTTTTTTTAGTTATTTGTAATTTTCTTGATTTTCTTCTTTCTGACAATCAGAATCTTCAATGTATTAGATTTGCAATTACTTGCATATTTTTAGAGGTTATTTTAAACATGTATTAGATTTGTACATGTAAAAATGTTAAGGGCGAGCGGCTGTTGTAGAGATTTAATCATACACATTTCGGCAAAAAAAAAAAAAAAATGATCAGATACGATAAAATACTTTGATTCTCCGTTCTTTCATAAGCATTTCTTAAAATCTGCATGAAACTGAAAATAATCTTCATTTACTAATGTGCATTCCTTATATGTGTTTGTCAGGTCGGGCTGCGAGGGTACAGACGCTGGTGCCAAAGCCACAAGCAGCTAGCAAATATGAAGCAAGAAAAGCCCGGCCGGCACTTGACAACATCAGTAATTTGGTTCCTGCCGTGCATAATCTTGAAGGGTAACTCTCCAAATAGTCACCTATTTTTTACCTTTTAGTTCTTTAATTTTGTTGTTAATTACCTTTTTGAATTGCCTGAAAGCTAACCATCTTTTTTTTTTTCTCAAACAGGAAACCCATAAACCGTCCCATCACAAGGTATATATTTATGTTTATTGGTATAATAATTGTAGCAGTGCTGGTTACTTGCATGTTTCTTATACACTAGAATTTCTGTAATTTGTTAAATTAGCTAAAATTGTTACTTTTAAGCAGAGGTTTTGGTGCTAAACTTCTTGCATCTGCCCAGACAGCCACTTCTGTGCCTGGCAGCAAGGTATTGCACTGTTTTATCTCTAAGCATACTGAAAAAAAAAGGTCTTGTACTTGGTAGTTAGGTATTAAAGATATTAGACACCAGCAATACATGCTGGTACATACCTGTGCTGTACCAGTAACTGTCATAATATAGGATATGTTCTGGAATACACCATCATTTCACCTGGCTTATCCAGTATGATACGATGTTAGACATATTTTTATTGAATTTTAACATGTTATTTTGTCTAACCTTTTGATCCATATTTTACAGAAATCAGTCGCTGATCTGGCAAAAGAAGTAAAGAAAATCAATCTAGAACCTACCACAAAGAAGGCCACATGTGCCGCCAAACCAATACTCAAGCAAAAACAGGTATTCAAGAGTGTCCCCTCTATAGTTGAATTTAAAATTCACTAGCAAATGTAAAAGTACCAAATGTTTGATGTATTCTGGTAAAGAACTGACAGGCCATCAGTTCTTAGCTACAGTGAATAAGCCTTTAGGAAATTAATTTCTGATTGGAATGCTCGCTTTGGCAGGTCAGTGATGACGCAGTGCAGAAGCGGGTTGACCAGAGACCAATTGCAAGAAAAAACAATGTACCTAAAGCACCACTGGTACCCTCCCAGAGGCAAGAAGGAAAAAAGGTGATGCAGAACAATCGGTCAGATCCAAGTGTGGTGAAGGTGACAGTTCCCGTCAAGCCAATAATCAAGCCAGAATATTCTAGGAGAAGAGAGGTGCATACCCTCACATCCGTACTCAGTGCACGCAGCAAGGTGTGTGTTTTGAATTTTGTACATTTTATTCAGCATTTGCAAAATGGTTATCACGAAGATGACAATAGCATTGATCCAACCCATCAGCTACAGTTATATTCATTTTGAGGAATAATTTGATGATAAGACTATTTATATAATCCTGATTATCTAACAATGCCTGTAATTTGCTAAGATTGGAGAATGCAATAGCTACTGCAAACTAACCTCCATTTGATTTGAGAGAACTATTCATGACAATATAATAATAGCAAAGTATGATAGCCAGGTCTCCCAGATATTTGAGGCCCTTATGCAAATACTAATGTCTAGTTTACAAAAGTTTATTGTACTTTTCATTATGGCCATTATTCAAAGTTTCTGGGGTATCTTTGTCTTTCTTACCATTGATACTGATACCATTATAACTGTCCTGGGATTATTATAAAAAAAATAGTAACTGCTGTTCTTGTCTAGTTGGTTGATTACTTTTACCATTTCATGTGTCAGGGCAATAGTCACTCCCTTATTTTAAGTGTAATATCTAAAATTTCTAACTAAATGCATTTGAAAGTTTGCTTGTGGGATAAAAGAGAAAGTACCAAAGGAGGCACAGATAGAGAATATTGATGCAGCTGATGCCAATGACCAGCTTGCGGTGGTTGAATACATTGAAGACCTCTACAAGTACTACAAGCAAGTTGAGGTATGTATCTTTGATTCTTTTCTCCTCTTAGCATCAAGCTTTGTAGTTATTACAACTAGATCAGTTTTTGTCATTGTATTCTGTTGTCTTCATTCTGTGATAATTTAATTTTTGTTGTCTTTTAATTTTGCCATATATAGCCTCTAAACTTCCGATTCTATACAAATGCACCTAAAGGTTTATCTGTTGGTTTCACTTTATTACATACACATTCTCTCTTCATCTGCCGTATCGAGGTAAAATGCCTAGGGTTAATATGTTACTAATAATCATTCATATGCTGTTTACCATGCCTTTAAATAATAGATACTTTATGGTTTCTTGTACAGGACACATTCAGGCCCCATGACTATGTGATTCGTCAAAGTGACACAAACCCTAGGAGGAGAGCAATCCTACTGGATTGGCTTATAGACGTGCACAACAGATTCAAACTGAGACCTGAAACCCTTTATTTGACAGCGTACATAGTTGACAGGTACCTTTCTCTGGAGGAAGTGTTGGTACCAAGGACAAAGCTACAACTGGTTGGACTCTCTGCCATGCTTATTGCGTCAAAATATGAAGAAATCTGGGCCCCACAGGTAGAAACATGTAGATCCGAGTTTTTTCTTCTATTGAGAAAGTTGATATACCCTTTGTTACTGTATCAATGGTAAGCTGTTAGGAATGTTTTTAGTATCTTAGGTATAACAATTTATGTTCTTTGACTCATTTCACTTTCCATACAACTGTTGGAGTGTCCTGTACAACAAAACAAAAGGCCTGAGCAATCTTTATAACTGAATTGTTTGAATGAAAGGGTTAAAGTTACCAACCAAATAAACAAGTAATTTAAAAATACATGAACCCTAAGAACCGCCTTTGGTCTTTTATAAACATTTAAATTTGAGTGGCTTGACCCTCATCTTTATCTCAAAAAAAATATACATGAACCCAAACGGTACTGTCCAATATGTATTATACCAGATTGTCCAATCTTTATTTTTTTTCTATTTTTTCCTTTGCACAAGGTGGGTGACTTGATTGCGATATCGGATTATATATATGGGAGAGAGGATATATTGGCGAAGGAAAAGCAGATACTGAACAAGCTAGACTGGTACCTCACAGTGCCTACTCTTTACATGTTTCTGGTTCGTTTCATAAAGGCTGCCAGAGGTGATAAACAGGTCTGTAACAATAATCCCTTGAACAATTTATTCCACTGCATTTCTGATCTTTCTCCAAAAATAGTGGGTTTTGTTCTGTATGAGTTAGTTTCAGTATGAATATCAAACTCAACGCAACGCATACCTCTCTGTAATATGCTGGTATAGATCTGATTTTTTTTTTTTAGCATCTTATTCTTTTGTGTTTATTTATAATTTTGTGGGTGTACATGAATGACAGTACCTTAAGACACAGTTGGCTTAATACGTGAAAAAAAAATCTGGAAATGAGGGTGAAATTGAACAAATATATATTTATGTAAATAGTATCCGAATCCTGACCTCATTCTTTAACAGATGGAGAACATGGTGTATTTTATTGCTGAGCTGGGTCTGCTAGAATACTCTTTGATGATAAAGTTCAGCCCTTCCATGGTGGCAGCTTCTTGTGTATATGTGGCACGTTGTACACTTAAGAAGTCACCTCTATGGACTCCTACCCTTGTTCACCATACCCACTATGCGGCACATCAGCTCTGGTACATTTCATATATGGTCTTTGATTTTTTTTTTTTTCAAGTATTCTGTTGCTTCAAAGTAGAACAGTTGAGAGATATACCGTATGTACCGTCCCGTAATACTTGCAGATTTTATTCGGCATGTGCATGTTTTGTACCATACATATGAGACATAAGGGGTTTCATTGTTTCTGGGAACTTTTTGTGGGACATATATGCTTTCCAGGATTAATTAAAGTAATTGGAAACAAGGATAGTCATCCATACTGCAAATAGAAACCAAGGCAATAGAAAAAAGAAGGAAAAAGGCAAAACCAGCATTTTAGTAATACCCAAATCACTTTTAGATGATTCTAGTTCCAAGTATCTTTGTGCAGTGTATTTTATATCTTACAGTAAAAATCTTTCTCACCTGATAAAAATGAATGCGGGTTTGTGATCCTTGTCATATGTTATACAAGTTAAATTTTATTGGAGTAGCTAATGGTCTTTTCCTTTTCATATGAGCAGTGAATGTGCTCAGATCCTGGTGACCGCTCAGTCAGGAGTCTCACAGAGCAAGCTTCGAGCAATCTACAACAAGTATTCTCGTGAGGAATTCGGGAAGGTAGCCTTGTATCAGTCGGAGGTTTCTCCTTCGAGCTCAAGCACTGCCTATGCTAGCTGTAGTAGCAGTTGCAGTAATTCTAATTAGTCTGTCTGTTAGCTTATGGAGGAGTACAGTTTGGTGCTTCAAAATTCAGGCTTATAGATAGTTTAATGTGGTATATGGATATATTGCACGTCTTATTTTGGGTGGCTACATATGATATTTCTCTGTCAATTCTTGCTATATAGTTTTAAAATAGCAGGCATTCTCTTTGTATATGGTTGTTTCTTGGTTTTGTTGTTGTTATGAAATGATGGGAATCATTCTATTTGAAAATATAATATGTTGCTACGAAGTCTTCGAGTTTGAATGCTGATTGATCAATGCTTATGATTATTTCCTGACAATTCGAGTGCGTTTTTCATACAACTTGATTATGCAAGTTAATTGTCATTTGATGCTTTTCTTTTTTCATCAGTGTCGCTAAATACTTGTTATAAATTTCATACCCAGAATGGTAGTAACTTCTATAAAATTTATTGCTTCATGCATACGACATCTGTTATATGATTTTTATCCAAAGCATGATATTTTACTTACAAATCATAAGAATTTTTGAACGTTGTCATGAAACATGATTATCAAATTTCTGATCATCGAATTCGGTAAAAAAGAAGAGGGTTGCTGGCAGTAAAAATAAATTTAACAATTTAACATGTCAAAATAAATTTTAGCTTTAAGAAGTAAATGTATGTTTCAATTTGCACGACTGCCAAGTAAAATATAGAGTACACCTTGAGTTCTTCTAACTTTACAAAACTATACTTAGTATATGTATCTCGTTTAAACAAACATCAGCTGGCAGTGTAACAGATACCCACAAAATATAGTCCTAAAAATGTACATACATCTCCCCAACCTTTCCTCTATACTAATAAAAAGAAACGAAAAGGAACATATAACAAGAATCGGCTAAAATGGTCAGCTGAAAAGCTTGAAATCAGCTGTCATCTCCAGATCTTCTAATCAAAATGGTCAGCTGAAAAATCAGGCTCATCGGGTTTCTGCAACCTAGCGATGGCCGCCGCATCATCAGCCAGGAACCTTCTAGAAGCTGATGCTGCCAGCTTATGTATTTGTGCACCTCCACCATCGGCAGTCATTCGACTATCACCAACGACACTAGATTCGCCTCTCTCTCTTTCAGGAACATAACCGAAATCCTCCCCTTCCTCTTTCTCCTCTTCAGGCCACCACCTGTAGCTCTCCTCCCAATGGCTAAGGCTCTCGGCCATTTTTCGCCTTTTGTATTGGCGCCAGGCAGCCTGAATAAAGCCAGCGGCCCAGAGGCGCCAGGTATGCGAGTAGAAACGAAATGTGTGCTGTAGCTTTCTGCTGTGCAGACGTCTGAATTGGTTCGCTACAAACTTTAGGTCTTCCGCCCTTAATGCGAATGCCTCAACCTGCAAATTTCGGGAGATGAGGTTGCTTTATTTGAATTACAGCTTTTTTAATTTTTATCTTTCGTCCTTTCCAAAAAATACTAATATTAGCAGGGAACTTATTTAACCACCATATATTGGTATAGTCTACACATGTTTGACATGTATGGCTAGTCTGGAAGATATCTTCTAATTTTCCAACTAATTTATTGTTCTATCAAGATAGTTATCCTTATGCTGCTGTGAGCATACATACCATTAAAAAAAGAGCTATAACTGAACAGCATACCTCGGTAAGTGCTCTGACAGTACGCGTTGAACTCGGGAAATTTTCAAGGGTCTTAGGCATAAGAGCCCAGGTGAGGAGCTCCTCCCCACAGAAATCACCAGCATTAAGTCGGATAGAATTGAAAAAGTTGGAACGACCTCCATTAGTGGTATTGCTTTCCAAGGTGCCACGTATAATGAAGAACATCTCATTGACAGGATCGCCTTCTCTTGCAATGTAGGTGCCTTCAGGGCATAAACACGAGACAAGCCTCTCACATATAGCATCTAATAGCTGCTCATCCATCTGTGAGAAGAATGGGACCTGAATTGCAGACGACAAAATGTTACAAAAGAAGATTTAGAATTTTCAGGTCTGAACTCTGTAAGTTGTGAAGCGTGTGGGTGAGCAGAGACAATGACATCTATAGGGAGCTTAGTTCAGATATATATATGTTATCGTCTTCAAATTTAGATTTATGTTGCTCAATAAATTCTTTCAATCAAAATCTTACGGGATACAAAACTCTATAATTTTCAAGCTTTTTCAAGTATTTGCTTCGGATTTTTTAAGATGAGCCTAAAATACTTATAAATTAATAATTGTTTCAATCTGAAAATATGATTCTGAAAATCCAAAATGAATACTAAAAAAGTATGCAAAATAGGAAAAACAATTATATCCCACAAGATTTTGATATGAAGTATTTATTGAAAAATATAAATCAAATTTATGGAGTAAAGCTACCATGAGCTTATCACCAAGGCCCTTTACGAGCTTAGCTAAAAAACAAACAAATTAATCACCAAAATTGATTACAAGTTTACCAAATTTTCAAGTTTCAAGAGATTTGTCTAGTTAACAACCAGGTTCAACTGTAATTATAGTTTGATCACACGAATATGCACACACGCAACACCCAAAATTAAACCAGAAGTTGGTTTTATAATGTAAAACAATAACACTTGAAAGGGCATGGTACGAGCTCACACCAGAAAATATCTGCTTAATATCATAGATAGCAAAACTGTGGTGAAAGAGGGCAAAGAGAGAGTAGCATACACGTTTGACAAGGTCAAGACAGAGGTGGCGTTGCACATCACGGCGAACGTCAGAAGGCAGAGCCTGCAAAATGGATTCCTCTTCTACTCCTCTGGTGGCAAACCATTTCACCTGCACAAAACGTCTGACACGTTTTTGAAGCTCTGGGGGAAGTTGGTGGTGGGCCATCCACTCCTCTGTGTCCCTCTGGCGCAGTCTCCATTCCTCCTGCCTCTTGTTTATTGATTGCAGGTATGTCTAAACATATACATTATGTAAAACCAAACAAGATAAGTTTTGAGGTTAGAAGCATAGTTAAGTATCAAGCTTCATAGTCACAAAAGTGTAAGTAAAATTTGACTCAAATTTAGTTTTGGCACACTATCAAGATTAAGAAAAAAAAATGCTCAGTTGAGTTATATTATATATTAATGCACAATTTAGTTTTGCCTGAGATTCACCTCAGGAAAAATGCAGCAAATAAAAGGATTCATTTCAGATTGAGTACCAAATAAGGAGAAATTGCAGAGCTGAGGGCTTGTTGAGGCCAAAATGTAATGAACAATTAAGACTCATTACATTGTATATTAAAACTTAATAAAGCCTATAATGTATACAAAACTGAAGCAAGGCCATAAGTTAGTCATGTACTCTCTGAAAACTCATACAGTAAACAATACAAATTAATTACCTGCATATTACCAATCAATTGAGCAAATAGAACAAGACTGACAGCTCCAATTGCAATAGCAAAGGTGTTTTCAGCAATGAATGTACTTGTCTGAAGAGGATTTCCGCTTGAACTGAAAGTTGATAATAATTTTTTAGAGATAAATGTTATCTAGTTTAAGACCCAATAATGATCACAGGGATTGTATAAATACAGTTCACACAGAGAACTATCATGGAGAAAGTAAATTCTTTCTGGTCATAGAGAAAAGTAAATTTAGCAATCATGGTGAACTTGTTTCTAGAATTATGAGAATTGGAAATACACTTCATTAACTTCAGATAATTAATTTTTTCAATAAGACATCAGCATATATACTTTCTCTGCTACTGTACCTTAATTGTTGAAGACCCCAATATAGGCAATAGAAATATTTCTCAAGGAATGTCGTTGAAGCTGCACCATTTTGCAAAGCGGGAGAAAACATTCCGAAATTAAAAGGTATGGTATCATTTGTGGCGTTGCAAGCTTGGAATACACCAGTTGACTTGGACCATCTTAAATATGTGGGTGAATTTACATCGGGATAGTCACAATTTAGAAATCTGGTAACACATGCTGTACTGTTAGATTCTAATAAGCAGCTATTGTTCCAACATGTAATTTGCCTCTCCACTGTGAGTAAATAATATATTGCCCCAGTGATCTGCAACAAAACAATAATAATATTGATAAAAACAACAACAATGAATAAAATGCCTTAAACGATTAGATAATCAAAATTTAAAACGAAACAGTTTTGACTATAGTGCATTAAGGGATACATTTTGTGGCTTGTAAAGAGAATCCTACAAAGAGCTAAAACACCAGTCGTAAATCTTATTTCATAATTTAAGATATTAAATGCAAAAAATGTAACCAATCTGGGGCAGGTTGGTGGGGTTGGGACGGTATTGAATTCTCTTGTTTCATAAGAGACATTCAACATAGTAATTGATACTATGGGTCAGGGTGACAATGAGCATTTGACTTTACTTCAAAAGATGCCCTCACGACAAAAAAGAAAAAAGAAATTAGTAGTATGTATACATGGCTGGCTAGCATATAGAAAAGGAGATTGTAAACAGCGCCACCCCACGCAGTCTTTGCTACAACACCAGCCTCCTTTATGATTTTGTTGCTTAGAGGAACTATCAGATACATCCTAAGAGCATATTGAAACACCAATGTCACACCAAAAGTGGTGTTCTTGACATTGTTGTCTGATCCATTTATTGCTGGCATCACACCCCACAGTAGTATCTGCATGAAGATTAGCAAGCAAACATTAACAATAGTAGTATTGTACTATTTCAAGTTACAATTAAAGCAACGATCAAAGAAAAATACAAAATAAATGAAAAGGTTAAGCAAATGTCCCATGAATTTTAAAAAATAAAAAATTGAACAGTTGATACATCAGATCAAGATAAATTGAATAATCCAAATTTATCTGGTCAAGTCTCAACTCTCAAGAGTGTGAACTAATTGCTCCTTTTAAGAAGGATAAGTATATGAAGCCAACATTAAACAAAATATGCCAAATAATGGTACTGCACTATTCAATTAACAGTACTGTTTAAGCTATAGAAGGACCAAATGTACCTGAGGAAGAGGCACAGCTGCCAATATGTCTCTGACAAAGTCCGGGGACCTGACGTACTTCCTCCTGATCTTTTTTGGCTCCATAACAAGATCTCCCTTACCATGCATCCTAGAAGGACGACTGATATAACCAGTGTTGAACTTCACCACAATGTTCAACATATAAAACATATCAGCGAGCGACCTCATGACGGTTATGGTAGTACTCAAGCGCCTGTCCTTTCCCACGCACTGGGTACCTTGATCCGTTTGTGAAAATAGAGGAATGAGGTAGAAGAAGGGGTCGATAAAGAGTGCGAAGAGGCAGGAGACGAGAAAGACGCGATTCCATGTGAGAACTTTGTTGCCGCCAGGTTCCAGAACATATTTCTGCAACTTGCTGGGTTCGGAAAAAGCCTTGGTCTTGTCGACCCGGTTAACACCGAGCCTATCTGGTCTCGGGATCTGTTCATCAGGAAAGATCCTGCACGCGACACAGAGCAAACCCTATTTATAAGGCAAATTATTACATTGCAGCAGTACTTGATGTGCTAGTTTGTACTAATGCGCTACGATCATGATAAGAGTGATTATGCTATGGATCGGCTGAGCAACCTTTCATTTTGAATCGAGCGGTCTTTATCAAACAATATGTCTCTTTAACTGTATCTAAAAGACATATCGCAACCATCCGAATACGACGCCCCATATTTCATGTAATCCGTAGCGGAACTACCCTTATGGATAAATGATGAGTACAATTTGCCCTAAATACAACTAAAAATTGAGTATTATTATGCTGATGGCATGGTGTTGTTTACACACTAACTAAAAAAGTAAAAAATTGAGTATTGTTTGCCCCAAACGTAACTAAAAATTCATTTCCGAACACTTTGCACTTTGTTCACCACTCATCAGTACTTTAACTAGTAACTACTTCACCGAATCGGGTGAATCCGGTACAACCGGGCAACCGGCGCTTCAGGAAAGGCATCAATTATTATAGGAAACCAAATCTAATCCCCGATTTCCCCGAATTAGGTAAGTAAGTAAAGTCATCGGCGAAATCGGAGAGTTTGTTTGTTTGTTGTGGAGTGGACTGACTGACCTGGCGTTGCGCCGTGGCAACTCCACCTCGTCCTGAACCCTCGATCCGAACATCCTCCCCTCGCTCCGTCTAATTCCGATCGAACAGCATGGATGATCTGAGGAGGAAAAGGAGAGGAGGGGAGTGGGAATGTGGGATGGCGGATTTGGTCGTTAACGGGCCGGGTTTGATCGGGAAGGGAAGAACTACTGTGAGATGGTTTGATCCGACAAGCAGATGCAGCGTTGACTTGACATTTTTGTTACTTCCTCCTCCGTTTACAATTAAATGAATTTATACCTTTTATTTGAATCCACTTTCTTCCTAAAAAAAAAAAATTATATATTACGAAATTCTCAAAATACCTCTCGTCTCTTTCTACTAATTGAGAGCATAAAAGTAATTTCACTCTTCCACTATTTTCTTTAACTTTTACTACAAATTCATTCTTTTGTGGACAGAGCAAGTACAAGTGATGAGTGATGGCAAATTGGCAATGAACAGTTGAACACTGGCTGGCAGAGCGGACTGACATTTTGGGATGCAATGCGGATCCGATAATAGCGAGTGCTCATCAGTCATCCCCTGCTAAAGTGCATTGTGCCGTTCACAGTGTCAGCCGTTGGATTGTCTAGAGATTCGTGCCAGAACGGATCTCGGGACGATCCAACGGCTGAAATTGTGAACTGCACAATGCAGTAGAGCAGGGGATATGAATTCGATTAGCAGCTCGATTCTAATTGCAGATTATTTTTCTCTTTTCAGATGGATAGTAAGTTTTTTTTTTTTATAAAAAGATGTATAGTAAGTCTCGTACAGGTTTTATGTAAGTTTTTTTATTTTTTATTTTTTGCTTTTGTTACGAACATATAAAAATTGTCATGATTTGAAATTACAAAGATAAGTAAATTGAAATTGATGATATAAAAATTGTAAATTGCTTACAACTTGCATATGAATTGATATATATTGTTTCTTTTATGGGTTATTGGGCCTTCTGGAAAGCGGTTTGGGTGTCTTTTCATTTTTAAAGGAAGCCTCAGATAAATTTATTGGGCTAAAACGTACTGTTTAATTTGTTTTTGGGCTCAATCTACATTTCTGGGCCTATCAAAGAATGTTCTCCGAGTTGAATACTCAAATTTCAAATTTCAGTGCCGTACTTGGTTAGTTTTGAATTCAATGTACAGTTTGAAAATGTTGGCAAAATAAAAGTCAATCCGGCATGCAATTCCATATGTCAAAACTGCATCACAGAGGACTCCACAGTTTCAACGTTCAACCATTTTGGATAAGTATGACATTCATTAATCTGATATATTTATCCTCTTAGGAGCAAATATTCAAACATAATTTATTCCTCTGGCTCTCCTAATTCAACCATGTCCATATCAAAATATTAAGGTATTACAAATCAACAATATGGAGAACAGCTGAACAGACCTTTGGTCTAGTGGCTGAGAGCAACTCCGTATAGGAGGTCGCGAGTTCGAAACTCCGATGAAGAGTCTTTTATAGATATTTATTTGAATAGCTTGACTCTCATCTTATCTCAAATAAATAAATAAAAATAAAGGTTTTTATTTGTCTGTTTTGATGTATAATAACTTTAATAAAATACATTGGTCCTTAATTTTTGTGAACTTAACTTGCAAGTTTTTGTGAGGATAAGCGTTTATAGCCCCACGCAATTACATTATTACATCATAAATATATTTTAAGCTGTAGCTAGCTAAGAATTGCATGCATTTGTAAGCAAAACGGATGCGTGTGCGTTACAACGTCGAGTTCATAGAAAATTTTTTAAACAATAAAAAAGATGGGCTACGATACTACAATACGATATTTAGTGAACAATTTTACTATGCATTTTTGTAGTAACGGTAAATAAATCGATATACGATTTGGCTCGGTCATTTCGAATTTGGAATAAATAAAATTGTTCACTAAACATCGTAGCACCGCATGCAGCACAGCTCAAAATAAAAAAAAAATAAAATAACACCATCCTATCTATCATCATGAGTCTCCTAAGAATATGCGAACAGCAGCTTCTAGAAGTGAGGTCTCAGAGGCAGAGCTATTGAAATGCCTCCACGGCACTTCCACGACAGTACGAGTCATGATCATTGATCAGTGTATGACACCCAACTCCCAATTAACTTGTTCTTATCCATAGACCATAGTCATCATGTGTTATGAATACCAAAATATCCCTACGGGTTTCACTCAAAAAAAAAAAACCAAAATATTTAAGATTCTTAACTTTCTACCAAAATTTTCCATTTTATGAAAATTTTAACTATTTTTAATGATTTTTTAAAGATTGACATACAAAATTGATTTATTTTTAATTATTTTAAGAGCCATATTTAAAAAAATCATTAAAAATAGTAATAAAATTCTTAAAATGGTAAAAATTGGCATCATCCTAGTTAATTATGTCAAGATTATTATGAGCTATTTGGATTAAATTTTCGGACGACGGATTTTCAAATTTGAACAATAAACGTTTCGATGTGAAATGCTTACGAAAGTACTGTAGCCGGACTCTATTTATTATAGGCTAGCAGGATGCAGCCTTGGATATATCCCCGTATATATACAACTTCTGGGACAAATTTTAAAAATTTTTAAAGGCATGTATATATTGCAATTAAGCTTTTATTTAGGTAATTTATGTATTTGTACTATACAGTTCTTATCATTAAAATAACGAACTATTCCAGTCAATATATATTTTTTTTTTATTTTTTGTTATCACGAATCCTAAATTCTCAATTAATTAGACTGTTCCTTATCAAATATATGTTGAACGTTTCACAAAGTACAAACACAAGTATATATATGCTAGAATTATTCTTCATCAGACAATAATTCCAGTGTCATTTGAAAAGCTAAAATAATTATAATTCTACAATACAACTGTTACAAAAAGTCAAATTTAAAACTTAAATCCCCTCAAATCAAATCTCATTCTTATGTGTGCGGATCAGAGAAATCTGACCACTGGTTTGACGTAAACTCAATTACTTTTTATCACTACTCAAATTAATTAATTAATTAATTGATTAATTAATTTGTATTATATATACAGGCTGCTTAATAAATAAATTGACACGCAGAAAACAGACACGCACACTTGTGTATCCACATGCAATTCTTTAATCTCTAGTTGAATTTTGAGTTGGTACCTAATTTGTCATTTTCAACCTTTTTTTGGACCAATGGGAATATATTTAACGTACTTAATTTGAGTTTTGTACGTACCTAATTTGTCATTTTCAATTTTTTTTTAGACAAATGGGAACATTTTGTTTTTAAATGTTCTTCTACTCGAATTCTACTTGAGAGTTATTTTTTGTGCTGTTCAGAAAGAACAGAAATTTATTTCACAATATGTTAACTGAGATAGAGCGTAGGCAGTTTATATAAAAGATATTTGAGGATATGAAATATCAAAAATGTCTCTCTGAACCTTGTTTAACCTACTTAATTTATTTGTCTAAATAACAAGCTGTCTGAATTTTTAAAATTTTTGATGTTCCTATAAATGATTATATTTGTATATATTTCTAGATATATACAGCTTCGTTGCAAAATATGATAACTAAATCCATTTGCAAAGTCAGCCATCGAACTTTTTAATGTCTTTATTTACATTATAACACAATAGTTTATATAAATAAAAATGCAATTTCATTATTTTTACTGTCTAAATTTTAATGAGGAGGGTTCCATTGACAATGTCTAATTTGACAATCTTGACAATGTGAATTTTCAAAAATTTGTAAAAATTCACAAAAACTCTTAAAAATGAAAAATAGTTCATGGATGTATTATTTAACTTATAGATTAATAGTGTTTCAAATTTCAATCAATTTGAACATCGTTTAATGGCTTATCAAAATTTTGTGCACTTTTTAACGGTTGTGAATTAACGGATCTTTGAAAAGCTATCAAATGTCGTTTAAATTGAATATAATTGGAAACATAATCAATCTATAAGTTAAATAATGCATCCATAAACCATTTGTGTTACATTAGATAATAAAATGGATGTTGCTTCCATGCTCACGCCTAGATAATTTTATCGGTTACAGATGAATCTCTTAATGGATGATATTCATTTATAGCCGTCAGATCGAAAAGAAAAATTATTTGGTGGAAGTATTGGAGTAAAATTCTAAATATATAGAAACTAAAATTGCCATCTCATTATTTCAGCTAAAGGGAAACAAAAAAAAAAGAAAAAAAGAAAAAAATGCGTTGGGAAATAAAAGTTGCTAACGGAAAAGGCTTTTAAAAAGCACATGGAAGGAATATTATGAAGGCCGTTGTGTTCACAATTTCACATGGTTCAGGTTCAAAGTGCGTAAAGATCATTTCAGGACAACAAGAATTTTATCTTCTAAATAGAAGGGAAAAAAAATATGAATTTCGAACTTTTGACGAATAGAAAAGCACTTTAGACGTAGAGAAAAAAAAACCTTCAAATATTATAACGACCTCTAAAATTGTAAAAGTTTGGTATTGAGATTTTGACCACTAATTTTTTTTTTTACATTAGTAAGCATGACCGACCAAGAATAAAAACAAGAGCCATTCATTTCGTTTTTTTTTTTTTTTTTTTTAAGAAGCAAAGACAAAGAGCAATACAGACATTAATTCAGACATCCATTCATTTGTTGGATAGTGCCATTTGACGCCACGACGAGACATGGGCATTAAAAGTAACAATCAATTGAGTTGTAGGCAGCTACCACCATTTTATCTATCTATTGATCTCCGTATTTTTGATGAATAAATATTATTTTTCAATTTTTCAGTAAACATTTATATATTTCCGATCAACAAATTACATATATCATTTTCTAGTAAACTGATACACTACAGTTTTCAATAAACATTTATGCAACTGTGACAAGCACGTAGGTATGTATGGATATGTCAGATTGTGAGGGAGGAGTGGATAAGTGGCTTGATTTACAGGTAGACTCCACGTGTTTTCCCAATCAATATGTTGCTTGCAGTCCTCGGTACCAGTAGTTATCTGATCACAGTTCACATGCATTTAATTCTTTCTTATTATGTCAAGATTTATTCAGTTATTTTAGAGGGGTGTTTGAGCAAAGAAAGAAAGTGGCAGTATAAAAATAGCCTAAAACATAACGTAACATAACAAACAGCCTGGTTTTGGCGCCTCGGTTTGGTTTTCATATATAACCGGCAAGGAAATAATAAATAGGAAAAGAGAGATATATATAAAGGTTGAATTCAGTGTATTGGGATATATTCTGCTGTCAACTGGATTTCTTTTTAGGAATTCAGGTAAATCTGTTTGTTTTTCTATATATATATGTAATTGTAATTCTGAAGAAGATATATAAACAAGGTTTTTTTGTACTTGGTTGGTGGTTCAAATAATTGAGTTTATATAAATATATATCTGCTTATCTGGTATACTAATTTTTTCTGACTTTTTTTTTTTTTCTCTATTCTTATCATCTTCATCTTCTTAGTCTTCCTTTTATATCTATCCCCTTTCTTTTTGTAAAATTCTGTGAAAGCTTGAAGTTGAGAACTGGAGATCATTGGTTTTGCTGTCTGTGATTGAGATTGGAATTTGGTATGTTTATTTTGTGCAAAGATTAGTACTTTGATTCTTTGATTATGCTTCCATACTAAGTTTTGGATGAAGTTAATTAAGTTGGTTTATGGTTCGTTTTAAAATTTTTCTTTCCTTTTCTTTTGTTTTTTTTGAACAAGTCCTTCATTGATTTGAGCTTAATGAGCAAACAAATACTTCAAAAATCTGATTATGTTCTTATCTTTGTTGCGAGTATGAACTAATTTTGTGGGTTTTAGAGAACAAATTCATTGAATTTACATGAAACCAGTCTTGTAATTCTGTTTTTAAAGGATATCTGTACCACTAATTTCAGGCTGTTATGTTACTTGTGTACCAGCATGTTACCAGTCTTGTACCTCGGTTTTTACTGGTACCCCCGGTCGGTCGATCATATTCAAATATAAAATCTTGCCCACCAGCTAGATTCAATTCCAAATTATGCCAGGAATACCAAACAGAGATTACAGGAAATATTGATATATTTCGGTTCGTCTGGTAACCAGTTTGATATCTGTTACTGTAACTGTACCAAACAGCAGGTACAAAAAATATCGATCAATTTCAGTTTGTCCGGTAACAACTTTTCATGAAAAAAGTGTTTGGTATCTGTAACTATACATACACAGTTTGGTAAGAAAGAAAGAAAGAAGAAACGTTATCGATCGTACTAAAGTTCGTCTTTTCAAATTTCAATTCCTCTCTTAATGTATGTTCAGGTGAAGAACCGATTAATTTGCCGTCTGTGTTTGACAGAGATCGATCGGGGGAGAACATGAGTGCGCTGAATAGATCTCTTCGGCATGTACGGTACCTATCCAGATTACCATATGGAGGAGTGCAGAAGGGATCAACAAGTACTGGCATTGTAGAATCAGGGAGGCTGTATCATATTCTGCAGAATCATAATAATGTGTCTTCTTCGTTATTCTCCCGCCGAAATCCTGATTTCGAAACTGCCATGTGTAAGAGATGGAGCTCCGCATCAGCCGTCGCAGTAAGCGATCCAGTAGGAGGTATAAACTCCGCACCTATTTAAATCTTTTTGTTCTTCACTTCATCTTGCAATATCAGTAGAAGTGTATATATATATGTTTTGGTGCATTTCTGTGTGCATAATATACAGATCTTCCCTTATCTAAAAGTAAATTTTTTTATTTTTTTTCTAGTCACATTGCATAATGGAAAAACGGGTCCAATTGCTGAATACGAGAGGCGAATCGCATCGGGAGAGTTACTTCCCGGGGATACTTTCCAGGTTCAGTTCTAAAAGCTAACTCATCTGATTTCTCTGTTTATGGTAACTTGATGGCATCAGAAACAGTTCAGGATTATAAAAAAAAGAAAAAAAAAATTCTTTTAAATGTATCACCAACACAAAAGTTAACATGGTTTTTCATTTTAATTTTTCTTGTGGATTATTTGGAATATCTAAGGTCAGCTCGACGCGATCCAAATGTTACAACGCGTGTACGAGGATTTAGTGGAGAATGAAGATAGCTGCCAGCTAGATAAATATAACGACTCTGCCAAAGATTCGAGGTAACAACAATTAGATCGCTACTGATAATTCACTGACGATAATTCAAGACGAACTAATTTTCATCTTCAAACGATATTCTTCTGTAAAAACAATTATATTTATTGTACATGGTGTAGGCATTACAGCAGAGGCATGTGGCTGTGGTCGACATTGATAGCCAAACGATCTTCTTCGGTAAAAGGGCTGTATATGTATGGAGGTGTCGGTACAGGAAAGACCATGCTCATGGATTTGTTCTACGACAAATTGTAAGCCTTTTAATTTGTTTATAGTTTTTGAAATATGATTAGTAGTTCCATTTCATTAGAACTGGCAAATCGGGCGGCGGATCGGGTTCGGGTTCGGATCGGTCGGGTCGGGTCAATTTTAATATTGATTTCTTTTGGATCGAATGTTGATTTAAATTAGATTGCATGCTATTTGATTTCGGGTCGGGTCGGGTCGGGTTGGATCAGTTTATCTTTCTGAAAAATGTCAGGTCGGGTTGGGTTTTGCCACCTCTACATTTCATGGCAATGTACCAGCTGGTCGAGCCGGCTTGTTTTCTCCTAGCTAGTTTGCTCATCTTTGAGTAATGTAAGATTCGTCGATTTCTTTCAGGCCTTCTAATTGGAGGAAGAAAAGGATCCACTTTCACGATTTCATGTTAAATGTGCATAGCCGCCTTCAGGTATGGTTACGTTGCATTCGATCTATACTAACCGGTAATCGTACTTTGGAAAGATATGCTTTAATTACTACTGCCACAGTAGCCTGCCTGTTTGTATAATACCAGTATGTACTAAGTACAAGAATCTGACAGTTTCAAGCTCAAACTGTGACTGTGTTGTTACTTTCCTTAACAATATTTTGGTATATTGTTCAAATTAAGAAATTGGTATATACTAACATGTCGATGCTCTGAAATTAATTTTCTATGAAGTATTACATTATAGCTTCCATAAATAATCTGATGAATTTTACTTTTTCTTTTGTTCTTTTAATGGATGTGAAACATAAGATGCACAAAGGGGTATCAGATCCGTTAGAAGTCGTTGCGAAGGAAATATCAGACGAGTCGATTTTGCTGTGTCTCGACGAGTTTATGGTACGTGAAACTCTTTTGTCAGATACATATATTTTCCATCTTATAACATGTGAAAGATTTTGATTGCTCTACCGTATGACTGTAGGTCACTGATGTGGCTGATGCTTTGATACTAAACCGGCTATTCCGGCATCTGTTCATTAAAGGAGTGGTACTGTACCAATTCCTCCTCTATCAGAAAGTTTTTTTTTTTGTTGTTTTTTGAGCTATATGAACTTCATTCAGCTTATCACTCCTCAGATACATCGACATTTTTTCTAAGAATCTAACAACATAATTTTGCGAGGATATCTCGTAAATCCTACAAATAAGGAAATACCACTACGTACCACGGTTTCTCTTCTCGTACAGCCGTACCAGATGAATTTTCTCAGTTTTTAAAAGAAGAATCAGATTATTTCAATAACCTGCACTTTTTTCTTAATTTATTTCTTCAGGTGCTTGTCTGCACTTCAAACCGAGCACCGGATCAGCTTTATGAGGGTGGGTTGCAAAGAGATCTATTCTTACCTTTCATTGAAACAGTCAAGGTAACAATGTTGTTGGGTTCTTTTGCTTCATTTCTTTGTATTGGGTAGATTTGATAACTTGCAAAAATAGTCAATTATTTTGCTAGTTTTTACTTGTTAGTGTGAACTAAGGATGTGGAAAGGGCATCATTAATTCTGGACAAAAATTTCATTTATTGTTTGTAAATTTGGTTTTTAATACAGTATGTAAATTTGGTGCAAAGTATGTGCCAATCAGGCACCATTTATTTTTTTAGGTGCATTATGCTAATGTTGGAATGTTTATTAAAGTGAGTTTAATGGCCTAATTAAATACATTGTTAATGTTCATGCAAATTCAGGAAAAGTGTTCAGTTCATGCCATCGGCTCATCGACAGACTATCGGAAACTTGGCTTAGTAAGTATTGCTGTATTGTGATACCGATACACTAGCATTTTTATTCAATGACTTCTTCTTGTATAACTACTTCACTAATGTACCCCCCTTCTTCCTTCTGTTTCGCCTAAATGTAGACCGAGCAAGGTTTCTACTTCATCGGACACAAGTACAACGATTTTTTGAAGCAGAAGTTCTTGCAGTTGATAGGAGAAGGTACACCGCAACCGCAAATAGTTGAGGTTGTTATGGGCAGAAAACTATTGGTCAGTATTTTATATCTTCATTTTATATCTTCATTTTGCTTCTGGTAAAGTTTTCATATTTTGCATCAATTTTAGGTCCCGCTTGGATCAAACGGATGTGCATTTTTCTCCTTCGAAGACCTTTGTGATAGGCCTTTGGGTGCAGCTGACTACTTCGGATTATTCCGTAAGTACTTTTGATCTAAATATTCTGTATTCCGGTTTTAATTATGCCATTTATACAGAAATATATAGTTGCCATCGGTATTGTCATAGAAAACAATATTTACCAGAAAACTTAATTTGTGGCTCCGCTAGTGATCTCGAAAGCATTAACAATGAATACAGAGACCCTATTTTTAATGCATATGTACATAGTAAGTATAATGATTCTTGTTTTTCATTGATTCAGGAAATTTCCATACACTTTTTTTGGAAGGAGTGCCGAGATTCGCAGCCCATAACCGTACGGCTGCATACCGCTTCATCACATTAGTCGATGTATGTGTTTCCAGTCTGCTCTTCGATCTGCATCCACCGTCGTGCAAATAGATTTCGAATTGCTTTTTTAATGTACTTTTCTTTTTTTGTTTCAGGTGATGTATGAGAACCGAGCCAGACTGGTATGCACAGCGGAAGCCTCACCCATTGAACTATTCGAGAAAATCGTCACCATTTCTGATGCGAAGAAGATTGCTAACGCCAAATCATTCTCACAGTACGATAAAAGAGATGATCTTGATGTGTGTGTTGATAATGAGCTTGGCTTCGTCAAAGACCGCACCATTAGCAGGTATACTGGTACAAAGAAGTTGAAGCCACATCTGTAAATTCACTGTTATTTTTGCTAATTGCACATAATTTCCAGATTAATTCATACTAGTTGTCTACGGTAACCGGGTTCAATCTATCCTTACTCCTAATAAAAGGAGAATGGATTTTTTGACATGAAAGTTCTATTTGCCCACAGAAGAAACCTCAGCCGTTGATTGTTTACTTAGATTGATCGCCACCGTTGACGTACATTAATGTCCCAGCCCATTAAAATTTAAGGCCCGTATTAGTTTCCTCACAAGGGATGAGCTCTCGGCCCTTTATTTAAAAAAAAAATTAGTTGTATTAAGGAATATCAGCTAACTGAGACTTAATATTGATCAACAACCAAGGGTTTTAACTTTTTATCTATGCTTATAAGCTTATTAGGATAGACTTTTTTCTTTTTTTTGAGATAAAGACGAGGGTCAAGCCACTCAAATTTAAATGTCTATAAAAGACCCCCCATTTGGGTTTTGAACCCGCGACCTCCCACACGGAGAGCGTTGCCCTTAGCCACTAGACCAAAGGCCGGTTCTTTTATTAGGATAGACTTAATTAAAAATATTTAGTGGGCACTGATGCAGGACTTGTATTAAGTACCAACAATGATATTCTACCTATCAGTACTGTCTGTCATGCTGCCATTATGGGGCGGCTGTTTTTTAATCCACTGATTGGAAATGTATGTCATCTTGGCATTTATATGATAATAATAAATGTGCATTTCTCTATCACAGATTGACAGAGATGAACAGCAGGGAGTATCTGGAGCAGCATGAAGCCAACTTGCTCAAGGAGAGAGTGTCTAATTTAAAAACATAGCATTGATTGTTGATAGTTGATGTCATGACACCAACTTGAGTACTACTGCTAATTATTGATTAGAAGAAATTAAGCAGCTTTTATCAGTTATCAGTTATCACCATGTAATTTATACTGATCATTATGTCATGAAACCAACTTGAGCTATATATTAATTATTGTTTAGAAGAAAGCAGTTTCTAGATGTCACCATGTAATTTAAGAGAGTAGTTAGTTCTTTAATAAGATGTAAACGATGAGTCATAACTCATTAGCTTACTGAATGTGTTTATACTTGATAAAAGCAACCAAATCTTAAGCTTATCCCTTGGCTGAATAATTAAAAAATGCTCAATTTTTCACTTCAGCAAGATGTAATAGAACATTTTATGATAAAAAGAAATCGATCACACTATTACAAAAAATCTCATTCAAAATCTTGCGGTTCATCTTTTGCTATATGATGCAACTTTTTTCTTTTTTTATTATTTTTATTTAGTTTATTTAAAAAAAAAAAACAATTTTTCAGTTCAGACGCAAGATTCAGATTCCGAACTTCTCATTCTTTTGTTTCTGCAGATTTCATCTCTTGGGCCCAATAACGTGAGAATCTAAAAATCACTCATTACACAGGCCGACGGCCCAATACTCACTTGGGCTGTAAATTCAAGTGCCAAGTACATCCCATTAGATAGGCTTGTGACATTATATTGGGTTATATTATACTTACTTGGCCCAATACTTATTTGGGCCGTAAATTCTAAGTGCCAAACACGGCCCATTAGATAGGCTTGTGACATTATATTGGGTTATATTATACTTGTTCGGCCCAAGTACTCACTTGAGCCCCAAGTACTCACTTGGGCCGTAAATTAAAGTACCAAACAAGGCCCATTAGATAGGTTTGTGACACTATATTCGGTTATATTATGCTTACTCGGCCCAATACTCACTTGGCCCAAATTCAAGTGCAAAATACGGCCCATTAGATAGGCTTGTGACATTATATTGGGTTATATTATGCTTACTAGGCCGATATAATAAAAACTTTATAATTGAATAAAAAATTTAAATATGCATCACTTTTAATAGAAAGCTTTTTACGAAACATATAATCACATTTGGAAAGGTCATAAAAAAATTTACATAATAGTATCTTTTAAAAAAAATTAAAGAGCGTAAATTTAAGTGTGCCCTTTAGTAATTTAACTTTCTAGACAACAATAGACAGTGAAAATACAGTTTAAATAACACGACTTTTCAAGTGATACTCTTGAAAGGACCATTGGTGAATATACGTTTGGTCAAGGCCTATTAATAAAATTAAGTTCGATCAATTAAGTTTGGGCCTGAGCTCTGAAAATCGTCCCCGTTGTTCTCTGCAGTCTGCATTTTCTTCTTCCTTTTCTGTTTCTGTGGCTCAGTTCACTCCGCAAGTCAGCTCCTCCTCCTCCGCCGCCGCAGCCCTCTCCGGCGGCTAACGGCGTGGATTTGCGAGCTGGGCTGAGCTGAAGAAAGAAACTCCGTTCAAACTATGCGAAGAAGCACCTAATTTTATTTACCCTTTGCTTCCTTTACTACGTCCCTGTAACTGTAACTGGTACACTAATTACACTGAGCTGCTTTGATTGAACTTAAAATTGCTGTGTTTATTTTACTTTTTTAAATTCTTCATGTTCTTCACACAAGTTCCGGATTCTATGGTTTGTAGTTAGTTTGTTAGTTACAACTGCTGGCTCAAAGATTATCAATGAATGTTCTTGTTTTTTTTTTTTTCTAGATTTTGGTGTTTATTTGGTGGCAAATTTCAAGGAGATTAATCGTTTATACCTGAAAATTTAGGATAATCTGCGTAAAAGGGTCCAATTGTTTCTCAATTGCTCAGACTTATGCGAACTTTGGATGCCAATTCTGCGAGCAGAATTAATTTGAACCTCAAAAGTTCTAACCAGATTATTGTGTAAATTTTAATCCCTGACAGATGTCGAACCAGTGGTTCGAAATCGGGGACCTCGCCACCAGTGATGTGGTCGTGCGGGTACGTACCAGTGAAGGCCGTGACTACCGGATCTACTGCCACTCTCACGTGCTTTCGGAGAACAGCGATTACTTCCGAGAAAGGCTGTCTGATGAGTGGCCCACCTGTCAGATCCTTGACTCACGGTACTGTGTCGATGTGCAGTGTACCGAGTCCGAGTTCAACTCCTATGTCAATGCCGTTCGGATGATTTATAAGCCGCAGCCTTGTTATTGGTATGGAGTCAGAGGCACTCTAGGTATGTAATGGTTCGTAGTGTAAAGTATATCAAAATGGAGTGCTCATCCACTGTAGCGCTGCATTGTGTAGCGCGGAATGTGAACCGTTAGATCATCTCGAGATTTCAGCCAGCACAGATCTCGAGATGATCTAACGCTTAACATTCTGCGCTACATAATGCAGCGCTACAGAGGATATGGAATCATCGAAATGATACAATTGATTCTCTAGCATGGTCTTTATGCAGTGTGAAATTTCCTGTTTAGCATTGTTCTTGTGGTACCAGTTCTGTCCCTGAACTTCTGTCAGGATGGTACCAAGCCAATACCAATTTGATCATACAGGTTACAACTACATCCCTGGCATAATAAGAGGAAATAAGAGTGTAGGTAAGGTAGGCTTGTTAATATTGAATACTGATATTTGCTAATTAGCGATACTATCCCATAAGAATACCCAATTTCTCATCACAATACCTTTTCTTTTTTGCTATATATGCGGAGTCAGCTATCTGTGCAATTTTTTTTTGTTTAATTACTAAATTAGCTCTGTATTAGTACAGCTCATATACATCGTTACTATTATTGCTTAACCTTACTTACATATTGGTACGTAACTGGAAACAGGCATTCTTCTTGCCTCAGTCCATCTTGGGTTACACAAAATTGCCTTATCCTGTACCGATTATCTTGAATCAGCACCTTGGGATGAGACAGATGAAGAAGAAATACTAAAACACGTTCCTCCTCTTGGTTCCAAGTACGAACGGATCCTTTCCAGGCTTCACCCCATTGACCTGTCACCAGTCACACAAATCTTCCTCTCCACTCTTCGTTTTGCCACATCGTCACCCGATAAACTGAAAATTGAGGCCAAGAAAAGCTATCAAGAACAAATCGAGTATCTATTAACAGAAGATGACGATTCTCCTCTGATTTCGATAACTAATGACGATGCTTTAAAATGCGAGGTGAAAAATTGCGTGATTGAGTTGATGAAATATTTTGGTGACTTGGTGGATGCAGAAGTAAGTTTCAATACCAACCAAGAATTTAGTGTTGCACTTTCTGATATTTTGTGGGTTTGCCAGATTTTGACAAAATTGGATATGATGAGAGTGATTGTTCCATTTTGGGTAGATTTGTCCCCGAAGATTGAAAAATTGTTAGATGCCTTTTTCGGGAAAGAAGTAGAACCTGTGTTGAAAGTAGTTGAGATAACAAGTAAGGTGCTTGAATCCATCGCATTTGGAAACATTATTATGCCCCGTCAGCAAAGGTTTGATTTTCTCAGAATTTGGATTCCAGTTTTGCAAAGAACAAAAGCTTGGATTGAGGCGGAGAAAGAGGCTGAACGTTTTGATGGAGAAATTTTTCAAACTTCGGAAATGAGTCTTGTTTCGGTTATTTTAACCTTGCCGTCGGACTGGCAAGCAGAGATACTGTCGCAATGGTTTGCTTCAGAAAATGTGCACTATCCTGATTTACTCGAAGTGTTCGAGGTTTGGTCTTATAGAGCCAAATCAGCAAAAAGAAGGTTTGGTTTTATATAAGTGAACATGAAATATTTTTTATTTTAATAGCCATATTTTTGTGCAATGTTATTGGCCTTTTTTTTTTTTCGGAAAAGCCGGAAAGATCTGTAAAAAAGGAAATATTTTAGTTACAGGAGTCCCTCACTCTAAATCTTATAGCAAGCTTTTATGTTTCTTCCAATTTGTCTTGCACATATCCCTTTAATAGTAATATTAATCTAGGATGAACATTGCTACTGTTTAATCAACAGTAAAAACTACAGTATTTTTTTTTTAAATTGATGTACGGAAGTTTGTCAGAACAAGAGATTTGCACCAGCCGCTGCATTTTTAATGGATCTGTCTTTTTTCATGCATCTAGGTGGCAAAATCTGATCCCACCCGAAAAGTATGTCCGACCCGATCCGTGTTTCAGGGAAAATCAAACTGATCCATACCCGACTGACCCAATCCGTGTTTCAGGGAAAGTCGGACTGACCCGAACCGGTCCAACCTGAACCCGAACGACCCAAAACCCGAGATGACCCGGGAAGGGTGAATACTTGCTGCTCTTAAAACCCGAGAGTAGAGTCCTGCTCTTATGATTGGATGGTCGGTATCAACCAAACTTTACTCTTCGGTTGATCACAACCGTCCGATTATAAGAGCAGGACCCTACTCTCAGTTTTTAAGAGCACCGGATCTTAACCCACCCGGGAATAGAGGTGCAAAATCTGATCAGACTTGAAAAATCTGTTCGACCCAACCTAAAAAAATATTGGCAACCGTCAATCCGATACCCGATATCCGACCCGACCCGACCCGACCCAACAATTTCTATTTGATCAAATTGACGGAACCTGACCCGACCCCGACCCGACAATATGCTGACCCAACAACATCTTAGTATCTCACAGTTAGAGTGCTCTCGGAAAAAAAAAAATCTCACGGCTAGAGAGATAAAAGAGACTCAATGGCACCTCTCTACCTTCTCCATTCAAATGAAAATGGAAATGTCCACTTGATGCTTTTCAATTACATTTTCTCTTATTAAATATTTTTAAAATGATTTTATAAAAACTCTTTCATGCTTTGGACCAAATATTGGGCTAATAATCATATTATTATAAAAAATTATCTCTTATTTTAAATATTCTTTATTTATAATTTTTTAATTAAGTAGTAATTATTTTTTAATGCTTAATTGGAATATATGGTTATTTTTGGACGGGCAATTTCATAAACTGCCATTCTTTCAAAAAAATTCAAACAAAATACCCCTCTTCCAAAATCTTTGTCAAAATACCCTTGTGGGTCCACATTTATCCTACTTAACCTCCCTTCTCCTCCTCTTTTGTTTACTTTCCTTAATATTCAATCATAGGTGAGAATAAATTTTAAATACTATACTTTCAAATAATAAATTGATCTATTATTTTCTGGAAATTTATAACTTGTATAATGCGCAAATTCATTTTTTGCAGGATTAATAAATTGTAACATAATTATGTATATTCATGATTTTTATAATCCACGAATTTTTTTTAAAAATGGCGAGGTTATTGCAAATTATTATGAATTTTATTAACTTGAAATATTGTAAGAAATTTATAATAATCACATCACATGAAAAAATGAAATATTTTAATGGTTTTAATTATAAATACAAAATACTTTTATAGATTAGTTGGGTCTTATAAAGTTTTATCTTAAATTGAAATTAGATAAAAATCACAATGAAAAAAAACACAAATTTGTTTATTTCTTTTTAGATTTCCCAAAGTAACAAAATAAAAAGAAACAATTTTGTTAGAACATAAAAATATATGTTGCGTATTGTCATAGAACATAATTTATTTTTATGTATTAAAATAATACCAATTTTTATTTAACAAGATAGTATTTATATTTCTTCTCATCTAGAGTTGAAGATTAATTAAAGAAAGTTAAAAAAAGAGAAGGGGAAAGGAGGTTAAGTAGGATAAATGTGGACCCCACAAGGGTATTTTGACAAACATTTTAGAGGAGGGGTATTTTGTTTGAACTTTATTGAAGGAAGGGCAGTTTATAAAATTGCCCTTTTTGGACAGTTTGAGCTTCGAAACTTTAAATGTATAGACTTTTGAAAATCCTCATAATATTACCAAAAACTTGATACTACGTAAAAGTTTGAGTTGGCAAATTCTCGATAAGATTTTTATTTGAATTTTCCTGAAAACTATTATATTAACAAGATTACAAAGAATTTCCAAAAATAAAAACACTTCAATAATTAATAACTTTACAAACATGTTTTTTAATTTATACATTTAATGTATTTCAAATTTCATAGAACTTAACAGTCTTTAATATAAATCCAAATTGCTCTTTCCATATTTAATTTAATAGAAACTCAAATTGCTTAGCATAAGTGAATGATATAACTCAATATTTATTGCCGAAGCAAAGCGAGGCCCTACCCTAGTGAATCTCTAGTCTTCTTATGATCCTATCTTCTGTACTCTCTTTCACCATTCCATCTTTTGAATTTCTTTTCAGAAAAAGGATGACAGACACCCTTTTTAAGGGCCCTCAATTCTGAGATAATTAAGGTACTAATCTCGTGTATTATATAATATGACTGTCAGAATGTGTCATCAATTAGGAAAAGGCGGGTATATAATGTTCAAATTAGCATTTAATCATGCTTTTGTAATTTGAACCCAAATCATAATCCGAGCCTCCTTGTATGCTCAAATTTTGTTTTTGCTTCTTTCCATAAAGATAACTTTCTTGTAACAAAATTGAAAAAAAATAATTAAAAGGGGTTTTCAAAGTAAGCTTGAAACGTGCCAGTTAAAACGAAAAAACAAGGCAAAATGATTGCAATATCGAAGATGTGTGCCCAGAAAAACTTGAAAAAAAAAAAAAAAATCTGGTGGGCTTATGGGATCAAAATAAACCAAAGGAGTATGGGTTATGGGTTCAATTCTCCATGAGCACAAATAAAAAGTTTCAATAAAACTAGTGGAGTATTCCACTTTCTTCAAAAAAAAAAAAAAAAAAAAAAAACTATGAATATGATGGGTCCACTACGATTTCATATCCTCTGTTATGTAGCGCTGCATTGTATAGCACAGGATGTGAACCGTTAAATCATCTTAGAATCTGTGTTGGTTCAAATCTCGAGATGATCTAACGGTTTACATTCTGCGCTACATAATGCAGTGCTACGTACAGAGGATGAGCACTCGTCCACTACGATTTCATTTCATTTATCAAAGAAAAATAAACCTGATTTATGTATACGATCATAACGGTAACGGGTTCAAAAATCATGCGCTAGGCAGAACCTTACCCTACCCGGTAAGTACATCTAGAAGGAAAAAGTTATTTTATTCGCTTTGGTAACCTACGTGTGGTCTATTCTGTATCTTCTGTATCTTCTGTTACATATATAGTATGCATTCAAGTGTTGCCTTAATCTGACAATGTTTTTGTTGTATTATTAATTTATTATAATTAAGCAACAAGCATACATGTATATATAATCATAACTTTTAGACAACAGTTTTGTTATCTTTAATTAGTTTTTTATTTTTACAGTATTTTACAATAAATATATAATTTTTTTATTTGTTACTATGTGAAATCTATATTCGGAAAATTGTATGAACTTTAAAATGTTACTTGTGCCACATTTTCCCCTTTGCGGCGAGTTTTAAGGTAGAACGAGAGTTTTGGGAAGGTATTGATAGGAGTTTACTGGCTGTGCTATTCAATGTTTCCAACGTCACGTCGCTCAATATCTATTACCGTACTATGCATATCATACGGTACTCTATATCTATGCATATCATATGGTAAAATAGTCTAGCTACGGTAATATACATATCATATATTGGCCGTACTATCTAACTCATATCTTCATTTTCGGTATTCAAATAGTCGATCTAAACTGTGCATTCAACATAATCTTTATATGACGGGAGAAAACAACTAGATCCAAAAATTTTGGTTTATACAAAACAACGATTTCCTCTCCATCATAAAAGTAGCAAAAAAAAAGGACAATTTTGGGTACTATATATCTTGCATCTACATGCATAACAAGATGCACTGAAATCAGCTATGATCCAAATCAAATCGGAGAAACCTCCAATCCTAAATGGATGGCTGAGATTATATTGAAAACCCTTCTAAAAATCTACAGCCATCAGACTGAGAATTGGAGGCTCCTCCGATCCGATTTGAATCGTAGCCGATACGGACTCATAACAAGATGTGACAAGTTGAGGTGTACTTGCGTCTACAAGTATACATCCATCCATCAATGCATCAAAGATCAAAATTAAATTAAATTAAAGCATGCGACCACAAAGCTCGTCTAGTCTTTGTTAAACTCAACTAAATGCATCACACTATGAATCTATGATCCCTTTTCCGTATAAAATATAAAAAGGGGTACTTTTCCTTTGTCCCTTTTCCAAAAATTGAGCTAGTTAATTAATTTCAAGCAAGCATGGATTTGACGACTGCCCCAATTTTAAATTCCGAACAATATTTTCGCCAAATTTTTCAAAGCATATATATATATGGATTCGTAAATTTGTCCTTTTTTCATGCCATAACTCCACTAATTACCAAAAATTTGATAAGAACTCTAGCTAGCTACCAACTATATATAAATGATATTGCAAGGCTTGAGCTAGTTAAAAAGTACTGAACAATGAAGGGAGGAAAGTACTTAAATATCTCGATTCTGAATTTTTGAAAGGAACTCAATTTAACTTAAAATTAGTTTTTTTTTTTTTATTGGCATATTGTTCTGTCCTTTTTTAAGTATAGATCACATATAATAACTGAAATTAAATTTGGGACCCATATATCAGTATCATCGATTCATCTAGAACTCCAAATCACACCTCCTACTTAATTACAACTTTTTTTTGGGACATAAAGTATATGACGTAATTAAAGCAAGTAATTTCGTTCATTAAAAGTTTACATGAAAAAAAGAATATAATAAAATTGGTTTTTTTTTTAACCAAAATAAAAGATAGAAAACATCAACATCAAGATCCAAATTATTAAACATTCTACAATAATTATTTATATAAGTTTTTCGATACAGAGACAAATTTTGAAGAAGCGTATAATCTGTTACTAAAGTTATTGGCTTGGTTGTGATAAATTCATCATCTCTTTGTCTATAAAATCGTATTTAGAAATGATTTGATATAATTCTGAACTTGAACCAAGAACATGCATGCATTAATTTATTTCTTGTATTTCCTACGGATCAAGTCTACGTACGCAGCCTCTAGCTCCGACGTACCCGTTATATTGAGAAACATATTTAGTGTCCACAGAGACTTGTCCATACGTTTATAGAAGTACATATTGTGTAACAGATAATCAAATTTTGTATAAGTTTTCTCTCAAACTTGTAACCTATATATATACGTTATGGACAGAATCTCTATAGATGTTAGGTATATATTACTTACTCTATTATAATTATACATGTATAAATTGTACATGGGAGACAGAACTAAACCTACAAAAGACCTCTATAAATGGAGATGGAGAACTAGAGAAGTATATATATATATATAACCAATTGACTTAGCATTAATACACACATATATATAGCTTTAAGTAATATATATTCCAAGTGCATCAAATTAACAATGGCCATAGAATAAGTTGCCCAAAAGGGCAGAACATGATACGGGGTTAGATTGCCAAAGGCATCATGGAATTAAAAGGGGTAAGATACAAGTCTAGCTAGGCACAATTAATTCTGCTTTGACATTTACTATATATGATGATACTGTCAATAAGTACTTGTGCAGCTAGCTTGAGTGCTTGCGTCTTATTCAGAAATTTATGACTCTCATCACGAACTGATTACTGACCTGCCATAAAGAAATTGGAGGTAACGAATGAACTCATTATCGGGCAAAAAAAAAAGAAACAAAAAGAAAAATCTCCAGCAAAGATTTTCTGTGTTGCATGCGATTTCAACACAAAATTAAGCAAGTGAAAAGAGGTTACATCTACTTTGTTTTTCTAGAAGGGATCATGTACATGAATACCACAAGTGATACAAAAAATGATACTGACTGTGTTTATATTCATGTTAATTATATGGGTTTGTATCCATATAACTTGTTTAATTAGTATTCAAGTTATTTGTATTATCTATTGATACTTAAAGTTTACTTAATAAGTATTTAAAACACTCAATGTGCGGACTGATTTAATAAGTATTTAAAACTTTGAGGACCAAAATAAAATGTTAGTGAAACTTTAAGAATCAAAATGGTATATTTGAAACTATAGAGACCAAATTGATAGCAAATTGTTATTTTTGAAACTCCAATGGCTGGTTTAATTGATAAAATGGTGATACTCTGGGAACTATTGATGTAATTTACTAAAAAAAATGCTTAAAACTAACCACATTCATATATACACAAATGATCAATTATATATACACAAATCTCAGCATTGATCATAAGCAAAAATACGTATATATATATTTAGGACGGACACTAGAACTGTATGCATATATATCGTGGATATATGGGTCAAAATCTGCTGCCATAATTGTGATGGCAACGTGCTGCCATAGTAAATCTGGACGGTTGAAATTAATTTAGACGGTTTAGATAATAGGGGGTGTTTTATTGCGGGCTCCATCTGTCATTGTAACTATGGTAGCACGCTGCCATCAAAACTATGGCAGCGGATAAAAATCGGTGGATATATATAGAGAGAGAGAGACCTTTAAGATACTTTTGGTTACTGGTACGTTATACGTACAATTAATACAACCTTTAATCGTGCAATGAAGTCAAGTCGCACGCAGGGATGGATGGATATATGAGGGATCCAATTAAGTTATCAAAGTGATCGATCGATCGAATAGACAAGAAACAGAGATGGAAAGAGGCCCACAGAACTGAACTCTTATCTTGGACTTAATTGGCCGTCTCCATATATATCGGTCACTTCTGACTATGATCACTCACAGTTTTGTTACAAACAATTAATACTGTCATGACTCGTGACTCATGAATATATATATAAGCTTATAAAGCAGCGACACTACAGTATATTATATAACCACATGATCGATCAGTAGTTAGTTATTTTGTTGCTCTGCTTAATTAATTAAGTAATTAGTTAAACACAATTAATTAAAGTAATTAGCTATAACGGATGTTGTGAGATGTGTTGAGCACTCTATGCATGCATGGTCTGTGGTCAGAGTGTTATAGCTAGACTAACTATATATATATTAGTCCTTGATTATCATTAAAAAAATTAAGGAGGGATCTTTGATAATTAGTTGTTTTTTTAACTCTGAAAACAGAGTTCAAATAAATGTATAGAGAAAGATTTATCCTTATTATATATAAAAGCATATTGGAAAAAATGACATGAAAGGACTATCTTCCCCAAATAAGAAACATGAGCCGCTGATCATTATCTTGGATAGATCAGAACTGTTGATTTACGTTAATGCCTGTTGATGTTAATGTCTCAGCCCATTAAAATTTAAGGCCCATATCAATTTCCTCAATATAAGACTCATTACATATTATCTTAAAAATTTATTATAAGAAATAACAATTTCAGCCCAAAGCAACGAGTGGACTCTTTACTAGTATATAGAAGAACCTTGACAAAACTTGTACATTGAGTTAGCTAGACTATTGTGTAAAAGGATTTTATTTCAACCGAAAATGTGGATACCCTTGCAATATAATTTGCCATGCTCGAAATTTTAATTTATGGAGCTAAATAAAATTTTCCATATGAAAATTGGAAGATACCAGTTGATTTATTATTGAAACCATAAATTAAAACTTCAAATATAATCAAGTATAATTAATTTAAGGTGATTGCATTTAATTCAAACCGAAATTAATGTAAACACCTGCACAATAGTCTAACTTCCTGTAGATTAATTGTATTAAGGACTTCATGCAACTTAAGTTTTATTTAATATTCCATCAAATATTGTTATAAAAATTTTATCACAATTACAATTTCAATAAATCACATAACATGTTGTATCTATAGTTTTAATTAAGAATAAATTGTTATTTTTTGGTCTAGTTAAAATTTATTGTCATAATTTCACATGATCCTAAGAAAAGTGTGTAGTTATCTTTCGATTAGTGTATTAATTAAGTACCATATATGCTTCATTCCATCGCGATTATTTTCTTTCTCTCTTCCTTTTTTGTTTTTTTTTGTTTTTACCAATTGTACGTAAATGATGAACAATTAAATATTTAACACAAATTTGAAGATAATTTAAAGTGCTTGAGCGAAGCTTACAATATTTAATAGCATCACTTCAAAACTATTCAAAAATATCTGTGGACTAATTAGTTAATTACCTGCCGATGACAATTCAAGAAAAAAGCTACATGCTCTTAGTGCTCCTAGGAGCACGGAGGCCTTCCGTGCTCCTAACTCAAAAATCATACTAAACCATCTTGAAATTTCGATTTATGGGTCTTATTAAATTCTTTATATCAAAAAATCATAAGATACAAAAATTTTCCATTTTTTGAGATTTTTAAGTATTTGTTTTGTATTTTTTAAAGATGACATAGTTTTATATATTATTTTAATATTATTTTGATGTCAATCTAAAAAATTCCAAAACATATACTTAAGAAACTCAAAAAATGGAAAATTTTTGTATCCTAAGAGATTTTGATATAAAGAATTTAATGAGAATGATAAATAAAAATTTCAAGATGGTTTAGTATGATTTTTGAGTTAGGAGCACGGAAGGCCTCCGTACCCCTAAGAGCACGCTAGATTTACTATATATATATATATATGTATATATATTGCTGTCAATCTGTCATTACTAAATATATATATATAGCGATCATCTGCCTAGATATATATATATATATAGCTATTAGCTAGGTACGTATCATATTGCAATATATACACGTACACTTTTTGTCATTTCTCGTACATCTGATAAGTACTCCTCAGTGCATAATTAATCTGGTTGAACATAATTATCGAAGAAAGTATATATAGAAACATGCGTGGAGGGAATTAATTAATTAATATTACACCAATATATATTGAAAGAAACAGATTTAATCATAAACTTAATATATATCTCATTCAAATGGATATATATATTAATTATATATATATACACATATATATGTACTTAATTTCTTTCTACTACACATAAATACATATATATAACTAAAAACACAACTTATATAACTCAGCACAAAAACAAAAACAAAAAAAAAAAAAAGAAGAAGAAAGCAAATATACATATTTAAAATTCATAGTTTGAGGGACAGATCCAACTTGCTAACGACAGCGCCGGCCGGCTTATCGGCACCACCCACCCACGGTAAGGCGCTATAATCGACGGCGTAATCAACAACCGAGTCGACGTCGGCACCGCCGCCATGGGCCATGATGATCTGGCTGCTCCTCTTGGCCAGGCTGCGCTCGAGCTTGTGCGCGTTCTGGTGGCCGCCGAGCGCCTGCGAGCTGAAGAACTTCCTCGAGCAGTAGTTGCACGAGAACACGCGGTTGACGACGGGCTCCGGGCGCGGCAGCGGCTCCAGCCGGAGGTCCAGGTTCAAGTCATGATGGCTTGACATGGCCATGTGTTATGTGATTTGTTTTGTGTGCAGAGATTAAATGAAAAACGAGTGCTTGCTTGCTTGCTTGATGAGAGACACTGTGAAGGGTTTGAAAAGAGGGGTAAGTTAGTTTGGAGCAAGGGTAGTTATATATATAGAGAACTGAAGGTAGCTAGTTATATAAGAGGGTTTGTTAATTAGTTGATATATGAGTAAGAGCGAGCGTCCATCCTTTTTATTTATCCATCGGTGCACCGTATTTTCAATAAACAAATATCATTTTTCGGTAAATATTTATATATATATATGGGTTCTAGTACCTCAAAAGTTTGTGCCTCAATGGTGCTGCAAAATCTCAGCCGCACATCCAAAATTAGATCGACGATTGAGATAAAAAATAAAACAAGTCCTTTCCCTTCCCATCTTCTCCGTTCTCTTCCCTATTCTTCAGAAAAAAAAAAAAAAAAAAACGAAACCCTCCTCTCCCTTCCTTCTAATGGAGTATCCAGACATGGGTTAAGTCCGCTCCGCCTCCATTAGGGCCAAACCTCCGCATCTATGGCCCGCACTCCGCCTCCGTTGAGCTATTCATGGTTCTCTCTTCATCTCGTCTCCTCTTATTTCCCTCTCGCTTCCTTCTCTCTATACTAAAAACCCCTCCCTCTTATGGAGAATTCAAACCCTGACCCGTCGCTTTGCCTGCCTAATCCTATCAATGATGCCTCACCTTCTCTGCACTCCACAGACTCCATACTTTTCGTTTCAGTCCCTCTTCACGTGACTTCATCAAGCCCAAAATCAAGCTCTCTAGTTCTTTCTTCACCACCCCTCATGCCACAACCTCAAATCGATTCTTCTGACGAATGTCACCTATCGACTGAAAAATCAATTGACATTCAACCAAACAAGGTAAAAATGTCTTGTACTTGAACATTTTGTTTTTTAAGTTTGAGGTATGCCATTGACCAAATAAATAAAAGTATGAGATTATATCTTGTAGACATATGCATAAGAATTGACTCTGTATGTTGCATGTATTAATCTGGACTTCAATGCACTTACTGCATATTCGATGGACACACAATCAGTAAGATAAAAGAAAGAAAGAAAGAAAGAAAAAAAAGGTCTGATGCATAGCTTGCTAAATAGATACACTGATGAATATTTTATTTTATTTTATATTAGAAAACTATTTTATCGTATTCGTATATTGCAAACAAATGTACTGATCATATCAAAGGCATTATATTCATCAACTAATAAGTTGGAGCTTGAAGTAATATAGCACCATGTATTTATTTATTTTTATGATTTTGATTTGAAGGATGAAGCCAACAAAAATACTGAAGAAACTGCTAATGATGGAGAAAATCAAAACAAGCTCAATGAATCAACCCCAAAAGAGAAGATTGATCATAGAAATGTACCATTTGAAGGCATGGAGTTTGCATCTCTTGAATCTTTTGAAGAATTCTATTATGCCTATGCTCAATCAGAGGGATATAATGTGCGGATAAAGAAGACACTCAGATTTGAGCGAACAGATGTTCCTCGGTATCGTCATTATGTGTGCTCATGTGCTGGTTTCTGCAATGAAAAGAAATCAATTGATGCAGTTGAGTCAGACCATGAAGAAAAAACTGATAGAAGAACCTTGACTCGTAGAAGTGGTTGCCCGGTTGCCATAACTATCTCGAAGAAAAAAAGTGTATGGAAGGTCATTAGTGTGACCAGCAAGCACAACCATTTATTGGTCAGTCCCAATAGCCGAGCCCACCTTAGACAACACGGAGGTATGTCGTCAGTTGCAAAAAACCTTGTCGAAAAATTCAGCGAATCTGACCTTCCTATTGGTAGGGTACCGGCAATATTGAACGATACTGACATAAATGTTTCTCAACGGAGTTGCTGGAATCATAGAAGAGATCTCAGAAAGATGAATTTGGATAAGGGTGATGCGGAGGCGGTGCTCAACTATTGTAGACAGAAGCAACTACAAGATCCCAATTTTTTTTATGCCATTCAAACTGATGATGAGGATCGGATGGTAAACTTCTTTTGGATCGATTCCACGGCTCGGCAATACTATGAGAGGTTTGGAGATGTTTTGGTATTTGACACTACTTACAAAACTAACAAATATGGCATGCCGTTAGCCAATTTTGTTGGTGCCAATAACCATATCCAATCGATCATGTTTGGTTGTGCATTGCTACAAAATGAGGAAGAAGAGACATTTGTGTGGTTGTTCCAAACTTGGTTAGAGGCAGTGGGTGGAAAATTACCAATATCAATCCTTACGGATCAAGATCGTGCAATTAAATTGGCTATTGAGAAAGTCTTTCCATCGGTTAATCATAGATTTTGTCTATGGCACATCTTGAAAAAATTTCCAGAAAAGTATGGTTCCCTTTACAAGGATAAATCACCATTTAAACGTGATTTGAAGAATTGTTTGCACCGTTCGGTTACCACCATGCAGTTTGACAGTGAATGGGGTACAATAATGTCAAAGTACAAGCTTACAGATGATGAATGGCTTAAGAATTTGTTTATTATCCGCCAATCTTGGGTCCCTGTTTACAATCGTACAATATTCTATGCTGGCATGAATACCACCCAAAGATGTGAGAGTATACACTCATTTTTTGATTCCTTCCTCAACAAAGGCACCACCTTAAAAGAATTTGTGATCAAGTATGGACATGCTCTTGAGCATCGCTACATGGCTGAACATGCTGAACGGTTTGTTTCAATCTACAAAAAACCTATCCTGAAAGTAGAGACCTCTTTAGAAGAGCATGCAGCAAGTGTGTATACGCGAAACATGTTTAATCAGTTTCAAGATGAACTTCTTAAAGGCTTTAAGCTGAAGAAAGAGAAACTTGAAAAAGAAGCATCCTCCAGTAAGTACATGGTGTCAAATTCTGAAAATCCTCATGAGGTATTTCTTGTAAATCTAGATGTTGGGATTTCAAAAAATGTTGGGATTTCAACAAAAAAAACTCTAGATGTTGATTCTTTGGAGGTCTCTTGTCAATGCCATTTGTTTGAGTTTAAAGGCATATTGTGTCGTCATATATTGGCAATTTTCATTAAAAAGGATGTGGAAAAGATTCCTCCTCAATACATTTTGCCAAGGTGGACAAAAAGAGCAGCAGAAGGAATTCCTATTCCTCTTTTCAAAAAGGATGGAGAGACACTGACTCGTGATTTGAAATTTAACAATACAATGAGTCGATTGAGGCCTTATTTACATGTTTCAAAGGAAGCTTTTGACACCATAATGGAGGCTTTAGAGATGACACTTAAGAAGGTCTCTAATCTGCAAGGGACTCTGGAAGAAATTACTAAGGCAGCTATTGAAGAGAATGCTGATGCTGATGCAGTGCGCCCTCTTATTGGAGATCCTCATATTTCAAAAACAAAGGGCCGCAAGAAAGACTCTGTGAAGGAATCAAAAAATGGACGATTCAAAGGTGGCATTGAAAGTTCGAAGAGATCAAAAAGACAATGCAAAGATTGCGGTGAATTTGGTCACTATCCAACTACATGCAAGAGAAGAAAGCAAGCTAAAAGTTCTGAGCCGATTGATTGATGAAATGGAGACGAACGACTCTCACAATGCAGTACAATTATAATTTAGATTAGTTATTTTTTTGTGATGCTTGAATCAAGCACTTTTGATATAGCAAAGGGACAAAATTGTAACTTTTGGGTTGATATAGAAAAAGAATATAACTGTAGCTCTTTTTGTATATTTTGTTGAGCTCTTGGCTTATATAGAAGTTAATTGGATTTTGAAAAGAATACTGTAACCCCTTTTTAATATTTTGCTAAACTCTTGGCTGTTTAGAATTTAATTGAAGCTTGACTGTTTTACATTTACTTTGAATATGAATCTGTCTATTTTTTTTTCTGGACTGTGTGTGTGTTAACTTTCTTGTGTAGGCATGTGCTGCCCAAAAACTTAAATTCAATACCTACTGATGAGCTTTTTGGACTACTGATTATGTAATTTTTTACATATCATGATTTGTGCCAGTAAGAACTAATTGTGTAATTCTCTAGGTATCATGATTGTTTTACAATTACACAAGCTTTTTATGAAGTGAAAATATGATTAAAGCCCAAATTCCTTACAAGTTAAAGCATTAAAAATTAAGAATTCTAGTACAACATTACATGATACATAAAATTCTTCTAGATATAAGCAACACCTATATGTACCAACTAGTATAACAAACACCTATGTACCAACTGGTACGTATAGTAATACTTGCATATAAGCAACACTTATTTGTAACAACTGGTACAACAAACCATCAATTGTTCATCAGTGCTCATTCCATTGTAGAGTACTTTGAAATAAATGTTCATTCCATCAACTGGTACAGCAACACATGCATATAAGCAACACTTATTTGTCCAGCAGCTTGCTCTCTTTGTATCAGTGTTCTTTTCATAAGCTGTACATACACAGAAAAAAAACGAAAAAAAATCAGGATTGTGGAATTGAACATGTGACTTGATAAATTATGAGAAATAATTCCATTGTGTGGCAATGCATCCAACCCTAAGCAAAATGCCAAATCAAAATTTGGAGTATTTTGAAATTTGAAAACCAAATTACAGCATTTTAGCTCCACCATGTGAACAATTAAAAGCAATCATCTCAATTCCAGTTCAACTAGAATTGAACTACTAAGTTGAAATACTGCCGGTACAGTGGAGAGAAAGAAAAACGCAAATACACAGGACTTACCAAGTAAACTCTGAAGCCGTCAAAGACTACGTAGAAGCCACGAAGTGAAGATCTGAAGCAAGCTGTCGCGGGTTGAAACAAGAAGGATTGGCCAATAAAGTGAAATCGAGGCATCGCTGGGTGAACGGAACAAGCGGCGAGTCGGAGCCGGAGTCGGAGGCATCACTCGACGGAGGCGGAGTGCGGGCCATAGATGCGGAGGTTTGGCCCTAATGGAGGCAGAGCGGACTTAACCCATGTCTGGATACTCCATTAGAAGGAAGGGAGAGGAGGGTTTCGTTTTTTTTTTTTTTTTTTTCTTCTTCTGAAGAATAGGGAAGAGAACGGAGAAGATGGGAAGGGAAAGGACTTGTTTTATTTTTTTATCTCAATCATCGATCTAATTTTGGATGTGCGGCTGAGATTTTGCAGCACCATTGAGGCACAAATTTTTGAGGCACTAGAACCCTCCTCTATATATATATATATATATATATTTCCGATTAATAAATATCGTGTTTTCTAGTAAATAGATACACTACAGTTTTCAGTTAACATTTTATATATACGGCTGTAGTATGTAAGCAAGTAGGTGTACGTACGTGGTGTGTCAAAACTGTGAGAGAAGTGAATGTGTGGGCTACATTATAGAGATGGACTATATGTGTTTTTCTTGGTTGATATAATGAGGATCTTGGAACCTCCCAATGCAAACCGTTCCGGTGGCCTATTTGGTGTGCTTTTTGAATGGAATGGGATGGGCATATTAAATTCCGGACAGTTCCAATTTCTGTTGTGGTTTTATACTTTTATTGTGCATCTTCAGATCTCTTCTATTTATGATTGTCATGATATATGTAATGCATTCAAAAATAAAGAGCCATATATATATATACGATCAGTTGACCACCGAATTTAATTATATTATTCGAAATTAAGCACGTCCACATATATAATAAAATGACTTTTCAATTTAGTAATGGAGTTAATAATTAAATTGATGTTTGCTAAAACATAATAAAAAATTTGTATCAAATACGGTATATGTACGTATCAGATCCTATATATATGCAAAATATTTTGTTTAATATATTAGAACCTACATTAAAATGAAGGTTTATATACGGCCTCCAAATATATCCTTACTACTAATAAAAGGAGATTGGATTTTTTGACATGAAAATTCTATCTTCCCCAAAGAAAGAATCTCAGTCATTGATTGTTTACTTAGATTGATCACCACCATTGATGTACATTAATGTCCCGGCCCATTAAAATTTAAGGCCTATATAAGTTTCCTTACAAGGGATGAGTTCTCGGCCCATTACCTATGCGCAATGCGTCAATAACTAAACACTTTCATTTCTAGTCCCGCTACACTTTTCGACTAATAATTTACTCTACTCTTTTTTAATAAGCTTGACCTCTTTCGTTATGTTATATATTATCTTAAAAAAATTATTATAAGTAATAATAATTTCAGCTAAAAGCAAGGCGTAGGTTCTTTACTAGTAGTTTGTGTAATGGGAGTTCACTACACGTAAATGCTTTCTGTTTGATAAATGGTAGATTAATTGACTACAATTTGTATTCCTGTATGGGAAAAAAAGAACTTACCGTGGAAAAGCATTTGATCTGTTAAGACATGATGTCTTGAGGATGATATTTCTTTAAACTAATTTTCAAATTGACAGGGACGAGACGCAAAGAAAAGGTACTTTCTTTTTCCTTATAAAGTAATAAACGAAATGAACGGAATTAATTGACAGTTCGTATGTTTTGTAAAAAGCATCCGATTTTTGTTTGAATTTGTATAGTTGTCCATGTGAAAATCGCACGCCTCTAGTATTATTCCCCAATATTATACGGACTGAAATGCTAACGCCTCAAGATTTATGTTATCGTATCCAAAATCACGATTTATGATGCCCAATAAATTATTTATATAAAAATATTGAGAGTACAAAAATTTTTCATTTTTAGAGTTTTCTAAGTATTTATTTTGAATTTTAGAAAATATCTCATAAATATTAATATAATATTGATGTATGTACATATTATTTTCAAAAATGCAAAATAAATACTTAGAAAAATCTAAAAATGAGAAATTTTTGTTATCTCTAATATTTTTATATAAAGAATTTACTAAGCACCCTAAATCGTGATTTTGGACACTATCACATAAATTTTGAGACATTAAAGTTAGTATAACAGTCTAACTTATACATTGAATATTTATAAATAATGTAAACCCCTGAAATTAATTATGATTACGAGGGGCTGTTGACTGGACCTTGCACTTTGCTGCTGTGGTGATCATTGACAAAGTACACACAAATGAAATGAAATGACAAATCCTTGTTTGAGCAAACTACTGCTAGCTACAATATATAATTTTCTTTCCACACAATTAATAGATGATACATGTACAATAATTCTGATGTATGTATCTCCTAATTAATTTCTTTGCTAAACTAAAACTAGCTCGGTCACATTCACATGCATTCAATAAATACTAGTAGTCGTACTTCTATTTCCTAATTTGGTGTTATGTTATGAAATACGCACAACAACCGTCGACAACTGCAAATAGCCTAGTAGCTCAAGTAGTAGCTAACTAGGATGACTTCCAAGAGGTCATGGGTTCAATCCTCCATAGACACAAATAAGAAGTTTCAATAAAACTGGTGGAGTTACGAAAAAAAACCGTCGACAACCGGTCCATCTTAGGCTTTTAGCCTGTACTTGTAAAACAAAAAAAAGACTTAAATTTTAAATTAAAACCCAATGATTTTAAATCAAAAATCATTAAAAATAGTTAGGAATCTCCGAAAATAGTAAAAATTAGTATCCAATGAGTTTTCGATATGCAGAATACACCGGTTGAATCGGATCGGCGATCGGAGTTACGTATGTTGAGATATGAGCGCATAACAAAAAATGCAGTTTTGTTATGCAAAACACAGTAACATGAGTCAAATAATAATATATGATATAAATCATTAAATTGGGAAGTAAAAGAGTCGTCGACCCAAGTTAAATCCATAAAATTATTTTATTGTTTAATTACTGATTAGCGGAAGTGATTTAAGAGCTTGGCTTTCATACAACTTTTTCAATACCTTTTCTTCTAAATAATGGAAAAGTAAAAAATGTTTGACGATTCTAATTAAATTTATATCGTAGAACTAACTCACATAGTAGGCAAGTATAATTGTGCTAACTCCGGTATTCTTCTCTCTTTCTCTCTAAAAAAAGTTTTACAAGACGAAACAAATCGAAGCAAGTAGGAGATGAGCCGAGTAGGTCACAAGACCAAATGAATTCCTTCACTCCTTCACTCTGCAGATCTTTTTTTTTGAAATAAAGATGGAGGTCAAGCCACTCAAATTTAAATGTCTATAAAAAACCTCTCATCTGGGTTTTGAACCCGCGACCTCCCATACAGAGAGCTTTGCCCCTAGCCACTAGACCAAAGGCTGGTTCTTAACTCTGCAGATCTTTTGGCAAGGTTCTAAAATTTGATAGGCCCTTTCAAATCAGTTCCGGTTTTATGGCAAATGACACTAGACCACCCATTTGGTATTTTTTTTTATTTTGCTCGAATTTACTAGCAATAATAATATTTTAAGATGATGTAAAGTTGCTAGCTTCCGATAAAATGCAAAATTCAAAAAGAGGGAAAAAGATTATGTCATCTCCAAAACCAATTCCATCAAAAAAAATCTCTAGAACCAAAATTAACCAGACATTAGTGCCCCCCACAAATTAAAAGAAACTTTTCTTTTTGTTTTGTTTTTCAATTCGAGTTTGTTTAAAAAAACAAGAAGAAATGGGATTTTTCTTGTTAAACCCAATTAATTAATATTTGTTATATATTGGTTACTATTTGGTCTAATTTGCAATTCATTAATTTATATTCTTCACTTGAGGTGTCATTACCAGACTTATCATTATGCACTTCTCTTTATTTGACAGTGAACTAACCATATATATGTACTCTATTAATAAGTACAGTGGAAAGAGTTGTCTCAGAGTATGAATTTCAATTGCACATGCAATGCCATGATGCATCATTGTCCACTTACACTTGGGCACAAAAAATACATAAATATCATTTCACAATCTGAAATTTATGATTATACATTTTAGGAAATTCATCTCCAAAATTATCAGTAGCGTATTTCAATGAACCAATTATCAAATTAACCTGGTAATTGATTCTGGTTAACAAATCAAATCATTCTGAAGTCTAGAATAAACAAATTAAATGAAAACATCAATCACTCTGGTAAAACTCTTCCAAAATAGATTTCACACAAACAACTCTGTATACATACATTTGATACAAAAAACTTCTTTAAGAACTAACAATTTAATATGCCCTCCAAAAACTCCACATAAATGAGCATGCACAAAATTTCAGAACCCGTGACAATAATACAAACCAAAAAAAAAAAACTCCCTTATCCTTACAACCACATCAAAATAAAACGGAACCAAAAAAAGATGCACAAAAAATAGCTTAACCTTTCCCCAAAGCTGGAGGAGGAAAGAGATGATTGGGGTTCCTTATTATCCTCCCCCGGGACCCATCCGACCCGTCACGGGAGGGATCCAAAGAGACGCTCCACAGAAAATCCCTCCCGGCAATCTTGCTCCTGGCAAGGTTGAGCCCCGCCACGTGCACCCCTTCCACCCCAAACTGGAGCTCTCCATTCCGGCCCAATTGGGCCTCAATCAGCCCAATCATGAGCTCCCCAACCGGCCCATAATCCTCCCTTGGGTCTCTCATCTGGATCAGGGCCACCAGCACGACCCAATCAGATCTGTCCGTTGATTTCCCGGTCCTCGCATCGAGATTCGTGCCGGCAACAACCCAGTCAGATCGGTCCGTCGATTTACCGGCCTTCTTCGCATCGAGATCCGTGCCGGGTCCGGTACCGGTACCGGCGCGCCGGTTTGAATTTGATCTCCTTGTGCTGCACATTTGGATCTTGAGCCCCTCCAGAGCCAGATCCTCGAACTCCCTGACCGACGCGAAGAGGATCGACTCGGTCAGGAACTGCATCCCGTCGTCCGGATAGTACGGCGGCGACGGCTGCTTCCCGGTGCCGCCGCGGCTCGTGTCGACCTTGAGCCCGGTTACTTCGGCCATCGGCATCAGGCTCATCAGGCACCTGCACAAGTCTCCTATCTTCATCTTTGTGAATCTTTCCAGAACCTGTACACATGCAATTGCACAAGTAATTCTCTCTACAGATAAATTAATTGCGTACAATTAATTAAGAAAAAACATGCAAGAAATTAATACTATGAATCCGAGAATTTATTCAAGAAAGATGAAGAATTCATCGATATCTTGATGAGTATAGAAATTAAGAAACTGAGATTATATATTTGGAATTGGTGTAAAAAATGGTACGAGAAAAACTTGCATATATAAATTCCTAATTAATTAATTACCTCATAATGTTATTAAGAGCAACCAAATTGAGGCTTAATTACATAAGCATTAATTATTTCAATGCTTTCTTGAGCTTCTTAATTACGAAATATTAATTAATTTGAAATAGCTAATTATATTATAAAAGATGATTAAATTGGGAAAACTTTTGCAAGAAATTAAATGAACGTAATTAAGCTGACTAAATTAATTAATTAACCTACATAAGAATGTATCATATATATTATATAGCACGCATTCAAATTAAAAGATTTCTTTTACAACATGAAACCCTAGCTAGACATGATGATGATCAAGAAACCTGATCTAACCTCAGCGGCACTCGTGGCGTCTTCCGCAAGAGTTGGCAGCGACACGTGCATGCACAGTCGCTCCCACGGCTTCCCGATCCTCGTCGACATCTCATGCAGAAAGCTGCCGTCCAGAAACCTCGCAGCAGCAGCAGCAATGGGCACCTTTCCGGCCTCTCTCTCTTTGCCAACCGGACGTGACGACCTCGTCCTCTCGGCGATCATGTGGCGGCGGTTCTCCTGCTGGATTCTCGCCTTGAGCCGGTCGATGTCCCGCTCGAGATCCCTCAGCCTCTTCCTGGTCTCGGACGTCAGCGGTGCGACCCGATTCGCGGCGGCGGCACGGCTGGGACCACCGGGAGACGGCACCGGCGCGGGGCTGTTGCTCCTGCATCGCAGCGAAAGGAGGAAGCCCCGTGTGTGGGGGTAGGTGCACCAGTTGGACGGCGCGACTGAGTTGCTGCAGCCGCCGGGGGTGCATTTCTTGGTGTTCTTGGTCGACATTGCGCTCGATCAATGGATGGAGTAATTATTAAGTGTTAGGGTTAATTGATGATGATGAGGTGATTGCGAAGTAGAAGAAGAAGAAGAAGAAGAGAGAAGAGAATTGGGGGTTAAGTATATGATGATGGGAGAGGATTTATATATTTATAATTAAGTGATGGTTTTGAGTCGGAATTATTGTAGAATGAATGAATGGGTTTTGAGTTTTGTGTTGAGACTGGTAATTAGTTAGTTTGAATGATTAGTTAGAATTAATGCTAATAAACTATATATCATTACTATCCTTACTAATAATAAAAGCATATTAGAAAAAATGACATGAAATGGCTATCCTCACATCTGAGCCATTGATCGATTTATTCGATAAATCAGAACCGTTGATGTACGTTAATGCCCGTTGACGTTCTCAGCCCATTAAAATTAAGGACCATATAAATTATCTCAAATTAAGGCCCATTACATATTATCTTAAAAGTTTATTATAAGAAATAATAATTTCAGCCCAAAGCAAGGAGTGAGCTTTTTACTAGTATATATAAAAGCATATTGGAAAAAATGATATGAAAGGGCTATCTTCCCCAAATAAAAAACCTAAGCCGTTGATCATTTTCTTAGATATATCAGAACTGTTGATTTACGTTAATGCCCGTTGACGTTAATGTCTCAGCCCATTAAAATTTAAGACCCATATCAATTTCCTCAATATAAGGCTTATTACATATTATCTTAAAAATTTATATAAAAAATACCAATTCCAGCCCAAATAAGGCGTGGACTTTGTAAAAATAGATATAGATATATATGTTAATCGCTCATTTGTTCATGGGGGAATTAATTAACGAGGTCTTAATTAATTTCAGCTGGTTAATTAATTAATTATGTATTTAGGTGCATGGTTAATTAATGTGTCCTCAAGATCGTTATTTTTATTTGGTTAATTAATTAGAATTATGAATGAATTATGAGTGATAATTAATTAAACTTACAGAAATTAATTAAAGGGTCTAGTTAATGTTGTCATTCTTAGATCGATTAATTATGTCCGGATTTTAATTTGTGAATCTGTATTAATTAATTGGGTTTTAGTTATGAAGGCGGATAAAAATGTTTATACGGATTAACTAATTTTCTATATCAATTTTAATTAAAATTTGAACTTGTGTTCAAATTTCATTAATTTTCATACATTATATATATATCCATATAAAGTTTTGGCTTTATTCTTGAGCTACAATTTTTAGCACTATGCGTAAATGTTCCTCATTGAACTTGTTGGAAATATGGAAATAATATCAGAAAATATTGTTGATCAATCAACTAGCCGTTAGTAGTAGAATTAGGAAATAATCAAGGTTTAGGATAGATTGTATATTCAATTGTAATCAAGCAAATTAGGAACCTGTAACGGCTAGTACAGCCTAGAGAGCCTATATATAGGCACTGATTTTGTATTTGGAATTACATAAAAGAGAAATACAAAAACTATTATTCAGTTTCACAAAAACTATCATGGTATCAGAGCCACTGAATTGATCTCTGTGCAAAACAAACACAAAGAAATCACAAAACAGTTTGTGCTAGTGCTACATCCGCGACAACGGAAGCAAGCCTTGTTGGAGATGCGCTTCACACACTGAAACTCACCACACCGCTGCTCAATGGTCACAATTACTCCTCATGGGCAAGATCTATGTACCTGTTTCTCCATAGCAGAGGTAAACTTGACCATATTACAAGTATAATCGAACACCCAACAGAGATCGAGACCATCGTAGAAACTGATCCAAAGACCAAACAAACTGTAACAAAAACCATCCCCAAAAAGTCCCAACCAACACAATTAGTAGTTGATTGGAAGCGAACTGACACTTCAGTCATGACCTTACTTATCCAATCCATGGAACCCCAAGTAGGCAGATTGTTTATTTATCAAAACTCAGCCAAAGAGATTTGGGATGAAACTAAAGAGATGTATGGTCAAGACCAAAATTTTGCATACATTTTCCAACTAAAACAAGAAATCTCTCAAGTGAAACAAGACACCAAAACTGTCATCGAGTATTTCGGTGAATTGAAAATCAAGTGGGACGAACTAGCCCTTTACACTCAGACCACTGACCTGAAATCCTTAGAACAAGATAAAATTTTCCAATTTTTATCTGGTCTTGACCCAAGCTATGAGGCAGTCCGGTCCCAAATCTTAATGTCCAAAGAACTGCCATCGCTTCGAGGAGTCGTCGGCATGATACAGTGAGAAGAGACCCGTAGAACTGTCATGAACCCTCAATCCGCCATTGGGACAGAAAACCACGCCTTCCTAGCGAACAACCGCAACTCTAACTTCACCGGAGATGTGCTGGGCTCGACCACCGTTGTTAAATGTGACAACTGCAAGAAGGAGGGGCACAACCGAGACGATTGCTGGTTTCTCCATCCGCATCTCCGGTCGAAGAGGAAAGGGGAGAAAGGTGGTGCCGATCGGAAATGGCGGAAGGAAGGAGGCAACCGCAACAATGGTGAAAGAAAGGGGCTGGCAGCAAACACGTCTGAACCAGAGACACATGAAATGGGTTTTGAATCAGTTGGAGCGGGCCAAGCAAATAACAAGCAGCAAGGCTCAATAAATCCAGCCCAACTTGGAAATCTGATTGCTCAATTGACTAGTCTGCTTGGAAACAATGGTAATGGCACAGGTAACAACTCGATTTTTCTGGCAAATAATTTTTGGGTAGTAGACTCCGGTGCGACTAATCATATGACTGGAAATTTAAACCTGCTACAAAACAAAATCAAAGTACACAATCACCAACCTGTGACAGTTGCAAATGGTTCCAAAGTACAAATTGAACAAATAGGGACTACCAACATCTTATCAAACAGCATCTCTGATGTTCTGTACTTGCCAACTTTCACTTCAAATTTGATTTCAGTGAGCAAGATAACAAAAGAGCTCAATTGTAATGTGATTTTCTCACCTGATCATGTGACATTTCAGGACATAATAACGAAGAAGACGATTGGTGAAGGGAAAATAGAAAATGGGCTTTACATTTTAGATATCTCAAATAAAGCTATGCTTGCTAATCATGTAGACCAAAATAAACTATGACATTGGAGAGTCGGTCATCCATCTGACTATGTTTTGAGTAAAGTAGTTAAAGTGACCGATTTCAATAATAGTAGTGGTGAGATTTGTCGTTTTTCAAAGCAAACTAGATTGCCATTTTCTTTATCAAATAGTAAGGCTACTAGAATTTTTGAACTTGTACACTCTATTGTTTGGGGACCTGCACCTGTAGACTCCTATAATAATTTTCGTTATTATGTTACTTTTATTGATAATTTTTCACTCTCAACATGGATTTATCTTTTAAAAACAAAACATGAAGTTTTTTCAAAGTTTCAAGAATTTACAAACTTTGTTGAGAATCAATATGATGTAAACATCAAAATATTGAGGACCGACAATAGTACAGAATATGTCGATCAAAACTTTTGCCAATTTTTAAAGCAAAAGGGGATTTCACATCAAACAACATGCATTAATACACCTGAACAAAATGGAATTTCTGAAAGAAAGAATAGGCATATCTTAGAAGTCACTAGGTCCTTGTATTTCAAACAAATGTGCCAAAAAGATTTTGGTCTGAAGTTGTTCTTACTGTAGTACATCTTATAAATAGACTTCCTACTCCAGTTTTGAAAAATAAGAGTCCGCTCGAGATTTTATACAAAAGAAAAATAGATTTCGAACATCTTAGAGTATTTGGATGCACGTGCTTTGTTCATATAAAAAGACAAAATAAGTTAGAAAAAAATGCAGTTAAAACTATCTTTTTAGGATATTCGTTCAAAAAAAGGGATACAAGTGTTACGGTCCTATTAAATATAAATTATACACTTCTAGAGATGTAACATTTTTTGAAAATGAACCATTCTATAAAGAGGAAGTGCATTTGAATACGCAAGAATTTATACAACCTGCTAGTAGCACACTTGTGCTTCCGGAACTAACATTTTGTGAAGGTACAACTACTTTGGAGAACCCTATCGAAGACGAGTTCAACTCAGGGGGAGAAGTGGAAGATACAACCACCGAAATTGGAGAAGTTCAGCCAAGAAGATCAACTCGCTCAACTCAGCCTTTGTCTAGGTTACGGGACTTTGTAACCTACCAAGTTATCCTATACAAGATTATGTTTCATATGAAAACATTTCCAAGAAATATAAGGCCTTCTTAACATCAGTGACCAAAGAAACTGAACCAACAAGTTACTCAGAAGCCAAAGAAAATCCTATATGGCAAGCAGCCATGAAAGAAGAACTCAATGCACTTGAGAACAACAAAACATGGACACTATGCCCCTACCAAAAGGTAAGAAACCTGTAGGATGTAAGTGTGTTTATAAAATCAAATATAATAGTGATGGAACAATAGAAAGATACAAGGCACGGTTGGTAGCAAAAGGTTACACTCAAACATATGGTTTAGATTATCAAGAGACGTTTGCACCAATTGCAAAAATGAATACTGTCAGAATTCTATTGTCTGTTGCTGTTAACTTGGGATGGAGTTTATTTCAGATGGATGTAAAAAATGCATTCTTACAAGGTACTCTTGAAGAAGAGGTTTATATGGTGTTACCTCCAAGTTACAATAATGATTGTGACAAAAATCTTGTATGCAAATTAAACAAATCAATTTATAGACTAAAGCAATCTCCTCAAGCATGGTATGACAAACTTAGTCACTTTCTTTTACTTCACAATTTTGAAAAAAGTTTAGCTGACTCATCTTTGTTTGTGAAACATTCAAACAATAAAACAACTATAGTCCTTGTGTATGTGGATGATATTATCATTACAGGAAATAACAAGGAAGAAATTGAAAATGTCAAAACATACCTAAAAAATAAATTTGACATCAAAGACTTAGGAAAACTTAAATACTTTTTGGGAATTGAAATTGCACATTCAAGCAAAGGTTTGTTCCTCTCTCAAAGAAAGTATGCACTTGACCTCTTAAAAGAAACTGGTAAGCTAGGTGCAAAACCAGCAAGTACCCCAATGGAACCGAATAAGAAACTTGACCAAGAAAATGGTGAGCCTTTAGAAGATATAGGACAATACCAAAGATTAGTGGGCAAACTAATTTACTTAACAGTTACTAGACCTGATATATCGTTTGTCGTAAGTTTAGTAAGTAAATTCATGCATGCACCAAGAACCACTCATTTAGAAGCAATAGATAGGATACTTCAGTACTTAAAGGGGACACCAGGTCAAGGCATATGGATAAAAAAAAAATAACACTAACAATATTGTTGGCTATTATGATGCAGATTGGCTTGGTAGCTGTGAGCCTGTGACTGAAAATCAACAACCGGATATTGCACCTTTGTAGGTGGGAATCTGGTGACATGGAAAAGCAAAAAGCAGAATGTAGTTCTGTAGTTGCAAGATCAAGTGCTGAGGCAGAGTACAGAGCAATGGCATCAACTGCAAGCGAACTAATATGGATCAAGCAGCTGCTTGAAGACATGAAGATTCATTGCAGTGGACCAATGCAGATGTACTGTGACAATCAAGCAACAAGACACATTGCATCGAATCCAGTATTTCATGAAAGAACAAAACACATAGAAGTGGACTGTCACTTTATAAGAGAGAAGGTTCAATCTGGCCAAATCGAGACCCCGTTTGTTCGTAGTCAAGATCAACTGGCAGACATCTTTACAAAGGCACTGTATAAAGGGCCTTTCGAGAAAATCTTATTCAAGTTGGGATCAATAAACATATATGAACCCAACTTGAGGGGGAGTGCTGGAAATATGGAAATAATATCAGAAAATATTGTTGATCAATCAACTAGCCGTTAGTAGTAGAATTAGGAAATAATCAAGGATTGGGATAGATTGTATATTCAATTGTAATCAAGCAAATTAGGAACCTGTAACGGCTAGTACAGCCTAGAGAGCCTATATATAGGCACTGATTTTGTATTTAGAATTACATAAAAGAGAAATACAAAAACTATTATTCAATTTCACAAAAACTATCAGAACTTGATCTTGCCATTGATCGCAAAAATTAATTAATTGTGATATTACTGTCAGTGAATGAGCATTTTTTTTTTTTGTTAGTAAAATACATACATTATTATAAAAAAAAAAAAAATTCACCCAAACAATAAAAGTAGATGGTTTTTCTTATTTTCGTGAATAATATTCTTAGAGAAATAAAAATGCTGCACAATTAATAAATAAAATGAATTTATGAACTCGATGCTAGTATTATAACAATATTAAATAGAGCTAAGTTTTTTTGTTCCTCGATATTTCATCTAGCCATATATATCGAATAATTGATATTTCATCTAGCCATATATAACAATATCGTATCCCCTAATATTCAACTCTATAATTTAACATTCGAATTATTTCAAGTAAAGAACCTAAAATAAGATACAAAAAATTCCACATCAGATACACAATCGGGCTAAATTTTTAACAGTTGCATCAAATCTTTAGCAGTTACAAAAAACTCTACAAACAGTTCATTATGGACGCCAGGTAGCACTCACAATCAGTTAGACACGTGGTAGAATTTACAGCACATGTGGCGTGATCATCTTCGTGATTCGGGACTGCACGAATCTCAAGGAGATCGAACGGTCTATGTGCTGCATAATACCGTGCCATATGTGATATATAAGCCTTTTTGAGAAATTCTGATTTCTATCTCAAGGATCTGGAATCCTGATTTTTATCTGGTTTCTGACCCGATACAAATTTGGCTCTAGTTTTTTTTTATTTTTTTATTTTTTTCATATTTAATTTGGCTCTAGTTAAATGAAGCCAGTGACCACTATTTTTTATTTATTTATTTGTTCTCTGATATATAAGCCTTTTTGAGAAATTCTTCAGTTACGAAATAGGCCCCATCACGCTCACTTCACCTCTTAATCTAACAAACTAACTTCTTTCTTTGTGATGATGAATTAGAGGAGGAATCCATATAGAAGGCTTATCTTGATAATCTTACTAATTAGACTTTTAAAAAATTTTAAAAAAAAGTTATTACATTTTTTTAAAAATAGAAAAAAAATTTACGAAAGTAATGTTTAACTTGTAGATTGATTGTATTTTCGATTATATTTAATTTAAGTAATGTTTGATAGCAATTTAAAAACCTATTAAATTACAACCACTAAAAAGTGTGTAAACAATTCATCAAAAGTTGTTCAAATTTTAATAAAATTTGCAACGCTATATATCTATGAGTTGAATAATACATCCCTAATTTTGTTTTTCATTTTCAAGATTTTTCATGATTGTTCACAATTTTTTTAAAAATCTCATCATAATGATAAATATTATTTTGTCAAAAACTTTTTGAGGAAAAGATAAAAGCATTGTCAATAAATCCCCTCCTCAAAATTAAGACTCACACTGAAACCGGCCAACTCTTTCTCTCTCATGCTACGCATTGTAGTGATACTTTTCTATTATCAATATTATTCATTTATTAATTAATTATATATTTTTCAATCAAAATATAATAGTAATTTTGCAAAGAGTAGTATGTTGATTAAAAATTTAAAATTAGATAAACCACATTCCTTTCACACAAAAAAAATTAAGGACAGCATAAGTAAATTTTATGGAGAACATAGAGTCCGTATCGGCTACGATCCAAATTGGATCGGAGGACCCTCCAATCTCTGATTCGACGGCTATGGATTTCAGGAGGATTTTTTTGAAATAATCTCAACCATCCATTTGGGATTGGAGGGTCCTCAGATCCTATTTGGATCGTAGCTGATTTCAGCGCGGAGAACATATAAGATACACTCTTTTACTATATTAAATAGAGTGGAATATCCTTTAGTAATAAACAAGTACTATCAACTTATTCATGGAAGTATATATATGTTGCGGCTCGTGTTTAAAGGGGTGGCAATGGAACGGAACGGTAGCGGAAATGGAGTGTTCCGTTTCCGTTTCTTTATAACGGACGGAACCAAAATCTGTTCCGTTATAACGGACGGAACCAAAATCTGTTCTGTTATAACGGACGGAACCAAAATCCGTTCTGTTGAATGTTCTGTTATAACCGAACGGAACGGAACAACGGAAATACGTGGGAAATACGTGAAAAATACGTGTTTAGAACGGAAATGAGTTGTTTCGTTTTCGTTCCGTTATAACGGACGAAACTAAATTTTCTTCCGTTTCCGTTCCGTCATAACGGACGGAACCAAAATCCGTTTCATTATAACGGAACGGAACAACGGGAAAACTTGTTCCATTGACACCCTACTCGTGTACATCCAGATTTCATGTTGCAATATATACTCGCCTCCAAATCAAATCGTAATGTATGATAGAAACTGACTATATATTAATATAAGCGGAAAAATATAAATATTTACCGAAAAATAATATTTGTTCATTAAAAATACGGTGGAACTGTTCGATAAAAACTGATTATATATTAATAAAAAAATATAAATATTTACTGAAAAATAATATTTGTTTATAAAAGACACAGTGGACTAATAGACCGGTGAATAAGTAAATAAAAAAGGTGAAAGTTAACTATTACTCATTTAATTCTCTATCAAACAGTGGCGTGGCGTCCTTATATATATATAGTCGCCCTTAATTCCCTCCCTTCGTTCTGATTCTGATTCTCACACTGGCATCCTCCACTCTCTCGCCCCAGCTCTGTTCTGCTAGCTCACGTACATACATAATCTTGCAGTCGGTTGATTCTAAGTTTTTAATCGATCAACCCACCCGAGGATCGAGATCGATCCCAAATCAATCAATCAATCAATCATCAATGATTAATTGTTAAGCTCACTTTTCTGATCGATGGATTGATCAAGCATTGTGAGTTTTATAAATATATATATTTTTCTAATTCTAGCTATATTGATATAGAATTTGCTTTCTGTTGAGGAATGCGGATGTTCATATGTATTTCAATATTTGTTAAAAAGAAAGAAAGAAAGGAAGAGGCTAAAAATAACAAATTCTCTTATTTTCCAAAATTAACATCTCAGAGCAGATTGATCGATCAACGGAGGAAGAAATCAGGTTTGGGGGTTTCTCCTCGACTTAATTGCCTGATCCATCCATGTGGCCATTTAATCGCAAGGGGAGGGAACCGGGTGGCGGCGGCGGCGGTGGCAGCAGCAGCAGCTCTTCGTCGGAGAAGGGGAAGGAATATGCCGGGTACGACACCGAGCCGGTCGTGTTCGTCCCGGACGCCAATGGCCTCGACAAGGTCGTTCTTACCAATCCCAAGGGATGCACCACCGAGGTACGTACGTATGCGATCGTCGACTTCGTGTCCGCCGCATGCACAATGCATGCAGTTTGCATCAATTGTTTAGTTCTTGTTCGATTTGTCTACGCCGGTTTTCGACCGGCTTTACGTACCTGTTTCGGTTTGACCAATTTTCTCTTTTTGAGTAATACCTAGCGTCCATAGAAAAAACTGTCTACAGCATCTAAGGTTACGTTTCGGGATGTATTTGTTACTACATTTTATGACGTATCTGTTACATTTCGACACGTATATGTATATATGGACAGTTTTTCAATGGACACGAGATGTTTCTCTTTTTTGATGTGCCAATTTTGGTACATTGAGCTTGGGATTGATTAGTGTGATGCACCTGGTTAATTAATTATATTCTGTTCATTTTTGGTGATCTGAGGTTGATTTTAACTGTTTTAATAATCCTTGTTCATATGTTAAATAGCCTAAATTGCTATGTTTCTTGTAAATTTAAAAGACATGGATGATGAAACACATCAAGTTTTATTGATCTGATTCTTTTACGTTACAGAATATAACTAAACTGCCACATTTAAGAAAATGTTTCTTGTTTTATCTAGTTGCATTATTGTTGCAGTAATTTATCTGGAAAATGGTGTGTTTATGTGATTAGTGTTTAGTTGACTTTTTTTCGAAAAGTTGATAGCAGCTACCAACATAAATTAGTGTTTAGTTGACACATGATGTATGTGTGATTTCTGTTTTGGGATTATTTTAGAAAATCCTTTGAACTCTCAGATATTGCACATCATATATGGGTTTGAAAATATGAAACAGATTTATGGTGTTTTTTAGAGATTGTGAATTTATGATATTTTTTTTCTTTGCAATACTCACTACATGCATGTGGTATTCCTGAAAGTGATTTTATTGGGTCAAACCATTAACAATACAGAGACAAAAACTTGGACTTGTATGAGTAGTTTACTATGTTATTTTGTGAAAATTACATGTTATGTTTATCCTTATGATGTTGATCATAAGATATAAGTTCCCTATTTTTTTTTTTTTTTTTGAGATTCTATATGTAAAGTTCTCAATGGTTTGTGTACATATATATATTCAAAGTAAATAAATAAAGTTTATTGTTTGGTCTGCTTGTTAATTAAAATCAAATATTTATATTCCTATTTAGATATTACTGTATGGAGGTCAAATAATCTCATGGAAAAATGAGTATGGGGAAGACTACCTATTCATGAGTAAGAAGGTGGCTTAATTTTTATTTATTTATTCTCTATTTTTTATCTATATTTTCTTTTTATGTATATTAACTCTCAATATACTCTTAAATATTTTTCAGGCCACTTTTACACCTCCAAAACCCATCCGTGGAGGTATTCCTGTATGTTTTCCTCAAGTATGTCACTTTTTTTTTATAATGTATATGTGCATCTATATATATTTTTTTGAATATATACATGGTAGTACTAGTAAAGCAACCAATTGAAAATTCAATGAACAGTAACAGATAAAAAATCAGCTTAAATTAGCTTTTAAATTTGTGTATGTCTCTAGTTAGTATTCATTAATTTGTGAGCTTTTAAGCTGAACCACAAACATCAAAAGAAAAGGAAAATATATATATAACCATCAGAAGATTTAATTTAAAAAACATGCATGAGCACTTTTTAAGTAAGAACAATGAAATAAAAAAAATATATATAAACCAGCTGAACTAATTTAATTAACCTCAGCTTAATTTTTTTTACAAAATAATTAAGTTCTATGTTGATTATATTGTAATTGTCTTTATTTGTTCAAACATATTCTGTCATGCAGTTTGGTACATATGGGCATCTGGAAACAAACGGTTTTGCTAATCACATGATGTGGAAAATAGAAGAGGATCCCCCAAAAATCCTTCAGAAATATCCAAGCCCCAAAACAAAATCCTTCGTTGATTTGCTTTTGTTGCCCTCTCAAAACACCAACCGAATCTACCCTTATACGTAAGTATATACATACATTCCTCTCTTTTTATTTGCACAACAATGAAAGTAGACCAAGTTGCTCTGTTATATATCCTTACTATATAAAAGCATATTGGAAAAAATGACATGAAAGGGCTATCTTCTTCAAGTAAAAAACCTGAGCCGTTGATCATTTTCTTGGATAGATCAGAACTGTTGATGTACGTTAATGTCCGTTGACGTTCTCAACCCATTAAAATTAAAGGCCTATATAAATTATCTCAATTTAAAGCCTATTACATATTATCTTAAAAGTTTATTATAAGAAATAACAACTTCAACTCAAAGCAACGCGTGGGCTTTTCACTAGTTTATGTTTAATGGATGAAGAATAACATTTTTGTTTTCCTGAGAGAAAAGAATAACCAAATTGTTAAACCAAAGAACAGAAAAGGTTCTAAGAAACAACAAATACACACTGTTGGTGCAGGCCGGTAATTTGAGGAATGACCATTACCGGTGCCGGTACAATGTGCATTGAAATTGACAGGTGGGAGTTGCGGCTAAGAGTGATACTGGCTCCAAACGGAAACCTGACAGTAATACCGCGCGTACGAAACATGAACTTGGAAAAGAGAGACATGACTTTCACCTTTGCTCTTCAGGTGCACTTCAACATCTCCGATGTCGGGTACATTTATGATCTTCTTTTTCACTCTTCAGACTTACTGAATTTGCATAACTTTACATGAACTTGATGTTACCGACTGTTTTGTAATATTGTAGGGAAGTAAGATTAGAAGGTCTCGAAACAATGGATTACTACGACCATCTGAATAATAAGACGCGTGCCACTGAATACGGCGATGCGTTAGTTTTTGAGAAAGAAGTAAGCCTTGTTCTGCATAGAGCTAATTTCTTTTTTTCTTTCTGAAAGTTCCTTTTTTTTCTTATTGGTCTTACACTGATCATCTCAATCAACGCTGTTAAAATTTTGGCAATTAAGTTATGTTACTTAAAACATTCACTAAAAGGGAAAGTTACTCGATTGTGAACTAAACCGGGGCAGCATTACCAATGAAATCAGAGAAAGGGAAAGAAGAGTCGATCCAGTTCCTTAAAATGGAGCGAGATTTCCAATAGCTCTTGTTTTTGCGACATGTTTTAATTGTTTGATGTTGAAGATTGACAAGGCATATTTGGAGACTCCCGGCAAGATAGCAATAATTGACCACGCGAAGAGAAGAACCTACGTCGTGCTGAAAGAGGGCCTACCTGATTGCGGTACTTCCTCTTTTGTTATTTCCATCCAAAAATGAGAGTTTAAATTAATATGCTGACCCACAACAGGTACCGCTGCTGTACCGTTATTTGGTACTTGAACTTTGGATCATGACCTTCATTTTTTTGTTGGAATTGGGCACTTGTAATCAGCGAATTACAAGTTTGTGCTGAATGCTCGAATACTTGTGCAGTGTTATGGAATCCATGGGACAAACAGGCAAAGAAGCTGCCAGATTTTGGAGACAAGGAATTTCGAAACATGCTGTGCTTGCAACCAGCGATAATAGAGAGGCCACTTAAACTGAAACCGGGTCAGGAATGGACAGGCCGGGTCCAGTTCACCGTCGTCAATTCAAGTTATTTTAGCGGCCCTCTAGAGCCCATGAGGTCTCGCAAAACTAGCATCGACTCTTCCAATTCCTCGCGACTTGATGCTTAATTTATGTTTTTGCTTCTCTGTACAGGTACAATATCGTTCTTCTTCGTATCTTTTTCCTTTCCTTCTGTCCTATATTCAGTGTTCTCTTCACCAGTAACGGTATCAGTACCAGTATTATGCTTCATTCCGGTTTGTCAAAAGCCGATTCTTTTTTTGGGTAGCAACCAAATGGCCTACTATGTAAAAATTTCATAAAATTAAACCGAAAAGGAATTGATATCAATTTGTGTAAGCCAAACAGCCAATGCTTGATTTAGCATTTAATCTTGCCTGTAGAATATTTCAATCTGTTACTATAACAATACACTGAAATTTGTCAACTTGACACTCTCCAATAGAAACTGAAATGCCTACTATGTTTCATGTTCTGTGCAGACAACAGGTGCTAAACATCAGCAGCAGATATCGCTTCGTTCGAATTTTTGATCTCCCTCTTCAGCCTTCCATTTTTGTTCTTGAGATGGCCTTAAAAATGTAAAAATGCGAGAATTTCACCCCGATTTCTAGATAGTAAAGACCGATTTTCCTTTTCTCGGGCTCTAATGTTCATCATGTTAGTTTGGTAGCCCCATTGATGTGTAATTGGAATAGCCATTTTCCTCTTCAAATGTAATTAGCAACTGTTGTTAGTATGTTTTTATAGGATAACAATTGTGTTTAAGAAGTTTAATTCAATCCCTGTTCTGTTCTTGAAGGCAGGCATTTTTTTTTTAGATGTGTATAAAGATTTTGAACTAGTTGCAATGTTATAAACTTTGCAAGCAATGTTTTTTTTGAGGGAAAGGTAGGGGTCAGGCCCCTAGATTTCATTAAAAAAGATCACAATTAGTGATCAGGAAGTACAATTACAGAAACCAGAAATAAAGGCGAAAATAAATAAGAAAACAAAGATGTAGAATGAATAAAAGAAGGAAAAGAAAGAAATGAACAGTCCATGCTGTTCGAAGCATGAGGCTTCCTTATAATATACATGAGGATCTGTTTCAAGCAAACCACAAGCGCCTTTCAGTAACAATTTCTCTCGTCATCGCAATAATGTCTTGATCTTTTCCTGCAAAAATCCTTCTGCACCTCTCTCTCCGGATGACGAATATGGTTGTAATTTCCATGGAAGTCCAGAATTCATCCGATGAGGAGAGCAGGATGTGTTTCGTTTCGCCCTGAAGATACTCTTGTAAGGATTGTTGTGTGAGGGAGTGCGCGATATATGTCCGAAGTTGGCAATGCTTGAACAAGTGATCAGCCGTCTCCTGATTGCTTCGACAAAGGTAGCACATGTTGGGGATAGTCCATCCTCTTCTGACTAGGTTGTCCGTTGTCAGTAATTTGTTGTATAATAATAACCATGTAAAGAATAGCACTCTGGGAAGCGCCCTTATTCTCCAAAGTTTATGTACAGATGTGTCAATATGAGGTGTGGAAGTGAGGAACCGATATGCTGTTCGCGTAGTAAAGATCCCGTTGAATTTTTATTCCAAATCGGTGTGTCTGAGGCAACACCTTGAGGGAGTGGTGCATCATTGAGTCTTTGGTTGAGGTGCTGCAATTCAGCATTAGCCCAACCCGATATCTCCCCAACAGTGGATATCACCCAGTTACCGTCTCGGTATGAATCCGCAACAGAGATATGGCAATTAGCGATGTGTGTGTAGAGGTTAGGGTAATCGTACCTAAAGATGCTGCCAAGCCATTTGTCCTCCCAGAATTTGACGGACTTGCCATTCCCCAATCTGAACTCAATAGTTGCATCAAATATGTCCTTTACCCTTGATAGCGCTCTAGAATGTCGATGTGCGTGACATATCCCACGGTTGTAGATGTGCAGCCGGTACCGGGGTCGCCGTCTTCCACCATGCCTTGTCAGTTTGTATCCATTCCCACATCCACTTGAACATCAAACATTTGTTCATAACAGTAAGATCAATCACTCCCAAACCTCCCAAGCGCTTAGGTCTGATGAGGAGTTGCCAATTTGCCAAGTACATTGGTTTTTTATCTTGTTGACCCTCTTTATGGCCGTGCCAGAGAAACCTCCTTCGAATCTTGTCAATCTTTTGTACGAACCATTTTGGCAAGAAGAAAGATGACATGAAATATATCGGAATGGCTGATATGACCGAGTTGAGGAGGACCAATTGACCACCTGGTGATAAGGTCTCCGCTTTCCAACCCGGCAATCTGTTTTCGATCTTCTGAAGCATGGGAGAGTAGGCACTTCTTTGCAATTTTTTATCCGATAGTGGCAATCCAAGATAGGTGAGAGGAAATTTTGCCGGTATGCATTGCATGATCTGCGCAAGTTGAGCCACTTCATTGTGCGTGTCGTTTGTGAGAAGCAACGCTAGTCAAACCCTAATACTTGTAGTTAAGACAATTGTGTTAATGTTTGCATTTCAGTTCAAAATATATGTTATTATATCTGAAACCATAATTTATAGTGCTCAATAAGTTCCTCACATAATATCGGGCAATACAAAGAATATTCTGTTTTTTGAGTTTTATAAGTATTTTTGTTTTGTACTTTAGAAAGTAGTATGTACAAACACCAAAATTTAATTATTATATGTATAAACATATACTTAGAGAACACCAAAAATGAAAAAAAAAATTATATTCCTCAGAATTTTTATATAAAGAATTTGTTGAGCACCGTAAATAACAATTACCTTTATACATATTTTTAAGGTTTTAACATTCCAGAACAATAGTCTAACTCTGAATACTTCTTCACAACATCACAACAAAAATTAACAGGCAACACTGAATTCAATGTCATCATCAGGAAATTCAAATGATTGAAGATGAGTGCTCATCCTCTGTAGCGCTACATTGTGTAGCGCAGCGCGAGAACCATTGGATCATCTCGAGATTTGACCCAGCACAGATCTCGAGATGATCTATCAGTTCACATCCTGCGCTACACAATGCAGCACTACAGAGGATATGAAATCATTGAAGATTGATTATAAGGTTCGATCAGGGTCTGGTAAATACTGTATATTAATTGAAAAAAAAGCAAGGGTGGAGGAGAAACATGTAATACTGGAATATATTTTAGTTCATGGAAAGTAAATTACACCGGTATAGTTTATTTCCCGTACCAGTACAACATAACCTACATACAAGTCCACATGCAAAATGAGAATCTGCTACATTTTACATACTGCAGTTTGCAGCAACATAACCTGCATACAAGTTACACATGCAAAATCTGCTACAATTTACATACTGCAGTTTGCACGGAACACCTCGCATCTTTACTACTCTCACTGTTGCGGATTTTCGTCAGCAGTTGGGTCCGGGTTTAAATCCAGACCAGGGTCTGGTTCTGAGTTTAGCCGGATTCGTTTCGGGTTCCTGTCTCCCAAATGTAGCGAGACACACAGATCTTCCTCATATGGTGGGTCACTATTACTTCCATTATTGGAGTTGTGATCATCATTGTTATTGCCGTTACCGTTATTGGAACTAACATTGATATCGATACTTGTAGTTGTTTCGTTTAGGTTGGGGATGAATTGGTGCTCTTCTACATGGTTATTCATGGTGTTGACAGTCTCCACACGAAATTCGGGTTGAGCTATCTGGGTCGTGTCAGGTGCAGCATTTGATGCAGGTTGAGGGGGAGATTCAACTACACCCGAGTTCACTGCTGATGCTATGGCCATTCTTTGCTCCTCCATTGCATCTGAGATACATTTTAAAATTAAAGAACAGAATCCAAATGCATGTCAACAGATAATAACAAACAACACAAAATAGGTAATGCTGGGATAATTTTCAGTTTAACAGAGACAAAAAACACTCCAAAGTGATACCAATATTGCACCGAAGCAATGTCAAGTGTACCAAAACCTGGTTCTGCAGACTATCGGTGTGCTACCAAAAATGAAATCATATAATATGTGGTCAGACTGGGTACAACAGCATAATAAGCAAAAAAAAAGAAAGACCCTTACTTTGCAGTTCCTGGTTGGTTGTAATGAGATCAAGCTCCAACAGGTCAAGAAGCCTTCCCAAATCCACTCCACTAGTCCAATTCTCGGGCCCCTGACTATTCTTCAATTTCAACCTTCCCCTATTTGCTGTACCACCCCAGATAATCCCTGACATAGAAATAGTAGAAGATCTTGAAATTTATGAAACCCAGTTTAACGAACCTAGATTTAAGAGGTCATAATTTATCTAGAAATAAAATGGAACAAATACAAATCTAAGGCATCTCAACATAATACTTCAAATTGTAGATAGCAGACCAAATTAGGTGAACTTAATTAAAAGGTATACAGTTTATAGAGAAATCAGCCAAAAGAAGACATTTCATATTGTCAGCTACCACTACAAGTAAAATTTACAGATTCCAACTAGTTTGGATAATATTCCATTCACCAAATTAAATATGTGGAGTCAAAATGTGGAATATTTTTTGAATTCACAGACAAGTCAAATGATCCATAAAATTTTACCATACTTGTAAGATATAGTCGACAGTTCTTAAAATAGCAAGCATATCACAGTAGAAATTCTTTATTCTATAAATTTGCAACACCCAGAAATAAGGTTACAAAAAAAACTAAATTGCCGTTTAATTTTGTTGTTGCCCAATCCCAACAGATCACTCAGTAACAAATACTAACAAAGCGGAACTTAATCTGATTTATAGATGTGAGTTGTATTTGATTTTTTATTTTTGATTTTGTTGTTGTATTTATAGATGTGAGTTGTACTGTATACCCTTATAGTCAGCTTTGTTTGGAAATGCTAAAAATTGCCAACATAGAAGAAAGTTCATGTTATATGCAAATGCAGAAATCTTTATGAAAGTCTATAAAATTAGAGTGCTCATCCCCTGACTTACAGCATTGTGCAGTTCACAGCATCAGCCGTTGGATCATCTCAAGATCCATGCTGGCACAGAAGGGGATATGAATTCTATAAAATTATGCAGACAGACAAACTATATACCTCCAATTTTCTTAAGAAAAAAGAAATTAACCGTACCAATTGGCTGACGCATATCCCCTTCTTCGCTTTTCAAAATAATTAAGCTCCCACTATCCCCTTCTAAATCAAAAGTCTGCTGATTTTCTCCTACCACCAAGAAATCAGTAAAGAAACAGATCCCTTTCTCGTCATTGTATTCTAGTGCATATGACATGACGGTCCCACTGGTCAGGCCTGAGCTGCGGCCAACCTTCAACACTTGTCTCCCTATGAGCGAGCCGATTGGGGACTGGAGATCAATCACTTTTACACTTCCGATTTGCCCCACGCCTTTCACTGACGTAGTTATGTGGGATATGTCAATGTCATCAGAGAAGGGGATAAATGCACCATCAGCACGTACAAACGTTTCTACAATTTTTGCATGAATAAAAATTGATAAGTACAATGGCTATGATGATGAACCAAGATACAATGATAATAAAACTGTCCTAGATAATGGATTTACATTGAAAATTGTTATTGCTTTAGACTTTATAGGAGCTTTATACTTGAACAAATTAACAAATGAAACAATTCAATCCAATGAACAAATTTTAGTGCCGTCTCATATCAACATACCTGGATTTGTACCAGTGTAGATCCCATACCACACATCATCAGTTATGAATGAGGTCGCTCTCTCCACAGCCCCAAGGTAAACACCAGGCCCCAGGTTTGGTGGTAATGGGTGAAACATCTTTTGATTGGGGTAGTCAAGGTCAACAGCCACATGGCGGTTTGTCAGAAACCCAACTTGTCTAATTCCAGTCCGGCTTCTCACAATAGCTCCTAAGGTTCCATATGTCTCGAGGCTTGCCACCTGGATAAGGATTTGCATTTAAGCAAAATATAGGATCATTTTGCAAATTAATGGAATCTCATTATACTTGCATACAAGATTTGTTTCGTATGGCTGCAAGCCTGCAACCAACATTTTAAAAAGTAGTAAAAAGAAGAATGGCATTTAGTACCTGAGATCCGGAGCCGATGCAGGGATCACTGCCACGTAAGCCATCTACAAGCTCATCATATAACTGCTCTTTGGGGGTTGGTGCTGGTGCACCATAATAAGAGAATTCTACCACATCCACGTCGCACCAAACTCCTCCTGGCCCCTTTTTGTAAAAGCAATAGTTAATGTATAAGTTTCTGTGTCCTTAATTAAAAATTTATACAAAGAAGATGACATAAGGAGGCACAGATAGTTGTGAGATCTCCAACAAAGAAATTCAACTCCAATGGATTAATGATTTTCAACATTACCAGCATCATCATCACCATAAGATGCAATGTTAACAGTACTGAAAACATCACTGATAATCTGCAATTTCATTAAATATTTGTAGAGATGTACAAGCAAATAAGAAATGGAATTATTTTCACAAGGCTGCAGGACATTTTCTAAAGCATGTTATGGTAAGCTACAAATGTAATGGCCACGATGATTGAGGTTATGCATCTGACGACTATAGAGAGGCTTTCCAGACTTTGTTCAATTCTACATGATTTCAAAATTTCCAATATTTATTTACCTCAAGGGCAGCAGGCAAGCATTGCCCAGGACTAAGCCACTTCTTATGGACCTTTCTAGCAACAAACACCAAAATTGCCGGTATATCGGTAAGGTTGCCTTTTCTGATTCGAAATCCAACAGCTGTCCCCAGGCTGAATCTCCTCAAAATTTTACTATGGAATGCCCGAATAGTCATCAAATCCAACAATGTGGTTGCTTGTTGACCCTTCGGCAGTCGACCCAGATTTCCCGGCAAAACCCCTTTTTGTAAATTCCCGAAATAATTTGCACGGCCCTCGGCTGCAAGAGGTAATAATGTCGAGGTCGGCCATGAAAAATATGCAGCTGAATTTGATTCTGAGTGCTGCCCAGCAGAGGGATAGGAGGCTGGGAAGAGGTGGTGGCTGCAATAATGGTTCAGATCGGAGTCGTCTTCAGGATGAAAGTCACCCATTTCGGGTATCAGTTCAATATTTTCTCACTATAGTAGCTTCATGTGTGCGAATCATCATCAGACAAGAAGCCTGCAGAGAAACACACAGAAAATTTAAGGTTAAACAATATTAATTAAGCTGGTACAATATTAATTAAGCCAAACATGAATGAGAAAATTGAGGCATGCAACAAAATCTGTTTGAAACTACTTTCTCTTCATAGGCAAACAGAACAAAATTGAAAGATAAAAATATAGGGGGGACAATTGGCAATTACCCAACAAAAATCATTCACATATTTTTATTCTGATGCCAAGATATGATCAATCAATAATTCAACATGATCTGAATTCTGAGCTAGCCTTATACTATTGTGACAAAGAGAGAGAGAGAGAGAGAGAGAGAGGTTTGAGGATAAAAACTCACTGAGACTGAAGTGATCAGCTGCAGAAACAAAGAAGAGCAACCCAGAAAAAAATCACAGCGCCCTCATTTAATTCTCAAAGAAAGAATGGAACTTGGAATAGAAGAACTTTCCGACCCCAACCCAAGATCACTGCTTTTGCAAAAGGAGTATCAAATGGCTTAACCCAAAGACGCTACTTTTGAGGGACTGAAAAGAAAAAAAAAAAAAAAAAAAACAAAAACAAAAGGGGTTAACTAAATTAAAGCAGCTCGATTTTGTAACTTTTGTTGCTCATGGTCAGTCTTGGTCAAGAACAGGACAGGAAACAAGAGAGAGGAAAGAAAGAAAGAAAGAATATTATCATTAAAAAATGATTAAACTATTCCAAAGAGAAGAAAAAAGGACACTTTTTTTATTTCCGATAAAATAAAATGAAATAAAAAATCGGATCCTCTTCTACGCGATTCCATATCCTCTGTTACATAGCGCTGCATTGTGTAGCGCATGATGCGAACCGTTAGATCATCTTGAGATCTGTGCTGGATCGAATCTCGAGACGATCTAACGGCCCACTTTCTGCCGCGCTACAGAGGATGAGCACTCCCTCTTCTGCAGGCTGAACAGACTTTTTCTCCTCCCCGGGTCACTGACTACTGGGGCCCACGTTTCAGTCTCTCAGAAAATAAAACCCCGAGCATCTCTGTCATCGGCTGATCCGGCCTGGTCCCGCATGTCAGACGATTAAATTATTCAGATAATCAGATACCATTACAAAGGGCGCTGAGCTGATTATTATTTATTAATTAATGAACTGGCAGAGCGTGCGCTGAGGAAGTAAGCAGAAAAGAAAAGGAAAAAGAAAAAGGGAAAAGGGAGGGAGCCACACTGGCCGCACACTCACTCACTCACTCACACTCGCTGGCGCTGATGAAGGCAGGAAGGCCGACTGCTGATGCTGAGCTGCTGGTGTCTGCGCAGGGCTTGGCGCAGCAACGCAGGGTTTGGTCGGGAGGGAGGGAGGGAGGGAGGGGGAGGACGGCAGGAGCGAACGAAAGGGTTGAGACTTGTGAGAGGAAGTGGGGATCGATTTTGCCTTCCTTCCTTTCGAGCGCTCATCCCCTGTAGCGCTGCATTGTGTGGCGCGGGATGAGAACCGTTAGATCATCTCGAGATTCGATCCAGCACAGATCCCGAGATGATCTAACGGTTCACATCCTGCGCTACACAATGCAGCGCTACAGAGGATATGAAATCCTTTCTTATGGGGGTGGGCTTTCTTCGCTGGGAAGGGTTGTTGGTGGGTTGGTTTAACGGAGAGCAACGGAGGGGGCAGATTGATCCGATCCCAGATCCAACGATGCATAAAATTCAGATGGTAACTCAGAATCTCGGGCAGCAATTCATATCCTCTCCTGCGCAGTAAGTTACTGCACAGCATTTCAACTGTTGGATTTGCTTTGAGATGCGTGCAACTCAATCTCAAAAAAGCCCCCTTAATCTTCATCGTTGATTCACTGCACAGTATCAGAGGATAAGCACTCCTCGGGCAGGGGCAGATGATCGATGAACTAGCAAAAAGGGAGCTATAAAGACAGGATTACCACACTCACACAGACACTCATTGGCAGTTTTACCACAGTTCACTTGCTGTTTCAGCTATATATAATTATAAAGACAGGATTAAAAGAAGAATAAGCATATTGTTGATTTCAACTACAACGGTTACATACTACTAAGCTACTAAAATTCCAACTGCCACTGGCTAACAAACTCTCACAAATGCCCTGGGTTTTGGAATCTGATGTATGAATTGAAGGCGTCGATGTAGAGAGCATAGCATCCAGTGCTACTACTGCTGATTCTGCGTCCTTTGCTGCGTTAAATTAGGATTCTGCCCTGGGTTTGCCATGCCCATCATGCCTTGTTGCATGTTCTGAGGATTGGTGTTCATGTTTGAAAACATGCCCTGTTGTTGTGGTATCCCCACCATTGCTGGGTTCGCTGCTCCCATTCCGAACACTTCAGTGTTTGAAAAAATAAATTGTTAAATAAATCAAGAATTCATATACTATGATTTTGTATATATATATAAGTTGGGTGGCTTTCTCAATTGCATTTGAGAGCTAACCTCATATGGCTTGATATGTGCCACGTCTACCTAGAACGATGTAGTTAAGGACAAAATAAACTAAGAGCAGTATAAAATTCTTAAGATTCAGATGACATACTTTGATCATTTAACATTTGTGACTGCAGATTCCTCTGTGTTAAACCAAACTGTTCACAAGAAAAAAAAAGAGGAGGTTAACACTTTGTTCGAAACAGCAACTAATTTAGTGAAAAGAGCAATAACGTGACAGTCCAAAACTTCCCTTTTAGACAGCAGACCTTTTTCATTTCTGCAATTAACTCCTCCATTGAGTACATTTGGCAAAGAAAATATCAACTCACCTGCATCCTAGGTTGCATTGTGGCCGACATGTTCGTAAGCTGAATCATAAAAATTCTATAAGAACATATCACTACCAGTATGTCCCTACAAATTATTGAATGCTAAAAATTAAGCCCTCTACAAGGATCAAAATCCCATAGTCCTCTTATTATTCATTTATGCATGTTGTCATTTTCTTATATTATACATATATTTTCTTAACAAAACTTGTATTAGAAGCTCATATTTTTACTCTGAACCCCATAATTTTAATTTACTAGTATCTGATCCACATTTAAAAAAATTCATGGCTCCACCCAAGCTTCCTAGGAATATATAGCAAGTGAAATGCCTGTAATGCAAAAAGGCAAATTAAAAATGTACCATCTGAGAATTTGGGGATGCTTGTGCAGTTCCATACAGAGCGTTATTGCCGGCAGTACTGAATTGTCCCAGATGGCTTCTTAATTGGTTAGTCTGTACCATATTTTGTTGCATATTAAGTGCCGACATATTTCTGTTCGGGTATTGTTGAGCAAGACTCGGTTGAGTGTATTGCATCTGTCCAAACATAAAATTATACAAGTACCTTGAGAATCCCTATACATGCTTTTCATCGGCAAAGACACGAATAATAATAAAGAATATGATCAAGGCATTAAGTAAGAGAATTACGGATTCACCTGTTGCAACTTCTGTTGAGTTTGCCCTTGCAAATCATGCAGCTGAGGCATTGCTCCCTGCAACAAAGGATATGGCTACAATCATTAAAGGTTCAATAGTAATATCTATAAGTTCTGTCAACTCAACATAAAGACCCATCTAATGATCATGTAAATATTCAAAGCCCAAACACGACTAGATATCAAGTCCTTATATTGTCCAGTAGAGAGGTGAAAAAACAAGATAACATATATAGAAAATAAAAGAATGAATTTTGCACTTCAGGTTGCAAAGATATAATTTATACATACCTAGATATGTATTGCCTCAAAGACCAACATAAAACAGACAACAATCAGTTATACTAGCAAAAAAGTAAGTTTACAGTCAAAAAATAGGAGAAAGCAAAGACAAAATATAGAAAGCTGGCATAGGACCCACCTGACCAAGAACAGGTTGGCTTGTGCCGACACGCATCTGCTGTTGTGAGTTAATTTGCTGCATCCTCTGCTGCCTCTGTTGCTGTAGCTGGGCCTGTTGCTGCTGTGGTGAAGCAGCCATGTTGTTGTTGTTCATTAAATTTGCACCCGACCTTGGCGAGTTGTTGTTGTTAATATTATTCATGGCATTATTAGCAATATTCATGTTAGGATTATTTGCATATGGAGGCATAGGTGGGGTTGACACGTTCTCGAATGTAGGCCCTGCAGGGGACGGGGTTGACCTCACTCCAACCAACTGTGATCCAGGAACCTGCTGTTTTTTTGTTTCAACTCAAATTTTAGTGCATTTAGAAGAATCCGTTCTATAATTCTAATGTTAATTGAGAGCCAAAGATAAATATCATGTTAAGAATCCAGACCTGCATAGGAGTTCCCTTTGCATAACCACCTACAGCACAAAAAAAGAACTGCTGATAAGCATAACAAAGTACTGAAATTTTATTAAGAGCTCAATGGTCAGAGCCCAAGACTTTATCCATACCCCTACAGTCCAATTTAGTACCACTCTCTCAACTTCTCAAAAGTACTAAACATTCTCTCCCTTGCTTGTCAATCATAATTCGGCCAGGGTTTCCAGGGAACGGAAAATGATACAATACAACAAACAGGAATCTGTATGTGGTACGCTACCCCCCTAGGGAACGAGGGATGACCTGGATAATTAGCCTGAATGACCACATTGAAATAAAAAAAAATACAATTTCTTGGAACATTATCAGATTCCTGATTGCTATTTACTATTAATGATAGTTGTGGACAAGGATAAATGTTTAAGTAACAACTCGTTTCTGTGATAATCAATGTGAAAAGTCAGCAATATGTCCATACTGAATCATGAATTCCACCCCTTCGAGAATTTCTGGTACGATGGTTGGGGTATCTCTTGAAGAATATATGTCTATTATGGCGGAACAGCCAAATTTTAATCTGTAGAGGTCATATATACATAAAGCTTAAACTTTTGGGGTCTTTAGAAAAGTATTGAGGGTAACAACAACAAAGCCTTTAGTCCCAAACAAACTCAGGTAGGCTAGAAAAGTAGAGGGACTACCATATAGATATATTTTACAATAATCTGGGGTTCAATTGTACCACTGATATGGCATACTTTCATCTAAAGATAAATGGATGGTAGCATGGCACACAACATAAGGACAAGTAGGGATAATGCCCACTGAAGCTTTAAAATAAAACTGTAATGTGAGATTTTGTTATGCATAGCAAAATATCAAGGCCACAAAAAGAAACCCTTTTGCCCCATAAGAACCACCATCATATATATAAAAGGCAAGCTCCACAGAGCAGTAAAATATAAGGAAAGACACATACCACCTGAATTGTCCCCAAAATTATGTGTTCCATCTCCAGAGCCGAGCACCTCCACCAGGTGACTAGGAAGTGATGTTGGCATCTGTCGATGATCCCCTTGTATTCTTAATCCTGACATATAAATACTTTCTAATTAATTAATCATGTCAAAAGGGAACTTCAAGAAATTATCATCTCATTTCAGAAGATGCTCAAATTACTGTTCTCCCTAGATAAGCTCAAGTTCAGGTGCTTTCTGAAGGATGCAGTTGACGAGGGAGGCAAGATGCAATATTCGCTATGCTCGTTAACAATGCTCAACTTGTAAAAAATTTTTGAGGCTTCACAGTAATCTATAGAAATAAATCTACCTTCACCATAATTAACGGCAGCTCTGAGCAAATTCTCCTGCTCCTGGATTTTAGCAGCTTGAGCCTTGTCTAGTGTAGGTGCAAGGTGAGGCCCCTGTCGTGAACCAAGGCCATGCATCTTCCGACATTCTGCTATTACCTTTTCTGCTGCTTCACATGCTGCGCCTATCATATCTATTCTCATCTATTTTTTGTTTTTTCCCACAAAATTGAAGGATAATTTTCTTAGCAGTATGCACCACACTAGTCAACCGCTTGTTAGAGACTAAATTACTTTCTTGTTGATGACAGCTCTAGAAAACATCCTATTCTGGCCAAGTATTTGTAAAATAAATGATGGAGAAAGCTTCTAAAAAGCAAAGGATCAAGTTTCAAAAATCAATGATGATGAGTTTTGGTTCTATTGGCATCAATTATCAACACAAATTTTGACCAAGAGCAGGAACAACAGGACTGCAGTACATCAGCAGGATGTTAAACATTTACAACAAAAAGAAAACATAAAACACAAGATGGCAGGCTTGTACTTAAGTCTATAGTGATAAGAGGGATAACTCTTATCACTACTTTCACAAGTAATAAGAGTTATCCCTCCCATAATCAGTTTCATCCCTCCCAAATGAGGCCTTTGTATGCAAATTTACCTAGCATATCTAGCATGTACCTTTAGCTTCTCAATCTGGTTCTGTACAGGATTCTTTGTAATGGCATTAAGTAATAATTCCCTCTTTGCATTATCCTCTGTTTCCATCTCTGGTAAAAGCTTAGATGAGAGCATCACCGGCAATACTAGACAACACAAACAAGATCCTTTTAGTTGCATTCGAAATTTAATTATAAAGCGAATAACCATCATGCATGAACCCCTCCAAAACAACAAGCTATTATCATGATTTTACTTCAAGAAAAAAGGATATCTTTTATTCTCCTTTAAAATATAGAAAATAATCACAAATTTGATCTTCCCCGAACTACAATAGAGTGCGCAAGAAACCTAGGTCCTACCATAGAAAATTAAAAAAAAAAAAAATCTGTTTTATACTTTTATTCCCCTCTGAAGGTTCTCATAAGATGGTCACATAATCTTGTTTAAATGTCCTGAAATCAGGCATTCTCACTACAACCCGAATTCCCCACATCAAACAACAGGCACACAGTCACATGCAAAGGGAGAATATAAAAAGAAAAGGAGACAAAAGAAAAACAACACAAACTAGCAGGCAACACTGAATTCAAAGTCATCATCAGGAAATTCAAATGAATGGAGATTGATTATAAGGTCCGATCAGGATCTGGTTGGACAGACTGACAGCAAGCCAATATTATATAATAATTGAAAAAATTTGGAGGAGAAAAACGTACTAGTGGCAGTTTCAGCATTTACATTTCGAGGATACACCACAAAGGCCTTCGATACCTTTTTAATGTCTTCTACTATGTTGAAGAGCTCCATACTGACCATTGAAAACTGGCCCAGCACCTCTTGCCTACCAATAACAAAGGGTAAAACAATTGAACATTCATCACACTAACATAGATAACAGTAAACTCTCTCAGCCGATACGATCCCCTTCTACATCATGTTGGTATCAATTGCCAGTGCTTAAATTGCCCAAATTCAATTCTAACCTCAGTCACAGGACCACTGGCGGACCTTAGTGTGGGCCAAGGAGGGTTATGGCCCCCCCCCAAATTCAATGAAAATTTTCTTAATAACATATTGTTTTTACTTACTAATTAAATATTGATTAAATACTAAATTGGCCCCCTCTTCTATTCAAACTATAATAAAATAGCTAAATTGGTCCCCCTCTTAGATTACTCTCAAGCTCCGCCACTGCAACAGGACTACAAGTTAAGACATGTACCACCACTGTGATATTTTAAATCAAAGTTCCAATTTTACGGTTCATGCTCATATCGGTTTAGAATTCTGATATTTTGCAGTGAGCACACTAATGTTTTCTGATGTTTAGGATTCTGAACACGAATTAGGGGATAATGATAGAAATATCAAATAACAGTTCAGTTTGCATTACCAGTAAGTACAAAGCAACATACTTAAACCTAAAGTTAAAAGAGAGTATGGATGTATACCATCTGGGAGAAGCGGTGGTGCGAGAGTACATATCGAAATCCTCCAAGATGCGAGATATCGTCTTGTGCAGCCCGATGGCACGGATCTTGACCGAGTCGAGGTTGAGCTGCTGCTGCACGGCCGCGCTCAGCCTCTCCGCGGGCGGACGACCCTGCGGGGCGCCTTGATCAGGCGCCGCCTGGGCCGCCGGCGCGGAATCCATCTCGGCAGCTCCGCGGAAGAGAGGAAGTGGAAGAGAGAATGGCGTTGCTCTGGGTTGGAGAGGGACAGAGGCAAGGCGAAGTTTCTTTTACAGTTTTACTATAGAGCTGTGAAGCGGGCTTCCCCGAAAAATAATACTTCGTCTGAAAGAGTGAAATTAGTTTTATGCCCTCAATTAACTCAATTAGTAGAAAAGTGAATATTTTTGGAAGGAGACGAGAGACATTTTGAAAATTTCGTAATATTTTTTATTTTTTTTAGGAAGAGAGTGGATTCAAATAATGGGTATAAATTCATTTAATTGTGAACAAGTTATAAAGGGTATAAATTCATTTAATTGTAAACGGAGAAAGTATTACATAATAATAATACATAAGTTGACAAATATTAAAAATATATGCGAAAAAAATAATGTTACATAAATTAACAAATATTAAAAATATATTTTATTAAATAAATATTAGACTTAATATATTTTCTATAAAATATATTTTAAGCTACATCTCAATTTATATAAAATAATACAAAGAGTTGCAAATATTTTGAGTCTTTAATTGTTCTTTAGGTACATCATGATATTATCACTTTAATAAAAATAATTAAATTGAGTCATTTGATTAAGATAAATGAGGAGAGAGAAACAAAATCAATGGTTAATAAAGCTAATTTTCTTATGGATCGAATGACGTATGAGCCATTTATTTTTTTAAAATTGGATGAATATATATCTTTTAGATATAATTAAAATAAATATTTAGCGAGGTGCTCGATTCAAAATGAAAAGTCGCTTGGCAACCATTTCTTTTATTAAATTGAATAGTTGCGATATATTCTTAAACCACAACAAGAAGTGGTGCTTAATCCATAAAATTTAGACCATTTAATTGAAAACATAAAAAATAAATGGGCGTAAAATTTGGACCGTTCGATTAAAAAATTTAAAAATGAATGGGTGTACATAGCGTACTATTCTATTTTTTGTGAGTGCCGAACGCAAAATAGCTAAATGAATAGTAATGTGAATAGGTTAACCCGGTATTCCGAATACCGTATTCAGCCATATAAATGGAATACCATAATAACTACACTCCATTATTCAACTATTCCATTAACATGTTGTTGAGCAATAATTTCACTCTTCCGAATAGTTTAAAATATCACATTTTCTTCCAATCTTTCAACTATCACTCTTTCACTTTTACTAATCCAATTTAATCGTTGTTCTTGCCAAACGGACCCTTGAAAAGAAAATTTTATACTCTAGAAAAAGGGGTGAGTTTCCAAGCTTTTTAGCTAAAACTAACACACTTAACTTCGAGCAAAGTAAAAGCTTAACATGAAAACTTTTTAAATACAAAATAATAATAAAATTGAGTTTGACTATCATACTAACGAATCGACATGCTAACTCCTCAAAATTTATGTTATCGTGTTTGAAATCATGATTTATGGTACTCAATAAATTCTTTATATAAAAATATTAGGGAATACAAAAACTTTTCATTTTTAGAATTTTCATTTGAATTAAAAAAAGCTCATAAATATTAATAAAATATTAATGTTTGTGCATGTTATTTTCAAAAATACAAACAAATACATAGACTACTCTAAAAATAAAAAAAAAATTGTATTCCCCAATATTTTTATATAAAAAATTTATCGAGCACCATAATAAGTCTTGATTTCAGACATAATAACATAAATTTTGAGGCGTATCGTTGATACAAAATCCAACAATTTTTATTTTGAATTCTAACTCTAATAAATTTTATTTCCATAAGCTTACTTTTCTACTTCCTCCGTCCCAAAATATTTGCATTTTTACCCTTCTTATCTTGTCCCAAATTAAATGAGTTTTACCCAATTTATATCACAACTTTCTATTATATCACAACTTTCTAGAAACCTTTATATCACAACCTTTCTATTAAATTGAGGGTATAAAGGTAATTTCACTTTCCTACTAATTTAGTTAACTTTTCCTAAAAATGCAAATATTTTGTGACGGAGGAAGTATTTTATTTACCCAAAAGGTTCCTCTCCAGTCCAACCACAAACCGCACCCATCCATTATTTCCCGAAAGGGAATTCTTTCTTATTTCCGGCAACCAGAAACAATAAACCCTAAATGGTAAAAACCGTACAGATCGCAGTGATCGCAGCAGCTACCCTCTCTTCTTCTTCCTCTTCTTCAAACCCTAGCTTGAACAAATGGGAGATTCCCGAACCGATCGCCACATCGTGCTGGTGGCGAGGAAGCCCCGGTTCGGTCTCCCCACTGCCTGCCCCTCCTGCCTCCCCGTCTACCTCTACCTCAAACTCGCCAGCGCTGATTTCGGCGTAGAGTTCGATTCGGCCTTTCCCGATGCAGGTTTATTCCGGTTTCTCTAATCTTCTGTTGGAAATTTATGTGAATGTGTGAATTGGAGTGGAGAAGTTGAAGTGTTGATTGAATTGGAGCTCCCAGAATCAATGGAGCAAAATGTTATAATTCGATAATTATCTTTTCTGTTCATCTTAGATAATATAGAGAAACATCTTGTGTCCATTGAGGATGCATCCATATGTCCATAGAGACACCCAGAATGTAACAAATACATCCGATTTTGTAACAAATAGATCTGATTTTGTAACCTATAGACGCTATGGACAGATATTCTATGGACACTAGGTATTACTCTTTGTTATATATCAATTTATGTCTACACCTACAAGGATGAATGCTCTAGTAATTAGGTTTAGTTTGAATTGTATCGTGGCATTGGTGAAGAAATTGAAATGCTCTTTCTTTTGTGTGTGTGTGTAGATCACATTCCGTATGTGGAGTATGGGGAGAGTGTATTACTGAACAATGAGAAAGGAGGTGTGATCGAGCTGTTGAGAGAAAACGATGTCCTCGACCTCAATGCGAAGCACACGAGCCTTGCCATACCTGAACTTGTATGTGTATACCATGAGTTTTTTTCTGTGCATGATAATTTATGGTGTTGAATAAACTGTTTCAAGTGGATTTTTGACCTTCTGGACCGAAATCTGGTAGTTTACAGTGAGATATGTGTTTATTATTTATGCTTGGATCAATTCTTGTAAACTTGGACTTACAGTATGTGTCTGCCTGAGTTCGTACCTCAGTTTGGTGCCAATATATAATCTTTCGTTATAATAATGGCTACAACAGACTAATTTTTCTATTGTGGTTGATCAGACAGATGGTTGGTTATTGCAATTATGTACAAGTACATTCAGTAGGATGGCAACATTCTATTTAGCAAACAAAAGAGGAACCTTCTACATAGACATTTTCATCTGTCTTTTAGAGACCTAACCTCAATTTTTTTGATCTGAAGGTGTCAACCAAGGCCATGGTGAGCTCTTGGCTTTATGAGGCAACAATGTATGAATTATGGATTGCAGATGGTGGGGATGTTGCACATGAAATTTACTTCTCTGATCTACCATGGCCGATGGGGAAAGTACTACACTGGAAGAAAATTTATGATGTTAAGAACCTTCTTGGAGTGACAAAGCTGAACTGCGAAGAGAGAGAAGCTGAGGTGATTTTCCTGTCCCCCGCAACACCCCTCCCTCAACCGTCCAAAACCACACACCCTGCCTACTGTTTACACTGTGTTTATAATAATTTAATGAGCTACTATAATGATAAGTGTCTTGTTTAGCCCAGTTTTACTTCAGTTGACTTTCAATTGTGCATTGGCCTTGATATCACCAGAATTGTATCTTCTTCTTCTTACTGTTACTAGTAGCTCTTTAAATTTTCTTCAACTATGTTGAACCTCAATGTCCTTTAACTGACAAGATGAAAGAAATAACAAGAGCTCGAATGCAGCTGCAATAGCTAGTGTTTGTTTCACTGGTGGCATGATTGGTATGGTACTATATGGATTAATTAGGACTCTAGTGGTTCCTACTTCAGCAATTAGATGGAGTTCAGGCCACTTTTTGGTCCCAGAAAGATCCTAATTTGTAAAGCACCTTACCAATGAATGTCTACTTTTATCTGAATGCATGTTCTTCTATCCTCAAGTAGGCAATTAGAAAAGATGCGGAAAGAAATGCATGGATAGGAAAGTAATCAGGGTCTAGTATGATGTTGCATGTACAGGCACATTATTTTTTCATTGCTAGCATCTAATTGATAAATACTGATCAGATATATAAGAAAGCCAATGAAGCATACGATGCTCTCTCCTTGAAGCTGGGTGACCAGGTCTTTTTCTTCGACAATAGGTACTTCAATTGTATCCCGTGATTATTCAATGATTTATTTAATCCAAAGCATGCTAAAGAGGATGGATAGTTACAAATTTTTTTAATTATTTCTTACAGACCAACAGATGTTGATGCTCTTTTCCTGGGGCATGCACTTTTTGTACTTCATGCTTTGCCGGTATTGTTTGCCTTATATGTCTTTCTTCTGAAAGACCATCAAAATTACTTTTTCAAAATGTTTAAGAACAGACCTGTTACCATCTTAGCTTTACTGGTACCATTTTAGATTTTAAGTTCTGTAGTCTTGTTCACAGCTAGTAAAGGTGGATGCAGTCAGAAAAAAATTGGTCGCTGAAAATGTTGATAATAATGTGTTTTTAAAATTTGGAAATGTGGTTTGGGAATGTAGCTTGTGGATCTATTTATAGCTCTGGATGTATGTCTGTAATACCAGTATTGGTACTCATACGTTTCCAACTTCCCATACGTTTTTCTTTTCTTATGTTTATATTTGTATTTGGCTTGTCTATGAAACTTTCCAAAATAAAAAGAACTCGTTTACACTTATATGATCTTATTTCATGCTAACAATTCCTCCTTTTTCTTATGAAAAAGGAAACCTCAGTGCTGAGAAGCAATCTATTGAGGCACGATAATCTGGTCAAGTATGCAGAACATCTGAAGACTGAATTACAACTGGATTCCATACCGTCAGCAACATCGTCATCATCGTCGTCAAAAGATGCATCTACAGCATCTGCTCCTAGAAGAAAGCCTTCCTCTGGTTGGGGTAAGTCCTAAACAAAATGCTGCTTTCATTATTGTTTGTTTTGTTAGCCTTTATCACCTATAAGGCTATAAATGTTGAACTGCTGTTGCTTTATTGTTGGTAAACCATTTTTTCTATACACCGGTTTCCTGAATGGGAAGTTTCATTTGACCCATATATATATATCGTCTTCTCTTTTTTTTGTTGGGGTATGGTGTGTTTGGGGTTCTTTTATTGTTTTGCAATGGCAGTCTTTAGGACTCAGCTCCTGGGGTGTTGTCTTCCCACTTTGGGGCCTTATCAAATTCTAAAATGAATTAAGAGAATCGAGGGGCCAGTTTGAATTTTTTTTTTTAATTCAGCAATCATACTCATCCAGTGTAATTACTGATAATGCAAAATTACTGATAATGCAATTATCAGGTTCGAAGCCAAAACCACAACCAAAGAAGGAAAGAACTGAGGAAGAGAAGAAATTCAGAAGAAGAGCCAAGTACTTTCTTGCAACCCAACTGGTTGCTGTGTTACTATTTCTGTCTCTGATGGGTGGGCCCAGTGACTCAGAGATGGATGATGATGGAGTCGACTATGATGAAGAATAAAGATAATAATAGAAAAACCGAAGAGCCCCCCCTTTTGTACTAGGATCTTTGCAGTTGACCCGTTCAGAATTTTGGTTCACGAGGATTTCCTCGAGTCTTTCAATTTTCACCGAGGCTTAATTTTTGTGTAAAATGTATTGTGTTAGAACTCATTAGAAGATAAAAGATGGCGAGGCCAACATGTGAACTAAAATGAATTCGTTTATTTTCGTGGAGACCTTGCGACATTTTCCAGATGCAGGGTTTTTGCAATAAAGGACACTCATTTGATTTCTTTACTCAACAGAGACCGTTTTGAATGAACAATATTGGTAGTAAGTTGGGTCCCTGAAACTGCACCGAGATTTGAAGAAACGAGATGATCCGGGCTTAGAGGTGCAAAATTTGATCAGACTCTAAAAACCCGCCTGACTCAATCCCAACCCTGACCTAAAAAAATACTGACATCAACCCGATACCCGACCCAAAAAAAAGAAAAAAAAAATGTCGGCAGCCGTCAATCCGATACCGATCCAAACCCGACCTGACAATCTGCCATCTCTACTTCCATACTTTGGCCCATTGTGCACCACTCTCAAAAAAAAAAAAAAAAGTACTGTAGATTTTACTGTTCGTTACACTGTAGAATACCATCCGATTACACTGTAGAATACCATCCGAGCTTAGTAATACTATAATAGGATATGTAACGGAACAGAACATATATAGGTGGCTTAAAACGAAAGGAATTTCTTTTTATGTGACGGAAATTATTGCCCCTTTTGTTGAACTGATTCTTTTGATTGGATGTCTTATCCAAAGATCAAAGCACAGAAGTTCCTCCAAAAGAGCAAAATAGATTCAATTTCCAAAATAAAAATAAACTAATTTCTATGAGAGATGTATTATTTATGTACAAATGACATAAACTATTGTTTTCTAATAACTGAGAAAACACAGCAACTCTTCAAAATTGGCTGCTTTACAAAGATGAGAAAAAAGCTACATAAATGCTACTTCTATTCTAACAAGTTAATAACTCACCAGCATTCATTTCAAACCAAAACTTCTGGTTATTGATATTGTACTTGCAACTCACCAGCTACTGCGCACAGTTCTTTATTCAGAACTCATTTGAAAGTTGAAACCAAAAATTCTGGTCATTGCTCAATTACTTCCAATTCCCACTGTTGCATAACTAGCCAACTGCTTCAAAAATTGCAAGTCCGTCCGACACCAAAATGGATCCCAAATCATAAAAGATCGAACCACCATTCTCAAATATGCCACCCTGCTTTGGCCAGCATAATGAAGATAAGAGTGATGCGTATTCCAAACTGGACAGTGCGCTTGTGTCCATCAGATGTACCCTTTGGCACAACAATACCATTATTTCGATATAGTTGGCACTGAACACCTTTTGGCTTGAGTATGGTTTGTAGTGGTCCGGGAATCGAATCTCATCAAATTCATTTGAGAACACTCCCTTCCTCTCATTAGTTATACCTTGATCTTGTTAGGGACCAAAAGCAACCTACCAAAGCTCATAAACTCTTCAGCAAACTCATCATCATTTTTTGCTAGCATTTCTTTCAAACTACACTCTAAATTTCTGCCTTTAACTATAAGAAATCTTGGCCTTATTCTATCTTCCAGGCTGTAGCTAAAGTATCTAGGATATTCTACAAGTTCCGACAGCGGTTTTCTCATGGTATTCAAGAGAAACTCAAGCTTTGGCTCTATAACATGTTCTACACTATAGCCGAGGATAGGTGAAAATCGGTGTATCATTGAACAAACATCCCGCTTAGATAACCCAACTGAGATTAAATATTCCAGCCTGAAGAATGGTGAAAGACAAACAAAAGATAAGCTCATTTTTGTGCAAAAAAGAACCAGATTCAACAGCTATAAACTTTTAATTTAAAGGACCAACTTTTGTGAACTTCTTGAACTAGGTTTTAAGGCAATATTGTGTTGGCTTGACTGGTAGCTTCACTATATAGTATATAACTACATATACAAATTAGGACTTGTTGGACTTTTTCCAAAGTGCATTGGCTTCATAATGAAATTATATGTAACTTTTTGACCTTTTAAGGGTAAAAAACAATCATCGTATAAGCTGTCTTCATTATAAGTTAATTGAAGGCATCGCTGGTTTGGTCTGTCGGCACTACAGCACTACAGATTGATCTCTTGGCAACACATTTCTAATCAAATATCAAAAAACTTATTTCTGATATGAATATTACTATTATACAACTCTCTGGACCCAATTCAATAAGAGAAGCAAAACAAAAAAAAAAAAAAGGTTTGAGCCTAAAAGGAAGTCAGACAGGAAACTGAAGTTGGGCTGTAATAGATAGGGTTTGATCGACAGATCAGACCAAACAGTTAATGCTTGTTTGAGGCTAACTATATGAACCAAATCATGAACTTACTTATGATCTATAGGCTATCAAGGAAAGCACTGTAGTTAGTCAAAGTTTCAAACCACTAAAGGTTCAACATCTGGACACGATAGCAAAATTATATACTCCTGTTACCAACTTGTGTGCCAATAATAATTAGATAAAAGTTGAGCATACCTGGGCTGTAGTGTTGCATTAGTATCTAGCAGAATAAACTCAGGATATTTTTGGACGATTCGAGGGATGTTCTCATTGGAAAATCCGAAATCAATCAAAAACTTGATCTTTCTCCTAAGTGTTTTCTCAACATTTCCTGCAAATATTTCTGGAGATCGGCATAGAATTTTCCCAATTGCTGGCCGGTCAAACCCCATTTCCTCAAAAAAAGCTACCGCCTTGCAAATTCAACAAAGAAAAAAACAAAAGAGAGAGTTATTTATAACAATATAAACACAAACTGATTAAACTTGTGTGCATGTCATTTGTTCATGTAGCCATGTGAAAGAGTTTTATGTGGACGTTTGATAATTATTTCTTCATCTTAATTGTGAATAGTATCCACAAAAGTTCGTTCCAACTTGTTACAGTTAACAACACTAAAAACAAATATATTCATATAAATGAAAGCAATTAAATGACATGGAAATAGCAAACTTATAGTGGTAACAATTCCAATAAATAAGAAGCAATAATTTGTAGCAAACCTCAAAAAATTCACTAGGCTTTCTGAGGAGCAGCTGTGGGCTTGAAGTGATGACTGGCACCAACCTTTTCTTACGAACTGATATCTCATTAAAGCAATCAAGTGCTTTACTCAGTCTTTGCACAGACAAACCCAATATGTGCGGCCAATTTCGTATTGCGACATCAGCATCTCTCTTTGATACCTATGAGATGATTTTTTTTTCTTATGCCCATGAGATGGTTTTTTTTTTAATGCATCATTAAACAAATCAATAGGTATAATGATGAGAAAACAATCAATATTTGACCAATCGACTTTCTCAGACAATGTTAGGGTTGACCTTAACCTAAATAAGTCCATAGATGAAAGAATTAAATCCAAACAATCCTGAATGATGGAACCGAACATATACAGGAGGGAAAGCCAAACTTATTTGGCAATGTACCATTTCAGACACGGCAATCAAACTTTTGTACCTTTTCTTTGTTGAAGAATGTCAGAATCTGTTTATAATTGGCAAGAATACATGCAGAAAGGATCCATGGATATTTAATGAGCATTTTTGGAATATCCTCCTTGTCCCACACCTATCTAGAAAAATAATAGAATTAGTTAACTTAAAAATAAAAACTCATTAGTCAAATAAGTTCGGTTTAAGACCTTTTTTTTTAACCAAGGACTTGTCTATGTCGGTATAGTGGCACCAGGCAGTGACTGGGTTGTTGGCACTTCGGTGTTACATTTTAATAAAGGTAAACAGAGGGGTGTTTTCAAAGTACTTCCTTGCATTCTTTTTCTATTTGCAACAGGTACTAAGAACAATTGCACATATCAACGTACCTTTTCAAGTGCACTTATTCTCGGCTTGAAAGTTCTTTCCAGGTCATAAAAAAATGCAGGAGGAAAACACAGAAGAATGGAGGCCACATCAGTCCTAGGCACGCCTATTGATGCAAGAAGCTCAAATAAGCGTTCAAGATGATCTTCTACAGAGCAAAGAAGCAACCGTGGAAATGATTCTATTAGGAGCGGAAATGAGATGCTTTCATGCCCTAATGCCTGCAAGCCTCCATGCCTTGCCTCCATCTAAACAAAAACATCAAAAGTTTAAAACCAAACGGGAAACATAATATCCGGATCAACAATCAATCTCAGTCTCTCAGATTATGACATGTTCTTCAAAAATTGTACCTTTTGAAAAAAAGCAAGAGTGCTCTGTATGTCTTCATCGGCTTGGATGGTCAACTTTACCATCATACGTTTTGCATTTCTTCCTATGTATGTCTTGCGAACGTCACCAGAATATAATGCCTCCTTAAGAAACCGGACCTACATGACATGAATAAGCCATGCCAGACAACCACAATACAATTATTTGAATGACTGAATTTAAATCACAACTGCTCACAGTCACAGAGCCAATAAGAATATAAAAACTGATAGAGAAACCTAAAAATCAGGAGAAACTTCGACATTTTGGCAAGCTGGAATTGAGTGAATTCAAACCAGACTTGTCTGATTAGAGCCCGAATCTGCTGTTATTCTTTGAGAATAACAGGACCCTATTTGTCTAATATAGGCCGTTGGATCAAAATGGACGGGCCTGATCGATCCAATGAAGATTGTAGGGGGCTTTTTTATAATTAATATCATCCGTTGATTTTGATCCAACGGCCCAAACTTGGATAACAGGACCCGAAGTTGGATAACAGCAGATTTGAATTCTGTCTGATTACATTCCAGTCAGGCCTGATACATACAATTGGATGTTAAATTTTTTTTTTTTTTTTTTTGGCACTATTCTACATTACAATTAGATCTAAGAGCATCAACCCATCTACCAATTACTTCTACAGCAAGGAAAAAATAATCCTAATATTCTAACTAAAATACCAACAAGGATAAAAGAACACACCAATACCTTATGTAGAAGATTTGGCAGAGAATCCGACTTGAGATACGACACGATCACCTTCGCGGAGGACAATTTCACCCCAAGGCTCTCCAGGAAGGGCAGGATTCCTCTATCCCCTTTGCTCTTAGCCATGTAATAAACCTTCTCCCCAAACCCCAACCCTCCAACCCCCACTCCACCCCGCGTCACCGCCCCGTCATCATCCCAGGAGTCCCACAGCTGCAGACCGTCCAGCTCCTCCACGCCGTCCACGATCATCTGAACATACCTCGGCGAATTCGCGGCAATGAACGCCGAGTCCCGCTCCGAGGCCCCGTGCTCCCTGAGCAGCGACGCAATCGCCTCCCGTGCCTCATCGTACGCACTCCCATCCCCGTTCCCATCCCCGTTGACGGAGAAGCGGAGAACGGGGAGGATGAGCAGCGGGGAATGGCAGGAGGAAGAGAGAGCGAGTGCTGACTTGGGGAGGGATAGGAGACCGGGGAATCTGGAACGGCGGTTGGGGGAGGAGGGGGAGAGGTAGGTTAGGGTTAGGGTTAGGGTTTGGTGGAAGAGACGAGTAGCCATGGCGGGCGGCAGTGAGAGTGAGAGTGAGAGTGAGAGTGAGAGGGAAGACTGAAGAGCCTTGAATTGAATTGAACTGAATTGGTTTCGCAGGGTTTTGGATGAGGTGACGGTCACACTGGCGGACTGCAGCTGAGAGTTAACTTACACGGAGGGTTTAAGGGTCCAAGTGAAACAATATCGTCGAAGTAATGGAGTGGATAACTTCTAGCTTTATTAGCCAAGTGAAACAATATCTGATATAGAGTGTGCTGAATCTGTGCTATTTACTTTATTAGCCTTTGAAAGCTTAACTGGAATTAGAATCAACAGAAAAAAAAAATGAACTAGTTCCTTTGAATATTCATGATACTGAGGCTGAAAAGTTGGCTCTTCTTTTAAGATATAAAACTTCTAGCTTGCCAATAAAGTACTGAGTTCCCTACATAACAAAAAAACTAAGTATAGCTGAATAGAGATTTATGTTGGATAAAATTATGGGAAAATTACCAAATTGGAAAGGGTCTATATTATCTGTAGGAGGTAGACTAACTCTCACAAATTCTGTGATATCTGCTTTTCCACTATATATGCTTTCTATATATAAGTTACCAGTGACAATTATAAAAAAGAATTGATAAGACTAGATATCGATTCTTTTGGCAAGGTACTAATTTAAAAAAAAAGTATGCAATGGTAGGTTGGAAACAATTGTGTTTGCCGAAAAATCTAGGTGGTTTGGGAATCTTAGATTTGGACATAATGAATATTTCACTTTTGTTGAAATGATGGTGGAAATTGAGAGATTGTGATTATGATAGTGTTTGAAAACAAATAGTGAAGAATAAATACAAACCAGCTACCCCTAGAACTCAAATGTCAGTTATATGGAAGGAAATAGACAAAATAGCTTATATAGGAGAAATTGGTTGCAATATGAAAGTTGGAAATGGTCTTAACATAAGGTTTTGGTTAGATAGATGGTGTGGAGAATGTTCTCTCAAGTGTCAATTCCCTGACCTATATAGTATATGTGCTGATCCCAATATACCCTTAGCTAATGTTGCTCACTCGTAAGGTCAAACTTTGCAGTTTAATAGACAAATAACAGGACAGTTATGGGTGGAACTTAATTCGGTTTTTAATATAGTCCAATCTGTACTTCTGACCAATGAACCTGATAAAATAGTTTGGAGATGGACCTCAAATGGAATTTTCTCTACTCATTCTACATATGATTGGCTTGTTTATAGAGGAATTACTAAAAGTAACTGTGACATTTGGTGGTCTGTCCCTGTGCCTTTAAAGATTAAAGTGTTCATGTGGTTGGTTTGCAGACATATAACAGTTACCAGAGATAACATGTTGAAAAGGGGATGGGGGGGCATGCAATTTGTTCATTCTGTCCTCAATCTGAGTCTGTCCAACATATCATGGTGGAATGTCCCTTTGCAAGACAAATATGGTTCTATATGGGTATTTGTCATAATTTGATGCATTTTGGTCAAATTTAGAGGACATTCTTGATTATGCTTGTTCTTTGCCTAGTAATGAAAAGAATGCATTTTTAATGGTCTTGTGTGCAGTCTGTTGGATAATATGGAGGACAATAAACGACATTACTTTTAGATCATGTGCAATACCTTCAATTAGACATTCCATTTATCTAATTTGCTCTTTTGTTCATTATTGGTCAGGACTGGCAGTAGATGAAATCAAGTCCTTGGCGGCTAGGTGGCTACCCATGGACATGGATACTGTTCCCCTGCAGGCCATACCACCTCAGGAGTTGCTGGAATGGTAGGAAGATAGTCTAATTGGAGAAGAAGAGTTAATGAATTCTTGACATATGAAGATCATTTTCCTCTGTTCTGATATCTAGTTTTCCTCTGTTCTGATATCTAGTTTGTTGCAAAGTCTTTTTAAAAAAATTTTCTCCCTTTTATGGTTATGTGAAAAAGTTGCAGTTTTAGATCTTGAATTTGTATATATGGTAATGGCTAGGTTCTCAAAACCTGTGCTATATCCTCTATTTTTCTATGTGTCGATGGCTAAAGGAACGCAGTGGCGGAGCCAAAGTTTTGATCCAGTGGTGTCAGTCCTTATATTTTTTAAGACTATTAGACATAAGAAATACAAATATTGTACAAATATAAAGGGATTCTTGAAAATTGAGTGGGGTCAATTGCACCCATATTGTTGTATGTAGCTCCGCCACTGAAGGAACGTGTACATAAGGTAGAGATGTACTGAATCTAGATATTTGTAATTTGCTTTCAGTAAATGCAAATGGGCATATATGCCTTTCTTTCAAAAAAAAAAAAAAAAAAAAAAAAAAAAACTGGGGGGCTGCTTTAGGCAGCGTCGATATTACTTCGGATCAGCTTTTTGTCACTATTTGGACCAAACTACCCTTAACTCTCGAACTCCTGTTATTTCCATTCTCTTATGTTCCATCGCTCCCCAAATAAACTTCTTTCCTCCTCTTTTTCTTGCCCGTGTCTTCTCTTTCTCAATTGGCCATTTCCTTTCTCCAATCTCATTTAAACAGGAAGTAGATTATTGAAATTGTCCATCTTAATCTCGCTTGCTTGAAGCAGTTGAAGTTTTGAAGAGCACCAAGAAAGTGATAGTTTGGATTGAGAAACCCCAGCGTATAATGAGTGCCAAGAAGGACGGAAAAGGTGTTGATCGGCATCGCTGTGGTGGCGCTGGCTGTGTGTTTGTACTCTCATCATGATCGATTTGGATTTCTAGATTGAGTTGACAATATCTAATTTTTGGATCGTATTCTGAATAGAGTCGTTATGAACGATAAAAACATCCAACATCACTCAGGGCTAGTTTGGTCCGAATAGTGGCTAAAAGCTGAACCGAAGTAATACGGACGCTACCCAAAGCAGCTCCCGGATAACTGTAGTATGTAGCTAGTTAAAATCCTTTCTGGACCGTTCGATTAACGGTCAGGATTAGAGGTCAGGTCGGTCGGGTCAGTTTGACTGGATGGAAATGTCGGGTCGGGTCGGGTATCGGATTGACGGCTGCCGGTATTTTTTCAGGTCGGGTATCAGGTTGACATCTGCCAACAATTTTTCGAGTCGGATCGGGCGGATTTTTCGAGTTTGGTCAAATTTTGTATCTCTTTTCCCGGGTTCGGGTCATTTTGACTTTCCCTGAAACACGAGTCCGGTCGGGTCCTGATCGGGTCCTGATCGGGTTGAGTCGGATTGGGTTCAGGTCAGTTTGACTTTCTATGAAACTCGAGTCGGGCAAATTTTTCAGTTCAGGTCAGATTTGGCCGCCTATAACTCAGGATAGACAATTATACATGCTCCGTGAACAAAAACATTATGACTGAACGGTACAAAGTTTAATAAAGGGAAATGGAAAATGTTAACGAGATACCACAATCAATACCAAAATAGAAACTATATAAAGTTAATCTAATGTTAATATGAAACATGCTACAATTAAAATGAAATATCTGTAAAATTAATCTGAAACTTAATGAGATTAAAATGAAACACAAATTATATTAATTTTTTTTTGTTGTTTTTTAACTTCATCTTGCTTCCGCATACATGTTTTCTTAGCAACTTTAAGGATCTAATAGTGATTAAGTAGATGATTTAATTTACGATTTGTGTTATTGAACTTAAAATTAAAACGTTTCAAGTAAATACATTAATTGTTTCAAGATAACTGGTTAATGTTTCAATTTAAATATATTTTAACATAATAACTTGGTATATATTTCGGTATCTATTTTGGTATCTGTATATATGGACCGAAAGAAAATGATTATTGAGTAACTGACTCTGATTTCATATATCCTCCGCGATACGGTAAGTTACAGTTAATAACGTGGACTATTGGATTGTTTCGGGCTTGGTCCCGAGACAATCCAACGGCCCACGTGATTAGCTGCAATTTGCAGTACTGTAGGGGATAGAGCACTCAAACCGTCTGATTTGGAAATAAAATGGAAGTTATCTTCATTAAGGGCCGTACGATTTGCAAATTAAATGAAAAGTATTTGTATTCTGACCCTCAAATTTTCAAACTATGAGAAGAGCTCCACTTGTATTATCTTGTGAGAAGACAATTTAATTAGATGGCTATACTATGTGTACTCTTGTCAAACGTCAATGTTTGTCATTAAAGAGATTAAGAGATGAGTCAATTGCCTCAATAGGGATAAAGATTTGGCTGGAAATTAATCTCTTGCCGCGCACCAAGGTTTGTAGTGCGCTCCACACGACATCTGATTTATTATAATCTTCATTATTGAGAGGGAAATAGAATTTAAAAAAAGAGAAAACAGAATTTAATTACGGGATTAAGATTAATGAAGGAAATTTAGTTTAATTAACATACTTCTAGATGATGCGCACGCCACTCAATTAGTCAATATGGAACCAATTAGGTCAGCCGAACACTTTGACCCGGCTCCGGAGTCCACAGACCACAATACTGAGACTACTGACTACTCTGAATCGCGATGCGAATCCAGACGATCCCAGCCGTCCAAGCAAGATCAGACGTTTCTCCTTCTCCATCCATCCAAGTAATGTGCCATAACAAAATGGGAATTTTCTGTTAATTAATTAATTAATTAATCAGACCATATATAGTTCGTCAGAGATTCGACGAACTGTTACTTTTACTTATTACCATAAAAATTTCCAAACAAACCTATATATTTGTAATTAGACATGTTTGGTTGTCTTTGTCAATTGCCATTCTGGTATTATATTCAACTAGAGCTGTAACTCGGGCTTCACCCCGAAATATGATAACAAAAAAAATAAAGCTTATAAAATAAAAATATTTATTTTTAAAAAAATTAAACATAATTTTAAAATTTTTTATGTAAATAATGATGATGATGATGTATAATTTATAAATAATAGCACATAAATATTGGACTACTTTGAGAATTAAATTTTGTCTTAAACATATCATATCATCTTATTAAGTGGCAGAAAAAGAATAAATATAAACCATTGGATCAAAGTAGATGAAGAAATATAAATAAAATCAATGGTTAATAATATTGATAATGTGGTATAGTTGAGGTGCTCGGAGAGTTACCCTCTTTCTAATTTATAGATTAAATAAATCTGCTTAGAGTTTTATTAAATATATCAATCCAAGCAACCATAAATAAAGCACAAATCATAAAGAATAACGAAATACATAATAATTAATTTCAATAAAGCAAGAACAAAAACGAAGCGATAAAGATTAAAGAGGAAAAGAAAAACGAACAATAATAATTTACTGATCTTCGAGTCGGGTGGGTGGGTGCGTGCGATCTCCGAGAGAGGGAGAATCCGAGGCGGGGGCAGCAGCGGCGCGGCGCCCGACGTGCCGGTCGGTCGGACCGCGTGCGATTCGCTCGCTCTCTCCCTCCCATGCTTTTGCTCTGCGACCTCCTTACGCCACCACCACCCAAATCCCACCATCTTCTCATTTCTTAAATTAAATTGAGGTACGCTTTTTTTTTTTTTCTTAAACCTTTTTTTTTTTTTTTCCTTTTTTTCTGCCTTTATGCGCTTATAATAATATAATATGATGCGTTGCGATTCGTAGGGGATGATATCGGGGAGAGAGGGGAGACGACGACGACGACGATGAGGAGGCCGGCTCCGCTGCGGTTCGGCTTGCTTCTTCTCGGACTGCTCTCGTTAGGTCAGTGTTCTTGATTTATTAGGTTTTAAGCCTTTAGTTTATGGTTGAGAACTGGTTGTGGTCTTTAAGAAATTACCTAAAATGTTACAAAGCTCATGGTATTGGAATTAGTTGTTAAATGTAGAGAGTGAGATACATCATTACATCCTCTCAATAATTGGGAGCTGGTGAAATTCATTCAGTGGTTATTTGATGCTGGAAATGTTCGTTTGATTCAATAAATGCTGCTAAATAAGGGAATAATTCTGTTTGAGAAGGAACTCAGGTGAAGCAAACCATTGTTTCAGTCTCAATTTGTTGCATGATTGGGTCCTTGTATGCTATAGTTTGATGTATATCACTTTCCCGGTTGTATAACTGTATGACTGATACTGTTCTAAGACAACACTGCTAAGAACCCAGGGATCGAGATCACCTAGACCCTGTTTTTTCTTAATCCGACGGTTGAGAAATACTGAAGTACTTTGAGATTGATGTAGCAAACACCAAAGTACTTTGAGATCGGTGCAACAACCGATCGGAAAAGCACACCCTGCTTTTCTTCTTAGAAAAGCAGCAGATTCATATCCAGAACTTAGGGATCAACTCTAACATCTCTTTCATTTTTATTTTTTTTCTTTTAATCCTTTGTACCCTTCAGCTGCCCAAGTCTCCTCCATTGACGATAGTTACGTGCAATGTGAAAGAGTAGTGAACAGATGGGCGGAGCTGTCAGCCGAAAATGTAAAAACAGAAGACAAGCTAACTCTAAGGGACTTGTTATTTTTCTTGCATATACCTAGAACTGGTGGCAGAACATATTATCAATGGTTATTATCAAACTATTTTAATACTTTCTATGTTTTTTTCTAATTATTATTAGCAAGGTGTAGTAGTATATTAAATACAGCAAAGTTCTATGCATGCCCTTCAAGATAGGAAAGCCCATCTCTGTCTCTGAATTAGAAAAGGGATACATCCCTAGATACTTTTTGGTGTACTTAAAGAGTTCATAATTGGAAGGGAGTATGTAGTCACTTTCCTATCTTTGAGGAGCATGAATGCTGTTTATTAGCTTCCAGGGTTAGAAATGGTCATTGATTTTTCATGGGTTTGTCCATGAATTATTTCTTAAAAAACCATACTAACTGGACTTCAATTTTTGTAGCTTTTTGAAGAAACTATTTACTGTTGATCAGGAGTGCGCTCGATCATATGACAGAATACGATTTAACCCAAGGTATGTCATTTGTCCTTGCGCTTCTAAATATCTTGCGAGATGAGATGTTAGGCATTAATACATTTAACCTTGTTACCAAATCAGATGAGGAAAAGAAAAATAGATGAACAAAAGGCTGCTTTTATTCTAGAATTAGCAGCATGCAACTGACTGCATACCAACAAGACCATTGAGTGCATGGATACTTTGAATAATACTGTCTCAGAAAAAAAAAAGAAAAAAATGAAAGGAGTGGTGCTGATTTTCCCCATATATATGTGTTATCTGATCTTTTTCTTTCCCCCCAAAAAAAGTCTAATGATAACATTTTTTTAACAAGCATTTCAAGTTGATTCTTTTCCCCCTTGATTTAGTGCATCAACTAAATATCACCGTAATAGATTGTTTGCTAAATATTCCAAACAGACATAAGATGAATGCATTGTTTTTTTGTTCCTACACTGTCAGTTGAAATTACTGGGGAAATCGTCCATCAAACTTAAGACTATGTGTACAATTGAACAAATTTTAATGAAAATATTTTAATGTTTTCATTGCATTTTTGCATTCTGTCCACAGTAAACCTAATTGCAATGTTGTGGCAACTCATGATGACTATAGCTTGACATCCAAACTTCCTAAGGATAGAACATCAGTGGTGACGATTTTAAGGGACCCAATTGAGCGTATCTTCAGCACATATGAGTTTGCAGTTGAGGTGGCTGCGAGGTTCTTAGTGCATCCCAACCTAACATCTGCACTGGAGACATCCAATAGGATACGACGTAAGTCATCTACAATGGTTAGCACGTTGGACATATGGCCTTGGAAGTATTTGGTCCCTTGGATGAGGGAAGACCTTTTTGCCCGGGTAATAATTGATCCTATGAAATTTATATACCATTTTCCGATTCCTCACTTTCATAATTATACCCCAATTAATCAAATTTGTGAGTCAACTTGTCCTCAATCTAGCTTGATTTGACTTAATGTGTGCAACTTTAGAACTCAATATAATCCAAACAACATTATTTAGCTTCACTTTAGCTTCTATTTTGCATTGTAAATGTAAATAGTTAAGAAAAAAAGATGGAGGTTAATTTTTATTGGAAAGAACAGTTGGGGCTTTAAATGGAAGTATAAACTAAGTTAAACATGATTAATATGCTATGCAACAAAAGACCAAGCTTCATTGGCAATTGGTTTTTGCACGTTACCACTTATTTGAAAAATAAAATAAATAATTCTAAGTTGAAGAAATCATACCATGAATTCAGGAAAAGGATGCTACATATTGTACGGAACTTATAACTTACATAAAGCATATTATACGGTGAGCTTAACTTGTTTGTAAATAGTAGTGAACATGTTTTGCTTCTATGGTTTTGTTTTCTTTTGGTGCTAATATGTTTAGTTGTTGTTCTTGCACAGAGGGAAGCAAGAAAGATCGGAAAACTCAAAAGAAATGCATTTAGTGATGTGTACAATACGGAAGATGTGGCCATGCCCTTGCATGAATTCATCGATCATCCTGTTGCTCATGAACTTATTCATAATGGGGTCACATTTCAGGTATTGTACCCAAAGCCCAAACTGGCCCTCACCAGTTTACTGGAGAGTCTTGTATGCTTATGGTTCAACTGACATGTTCAGTCCAGGCAGCTGGCCTGAATGCAGTTTGTTATCCCATGATCACTTTGAAGTCCATATTTTTGTCATACTACACCTTGTTTCCTTTCACCCAAACACTTAAATACTGAATGTGCAGGTGGCTGGGCTAACAAACAATTCATATTTGGATGGTGCACATGAGGTGCGACACTGTGTGAGAAAGCACCCGACACTTGGCCAACTTGTACTAAATGTTGCTAAGGTTGGTGCTAGACCTAACTGTTTATTGTGTTCCCTACTGTTCATAATATAAAGAAAAAAAAAAAAAAGCTAAACTCATAATAAGCATAGAAGAATCACTATTCGGTTGGAACAGAAATGCTTAATTTCGCACAAGATAAATAATAAATGGTTCAGTTTCCTAAACAATTCAATATGCATCCTGGTCATGGATTTCTGTACATGTATATATCATTCCAAATATAGATGACCGGTATTCACAATATGATATGCATCTTGGTCATTGATTTTTTTACATGTAAATATCATTCCAAATATAGATGACCAAGATTCACAATTTAATATGCATCTTGGTCATTGATTTCTGTGCATGGGTATTCACAAACTGAAAACATTTGTAAACAGGAAAGATTGGACCAGATGCTCTACGTGGGATTTACTGAAGATCATAAGAAATCAGCTCGCATGTTTGCCAGCCTGGTCGGTGCACAAATTCTTTCCCGTTCCAAGTCTACTCCATCTGATTCTCAACCAGAATCAATTGACCAAATCAGTACGGTGCTTTTCTTTTTTTTTTTCTTTGCTCCTTTGTTGTTAGATATTTCGCAGTTTAACTGACATCATTTTATAGGCTGTCCTTGTATTTATAAAATTGAACGTCGTAGATAATATCTTTCAGACCAATTAAAAAGGCTTCAAGACCAAAACAAGCTTACCGTTGCCTTGTTGGTCAAAAAATATGCATTACATAGTATGAAGCTGCCCATAATTGAATAACTAAAGGATAAGGTGCAAGCTTTCTTGCCTGTTACAAAATTTTAACTGAATCAAATGAATAAATCTCTTAACTAATGTTTTCTTTTCCTATGATAGATATTGTTCAAAATGTGAAAGGTTGAAAATGAATACCTAATGCTTTATCAAAAAATATACTTATCTCTTTAAATTGGTGTATCTGCAGATACAGAGTCTTCAGTACAAGTGGTACCTGAGCAATCTGTTGAAGAAACAAATCATGTATGGTAAACAGGCTCTTAATGAAATAGGAAAAAAATTCTCGTTGCTAGGTTAGTAAGTTCAACAATAAGAATACCTGAATTCTAATGCTTTTGTATTTATTGATAGACAACCAGCATTGAGGATGATGTCTCTACTACTGCAAACCCAAATCCTCCCAAAAAGATTGTAAAGTTTTTTCCCCTCTTCTATCCTTTTCCCTTATTTCCAGCTGTAAAAATATTTAATATGGCTAAATTATCTCTCCTTCTGGTTTTAATGGAAATGTGATGGAGAGGTAGTTTGCATTTTTCTAAAGAATACCAAATTCATTCCGTTCATAGTTTTCATCACATTTTCACATCTTTTATGTCAGTTGATGCAAATCAAAATGTTTCAGTCAGAATCGACATATAAGATACCAATAACAAGAACTTTCTCAAATTTATTCATGAAAATTGCTTCATTCTGCTTTTATAAGTTTAATTAAGATTTAATTTGCTAGAACAATTAACAAGTATGTTTAAGATACCCAAAAAATAAAGATCGTTATAATGATGACAGTTGACCGAGGAACAATTGATGGAGGAATATGAAGACTGCGTGCAAAACTTGCGCAGTTCTCAGAGGAAGAGACGATATATGTCTCTTAAGAGGATTTCTCCTGTCAACTTCACTAATGAGGTATCAAATTGTAACATCTATTTAATCCCTTTGGTAATTTTCCTTTAACATTCAGAAGATTTAGACCATTATAATAATTATTGATTGCATTAAAACACAAATTTACATTTAGCTGTGCACTAAAACCCAAAATATCCTCCAATGTTTGAAAAAGGTTATTGCTAAACTTCTAATTTACTTTGTGATATTCTTATTTGCTATAAAATATTATCTGATTAATAATGCACCAGAAAGGCTTCAATTTCATATTAAAACTGCAGTTAGGTAACTAAGCAACTAAGCTTGAAGTTATTCAATTTGACCTTTTAAAAAATCCTGAATTTGAAGCAGCATGTCAATTGAACAGATTTAGCCTCAAATCCCCTCAATTATGTTGTGTGATTTAGCTTTAACGTTTTTAAAATGTAGGCCCGGAGGTTGGTACCAGAATCAGTGCTGGAGGAAATAAAATATTTGAACAGTCTTGATATGCAATTGTACTCGCATGCGCAGTCAATTTTCTTCCAGCAGCAAATCCTCATGGACAATATCCAGAAGAAAAAGCAACAATTGGCTAAACAAGTCAGTAGCCTTTTAACATCCTCTGAAAATTACTGATTTAGTCTTTTTCTTGTAAATGAATGCCTAAAGAAGTCATATCTGATAATCACCACGTAAAAAGTTGCGTAAACCTATTGGTCTTGAAAGCAAGTCAAAAGAATGTATATAACTTGCAAAAAAGGTTTACACCAAACAAAAGGTTATTTCTAAGTATAGGAATCGCCTTCGTTGTGGTGAGGAAACATACCCTACGTAGTTATTTCTAAGTATCTTCCATAAATCCAGAAGAATTGGATAATTTATTATTTACTTTTTTTCTAATAATTTTTCATCTGCTCCTATTTCTAGGTATCATCAGAAATTGCGGCTCCATGGAATTATGTCCTGCTACTTTTGGTCCTTGTGCCCATTTTATTATTTTTCGTTGTTGTTGTAATGCATAGAAGGACGTCTAAACTAAAGATCTAAGTACGTCCATAAAAAAGTACTAAAGAATGAAGCAATTAACTGGGGGGGTTAATTTTTGTTGTATAAAAATCAATGGGTAAACACGAAGGAATAGGCTGTATTGCTGCCTCTTTGTACACTGCAAAGTAAAAAAAGAAAAAAAAAAAAAAGAACTTTTAATTAATTCCTTGTTATTGCTTGCTCGTTTACTTTTTGATATTTGTCGTAGCCGTTTGCTATGTCTATTTATAAGAATTCAAGCACGAATAATAAACTCATTCTCCTGCTCTAAGACTGGACAAATCAGCCATCTCAAAGAGTAATTGCAAGGAGAACCAAAAGTATAAAATCCCAATTTGAGGAAAACCGCATCTTTTTATATAATTCAGCTTACATATAATTATCATCCAGGTATGTTTTAAGCATGAGCTAAATAGTATCTTTTTAAAAAGTTTAAAATCACAATTGATTAGAGGTGGCAGATTCCCGGGTCGGGGTTTGGGTTTGGGTTGGGTCAGTTTGACCAACTGGAAATGTCGGACCGGTTCGGGTCGGGTCGGACGAGTTTTTTGGGTTTGGTCGTTTTTTGTCGTTTTTGGTCAGATTTTGCACCTCTATTCCCGGGTCGGGTCAGGTTCGGGTTGGGTTCGGGTCTGGGTCGGGTCGGGTCAGGTTCGGGTCAATCTGACTTTCCCTGGAACACGGGTCGAGTCGGGTTCGGGTCGGTCTGACTTATCCTAGAACACGGGTCGAGTCGGGTTCGGGTCAGTTTGACTTTCCCTGAAACTCGGGTCGGATCGGGTTTCGAGTCGGGCGGGTTGGGCGGGTTTTTCGGGTAGGGTCAAAATTTGCCACCTCTATAATTGATGCAAATACATAACACCCTATTTGGTAGTGTAGTAAAACACACCCCGTTTGGTAGTGTAGTAAAACACATCCCGTTTGGTAGTGTAGTAAACTGTAGTAAGGTGATTTAAGGTGCTTTAAGTCACCAAACAGAAGTGATTTAAGGTGTAGTAAGTTAACGCAGCTGTATAGGTGTAGTAAACTAAATCACCAGTTTTTCACATCTTTTATACATTCTACCAATTTTGCCTCATCTATTTACTTCACTATTACCAAACACCACTGTTTTAAGGTGATTTAGTGTGTGCTCCAATACAGCTGGGGGAGGGGGAAGGAAAGGGAAGGGATGGAAGCAAAATGGGAGGTTAAAATTTACCCCCAAATTGGAGGGTAACAAAATTTGATGTTATGAAGTTAACAAAGTTGGACAAATCCGTTCACCCCTTCCCTTCCCTCCTCTTCTCTTTCTCCCTTTACCCTCTTTTGGAGCATATGTTTTATTCCGCTTTAACTTACTACTTTTGCCAAACGGAGGTAAGCGCTAAGCAGTTGGCAACATAAATCATGCCGCACCTGGGACGGATTTGTTCGGAGGTAAGCCAATATTTTCTGTCTCTGGGCTTGACCTACAAAATGAAGACCTACCTAAATAGTATGTTTTTACAGTAGGTCCACTAAAAGAACAAGTAAAAATTACGTGTGCTGGGCTCTGAGTAAAAGATTGGGCCCATGTTAATTTCCCGGCCCACCCAGTCCGCAGCGCATAATCTCCTCTCAAGTCTCAAACTCTCAATTCCAAGCCCGTTCGCTCAATACATCCGTCAATAAGTCCTCTGCGATGGGCATCCTCGAATTCATATCCTCTACTGCGAAGTAAAACCGTTAGATCTGCCTTTAGATTCGTGTAACATCTCAAAAAAAAATAACCCTGGCCTCGGATTTGAATCCCTCGAGTGCTTATCCTCTAACATATGGCATGGTGCCATTCGGCACGTGGACCGTTGGATCACCTTGAGATTCGGACCAGCGTGAATCTCGATGTGAAATCGCGTCTCCATAATAAGACTCCATTATTTCTTCTCTTCGCGCCTTTCCGACTCTCTCAGTCTCTCTTTCTTTCACTCGAGTCTGATCGAACTCCGCCTCTCCTTCTCCTTCGGTTCAAGATGTTCTCTCGTCCGGCGACTGTCGCCGTCGTACTGCTCATCATCTCCTTCTCCGTCGCGTCCTTCTTCTGCCTTCTTTATACCGCAGGGGCAGTGGAGATACTCGCCAAGTCCAGGCTCGAGCGCTGCGTCAGGGACTCCGACTCCCCGCCGGCCAGTAACCTCAGGTGCGAGAACAAGATCGTGCTCGACGTCGCCGTGCCCAGCGGATCCGTAAGGAATCAGTGCATGCAATTAACTTTCTGTTTGGAATTTTAGGAGAAGATGTGATTATCTTTTTTGATATTTGAGAAATTGGCAGAGTGGAGGGGAGGCGTCGATCGTGGCACAACTGGTCGAAGTGGAGCAGAATGACACTCAGACTATGCGAACTATACGATCTCCTCCTGTGATTACCATTAACAAATCAGCGGCTTACGCTCTCTATGAACTGACATACATTCGGGTAGTACACGTTTTTCTCATTTTTCCCCTCTTTCTGGTTCGATAATACCACTAATATTGTTGCATAAATCAAGAGCATTAATATATAATCGGGCTAAAACTTAGGATATCTTAATGAATAAAAAAAAAGAAAAAAAATACCGTGTCAATAGTGACAAATATCAGAACCAGCCTTTGGTCTAGTGGCTAAGGGTACAGCGCTCTCTGTGTGGGAGGTCGTGGGTTCGAAACCTGGATGGGGGGTCTTTTATAGACATTTAAATTTGAGTGGCTTGACCCTCATCTTTATCTCAAAAAAAAAAAAAAATAGTGACTAATTAATATCAATGCTCCATTTGAATTGTAAATGTAAAGAATGGTTGAATATGGCAATACTTTAATGCCAATTATGTTACAAAAATCAGTAATTTACATGTTTGAAGTACTTATTTGTTAGTCATGATAGCACCGTTCCGTTCTGTGTTACATTTAAGTTCAGGAACGAGACCTCTCTGCTTCTTAACTGCAAATGTGAATCTTAACAACTTTTCATTATGACTTTCTTAGGATGTGGCTTACAAGCCGGAAGAGTTCTATGTGAAGACTCGCAAGTGTGAGCCGGATGCTAGTTCTGATGTGGTTGAAATCTGTGAGAGGTACATTGAGTTTAATCGTGATTCGGTAATGACTGTTTCGCCAAGTACCGAGATAATTTTTTCAGTTTATCGTTCATAACTTTGTATATATCTTTTTCTTGATATATGTAGGTTGAGAGATGAAAATGGCCACATAATCGAGCATACACAGGTAATTATTTATCTGCCTGGATGTTTTTCCTTTTTTTTTGTAATGTATTTTCATTTTAGTTTACTTATTTTGTGTTAAAGAAATGAAATGTTACATAATAACTTCAATTTTGTAGCCTATTTGTTGTGCATGTGGGCCCCAAAGAAGAGTCCCGACTTCTTGTGGCAGCATCTGTAAGATCAAATTTGTTTGCATTGATCCTTTGGTACTTGCTTGTACAGTTAGACATGGCATGTTACTGATTTTTTTTTTTTTGAGACAGTTGATAAATTGCTTAAAGGAAAACCAAATACAGCTCATTGTGTTCGGTTTCCAGGTGATTGGTATGACCATTAAGCTTTGATTTTCTTGGTTGTTGTTTCTTAGATTAATCTCACTGTTGATATTGATTAATACTGGATAAATGCTTTGTTTAAGAAGGTTTCATGTTTTCGGGATTGGAAAAAGATCTCTGGGCTTCAATGTGAGGATAGAAGTGAAGAAGGGTTCTTCTATATCGGTACTGTTTACAAGTTTTTACTTATTATGCTAATGTGCAATGAACTGTTTTTTGATTCTATACGGACTTGGAGAAATGACAGGTGCTCTGGATTCTGATAGTTATCAACGCGCACTTCTTTTATGATGTAGTCCACAGTATTGTCAGAATTTTTATCTCTCAATTATTTTGCCCTAATATTGAATATTGGGCATAATTTGGTGAAATCTGGATGAATAAAAGTGAAAGAAAAATAATTGAAATCTTATAAGTTTATAATGATTTTTTAGCACAACATTCCCCAATTAATTATACGCCTGCATATGCAATTGTTACTAATTTTTCTTGGTTGCATTTCTACCTGATTATTATTTCTCCTTTCGTGTTTAAGGTGGTAGATGTCGGTCCTGAGAACAGAACTGTGATATCAGATGACAGCTTCCTGCGAGTAAATCTTGTCGGTGATTTTGCTGGCTATACAAGCATACCTTCTTTTGAGGACTTCTACCTCGTGACCCCAAGAGTGGTTCGTACATATATATCTGTGATTTTGTGCTTCTTTAGTGTTTTTCAATCTCTACTTAACATTTTTTGTTTTCGCAAATGGACCTAATATCTGCAACTTATCTATATACGCTTCATCTTCTACATGTACAGTCAATTAGAGGATTGAACGTAAGAGTATATATAAGATCTTGCTCTTATTTCAAAATAGCTTTTTTAATTTGTATTTGATCTCTGTGTTAAAGAATGCTGCTGCGGGGCAACCCCAAGACCTAGGAACAGATTTTTCGAGATGGATGTTACTAGAGAGGGTTCGATTCACTCTGGATGGGCTTGAATGCAACAAAATTGGTGTGGGCTATGAGGCTTACAGTAGCCAACCTGATTTCTGTACATCTCCTTTGTGGAGCTGTTTGCACAATCAACTCTGGGACTTTTGGGAAGTAAGTCAAAATGTTTATTTACAATTAAGAATTTAAGATCTAGTCCTCAAAACTATTAGACAGCCACTAATTTTACTACATCCGAAATGATACTAATATCTCTTTTATTTGCCAGTATCACCTTACATTTTCTTGGTATGTGAGAATAAAAGTGAATGCTGAAGGAATGCTCTATTATATAACATTGAAGTTGTTACCAAGAAATCCAACATGTTAATGATATGTGCTGACCAAAGTTACTGTCTATTGTATATTTATATGCACACTAGAGCTGCCATATTTTTATTTATATGTTTAGTTCTTACCTTACAAAACTGTAATTATATTTCTTGTAGGCTGATCAAAATCGATTGAGCAGGAACCAACCACCTCAATATGTTGTTGCGGGTCGTTTTGAACGGATCAACCAACACCCAGTTAGGTTCACTAAATTTATTATCTATTGTGAAGGATATGTTGATGATAAGCTTATTTTGCAAACTGAGACAACCAAAACTATGTTTTTTATATAAAAGGGAAAACTCTTTTGAAGGGTAATTTGGGGCTATTTGAATTTCTTCTGGTGAAATAGATTATTAGGTGGATAATTGGTTATTACATTGCATCAAGTTTCATGAAAAACCTATCTGAATTATAAAGAATGCAATAGAACTATATTCTTTGGTGTTGCAACCATTTATTAGTCATATGTCTTGCTTGTCAAAATAAGTTATGTTGATATAATATTTTTTATACAGTTTTGTTTACTTGATGTTGCAATCATGCAGAATGCAGGGACCCACTCATTTTCAGTTGGAATTACTGAGGTTCTAAATACAAATTTAGTAGTAGAACTAAGTGCAGATGACATTGAGTTTGTTTATCAGAGGTATACATGATTGCTTACAGATACTTTACTGTTTGATTGTATATATAACCATACACCAATACTCTAAATTATAACTAAATTCATAATATTTCAGGAGTCCTGGTAAGATTGTCAGCATCAATATACCAACATTTGAGGCCCTGACACAATTTGGTACTGCTACAGTCACTGCCAAAAATACTGGCAAACTTGAAGCTTCTTATAGCTTGACGGTAAATTCTTTTAGCAATTATTCATTTGTTAAACAGTCGCATAAAAAAAGCCTCTATTTGATGACTAGAATATACATTTTTATGGAGTTTTCTAGAAAAGCTCATATCATCCTTTGTGGAACATGGAAAAGTTCTATTTTTATTGCCCTTAATGCTGAATTTTTCTGCTTTCAGTTTGACTGCGTGAGTGGTGTCAGTTACATGGAGGTACTTTTTTTATACTAGAAAATTTCATTAGAAAGAATATAAAGGATATTTTTTTTTTTCCTTAAGCTGATAATTTAACGACTTTTTCTTTATTATAGGAGCAATATTTTATAATGAAACCTGATGAGGTTGTCACACGACCTTTCTATCTTTATCCAACAAGCGATCAAGCAGCAAAATACCAATGTTCAGGTCTCATTTTTAACAGCTTTTTTAATTAAAAAAAATTGTAAAGAATCTTATTAAATGATGATTCTTTAATTGTTGTTAGCTATTTTAAAGGCTTCTGATTTCACCGAGGTTGATCGGGCTGAGTGCCAGTTTACTACAACGGCTACTGTTCTGGATAATGGCACTCAGGTTTGAACATTGACTTATATATTAAGTAAACATTGATTTTTCATAGCTGTTGAATAATGCCTTTTTGGTTAATTTTTTAAAGATTATTTTAGTCTCATCGAATAATTTGAATCTTTTGTATATAATTTTGAAGATTGTAGTATCTGATGAAGATAAGAAGGGTATAAAGGGCTTTTTTCAGACACTTAAACATATATGGAATGCTATGTGGAATGGTATAGGCGATTTCTTTACTGGAAAAGCATGCAGGTATATATAATTCCGCTTTGTTAATTTGAAATGTTTCAAACCTTTTAAAATAACAAAAATTATTGCTGAGTTGCACTTTTAACCCCCTCATCTTTTGGATGTATTGAAAAATAGTCATACGGAGTTTCTTACTGAAAAATTGAGGCTCTTAAATGCAGTTAAACCTATGCTACATCTTATCACTGAGAATTTATGAGACCTTTTCTCATTTTGATATAGGAAGAAATGTTCAAGCTTTTTTAACTTCAGTTGCCATATGCAATACCTATGCATAAGCTGGATCGTCTTGTTTGTATTATTCATAGCAATTCTTCCAACTGGTACATCTCATTAATAAGCTTCTCAATTATTTTTTTTAATCTTTCAGCCCCTTGGTTACATCTGATTTTGGAGCTGTTATTTTGGTCATATCTGTTATATTTGTTAGTAATTCACTTGGTTTAATATTAGATATTTATGGTCTTAATCTTTAGAATGAGCTCTGAGAATTGCCTATTATCTATTGCCAACTAATAGCTTTATGTAAGTATTTTTGTTTATATGTTCATCCTGCAGTAATAGTGCTATTATGGTTGCTACATCAAAAGGGCCTTTTTGACCCGATTTACGACTGGTGGGACGACCGGTTTGGGTCCGGAGATCATTATAGACACCACTCAAGGCAGAAGAAAGCTAATAAAACCACGCAAAAACACCGCAGTAAGCACCACCACCCACATCATCATCACCATCACCATCACCACCAGCATCATAAGACCGCAACATCGCACTCTCCTCATACAAACAAAAGGAAAAGAACCGATCATTCGGGTCACAATTTACATCACAAGGATGCAGAACATGGAACGGGAGCGGACATCCACCACCGTTCGAGGCACGAAGATTCACTTCGAGTGCACAGAGAGGGACCGAAGCACAAGCACAGGCATTCTAGGGTTTCACCTCTAGTAGTGCACCAGAGGTTGTATGAAGAGAGAAGGCGTGAGCCGTTGAGGGATGAGCAGGATGTGCGGGTTGTACACGGTCATGATCGGTTTCGCCGAGATCATGCACATTGACTATATATAATTATATTAAGGGCTGTTTTTCTGTAAATTTATTGTGTCTTACAAAATTGGAGAGTTCTCTTGCGAGTTTTTGAGCAAATTAAGTTTCTTCTTCTTTTTTTGGTATTTTGTCCTTAGGCAAAATGTATTTATTTTTGTATTACCAAATGCCTTGGCAGTACAAGCTGATTGGTCTCTGAAATGTTTAAAAAAAAAAAATCAAGCTGATTGGTTTTGTTTAATTTCCTTTAGTTTTTCTTGTACCTTTTTGACTGTGGTTTACTGGTTTTGATGCACATCTCCAATAAAATTTTAGTTACTGTGGCATGTTGATTATTTCAACTGGCAATAGAAGAGAATTAATATATGAGATACTCGTTTATAAATTGAGATATTTCATATGTTGAAGACCACCACTTAATAAGTTAATTCATTTTAAAGTAAAACTGATTAAAATGTGATTATCACAATTCACAAATCAAATACTTGGTACCATGATTTTTTACATGAGCTAATTAATCTGGCATTATTCAATCAGCAAAATCATTGTTACACCTGTGAGTTGTGATCATTCCACCTGGACTTCAAATGAATGTGCCTGTCTCAATTTTGTTCCTTCCCCTATTTGACTGACTTCCCACACATGCTGCTAGAGGTGGCAAATCGGGCGGGCGGGTCGGGTCAGTTTGACCTTTTAGAAGATCTCGAGTCAAGTCGGGTCGGATGATGGGCGGGTCGGGTCGGATCAATTTTAATATTGACTTTTTTTAAATCATATGTTGATTTGAGTTGGATTGGATGTTATTTGATCTCGGTCAGGTCAGTTTAACTTTCTTAAAAATGTCGGATCGGGTCGGGTCGGTTCTGCGCCCTCTGCATGCTGCATTGATTGATGCACAGGTCAGAATTGGCTTTCCATTTATTGAATATTTGAATTGAATGTAGTCTTCTGAAATCTGAAGAGACTGTCTCCTTTCTCAGTGCTAAGAGACTCCATGAATGGGGACCAACCAACAGACTTCTCAAGCGGCTTCACTAAACTCCAACTGATACTTTCATCAGAAAGTAGTAATCAAATTCGGACTGTATATTATGTGTCGAATTTTTTTATAGATAAAGACGAGGGTTAAGTCACTCAAATTTAAATGTCAATAAAGACCTCCCATCCGGGCTTCGAATCCGCAACCTCCCACACAAAGAGCGTTGCCCTTAGCCACTTGACCAAAGACTGGTTCTTGTGTCGAATTTTGTATTTATTCGGGTTCATTTTTGGATGCCATCAGCAATGCCAAGAAATTGAGTTATTAATTTGGTGTGTTCTTTTATTTACTTTTTTAACTCCTTGGTCCTGTGCGGTAAAATTTCGAAACGTAACTAGCTGATTGTGTGATAAAAATAAATTATTAAATATAGAAAAATTGAACTTGACAAGTGAAATCAATTTAATTTTTTAAACATAACATTGCAAGGTATTTTTTGGTGAAGTTAAGCTTGTACTAATCACACTGTCACACTCTAGTGCAGCTGGAATTGAGATCCTCCAAGTTAACTCAAAATTTGAGTTTGCCTGTACAGTAATTTTATAAAGGGCCCCCTAAATTCTAAATACTGACTGTCTTAACCGTCCTGACCTAGATCTGAAACCTACAGTCCAGATTTATTCAGAGTAAAACTCAAATTTTTTGAGTTAGCTTAGAGGATACGGACTCTGCAGCTGTATGCTTGTATGAATCACGAAAATTATAACCGGAATAATTTGATATATATTTTTTCTGTTTTTTTCTTTGCTTGGTGTTGAATCGAGACCGGATCGTGCGTACCCAATTTTTGCTCGCTGCGTTGAAAATCCAATTATATGCAACCTAAACTATTAGTAAAGAAAAATAGAGGTGTTCTTGTATAGATAACAGTTTAATCGAGCAGTTCAATTTATACAGATCAAGTATCCTTCCTATTTACTTCTATCTAAAAAATATGTTATGACCATCCAATTCAAAAAAAAAAATGAACTGTCCACATTTCTTTCCGATCCATAAAAAAATTCACCAAAAAGATGATACTTTTGCCAAACAAAAATTTAAATGAGATCAAATGAGCTTAAATCTTGTTCTTATCCAGACAAAACTGGACCCAAATCTGTTGTTAGGATTGACAACACATAGGCAATTTCTGGGTCCCTTGAACTCAGCAGTTAACCAGTTAGCATGATGCTCTTTTGTTTTGTTGCCTAGTAAGTATAATAAGCCCTCTTCAAATTTTGAACTCGTTCAAATCAAATCTCCGGATTAAAAGTAAGGAGTTCTACACAACACGTGGTCTCTATCCAATATCCAACGGTTCTAAAATTTCTAATTGCATTTTTGAATTGTGATCTGAAAAGCGGGAAAGCCTGTTAAGTGCTCACTGTTAAGGACTGACATGAGATTTTTTTCTTTGCACATGGAGCAGCATTAGTGCAGTTATAATAATACATTTTGTGCTAAGGAGAAGGACGCCTCTTTGAAAGAGTGCACATCCCCCTGGAATCATGGCGGAGCCAAAAATTTTTTTATATGGAATTCAATTATTATACTAAATTTTATGATATATATAATAATCACAATATAACAATAAAAAAAATTATGAGGTTCACAATAGAATAATCTTTATATTTTTATGGGATTCAAATACTGACTTTGATATAGTGAAGTCTTCATACTCGAAATATGGATAGGAGGCCATCTAGTTTCGTTTATGGTCATAATCACAGAAGTTGAAACGATACAGTTTATACATATTTATCAGATCAACAGGCATTTTTGTAACGATAATATACTATCTCTGTCCATGAATAAATGAATTTTTAGGAAAAGTCAAATGAATTAGTGGAAAAATGAAATTACATAATAGTTGTTCCAATTAAATAATATAGATAAAATGGTAATCATAACATTGGAAAAATAGAAAATTTGAAAAAGTGAATGCGACGTATGAATTCTTAACAAATACAACCTCCGTCCATGAATAAACGAATTTTTAGGAAAAGTCAAATGAATTAGTGGAAAAATGAAATTACATAATAATTGTTCCAATTAAATAATATAGATAAAAGACAATCATAACATTGGAGAAGCAAGTGGATTCAAACAAGTGAATAAAAAAATAAATTCAAATTGGTAATGTTCATTTAATTATGGACAAACTCTAAAAGGTATAAATTCATTTAATTGTGAACCGAGGTAGTAAATTATTTCACGTATGCATATACTTATAGCCATGTACAATTAAAAAATAAAAAATAATCAGAGTATTGCTATATTTTTCCCCGGCTAAATTCCTGAAGCTATCGTTTATTTGTTTAATTTACACAGACACTTAACAGTTTCAAATTTTAAATAGCTTAAATGATTATTTAGATTTAATGAACGTACAATGTCATCATTATTCATTAGATCAAAATTACTATTTCACAATAAAATCCACAACTGCAGTAGTGCTGCACAGTGTACTGTGTCCATTCAAAATATCTCTCTCCTCGGTTTCAGCACACAAAGAAGATCCCTCCACTCCAGTCCATCTTACCTAAACCAAGAACAAAATAGTACGCTACACCAAGTCACTGACCAGTGGGTCCCAGTACTTGCTCTCCTACATCCATCCTACCGGAATTCAATTCATATATCCGCCCCCGTGAGATAAAGAGTTTCCCGTACGGCTGTGCCCGTGATCCACCCCGCCCGCATTTTCAAAATCCCCACGCCTAGAGACGTACGAGCGAAAAAAGAAAAGGAAAAAAGAGAAAAAGCGCCGGTCTTTCTCCTCTCGGACTGCGAGCTGTTCAGTCCTCCGAGTGTTCATCCATCCCCTGACTTTCAGCCGTTGGATCGTATCGAGATCTGTTCTGGCACGAATCTCGAGACAATCCAACAGTACAGCAGGGATATGAATATATGAATTCCAGTCGTCCCACTCTCTCACTCTCACTTCTCACTCTCTCTCTTCCTTTCTCGGCTTCTCCGCTTTGCGATCTCCGATTTCAAATTCAAAGCTTCCTAATTCCCATCAAGGTTCCGACTTTGAAGCTGAACTGTGATCATCCTTTTCCTTTTGTTCCTGAGTTCCTCTATCCTATCATGAAACGTACCCGCAGATCCAGCTAACATTTACGGCGTCCGTTGAGAGGCGTTGTGTTCTAGATAATCGATCGATCGTTTTTAATTGCCCTTTTAAAGAGGATTTAAGGTTTTTGATGGTAAGTTTGTTAATGTGTCATTTAGTTTAGCTGATCGGGTGTTCTTAGTTTTTTATTTGACAATCTTTGTTGCGCAAATTGTTTCTTTCAGGAAGAAATGTGTGGAGAAGATTTCGTATTTTCATTCCAGCTCCAATTTCCGGAACTCAAAACCCTGCATTTCAATTCAATCTAGGGTTTTAAACTGTACATAAAACCCTAGAATCGTACTGAACAATTGAATCCTTTTTGAACCTGAAATTGTTCGAAAATGAAGTCCCAGCTGCTCACCCAGAAGGGGAAGTTAGTTTTCGAGCTGAAGCAACGGATCCTCCAGTCGCTGAACAAGCTGTCGGACCGGGACACGTACCAGCTCGGCTCGGAGGAGCTGGAGCGGGTCGCGGAGTCCCTGTCGCCCGAGATGATCTCCCCGTTCCTCTTCTGCGTCGCCGACATGGACTCCGAGGCGAAGAGCTCTGTCAGGCGGGAATGCATCCGGCTGATGGGCGTGCTGGGGATCTCGCACGGCGTGCTTCTCGGGCCCCACATGGCGAAGATCGTGTCGAGCCTGGTTAAGAGGTTGAAGGACAGCGACTCGGTCGTGAGGGACGCGTGCGTCGAGACGTGCGGGGTTCTGTCGAGGAACGTCGAGGGTGTCTTTGTGGTTCTGGCGAGGCCCCTTTTTGAGGCCATGGGGGAGCAGAACAGGTATACGCAGGGAGGCGGCGCGCTCTGTCTGGCGAGGGTTATTGACGAGAGTGTGGATCTGCCCGGCGAGATCCTCCCGCAAATGCTGTCAAGGGTTGTGAAGTTGATGAAGAACCAGCATTTCATGGCAAAGCCGGCACTTATCGATCTTATCAGAAGTATCATTCAGGTTGTATTCTCTTTTGAGTAATCTATTTAGTCAAAGTAATAAGTTGTTAATATGATGATAAAATTCTGCATTATCAAAAACCTCAAAAGTGACTGCCTTCAGAGTATTTCTGTTTATAATTTTGTTAATTTGTTGGTCGTGCTTTTACCTTTCCGAGCTGTTTCTCGAATTGCTACATCAAATAAGATTTCTGATATCTATAAAATCTAGTTACAAGATTAGTGGAAATTGAAGCAGATTTCCTACATTCTGTTGAATTTTTGTGCTTGATACGATAGAGGAAAATTGAATTTAACTGATCAACTAAGGATTAATTGAGTCATAAGTTCTTTTTGTTTTGGCTTATCTGCACACTTTGTTATTCAGGAATACTGATGGTTCAACTATAGTGTATTTCTAATCTGATGATTAATTAAGTCAATTTATATTGAAGTATAAATTGAGAACATAATGAAACTTCGATTTAACTTTGGTTAATTGTGTACTTATTAGATGATTGATTTTTATTGAGGTTACTCTTCGGAGCAATGTAATTTAGTTTCTATGATGCTTCTTTATTTTGAATTTTCCACCTCAAAATGACATAACAAATTATGGTTTGTATTGTTCAGGCTGGGGGCGCATCAACGGAGAGTTTTCTCTCAACTGCCCTGACAAGTATCTTGGACTGCCTAAAATGCCGTGATTGGACCACACGAAAGGCTGCTGCATCAGCTTTGTCCAGTATTGCACTTTCTGGTGATAGCTACATGCTCGGCTCTTTTGCAAGTAGCTGCCTTCGTTCTCTTGAGGGATGTCGCTTTGATAAAGTTAGTTTGTCTTGTATACCATTTAGTTTATTGCAAATTTTATCAAGCCATGAGGTCACCAGTTCACCTTCATCAGTGATGTACAAAAAAAAAAAAAAAAAACCAGTATAATAGCCTAGTAGGCACTCCGCTGGTAGATTTCCCTGTGTACTTGTATTTATTTGATGATTTACATTGCTTGTTTTTGTATGTATTTTCTTACTATTTGGCATTAGACTTGCACATTAGTTAGTGTTAGTCATATAGCTGAGAGGTCATATGTGTTTATGATTTTGCCATCTTTATGATTTAGCATCTCTTTCTCTAGCCCCAACTTCTCCATCCTTAATTATTTCATATCTTGTTGTAGGTCAAGCCTGTACGTGATGCTATATCTTATGCAATTCAGTGCTGGAAGTCTATTACAGTAGACAGTTCTCTTGAATTATCTGAAGCCACCTCTTCTCTGAAAGGTTTGTTATATCTGTAGTCAGTAATGTTTACTTTTCTGAACTGAAGTTTTGTCTTGGTGAAGACTTTTCTGTATACTGTTTTGTGGGTTGTAATAATCTTCTTATTGCTGTTATACTGGGACTTCTCTAATGCTTAGGGACATTCGATTTATGCAAGGCTTATCAAAAGAAGATATCAAGCTTTCAACTTCCAAATAATGAAAAAAAAAACTTGTTTACCAATAACCTTTTAATACTAAAATAAATTACTTATTAATCATAATGTAGCCTAAAAGGCCGATATGGCTAGCAGAACTGTGATGCGATTTTGGGAAAATTTGTAATCTCCCATTTCTGATTTTGGGAAAACTGTGATGCGATTTAAGCTAAACAATGAGATTGAATTTTGTTTGTCCTTCTATTTTGACAGAAAACTTCTGTAGTGACTACCCTGAAGTGACAAGTATCAGCGACAATGGATCAAGATCTACATCCATCAGAAAAGCTGTTTCTAACTCTGATGCAAGTCCTAATATGGTTTCATTTCCTAAAGGAAACAAAACTTCTGCCAGTTCAACCAAAAAGAGAATCCCTCTATCTTTGCGAAAATCTGGTAACAACATCCCCAAGCCGAAGCCCCTAGCATGGCAAATTGAAGTATCAGTTCCCAAGAAAAAAACAATCTCATCCTTGCCAGTTGTCCAAAAAGATGTCAAGGAATGTATAAAAGAGGAAGACTATTCGGATTTGGGAAGTGGTAGTTGCTTGACAAAGGATATTGTTGAAGGAGCAGAATCTGATTCTAATATAAATTTTAATTCAGATAGGTTTTCTGTGAAGTTCTTCAATGAAGGTGATGCAGAGGTTGAAGTTGAATCTGCTCATGATTTAAATCACGATAAGAAAGGGTCTGATGTGAGTGCGTGTGGTCCCCATCAGTGTTGTATGAATGCAAAGAATGAGTTGGGCTTTATCAGGAAACAGCTTGAAGAGATTGAATTAAAACAAAACAGCTTGTTTGATATATTGAAGGTATGCACATATTTTAGCTCATGCATATCCATATATAGGTTTCTTGTATTGACACAAACTGAACCAGGGAATTTCTGTAAACCTATTTAATTGGTACAGACTCTGATCATATTTAATCCATTTTATATTATTCTACTTTTCAGGAATTTATGGGTTGTTCGATGGATAACTTCACCACACTACACTCTAAAATTTATAAAATGGAAAATGCTGTTGACCACATGGTAAATTTGATGAGTCAAGAAGAGCCCAACTTTGGAAATGGAAATCCCAGTCTAAGGCTCGGCAAGAGTGGAAACACTTCCATTTCTATGTCACCTAGGATTTCATACTCCTCCCCTCGGTCCTCAACTGAAACTAATTACAGAAACCCTCAGCATTTTCCCACTAAAACTACAAAGTTGTTTTCCGAGAACCCTCGTTATAATAACGGAACATCAAATGCAGTTGCCAGTGGTACACGAAATGATCCAGGAAGAATGCAAATGAATAGTTTTCCAAAGTGGTTCAATGGTTTTTCTGGTACAGGAGACATACCTGCAAAAAGTGAAAAATCAGTTGCAAAGTGTACACAAAGCGATTCTGAGATAAACAAGAGTGATCATGGGAAACAGTTTAATGAGTATCTTGGTACAGAAAATCATACCTTACCGTTAAACAATGAAAAATTGGTGCTGGGAGGTGAATCTTTTGGAAATGAACGGTTGAGTGGAAGTACTCTGGGTCTGCATGTTGACTCCATCAGAGTCGACAATGACAACTTCAATAAACAGGTCAACGAGTTTCTTAGTGACGGGGATGTAGAATCTGCATATATAGCTGTACTTTGTTCTGGGGATGATCTGAACATGATCCGGCTGATGGAACTGACAGGACCTGTACTCCATAAGTTGTCCAGTGAGACTGCTAGTGAGGTGCTGAGGGTTATGTCAATTCGGCCTATGGACAGGAAGTTCCTTGGATTTGCCATGCCTTGGATCCAACAAGTGAGTTCGATGGTTTTCATTTTTTTTCTCCTTCCAAACAACAAATTTTTCCTGATTGCCATACAAGTTCTTTGAATTTGAACTCTTGTAACTCTGCTTAAAATTGTTTTTTTAATGTATTGTAGGTTGTTGATTTAAGTACCGCACAAGATTCAAGGCAGCTGTTTCTATCTCCAAGAACTCAGAGGGAGCTTCTGCATTCACTTCAGCAAGTTGTAAATACACCAACTGTTGATTCCACAACTAGAGTTGCCGTTGCGCAGCTTGCTGCGAGATTGGGAAAAGCTTTTGGTCTTGTTCCAACCAGGTACTGCTTCTTAACAAACTATTTTGAACCAATGCAGATTGTTCTGCAAAGCTAGGCCTGGTCCATAGAAGTATTTTATTTAACCAGTACGGCTTAATTTACCCAGTAATTAACCACCTTGAGCGAAATGCAAGCTTTGTAATTCCAATGCCGGCGCTAAAGATTACAAATTGAAAAATCTGGAATGATTTTGAACTTTTAACGGTTGTAATGTGATTTTAGTTATGTTAAAGTTTTGTAATTCAATGACTTAGTTGGGTTTAAGAATCTTTTGTCCCCTGCTTAGTCTTTGGTTTGGCTTCGTCACTGTCTTATTATAATTTATTTTTTTTGAGGAACGGTTGACAGATGCTGGCATGCTGCCAACAAGATCTCTCTCTCTCTAATGATCTTTTCTTTTTGGGCAGGAAACTGCAACCTAGAGAAGCCAGAACAACCAAGAATTTCATCTCTGTTGGAACTTAGTGGTTGCCGTCTGAAAACATTTCGTTTTCAGCGTTTTCCTGTACTAGTAGTACGTAGTTCATTTGTTCATTATGTTCCTCATGATGTAGTTCTCTTCTAGAATTTAGAATTCATAAGCTTTTTTTGAAGGAAGTTTCAAGTATGTTTGTTAAGGGTTGCTTTTATGTTTCCTGTACTGGTAGTGAATTCAAAAAAAATCAAAATAAAGTTCAGCTCAGGAAAGGGTAAAGAAAAGAGAGCATGTGGAGGATGGATGGATGTTTTCGCCATATTCTAATTTGAGTAATACCTAGCATCCATAGAAAAATCATCCACAACGTTCATAAAAAAATCATTCACAACGTTCATAAAAAAATCATCCACAGCATTCATAGGTTATATTTTGGAATTTATTTATTACATTTCGGAACATATCTGTTATATTATGTATACATATATAGATGTAAGGACGGTTTTTCGTGGAATGTATTTGTTATATTTTGAAATATATTTGTTACATTCTATACACGTTTACGGACGTAAGGATGGTTTTTAATGGAGGCAAGATGTTTCTCTTCTAATTTCTATATCCTTGTCATAATTTGGGGCACGGAACGAGAAACACAGAAAACCAGAAATGTGTTCAAGATATCGACATGGATGTTAACTAGACATGCTAACGCGCTCCGCGCGATGAATATAAAAACACCGATATTAATTTGTGTTATAATTGCAAAAGTAAGATTATGATGAGTTCAAACTCATATAGTCTTTATGTGGATGTAACTTTAAAAACATATAAAATCACCTTTAAATTTTTATTTATATGGCTTAATAAGTTTTTTATATCAAAAGTTCAAAACTTATAGGATATACAAAATTTCTATTTTTGAGAATTTTTCAGTATTTGTTTGAGATTTTCTTAGAAGCGACTATACGATATAATAACATAATCATTATTTTATGTATAACTATTACAAAACACAAAAAAATACTAAAAATTAAAAAAAAATAGGAAATTTTCGGTAAATTTTTTATATAAAAAAACTATTGAACCTAACTCATGATAGCTTTACGTCATTTCCTAAATACATGGAGTAACACCACCTATGAGCTTAGCTGTAATTATATTAAAACCTAAAACAAAATACTTAAAGCACTATAAAATAGAAAGATTGCAACTATTGCATTTTTTTAAGAATCGTAAACTTAACAATAAAAATATTAATACTAACATTGAAATTTTATTGTAATTAGTGAAAACCCAAAAAAAAAAATGAACAAACTAAACCAAAAATAATAATAATAATAATAAACCCCAAAAAAAATTAGCAAAAACCCAACCAAAAAATAAAAAAATAAATAAACCAAACTCCAAAAAAAAAAAATATACTGTTCTTTTGATACTGTAGATAAACAGTATAACGGCATGTTGAGCTTTTAATATCTCGTACACTCCACAACTTCTCAGTGTTCGAACTCAAATCTGTATGGAAGAAACGATTGTTGCATCTAGCCTGCCCATATCCCCAATACCAGCTGCCACAAAAGGGCCCGGATAATATGGGTAGATACAACAATCTTTGCCGTAAGCTTCACAAGTCACAACATTCTTATTGAAAATTTTCAAACATTGGAGATTTTTTTTTTTTTTTTGATAAACCCAATATTAAATTATCGAGATAAGGATTGTGAAGCGATTTTTTTTTTTTTTTCTCTTGCAAGTTGCAACGAACTGCTACTTCAAGCTTCTACTTTCTTTGCTGGATCTCAGACCCTGCTGAGATCCCACGGCTGAGTTTATTTAAAAAAAAAAACTAAAAACCGTATCCATCGGATCGCGATTGTAGGGTCTGAGATCCACTTTAGACCGCAGCAGATACGGACTCGCTACTTCAATGTCCAATGCGAGGAGTCTGTATTCTTTGGAATGGTCACAACATGGAGTAGTGAGTAGCCGTCTAGCAACACAAATTAATTTTTTCAGGCAGCCTCGAGATCCGCGCTGAGGACTTGTAGGGTGGGGATTTTGACCATTGCACGTGGAATACTACTCTGCAAGTGGAATACTCAGGAGATGTGGTTTCCAATGCCAGTAGCGGAGCTTGAACCAAATTTTAGGGGGGGCCGAGAAATATCGTCAATGCTGATGCTAGCCGATTAGTATATCACCTAGTTGAGTATAACTATTGTGAAAACGAAATGCTAATGGTCCAAATTATATTTTATCATGCCCGAAATTGTGATTTATGGTTCCCATTGAATTTATCATATGAAAATATTAGAAGATATAAAAAATTTTCATCTTCGGAGTTTTTTAAGTATTTATTTTGGATTTTTTAAAATTCATGTACAAACAAGCACTATTGTATTAATTGTTTAGAGTCATTTTGAAAAATCCAAAACAAATACTTCGGACGTGGCAAAATATAATTTGAACCGTTAGCATTTTGGAGTGAAATGCAAACGTTTTTATATTAGTCTAGCTCCACCTAGTTGCTACATTTCAATACATTTTCAATTGTTCTCCATCAAAAAGAAAAAAAAAAAAAAAAAAAACTGTTGGAATTGTTTTTGAGCCGAGCAGACTTAATACTACTTCCGAATATCGGTTCCAGGCCTAGCATTTTTATTGTCCTCGCCAACTTAAAATTCTCCAGTTGAAACTTAAAAATGGTTTTAACTGTGTTGGATATTTCTTAAAACAAATAGAAAAGGAGAGGAGATGTAGGCCTAGTATGGCTGTGCTATGGGTTTACATAGTCTATGAGATAAAAAGTAAACAAGAGTTCACGTGACGTGACTCTGCTGGCCTAACACTTAAAATAATATTATAAATTAATGAAATCATCTACAACCAATTACCAAAAAGAATCAGACTCAAGTTATGCTTGTAAGAGGGGGGGGCCAGATGTCAGTTAATGTATAGTTTAGCTGGTAAAATATAACATCTATTTATAAATTTTACAATTCAAGGGGGGGCCACAGCCCGGTCTTAACTCTTCTAAGCTCCGCCACTGTCCAATGCTTTAGGGCTCATGCCCTAAAGCATCACGTGTCTCACGCGTTCATTTGCAAGTTCTGTAAGAGAAAAAATAATAATGCAGAGTTGTATAAAATTGTTAAATTTTGCACTGGAATAAGTATAAAGTTTAATTCTACTATAAAACTGATTAGTAATAATAATATCCTAGAAACCTAGGGAGGGAACGCAAAATAACTCCCACCGATGTACCCAATAATTTCTGTTTAGTTTTTTTTTCCTTGATATTATATATATATATATATATTTATATTGAAGAAATGCCAATTTCCACACCTAAAAAATATTTTGGTGAAGGCCGTTTAACTAATCTTATGATACTTAAGAGGCTTTGTTATGTATTCACTATGTAATCTTTTTTATTAGTAATGGAACTTCCGCTACAGGCTTGAAGCTCAGAAAAGTCATTACTAATTTAGTATGCCATCCAACATGTTCAACGCAAAAAGTCACTCGGCATTTGTTAAAAATCACTCATTATTTGTTCAATGAGATACATATATATTGAATGGAAAGCTTGTTATACATGATATACAAATTTTATATTTGAAAGTTGGCATAACTTTTGTATTAATACTTATACATTACTGTATAATTAGTTCAACTGATAATGAAAATTTTTTAACTAATGTTGAGCGACTTTTTGTATCGGACACGTTTGATGACAACATGTTGGAATCCAAAGATTTTCCTTTCTAATTTGACTAAGAAGAAAAAAAAAAAAAATCTCAGGTCAGCATCAGACGTGTGGAACAAAATAAATCCATTTTTATATGACAGTTACATATGGGGGCATGGATATACACAAAAAATCAGAAACATTTCAAAATCAATGGTGATAGATAAATGTATCCAACAACCACAGAGTTCTACACAAATAAACCCTTATTAAAGATGATGCTTTCTCTACCTAATTCCAACAACTTAAAAAATGCTAATTTCCAATGTTCACTTCTTAAATTCAGAATTGAGATCTTTTTAATTAGTAAAATTAACCCAAATATTTATGTTTGTCCGAACAATAATTAATACTAATAATAATTCCGTGAACGCTAAACACTATTTCAAGAAATCAAATATGTGACTCAAGGAAAGGGGGAAATGAATAATCTAAAAAAAAAAATTGTGGCCATAGCATCAACTATTTCATATGAAAAAAAAATAATAAAAAAAATTTGTGACTCACAAAAATTCTTAATTACATACAGCATGTTAGTATAAAAATATATAGAAATTCGGTGGTATATGATTACCAAGCTTCTGGCCATTTCTGTTTGATTAGAATATAATTATGCTTGATTAAGAAATACATATTTCACTTAAAAACATATATATAGTTATTTTTGTTGGCAACACAATTTGAACTTATTTTTATGATTTAAAAATATAAATTGTACGTAATTTCAGAAAATATTGACGGGTTTTGTAGATTCAACAATTAGGTAATCCTATTTAAATAATATTGACAAAATTGTCTACTTTGGGAAATGTAGAAAAAGCATTACAAAAATATTAATGTCGTTATATATTTTTAATTATTTTGGAAGGTTTACGCAAACTTATCACATATATACAGTCCCATGAAATTAACTTATAAGTTATAATATTCACATGTCACCAAATACCGAAATAGTTAAAGAGGAGGGATCCTTGACAATCCCTATTTTGACAATCTTGACAATCTAATATTTCAAAAATTTGTAAAAATTCATAAAAAATCTTAAAAATAGAAAAATATTTGTGGATGCATTACTTAGCATATAGATTGATAGTGTTTCAAATTTCAATCAATTTGAATATCGTTTGATGACTTATCAAAATTTTGTGTACTTTTTAACGGTTGTAATTTAACGGATCTTTGAAAAGCTATCAAATATCACTTAAATTGAATATAATCGAAAACATAATCAATCTCTAAGTTAAGAAATACTTCCGTAAACTTTTTTCTATTTTTGAGAATTTATATGAATTTTTACAAATTTTTGAAATATTAGATTGTCAAGATTGTCAAAATAGGGATTGTCAAGGGATCCCTCCTCATAGTTAAATACGCATATATATATATATATATAGAGTTATGCTACGGTTAGTCGTGACTCATGGGCTGCTCCGTTAGTCACGATCTAAAAACATATCAAATCGCCTCCAAATTTCAATTTATATAGCACGCAAAAATTTTTCATTTTTAGAGATTTTTAAGTATTTGTTCAAGATTTTTTAAAAGTGACTATACAATATTAATAAAATAATCAATGTATTATGTATTATTTTAAAAGGCTCCCTATAAAAGCTCCCTATACATATCATTTTTTTTTAATGTCTATAAAAGGCTCCCTATTCAGATTTTAAACGTGCGACCTCCCACATGGAGAGCGTTGCATCACAGTTTATAATTGTTGAAAAAAAGACGCCAACTATTTCACAAATAAATAAATGCCAATCCGCTAGCTAGTGAGAACCAACATAATTTAAACTGTTACTTATTAATTAACAATGTACCACTGACTCGATTTTTTGAAAAACATTGACGTGCAAGAAACATGTTTGGAGTTACAAGTATATATATGACATGGATGATGGAGCACATGCCTCACTAGCTGTTAAAATTACTAAAATAATTATGAGTGATAATTAATGATTGTGTATGTCTAATGATTTCAGTACTCGATCGACACGATCCATAAATTTAGGTTATGTCCTTACTTAGCTACATCATTTTGATTGTTTATAAATTACTAGAGCTGTAACTCGGGCTTTGCCCTAAAAAATAGTATCAAATAAATAATTAAAAATTTTATAAAATTTTACAGATTTATATTAAACAAAAATTATAAAAAAAATTGTAATTTCTTTATGTAAGTAAATAATAATAATGATAATAATAATAATACAATAATTTATAAATAATAACATATATAAATGTTGAACCACTTTAAGGATTAAAATTTGTTTTAGACATGTCACATTCATCTTATCTAATAAGGAGGGGAAAAAAAACAAGCCAATGGATCAAAGTAGATGGAGAGTTTCAAACAAAATCAATGGTTAATAATAGTGATGATGTGGCATAGTTGAGGTGATTGGAAATCTACCCCTCTTTATGGAGTATAGATAAGAAACTAGAGCTGTGAATCGGGACGAAGCCCGAAAAAAATAATATTATGTAAATTAATAAATATTTAAAAATAAATGTGCATTTTTTCATAAATATACCTTATTAAATAAATATTGAACTTAATATATTTTTTATACAATATTTCTTTATGCACATCATATTTTCTTTAATAAAAATGTAAAATTAAATTGAGCCATTTGATTAAGATAAATAAAGAGAGAGAAACAAATCAATGGTTGAGAGTAATGATGATGTGGTATAGCTAGAAAAAAAAGTAAAATTAAATTGAGTCATTTGATTAAGATAAATAAAGAGAGAGAAACAAATCAATGGTTGAAAGTAATGATGATGTGGTATAGCTAGAAAACTTAGAAGTCTACCCCTTTTTCTAGAGTATATAGATAATTAGTTGAAGGTCGGATAATGGGTTGGACCCATTAATACTTAATTACAGCTCTAGATTCAAATGAAAGGTTATAATTAGTTGCTAATTTACACAAACTATTGTGTAAATTCTCTCTTAACTATCTTTTAATTAATGAAATCTTAGCTGGTATTACCGTCCGGCTACTCAAAAAAAGAAAATAGAGGACCAACTTAGTATTATTTAAAATTTAGCTCAAATAAAAATTCAGATATCAGTTTTTTTTTTTTTTTTTTTCCTTTTAGAAAAACTAGTAAAGAGCTCATGTCTTACTTTGGGTTGAAATTATTATTTCTTATAATAAATTTTAAGATAACATATAATGGATCTTAAATTGAGAAAATTAATATGAGTCTTAAGTTTTAATGTGTTGAGTCATTAAAACACGTCAACAGTACTGATTAATCTAATTAAATAATCTACTTGTAATCAATCCCACACCAAATACATCATCATCATCATTTTTTTTTTTGGCACCGTCACACTAGGAAAGGTTCATAATTAAATGCTTGACATAACACGGCACGGCATGGCATGGCATAACATAACATAACATGTCGTCTTATTTTTGTCACAACAGAACTTATAAATTAAATTAAACTTTGCTGCTGAAATTAAAATAAAAATACTGACAGCCTGACCAGCAGGGAAAAAACCCGGCGGTATACGTGTAACGTGTCTGATGTTTCTCAATTTGGCGTTTAGTGAAGACCTACCGAAGTAACAAATAGTATGACAAATGGATTCTCTATAGATCCAGATGTAACAGTTACACTCACAGTGTAATTTTTATAACCGTCTATCAATAGACGCACAAAGTTTCTTAGTAAATGTTGTCTCTTGCACCGTTGCACGTGCCACCCTCTCCGCCTCTTCTTGCTTGCTTAAGACTTAAGAGCGTAGCACACGTGTAGAAACATACACACAGAAATTTCGGAATGTAATAGTTACACTCACAGTGTAACTTTTATAACCGTCTATCAATAGACGCACAAAGTTTCTTAGTAAATGCTGTCTCTTGCACCGTTGCACGTGCCACCCTCTCCGCCTCTTCTTACTTGCTTAAGACTTAAGAGCGTGGCACACGTATAGAAACATACACACAGGAAATTCAGAATGCAATAGGAGATGTAGTAATTTTTCTTTTCTTTTTTTTTTTTTTCTTGAAAAGGGGTTTTGAATTTGAATTTTTGGGCAAAAGATTCAAATGCAACTTGAAAGTTTAGGCAATTAGGTTGAAACTTGAAAGTGTAATGATGATATATTGATCAGATTAATCATTAATGCATGTACAGTAGTAGCATTAGCATCTGTCCAGTAATCTAGTGTCCCTAATTCATACTCTAGAAGGAGGGGTAAGCTTCCAAACTTTTTAGCTAGGCCACATCATCATTCATCTTAACCATTGATTTTGTTTCTCTCTCTTCATTTATATTAATCAAATGACTCAATTTATTTATTTTTATTAAAGAGATAATATCATGATGAACCTAAAGAATAATTTAAGGCTCAAAATATTTGCAACCTTTTGTATTCTTTTATATAAATTGAGATGTAGCTAAAAATATATTATATAGAAAATATATTAAGTCCAATATTTATCTAATAAAATATATTTATGAAAAATATATATTTAATATTTGTTAATTTATGTAATATTATTTTTTCGGGTCTTCGCCCCGATTAACAACTCTAGTAAATATAATAAACAGAAACATTATGCTTATGCGTCTATCGTATGGACGTCCATAAAATTATTTATGTGAGTGTAACTATTATAATTGGATCCACATAAGTCATTGGGTCTCATTTATTATAACAGTTGTTACTTTTATGGATGTTCACACAGTGGACACTAGGCAGCCCTCTATAATAAAATATGCTTACTTGCGTACTTGCTTGCTTACTTTCCTATTCTAACTTCTGAGATATGTAATGACAGAAAATTAATTATTTCTCAGCAGTGGAAATAAAAAAGGGGGGAAAAGATGGGGTGTGGCTGATTTGCTGGCTAACCACATCATTATTGTGCCAACTGCAAATTAATTCTGGCCCCGCCAACTGTTATAATTTTGTATACAAAACTAAAATTATTTTTGCATCATTATCCACATAATATATTGTACGTACTCCTTATAGAACCCAATATACAAGCACGTATACTTTGAAAATAAATATTTTGAAATTTAAGTCAGTAATTAATTAATTTATACATTTTGAAAAGGGAGGCTGCGGGTTCGAAATCCGGATAAAATTTTTTTATAAATATTTAAATTTAAGTGGCTTGACTTTCATCTTTATTTCAAAATAAAAAAAAGCCAGTCTGCTTAATAAAAGGAGCACTTGCATGCTCGGTTTGCTTGCCCAAGTTCTCAACCATAAAAATCGAACTGTCGGTCGATCGAGACCGAAAACGAAATTGCCAAATGCCAAATATAATATATATATTATCCATTTCTAGTCTATTCCAATATATATTGACTATACATGGGGACCAAGCCAATCAAATTAGCTGTAACTCATATTTATTACTTTATTTCTTCTCCATATCTCGAGTGAAAGAGGTGTACGTAACATGACATAACATAACAATATCTCGGTTTTCCGACGTCGCTGCATTACATTTACATGTAGCCCACCTACCGGCAATCCATAGTATTCCAACCATTGGATCTGCCTTGAGATTTGTGCAACTCAATCTCAAGAAAATCTCCCTCCTATGATCCACATCGTTGATTCGCTGCGCGGTACAGTACTGCGCGGCAGGGGATAAGCCCACCTACCGGCGTCGTTTTCAAGAGTCAATACCTGTTTGCTGAGGGCTCATCCTCTGTAGCGCTGCATTGTGTAGCCCAGGATGTGTACCGTTTGATCATCTCGAGATTCGAGCCTGCACAGATCCGAGATGATCTAACGGTTCACATCCTGCTCTACACAATGCAGCGCTACAGAGGATATATGGAATCCTGTTTACTTGCTTGCTTGTTCTGTTTTTGTTATTTATATATTCAAAGTTTCTTTCTTGCTATGAGAAGGAAGGCAATATTGCATCATCAGTTCATCACTGTGAGCGAGCGAGCGAGCGAGCGAGCGAGAGGGAGAGAGACTTCAGAGTTCTTCCTTCTCTCTTCTTCTCCATCTTGACTAAGTTCAGTGCTGGTGCCATTGACCAAGAAAAAACTAGCTTCGAATCAATTCGAGCTGCTTGTTGTTGTTATTGTTATCTGAGAGAGATGGAGGGGAAGAAGGAAGAAAATAACGATCAGAAGGAGCCACTGCTGATGATCAAGGTGAGTGAATTAATTAATTAGTTTGTTTGTTTGTATATTTTATAGTGAACTGTGTTGTATGATATCAAAATTAATTAATCAGTGTGAACTGTGAAGTGATCAAAAGAAATTGTCAAATTAATGAGCAAATAATGATCGAGCACATTCATTTTTTTAGTATATACTTGAGGAATTTATTCAGCACTGAGGTTAATCAATTAATTAATTGATTTCTCCTGCTAATTTCTGTTTGTGTTTGCCGTTGGTTTTCCTTTTTTTTCCTTTTGAATTTTTGAACTTATTATCCGGAAATTAGTAATATTCTTCACCAGCTTGTTGAAGTTCCTTTGTGTTAAAAAATGTATATGATCATGCGAGAATTGCGCATTTCTGGCCGAATTAATTAGTTTCTGTCTTTCTGATAATTGATTGATCCTCTTTTTGTTGCCCATGTTCAGAAATAATATTATTTGTGTACCTAATTTGTTCGTTTGAAAGCACAATGGTGTGAGGTTAGCTGCTCAAATCCATGGCTTTTGCCAATTATATATTGGGAAAATTAATCTGAAGAGAAGCCTTAATTGTGTGTTTGGTGTACAGTGTAATGTCTTTTTCTTTGTTAAGAATAATTAAGAGGTGAATATTTGATGTTGTTTTTGGTCTTTAAACCTTACAGAAGTATGCTTATTGGATTGTCAATCAAAAACAGAATAATTATAGTTACATTAATTAAAGCAGGTGTTTTAGATTTTACTTAAATAGAAATTCTTGTCCAGCTCTTCCAAAAAAAAAAAAAGAAATTCCTTTCTAGATTTCTCTGTGTGGCATCCTTATCCATATACATATAGAGAAGTGGTCCCTTTGATATTTGGTCTTGTGTTGGTTGTAATTAATATCTTCTTGTTGAGCAGTCATGGATGTAACTCCTAATTCTGGCTCAATTTGGGTCCCAGAAGTGTCATGTCTACTGACCCAAACATGATTGGTAGGTCATATGGATGTCTACCTCTCAAATTTATAAGAAAAATATGAAAACATGAAGAAAATCTTTGTGCAGATCACATAAAAGAAAATAGAGGGACAAATTAATGGGAATACAGCAATTAATGGCTAAAAGTCTTTTTTTTAAAAAAATCTAGGTTTCATGTATACACACAACCAGTCAGGATTTTCACATCCTTTAATTATGAGTCTCAAAATGAGTAGTCTCTATATAGAGAGTCTTACAATTGGTGGGTTGGTTAGTTTACTGTTAATTTGTATTGAACTAGTTTTGACTTCCCGAAAAGAAAGGGGAAGTGGTGGTTATGAAAAATTCCACTTTTATCAAAAAAAAAAAGAAACAATTGGTGGGTTGGATAGTCTATTACTGTTACAAATAGGGAATGAGAGTAATGCAAACTAGGCAGGCAAACAAAGAGTACTTGTTCTAGCCAAAATTGTGCCAGGACCCAACAATTTGAAAGTACTGATTTATTTATTTATTTTATGAACCTTGTAGAGAAAAGAAACAAATGATATCGATGAAGACAAAGCAGTTTCTTGTCAAGGATCAGAACTGTCGGATTTGGTTGGTACTTCTAACTGGAGAGCATCTGCAACTATCCTTGGTAGGTTAATTACTATTATTTATTGTTTGGAAACTGCATACATATTATGCCCTTCCCCTTAATAGGGTGGAAATTTGTACATTTTTCTAAAATGGTAAACACAATTTATAGAAGATTGCTTGCAACCACCAAAGTTTCTTAATTTGTACATTTTCTCAAATAGTAAACACAATTTATAGAAGATTGCTTGCAACCACCAAAGTGTCTTAATTTGTACATTTTCTCAAATAGTAAACACAATTTATAGAAGATTGCTTGCAACCACCAAAGTGTCTTAATTTGTACATTTTCTCAAATAGTAAACACAATTTATAGAAGATTGCTTGCAACCACCAAAGTTTCTTAATTTGTGGGTTGTTCAAGTACTAAAAATTTTGCAGTGTATCTTAGAATATGTGTCAGTAACTGTTTTAGAAGTTTATGGTCAGCTGAGATAAAGCAAATGTATAATGCTGCTTCATTGCAAGTTTTAGTGCACATTTTGTGGCTATGCTAAAATCAGGTTTCAAAGTAAATTGGGTTAAAAAATGTTTGCAATTGCATACATCTAAAATTTACTGTTATACCTCGGTGCAGGAGTTGAATGCTTGGAGAGCATGGCCTTCAATGGCATAGCCACAAACCTAATTGTATATTTACGCACCATTTTGCATGACAACAATGCCTCAAGTGCTGCGAAAGTCTCAGTCTGGTACGGTACGAGCTATTTTGTGCCGATTGTAGGGGCAGTTATAGCGGATTCGTGGTGGGGAAGTTACATGACGGTCTTGGTGTCTCTCATTCTCTACTTCCTTGTACGTTGCAATTCTTTTTTCCTTATTGGTTATTAAGAAAAGGATATCATGAGAACAAATGCCAGAGATCTTATTTAAAAAAGTTATTGTTGTCTAATATTGGTTGGTGGTTTTGACATAAAATTTTTCAATACCTCACTAGTTGGTATCTGATTCCTAGTAGTGAAATTATTCCAGACTCGGTATAAAATGACCTACAATTTTGTAAGGTAAATTGGAGAAGTGCAAACTAACAATTTCATTAAAAATCCAATTCCATAGTTTGCTTTAAACATTTCTAACATTTGCACAGCTTGTATTAAAAACATCAAATGCCGCCATTTGTAGCAAAAGGGGGCCACATCGTATTAGCACAATTGTCTATTTTGCTCATTCCATAGGGACCAACATCCACCTGCCAAGATTGCATGCCATACCCTTTCTCTGGTAAATAGCCTAAAGTCTAGGCCGCAATTAAACTAAAACACTTTATCGGTCGGCAGAGACAAGCTATTTAGGTCTATAAGGTTAATGAAACACAATTTGTACCCTGGCAAAATTCATCTCTAATCTACTTAAATTTTTTGCAATATTCAGGGCATGATAGGTACCACTCTTTCATCTCTGATACCCATAACAACACATCTGTCTCCTTCGTGCAACAACATGGACAGCGACACAATAGTAACACCATGCGCGGCTGTTAGCAAACCCTACGAGGTTTTACTTTACATCAGCTTATTCCTCATTGCGTTGGGTTGCGGTGGTGTCAGATCTTCGCTCCTACCACTTGGCGCTGATCAATTTACCGATGCAAATCATACCGACCGACAAAAAAAGGTCTTGTTTTTCAGTTGGTTCTATGTCTGTGTAATTTTTGGGGTCATATCTTCCGGGACAGTCGTGGTATGGGTACAAGAGAATGTTAGTTGGTCGCTAGGGTTTGGTATATCAACTCTGTGCACTGGATTGGCCTTGGTCTTGTTCTTGGCCGGAACTGCAAGTTACAGGAGAAAGTTACCAACAGGGAGCCCCTTGAAGAGCATTTGCCAGGTCTTGGTGGCCTCATTCAGAAAGATACGGCTCGATGTACCTAAGAATCAGATGGCTTTGTATAAGGCCTGTTATGAGGATTCAAATTGTGAGGCTGGTTCTCAAACGGAGATCGCTCAAACTAGTGATTTCAGGTACTATTTCCTTTGTTGCTTGTTGATAGTATTGTAGGCATTTTAATAATTGCTGACGATGTGTTGCTGGTACATGCTAACATAAGTTGCAACAATTTGCTTGTGGTACCAATTCTGCTAGGACCAGTAGCAGTATAACACCAACTCCCAAGTTTTTTTGAGGTGGCCAGCAATTGCTGTATCATTAATTTTCATTAACAAAAAAAAAAAAAAAAACATATTTTACATTATATACATATGGCAAGCTGAGCTTGCTTTTATTTACCTATACAGAAGTCCCGATACTATATATTATTTATTTACAAAATGATATCCATGAGTCATCTTAAACTGATATGATACCATATACAGTATGCTAATTTAGTAATTTTGCTTGTATGAATAACATCCTTTTTTAATATCATTTTTTCTTTTTCCTTCATTAATCTCTCAGATTCTTAAACAAAGCAGCTATTATCTCAGACAGTGACCTTGAGTCTAATAAACCGTGCAACCCCTGGTTATTATGCACAATAACTCAAATCGAAGAACTCAAAATCCTACTCCGGCTTGTCCCAATTTGGGCCACTGGAGTTCTCCATTCGGCTGCCTTCTCGCAGCTGCACACCACATTCATCCAACAGGGCAGGGCCATGGATACCTCCGTGTTCTCCTTTTCGGTGCCTGCAGCTTCTTTGTACTCGTTTGAGGTAGTATGCGTCATGTGCTGGGTCCTTATCTACAACAAAATAGTTGTACCGACAATGGGTGGTGTACCATTTTCCCAGCTACAAAGAATCGGCATTGGCCGGTTCTTGATTCTTCTGGCAATGTCAGCTGCTGCAGTTTTGGAGATGGTGCGGTTGAAGAGGTTTAGAGACACCGGTACACTGCTAAATATCTCATGGCAGCTGCCACAGTATTTTATTGTGGCAGGGTCGGAATTTTTTAGCCTCATCACGCAACTGGAGTTCTTCCATGGGCAGGCGCCAGATGCGATGAAGAACGTTTGTACAGCATTCGCGTTGCTGTGCATTGCGCTCGGTAACTATTTAAGTTCATTTATCATTACCATGGTGGCATTTGTGACTACCAAGGAAGGCAGTCCTGGGTGGCTGCCGAATGATTTGAATATCGGGCACATGGATTACTACTTTTGGATGATGGCTGCTATGTCAGGCCTGAATTTTGTTTTGTACATAGTCTTCGCTAGGAAATACAAGCTAAAGGAGGCCATCTTATCAAATTAATCTTTTGTACCGTCGTACTTGCGTTTACTTGCTCTTCTATTTTACTAAAACAAAGAGCAAGTAAATGCATGTATGACGAAGGTTTAAATTGTAATTTTTAGGAGCACAAGCAACCGGCAAACTGTAAATTTGGCACAAACGATAATGTGGAATGAATGATTAAAATTATTTCAAAATATGTTGTGATGAATTATGATTTCAGGGACGGATTTATTTGGTTTTATCCGTTACTCATTGTTTTCTTGAGGTTACAGGTTAGGTGATCCGTTACTCGTCAAGATGCAACCTCTCAGCTGATGTCCATAGTATGGAAAACATATAGCACACTGGAAACATTTCATGGATGCGGTATTTAGGTAATCCATTTCTTAAAATGTGACCCATGATTTACCATGAACCGCAATGTGGTTAGTTTATTTATAGAGTATCAGCTGGTATATAGTAAATAACATTATTACTTTTTTTTACTTCTATATCTATGTTGAGGAGGGATCCAATAACTATAGACTTTGGTGACCATGGTGACCATCTCACTATTTATATATAAATTGACAAATCTAAACCGTTAGATGTATTCTAAATCATCTAAATAATATATACACAAAAAATGATAAAGTTTTAACATCGTTACATTAGTCATCAAGAGAGGAGAAAAAATCATAAAATTTGAACCGTCGACTTTTGTTAATGCTTGATACATATGTAAATAAAATCAAAATGATATAATTTTTTGTATACACATAAAACATGATATATACAACACATTCTATCAATTAGTTTTGTCATTTAACAGTTTAAATTGTAGTTATTTAAGATTTAATTTCTCGGTCACCGATTGGTCACCAAAATCATGGTTACTTGATCCCTCCTCATCTATGTTTACCGCAAACTATAAACAGTCTTGTTTAGTACCTCCTACCTTCCTATGCTATCACCAACATAGTGTTTGCAAAATCTTGTATAACGCTGCTATTTGGTGTTATGAAATCTAATCCAGTAATAATTACAGTGCAAATTGACGATAAGCAGACGATAATAAATGCAGATCATCATTTACAAAAATTTGATTCTTTTCTTTTTTTTTTTTTACCACTTTTTAATTTAATGAAAATCACCAATCAGAATCATCACTACGCCGAGAGGAACTCAAATCACCACCCAGTCTCTTGCTCATACTGCTTCTCTGCACACATCTAACAAGTGATTGCACCACCTCTGACATAGTTGGCCTAAACTCTGGTTCTGTCTGCATTAGGAGAAAAAACACGGAAAAATAAAAGGTTTTTAATATGAGTAGGGATTAGATAACCACAAAATTTGGTGACACTAATATTACCACGAAGCATATAAATTCACAAAAAATCATAAAAATAGAAAATCTTTTACAAATATATTCATTTACTTATAGATTGAATGCATTTCAAGTTTCATTCAATTTGAGTGGCATTTGATGCTTCATCGAGAACCATTAAATTTAGACCGTTATAATTATCATATAAACATGATGTTTTCCGATGAAATACCAAATAACACTCAAATTGTATGAAATTTGAAATACACTCATTCTATAAGCAAATGAATATATTTGTAAAAGATTTTCTATTTTTATGATTTTTTTGTGAATTTATATGCTTTGTGGTAATAGTAATGTCACCGAAAGTTGTGATTATCCGACCTGAAAAACCTTTATTAACGTCAACGAGTATGTAATGGACTGAAATTGTTATTTCTTATAATAAATTTTTAATATGTTATGAACTTTATAGTGAGGAAATTGATATGGGTCTTAAATTTTAATGGGTTGAGACATTAACGTCAACAAGCATTAACGTAAATCAACGGTTGTGATCTATCTAAGAAAATAATCGACGGCTTAGGTTTTTTATTTGGGAAGATAGCCTTTTCATGTCATTTTTTTCCGATATGCTTTTATATACAGTAAGGATCATTGATATGCCATACTAGCAAAGAAATGAACTGAATGAGTGATGGCTTGAGTAAACTCTTCAAATATGAAGGGAAAATGGGCATTTTTGGAACTTTTTTAAAACAACATAAAAGGGTTTTCTTAAAATTTAGCAAACTGTCTTCATGACCTCACAAACTTCCCACTGCTGGTAAATATCAGTAAACATGCTACAGACTCGGTATGTCGAAGATGTTTACCTGGACACACAGAGCAATGACATCGGCAAACCGGGAGACGGACTTGGGCGGATAGAGACCGCGTAGAGATGGATCGACCATCTGCGACAATTCATCGACGTCATGCAAACGTTGCGTTGCCCATTTTGCCAGCAACTGTTCTTCAGCTGGTCTTGAACTACATAAACCAACACAAGCATTGATACATTATATATACTGAAATTGAAACCTTAAACTCATTTCCAAAACTTAAAAATATACCTTAAAAATCAGGAGTATGTTAGACATGTATACACAGCATATGCAGGTAAACAATTTTAATTATTTTGTGTGCACAAGATTTTTAATATAATATATATTACTTCTTTGTTTTGCTAACAAATTCATCTTTTGTTCCATGTTGCATGGGCTCAGTATCTGGTGAGATCCAAAACCGATCTCAGTGCCCTGAGATCCCGATCCGATGGTTCTTAGGGTCCGTACCTGCTGAGTCCGGATCTCAAGGTCCCTGAGAACCGTCGGATTGGGATCTCAGGACCCTGAGATCGGTTTTGGATCTCAGCGGATACCAATGCATGTTGCATGAGCTCAGAAGATTTATCTGCTTACTTATCATAAGGTTTGCGGCCGGTTAAGATCTCCAACATTACGATCCCGAAACTGTAGACATCACTCTTCAGAGTATAGGCAGATGGCACAACACATTCTGGAGCTCCATAACCTGGACCTAGATTCTCACTTGTGTCCTGGCATAGATACAGATGAAGAAATTTTATCTTTTTACCTTATTATAGCACTGCATTGCATAAATTAACCACCCAGAAGAAGTTTTTTTTTTTTTTTTTGAGATCAAAATGAGGGTCAAGCCACTCAAATTTAAATGTATATAAAGACTGGGTTTCGAACCTGCGACCTCCCACACAGAGAGCGTTGCTCATAGCCACTAGACTCTGGTTCTTAACTACCCAGAAAAAGTTGCTGAGAGGGAAAGTACCAGGATACATTACAATAGAAAAACCTAGAGGTGGCAAAATCTGATCTGACCCGACTCGTGTTTTAGGGAAAGTCAAAATTTGATCCAAACCCGACCCGTGTTTTAGGGTAATTCAAACTGACCTGAACCCGACCCAACCCGACCTGTGTTTTAAGGAAAAGTCAAACTGACCCGAACCCGAACGACCCGAAACCCGAGATGACCCGGGAATAAAGGTGCAAAATATGATCAGACCCGAAAAACCTGCCCGACCCGTCCCGAAAAATGCCGACAAATGTCAACCCGATACCCTACCCTACCCTACCCGACAATCTGCCACCTCCAGAAAAACCTTAACCATCGCATTCAAGCTAAGATTTTGTAAAACTATCAGTACATCCACTTTTTAACTCAATTTTTCTTTTCTATACCATAAGTACCTTTCTTTTTTATTTTTTAGTCGAGACAAATGTGGTTTATATGAGATTCCTCGTGTCCAAAAATTATAATTACAGGTTTAATTAGGCTTCGCTTTTTCCCAAAAGAGAACCTTTAACATGAATATTCAGTGAGTACAAAATAGGATCTTTTCTGTCTACCAGAAAAGCCAGCATTGCAGTGCAAATCAAAATATAACTGTGAAATATGGAACTCTAAGTTTTTATTCTGTTATCAATGTACCAGAGTGTTGGTATACGATATGGATAAAAGCTTTTAGGATGTAATTTCAAATTCAGGTTTCAATTAAACCGGTGGAGTATTCAACTTAAAAAAAAAAAAAAAAAACTGTGAATTATGATACCTCATAGAAAGCTGCAAGACCGCAGTCTGCCAGGTGGGGGTTGAGCTCCGAATCGAGTAGGATATTCGATGATTTTATGTTCATGTGGATTACTGATGGTGAGCACACTTCATGCAGGTATCTAAACAAAATAATAGCAATAAACAGCAACATTAATAATGTAACAACAACAAGGTAAGAACAGACTGAAAGAACAACTAAAAATAGAATGGTTTACTCTAAAGCGCGGGCTGTCCCGAGGGCGATTCGAACCCGAGTGTCCCAAGTAAGAGGCTTGCTATAATCATCGGAAACGTGCAGGTAATCATGGAGGGAGCCGTTCCTCTGAAACTCGTACACCAGTAGGTGGTAACCTGGTTCGGAGCAGTACCCGACAAGCTCTAAGAGGTTCGGATGGTGCAGCTTGGTGATGTCCGAGACTACCTCCATGAACTCGTACAAGCTACCCCGTGCAAAGTTCATCGTGTCGATTTTCTTCACCGCCAACAGCTGACACAAGATTTGGACATGTTAAACCTTTTTGGAGCTTCCTTGTTTGCAATCGATGCGATTGAGCCTATGTCTAAACCAAAAGATAGGCAAGTTTCTGTCTACCTAAAGGTATTATTATGCCACGAATATAATTAAGGTGTTTTACAAAGTTGAGACATTTTTTGTTTTGCGTTCAAATCTCATTCTCCAAAGGTCAAATGACCAATCTAATTTGCTAAACACAATCTACATATTAAACATGCAAAATACCAAATTTTATAATTTTATAATTTTTTAGCTATTTTTTTTTTATTTTTGAAAGATTGACACTTTTTGACATCATTATTTTATTATTATTTCTGGGTCATCTTTCTAAAAATCTTAAAAAATAGTTAGAAAATTCTAAAAAAAATAAAACTTGGTATCCCATCATATTTCAATGTTTAGAATATATTGGTTCAATTAGATTTGATGTTCGAGTTTTCGTTTGTGAGATTTTGAAAATGCAAAGCAAAAAAAACCCCTAACATGTCCCATTATGCCACTTTAAGTAGCAATTACAGTTATTATATGTCAAAATGCACACAAGGAAATTTATATACCAGAGACAAGGAAATTTTTATATACCCTTCCATCCTCAAATTTGGCCTTGAAGACGCGGCCAATGGTTCCTTGGCCGACGAGCCTGGTTGAGCTGAAGCTTGCTGTTGCCAGCTGAAGATCTGACAGAGGATACGATGTGGCCGTGATTGGTTCAGTGCTCCTCTTGGAGTGGTACTTGACAGCAAACTCGCTGATACTCGCATCAGTTGAGGACCGGCGTGGATCAATTGGCGGTGGCTTTATCATGCCAAAGGAAGAGGAAGATTGCAACGGTTTCATGTCTATTACTGCAGAAGAAACACACATGTTTTCGAATAAATAACACAAGTACCCAAATCAGGCAATAATGGTGAAGGATGACAGGTAATTGCGGAGTTTAGGTTACTATTGATAATGAAATAGGATCGGTATCGGCTGCTTTACTGAGAAGAAAAGCACACCCTGCTTTTCCAATCGGATGGTCGGGATTGGTTGCTGCATTGATCTCAAAGTACTTCAGTTTTTACTGCACGGATCTCAAAGTACTTCGGTGTTTCCCAACCGTCGGATTTTAGAAAAGCAGGGTGTGCTTTTCTTTTTAGAAAAGCGGCGGATACCGATCCAATGAAAAAGGGTTGCAACACAAATTACAGATGCACAGCAGACGATTTGATTGTAATAAGAGAGAGAAAAGTGCCTTTAGAGTTGTCAACAAGAGGGGCGAAGGCGCGGTTATTGTTGATCTGATCATCCATGTAATCCGACCGCCCATCCAGATAATGCGAGGAAGAAGACTTCTTTTTGCTAACCAGGGAAAGCAAAAGCACCAAGAGTGCCAGTGCAGCTATCACAATCAGAGAGATCGCTATGACGTTCACCTTCGAGAACCCACCGCTGGAACCACCGTCTCCCGAACCGAGGCTGCTGCTCGATGCCTTCTCCATGCCATTCGGTGCTGTGCCAGTTGACCACGGATTCCCCCCGAGCCTTCAAAAATTGACATCGGTTCCATTTATTCGGGCAACTTCAGTATATTTTTTCATAGTCATTGGGCATTTTTTATGCATCAAATTTCTGAAAAAAATAAGGTATAAAACAAGACTTACTCTATGCTATCTGCACTATTGAGCTTCTGCGGAATATACCCAGTTAACCGATTGTTCGCCAAGTTCCTAATATCACACAAACGAAAAAAAGATTGCTTGTTAAAAGGTTGTATAAAGAAAGTCTGAGCATGTCTATGTGATAACAGTAACAGCTTTTAGCCGTCCGAACCGGTTCGCTATTATATATAACTTACAGATCATCAAGAGGAAGGTTGCCAAGAATGTTGATGGTACCACTGAATTGATTGTTCTGTAGATACCTAAAGAGCACCATAAAAATCCTTAAAAAAAATTAAACAATGATCTATCAAAATTAAAGAAAAGGAGTACAATGGCCCTCATTTGGATCATTTAAAAACAATGGAACTCATATTTTTGCAATAATGTCTGGTTTTATTTGAACTATAACCAAAAAAAAAGGTCAAAGAATGAGAAACTTACAATGTCTTTAGGCTTGTTAAGTACTTGAAGGTCTGAGGAAGATTACCTGAGAAGCGGTTGAATGAGAGATCCCTGATTTTACACAAATTAATATTATCTAGGACAGATATCAAGTATTTTATTGGATATCCAAATTTGCTAGGAGGACAGAACTTAGTTCTGAATTGTATCATCTGGTTCACTATTTGCATATTAAAGGGTATTTTCAAGATTTATAGAAACCCAACAAAATATGATGTTTTGAAACCCATTTGCATTACTAATTTATAACTCAAGTTCAAGATTGGTACAAACATTTGACCAATAGAGCAAATATACACTTACAAAGTGGAGAGTTTTGAGAGTTTGTTAAACATATCAGTCAATTGCCCACTCAGCTGGTTATTTGCAAGGTTCCTGCAAAAGTAATCAATTCCAAGTTCTTAATTAACACCACTTTACCCAAAAAAATAATGAGAAATATATAAAATATGCCTACTCTTGTTTTTTTTTTTTTTTTACAAAGTAATCAAATTCAGATTCTTAACTAAAATAAAAAAAAAATTAGTTGATTACAATGAGGCTTGAGTTTCTTCAAAAAAATCGGCTATTTTTGCAACATCTTGATATTTAACAATATTAACTAGCTCCAATGGAGTCTCTTTGTAAATTTTTCATAAAATGTTTTTTTTTCCCTCATAAAATGGGCTAATTTGCATATTTTCTCAGTGAGAAAATGTTCTTACAAGTTCTTGAGGTCAGACATCTGTGAAATCGAATATGGTACTCCTCCGGTGAATTGGTTCCTTTGAAGGTTTCTGCATTTGCATGTAGCTCAGCATTCAAATATAAAACTCTATGAAAGAATAGAACTTTACTAAGGAGATCTAAAACATAGAAAGTTGTATTGACACTTTCAAATTCCTTTATGTATGTTTGCTGATATGCAAGAATTTTGGTGCTTTAATAAAAATCCCCATGTGTATAATTTGTGGATGTGCAAGGACATTAAATTGGAATTTTACATTTTATTCGTTTTCAGACTCAAATCCCCTAATTATTTAATAGGGCTAAAAATTTCTTCCTGTGTACTAACTTCTATCTTGTTCTTTTTGGCAAATAGTGCATGCTTGTCATGTTTGTTGTTTATAGAGAAACATTTTGCGTCCACTGAAAAACTGTCCATACATCCATAGATATATACGGAATGTAACAGATACATCCCAAAATGTAAACTATAGATGCTATGGATGGTTTTTCTATGGATGCTAGGTATTACTTACAGCTGAACCACATTCGGAGGAAGCTGGTAAGGTATATCCCCTTTCAGGTTGTTCTTGCTGACATCGCTGTACTAAGAGAAACCGAAGGAAATGAAATACAATGCTTACATACATATCAAAGTTATCAGAGCGAGAAATCAAAAAAGCTACTCACAATTTAGTTACTGATGTCAGACTCGATAGCTGGTACCCGAGCTGACCGTTCAGACCAAGTCCTGATATATCTCTGATCACATGTCGAAAGAAGAATTTCGTAAGCCACTTTGCATTAGCAATGGATTTGATCGATTTGCTCTGAAGTTTTGGGGAAAGAAATCTCTTGTTGTCGGAACTTCTTCACAGGAACTTTGGAAGATCATAGTTTCTAAAGAGAAACATCTTGCATCCATTGAAAAACCGTCCATACATCCATAGACGTATACCGAATATAACAGATATATTTCGGAATGTAACAGATACATCCTGAAATGTAACCTATGGACTCTATGGACGATTTTTCTATGGACGCTAGGTATTACTCGTTTCTAAATACATTTACAAAAGGTCCATAAACATTTCAGCTTTACTTTTTCTGCCTTTAACTTTGATTCAGTAAGCATCTAATTAAGTTCCGTAAAATTATTCCCGAAAAGCCCCAAACAACAAAGAAGACGTAAAAACTAAAAAGAAAGTACATCTCAGTAACAGATGAGCCGTCACAAGTGATCCCCTTCCAACCATCCCCGCACGGGTCGCCGCCGCTCCCGCTCCACCCCGTCAACTGCGACGGATTGCTCATGCTACTGTACATCACATTCAGCGCAGATACTGCACGCACAGGTAATTAAAAGATTTCATGTTTATTTTTTCTTAATCATACATATCGTAACCGACAAAAAAATGCGACACAAAATCAATCCCAAATAGAAAGAACAGGCATGCACCGACCATCCGGCTGATCGGTCTTCGCAACGACGACCGGCGAAAGGGCCAGCTGAGAAAGAGATACAAGGATGGCAATCGCGGCGGCGGGAACCAGGGCTCCCGGTAGATCCATGGTATCTGAAGCCGTCAAGCCGTAGATCTGTGAGAAACCCGGACGATGGGCGTGAAAAGGAATGTTAATTTCCTCTTACTTACTCCCTTTCTTTTTTTTTTGGTTTTTTTTTCTGAGGAGCTGGCGGATTCTCTGTCCATGGGGGAGAAGATGTGCGCGCTGCTGCCTGCCTGCCTGGAAAGCTGGAGAGGCATTGGATGGTCGGGTTTTCCAAATTTAGACTTCGGAGGTGGTGGATGGAGGTGCCGTGGAGTGGATCACAACTGACTGACGGAGCGAGAAGAGGCGGGAGATGGATGGATGGATGGATGGTTCCAACGGTTGGGAAGCCCGCGGAATTATGGTGCAACGAGGGTTGGCAACAGTATTTAAATATGTTATTATTATAGTAGTAGTAGTGCTAGTGCCATGATTGTTTGGAAACATATTTAAGCATGTTTTATGCAGGTATTTATAGTGCAAAATTATGGAAAAATAATATTTTGGGCGTGTTCGGTTTGAGTAATTCTTTTATGTGGGAATAGGAATTAGTGAATTACTTAAGATTGGAGATAGGATCCGAATTTAAATCTCAAGGAATTTCATCCGGACTTGCGAGTAAAAAAAATGACATCGACTGTATTAGTGTTCTTCACGTTAAAGAGTCAATATTCATATCAACTTATTTGGTATTCGAGTTATTAAGTGTAATATATACAATACACTATATAAAATAAAGAGTTGGATTACGGTGTTATATATAGCAAAACGACGTTTTTGTTATGTGCTCGTATCTCAACAATCGTAACTCGGATGGCCGATCCGATTCGACTAGTGCGTTCTTCATATTGAAATCTCATAGGATACTATTTTTTTCTATTTTTGGAGATTGCTAACTATTTTTAACGATTTTTGAAAGATGGACAGAAAATAATAATAAGATAATCTATTTGAAACTCATATTCAGGTTGTTTTTTCAAAAATCTTTAAAAATAGTTAGCAATCTCCAAAAATAGTAAAAATTAGTACCAATGAGTTTCGATATGTAGAATGCACCGGTCGAATCGGATCGGCCATCCGAGTTACGATTGTAGAGATACGAGCGCATAGCAAAAACGTCGTTTTGCTATGCATAACACTGTAACCCAACTCATAAAATAAATAGTATATTGAAGTCATTAATTTAAGAGAAAAAGTATCGCTCCCCGTGATCCAATCCTCCGTAATATCCCCCAAGAGTTAAACTCCTACCTCCTCTTTCTCACTTTCCTCATTTTGCTCCAATATCCTCATTTATTTTTCTCTTTTGCTCCGATCTCTCCCACGTCTCAAGTTTATTTCTCTTCCAATGATCGTGATTCCGGCTGCACCTTCGGACGATCGCGATCTCGGCCGCGCCTTCCGACGATCGCGATCCTGGCCGCGCCTTTCGACGATCGCGATCCTGGCCGCGCCTTCCGACGATGGCGATCCTGGCCGCGCCTTCGACGATCTCGATCCCCGCCGCGCCTTCGGACCATCGCGATCCCGGCCGCACCTTCGGACGATCGCGATCCGGGCCGCCCCTTCCGAAGTCGTGATCGCCGATGCCCATGGAGATGGGAAATGTGTTACTTTTCATTTCTACAAAAACACTTCTCATTTCTACAAAAACACTTCTCATTTTTACATAAACACTTTTCAATTATACATAAACACTTTTTCATTTCTACATAAACTCTTTTCATTTCTACGTAAACACTTCTCATTTCTACATAAACACTTTTCAATTGTACATAAACACTATTTTGTTTTATCTAAGCACTTTTCAAATCTATATAAACATTTTTTGGGGGAAAACCAGTGACTATTTCTGTGGACCAAGTGGGTGTGTCAACAAATAGATTTTAGTTGCACATAAACACTTTTCAATTATACATAAACACTTTTTAGTTTTATCTAAGCACTTTTCGAAGCTATATAAATACTTTTGGGGAAAAGTGGTGACTATTTCTGTGGGCTTGTCAACGCGCCTCTGAAAGCCTGCCATCTCGCTGAAAGTCGCTAGTGGACAGACTGACAATACTTTTAATGCGTTTTCAGTTTTTGGCAAGTTCGGACTACGAGCTGGACTGTCTTTTAGCCAAAAACGAAAAGTTAGTTTGGGGGATTTAGTTTGGGATACTGTTAGTCTCGTCCTTAATTTAAAGAGGAGGGATCCATTGATAACCCTTAACTTGACAATCTTGACAATCTGATATTTCAAGAATTTGTAAAAAAATCATATAAATTCTCAAAAATATAAAAAAGTTCACAGAATTATTTCTTGACTTGTAGATTGATTATGTTTTCATTTATATTCAATTTAAGTTATATTTGATAGCCCTTCAAAGATCCGTTAAATTACAACCGTTAAAAAATACATAAAATTTTGATAAGCCATCAAACGATGTTCAAATTGATTGAAATTTGAAATGCTATCGATCTACAAGTTAACCAATGCATCCATAAGTCTTTTTTTCAATTTTAAGATTTTTTATAAATTTTTCAAACCACAATTGTCATGATTATCAAAACTACCATTGTCAATGGGTCCCTTTAATATTTGAATACTAATATCACTTTCAAATACAATCGGTATCAATTTAGATATCATTTTTTGTTTATCTCTCTAACATTTTTCTTTAATTATTTCCTACTCATTTTGTAAGAGGCGTATAATCATGATCTTTTTGTTAGGGAAGCCGATGGTCAATTTTGGCTGCTGATTCTTTTTAAAAACCAAAAGAAGAAAAGAGAAGAAAATGGAACGAGAATATGGTCAATCCTCAAGTTGCAGTACCAGTTCAACATCCGTCCGCTGTCTTTTTTTTTTTTTTTTTTTTTTTTTTTTTGAGGAACGCAAACATGAACCAATGCATAAAACCATCAAGGTATTATTATCTAATAAATGCAATAGGAAGAAAAGAAAAGAAAAGAAAAGAAAAATAACAAGAACTTATTGATCTGCATCCAGCTTGCATTTTTACATAAGAAATGCTTTCCTTCATTTTATTTTTTCATTTTTTTTTATTTTTCATTTTTTTTCTATTTTAATCATTTTTTTTTTCTTTTTCAGCATAAAACTGCAGCTAACCTTTAGGCCAGCCACTACAGAAAGCATAAAAATACAATAAACAAAAATGAAAATAAAAAAACAAAGAAAGAAATAAAGCCAGCTAATGAGCATCAGAGATCGGCCCCACCAAAATGAAATTAAAGGGAAACAGAAAATAAATCTCTATCCTATTTGCTTTCTGCTAAATCTTCAGTCTTAGAAAGCACAGCAGATGATTTATCCTTAGGCACACCAAGATCGGTACTTTTATTCTCTTCAACACGCACGGCACGAGCAAAACTCTTAGAGAGTTGGCCAATCAAGTTGCCATCGGGTACAGAAGTGGGTTTGATACCCGAATGATCCACAATACTTCCTGGTTTTTGAATTGGTGGTTGCTGCTGCGGAATTTGTTGCGGCGCGTGATGGTGCTGTAACTGGTGCGCACGGTTCTCTTGCATAAGCTTCTCTCGCTTCTCATAATATTCAAAGTCTTCAAGTAAGTGAGTCTCTGCCTCATGGTTCTTAAATATGGTGAGCATCTCGATACCCTGCTCCAGCTTGACCTATAAATATATTATTTATATCATTAGTAATGTCCTGCTAGTTTGGATTAATGTACTATTTGCTTCTATAAAGATATTACATTATGAACTTCCTCATTTCAGATTCCTTCCCATCTCACCTCTGAATTCATATTACCATAAGAAAGTATATTTTTAGAGGATTAGGTGATTTCTTTCCACTTACCGCATCAGGCATTTCTTTTTTTGTTATATAGATGCATTATTATGTTCCTTGGCATTTGATGCATTACTTATCTATTCCTTAATTTAACCAAATACAGGAGGGTATCTTATTAATTTAAGTAAGGAAAAGAAGAAGTTACAACATATAGTACTAATATATTGTATTGAGTTATTCTTTGAGTTAAACTTCAACATAGTGATCATAAGCATAACAGTAAAGACTTGTATCAAAAGGGGGATCAAGTAGATATTGACGAAAAAAAAAAGTGCATTGGGTTATTTTCAAAAGATGAACTTTTAGCGAAGAATACGGAAAAATAAGGTCCATTGATGACAGCAAAACAAAAAAAAGGTACCTCTTGAGTGTCCCGGCTGTTAGTAACAGGTTTGTTGTCATTGTTCTCAAGGATTATGTGCCTGAAGAGATTATTAGGAACATCTTTGACAAAGTGCCACTTGACAGGGAACTGCCCTGTCCACTTGTCCTGCTGCCAGTAATTCACACTTTTCTCGAAATCCACCGGGCCCACCATCTCTGCCACTCCACAGAACTGTGAGCTTGCATTCACCTGTCATTCCAGAGCAATATTTTCATTTTAACACACTTTTCATCTCAAATTTAGGAGTTGACAAAGAACAAGACTGCGATCATTATTACCGAGAAAAGGAGAAAAACCGGGCATGGCTCCTCCTTTGCTTTGGCTTCATGATAAGCAGCGTCAAGCTTTTTGTTCCCATTTATAGTGCTAGCCCAAACACTGTATTTGATGCTCTTGTGCACATTATCTTCGCTGTACGACTTTATTATAAAGAACTTTGCATCTTTATACTCGGTTGGGAATTCTGGGCTGTTATAGGTCTCACCGTTTGGCCCCTTCAAAATCCCCACTACCTTCTCTTTATCATCATTGTTGCTTGCCTTTTCATCTGATTCAGCTTCTTGCTTCTTGGTTCTAGTGGAACGTGGGCCTCGGTTTTGCTCAGTCAGGAAATCAAGGGATGATCCATTGCAGCTGCAAATTAGCGCATTGCCTTTGGGGCCACCAGGACCACCTCTTCTTCGGTTCTTGTCCATGGTGAAGAACCCGCTGCCCCTGTTACTGTTAGTGGTTGAATTTGCAACAGGGCCACTATAATTGGTATAGTTACCAAAGTTGTGATAAGGTTGGTAACCACGGTCATAGGAATTGTTGGAGAAGCCAAAGCCATAGTAGGGCTTTTGGTGTGTTTGAGTGACCTGCATAATTAACAAAACAATTGGAGGTTACTCGGGTCAATTGGTAATTAATGCGTAGATAATAGTTCCAGGCCATTTTTATTTTCTATTCCAGATAGTATTTGCTCTGTTGGTTAATATTTTGTACTGGACCTTGCTGTTATAGACAGTACAAATGTTCGACATGCCTTCAGTTAAGGAAACACAAAAAGACAATGTCCAGCAAAAAACAAAATAGCAGGATTCACTAGCTCTATATTTCCAAAGAGAGGAGATAAGAGTACCATTCCAGGTACACTGGTTTGAGCAAAGGAGTTGTGCATCGGAATAGGCTGCGGAGAAGCAACTGGAGATGGCAACATAGTCATAGAGCTCCCATCTGGCTGCTTCGACCAATCTGACCAAAATATCCCCCAAGAAAAGGAAATGTCAGCATGAACCAAATAAAGATAAATAAAACTGTTCATAATGTCATCAGAAGTCAGATTTCAGTACTACTTGAACCAGGATACTGTTACAAATTAACAGACACAATGGTTTTGTTACACAACCAAGCACCGATATAGTCATAATACTTCAAATTTGTTGATCAGAAAAACAGTGCTAAACTGAAGAATTAAGTCTAGCTTAAGTTATGATTTTTACAATTCAACAATAGGTTCAGGAGCATGCTTACAGAAAACAATACCCCCCCTGCCTCTCACCAAATCCCCCCACCCCCACCCCACCACCACCACCTATTCCTTAAGGACCCTGAGAACAAAAAGAAAAGTTGTCCAATCTTACCTCTACCGAATAACATATCAGTGGGAAGGAAGCTGCCTTGGCCGGTGGCATCAATGGGCCCAATTGAATTTGGGTCCATCTGAGAGATCACATGATTTGGAGTGGGAGAGTACGGGCTCGGTTGCTGCTGGTAATATGGGCCCGAGCCTGAGAAAGGGAAGTGCTGAGGCGTGTAGAATTGTCCATCACCGGTAACAGTTGGCAGAGGTGTCGCTGCTGGAGAGTATGGTCCGTAAGGAATTTGTGGATTATATCCATATGCATGGAACATCACTGATGGATCTTCATTGTATACCATCTTTTTTAAGATAAAACAAAGAAATTAATTAATGGTCTAGTTTCCTATGAGATAGTGAGAACTCTTTAAAAATTAGTATATTTTCCCATGAACTAAATTTTTCCTGATACAGCAGATATATTTATACTTACTTTGTAATTGATAAATGTATATTTAAGAATATTGAACTACAGACAAAAGAAAATGCACTGTACTTTGGTAGCATATCATCATAAACATAAATGGGGTTCAAAATTCTAGAAATGGTAGAATAAAAATACTCACAGCTGAACCAACATCCAAGCCATCCAAATTGACGTAATGAGGATATTCTTCCCAATCACCGCTTGCATTCTCGTATCCTGAGGAAATATCAAAAAGTCAATATAATATTAATAGGCCACCTCGTCCGACTTTTCCAAAAGCAAGTCCGAAATTGTCATTGCAGAAATATCAATTGTAGAGGGCTTTTAGAAAATAAAGTTTGAATTCTCACCCCCATAGTAGATTGTTTGGCCTTGTGGAGAATACAAGTTAGGTGTATATGGGAAACTACGATCTGCACCACTGCCAACAGCAGTGCTGACTTGGATCTGCACTGGTCGATTGGGGCCAGTTGAATTCAGTGAAACACCAGGTGGTCCTATCACCTTCTCATCTTTAATTGGAATCGACTGATTATACATAAAACACGTATATATTAGAACAAATATACAATAGCATGTCACTTTATAAAATTCAAGAAGTCCCCACCTAACAATAAAACTAAAAGAGTTGCATATTATTGGATTTAAGGCAGAACACACCACATAGTGGTTTACTTTGGCCAAAATATAAATAAATTGAGTAAAACCAATGCTTGATTATACAGCTGACGGGCCAATTTGGGGCTTCATAGGTCCTAATTGGGGTTTCGTAGCGTGTAGTTGGATTTAAGGTAGAATACCAGTGGCTTTGGCAAACTAATTAACAGATACAAATGAGTCACATCAATGCCTAATTGTACAGCTGGTAAGCTAATTTAAGGCTTCATTGGTCCCAGTTGGGGCTTAGTTATTATACAATAAACAGGTACCATACTATTCTTGTACTGTGACTGCCAACTGAAATTGCAGTACTCTCTCTATTTCACATCGTATGAACAAACAGGACCTTCTTGTAAATTGTAAAATCAAGCTGTTAAAATGCAAATTTAACGAACCTGATCCTTTGAGGCATCTGAGTTGGTAGGTTTCTGATCCGTATCCGACGGTTGGAGAGTCTCCATTGAACCTGAAAAACAAAAAACAAACAAATCAATATCACAAGTGATCTTTTTGGAACAAAAACACAACTTTTTTTTTATAATTACTGATCCAGAGGTATTGATTACGATTCACAAAACAGATCTAATTAATCTGAGCAAGCATATGATCCAGCTGAGATTTAAACCACCATACTGACAACCGATATCTGGATCTACAGAAGGCCACTGAATTCCGCGGATTCAACAATTACAAATCACAAACTACTCAACAGGATCAAATCACATCTGAATCATCAGAATTCGCGGCAGCCGGGAGCTGGATCTGACAGAATTCACCCTAAAAATCGCCAAATCACCGTCCAAATCAACCGAACGCATCAATTACGACCGGCGGGCACGTAAATCCCCCAATCACGATTCACGACATTCAAACACGATAATTAAAGACCTCAGCGAGTGATCAATTGCGCAACGCACAGATAAAGAGTAAAAACAAACAAACAATCAATCAATTCGAAAAGAAAAAAAGAGAAAGATAAAAAAGATGGAACTGTGCGTACCGATTGGATCGGTGGAGGTGAGGTCCGTTGACATGATCCGGATCTATTTTGAAGTCTACGCCTACGGAAAAAGGGGGGTGTAGAATAACAAAGAGAGGGAGGGATACAGATGTTCAAAAGGGATAAGGGATACAATACAAATTCTGGTGTGATAATAATACTACGCGAGTTTTAATGATTGGAGCGAGCGGCGCTGCGAATTGGATCTCTGATCTGCGCGAGAGAGGGGGGGGGGGGGGGGGGGGGAAAGAGGTGGAGAAGAGTCTTCCTTCTCTTCTGGATTTCGGAGAGAGAGAAAGATCAAAGATGCGCTAGAATTAGAAATTTAACATGATGATGTTTAGACGAATAACCCCAAATCTAAGGCCACCCCTGCTGCGGGTGCTTATCCTCTGCCGCGCAGTATTTTACTGCGCAACGAATCAACGATAATGACCACAGGGAGACTTTCCAAGATCTGGTTGCACGAATCTCAAAGCAGATCCAACAGTTGAATCTCTGCGCAGTAAGTTCCTGCGCAGCAGAGGATATGAACTGCTGCAGCAGCCCTGCTGCAGTGCTGCCTGCCTGCCTGAGTGCTCATCCTCTGCTGCGCAGTATTCCACTGCGCAGCGAATCAACGATGAGGATTGGAAGGGGACATTTCTTCAGATTGAGTTGCACGAATCTCAAAGCATATCCAACGGTTGAAGAGCTGCGCAGCAGAGGATTGTGAATTGGCCCTGCCTGGAGCTCTGTTATAGTGTTACGCATCCGATCCAATACTCTCATGCCCTGCGATCCGCTTAATAGGTGCGGAAGAAAAGTCCTCTGTGAAAATGACCCGCCTCACGGAGGGGGGCATGGGAGTTGGTGGGGGGGGGAATGGGAATGCGGAAGGGATGAATGAATATGGATTACGGAGAGTTTCCTTTCCTTTTTCGCTTTTTGATATGTAAATTGCGAGTTTGACCTCGTAACTTACTCCATTTTGAGTTGCGACTCACCCAAGTAAGGAACCACCGCCCCCTGTGGCTCACGCGCTGCCGCGATCTGTGTAGCGGGTTTCCTGCTTTTACGATCTGTAATGAATTATGATGGCCGTTGTTGCGGCGTTGCCAAATTAAGGATGTAAATAAATAATTCGAATGGGAGGTTTTAGAACGTTAGTTATTACAGGTTTACAACTCATCTTCCAATGTTAGGATGTGTGAAGGAATTTGGCACCGGAATAATATGCGGCAGAGAAAAATAATGTAATAAACACAATTTTCTGCATTGGAATCAAATGAATGGTGCTTCCGTTGGTTGATTGAATTGGATTACATTTCTTACTTACGGGATATGTTTATGGAATTTTTGAGGGAAAAAAAATGTCATCTTACTGAATCTTGCACCATTTAAAATTAAAAATTCGCTTTAAGAATTCAGCAAGTAATGTTGTTCTAGAAAAGATGCACATCAATTCATGTTGTTCAGTATAATTTCTAAGTTCTAACTCTTGTAATTTAATGAGTCCTTTATAGACTATCAAATGATGCTAAATAAATAGTCAAATCGCTTGAATTATAATTAATCTATAACTCTAAAAATATAACTTTTATATATTATTTTCAGGTTTAATGAAATTTTCATTGTTAATATTATCAAATTAACTACTATCAAGTGATCACTTCCCATTCTTAAAGCTTTACAAACTGGTTTGATCCAAAGTTTATAGAATTTATGTATCATATGATATTGCGTGAAATATCATTGAAATTGCATGAAATTTGGAACATTCAATTCGTATGTTGCATTTTCCAGAGGATAAAAATTGGGCTTTGTTTTTTATGTTTTTTTTTTTTAAAGATAAAAGTGAGGGTCAAGCCATAAAAGACCCCCCTCCAGGTTTCGAACCCGCGACCTCCCACACGGAGAGCGTTGCCCTTAGCCACAAGAACAAAGGTTGGTTCTTTTGTTTTTTTTTTTTATGTTATTATCTATCAATTACAGAATCAGAATAATTTTTTTTTTTTGCCATTATCTATTTATTACATATATTGCTAGGGTAGTGATATATCATATATACATGTTTTATCTATTGCATATTATTATTATATGTCCGTATATCAATAATAGTTCCGGCACAGTGGATGCCTACAGATATATATAATACAGATGGACCACATAATAAAACCTAACTAGTGTATAAATATAACCACACACATCACACCACAAAATTTGTGTGTGGCTCTGCGATATAACAATCTATTTTTTTTTTTTACTTGAGTGATACATTAATACTTCAATTAAATTATAGCGTATCAAAGAGTCTATATACTCAAATAAATTTTATAAGAAGAGATATACTTGATACATTATTTATGACACATCGTGACAAATATTTTACTCAAACGATAATTTGTTTTAAAAAAATACAAATCATAAAAGTAAAATGGTAATTTTGTATGATATTATGGAAAAAAAAAAAACATATGCACATAACATTATTGCATTTATTGTTCGCTTAGTGAGATCAAGACATTAAAATTGAATAATTTTTTTCAATCTCAAAAATCTATTTGTGCTTATATAGATGTTAGTTTCTTTTAGAGTTTGGATATTATATTTCACAGTTAATTAAGTTTGTGATGCAGATACTTTTAGAGTAGTTATTTAATTATGTTATAATTTTGACTTCCTGAAAAGCAATAGGAAGTGGTGAATAAAAATTTCACTTTTTTCAAAAAAAAAAAACATTAAAATTGAAAACCAGATTGAAATATATTTCACCATTGATTCTTCACTACATGATCCAATACAAGTATCTTAAAAATTGACAAACTTTTTATTTTTTTTTTTAACAAATATACCATGCAAGTAGACAGGATCAAATCAACGATTAATTAGTATAATTAAAGTTAGAGGGCTAACTAAAATATTAGTGTAATAGAAAGTGATATCATGATGTGTAGAAAAAGAGTCATCATTGATCCGTTCTTAACTTTATCCACAAGGACTAAATGTTTGTCTTTTTTTTTTTATGAGTTTATATATGTTGTTAAGTAAGTGCTTGTGAAACTTGATGGAAACGTCAATGCTGACGTTTATATATGTTGTCAATTTATAAAAGACAAATGTGAACCTAAATATCCGCCTTTTTTTTTTCCTTTTTTGTTTTATCAACGTCCATAAACAATAATAATTTTTTTTTGTCATTTTATCATAAATATTATATATCTTGATCACAGCAAACAATTCATAAAAACAAACTGCAGCCAACAATAATTAATTTTAAATATTTTATGGTCTTAATTAGGTATGTTTAAATAATATTACTAATTTATTATGTATAAACATGAGCCTTAAATTGGAAAAATTATAATTAATAGGTTTTATATATATATAACGATCAATTGTTTGTAGGTGACTTCAATATATATATGTCGGCCAATATTTATATTTCTACAATCATTGAAGCAGATCGGACTATGTCATTCTATGTGCGTAAGTACAGATGTGCATTCAAAATTAATGACTAACTTAGTAATGCATAATAATAATAACGGGGGGTTATTGAAGGTGATGGTTAGCAAGCAAGTCAGCAGATACAAATCAATATCATCATCATAAATTTATTCATTAAAACAGAGACCTTAAAATGTGGACGATGGTGATGCCGGGAATCAGGAATTCAAGATCGATCATGTATTGTTTGTTCCGTGTTAAAATGAACTCCTGTTAATGTTTAACACTTCACTTGCACCGACGTACGTGTGAGTGCGTCATCGATTTGAACATGGATTTTGACAAAAATTTTAGGATTATATCTGGCGTCCTCAACAAATATAACCACATATTTATATAATTATTATATCCACCTTGTTATAACATTTAACAAGGGGTAATTTGTGAAATTGCCACATTTTAAAATTATAAATAAATTCTAAAAAATATAAAATTTGGTTCATAAGTACAATTGCATACGAAGATCATAATGAACGGTTTGGATCGACTCTTAAGTTTGTGAAATTTGAGACGTAAGCTAATCGTACGGAATAATTTGTACTATTAATAATATAATAACCTCACCTTGTTATGACAAATGTGTTCATATTTGTGTGAACATACAGATAGTTAAAACAATGACAATTGGAGATTCTCAAAAATTCAAAATTTTAATCCTGTAGTGGTGGTAGGCACTTGGCCTGTCATAATTTGTTACGGGTCCAAAACATTTCTCCTTTATTGCGGGCGGGTCCAGTGAGTCCGAAACTTATTTATTTTGGGGGCAGCAGAAAGGAAGGTGGAAGAGGAATCTCCGGCTCTGGTCCTACGATCCTATCTGCCGATCTGCTTCTATATGATTTGTTGATTTGTGTATAATTGTTGTATATATATATGCAACTTATGACTTAAATAAGAGTAGTGATGATTTGGAATAATCAATTGTCCCGTCTGATCTGATGTGCATCTTACTCACATGATCTAGACGAGGTCCAACTAGGTGAGGTAAGTCAATGATTGGACTAAGTAATCCTTTTGTTTAATAAGAATAGTGTTGTTACTTGTTATGATCTTGCATAGAGGTGACATAACCCGACCCGACCCGATATTTTTCAGAAAGTCAAACTGATCCGACCCGATCCAAGATCAAATAGCATCCAATCCAACTCAAATCAACATACGATCCAAAAAAAAAAGTAGATATTAAAATTGACCCAACCGACCCGCCATCACCCGATCCAACTTGACCCGAGATATTCAAGAAGGTCAAACTGACCCGACCCCGACCCCGACCCCGACCCGCCCGCCAGATTTGTCACCTCTAATCTTGCATGAGCATATATATCTTGCACATCAGTCAATTCAAAATGGTGTAATTGTTATGCACTCTTGCTTCTCTCCGTTGCCTCTTGTTTTATATAGATTAGTGTTTTTAATGAAATGATTCGACTTTAAATGGCAAATCGAGACCTTTGGAAATTGGAACAGATCAATGTGGTATAAAAATTGACTGTCGTTAGTTATTAGTATATTAATATTGAGGAGGGATCCATTGACAATGAGTATTTTGACAATCTTGACAATTGAACATTTCAAAAATTCCTAAAAATTTATAAAAAATCTTAAAAATGAAAAAAGATTTATGGATGCATTGTTTAACTTGTAGATTGATAGTGTTTTAAATTTCAATCAATTTGAATATCGTTTGTTAACTTATCAAAATTTTGTGTACATTTTAACGGTTGTAATTTAACGGATCTTATGAAAGCTATCAAATATCACTTAAATTGAATATAATCGGAAACATAATCAATCTCTAAGTTAAGAAATACTTCCGTGAACTTTTTTCTATTTTTGAGAATTTATATGAATATTTACAAATTTTTGAAATGCTATATTGTCAAGATTGTCAAACTACTCATTGTCAATGGATCCTTCCTCATTAATATTTGACCTTCCTTCAAAATCCGTTGTAGTCTAGCTGGTTAGGATACTCGGCTCTCACCCGAGAGACCCGGGTTCGAGTCCCGGCAACGGAAACTTTTTGTTGTTATTCATTTTTTCTCATTGTGCAGTTTGTATCACCATTTGATACCGTTGCTTAAATTACGGCCCAGGAGGTGCTGAGCTCAATCCGACGGACCAGAAATTTTACAGGAATTTTCTTCATGTGATAACAAAATATAAAATTAAGAGGCTATCTAAATGACATGCTGCACACACAATTTTTCTTCATGTGATGTATTGTTCTGAAAGTAAAGGCATTTTGTGCATATACTAGAAAGAGGTGTTGTGCAGTCGGTTCTTTCTCAGATATGCTCCTCATTATAACCGGCCATAAAAATATGAATTAATAAGTCAAAATACAACACTACATAAACAACATTATAAAACAACTAATAACGAAAACCTCTGCCTAAAATGAAATGGGATGTGATGAATTATTTATTATTCTAAGAAAAAGAGAGAGAAAAAAAAAAAAAAACAACTAACAAGAAAAATCTATGTTAAGCATACATATGGTCACTCAATTTACGACCAGCTGTGTCAAAGGGAAAGAAAAAGATTGCCACGCCCGATAAGAACATGACAAGTTCAAATATGAGAATTGCTAGTGTCTGATGGCAGGAATGAACCATTGTTACCGCCACGAGGGGGCACAAAATGCCTCCGAATCTTGCGATTGAACTTGCAAAACCGACCCCGGTAGCTCGTACTGCTGTAGGATATATCTGGACAAAAAAAGAAAAAAAATAATAAGTGATAAGTTTTCAAACAAGCAACAAACTGACAAAGTGCATGTATTGGTCTGGTATAACAGCAATGTGCTTGACTGACACATTCACACACAAACCATGCTGACTATATTGTTATTCTTGATTGAAGTAGCTTTGAGCCCGTGTAAACAGGTGACTGATACACATCAACCACAAACTTATATTTCCCTTTTCTTTAGTGTTCTTCCTTTATTTCTGGTATAACTGGTACAATTATTGACAGATTTCACCAAAAGAGAGAGAAAAAAAAAAGAATAAATATTGCAGGTAAGAAGTCAAAAGAACATGACTAACCTCTGGGGCATAGATATGCAAAATAGTGAAGCAAGCAGAGATGCAGAGACGTGCGCAAAAGAGACAAGTTGTGATGAGACCATCACTCTGAGGTAATAAAAGTGGGGCAATGAAAATACAGCTGAGGAAGAGCAATGAAGACATCGATAGCTTTCTCCCTATTTTGTCCACAATGACTGCTGATAGAATCAACCCTGGTACCTCTGAAATGACAAAAGAATATTTTTTCAAACTATAAATTTGTGTTTTATTGTAGATTTGGGATGGGTTATACAGATATGACTTTCATAGAAAATATACAAGCGCAAATCAAAATCTTGGAATGATCTGGTTCTATAAAATAAAATTGTGTAGTTTGGATATAGAAACTGTACCTCCAAAGCTAGTGATGAACACACTTTTGTAGAGATTTCCATCACTTGTGTGGCGCAATTCTTCTTTCTCTTCCTTAAATCCACAATCCCTATTTCCACTACTCAATTCAGATGTCAACAGAACAATTCCGTAGTATAGAAATGCCTGCGCAAGAAACACCGTCCAAAGTAGAAGAGTCGGTCGTACCAAATTTGGCCCCAAAAGCTTCAATATTGCGTTAAATCCCCCAATATTGTTTCCATCTCTGATAGGTTCCACTGATTCTGAGGAAACAGGTAACAACTCGTCAAGCTCTTGGTCCTCTTCTTCAGACTTGTGGGTCCCAGAAACTAGTTTCCCGGGAGGTAGACTTACTTGGTTTATCTGTGCCATGGTAGTGAGGACCTGAGTTGCATCATTTGTTCTTCCCTTCATGCAGAGGTATCGAGGTGACTCGAGGGTGATTGGAAAGAATAAGAGGAGAGCAAAGGATGGGAGAGAGGACAAGGCCAGCAACCATCTCCAACCAAACCCAGGCATCACTAGCTGTGAAATCAACATTTACCAAAGAAGCAATATTATGGTTTAAGATTTAAGCACTTGGAATAGACAACACCACGACTAACAGCAAATTTAAGGAAGTTTAAGTGAACACTAAACTTGGATGAAAAAGAGTGATTAAATGAAATTGGTTCAAGAAAACAGTACAGTGGCTATTATATGGATAATTCAGTCTCTCATTTGTAGAACAGTAGAGTGTAAATCCCATCCAGCATAAGTCATGAACCAAACAAATTTTGGTTGATCTGAATTTTTCAGCTTATTTTTTTATATATTTGATACAGCTTCATTGTAATACGATGGCTTAATTTCACTATATATGGAGAAGATACAAAAGAAAAATCAATGTACCGACCTAATTGAACTTTACAACAGCGAAGGACAAACTTGAAAAAAGAATGATATAAGTTACCCATGCAAGAGAAGCCTCCATGATAGTGCCAACAGCCCAAAATCCAGAGAAAATAACCATCCAAGTTCCCCTATTTGGTGCAGGTACAAACTCCAGAAACCAAGATGCAAGAACAGGTCCACCTCCCAGTCCCACACCCACCATAAATCTAAATACTATCAATAACATATAGTTTGGTGCAAAAGCACTCAAAAGTCCAGCTCCACCTGTAACCAATGCAGTAAAGTTAAACCCAACCCTGAAAAAAAAAAAAAAAAGATTTTGATTATATATGAGCATATGGATTAAATAACTCCTGATTAATAAAATCAAAACAAGGGCTCTGTTCTTTAGTAAAAGGAAGTAATGACATGTTAAATGTGTTATAATAGGACCTCAAAAGATTCAGAACTTCACCAACGTATTCCAATCTACCATATCTAAACTTATTTCAATTTTGCATTCAAACATTAACAACCAAAAAAAAAAAAGCAGAAGTTTGTTTAATTAATGGATTCAGGCTCCCTTAACAGCACAGGATGCCCATGGGTATAAATAGGCAGTTTATGTACTCAAAGGTAGCTTCAAAATTCAAATCACAAATAAATTGAAGAATACATCTAGCAAATTTGCAGAAAGGAAACTACCTTCGCCCATAATTATCCGAAACAACTCCCCAAGAGTATGCCCCCACAAACATACCAATAAAAACCACACTTGTTATGAGACTTTCTTCATGGGCAGAGAGACCCCACTCAGACTGTACAGATGGGCCCACAAAGGAAAGAAGCATCATCTCCATTGCTTCAGAGATCTTGGCCATGCCAGAATAGGCAAGAACAAAAAATTGAAATTTGCCAAAGCCCATAGATATGAGCGCCTCATCGACGGTGTATGTGGGTTTCCCATTGTTCATCTACATAGAAAGTGGGACAAGTTTTAGCAACTTACCATTTGTGTTATAAACAGTATGTTGATTATCTGTAAGATTTCTTGCAAATCCAATCCAGTATGCATCTTATTCACAAATTGCAAGTAACACTTCTCAACTTCAGAGCCAGCAGCCACTACTTTAGGGTAATTTGCCAAAAACAAAACTAACTTGTTTTGTTAGCTGAATAGATAACTCACAGCTAGTCTATTCACAATTTAACCATAACAGATAACTAAAGCCACTTAAAAAACCTTTCTACTGTCAAATTCAACATTGTCAACATTCAAAGATGTACATTGATTTAACAATTGGTGTAAATCACAAGTCTTTCAAAAAAGTTTGATGCTAATCGTGAATAAAAGAAACACTGTGCAACAATTTCGAAATATCAGAATCAGGGTAATATACGGGAAGATTCAACTCTCACTAGTTACATCATTGGTACTATCAATCTAAAGGTAAGCTTCGTGACACATTTTATCGTAGTTAGAGTAATAAAAAGTAATTCTTTCAAATTTCAAATCTGTACATAAACCGTACAATTAATGCAGAATCATCAGAACTATGCAAAATGGCAATTACAATGAAACTGTCAAAGACAACATTGATGAATTTCGATAAAAATTGAGCATATGAGCAAAGCAAGAGAATCATGGACATTACCGGCATGGCGCAGATTTATCACTACGGCGTCGCACTACTAGAAACAAGTGCACTCTCTGCGTGGTGCCGATTACCACTCCAATTGTGAAACTCGAAGCTCAAGATATGCAATCCATTTGAACAAAAAATCTGCAAGAAAATTGTGAAATTTGTAAAATTTGCTGATTTACCTTCCTAAATCCTAATAATTCTAAAATCTAGACCTAAACCATACAATCAGTGCAGATCACAATGGAACTTGATTCAAAGAGCATTGTTGCAATCTAGACCAAATAATTTGAACTTGATTCATCATCACTACTATGCAAAATGGCAGTTACAATGGAACTTGATCACAATAAATTTGCGCAATCAAGCAGCACCGGATCGGTCAAACTTACCAGAACAATAAAATTACAGGCACAAACTCCCAACCATTTGTTGTTTTTTTTATACAAAAACCTCCAATTGTTCCATGACAAGGGCCATCATCAGAATAACAATTAGCAATTGCTGATCAGATTCAAAGAGCATCCTTCTAAAAGATCAGCAGAAAGCTAAAACCAACGGCTTTCTTACAGTCAAAATAACTGACAAATAGAACGAATAAATAAATATAGGAAGTAAAACAGACCATCGGAAGGCGTTGAGATCCATCTCCGGAGATCTTGGAGTTGACATTCGCATCACAGCCGGTCTTCGGATTTATTATCAGCGGCGATGGAGAGAGAAGAAAGCGGGCGGGCAACCAACGGAGTCGGTAAACCGTAACCTCTTGGAGGCTTTGTCACTTTTACGAATGACACCTTAACAAACTGGAATTCATATCCCCTGCTGTACTGCATTGTGCAGTTCACAGCGTCAGCCGTTGGATTATCTCGAGATTTCGTTCCAGCACGGATCTCAAGACGATCCAACGGCTGTCGCTGTGAACTGCATGATGCAGCAAGTCAGGGGATGTTTTTTATGAGGAAAGGCCCTTTGTTAACTTGTGAAACCGCAAGGAAAATTGTTATGCTTTAACTTTGAGAAACATGTTACATCCATTGAAAATCCATTGAAAAACCGTTCATATATACATAGACATACAAGAAATATAACAGATACAATCTAAAATGTAATTTATGAACGCTATGAACGGTTTTTTTATGGACACTAGGTATTACTCTTTGAGAAATAAAAAGTTAATCAGCTGATGTACTACTTTTATTGAACTAAAATTTTTTGAAAGTGTCAGATTTTTAATTTAGGTGGGTTTTTTTTTAATAAAAAATTGGGGTATGCTAACTGTCCTCCAAGAAAAATCCTCCTTAAATGTCTCTCATCAGTACACCATCTTGTACATAAGGTATGAACACCCCAATATAACAGATATGAACACCCGTCAATACATTATATGAACACTCAAGTTAGGTCGGACGGTTATTCACCAGAACATGGAATCTCGTGGAATCTTAGACGACCCATGCAGAATCTTCGATGTGTAGGTATGAATACCAATTATGTCAACTATTAACACCTTATGTGAGAGGTATGAACACCCCAACAGATAGGTATGAATACCAGATTTGCGCAAACAGTTATTTATCATAACGGTATGATCCAACAAATTTGACTATTAAGTGGTGGGATCCAACTTTTAGAGTCAAAATAAGTATGTAATTAGTGTGAATCTGAATCTTAATATAGAATTTTAATAGAATATGATGGAGGACATTTTAAGGGGGACAAGAGGATATTCTCTAAAAAATTGGAACTTTGGCATTTAAAAATATTTTTTGGAACTTGTTTTTTTTGTGATAGCCGATGTGTGAACAGATTTTACTCGAAATGAGCAGCTGGATCGCAGTGTCAATGCCAAGTGTGGCATTTGGCAAGTCAGGAATGTCTATATGATGTACATTACATTGCTCTTAGAATATATTTTTTGAGGAAAATCTAGCGTCCATAAAATATTTGTCTATAGCATTTATAGTTTACATAATCATATCTATTTATTATAAAATCGGATGTTTTGTTACATTTTAAGTGTGTTTATAGACGTATGGATGCATTCTCAATGAAGATGTTTCTCATATTTTTCAAAAATTAAATTGGGTAAAAAGAAAAGAGAAGATGTTATGGTATGAATTCTTCAAGTTTCATACACGTCCAACGTTCCATCTACCGGACAATGTAATCTCCATACGAGACAATGTTGTGCAAATCATAACAATTAACAAGCGTTGGTATGTTTTAAGATATCTAACACACGTAATGACAAAATGTGTCACATAACGAGAGGGAGGATTATGGCTTGGCTTTGCTTCAATAAAAATATCCCTGTCCAGTCCAGCATAGTACACGAATTGGAAATTATAACATTTCATAACTTCAAAGTTTAAACTTTTACTATTTTATTTTTGGTTATTTTTCAAATTGAATCCATATATCCTATATTTAGAAAGAGATTCAAAGCTTCCAAATTTTCTAGCTACACTACAATCTTAAATATTTATTTTTTGGGTTAGACTATTAGTCCCCCAACAAAAATCCTCCACCTTGTCCCCCCCCCCAATCAAAGCATGACACCTGTCAAAACGTGTTGACCGTCAAACTCCAAAACGCGTCCCCCACCAAACTCACGTCGGTTACCTTCATGAGCAGCGCAAAGCACTCACATGTCAATGTAGGTATTTATATTTGAAAGCCAAGTATTTATATCATACATCCAAGTGTTTATATTTCAAAGTTAGATGTTTTATTTACCAGATATTAATATTTCAAAGCCAGATGATTATATCTCAAAGTCAGGTGTTTATATCGTGTTCATATTTCAAAGTCGTGTGATTATATTTCAAAGTCATTTGATTATATCTCAAATCCTTGTATTTATATTTTCAAAACCAGGTGGTTATATCTCAAATTCGGGTGTTTATATTTCAAAACAGATGTTTATCTCAAGGTCAGGTGTTTGTATTTCAAAGCCAAGTAGTTATATTTCAAAGCCAAGTATTTATATTTTAAAAATTAGGTGGCATTGCGGGAATAAAAAAGAGAGAAAGGGAGAAGGCAAGAAAGGAGAGACAAAGATGTCATTGCGAGGACAAAAAAGAGAGGGGGGCAAGAGAGACGGAGAGAAGGAGAAAATGAGAGACGAAGAAAAAATAGAGAATGGGAGAAGGTTGACAGAAGGTGGAGAGAGTATCACGTGCAGAAGTGAAATCGGAGAGGAGTGATGAGATATGCACGTAGTGTTAAGATGGAGTGATGCAATCGGCAACGGTAAGGGTGGTGGCCGGAGTAGTAGTTGAAGAGATGGTGGGAGGGACAGCCGGAGCATGAAAACGAGTAGATCGAGTGGTTACTTGTGTGGTGTTTGTCACCATGGTTGAAAAGAATGAGAGGATGAAAGAAGAAAGAATCTTGAAGAAGAAAAAAGACTTCACAGTCTTAGGGAACAAATACGGGGGACAAGAATTAGGGGATTAAAAGATTTTCACCTATTTTTTATGCAATATTATTATTTTGGGGGGCGAAGCCCCATTAACAGCTCTATTAGCCATGCCACATCAACCGTTTCTCTTTTCATTGGATGTGTGTTTCTTGTGCTTAATCATAAGGTTAAAATGGCACAACCTTTTGCATTCCTCAATATAAACATTTCTATAATTAATTATATATTATTATTTGTTAATAATACTTGTCACATATAAATTTTTGGTTGAAAACATATTCTTTTTATTCATAATATATATTAATATTGAATAACATTTTTTGGGCTAGTTAACCTCAAAGAATCAACTATACTAAAAGAAAAAAAAAAATGGATATGAAATCTGTTAAGACCGTTAGTTTGACCAGAATATCTCACAAAAGTAAGGACCAAAACAGAAAAAAGAGATCATTCTCATTCTTTGACCTGTACAGTACTTCCTTGATTCCAAAAAAATGATATGAAATCTGTTAAGCTAAAACCGTTAGTTTGACCATAATATCTCACTTTTCTAGGGACCAAAGCAGAAACAATTCTTTGACCTGTACAGTACTGAATCCCTATCCCCTGCTGTACTGCATTGTGCAGTTCACAACGTCAGCCGTTGGATTGCCAAGAGATTCGTTCCAACGCGGATCTCGAGACGATCCAACGGCTGAACTTGTTGAACTGCACAATGCAGTAAGGTAGGGGACGAGCACTCGTTGCCTTCCTTGATTCGAAAAAAAGTTACGGATGTAAAATAACTAACTAAAAAATCGTAAAAGAATCAATCGGGACGAATTTCCGGATTGCGACGCCGGACGCGGATTCGACCCACAGAGAGAGGGCGGCGAGCTGCGGGGACTGGGGAGAGGAGGAGGCTGCGGGATGAGACTCCTGCGGTCCATATCGGCGGTCCTAGTAGTGGCGCTGTACATGTCAATCTCCCCCGCGATCGCGGGCGATTTCGGTGCGGGCGGCGGAGGGCGGTCCCTGCTGGCCTTCGTGGAGTCCCAGGGGAACGCGTCCTTCCGCTGCTCCCCCTCCGGGCCCTGCGTCCTCTGCCAGTACTCCGAGAAGGTCGCTTCCTTGCTTCTTTTGCTGTAATTGTTGACTGGTCTGGTCATGGTTGTAGAATCTGTAGGCAGGGTTAATTAGATTGGGAATTGGAGGTAAAAGAATTTGAGATGATGATGATTCGTTAGCTCGGATTGGGTGTCGGTTTCGTCCTTTTGATGCAAGTAGAGCTTCAATTAGTTGAACCAAAGTGTGAATAAGTTTAATACGGGTAAATAAATCATGTTGAATTATGGCTTGCTTCCTTAATGAAATGTCCATTGTGATATATTTAGGAACACAGAATCTGGTACCAAAGGAGTGTATAGATTCAAAGAATTGGTTGTTGTTACACGTCCTTTGATCTGCGTAATCTCTGTTGAAACCTGTACAGTTTTCCAGATTTCTGTATGTATTTTATGCTCCGTTAAATCTGTTTATGATATTCATTAGTTGGCCAAATATTTACTGCAATAAGTATTTCTGGATGTTTTCAATGTGTAGAATGATGAAAAATACCGGTGTAGTGAGACTGGATACCACTTGCCTTTAAAATGCATCGAGGTTCAAGAGAACAGGGAAAATATAAATAACCGGAGGAGGTTAGGATCTTTAAGAAACATCGAGTATTCAGACTCTAAGCTGCTCGCCACGATAAGCAATTTCAAATGGAGAAGGTTGTTGGACGAGCCTTCTGCTCAATCATCAGATGCTAGTAAGAAGCAGTATATCACGTACAGGAGTTGCGTACCAGTCGACAGCGAAGAGAAGTTAACCGTCCTTGGTTTTGAGGTACTGTGAATTACCTTACAGTTGCAAAAGTGTTTGGAGCTGCTTCTGTGTTTTGATTTTGTTCAGATTTGAACAGCTCGACACTATCAAAAAGAAAAATATTGTGGGTTGTGGTAGTCTTAGTGTAATTTCTTCACATTCTTGTATCAAGTATGTCATGAACGGTATAATAATTCGAACAAACAATGGCACCACTGATATATAGTATAATTTGTGCTCTAGCCCATAGTGTAAGATGGTATTACTTGTGTGAGTATAATTACTTCTATTTGATTATAAATTGTATTTGTAATTCTTTTCTGATAGGTCCTGATGCTTGGTTTATTAATGGTTACTGGACCTGTAGTGTACCTCAGGCAAAAGCGTACCATTCCTATGCAAGGTGCTACACGAACTTCAAACAATTCTCCTAGGTTTTAGAATACAAATTTTGTATGTTTTCGGTCCAATGGTTCATACGAAGAACATTTTTTTTTTTGGGTTTCTTTTTTCTATTTCTCTTTTCTCTCCCTTTGTCTATTTAATATTTCTATTTTATTTATTTATTAGCCGTAGTTATCTCATGTCTTTTATGGAAGAATTGTGCTCACATACCCGATTGGAGAAGCATTGGGCGGAAAGGTAGTATTTCTTTTCCGTTTTAGCATCTTCAATCATTTTGCCTGAAGTTGTAGAATTGCAAATTGCCCAAAAATCTCTCGGAGATAAAAGAAATATCACACTTTGGAAGATTATTCCATTGTCATCTCATGAAATGAAAATATGCTGTGACGAGATAAATTGTTGGTACTTCTGAATGTACTGTTATTTAGCTCTGAATCTCTGATGGTTATATACACAGATTTGTTAAGCATGGTAAATCACTATCCCTCCGCATCTTGAAAACTAATTTTCTATAGGAAAAATGTTACGGTGATACATAAAGGATATATGAATAGTTTATTATTGTTTATTTTATTATTGCAAATATTTAATTTGTTGATGTTAATATTCAACTTATATGTTTTTTTTTTTTCAAATTAAAAATAGTATTATGTGTATATTTTTCCCTAAATAAATGCACTACAAATGATCAATGAAACAGTTCTACTGTGTATTTAGATATTAGATAACAAGAAATTTTTAATTAATTGACATCTACAATATAATTGTTCAACATAAAATGGTTATTCAACTTTTTATGGTTATTGTTCAATTTATTGGTGTGATTATTCAACTTATCAATCTATTGACATATGTACATGTAAAAAATGTGTAAATGTTGTTGCTTGTAATTAGTAAAACAAGTTGAATAATTATAACAATAAAATGGAAAAACTACGTAATATCCCAAATGATATCTTTTGTGGTATCACCGATGGTATCTTTTGTGTGTGTGGCATCATCGTATCAGCTCCCTTTTTCTATATAGTAGACTTTCTAAAATTAAGAAGAGGTTATGTTTTTACCGTTCCAAAATATATTTCTTCACTACATGTGTTGTGTCGTATATATGTTTATTATTTATCTTTTTTCAGATATAATATATATAGTCTTAATACAAACAAAAACATTGAATTTATATATTAATAGATATCAATGTTTTATATGAACCATGAAATTTGTTGTTAAGTAATTATTTAGACTATACTTTATAAATAAATATTCATATTTTGTCCTATCATGCTGCAATTTCGTTTTTTTTTCTTTGAAAAGATATATTAAAAATCGGAAAACGATTATCTAAATATTTTATTCATTTAGATAATCGTCCTAAATAAATAATTTATTTATATCATGCTGCAATTGATCTCTATCTAAATAATTTATTTAGAAAGTATAATGTTAACTATTACAAAGAAAATTATTTAGAAAAAATATGCTCAAATAATTTGAGTTTTTTAAAAAGAAAAGTCAACTTGGCATTCAAAGACTTGCCTAATGACGACTACTACATTAGCAAGTCCAAATTAGAAGTGCTTCTAAATTGAAAATGCAACATCAATTATGAAAGTTATTTACTTGTCAAATCATAAAAATATAATTTGCCTTTACCAATTAATCCGTAAAACTAAATACAATGATCCAATCCACGGTCAATCTACTTGCGCTCTTTACATATGATCCAATGTTCAACTATGTCTATATCTATATGTAGCTAATTTGGGTACCCAAAAATTACTTAAACACCTCCAAATGACCATTTTGCTCTTAAATAAATATTCAAAATTTAAAACTATTCTGTAGTTTTATTCGGTATGTTCTCTAGAAATAATATTTGAAACTTTAATTTTGAAAAAATATATAGAAAACCATTTATGAAAATATAAAGATAATTTAATTAGGAATAAACTTGTCTAGTCTAAAATAGACAAGAAAGGTATCCCAAAATAACCTTGGTGATGCCCAAAGCGTCACTCCTATATTGTAATGTAATAATAATAACGACGATATAAATACCACTCCAACAACAAAGTCCTTGAGAAAATTATTGCAAAAATTGATTTTGAAAAATATATAGAAAAACATTTTATAAAAACAAAAATAGATAATTTAATTAGGAATAAACTTGAGCAATTAAACATTGTTTAGTTTGTCTATTTTGTAAAATAGATCAATAAGAAAGTATCCCAAAATAATTTTGGGGGTGCCAAAGAACCACCCCCTGTATGTAATGATGTAATAATAATAAGTTAATAACGACGATATAAATAGTTAAATACCACCCAAAGTCCCGAACGAAGTCCTTGAGAAATTAACAATTATTGTAAAAACTAGGTTTCTGAGGCGTCTTTTGCAAAAACTGCCATTCGCCGCTGCGGATCTCTCTTCCGTCCGTCGGCCGTTTCTTCTTCCCGCGAAACCCTACAAACCCTAACCCTAACCCTAACAAGTAGAGGAGGAAGGGGCATGGGGAAGAAGAAGAAGCGGGCGGTGGAGAAGGTGTTCTGCTACTACTGCGACAGGGAGTTCGACGACGAGAAGATCCTGGTGCAGCACCAGAAGGCCAAGCACTTCAAGTGCCATGTCTGCCACAAGAAGCTCTCCACCGCCTCCGGCATGACCATCCACGTCCTGCAGGTCCACAAGGAGTCCGTCACCAGGTACTGTTGCTTGCCCAATCCTTAATTAACTCAATAGGGAAAATATTTGGGGATTGGGGATTTTATGTCTATTTCCTGATCACTGAAAATTCATGAAAATACTGATGTAATTTGGTCCCGATTCGGATATGGCTTGTAATTTCGTCGTGTATCGGGATAATATTGACTGTATCTCACGTTTGATTGTAGAAGTTTATTAATGTACCTCGCATCTTGTTTTATTTGATAACTTAGTGGGCATCTCTGTGAATGCTAATGGAGATACTTTTAGGGCCTGTTCGGTAGTCACTAATCCTACTAATCCTACAGAAAATTTTTTCTATTAGAACATGATTCTAGATTGCATTTGGTGAAAACCTATGAAGAGCCTATCAATACCATCATTGATAGGAAAAGAATAATTCAGTCCAACTTGATTAATATTTTCCTCTAAAAACAAACGTTTAGAGGAATAAATTCCTATTAGGAATTGGTAATATAGTTTGCCGAACTGTAAATAGAAATTATTTTTGGTAGACTCTCAATTCCTATAGAAACCTACATAATTTGTGTCTGCCGAACAGGCCCTTAATCTTTTTGTGCAAAAGATTCATGTTTTTCTATTTCCTTCTGACAACATATTTACATTTAACAAAACATTTTGCAGAGTCCCAAATGCGAAACCTGACAGAGAATCAACGGAGATAGAGATATTTGGTATGCAAGGAGTTCCGCCTGAAATATTAGCTGCTCATTATGGGGAAGGTAACGGCTCAAAACTTTTCTTGATTGCTTTTGGAAATTTCCTTTGTATCCTTGCTAAACCTATACCCTGGCCGTTTCTTAAAAAAATATATATGAGACTACTTATAAATATTTATCTTTGCCTGTTATTTTCTCTCCTTGAATGAGAGATTAAGAGGGATGACTTTCGAAAACACAAGTATAAACAATAGGGAATGAGGAAACGAGGAGGGGGTTTAGGTATACGAACTCTGCTGTACTTGTTTCTTTCGTACAGTGCTAATTGATTGAGTTTTGACAAGGTGCAAAAGGAAATTTCTAATATTTTGATATGTAAGCCAGCATTATCGCAATTTAACTATATTAGAGATTGCATACACATATAGGTTGTTTGTCAGTTCTGCTGTTGGTTTTACCAGTGCGAACTTGGTACGCTTAAAAGATTACAGCTGTTTTATTTTTTTGTAATCATTTACTTCTATAACGTCTTTTTTTCAGTATTTTTAAATGTTTTCTTGTGATTTTATGGGTTGTTATATTTATGAGTAGACGAAGACCCTGCCTCGAAGACAGCAAAAATAGAGACCCCACCACTGCTTGGTGCTGTCACACAGAACCCATTGGGTGTTGGATTGCCTCCAACTTACGGTGCTGTCCCTCCAGTGTATGCTCTATTCCTCTCTCTGTTTGTTTCTGATAACAAAATTGACTTATAATTAAGCTTATCTGTTTGAAATGTTGTCAGTTTCAATCCGGCATTAGCAATGAGGCCTCCGATGTGGCCGATGCTGCCACGGGGCCCACAGCAACCCTGGTTCCCACCACAGCGACCTCTTTCTGTTCCAATGCCTCAAGCTATGCCAAATTTTACGCAACCACTACAGCAACCTCTCTTTCCTATTCAAAACATGATCCCAGGTACTGCTGCTATGGGTCTCCAGCCAGCTTTCCAGGTTGCAGCCTCTGTGCCTCCACCAGCTGTCTCACAGCCTCTTTTCCCTATTGCCACAAGTACCGTCGTTTCTGCACCTACTAGTAATGGGTCTTCTGTGGGGCCTGGCAATTTAAATAATTCTACTGGCCTTACAGGTGTTACAGGCACTGCTAGTAATCAAGGTACACTCTTGTGAACTGCTTATTGTGTAGGATATTCCAGTTATCTTCCTATTGTGAGGATGCTTGAGACTTAAAAGTTGTTTCATTATAGATTGTGTCTCTTGGACCTATTCCTAGCTTATCTTTTGTTTTATACTATTATTTAAATGTTATGTTTGACACTTACTAGGTGGTGCCTATACAAGTTTGCGGACTTATGCTTCAGGCCCAGATACAGGTGGGCCACCAACTGGGCCCCCACCGGAGATAGCTAACAAAGCCCCTACTCCAGCCAGCCAACCTGGTGCTAGTGAGGTTTACTTGGTCTGGGACGATGAAGCCATGTCTATGGTACTTTTTTTATATTTTTATTTATACCTTGTAAATGCTCTGAGTTTCGTGACTTATTAAGGAAGCATGTTAAAGTATGTTAAAAATGTTTTTTTTTTCAGTGTTACAAAATTAAAATTATTCATCCATTATGAAGACATTGTGTAATGAAATTGTTTTGTGCTAGACTTTAGATGAAGATACCAAAGTTTTGCTTGTAAAATTGAATAACCAATAATGTGTTATTTGTTGGTTTGGTTGTAGGAGGAGCGAAGAATGTCACTACCTAAATATCAGGTGCATGATGAAACCAGCCAGGTAAGTCATTTTTTTTTCCTTGCACATCCTCTCGCTGATGGTCAATTCTTTTGTGAATTGTGTATTTACGTATAACTTCTTTCTACTGGGTCCTTGCATGTAGCAATTAATTTGGTACTAACTATCAGATCAAATGTACGCTTTTCTGAGAAAAGTGATTTTTCAAGAATGCTCATCCATGACTAATATGCACTAAAGGTGCACATTTACTTTCACATAGAATGTAGTCAAGGTGGTGGAAGAAAGGAGGTAAAGAAGAAACTTACCAGGTTCTAATGTCAATTAAGTAGATTATTACATCTGTTAGGTTGTGTTTGAGAAAAAAAAGAAAAAAGAAAGAACGCTTAAATATATTAGAAACTATGAAATTATTGAAAAATAACTAGTAGGAAATAATCAGTACTTAAAGTTTAGTTTTAACTTTCAAAAACTGATGCACATCTTTTGTGAATAAACTGGGGTTCTCCTCCACATGGGACGCAGCAGAACCTGTATGTGTTTATTTTAATAATTGAATTGCCTCTCTTTTATATATATTTTAATGTATTCTTCTAGTACAATTTTATGCTCTGGCATGTTTCATGCCTTGTATAATTGGTTAGTGGGACTGCGGCCCAATTAAACAGGTCAGCTTTCCTTTCGGTCGATGAAGATTTTTATATTTTCCTGCACTAATGTAGATCCCAGAGTTTACATAGAAACCTATCTTTATTTTGGTTGCCCATAAAATTCCATTCTGGGATGATTCTCATTTATTTCTGTACAACAAATATTCTGAAAACAGATGAACTCTATTGATGCGGCAATAGACAGGCGCATATCGGAAAGTAGGCTTGCCGGCCGTATGGCTTTCTAGAGACTTCGACAACTAATTGGTACGTTGTTAAGAATGTGTTGCGACAAAGATGTTATTTCACTGGTATTACAATTGACAATTTGAGAGATTTTGGTTCTAGACAAGTTAAAATTTTCCTTTTCAATTTGTCATAGTGTATGGATTTGGTACTGTATGTGTAACACTGAGATTAAGCTAGGGAAGCCATTTTTTTTTTTTTTTTTTTTTGTGTTGCGTGTGTTGAAGTTTTAGATAGGACTTGCTGTCATGTTCATGGCACAATTGTAGCCGAGTATAAATTTATTGTTGAAAGGTTATGATTTGGTTGGCTGCAGTTTTGTACGGTGCTAAATTTATGTGTAATAATTGGAATACATCTTTTTTTTTTTCGTTGAATAAAATGAGACGTAGAATATAACAACAAGAATACAAAGCTTTTTTTTTTTATTGTTTTTGTCAATTTGCCGTTCGCTGCTACATGTTCTGCATCTAAATTTTCAATAGCCTCAGTGGTCACTTCCTGATATTTGCTATGTTGCTAAGGACATGTTCTGCATGCGGTGATTTCCTGCGGGAAGGCCTAAGTGTATCAAGAAAAGTGACACTTTAGAATTATAGCTACCAATGATGTAGTCTTGTTTACAGCTTGTGGAGAGGGAAAAGAAGTAGAAATGTTTCTGTAAATTATCCCTACTTGTATCTTTTTGCATCCGGTATAGCGTATGGGAGTGCTTTTCATCGCAAATACTGCTGGAGAGCTCATCTTAAATGCCATTTTTTTAATATTAAATGCTTTGTACCCTCTTAATTGTTACAAGACTGGAGAACTTATCGTACCGATAAAAATTAAGAGTGAAGATATAGTGCACCACAAAATAAATGGACGGCCCAAATTAATTTGATCCAATGATCGAGATTCAATTGAAGATGTTGTTGTTAAAGGAGACTAGGGGTATTTCAGTAATTTTTTTTCTGCACATTACTAATTCATTTGAAATGAGATAAAAGTAACTTTATTAAAAAAAAATAACGCATGCTTATTATTTTCTGCGCCACATTAACTTAATTAACTGCTTTTAATTTCCCAAGTCTCTCTCTTGATCTCATTTAATTCATTTATGTGAGTGACGTATAGGGCCATAGGCAAGCCCACGGACATTTCCTCAAAAAAAGAAAAAAATACGTATAGGCTGTAGCTTTAATAAGAAACGTAAATGAGTCAACATTAATAAAATTATACTATGTCAATTAATAAACTTAATTTGACTCTTCAATTGGTATGACAAGAAATAACTAATCCTAGATAACTAAAAAAAAACACCACCCAAGAAAAAAAATGTTCATTTGCACCGTCTAATCTGCCATGAATGACAGTAAGTCTAAAATATTGTAACAAAATTAATATATTATGAATATTTTTTATTGTAATTTTTTTTATATGCAATACTGGTTTGGAGTCCGGCTACGGTGATATGCATATCATGGTTGTACCGTATTATACAGTCTGTATCTCAGTTTTCGGTATCCGAATAGTCGATCCGAACAGCTCAATATGATCTCCATATCAAAATCTACTAGGAAACCAAATTTTACAATTTTTAGAATTTTTTGTTATTTTTAATGATGGAGAGAAAATGACTAGATCCAGGGATTATGATTTATACAAAACAACGATTTTCTCCCCATTACTAAAAATATAAAAAAAATCTAAAAATTATAAAATTTAGTTTCCTAGTATATTTTGATATAGAGATCGCATTGAGTGATTCAGATCAACAATTTGGACACTGAAAACTGAGATACGGACCGGATAGCATGGTTTTACCGTGATATGCATATCACATACTAACATGATTTTAATATTTTATCGTCCTTAGTTCTAATTGGTTTTCTCCGATCAATATTAAACGTTAAAAAAAAAAGAAACTTATTGGGGTTGTTCGGCAGTGCCTCCTCAAGCCTCCTCAATGCTTTAATCTTCCTTGATCCGTCCGAACACACGCTCCTTAGTGCGGATCAAGAACCCCTTCTTAAGCCTCCTCTGCTGCCCGGCTTGATCCCCTGCCCGGATTCTTAAGGAAGGGGAATCCATGGCTAAAGCCTCCTCAACACTTTTGTATGGATTAAGGCTTCCGAACATGAACTCCTTAGTGCGGATCAAATTTTGATCCTCGTTGGATTGCCGAACGAGCCCATTAGATTCAATGGTCATAGCTTAATAGGTTTCTCTATGTGTTTCTCTTATCCATGGTTTTCTGGTCAGATTATTGGGTCAACTAATATGAATAATGCCTTTTAAAATTCTATACATACCATACATGAACATGCAAAAATCATAATATGTTTACATAATAGTTACAAAAATATGACGTAATTCTAAAAATATGTAAAGCTTATTAATGTGATTTAATAATAATCATAATCATAATAATAATAATCATCATCGTAAGAGTAAAACTACCGTGAGCATAAAACTCGTAGAGTTTTTATGTGAATACACTTCCAAAAATATATAAAACCATTTCCAAATTTTGATATACATGGTTCAATAATTCTTTATATCGGAATTTTATGGATACATAAATTTTCTATGTTTTAAAAATTTTTGAGTGTTTTTTGAGATTTTTCAAAGTGATACATAAAATATTAGATATTTTATTAATCTCGTATAGTGACTTTTAAAAATCTCAAACAAATACTTAAACAATGTTAAAAAAAGAAAAGTTTTGTATCACATAAAAATTTAAGGTGATTTGATATATTTTTGAAAGTTCTTCACAAAGAAATCATAAATATAATACATAAAAAGGACTCAAACCACTCAAATTAAATGCCTATAAAAGATAATTGGATTTCAAATACGTGCGACCTCTCTATGGACCTTATAATATTTTGTCACTAGAACAAATTTGGTATTTTAATAAAAAAAAGTACTTAATACATAGTTTTATACTTAAATAGTAGGAGCAGGACTATTGTGAAGCGAAATGCAAATGGTCCAGAATTTCAGATTATATATACTTTGTCACGTCCAAAATTTGATATATGACTTCCATTAAATCCATCATATGAAAATACTATGGAATACAAATTTTTTTCATTTTCAGAGCTTTTTAAGTATTTATTTCAGATTTTTCAATATGACCCAAAAATAGTAATAATATAGTACTTGTTTGTACATGAATTTTCAAAAATTCGAAATAAATACTTAAAAAACTTCTAAAATAAAAAATTTTTGTATTATTGTTTTCATGTAATGAATTTAAGGGGAGCAATAAATTGAAATTCCATCACTAGACCTTTCCTCTTGACCAGACTTCAATCCGACTGTTGAGTCAGAAACTCATAATAAATGAAAGCATTTGATTGTTAACCTTGTATGGAACACTTTGAATGCGTGCTATAATAGGATAAACCATAACCCGCCAACTGTACTAAATTATGATATATGTACTCATTCATACATAACAGATAATTTGGACTGCGAAATGCAAACGTTTTCACAATAGTCTTGCAGATTTTTTTTTTTGACGTGAACATTTAAAGTAAAAATAATTTAAAAATATTAATTTCTTTTATGTAAACACGCTTTTGATAATTTTATTTGAAGAATAAGTTTAGAGAAATTATCAAATAATTCTTTTTCATTGCTTTTTTTTTTTTTGGCGCCACCTAGCTAGTTTCTCTATATTTTCCTTATTATCTGCCTTCATTTAAGCTAAAGCTCTTCAGTGAGTTTTAGGTCAAACATAGATTGAAATCTTCATTAGTTAAATCCACTCATATTTTCATGTAAAAGTTCTATTAATTAACATAAATTGTAAATAATATAATATTGTATAAAAAAATTGATATATTATAATGATATACGCTACAAAAATACATTAACAAACAAATTCAAACTTTTGGATCACATTGCAAATCATTGAGAATGTTCTAGACATAAACCATATATCGTGGATGCAAGCTGTAATGGGCAGTAATAAATACAGTTAATTGTTATTTTGAAAAAAAAAAAAGTATATATATATATACTAGTAAAGAGCCTACGCCTTGCTTTGGGCTGAAATTGTTATTTCTTGTAATAATTTTTTAAGATAATATGTAATGGGCCTTATATTGAGAAAATTGATATGAGCCTTATATTGAGAAAATTGATATGGGCCTTAAATATTAATGGGTTGAGACGTTAACGTTAACGAGCATTAAAGTAAATCAATGGTTCTGATCTATCTAAGAAAATGATCAACGGCTCATGTGGATGGATAGCCCTTTCATATCATTTTTTCTAATATGCCTTTTATAGTAAGGATATTGACCATAGGGCTGCTGGAGGCCTGGAGCCATTAGTGAGATATCCTTGGGATAAAAGCAATTAATTGGGAATACAAATACTCTAATTAATGTGCCACCCAATATATTTTGAGTTCTCAAAATACCCTTTCCCAATCCAACGGCCTAAGTAAGTTTAAGGTTTTTATTAGAAAAAATATGGTGCACTGTATCTCCACTCAAAAATTAAAAATAATATTACATTTCTATAATTTCAATTGTTGTCTTCCTAGTTCCTAGGCTAAGTGGCTAACCCTTGGGCGTCATTCTTTTTGTTAATTATTCACATTATTTTAGCAATTATTGTAGAACAATTATAAGTAATTACGTCAAATAAACTGAAATTACATCCAGCATTTTTGGATAAATATTAGAAACATCGATGTTCAATGTCAGTTGGACAAAACATTTTTATATCCAGGGACCATAGTTATTTGTTAACACTCCATCCCAATTAGAAAAAAAACTGCATAAAAATGTTTAATGTGATGTATGTCATTGATAAACTTTATCATGGTTCAATAACACTACCAAATGTTCCTACATAGTACTGTACAAAAATCAATGTTCTAAATAGCGCGCTATAGCATTTTCGGGTCTCAAACGCGATGCTATTGGCCAACACTACGCAAGTAGCACTATTGCCGCTATAGCTAGTACGAATAGCGAGCGCTATAGCGTATAGCATCATAGAGTGTAAATAGCACGCTATCTGTCGTAGTATATATTTTATGCTCAAAATGAATTTTTTTCAGGAAATAACTTAGTAATTATTACATTCTTTCTTTTTGTATGAAATGACATATAGTTTGTAATGGCTTAGATATTTTTAAATTAAAAAAAAAAGATATATTATATTAGGTAAATTCTGAATTGCAATCTGGATTTTGTACCGGTTTGAATGCTAATATTATGGTTCCATAAGTAATTTTGTGTTGCTTATTTGCTCTATGTTAAATTAAATATAAAATTATAAATAATATTAAATATAGATTATTAATTATGAAATTATTGGATATGCTACATACGATAGCTTTCGCTATAGCGGTGATAACTTTTTCGGAACTCTGTCGCGATCACGCTATAATCGCGATTTAGAACCTCCACAAAAATAATCACTTTCTGGTAAAAAAATACCAACGCGCAAGGCATTGTATATTTGTATTGTACCAAGTAGAAAAAAGAAAAAGAAAAATGAAGTACCACCACATTCTCATGATATATAATCTGACATACACACATCAATTTTTTTTTTCCTTTACCCTTTTAGGAACAATATCAAATATAGAGTGAAAGAGAAGCAAACAGAAAGAAAAGCCAAATAGAAAAAGACTTTTACCAATCCCTGGCACCAAGCAAGCACATATCCCAAAACTAAGTGAGACGAACAGCATCTACATTTTTATGATTAGCCTAATTATATTATTCAATTGACCCGAAACTATCTTTCCAAAAAGGTGGTTTCTTTGCCAAAATTAACAAGTGACAACATTCACTCTTCACTCTTCACTCTCGCTCTTAATTTTCCTTTTTTTTATTTATTATCCATTATTTAATACAAATGAAAACTCAAATTGTATAATGCCATTGAAATAAAACAAGACAAACCCTCCTATACAATTCCAAATTGTATATCATTTTGCATATAATGAAATTTGAAATGTACCTATGGATAGTAACTCAAGTTACTGAAAGAACTAGTAATGATAGTTAGCCAAAGTGTTTAAGTTTTTAAAATTTAAATTCATGCAACCTTTTTTTGTTCCCTTCTTTCTTTCTTTCAGAGTACCAGCATAACTGAGCCCCCTTTTTTTGGGGCAGTATCTTTTCTGCATTACTACTCTACATAGCCATCCCACACTCCTTTACAGTCTATATCAGTATCACTTCCACCAGCATAACTGGAACCAGAGCATTGTTCATCAACAAACACTTAATTCAACCTCTTATATATGATCAGAAGGTGCATCAAAGGAAATCGACGTATCTGATGGCACAAACTGGCAGATATCTCGGATTGTTGCGTCTTCTTCTCTGCATAGCAGTCGCTACCTTCTTCCAATGTGGTGAGTTCTACTGCTTCTTCGTTCACTCTCGGAAGAGTGTGCTTTTCTTCTGTATTTGTTCTTAATTAATCCAAGCATTCACTCTTCTGTGCATTGCATTCGTAAATGTACGGGTTTTAGCTCAGATTTTTACCAGTCAGGATCTCTTTGCTCCGAATATCTTGATATCGAAACAAAATAGAGGCACTCAGGTGATGCAAATGTTGAAAACCAATTTTACCAGAATGTTTCTTTAACTGCTTCGTAAACATGTGTTTGCCCTTTGAACCTGAAACCCGTACTGGTACGGCGGGTACCAGTCACTCACAGCCGACAACAATGTGCTTTCTTCACCTTGCAAGCAAAGTATATTCCACAATTCTACTAACTATGCCTCATGACTTACTGTCAAACAGATGCAAGAGAACTGAGACCAGTGAAGAAACTCTCACTGATCAAGTACAGTCCCAATCCGAACTCCGTAGCACTGGAACTCGACGACTTATCTTCGCCTTCTGATCCTTACTCCGTCGGCACACCTTATGTTCTTCTGCCTCCATTTACCGACAATCCGAGCCCCACCACCCCTCCAGCTACCCTCAGCCCACCCTTTTGCGTCTACCCCCCATTTATCTCGGCCCCGCCTATCTTTTCTCCGCCCGAGATAAACCCAAATCCACCTGAAGTGAACCCAAATCCACCAATCATTTTTCCAAGCCCTCCCCAACCAAATCCGCCAGAATTCCCGACCCCACCGGTTGTATATCCCAATCCACCTATTGTCTTTCCAAACCCTCCAGAAATTGCTCCAAGCCCACCACCAGAAGTCGCCCCGAATCCACCAGAAATTGCTCCAACCCCACCAGAAGTCGCACCAAACCCGCCGGGCCTAAACCCAAATCCACCAGAAATTGCTCCAAGCCCACCACCAGAAGTCAACCCGAACCCGCCGGGCCTAAACCCGAATCCACCAGAAATTGCTCCAACCCCACCAGAAATCACTCCGAACCCGCCGGGCCTAAATCCGAATCCTCCGGAAATTGCTCCAACCCCACCAGAAATCACCCCAAGCCCACCAGGCCTAAACCCGAATCCTCCAGAAGTTGCTCCAAGCCCACCAGAAATCACCCCGAACCCACCGGGTCTAAACCCAAATCCTCCTGAAGCTGCTCCAAGCCCACCGGAAATCACCCCGAATCCACCCGGTCTAAACCCGAACCCTCCAGAAGGTGCTCCGAGCCCTCCGGAAGCCGCACCAAATCCACCCAGTTTAAACCCCAATCCACCAATTATCAACCCAAGTCCTCCTGAAGCTGCTCCAAGTCCACCAGAAGTCGAACCAAGCCCACCTGGTTTAAACCCGAACCCACCAATTATCAACCCGAGTCCTCCCGAAATTGTGCCAAGCCCTCCAGAGATCACTCCAAACCCACCAATTATAACTCCAAGTCCTCCGACGAATGTGCCCAGTCCACCTGAAATTCCACCAAACCCGCCAGAAACAACCCCGAGTCCACCGACAACAACTCCAAATCCTCCTTCAACCGTACCAGCTCCACCAGAAATCACTCCTAACCCACCAAGTATAAACCCTACCCCACCTGGATTCACCCCAAGCCCTCCAGAAGGCACACCAAGCCCGCCAACTTTTGTACCGGGCCCACCTACATTCCTTCCTCCCGTAGTATTTCCACCACCTCTTGCCCCTCCAGCCCCAACACGATCACCCGGGTTGTGGTGCGTTGCTAAACCAAATGTACCAGATCAAATAATCCAAGAGGCAATGGATTATGCATGCAGCTCCGGGGGAGATTGCGACTCCATTGAACCAAACGGCCCGTGCTTCTTGCCGGATATAATGAGAGCACACGCATCTTACGCTTTCAACAGCTTCTGGCAGAAGACTAAAGCAGCCGGAGGAACTTGTGATTTTGGGAATACAGCTATGCTAGTCACTCAAGATCCAAGTAAGTTCAATGATGTTTACATGCATCACCTAATGCAAATCAGGGTGTTCAGAATGTCTTTCAGAAATTATAAATTGGTTCAATATAAATGCATGTGCAACCAATTTTTGAATTGAATACAAGTCTTATGATGATGATTCGCTCTCTCACACATTCTTCTTTTGTAATGCAGGTTATGATGGTTGCCACTACAGTCTCCTGTAAAAATACACAAGCCATAATAGAAAGCCATATTTTTTCTTGTTCAGAAATTTTTTTGTTTTTTAGAGATTTAATTTTTTGTTACTGCTGCACTTATTTGTTCTGGGCATTTTTATCCCTTTCCCAAGTTACAATTTTTGTAATTGTGTAATCTTCATAAGTCACAATACTCAAGATCATGACAATTGTTTTCTCATTTTTTTTTCCTGTATTACTACATTGTTTATTTCAATATTTATTTAGAAAACAAATTAACCAAAAATATGCAAGATTGCAAAGGGGACAAAATGAAAACAAACACCAGAAAAAGAAAATGGGCATAGTATGTAGAATATAATTAGTTCCTCGAAAGTAATTACACCCATATAGTTTATTTCCCATACCAGTACAACATAACCTACATACAAGTTCACATGCAAAATCTGCTATATATTTTTACATACTGCAGTTTACTCTCACTGTTGCAAATTTTTGTCAGCATTTGGATCTGGGTTTAAATCCAGACCAGGGTCTGGTTCTGAGTTTAGTCGAATTCGTTTTGGGTTCCTGTCTCCCAAATGTAGCGAGACACACAAATCTTCCTCATATGGCGGGTCACTATTATTTCCATTGTTATTGCCGTTACCATTATTGGTACTAACATTGATATCAATACTTGTGGTTATTTCGTTTAGGTTGGGGATGAATTGGTGCTCTTCTACATGGTTATTCATGGTGTTGACAGTCTCTACACGAAATTCAGGTTGAGCAATATGGGTTGTGCCGGGTGCAGAATTTGATGCAGGTTGGGGGGGAGATTCAATTACACCCGAGTTCACTGCCGATGCTATAGCCATTCTTTGCTCCTCTAGAGCATCTGAGATATATTTTAAAATTAACGAACAGAAACCAAATGCATGTCAACAGATAACAGATAACAGAAAATAGGCAATGCTGGAACCATTTTCAGCAAGGTCAAGTTCAGCAAGGCCTAATTCTGCAGCCTATCAGTGCTATCAAAGATGAAATCATATAAAATGTGGTCGGACTGGGTATAACGGCATAATTAGCAAAAAAAAGAAAAAGAAAAAAAAGAACTTACTTCGCAATTCCTGATTGGTTGTAATGAGATCAAGCTCCAACAGGTCAAGGAGCCTTCCCAAATCCACTCCACTAGTCCAATTCTCGGGCCCCTGACTATTCTTCAATTTCAACCTTCCCCTATTTGCTGTACCACCCCAGATAATCCCTGATATAGAAATGGCAAAGCATATCACAGTAGAATTTCTTTATTCTATAAATTTGCAACATCCAGAAATAAGATAACATAAAATAACTAAATTGCCCTATAATTTCTTGTTGCCTAATGCCAATAAGTCACTCGATAACAAATAATAACAAAGTGGAACCTAATCTGATTTATAGATTGAGTTGTATTTGATTTTTGATACAATTATATGCAGAAATGTCACACAATTACAATGCACCAGCCCTCTCGCACTGTATACTCTTATAGTCAGCTCTGTTTGAAAATGCTAAAATTTGCAAATATAGAATGCTATATACAAATGCAGAAACCTTTCTGAAACTCTATAAAATTATGCAGACAGACAAATTATTAAAACCTCCAATTTTCTTAAGGAGAAAAAAAAAACACACACACATATATATATATAAAATACCAATTGGCTGAGGCATATCCCCTTCTTCGCCTTTCAAAATGATTAAACTCCCACTATCCCCTTCTAAATCAAACGTCTGCTGATTCTCTCCTACCACCAAGAAATCAGTGAAGAAGCAGATCCCTTTCTCGTCATTGTATTCTAGTGCATATGACATGACGGTCCCACTGGTCAGGCCCGAGCTGCGGCCAACCTTCAACACTTGTCTCCCTATGAGCGAGCCGATTGGGGACTGGAGATCAATCACTTTTACACTTCCCATTTGCCCCACGCCTTTTACTGACGTAGTTACATGGGATATGTCAATGCCATCAGAGAAGGGGATGAATGCACCATCAGCACGTACAAATGTTTCTACATTTTTTGTATTAATAAATATTGATAAGTACAACTGTTATGGTAATGAACCAAGATACATTGATAAAAGACGATGGACTTATAATGAAAATTATGCTTGCTTTAGGCATTATAGGAGCTTGTAACTTAAATCTTTTGTATTCCTGAGCAACTAGATATCTATTAGAAGTACAAAAAACATCCCAAGTTTCAAGAATTTCTACTTCTTCTGTTCTTCATAAGTTGTACATATATTTACTATTCATTTGGAATTTTTTTCCGACGCATGAGATGTTTCCTTTTCAGTACTGGTACGGCACTGCTTGTACCTCAGACACATATACACCGTTTCATACTCACTAGTACAGCACTGCTTTTACCTCAGACACACATACACCAGATACTTGAAAAAAACCAAACAATTCAATCCAAAAAAACAAATTTTACTGCCATCTCACAGCAACATACCTGGATTTGTACCAGCGTATATGCCATACCAGACATCATCAGTTATGAATGAGGTCGCTCTCTCCACGGCCCCAAGATAAACACCAGGCCCCAGGTTTGGTGGTAATGGGTGAAACATCTTTTGATTGGGGTAGTCAAGGTCAACAGCCACATGGCGGTTCGTCAGAAACCCAACTTGTCTGTTTCCAGTCCGGCTTCTCACTATAGCTCCTAAGGTTCCATATGTCTCGAGGCTTGCCACCTGGATAAAATTTGCATTTAAGCATGGAAAAAAGTTCCAAATATGGATATTTTGCAGATTAATGGAATTTCATTATACTTGCAAATAAGATCGGTTCTTTATGGTTGAAACCAATATCCAAAAAAAAAAAAAAAAGTAAAAGGAAGAATGACATTAGTACCTGAGATCCAGAACCGATGCAGGGATCACTGCCACGTAAGCCATCTACAAGCTCATCATATAACTGCTCTTTGGGGGTTGGTGCTGGCGCACCATAATAAGAGAATTCCACCACATCCACATCACACCAAACTCCTCCTGGCCCCTTTTGTAAAAGCAATAGTTAATGTATGAGTATTTCTGTCCTTAATAAAAAATTACAAAAAGAAAATGGCATAAGGAGGCACAGATAGTTGTGACACCTCCAACAAAGAAATTGAACTCCAAACAAGTTAATGATTTTCAACATTTCTGGCATCATCATCACCATAAAATGCACACCTTCATTAAATTTTGTAGAGATGTATAAGCAAATAAGATATTGAATTACTTCACAAGGCTGTGGGACATTTTCTAAAGCAATGTTATGGTAAGCTATGAATGTGTACCACAGATACATCGTTTGTCAGGTACCATGTGTAAAATATCAATAGTAATGGGCACAATGATTGAAGTTATGTATCTGACGACTATAGAGAGGCTTTTCAAACTTTGTTCGATGCTGCAGGATTCCAAAAATTCCAATATTTACCTCAAGGGCAGCAGGCAAGCATTGCCCAGGACTAAGCCACTTCTTATGGACCTTTCTAGCAACAAACACCAAAATCGCCGGTATATCAGTAAGGTTGCCTTTTCTGATCCGAAATCCAACAGCTGTCCCCAAGCTGAATCTCCTCAAAATTTTACTATGAAATGCCCGAATAGTCATCAAATCCAACAAAGTGGTTGCCTGCTGACCCTTCGGCAGTCGACCCAAATTCCCAGGCAAAACCCCTTTCTGTAAATTCCCGAAATAATTTGCACGGCCCTCGGCTGCAAGAGGTAACAATGTCGAGGTCGGCCATGAAAAATATGCAGCTGAATTTGATTCCGAGTGCTGCCCAGCAGAGGGGTAGGAGGCCGGGAAGAGGTGGTGAGTGCAATGATGATTCAGATCGGAGTCGTCTTCAGGATGTAAGCTAGTGCTGTTGAACTGAGCTGCGGTACCTGGTTCCGGTTTTAAGTCACCCATTTCTGGTACTAGTTTAATATTTCCTCACTGGAGTAGCTTCATTTGTGTGAATCATTAAACAAGAATCCTGCAAAGAAAGGTATCTACTGAGTAAACCAAGCTGGTACAACATTAATCAAGCCAGACATGAATGAGAAACTTACTTAATTGAGACATGTAAGATCATATGTTTCAAAGTGCTTTCTCTGCAAAGAAAATTGAACAAGATTGAAATTTGAAAAGATCAAAATTACAGGGGGGGCAATTGGCAATTACCCAACAAAAATCATTTATATCTATACCAAGATATGATCAATAATTCAATATGATCTGAGCTAGCCTCATACTATTGTGAGAAAAAAAAAGAGAAGGGTTTGAGGATAACTCACTGAGACTGAAGAAGTGATCAGCTACAGAAATAAAAGCAAACCAAAGAATAGAATTTGGCATAGAACTTTCCAACCCCAAGATCACTGCTTTTGCCAAAGGGAATATCATTGGTTTACCCAAAGACGCTACTTCTGAGGGACTGAAATGAAAAAAAAAAAAAAAAGGTTAAATTAAAGCAGCTTGATTTTGTAACTTTTTGTAGCATGGTCAGGGAAGAGGTGGCAAATCGGACGGATGGGTCGGGTTCGGGTCGGGCTGGTCGGGTCATGTTTGGTCGGGTGATGGTGGGTCGGGTCAGATTAATTTTAATTCAACTTTTTTTTTTTATCATATGTTGATTTGAGTTAGATTACATGTTATTTGATATCGGGTCAGGTCGGGTCGGGTCAGTTTGATTTTTCTAGAAAATGCCGAGTCGGATCGGATTCTACACCTCTAGGTAGGAGTCATGGTCAAGAACAGGAAACAAAAGAGAGGGTGATTGATTGAATAAAAGAATATCAATATACCATTAATCATTTAACTATTTCAAATAGAAAACTGAAAAAGACACTTTACACACCAGCATGACATCGGATCCTCTCTTCTGCAGGTTGAATGAACTTCTTATCCTTCCCGGGTACTGACAGGTGGAGCCCACAATTGACAATTCTTTTCCAAAACTAAAGGGCAAATTTTCTTGATGGTCACTAAACTTTAATATCAATCTATAATTGGTCACTCAACTTTCATTTATCTATTTTTAGTCACTAAAGTTGGATGTTTATCCAAATTTGGTCACTCCGTTAGTTTTTTCATCTAACTTAACGGAATAATTAATATGAATTCAATTTTAAGCCTTAGACATATATCCATATAGAATATATAAAATATGTAATAATGTAAGAAACAAATTAAATTTTTATTTATTTTATTTCAAAATAATTTTTAATTAATATTCTCATGTAAATTCAATTTTTAACATGTCTAAAATATGGAAAAATTTTATTGCATAAATAAAAAAAGTGTATCTTTATATTCTCACATTTTAAAGTTTTATATTGAAAAAATATATGTCTAAACTCTAAAATTGATGTCATGTTAACTTTTCCGTTAAGTTGGATGAAAAAACTAACGGAATGACCAAATTTGAATAAACATCAAAGTTTAGTAACAAAAAATGAATAAATAAAAGTTCAGTAACCAATTATGGATTTGGAGAAAAGTTCAGTGACCTCTCAAAAAATTTACCCAAAACTATATTATCCCAAATATCAGCTAATTGGGTCCTACATGCTAGACAATTAAATTCAGGTAGTAATTCAGTATACTAGGAGTGGGCAGATGCCCAAATCAAAAGACACAAGTTGTACTTGCGTCCTTTAGACTCATATTTACTTACTCATTTATGTTCATTGCCTATGTAACTTGACTGTTTAGGCAGCACAAGAAGATGTTAGAGGGCGTAAGTTGAATTCATGCCCTTAAATTTGAGCATTGATGAATTTAATTTAATTATTTAGATCGTAGTAAAGATAAAGATACGATCAATAATTTGGGTATATGTATGAAACTTTTCCGATTAGTGAACTGGCAAAGCGTGCGCTGAGGAGATAAGAAAAGGGAGGCACACTCACACTCACTGGCACAGTGCATGCACACTGTTCAGGAAAAAGATTGAACCTTTTCAATTAGTGGGAAGTGGGGAACAAAGAAAATGTTGCCCATAGATTGTAAACTAAATTGTAATCCTCTGCGGATGGAGAAATGGAACAACTCCATGTCTCCTTCATGTAATGTAGCTTGGCCTGTCATGTAGATGTAGGTATTAGGTTCCACTTCCAGTGTTCCACCATTTTTATGTCAGAATTTAGAGATTTTTTTTGGGGGGGAATTATTTGTTGGAACAGGAAGTAGGTACCCGAGCTATTGAGCGAAAATGAAACAGTAAGACCTACCGTTTATAGATGGACGATGCATAGAAGTAACAAACAGTGTGACAAATGAATTTCATATAGGTTCAGATGTAAACAGTTATATTCATAGTGTAACTTCTGTGGACCGTCCATCAATAGACGCATAAAGTTTCTGAAAATGAAATGGATTATGGAGGTGGAAAGGTTAAAAAAGAAGAAGAAGAAGAAGAAAGAACACTGATTGATCGTATTCGTCTCCCTTTCTGTTCGTTGATTAAATAATTCTGCCATAATTTTTTTTTTATTTCATCTTTATCTAACCATAACTTTCGTTCGTGTTCATTTAGTTTAAATGAAGGCAATTGTTTTGTTTGGGCTTTGGGCTGGAGAGTTATAGTACCCATATGCAAAACCTCAAATCGCAATATCAAGCCCTTTTACTGATTTGGGCTCAAATTAATGGAACTAATCTAATAGAAGTATAAAACATATGTTAAACATTTTAGGAAACAAATACATAAATATCAATAGTAATACCAAATTTGATACCGACTGTATCGATTTGAACAGTTTCTTAGTTAATATAAATACTAATCCAGTCGCTATCAATTTTGGTTTTAACTTTCATATCCTTATTATCATTTTTAGCTTGTTCAGTATCGTTTTCTGTCAGGAGAACAAGCACTAAGCAGATTGAGATTATTTAATTATCAAATTCTATAGCACATTTGCTACCTGATGGCAAACTGTAAACATTTAAGTTATGAAAAACATAATTTCTTTATAAAGAAGCTTCTTAGTGTCAGTACTATGGTCACTCAATGATGATTGTAATAGTGATTACAATAATAAAAAAAAATGCCACCGCGTCGACCGCGAGCATATGCATTATGCACACATCACACATATCAGTCAGCAAAATATTGATATAGATTAGCTCATAACTTAGTAACTTACATAGGTACCAAATATCCCTAAGTACAAAAAAGATATCGTACCGCATATTTAACATGGAGCACGGAGCAACAAAATAAACAAAATAACTTGAAAGATTATCACTTTGCCCCCTCTTTGGTGTTTATATTAGGATCTAGTCAAAAGTACGATCGCAACAGATACCAACCTACTCAACAGTTATCTCGAGATATTCAAACGTTTCTCGACTATTTTCATCATATGGCTCAAGAGGAATGAAGTCCTCAACCGGTTTGCTGGTTTGACAAGAAAAGCGACCCTTTTCCAACCTGTCAGCTTCAGGCTCAAGAGTGAGGTCCTCTTTGACAGACTTCCTTTTCGCCATACATGAAACCAGACTTGCTATCAGGTCTCTGGCTTTCGGCTCAGGAGCAATGCGTTCTTCAACTCGGTTGCTCTTTTCATTATGCAAGCTTATGCTGGTTTTGGAATTGTGAGGTTCACCTTCAAGCTCACTACTATCTTCAATTTGTATTACAGGCTCTGAGACGGTGGCCTCATGGATGGATACAGATGTCTTTTCATTGGTCTTTCCACCTTCAAGCTCATTTAATTTGAAAGCAGCTGGTTTTTGACAAGCAGAAACCAGAATCGGCAGTGGATCATCTGGTCCAGTCTCAACTATATGTTCACTCTCAACTCTGAGCTTATCTGACATTTTATCAAGGCCGGTGTCACTTCTGAACAAAGGTCTCTCTGATTCCTCAAACTGTTGTTTCAGTTTGTTGCTTTCACTCTCAATGAAGGCAATTATTTCATTGATATCAGCTCTGCATTGACCAGCAGTAGGGTCTGATGATTCAGCAGTCAAACTCGTGTCTTGATCTAACTTTCCTCTCGCTGTCTCTATCCCAATAGCATCGAGTAAAGCTCTTTCTCCTTCAGAGTGACCTTGAAACCCCTCATGTGGGGTATCAACTAATTTCAGGTCCAGTTGATTTTCTTCGGACTTGCCAACAGAACCCCACAAATTTTCTACACCTTTACTATTCACTTGAGCTTCTACACTTTCACTATTTGACGCAGATTTAGTGCCAACCAAGGAAGGTTTTTTCAATGGTTCACTGAAGTGGTCAGCAACTTGCATAGGACTTCTTTCATCTTCAAGCTCAAGAGGAGGTCGTATTAACCTCCTTTTCTTCGCATCTCCTTTTGGTTCAATGCTCAACTTACTGCCCCTATTTCTCCTATTGAAATCCACAAAAGGTATTTGTGTTTCACAAGACTCCGCAGTTAAATTTGAAACTGTTGTAGTAGGGTCCAACATTCCATCCATCCCACCAGAATCTGGATCTGCTTTATCACACGACTCGTTATTGGTGGGACGTAAAAGTGTCTGGTAAGGTTCTTCCTCCCATGCTTCTGTCTGCTGTTTTGGTGCCAGACGGAAGAACACACTCTTCCTTTGATCTACATTTGAATAAAGGCCAGGGTTATGATTTGAGTTTAAGTTCAGGGAAGATTTAGATTCAGGCTATGGCATGGACCAAGGTTAAGGGTAAAAAGTTCACTTGATACTGGTTTCCCTATTCAGCAAAGTGGTGCATGCTGACCATATTAGGGTTTTGATATGAAATGGATTTTCTGCCACTGAACAGGTTTGACAGCATCAATAAAACCTAATTCTGACCTAAATTAAATTATTTAAATGTAAATCTGACCTTGCGATCCATTGTCGTAAACTTGATCACATATTTGTGACTCATGTTGAGCTTGGTCACTTGCGTACCTAGACAAATTAGCATTAGCAGTATACCAGCCCCCATTATGATTTCTTACCAGATCTAAATGTGAGCTTGTTGAGGATCTACGAAAACACCTGTCAGTGATCGGTCGAGATACTCTTCTAACCTCTTTTCCCTCAAAAAGTACTAGAAGCCTTTGAACCTGAAACATACACAGAGAGTTACAAGAATTAATAGCTAAATCTCATATAATAATCGATATAATAATGTCAGTGTTTCCACAAAAGGGAGCACGGGCAGAACGTGAATGAACCAGGAAGGCAATGAGATCACAAAATACGGTAAGAAATATGAAGCATAACAGAAGGATTAGGCATAGTAAAAAACAAGTGCATCTGCCTAGGTAAGGGAAGCATTTCAAGATATATTGGCAGGGCAGTGATAAAGAGAGAGGAGAGAACCTGATCAAAGTTGAGGTCAAATCTGAACTTGACATCAGTAAAGTAGTTCACCAGAATTGCAGATTTGAATTCGGGTTCTGTCAGCGGTCTACATGCACTTTTAATTGCAAATTGCACCTTCAGTTCAAAAAAATCACAAATATTAGTTGATTAGAAAATATTAACAGATCCACCTTTAGATGACAAATACACTGTATACAACATGTCATAATTTTGTTAGAACATAAAAAGAAATTATTTGATTCATTAAGGATTTATCAAATTACTGACTGAATTTATTATTTCAAAAACATATAAAGGAAACTCCAGCTATTACCAAAAACACAGACAAATCAAACTTTCTTGTACCTGAGCAGGATAGGTCTTGCCAGTTGAACTGTACGCATCAGGCACAATATTCATGTCACCATTTGATGTAGCCACGAAGACACCATACATCATTCTATTGTCAGTGTCAAAGAGGAAAAGAAACATCCCTTTCTTCACCTGTTAAATTGCGAAGCATGCATGCGGTATGAATTTAAGGACTAAAGGAAAAAAAGTATTTAGGATCGATACTGTTTTATTCAGTATGCCTGGTTGGCTGGCTTAAATTACCTGTCTAACAAAATGCTCTCTACAAGCAGGAAGGCCAAATAATTTGCGTCTGAAGCATTCGTTTCTAGTCTCACTGTTGCAAAAGAAGATAGCACCAGCTAGATCTGGAATGAGTTTGCTTTGGTACTCTTGTATTTCACCATGGCAACAGTTATGGTGACAGCAAAGGTAGTTGGAGCCATGATGGTTGTTATTCATTTTTGCCCCTGTAACAAACCAATGTGAGCTACTAATATCCTTGCTTTGTTGGTACCTCTGCACTTAAACCAAAACCGATTTAACTTGAACCAAAAGCAACCTTGAACTCTCAGAAATAAAATCTTCTTAATAAAATAATCCTAAATCTACTAATTAAGGTGCTCACCAGCTACTGCTGAAGCTGGCGGGTCTATTCTGTATTTTGATAATCTTTTAAAGTTGCTTCCTGGCATTTGGCGGGTCTAGATCTTAAACTTGAAATTGAACATATGTAAGTTACTACACTACCCATCTACGTTTCTATATAATGTGATGATATTTCAGTACAGCCTAATGCCTACATCAAAGGACTTGAAATTTCTAGGTTCTGCAAATGGTTCTTGATGCATCATTAGGTAATAAAATTATACTAAAATTAACTGTTATTCTCCCTGCTTGCGCACTAATGTAATCATAAATAATTCAGTTTCAAACTTTCAATTGCCCTCTGGTTTTTATTTTTGAAAATCCACTTCAACACAACATTGTCAGAACAACCGTCATCAAGTGATCCCTAGTCAACACAACATACTATTATCCATGCACTTAAACTAAAATCCACATTTTAAATAAAGTAAACAGGTAAAACAAATCTACATTCAGCACTTTTTACTCCCCCAAACCATTCTAAATCCCTAATAACTAGTAAACTTGCAACCAACAAAAGGGCTAAAAGCCCTTGAATTTCATTTAAAAAGAAAAAAAAAAAGGAAAAACTAACAGGTTGGTCTTCTGACTTCTCTAACTATAAAGCTTCCCCTTTATACAGCTACATAGAATATTGTTGTGCAAATCATCCACAAATATGCAAAAATTGTTTATATATATATTTTTTTTATCAAAATTAATGGTTTGATATTGCCATTGCCAGCCACTTCAAAAAAAAAAAAAAAAAAAACTATAAAGATTCCCTTTGTCTATTATATACATGAACACAATAGAATATTGATTGCCATAGAGATACAGTCTTTATATTAACATATTATGAGGGGAAGTTTCTAGAGACCGAATGAACAAACAAAACAAAGCTACATAAGAACAAGAACATTACATACTATATAAAATAATAGAGATGATCAATTCAGCGCACTCCCCTCCACCTCACTGAAAAGGTGGCGATCAAACAGTACCTTCAGAGGAAGGAAGGAAGGCCGGGGGGGGGGGGGGGGGGAGTCAGATGGATGGTTATATATATATATATGCGCCGCCTTGATCGCCGGATGGCTTGATTGATCGGCCGTTGATCGCTCCGGAGATGAAGAAGGGGAAAGTGGAACTGGAGAAGGGAGTCAGAGAGAGACAGAGGAGGGTTTTGTTTGTTACTTCTATAGGGGTTTTTTTTGAAGTTGAGGTGAAATAGGGTTTTAGTAGAATCGATTCACCTGTTATCCTGATTTTGGATAACAGGACCCTATTATCCTAACTGTGACCGTTGGATCAAAATAAACGGATCAGATTCATTTAGAAAAATCTTTCCTCCCTTCAAAAACTGTACTTCGATATCAATCTGAACCGTTCATTGTGATCTGACGGTCCATATTTGGATAACAGGACCCTGTTATCCCTAAGAATAACAGCAGATACGGACTCGGGTTTTAGTGGGTTTTGTTTTGTGGGTTAACTCTTTTAACTGACAGTCACAGGCAATTTGGTGGTTTTGTATAGGAGCAAGAAAATGAATAAAATAATGAATGGTGCTACTTAACTACTACTCCAGTTCTCTCAACCAACATCTCGTTGGTTTGGTAGAGTAGTCCTACTTAACCACTACACCAATTCTCTAATTTATGTTTGGATTGTGTTGTTGTTTGGGTTAGCATGCTACTCGCAGGGTAGTATTAATCCTAGCGGATCCAAACACACCCGATATCATATATATCCTTACTAATAATAAAAGCATATTGGAATTCTTACATTTGAGCCGTTGATCATTTTCTTCGATAGATCAGAACCGTTGATGTACGTTAATGCCCGTTGACGTTCTCAGCCCATATAAATTATCTCAAATTAAGACCCATCATATATTATCTTAAAAATTTATTGTAAGAAATAACAATTTCAACCCAAAGTAAGGAGTAAGCTTTTTACCAATATACGATGATATGGGTGGGAAAAATGAAAATGGAATAGAATACAAATACAAATTGGGCAGGAGAGTTGGCGCGCTAGACCGGGTGTGTAGCTAGGGGAGTGTTGTTCATCCCCTGCGTTACTTTCATTGTGCAATTCACAGCATCAGCCATTGGATGGCCTCGGGATCTGCGTTGGAACGTCTCGAGACAATCCAACGGGTGAAACTGTGAAGTGCGTAATGAAGTACAGTACAGCAGGGGATATGAATTCGTAGCTGGGTAGAGAGAGGCATGATCGGTTGTTTGTTTGTTTGTGTTGTACTTTGTACGGCTCCTCAGAAGACGTGCAAGCGGTCATCTATGAATTGTCCAGAGAGTTCTCCACTGATCCGGTCTAATAAAAAAAAGCAGACCCGGCTTCTTTTGATCCGACGGTTAAAAAACACTGAAGTATTTTGAGATGCGTACAGTAAAAATTGAAGTACTTTAAGATCGATGCAGAAATCGATCCTAACCATCCGATCAAAAAGTAGGGTCTGCTTTTCTGAAAAGCAGCAGATTCGGATCCGGTATTAGGATCCTAATACGGGTAGTGATACATTTTTTTTTTTTTGAGGAAAGGTAGTGATACATGTACTTGCTTAAAAAGGGAAGTGAACTGTTGGCACTTTCTGCGTTCAATCTGTGCTTTAAATCGTCATAATTATTCAACATAATTTAAGGAGTAGATTACGAAAATAATCAGAAGTATCGTCTTTTTATCAAATTGGTCTTTAAAATATCAAAACATCAATTTGATACTTAAAATATAGGTTGCTACTAATTTGGTCTCTAAAGTTTTAAATGTATCACTTAGGTTTTTTAAAGTTTCACTAATAAAATATTTTGGTACTTGAAATTTCAATTTGTACTAAGCTAGTCATGCCATTATCTATGGATGCTAAGTTTTTTTAAGAAGTATGTGATACTATGAACAAATATATTTATATGTACATTATTTATATTTTCTACTCATGTATTATCTTTATTTTGTAATGTAAGAAATTAATTTATAATAAATAAAAATAATAATTTTGAATAAAATACTCAATGTAGAGGCCAATTTGATAAAAATTTTAAATTTGAGGATGTTAGTGAAACTTTATTTTATAAAACTCTAGAAACCAAAATGATAACAAATCAATACTTTAAAAACTAATTACTACTACTAAAATTTTAAGAAACAATTTGATAAAAGAGTGGTACTCTAATTACTATTTATGTAATTTACTCTAATTATGTATGATTGAGATGATTCAGACTTCCATGAGAAGATAAAAACATATTTCTTAACATTAGCGTATCTCGACTTTTTTACAACTAAGCAATGCAAAACCTGCGCTAGGATCCCAAATCAATAATATCAACATATTACGTACGTCCATCCGATTAAGAAAAAAAATAAAAAGTCCATATTTTTTCGATCTATAGAATAATTCACCCGATTTTGTTACGTTGATTGATCGATAATGTAACTCAGCAAGGCATTTAGCAACACAATGAAAATAGAAAAAAAAAAAAAAAAAAGTAGCTGCGTACGTAATTCATTCGCGGGTTATAAATTTTGGTATCAGGATCAAACTATAAAACATTAAAGGCTTGGAAGTTTCATTATTCAAATGAAAAATATAAGTTATTCTTTTATGGATAACTGTTTATTTTATTTTCGATCGAGCGATTCAAATTTTACAAATCAAGCATACAGAATTTTACAAATCAAGCATATCTAAATGAACAGTCCATCTCCCTTCCCTTCTGATACATTGATCCATAAAACAATTCACCGAAAACACCCAAAAAACGGGGTGAGGCCCTTCGCTATATTTCTTGAAAAATAATTACATTTAGTCAGTCCCATGCAGATTTAGCCATCATGATCCGATCCTGTTGGCGCAGCCTCTCGCCTTCGCGGCACATATACTCCTTGAATTTCTCCTGCATTAAAACGATGCATAAATAATCTCAATAAAGTCAAATATTCATATGACTAATAGGTTGATATTTGCGAAGGTTCTGGAATATTATATAGGCAGTTGATCTATTTATGAATTTAGCAGACAGAAGAGAAGACACTGATCAGAAACAGATTATAATAATTAAGCCCTTTCTCAATTATGTATTTTATTTGCTTCAGAAACTGATGGAATTTCTTTCTTTTCGGTGTTTGATTTTCAGTTTTTCACTACTCGTCCTTGACAAAGTGAAGTGATCTTTCCTTCCTTCCTATGAATCTATGATGTATGTTAGTTTTGATATGTGCCATTCACTCACTGATAGAGTGATAGTGTGTGTGTTGGAAACTAGAAAGAGGTGTAGGTACGGTACCTTGGCACCGGAGAGGTAGAAAGCAGCGGCACCGGCAGTCGCGATGCCTCCCCAGATAACGACCGTCGATGTCAGGAGCGACCATCTCCTGTATATCATCTCCCTTCTCCTCTATTTAATCACTTGATCGATTGATTTGATTGATTCTGTACACGTCTTTCTTTTTGCTTCTTTTTGTTTCGGCGCTGGGCTCTCTTTCTAGACTACTTCTCTAGCTAGTTTCTAGACTACTTCTCTAGCGTCTTCCATCGGGATCTCTTTTGTTGTTACAGAAGGTTCTGGATTGGCGGTGACTGCCTGACGGACTGACAAAGAGGCCGTCACCTTGTTGTATTTAATTTCTTCATGGGCCTGAAATCCGACAAACAGTTTCTCTTTATGTTCATTTTTACTGACAAGTTCACTGATGGGTCAACAATTTTAACACAGCTTTTGGATTTTGGACAAATGCTATGCTACACGTTTAAATTCCTACTAAATGGACCCATATAAAATGCACGATAGAAAGGAGAAGTTAGGAGCACATCAGGATTAATAAAACTACTACAGCAATCTTTTCCTTCTTTTTTTTTCCCGTTCCATTGTTAACTACAGAATTGAAGTATTACTTTTAAACTGTCCTTGTATTGTAAAATTACATATATTAAACATAAAATCATGGACTTATTATTATTCTCCATGCTTGATATATAAAAATATTTATTCAGCAACCCCTAAATTCATTTTCTTTTGGTTTTTCTACAAATTATTCATTCATGTTTAAGGTATGTAGTATGTACATGTTTAAATTGTAAAATTAAGTTCCACATCTTTTTAACCAACATATAGGAACCTGACCTGCGTATTAATTATTTAAACAGCAAGTACGTACATGCAATATCGAAGGCAGTTGGAATTTAAAAAAAAAAAAACAAAAGAAAAGAAAAGTAACTAAAATATAATCATTATTTTTTTTTCTATTTGACAATTTGCCCGTGGGCTCACTAGAATTTAACTTGTCAACAATTGCTATTAAAAAAAAAAAAATGGCATAAACTATGACAGTCACAAAACTACTCATTTTAAACTGATAAATTGACTACTAAATGTTCTCCCTTTTTTTTTTAAAAAAAAAAAGAAAAACTGACTTTTAGAATGGAACAATATAATACTTTTGACCCCACCCATTCAACTAAAATAAGGTAAAAAGAAATATAAAAGAAGATTTACATGCCTCTACGGTCTTTATTCGTCGCGTCTTGGATGTTGTCAGAACTGAAATTGGAAACAAAATATCAATCTATTCAACAAGTGCTGTATAAAGTTGGTATCTCAAGATGTTCAATCATCTTCTTACTGTTTTTGATCGTAGTGAACTGGGACCTGTTTAGTAATTATCAGGATCAGGCTAAAGAGCAATAAACTCCTCAACTGGGTCGCTCATTTCCTTGTGTGGAAATTCTTCAGCTAGGTCTATCTCTTGCTTATACACAGACACACTGGTGAGATTGTCAGGTGCAATCTCAAGCGCACACATATCAGTGAATTCAACTTTTGGCTGTGGCAAAATGGGTTCTGGACTGGGCATGGGTTTCTTCATTTCAGTCTTTTCACCAAGTACCAGTGACTCCATTTGACCTTTAGAAGAGCCTGAGCTATCTTTGTTCAAGCTCTTCTGTTCCAATTGACAAGTGTCCAATCCCTCGTACCCTGGAAATGGATTTAGAATCTTCTGTGAACAAGCACATTTGGTCCCGCCGCTTACACTCTTAAGATCAACTGTCACTGTTTCTGCTGGTCTTTCAAGGGAGATCTCAGTATTACACAAAGCACCTCGTGAATTCTCAAGATCATTCTTTTGTTGTGGGCTCTCTATCTCCGACATAACCAATATTTCATTGTTTTCGTCTCTGCATTCACCAGTAGAGGATCCCAAAGATTCAGCCTTAAAATATGAATCGTGTCCCTTGGATTGTCTATTTATGCAAAAAGAACCATGAGATCTATCTAAAATTTCGGAATTTGCATCATCCACCTGACCCTCTACATTTATGGTATCAGTAATTACCACATTTTCTCCATTGTTAACAGATTTGTTACTAACCGAAGAGTGCTCTTTTGATTGTTTATCAGAGAACACGGCTACTTTATGCTCCTGGTCCTTGAGAGCATGCAAATCATTGTCTTCACCCCTGAGCTCAAGAGAAGGCCTGATAAACCTCTTTTTCTTCTGTTCTCCACCCAGCAGAGTATTTAATGTGTTACCAGAACTTCTCCTCTTGAAGTTCACTAAAGATATTGGGATTTCATCGGGCACCATGTCAGCAGTAGGGTACACATCAATTTCATCCACCACGTCAGCAGTATCTGGTCCCCCCTCAGTTCTATCAGTTAGTTCATGAATATGGACTAGCTCTGAATCTGGGACAATATTTTTGTTGGAAACAGGTTAATCAGCTATATCAATCCCATTTTCATGCCTTAACTGCTGCGCAAGATGGCCTGGCAGCTGGTTGATTGAGCGGTTCCCACCTGCCCGACGGGAATGTTTCTCTTTCTCCTGTGGTGATATTCGAGGGTTTTGAGCTAGGCGCAAGAACACACTCTTCCTCTTCTCTACATCTGAATAGAGATCTGAATAGAGTGTGGGGTTAGGATTGGAGTTTGGGTTTGGGTTTGGGTTTGGGCTATGGTCCTGATGAAGGTTTGGATCAACATCAGTTTTAGAATTCTCATGAAGCTGGCCTTTTAATTTGGCTGGGTAAAACCCACTGGCCATGCTTGGATTTTCTGATTGGCCCATCTTAATGGCACCGACATGACCAACATCTTGATTTTTATCTGAATTGCAATCATTTTGTGGGTTACCACTGTAAAATTGACCTTGCAAATGTGTTCCTTTATAGGAATTGGATGGCATGTTGAACCCTATTGCAATATCTCCAGGATAAGAAGGGTAAGAAGCGTGAATTTGTGCAGGTTGAGAAGAATACAGGTTTAGAGAATTATAACCCGACAGAGTAAATTGTTGGCTGTTAGAGTTAACACATAACAAAGAAGATTGTGGCTGCTGTTGCAAAATCGGATTGTATGCCAGACATGATACCATTCTCTGAGTGTAGAAGTTCCCGGCATAAGGGTCAGTCTGGCACTCATATGTCTGCTGTTGAGACAAGCAGAGTGATGATGAATTGAGGACACCCTGCTGAGCTGGGTCATTTGGATACGAATAGCCATTATGTGTAGGGTAAGTGTTGTGGGTGCTGGCTGTTATTGCATTTTGATCAAGTGGTTGGGGTGGGTTTAAATTCCCTGATGTCTGAAAATTCATGTCTGAATTAATTAAACGCTCAGACCCTTCAGAATTTGGGTTTGGCTCTGTATTCTGAATTTTTAAAGTGGTCTGTCCCAGGGTATTTGTCTTAGACATGATGTCATGCTGTGAATTTGAATAAGGCAAATTCAAAGGTGGGTTTATTGAGGAACGCAGATCCAATCTGTCAGTTATTGGTTGGAGTACCCTGCTATTTTTCTTTGCTTCAAATAGAACGAGAAGCCTACGAACCTACAATATAACAAGGAATAGAAATTTTATTTACTAAAAAAAAAAAAAATAGAAAATTCATAGCTAATCTTTTATGGAGTAAATGGTGTGTCGAGGTAGGGAGTGCAGCATCAAGGATCGCGCACCGAGTACTTACCCACCAGTTGTTGGCAGGTGATATAAACACAACAGATAAGAAACGGAGACTGAGAAACTGTATGGTACAAAACAAGCACATCTTGGTATGGATGGTCCTCCAAGTAAACTGACATGAGAGAGAAGAGGAAGAGAGAAAGAACCTGATCAGAGTTTAGATCAAAGTTGAACTTTCCATCGGTGAAGTACTTTTCCAGAATGGCTGGCTTAAACTCCATTTCTGTCAGGGGATCATACATACACTCAATGGAGACTTGCACCTACAGATAAATATAAACATGCCATTATAATTTTATAATATAAAATCAATATATACACCGTCAACATTCAAGCAGCTTTTAAATGTCTAAATATTAACTCCTTTAACAGGATCAACAAATCACAAATCAGCAAAGAGGGTCCAGCTTTCTAGTACCTGGGCAGGATAGGAGCTGCCGCTAGAACTGAAGGCCTTTGGCATGATATTCATTCCACCATCAGAGGCTGCCTTGAAGACACCGCACATCTTCCTTTCATCAACATTGAATAGAAAAAGATACATCCCCTCCTTCACCTGTTAATTTTGTATTGTATGGAAAAAGGAAGGTTGCAAAGTAAGCGGTTTATGGGAAATCCTGGGCATTTAGGTTACTTTTTGGGGCAAATTATTTGGTTGGGCAAGATTACCTGTTTCACAAAAAATTCTCTTGAAGCTGGGAGACCGAAGATCCTACTGTTAAAGCATTCTTTCTGTGTCCTATTGTTACACATGAAGATGGCACCACTTGGATTTAGAACAAGTTGGTCACGTCGATAATAGTCGTTGCGACGGTCCTTCTGATGGCGGTTGCTACGCCCATTATTTCTCATTTTTCTCCTGCTGGAAATTCCAAGAGTATATTAGAGCCTTAGAGGAACTTTCAATGCACAAATTATATATGAACTGAGTCGCCATCAGTTTCACATCAAGGACTGGCTTTTCTATGAGACTGGTTTTGATATTCGCTTTTGCCTAAGTGAGCAAGAGCTTATGTTGAAAAAATTCTTAAGCTCACATCTTACAATCTCCATGATAAATGCTTATAATTTTTAAACCGTACAAAAAAGAAAAGCCAACAAATAAAAAAAGAGTACTTAAAGATGATATGGAAACAAGCACTGAAATAGTACTTAATTGTTTCAAGATGTGGGCACATTCGTTTCAAAAAATTTAAGAAATATGTAAGTGTACAATTTAATATTAAGCCTAGTTCCAGCTCTACATGCTACTGGCAAAAGAACATAGATTCAGAAGTAAAATATTTTATAATCAAGTAATTAAAAAAATATAAGAATAGTTTTTTTTTAAAAAAAAAGGTAATTGAATATACCTCGTGAGCTATAAACATTAAAACATATGACTACTCCAAATAAGTATTAACCCATCTTTAAATACACTTTGTCAGACCAATATAAATCCCAAAGATAAGCCCTAAACACCATTTTCTCTTAAATTCAATCATCTTTATACAATTACCAGGGACATGCTTGATCATAAGATGGACAATCAATCAAAACAGAGCCAGCTAGCACCAGAACATGTGGAAATTAAACAATTAACCTTCAATAGTAAAACACAAAGTGCCCTATTTTGTAGTTTATTAAAGAATCTAGCTTTCATCTTCAGTACAAGATACTTTGCAATGCATTCACACTAAGAATATCCAAAATCCAAAATATAGCTTATGGAAAAAAAATTTTAAAAAAAAAGAAAAAGAAAAAGAAAGCAAGAACTTTTAAATTCCACGATTAACACCAGAAAAACATTCCCCAACACAAATCCTAGTCAGTTAAATAAGTAACAGATTGAAAACAAAAGGAATCCAGAGTAACAAACTACCCAACCAAATTTACAAAATTAAAGGAAGGCAAGCTGTTTACAAAGAACAGATCTAACAATCATTAATAAGTAGCTAACAGTAAGCTTAAACAAGAACAAGATAACATCGATTAAACTAAGAATATATCTCCACCAAATCTAACCTGAAAACGTATGTTATTCATCATCAAATAATTAAGCAACCGCAAATCGATAGGAGCAGATAAAGAATCTTGCGTTACAAGACCAGGCAAATATATACCTTTCACAACTAAACCAGCCTTTAATTCTCTATCATTCGTAAGTAAATCAAGAAAGGTAAAACATTGCGATGATCTGCAGTCTATACATACTATGTAGATTCCTTCCAATACTACCACCATCTGAATACTTCATTACTTGTGTTACAAAACCAGATCAAGAAAACAAGATCTCATTTATACACACACACACACACACACACATACATACATACATAGACGAGTACAGAGCATTTAGGTGTCAAAATAGAGAATAAATAAATAGATCGATCGGACACGCTAGCAATACCTCACACAAGATCGTACGTACGAATCGGTAGATGACGCCTGCCTGCCTGCCTGCCTGCCTGCTCGCTCAATCGATCGATCGATGGATCAAGAAAGAGAGAGAGGGGGGGATGAGAAGATCGGGGAGGAGTTAGTTAGATGGGAGTGAGTGAAGAGGGATAGTAAATGGCAATAGAGCTGTTTTCCGATTTCTAAAGGGGAATCTACTACGTACGAGAGTGAGTGAAGAATGGAATGCGATGAGAGGGTTTCGCGGTTTCGCTCTGTAACTGTATGTATGGGGATGATGTTGTTGGTGATGGTTTGGTGAGTGAGCGGAAAGAGTGGCGAAAGGTGTGAGTGACTCTTGAGGAGTGAGTGAGTAGAAAGAGGGAAAGGTTTGGCGCCTTGGCGTGGAGCACTGGACCGTGTCTAGGTGAGGAACCGTCACTGTCACTAACGTGAAAAATCTCGAATTTTTTTTGTCTATGCCTTTAAAAACAAACAAATTTGATAGTTATGCCTACTCCAATACAAATGGCGGAAATATGCCTATTTGTAAACGCCGGCGTTCAAGCATGCACAATAAACGCCGGCGTTCAAGCATGCACAATAAACGCCGGCGTTCAGAGATAGATGTAATTCTAGACTTATAATTTTTGTGAAAATTATGCTCCGAACGTCAGGGTTCAAACGTCAGAGTTCGAACTCTTGAGTTCAAAATACACATGTAAACTCCAGAGTTCGAACTCCGGAGTTCGAAATACATGTGTAAACTCCAGAGTTCGAACTTCGGAGTTCGAAGGCTGGCGTTCAGAGCATGATTTTTATAAAAAATTATAAGTCCGGGATTACATCAATCTCTGAACACCGGCGTTTAATGTGACCGCTTGAACGCCGGTGTTTAAGAATAGGCATATTCCCGTGATTTGTATTGGAATAGGCATAGCTCTCAAATTTGTTTCCATTTTAGGCATAGACAGAAAAAAAAATTAAAAAATCTCACATTTTGTATCTTGTTAGTTGCTAGAGTTGTAGAGAGTGACCACCCATTTTATCTATACACCGGTGGACCATATTTTTGATTAACAAATATTATTTATCAGTAAACATTTATATCTTTCCGATCAATGTATATCATTTTCTAATAAACAGATACACTACCGTTTTCAGTAAACATTTATGCAATTGTGACAAGCACATTGGTGCAACGTGGGTGTGTCAGATTGTGAGAGAGGGTGGATAGGTGGCTTACTTTGTTTTTATAGGTGGACTGTACATGTTTTCCTAGTTGTTACTCTCATAATCTCATTGTAATTTGTAATTTGTAATTTCTAAATAACAGTTGCACCTTTTTATGTGTTATCTTTTGTAAATTACAACGGCAATTTGTAATTATTAATTAATTAATCATTTCAATTATAATATGTTATATTTTAGTAATTGGGTTACCTTTTGGTTATTTACTAAACTGGATATATACTCATATAGACTAATTCCAATACCTGGGAAGAATAATAGAAAGAAGAAACAGTTGAGCTAATTGTTCAAAAGTTAAAATAGACGAGTTATATATGCAGAACTGGTCGAATGTTATCCTCTTTAACACAAGAATATTATTGCACAAGATTGGTATAGTTTGAGAAATAGAGATGTGATATCTCCAAAAAGAGAAATAAAGATGTTAATAAAAGAAATTCACCTTTTTTCGGAAGAGAAAAAAAGAGAACAAAATATGTGAACATAATAGCATTCCATTCGTGTCTTAAAATCAGAGCAGCTCTTTTTCTGAAGAAGTAATGTGTTCCATTTCACAATCTGTTAATCAATTCTGTCTTTTTTTTACATTGAGGGGTCGTTTTTTCTTTTCGGTCCAGATATACAGATACAAAAAAAAGATACCAAAACAAATACCAGTTATAATGTAAAATATATCCAAATTGAAACATTAATAAATTATCTTGAAACAATTAACGTATTAACTTGAAACAATTAACGTATTTAACTTGAAACATTGTAGTATTAAGTTAAATAACACAAATCATAAATTAAATCATCTACTTGAATTACTACTAAATCACATAAATATTACCTTAAAGTTGTTGAGAGAATGTATGGGAGCAAGATGAAGTGAAAGAGCAACAAAAAAGAAAATTATATCATTTGTATTTCATTTTAATCTCATTAAGTTTCATATTAACTTTATAGATGTTTCATTTTGATCGCAACATGTTGCAGATGAACGTTAAATTAACTTTGTATGGTAGTATCCCCAACAGTATCTTTTGCAGTATCCATAGCATTTTCCTTTTCCTTTTATGGTTCATTTCTCTTTTACATTTGCTGACGCATTCTTCTTTTCGTCTACCCATATGTCGCTACAATTTTACCTTTAATTAACTTCTGGATTTCTTTTTTTTTTTTCGCCCCTTGATTATTTACTTATTTGCAACTGACTAGCGTTTCAAATTTAGGTCCAAAAAAGAAGTAAACAGCTCGATGAGAATATGGCTGCCAAGCAGCATTTAATTATGTAAAAAATATATGGGATAACATCCAATTACTGTTTCAGAATAAATATATCCCAAAATATATCGAATTGTTTTTTTTTTTTTTTTCTGATGGGGGGAACAAAAATACCCTAAACTCTCTTTTTTCTAATTATTTACAACTAACTACAAAAGCAGTAAAAATAAAACAACTGCCCAAAAATTGCCCAATGCAAGAAGACCAAAACTCAGGCAAAAAGCTGGCAACAGGAAAAAGTTCTCGGGCAACTCACTCCTCGAGCAACCAAGAAGGCATGCCGGGTAGCATAGGTGCAACAGGTTTGGGTTTCTTAACCCGATCCACCATTACAGCTTGTGTCGTCAGGACCATACCTGCTATAGAAGCTGCATTCTGCAGCGCACATCTTGAAGCCTTGCACGGGTCAACCACACCCCACTCGATAAGGTCTCCAAATTGACCCGTCTGTGCATTGTATCCAAAGTGCCAATTGTTTTCTTCTAGGAGCTTCTCCACAACAGCATGCCCATCTAGGCCTGCATTTCTGGCAATTGTATATGCCGGTACAAGAAGAGCCTGGCAATAAGACAAAATATATTTTATGAAATGTACCAACCAATATGATGCTAGTTGCATTAATACAACTCATACTTCACAACAAATGATTCTTGCAATTTGACTTCGCCCATTGAAGGTTCTATGCTGTGTATTTACAGGATTCTACATAGGTCATTTTCCAAACATAAAACCTGTATGATTCAACAACCATGTTTGCACATGGAGAAACTAAACCTTGTCGGTAGCTACAAATTGAAATCATAACTGTAAGATACTTGAATGCGATGTTGGTACACTGGATGCTTTTATCTTTCCAGAAATAGTCATCAGATACATAAGTGTAGAAGAAGCCAGACCTTTGCAACAATTGATGCACCAATCTTTTCATCAGAGTCTTCGATAAGATCATGAATCACAGAAACATGCCTTGATAAGTGTGCAAATGCAGTCCCGCCACCCGGTACAATACCTTCATCTATGGCTGCAAATGCCGCATTCTTTGCATCTTCTGCTCTCAGTTTTCTATCCTCTAGCTCTGCTTCAGTCGATGCCCCAACCTAGTCAAATATATAGTCCGATTTAATTAAATCATCAAAAAGCTTACAATATCATATTATCATGGACACTTTACACCAACAAACCAAAAGAAATATCTTTTATTTGTATCACCTCCCTTTCTTGATGTCTGATGGCAATCACCTAGAATAGAAATCATACCTTCTTATGCCCCTGAGCTTTCTGCTTTAGTTTTTCTCAAACAATGCTTGGGGTAAGCCTTTTGAAGACACGGTCATAGGATAGAGAGCGTATAGAAAATTTTCTAGTCTTAACAAGCACAGACAAGCCTCGAAAATTATTTATTGGAAGATGAAGAATGACCGCAAAGGACTTTTGTTTAATGAAAATTCAGTAGGCAATTTGCTCATTGCTTCAAGAAAATTATTGAAGGAACATTTCATAACTACCAACAAAATTTCTTAACAATAACCTGTTCTTTTTTTGTTTTTAAGTTGGTCAGGCCCTACGATGAATTGCAAAGAGGAAAAAGAATTAGAGAGACTTAACCTTCACCACTGCCAGACCACTACATAATTTAGCAATTCGCTCCTCAATTTTCATACGTCGACGCGCATTTTCAGTATTGATCAAGTCTCTTTTCATCTCAGCAATCCGAGCTTGTATCTCCGGGGCCATGCGTGGATCCGCCACAATGGTAGTAGAATTCTGAGTTATCATAACTTTTCTTGCCAGTCCTAATTGGTCTGAGGTCACACCACTGAGCCCTTCTCCCAGATCACTTGCTAGGAAGTCGGCACCTTTTGAGTAAATTTAACAATTAGAAAAACCAACATGTACTCGGATCTGATAAGCATTTTTCATTAAGACATGCAATGGTCTGACTTTTTTTATCACAATGAAGGGCTCATTAAGCCTATATTATTTGAAATATAGGTATTTAGTTGGGAGAAAATTACATAAGTATTCACTTATTGAGACCACATTATATCAATCTGAAATTGGAGTCCACAATATATGGTTAAATTGTGCCTAACTTGAGCAATTTTTTGGTGAAATCATGTATGTATGTGAGCTCCCATGCCTATATCTGTGTATAACGAGAGGGAGGTGGATGGATAGAGAGATTACCTGTCAGAGTAGCAATGTCTTGTAACACTCCCTTTTTGCTCTCATGTATACCAGGGCACTTCACGACTGCCACATTCAGTAACCCTTTTGTCTTATTAAGTACTAATGTTTTCAAAACCTCAGAAGAAATATCTTCACATATAATCAACAGAGGCACACTCAATTGGGTTGTTTTCTCCAATAGGGGTATCAAGTCTTGCACAAGAGTCACCGTTTGATCCGTCACAAGGACTTTAGCATTTTCAAACTCAACTGTAGAGTTCTCTTGGTTTGTTATAAAATGAGGAGACATGTATCCTTTGTCGAACTACATAATGATATCCTATCTCAGTTGCCTATAAATAGATTGAATCTAAGGATATACACATCAACATTCAAAAAATATGCAAAGAAGATGCAATACACTAAAATACAAGCAAGCCCCATAAAAGAGCTGGCAACAACTCGGATATACCTTCATTCCTTCCTGCACTTCAATTATGGTTTCAAATGTGGAGGAGGATTCAATTGTAATAACTCCATCATGGCCTATCTTTTCTATAGCATTGGCTATGAGATTTCCAATGTAGTCATCATTTCCAGCAGATATTGCGGCAATGGCTGAAAGCCAACAAAAATAGTATACTAATGTGACTAAAAAACACAATCGCCAATTATAATTAAGTTCGTGTTCAGGTCCCTAAATTTACGAAATAATAAATTTAGAATTAACTTTAAACTTGCAAGATCGAGAGTAATTTTCTGATTTTGAAATATTTAAATAGAAGGTGTTGCATGCAATATCGAGTCCTACATGCATTGCAGATTGAATAAGGGTTCAAGATTTGAAAAAAAAAAAAAAAAAAAGTTTGTGGAGACACTGATGGAAGGTATTTAATAAAAATTGTCTTAGACTTAGTTCTTGGTCCTTAAACAAATATATACCTTTTATCTGCTCTTTTTCAGTAATTGGTATACTCTTACTCCTCAATATCTTAATTAACTGATGAACTGTTTTATCGATACCCCTTTTGAGAGATACTGGATTAGACCCATTAACAACAGCTGATAACCCAAGTTTTATGATTTCACGAGCGAGAATAATAGCCGTAGTGGTACCATCTCCAACTAAGCCATTTGTTTTAACAGCAACCTGTCAAACAAAATCAGAATTAACACAAGATGGAGCATAAGCAGCATTAACTGGCTTTACAGCGCAAAGGACAGTTACCTCTCTAAGTAGCATTGCACCGGCGTTCTCGATTGAGTCAGGAAGGCTAATGGATTTCGCAATTGTCACCCCATCGTTAATCACTTTCGGTACATCTGTGCCGTCAATCACCACATTTCTACCTGAATAAATGTAAATCTTCTTTTAAAGTGTAATATAACATTTTAAATGTAGAATCAAGATGAAACTACCACACAGTTCAAGACTTTTCCACAAATTAAGAACTAAACAAACCCTAATCCGAGCGCCAAACCATTCCAATTACAATCTCTGGGTGACTCTGAAGGAACGAGAATTTAAAGTGATGATGATGATGATGATACCTCTGGGTCCAAGCGTGACGGAGACGGCGTCAGCGAGCTTGTCAATGCCGCGGAGCAGACCGAACCGGCAGTCCTCGCCGAAACAGATCTTCTTGCCGGAGGACCTCGCGGCGACGAAACCGCTCCCGGGACGCCGAGACTGGGCTCGCGCGCTGCTGAGCCAGTTCGATCTGGGATGGAGTACGGAGAGAGGAGAGTGGGTTTTAGTTACGAAGAGAAGCGAATGAGGTCCGGACAGATTGAGTGCCATTGGTGTGGGTGGAGGAGAGGAGAGGAGCTAGCGAGGGTTTTGCTAGGGTTTTCTTGGAAGGGAGAGGGTCGTTAGTTAGTCGTTAGGGCTCGTTAGTTAGTCGTTAGGGCTCGTTACCTCTCCGTTGCTATTTTAACGGAGTAACGGATCACGGGACCCCTGGCCCTGGGTCCCTGGCTAAACTAGTGACGGCTCCGTTATAAAGACCGGAAACGCTCCCAATTCTCACCTCCGTTACCAGTGATGTTATTATGTAAGAAAAATGGAAAAATGTTATAAAGATATACAAGTGACACCAATTTTGATACCGGTAGTATTCATATGACTTAAATTATTGATTTTACAATACAACTTATTCATATGCTATGACATAGATATGTATTTATTTAAATTATTGATTTTACAATACAACCTATTTTGTGCAATGTATTGAGAGTATTGTATAAACAAGTTGAATATTTTGATAATTTAACTTGAATATTAATATCAATTTTGGTATCTACGTATTTGTTCTCAATGAAAATAATAATTTTGAAATGCCGACTATGTGCTATTCAATTGAATCATGACACTATTTCTATTGAACTTATTTTGTATGTCAATTTGTTATTTAACGGAATGAATTTTTATTCAACTCATACAAAACAATCAAACATATTAATTAACACGAAGAAGATGTTTAGAGATTATACAACTGAACCAAAATGAAAAAGAAAAAAATAAATACGCCGCTCACAATCTTGCATGGAGACTACGTGATGATAAAACGCCGTCTGTGGGATTCGAACCCACGACCACACGGTTAAAAGCCGTGCGCTCTACCGACTGAGCTAAGACGGCATTCACATTTCACAGTTGTTATATATTTATTATAATAGAATTTAAAAGGAGTTAGACTATTATAATAACGTTAGCATTTCGGACCAAAATGCTAACGCCTCAAAATTTATGTTATCGTGTCCGAATTCACTATTTATGGTGCCCAATAAATTCTTTATATGAAAATATTGGGGTATACAAAAAACTTTTCATTTTTAGAATTTTTTAAGTATTTGTTTTGAATTTTAAAAAATAGCTCATAAATATTAATAAAATATTGATGTTTGTACATGCTATTTTAAAAAAATGCAAAACAAATATTTAGAAAATTCTAAAAATAAAAAATTTTTGTATACATCAATATTTTCATATAAAGAATTTATTGAGCACCATAAATCGTGATTTCAGACACGATAACATAAATTCTGAGTCGTTAGCATTTCGGACCGAAATACTAACGTTAGTATAATAGTCTAGCTCAACTTAAAGAACCCCTGCTCATGTTATTAACAGATCACAGCTGACAGGCAAGCTGAAACATGTTATCATCCTCTGTAGCGCTGCATTGTGTAACACAGTATGTGAACCGTTAGATCATCTCGAGATTCGACCTCCACAGACCCCGAGATGATCTGCGCTACTCACGGCAGTGCTACAGAGGATATGAAATCAAGTTAAAAGAAGCAAGATAGTCAAAGCTCTCACATGCGACTAATATTTTGGCAATGCTTCGACATGGTTGTGTTTCAAAACGTGCGTAGAGACTATTTTTTGTAAATGAAATAACGAAGTTTATACTCCATTACTCCACAAAATGACAACTTGAAGACACCAAGATTTTGGCACAGTGACTCAAACTGAGTACATTATCATATGATATGCAATATTCGCCATTTGTTCATGTTACAACCAAATTACAACCGAGATGCAACAATTTGGGAACAAGAACCATACTCAAACTCTCAATGATGTTTATTGGTGGCAAGCACGAAATGCACTGCATGTAACATTTGTGCTTCCAAAGATCAAGCAAGCATAACACAATACACAGAGAATTTCTTCTATCAAGAAAAAACAAATAAGAAACATAAAGAGGGTTTTCTCATGAGATGCTACGCTACCATCCTGACGGTGTGACGTTAACGTCGAAATTGAAGCTGAAACTAAGTACTATTAGCAACAACTATGACAATCAAGAAATGGGTTTTAAACTAGTACTTCTGATCTAAACCGTGATAGAAAGTAACAAACAAAATACCAAAAAAAAAAAATTAAAAAAAGATGACATTTACATCGGAACCAGAATAAGTTAAGAGCGACAATGCTCTAATCGGATGCTTAATTTAATCAAGAAAGAGATGTTAGTTGCCGCGAGGCCGATCTAGACGAACCAATCATACCCACCCGTTACGCATCCGGTCATTAGCAAAAGAAGAAGGGCTGAAGAAGTCACTTCATATTATTAGACGGAGGTTTGTTTTGAAAACCTCCCGGCGCAAAGACGGGAAACATGTCAGCTGCCCGTCCCCTCTCGCCTCTTGTATACGAAACCCTGCCTACGTCTTGTCTTTCCCTAGGTACTATTCCCTTGTTAGTCACCCTTCTGTTATCTCCCACAGTACCGGTACCAGTACCGGTACCAGTACCACCCGTATTGCCTGCCAAAAGGGGTCCACCAAAAAATATTGATTGGCCTGTGTACTGATATCTCTCCTGAGCAGCAGTTGGGGCTGACACTACTGGCGTGGGAGCATTCTGGCCGCTTCGTCGACCATACTGACCTGTAGGGTTGGCATTGGCGATAGGGTTCACGAGCCGGGGTGTAGCTTCTGTGGTGGGACCTGGCCGTGCTGCAGCTGTCACAGACACGTACCTTCCAGCCTCCTGATCCCACACCACTGAGGCTCTACCGCGAGCATCCCTTATGAACGGTGCCCCTACTGTCGGAAACACTGGGTTGGTTAGCTGCGTAATTGGTGCAGATGGGACGGGTACAGGTACGGGTACAGGTCGTGCCACTGTTACAGGTGGCCTACCAACCGCACTCCTAGGATCAGGAACTGGACCTCGGACTGGGCTGCTAAAGCTACTCGGTGTAGCAGTACCGGTACCAGATTCGTAATAATCGTCTTGACTCGCTACGCTGTGTGGGTACGCAAGTTCCCTTGGCACTGTGCCCGCAATTTCCACGCTGGTACTGGTACGGACACTGGCACTGGAGCTGAGCTCAGAAGGGGCTTTTTTGTCAATGGGGCGGAGGACGGAGGAAGAGGCCCGGGCCTTGGCAGCAGCTCGCATTGCCTCGGCAGAATCGAGCTTGGCGAGCTTCCAGGCACTGATTTTGACCTGCTTTCTGGATTTATTGGTGGATTGGTTTATGTAGGCAGCCGAGTCGGGGTCAACGGTTGAAGGTACCATACTTGGGTCCAAATGCGGTATAACTTCGTCCTGTGATAGAAATTGTTTAAATTTACAAATGAGTGCGACAAGTTACAACAACTTGAACATCATTTATACAGTATACCCCCATCATAGTAAGGTTACAGGACCCTCGCTATATGTTTAGAAAATACATAAATTAGAATAAATAACCTGATAACAATTGGAACAATATTCTCCAGTACCACAAATCCACAATCTGAATCTTATTTTGTCAGATAATAAAAAAAATATATATATTCCTGCTTTTTTTAAGAATATAACACACACATAGCTGAGTATGAAATTCTAGAACTGCTTGTATGTTACCGTTGATCAATGATATAAAAATTGTAGGGCCTACAAAATTTCGGGATTTTAAAAGGTCTCATAAGCAGTTTGACCACATAATATTCTAGGGGCAAACTTAATGATCAGACAACAATAATGTTAGATAAAACCCAAAGGTTACCTGATGATCAACAAAAACTCTAGGAGGGGTGCACCAGACACCCTTGTAAGGAAGACCAAGTGAGCTGCTAACACTTATTCCTGTTGTAGCAGAATTGGTCGGGGAATATATTATGTTATTGAACTCTTCGTCCACTGAGGCGGCTGGTGCCTCGCTCATAGCCCTCATTGCCACCACATATTCATAGGTCGTCATTCCCTGTATATATTAAAATCATTCTTACAGCTCGCCAAAACATTAGAAAGTAAGAATTTGTTAACTTGTCACCTCAGCACATCAATCACAAATGACCAAGTACTGGTAATTCCAGCTTATGACAAAACAATGTACAACTCTATACTTTTTTGTGTTTTTAGATATTGTTCAGATTTAACACAAGGAAGGATGAAATTAATATAAAGAAACGAGTATCTTATATTTCAGACATTGAAGTATAAGATTGAAATCTTAACGCACCTTGCGCATCAAAATGATGTGGAAGAAGAAGAGTTCACATAGCGGAACAAGAGCCACAATGGAGAGCAATGTGCATATTATCTACAAATTACAATCCATGTAAATAAAAAGGTTTCTATTCTCTGTTCTCAAATACTCTATGGTTAGCCCAATTAGCGCACTATAATTTATTTCAAGTTATAATTACAGTCTTAGAATTGATGCATTTCCATTCAGATCTATGGCAGTATCTTGTTATGCATCAAAATAATTGTAAATTCCATTAAATTTTTTATGTGTCGAAACACTCGGGGTTCTTGACTATACTTGAGACTAAAATGGGTAGCTTCTGGGTAATAATAAAAAATCCCTGGGTTTATTTTACACATTTTGTAATTAATAAAGTAACTTACAACAACAGCTGCAAAAGGGGCTCTGGTAAAACCATTTCCCAGTTTTTCTTGTATGCTGCTCTCTGTCTCTCTGGCTGTCGCCTTCACGAAGCATAATACAAGTACAGCAATTCCGACTCCAATTTCAATAACAAGCTGAAATATTTATTTCCAACATACATGAACATAACCTAATCAGGATAAGAATATAGATTATCCAACAAAAAGAAGATATAAAGTATGAAAATTCTTAGATTTATCAATAATCTTGTGTGGTGGGTAACTTGCTGACCTGCCCGAGAATTGGAAGCATTTTGGTCAAGTGTTTACAAATTACAGTGTTCTTTTTGGTTTTTTTTCCCTTGGTTTGGATTTGCACCAGTAAAAAAGAACCAGTCATATATGTTCACAAAAAACAAAAAAACAAAAAAATGAACTGAAAAACTCATCAAAACATACCCAGAGGATACTGGACGCCATGAGCGCAATAAAAGTCATGTAATTCTTCCTCCCCACACAGTTGTTAAGCCACTGTCATAGGATAATATTTAGCCTTTTCAAAAATAGTAATATCAAGCATATTTGCAGAAAAAATGACAACTTCTGCAGCCATGAGGCATTTTTTTTTTTTTCCTAAATTATTGGCTTTTGCTATACTGATGGTTTTCATAAAGTAGGATTTTGTAAGCACATGAAATAGGTATAAGCCCCAGAGGAAAAACTTGAGCTAGGTGTTTGCATTCATCATGCTACAGAACTAATAACAAAGAGCTATTAAATACCCGGCAATGGTGGTCAAATCCATCAACACATTTGTCACAGCTTCGGCAATGCTTGCTGTACTTCCGTACCTATCAAATGAAAGAAAAACATGAGAACAAGTCTTTGACATTCAAAATTGCTACCAGCTTGAGACAGCCAGTATGCATCGTGCCTAAGCTCAATTGCAAATCGAGGCTTGAAAATCAATCGTCCCTAGTTGCATAAAAATAGCAGGCAATTATATGAAAAACAAACAAAAAAAAAAAAAAATATATATATATATATATATATATATATATATATATTATCAGTTTTAATCAAGGTTGGCCTGGACGGTACAGAAATTCTACGATGTCCTTGCATATAATGGCACTGGACAGTCCAAAATTTACCACAGATACAGGCACAGTGGGCAAATCAAACAACTGAAGTGAACAAACTAGATATAATTGAGAACATGTACTGACAGAATTGAATAAAAAGATTCAGAAATGGCCATATGGTACCTCGGCATTGCACAAAGTGCAAAACAATGCATCATCTTCATTATTTGGCTCTAACTCGCTCTCCTCAATCTTCCTACAGTCCTCCTTGTTGAACATTATACAAAGAAGCCCAGCAAAACCGCAACACACAGCATTTTTTACTGAGATGCCGCTTTCCATTTTGGCAATTGAATTTGAGTCCTCGAGAGGAGATTTCTTGGTTGAGTGGCCATCAACAGAGCTTCGGCAAGAGGGGGAGTTATGGTCACCTCGGGATCCATGCTCGGTTCTTGGCAAATTAATTAGAGTTTCATCAAACTTGGACATAATACCACGATCAGCAGGGTTGATACTGGTGCAGCGCACATATAGGATAAATACCGTCAATGCCTGATATGACAAGAAAGGAAAAAAAAAAATAAACAATTATCAAAATGATATTCTTAACTAACTAAACTTAGCTTTCCCAAGCTTTTGCAATTAGAAACCTCAAAGACATTCATTTTGGTTAACTCCAAAAAATTTACAGTATTAAGAAGAAGATGGTGCTAACATACCACTGGAGAATAAACAGCGATCATAATGTACTCAACAACATCATATCTGAGAAAAGGTGCGAAGAAGGCATAAAATGCTACCACCAATATGAAGTACACTGTAATAGCAATAACCTGTGAAGGGGCACAGAAAGAAAACACATTCCTTACATTCGAACAAAAATATAAAACTGGAAAGTCTAAGCAACCTGGGTATAATCTAGTTCAATAAATATTCCCCAACTTCCGCCTTCGATAATCCAAATAAAAACACCGATATAACTTTTAACTAAGCTATGTACCTCGCCGGCACTGCTCAGTGAGAGGCCATAACTTGCATTGCAAGTACAACGGTACTGGAGTATTGTAAGTACAAAGTGCAAAGATAACAAAAAAAAAAGGTGATGATGGTCTTTCTATTTTGCACACATGCAGTCTCCAAACACAGATTTTATCTATTTCGGAACACCGGCATTCCATTTTATCTTATGGTAAGTGCTGGTATTTGACCAGGTCCCTAAATAGCAAATTTTCGTGAATTATCTATTCTCAATCGAGCAACGCACCACCAAATGCAATCAAGTATAATGCAATTAACCGCCAAAAGATATCGACAGTATTACAGTAAAATTAGTAAAAATAACAGACATTGAGTATCACAGTTCAAAACTTCAAATCACAGAGGTTTAACTTTAACCTATGCTAACAGTACACAAAACTATATATAAAAGGAAGAGGGAACAATTTCTTCTCTGTCATTAATCGAGCGCTCGATCTGCTATACAAACACTCAATTACAAAAATAAAACCCTCTACTACATACATGGCAATAAAATTACCCAAATCCTGAAAATCTACCACTAAAACCGGCAGTAAAAAATTAATAACAAGAAGAACCCAATGCAAGCAGGAACAGTGAAAAACTAAACCTATAATATTTTCCACGAATTGGGACAGAGTGCAAGCGGCCAATGCAACCCTAACTAATTAACTAATTACAACCCAACAACCAGGGCAAACAAAGGAAACCCACAAAATATCTCCTCTTCAAGCTACCTGAAATGTGTGCGCTGGGAGCTGCCACCCATGGCGCCGCACCATGGCTGCAGAGAGAAGGAGAGCAAAAAATAAAAAAAAGTTGGGATCGAGCTGTAGCCTGTATTTGAGCACACACACAGATCAGAACATCAACCTAAAGAGAGAAAGAGAGAGGGGAGAGGGGAGTAGGGGACCCAAGAGGGGAGGAGTTAAGAGAGGAGTAGCAAAGGTGAGACCTTTTAGGTTGGTTTTTGTTTTGGGTATTTTTTTTTTTTTGGACGATTTCTTTCATATCCTCTGTAGCGCTGCATCGTGCATCGCAGTATGTGGACCGTTAGATCATCTCGGGATCTGTGCTGGCTCGAATCTTGAGACGATCTAACGGTTCGTATCCTGCGCTACTTAACGCAGCGCTACAGAGGATGAGCACTGGGAGTTGGAAGTGGTTAGAGAGTAGCCAAGGTCACTCCCAAAAAAGAAAAGAAAAATAATGATAATAATAATAAAGTTGGGGTTTTGTTGCTTTTTCTCTTCTTTTCTTTTCTTTTCACAGGGAAAGAAGGGAGGAGACATGGGATTTGGAGAAAGAGAAATTCTTAAAAAGGAAAGGAAATGCATTTTTTTTTCTTTTTTGCAGAATAGTATACAACCCTCTGGAATTTCCTCTTTTGTCAGCCCCTAGAAGATAATTATTTTTTTGGTACTAGTAAAGAGCTTATGCTTTGCTTTAGGCTAAAATTGTCATTTCTTATAATAAATTTTTAAGATAACATGTAATGGACCTTAAATTGAGATAATTTATATGGGCCTTAAATTTTAATGGGTTGAGGCATTCAAGTATGTCAACGGTAGTGATCAATCTAAGTAAATAATGAACGGCTGAGATTTATTCATTGGGGAAGATTTAACTTTCATATCAAAAAAATCCAATCTCATTTTATTAGGATTTAGGAGTAAGAATATTGTGATACCATTGAGGATAACATTAGAGATATCATATTGTTTGACTTGGTTAAATGAATTAATTATTCAACTTAACATATATTGTGTTTAAAATGAAAAAAAATAGTTATTCAGCTTAACATACTAATTATTCAATTTAACATATTAATTATTCAACATAGCATTAACTTATAATTAACATGTTGATTTGATGTTAAGTTGATGTTTAATATTTAACATACTAATGATAAGTTGATATTAAGTTAAATATTTAGCATGTTAAGTTGAATAATTAATATATTATGCTAAATAATTAGTTTATTGGAGCAAGTCAAACTACATGATATCATATCCAGTAGTATATATTCTCATAGCATTTTCCATATTTAAAATCGAGTAAATTATGGGCCTAGTTGAGGAATCTTTTTTTTTTTTTTTTGCCATGCAGCCATTTTTTTGGTGTCAAGTGTCAACTCTCAGCCTTGATATTTGCAGCAAAGACCGCATTTCCTAATCACGATAAATTGACATGTGGTTTTTTTTTTTTTTATATTGTTGTCATGCCACATTCTGCGAGGTTATATTAAAAAGAGGAGGCATCCATTGATAATGCTTATAATGACAATCTTGATAATCAAGATTTTAAAAAATTTGTAATTATTCATAAAAAATCTTAAAAATAAAAAACTTTTATGGATGTATTCTTTAACTTATAGATTAATAGTGTTTTAAATTTCAATCAATTTGAACATCGTTTGATGGTTTATCAAAATTTTATACATTTTTTAACAGTTGAAATTTAACGAGCTTTAAAGAGCTATCAAACGTCACTTAAATTGAATATAATTTGATACATAATCAATCTATAAGTTAAACAATACCTCTATAAACTTTTTTCTATTTTTAAGAATTTTTAACTATTTTTACAAAATTTTCAAAATCTTGATTGTCAAGATTGTCATTTTAAGCATTGTCAATGGATCCCTCCTCTATTAAAAAAGGAGAGATGAGAAAAATATGAATGAAGCAATAAGATTTTGGTGAAGAGTTAAGAAAAAATGGGATTAAAAATCTGCTGCTTTTCTGAGAAGAAAAACATGGTTTGTTTTTTTCGATCGGATGATTGAGATCGGTTGTTGCACTAATTTTAAAGTATTTCAGTATTTATTTGCACCGATCTCAATGTACTTTGGTGTTTCTCAACTGTCGGATTAAGAAAAGCAAGGTTGAGAAAAGCGGACCCTGCTTTTTTTATCCGAAGGTTGAGAAACACCGAAGTACTTTGAGATCCGTGCAGTAAAAACCGAAGTACTTTAAGATCAGTGCAGCAACCGATCTCGACCATTTGATCAGAAAAGCAGACAAAAACAGCGGATTCGGATCCAGAATGATTTACTGGGAAAAAATTTTTCTAGATTTAGATTTTGGAGATGCTGACAAGTGACAACTGACAACGTTGAAATTTCAAAATTAATAATTGACGGCACCAAGTCAAACATTCTCCTTTTTTTTTTTTTCCATGCTTACTCCATTACTTGAGCAGTGCCCATAATTGACAGCTTCAAACTTAACGCTTTTAGATTGCTTTGAACTTGAATTTGATTTTAATAAAAAAAATGTTGGGGCCATGATGGACAAAAAGAAATCAAAATCGGATCCCTTAAAATTTTCTAATTGTAGTTCAGATTTATTCGGGACTGAATTTATCGGCCGAGTAAAATTGGAGGAAATATATAAACAAGGAAGTATTTCACATACGAGGAGGATTCCTTGGCGATATTTATCTTAACAATCTTGATAATGGGACAGTCAATAGATTTAAAATAAATATTTAAAAAATCTTAAAAAATAGAAAAAAATTATATATGTATTGTTAAACTTATATGCTTACTATATTCTTAAGATCATTTCATTTAAGTGTTGCTTAATCCATCAAAATGTATTTAAATTACAACCGTTCAAAATACTATAAAATTTTGATGAGCAATTAAATGATATTCAAATTACTGAAATTCAAAACAGTGTTAATCTATATATTGAAGAATACATCTATTACTCTTTTTTTTATTTCTAACATTTTTTAAATATTTATTTCAATTTTATTAAATGTCTTATTGTCAGGATTGTTAAAATGATAAGGTAAATATTGTGAAGGGTCCTCTATATTCGGCCTGAATTCAATCCTTAGTAAATCCCAAGTTGTAGATATATATTATGTTGCGTACCAGTAACGGAATACAGCTCACTTTGTAAGGCATGTTCCTTCTCCTTCCAATTTCGGAATTTTTTCTATCAAGTTCAGAGTTCAGATATGTGTAACAATAACAAAATTAGTAAGGTGTGGTGTTTCCGTTCATCTGCAGCATTCTTTGTCATTTTGTTTCTTAATTATATATTTTGTCAGTGTGAGTTTTGTTTTTATTACTGTTAATTAGAGATTTGATTAATTTAAAGCCTAATTAATTATTAAGAGATAGTCTAGAAGCATATGTCTAAACAAAATAAGAAGACAGCATAAATCCAACTGACAGACGGTATAGATAATAAATATTTTAGAAGCGTATATATAAATATAGAGTTATGCTACAGTTAGTCATGTCTCATGGGCTGTTTCATGAGTCACGATCCAAAAACATATCAAATTACCTCCAAATTTCGATTTATATGGCTCAATAAATTCTTCATATCAAAATCTTATAGCACGCAAAAAATTTTCATTTTTGGAGATTTTTAAGTGTTTGTTTGAGATTTTTTAAAAGTGACTATACGATACTAATAAAATAATCAATGTTTTATGTATCATTTTAAAAAATCTAGAACAAATACTTAAAAATCTCAAAAAATGAAAAATTTTTGTATCATATGATATTTTGATATAAAGAATTTAATGAGACCCATAAATCAAAATTCCGAGATGATTATGGTTTTTGAGTTAGGAGCATGGGAGGCCTCCGTGCTCCTAGGAGCACCATAGTTTTACTCTCTCTATATATATATTCATAAAGAAATAAGGGGACAGCATATCCTTACCATATATAAAAACATATTGGAAAAAATGACATGAAAGAGTTATCTTTCCAAATAAGAAACTTGAGCTGTTGATCATTTTCTTGGATAGATCAGAACCGTTGATGTACGTTAATGCCCGTTGATGTTAATGTCTCAGCCCATTAAAATTTAAGGCCCATATCAATTTCCTCAATATAATACTCATTACATATTATCTTAAAAGTTTATCATAAGAAATAACAATTTCAGCCGAAGTAAGGTGTAGATTTTTTACTAGTATAAATAAATATATCCCAACATACACGACTGTAGCAGATTAATTAATTAATCTAAGGATGGTGGTATGGAGAAGTAGTAGTGACAAAGATGGCCGTCCTAATTATACACCATACTAATTAATATGCTGTGCTTAGTTATTACCAGCCTTTTATTTTGTATTATATGATTAGGATCACAAAATCTAGCCACCATGTCAAATATATTTTAATTTAATTTAATTTAAACCCTTGTCACATGTTGATTGCTTGAGACTGCAATTAGACCCATGTCAAGAGCCATCATTAATTCATTGTTAATGGTGTCATTTTCCTTAAAGATGATGGTCAAGTTTTGGTTTTTTTTTTTTAAGAATGAAAATGACTGTCAAATTGGTAATTTTATATATTTAGTAATCATCTAAGCACTTGTCATTTCACTTAAGCTCATAATCTAATATTCAATAGGGAGAGAAGGGATGACAATATTAGCTCAATTTTTTTTTTTTTTGGTTTTTGGTTTTTAAGATTCTTTTGAATTTCATTGTCAAAATTGTTAAGATAGCCATTGTCATTTAATCCCTCCCCATTTCTGAAACCTGCCTAAAAATTGAGAAATATGTTATGTTTAAGTCCAACTAATATACTGTGTAATCATTATCCAGCTTAAATCAACAGTTCTAATTTTGAGTTAACAATCATTGAATTGTTATATAGTTGGTAAATCTACCTACTACCCAGGTTTTATGAATGTAGGCAGCATCTCACCAAAACTGTACTTCCTGATACATATATATCTCCCAATGACTAATGGAAAAAAAAAAAAAATACTCTATTCGCAGCTGCTATCGGCTCTTCGAAAAAAAAAAAGACTAATGAATATATATATATATATATATATAGAAAAAAAGACTAATGAAAAAAAAATATATATATATATAATCTTTAATTCTCCCTACCACCGTCCCCCTCTCCAGTCCCCCGACTAATTATAGGGTTCAATAAATTAAAGCATCTCACATGTTGCTCACGTGCACAATTCTTCCTTCACCTTCTCTCTTTCTATACGATTGGATCTCCCTCCGCCTTCCTCTCGGCCTCCCCATCGATTCTCCCCTCCACATCCTCCGGACCTTCCCTTCAACACTCCATTTTGGCCCTGCTCTGATCGCTACTCCGGCGATTTATAACTCCATTGCACGTCTCTCTTATATGCTTCACCGCTCTATTTTCAATCTCCAATCAAGGTCTCAAGATGATCGATCTCTCTACCATCACCTCCCTTGACTCACAATCTAAGGCTGCCGTTTTCTCCTACAAGAATCTTCGATGTTTTTTTGCAAGCCACACCTCCATTGTTGCTCATCTCAAACTTTAACGAAAGGCTTAATTTTTTGTATATCCCTCAACTCTCTTTTAATTTCTTATTTCTCCCTCAGCTCTTCATATTATCTCTTTTGCCACTAAACTCTTGTGGTCTTTTCTTATTTGCTCATCTGTTTATAATCAAAAACCTAAATCTCTTTCAAATTCATAATTTAGTCTTGATTGATTATTGTGGACAAAAATGCCCTCTTCCTACGCTTTACAAACTCACTTTCCTGTTGCCAGTAAAACTTCCAAAGCCATCGTTTTGTTATCTTATTAGTACTACTATGTTGCAGTGCGCACAGGCTCTCTTTCTCATTCTCTCGGAAAATCCTCTTAAAATTGATTCATTTTACTGATTTTAATTGTTTCTTTGTCAAATTGTTTGGATTTTAAGAAATTGGTGCTGGCATTTTCCAATAATTAGAGTTACTGGATGACAACAGTTGCTAATCTGGTGAAAATTTAATTAAAAGTTAAAAAAAAAAAAATTTTCTGGGATACCCATCTTTCTTTGGAAGTTCATTCAAAATTTAAAAATACGAAGGAAATTAAACTCACAGCCATTTAGGAGCTTCGAATTGCCCACAACTACACAAATATATGACAGTATCTTTGGCAGAGTCATTAGCTAAATAATTAATACATTTTGAGTTATGTAAATTCGAGAAAAGGCATGTCATCATTTTGATTTAACTGGTGTATTGCAAGAGGTTTTGAGCATATTGCGTTGCTTATTCACAAGAGAAAATAAGAATATTTTTTCTATTTTTTAGCTTTGCAGCTTATGGATATGCTGGATGTCATATGTCCATATCTAACCATTAATCTCATTTTTTTTCATACAGAAGTTTAAACCATTAATCTCATTTTGGACACGTGTCCATTAAAAGCATGATTGCCTTGTTAAAATTTACAACCAAAGAGATTTAGAGACAATAATATGCAGGTTGCTGCTACTTCAAAAAATATATATATATATGCAGGTTGGTGACGGAGAATAATAATTCCAAGTTTAGCATGACTACATGATAAAATGACACTATTGGATATCAAAGAGAGACAATGCACGTCAGACACGAGAAGGAACATAGCAAAGGGCAATTTCGTCAATATTATTTTAATTAAGTGTGAAGCATCAAATTTTGAGAAGATTATTGTGGTTAAATTATGAGTTTAATTGGATGGGCAAATAAGAAAGAAGTACAAGAGTTTAGTGGCAAAAGAGATAATATGGAGAGTTGAGGGAGAAATAAGAAATTAAAAGAGAGTTGAGGGGTATACAAAAAATTAAGCCTTAACGAAATTATCTCAGAAATATTATTTTTTGTACACGCTTAACTTATATGTATACTTGTAAACAAAATATAAATACTTGACAAAGTAATATAAATACCTCGTATAACACGTTGGTGTCTGGCAGCAAATGAAGAAGAAAGAGGAGTTTGACAAGAGGTAAATATAAATCACCTAGCGTCTTTTAATTATTGGAAGTCACATATGTATGTTTTGGAAGTATAAAGATAGACATAAAATATATAATCACCCAGCATAAAAGTATAAACATCTGGATGTGAAATATAAATATCTGATTTTGAAATATAAGTACCTGACTTTGAAGTATTAACACTTGGGAGATAAAACACGGGGGTATAGCGCTGCACGTGACGCTGAGCGACATGAGTTCTAGTAAAACTGTGTTTTCTTACTTTGACCAGTCAACACGCTTTGACAGGTGGCATGCTTTGATTAGAGGGACAAGTTGGAGAGATTTTTGTTGGGGGACTATTAGTCTAACCCTATTTTTTAACTATGCGGAAAAATTAGATTTGTAATGCAGTAATACTGTAATAGTAGATGAAATATTATAACTCTACGTGTACGTGCTAACTATTAGCATTAATTTTTCAACATTTTCAATTTCAAATTTCAATTTACTTTTATATTAGTAATTAACGAAATTTATCATAAACACATAATTGTTTTTCCCGTCCTGTTGAGTGGGCCGAGATCCAGTGCTCTTGAAAACCGAGAGCAGGACCCTACTCTTAAGATCTAACAATGGAGGTTAACCGAGGTGATGTGTTCAGTTGATGCCGACCGTTAGATCTTAAGAGCAGGACTCTACTTTCGGTTTTTAAGAGCAGCCAATTCTCATCCCTGTTGAGTACATAGTGGTTCCATTTCAGCCTTTAATTGTATCCAAAAAAAAAAAATATATGGAGCATGGATTCCTCTGTTTTTTTTTTTTTTTTTTTTTTTGAGTGAAGCATGGATTCCTCCATTAAATAGTTTAACAACCCAAAGTATCAAGTGTACTTAAAGCATAAAAGAAGTGCACCTCTGCCAACAATATGCACGGGTTGGAAGGAACACCGGACAAAAAGAAATAATGCAGGTGACAGCATGCATGCTCCCTCATTAAAGTCTAACAACGTTATTATAAATAAATAAGATAAGCAAATTGGCTAGTAGCTCAAGTAGTAGCTAACTAGGATGACTTTTAAGAGGTCATAGATTCAATCCTCTATAGCACATATATCTCCTAAAAAAAATGGGAGATAGTAAAAAATATCTACTTAAATCTAAAAAAAAAAAAAAATAAATAAACAAGATAGTGATAATATTTTTCCTATTCTATAATTTATACTAGCAATATTAGCATGCAGCCGCACATTATTTTAAACAGAATAATCAATTAAAACTCCAGCAAATCCTACAAAAAAAAAAAAAAAAAAAAAAAAAAAAAGAACAGCGAATCTTAGACTCTTCAGTGCTCTCAGCCGTAAAGAGAGAATATATATCTGAGTCAGTATAATAATGAAAAATATCTTATATTTTATTTTTTTTAAATTCTTGGCAGCAGCTGCAGAGTTTCGTGGGCAGACATCGAGCTCTTGACCTTTAGATAAACAAAAGTCCTAGGACTCCTCTGCTAACCAACTAAGCTACCACCCGTTTCTCAATTATCTTATATTTTTATGCATGTGATTTTTGTACAATTATTAAACAAGCCTTGAGGACCGTAATGATTTAATTTATGCGTGTAAAATAAAACTACTAAAAGCAGTCTGTTCAACATTTGTATATAGAATCACCACGTTCACTATTAACTAAAAAGAAATATGAAGTCACACGATCATAAACGATTGCAATTTAAATTAAGAAAACACTATATATGCATAACTAGATATTTTTGAATAACTAACAACGGTAAGTCAGAAACATCAGCTTAATTGACAGGGCCACATGGCAATCTTACAAAGAAAATTTATTTCAGTTTGAGATATTATTGGATTAAATACGAATTGATAAAAAGGTAACTTAATTAACTAATTAAATTGGCAGTGCTCTTGTAATAAATTGATAAATAAGTTGATAATCTTGAAGCTGGGATATTGATTATGGAGTTCATATCAAATTTCAAACTTGCACTGTAACAAAGCTAAGCCCGGCCCATGGCCCATGGCCCATGGAAGTTTAGCATTCTTTTGAAAAATAAATAAGGGCAACTAAAATATGGTGTTTATTAATTATTATTTTGTTGCAATAAAAAGATTGGACATCTGAGAGCAAAAATAAAATGGAAAGAGTCATAATAGCATGAATTCATGTTTTGAAAATGACCAAGTTTAACCATGTCAAATAAAATAAACCCCATTAAATAATTAAATAATTACTGATCTATGGCAATGATGCCAAAGAATATTATCCGTGTGATGACTGTGTAATTAAGTGGCGTTGACCTGCCCCAAGTAACTTGTAATTTATTTAATTTAAAAGGACTATTTTTTATTTCTGAAGATAATGATAATATAAAGAAACATTTTTGTACGTATGTAATGTGCACCGATCCGCTGCTTCACAAAACTTTTGTTGACTATTGGAGAAGACCAAAAGGCTCCATTCATTGAGGCCTCATTTCTCCTTCCTATCATTTTCCTTCCCCAAACTTCATGCGTCCATCGATGGACGGTCCATAAAAATTATTGTTATATCTGAGCTCATATGGGATCTACTAGAGTTGTGAATCGGGCTTCGCCCTGAAAAAAATAATATTACATAAGTTAAAACTATTAAAAATAAATATATATTTTTCATAAATATATTTTATTAGATAAATATTAGATTTAATATATTTTCTATATAATATATTTTTAGCTACATCTCAATTTATATAAAGAATACAAAGAGTTGCAAATATTCTGAGTCTTAAATTGTTCTTTAGGTATACTATGATATTATTCCTTTAATAAAAAAAATAATTTGAGCCATTTGATTAAGATAAATGAAGAGAGAGAACAAAATCGATGGTTGATATTAATGATGATGTGGCATAGCTAAAAAGCTTGGAAGCTTACCCCTCTTTCTAGAGTATGAATTTGTCATACTGTTTGTTGCTTCTATGGACGGTCTGTCTTACTGCCTACAAGTATTACAGGGAGTCCAAATCTGCTTATTCTTATTGATAACAAGGTCCTATTATCCTCCTCTTGGGGACCGTCCGATCAAGTTGAACGGCTCGGATGAACACCGAAGTTCAGTTTTTAAAGCGAGGGAGAGTTCTGACAAACAAATCTGATCCGTTCATTTTTGATCCAATGTATTTAGACGGTGTTTGGCAGGTAATCTTCTGAAACGCTGATCGTTGACTGAACGTGGCGAGAAATGAGAGCTGTTCTGAGTGCTATAATCTGGACCGTTTGTTTTAATTGGACGGCCTTGATATGTTTTTTCTACTAGATGAAATATTGTCACTTTACAGGTGTTTTTTGACAGAAAAAAAAAAAATGAAGTTTCTGAATAATAAAATGAAAATATCTGCAAAACTAATTTAATGTATCTCCTTCGACTGTTCTTAACATATCAAATTACACTAAAATACTTACACTACTCATTATTATCTTTTTTTTGGCGAAATATTTAATTTCAAATTGAATTATGGGAAGCAGAATTTCTTACAGCTATATATATATTTCTATTTTTTATTTTAAAAAATAATTCAAACATATTTATGATCGTCAACAAAACACTTAAACATCCTCACAAAAAAAGAAAAAAAAATGTAAAATTCTTATACACTATTCCTATACACCCTCAATTTGAAACCATCAAACAATCTCATGACGAAATCACAAATTTTAAACTAAATTTAAAACCAAACGAATTATTCCGGAATATATCACTTTTGATCCCTCTATTCATTTACTAATCACTATTACAAATCTCAAAAAAAGTCTTCACATATACTGCATAACACAGCAGCCTTTCATTTCACTAAACACCTCTCATTGACTCCTGTAACAATCTCTACATACCAAAGAAAAATTCCATCTCCATCCAATCTCATGGTATGAGATTGCCAAATTGGGTGTGATCATACACATTCATACTTGATAAATCTTCTTTTAACATTGTGAGGAATTAGTTGGTTTTGATGTCATACATGGCATCAATTGTAAGTGATGGGGGTTGTGGTTCTGGTGGTAACAGCAGTGGCAACAAGGGAATGATGTGGGAGCTGGATAGAAGCCTTGATCAACCCATGGATGAGGAGGCCGGGAGATTGCGCACCGTGTACCGAGAAAAGGTCGTTGAATTGTATGCTTGTCAACTGTTTACTGATAATAATTTGAGGATTTCAATCTCCTTTTGTATGTTTGCAAAGTGTCTTCTGTTCATGGTGGAATTCTGAAATTCTCATTGTGAGCTCAACTCTTGCAAAATGTAAGCAGATTGTAAGCCTGATTTGCACAAGTTGGGTCCGATTCGGTGTTTGGTTGACTCGGTATTTAATTACCGGCTTGCAATACTGGTAAAACAGGCACCAATACTGAACTGGTACCGGCATGTTCTGATTAATACTGCAATCGAAATAGGTTGACATATCTAATAACTAAATTCCCCTCTGATTATATTTTTTTAAATCTTTGACAGGTATTCTCTTGGATTTTGCTCTGCCGGTTAGCATTTCAGAGCCTCGGCGTGGTATTTGGGGATTTGGGAACTTCCCCCTTGTATGTTTTTAATAACGCATTTCCGCACGGCGTCAAAGATAAAGAGGACATTGTTGGTGCACTGTCCCTCATTATCTATTCTCTCACTCTCATACCACTAATCAAGTATGTGCTTATCGTGCTGCGCGCAAATGATAACGGTCAAGGTACGTTTGTTTGCGCACTTTCAAGTCTGTCGAACAAACCTTTAGCCGAGACTTACGAAATCTTAATAATATGTCATTAGTTATCCTCCTGATCGATCGTGCAATCAGTTTACTGTCCAAGTTTTGACTATTTGTATCTTCAGGAGGGACATTTGCGCTGTACTCCCTACTATGCCGGCATGCGAAGATAAGCACCATTCCAAACCAGCACAGAACTGATGAGCTGCTGACTACGTACAGTCGTCAGACGTATAATGATAACTCACTTCCTGCTAAAGTAAAAGAATTTCTGGAGGTCAGTTCTTTCACCAAAAATATCGTCTTGACCCTCGTGGTTGTCGGAACATGCATGGCTGTCGGTGACGGCATTCTTACCCCAGCCATATCAGGTAAACTTGTGCTGATAGCTTGATTGTATTGCTAAGTACATATTTGGTCCTTAATCAAGGAAGTTCCAAAATCCCAATTATGCTGTTATGTCGCAGTTGACAACTGTAGATTAATCATTGTTATGTTCATTGTTCTCATTCTGGCCTGAATTAAGCTTCGAATGATCTAGAAAAACATTGAAAACGAAAAGAGCCGACAAATTGTGAGAAATTCATTTTAATTGCAGCCTTTTTTGTTTCTCTTTTTGGGACTAAATACGATCAAGAAAAAAAAAAAAAAAAAATTTTCCTGGGTCAAATTTGGCCTTGTTGTGTCCAAATAATATTCGAGTATCTGACCTTTATATGTTTGAATATTTTGCAGTCCTCTCTGCGTCAGGTGGATTGAAGGTCGAGTTTCCCAAAATGAGCAATGGTAAAGCAGATACATACATCACATCAATGAGCGTCTTTCGTTACGAAACCTTGTGCATACCCATAAGAACAGTACAATACTATGTAAATCATGTAAAATAGAAGTAAAATAAAAAAATTATGTTGCCACTTCAAATCATCATTTTTATGCTCTTGAAAAATGTCATGGTACAAATGGGGACGGATGCTTGGTAAATCATCCAATAAAATATGATTAGAAAGGGTCTTTTAGAATGTCCTCATATTTTGTCCGGTATGTGTGATAGTTCCTCCATTTTCAGGGCTATGGTGGAAATTTCTCGTTTGCAGGTGCATCTTTGATAAATGAAGGTTCATCATAGGTAAATAAAATAGTCCTTCGTTTATCGGTAGTAACACGAAAATGGTTATAATTGGAAAAAGTATACTATTATGCCGGGGCACATTGAGATTTGAACCTACTCCTCGGAGCAGTGTAATTGCTGGCTAACTGTAGTGCCAAAAGTCACTCCTCTTTCTATTTGCCTTGTTTATTTTTTCAGATTTGGTGATAATTATTGCCGTTGTGATATTGATCGGTTTGTTCAGCATGCAACATTTCGGTATTCATAAAGTGAGTCTGCTGTTTGCACCCATCGTCTTGCTTTGGTTCCTCATGATTGGCACGGTCGGGGCCATAAATCTGTGGAAGTATGACAGTACAGTTCTCAAAGCCTTCAACCCAGTGAATATATATCTTTACTTCCAACGGGGGAGGTATAATTGGACTTCTCTCGGTGGGATCATGCTCAGTATTACAGGTACGTCATATTCGGGTACTGTATTGTACTGTTAATTTTGCAGTATTCTGATCTCATTTAATTAAATGATACGCAAATTGGAAAACCATTAAAATGACGAAGCTGAATTAATGGTTGTCGTTATATATATATATATATATATTTTTTTTTTTTATGTAAACTTGGACTTAAAGTTTGTAGTTTTATCTGATTCACAGGTACGGAAGCACTCTTTGCAGACTTATGTTATTTCCCTGTCTTAGCCATTCAGGTACCAGTTTCCTCTTTTTAATTGTACCTAAGTGCATGAATAAATCTACAAGATACAAAGAAAACAAAAATAGAAAGAAAAACTTAAACTGTATTTCCTTTGTTGTTAGGATAATTTTCTTTTTAATTTTAGTTTTACTTAACCAGGCTTCTTATGGGATCTTTATATTTCGCAACCAAACTTGCCCAAAATACCCCCTCCCTACATAGAGATTTGTGAGTACAGTAGTGCTATTTCCTTGAGTTTTAGCTCGACATGGAATATGCGTTATGCTTGTTGATACGCGTGGAGTGTATAGGCTTTTACCCTAAATAATACAATCAATCGCAAGCGTACGATATTATGCAATATAGTCGGGATCGTATCCACAGGGACGGTACTAAATTTAGACAGATCTTTGTTCACAATTCTAATCCTAAAAGTAACCGATTCGTAACCAATTTGGGGGGGGTTTGTTTGAAGTTGGTTGGTTCCTAAATTATTAAAAAGCAGTAAAAGACTCTAAAACAATTATGAGACAAACGTTCCTAGGGTTTTCAGAATCAGTTTGATGTTTGGACTAACTGCCTGCGTTCCGCACCCGAGAGGGTGCGAACCGCAAGATGTACAAATTTGTGGTTCTCTGTCTGTTCCTTGCTTGGTATGGTTCGCACCTGTCACCAATGCGATCCGCAGGGAACAGATCAGAGTCAGTTCAAGCTCAGTTTCTATTGTTGATCAAAGTTACCGATCCCCAACTAACCCAAAGCAATTACAAGTCCCTCAACTCTCGTTTGTTGGCACTTTTAAATACTTTTAGATCAATTTGAAATCTTTAGATTATCTCTAACCTAAACCCAATTTGCTTTCGATCACAGGTACGGTTTAACTCACGTTATAACCACAACTTCTCCTCTCGGATACAATTGGACAACAAGTTATCTACCCAAATAGTGCAAGTATTGAATCTCTATCAATTGACGTTAAGTTTTCCAACTAGACTATGCCCAATCCACAGGTCTATCAAAATAGGGTGAACTACTACAAGTGCACTCTCATGCAATTAGCAATTCTGGCCTAAGAAGATATAAATCTACCAACTAGATACGAACATACATCCACAGGATCATATAAAAGAACAAGAAAACAATTCAAGCACAATTATGAATAAGCTCAAAGCAAATATGAAAATAACTTCAATGCATAAACGTTAAAAGCAAGTATTCAATTAATCCATACATACAAACATCATCCTAAACCCCAAGAACAAAGGCGACTACTCACGCCTTGACATGACTAAACAGCAAAATAAAATAAGGGAAAAGAAAGAACCGATCGAGCTTAGGAATAGGCGAGTAACCAACTCCTTCACCTTGGCGGCGATGAACTCCTCCCTTGACAAATCTAGACTCTCAACTAAACAATGACTATTGACTAAACTAATCTCAACACATGAGACCTACACAAGACAATGAGAAAGTACCCCTAGGGGTCCCTTTTATACTAGAAGATGCCTTCAGTTTTAGTCGTTCCACTTCTGGATCCTTTGGACGCAAGTATGGAAAAATAGATCGCCGGAAGTTAACGTGCAATAGAAATAGCGATTCTGCTCAGTTTTAGATGTCCTGCGTTTCGCACTAAATATAGTGCGGTCCGCAGTCAGAAATAGCAGTCCGCAAAAATAGGAGTGCAATCCTGTTTTTAGACTTCTTGCGTTCAGCAGAAATGGGAGCGCGGATCGTGCTATCTTTGGATATGGCGGTTGTGAGTCGGCACGTCTGAATGGGCTGCGTTTTGGGCTCATTGCGTTCCGCACCTGATGGAGTACGGTCCGCAGGCCTACTGGGCTGGGCTCCGGTGGTTGTGCTCATTGCTCCTTTGCTCTAAATCTGGCCCGTTTTAGCTCCAAAAACTCTGTTTCTCTGTAAATTGGGCCAAAAACACAGAAGTAACTAATTTCTAGGCAATCTTCTAATAAATGCTAATGAACTTAGGATTTTGGTACAAAAACTAGGTGCAAGTCTGGTTAAAATGCAGATATGAAATAGGTGCATCAAATCTCCCCAAGCTCAAACCCTTGCTTGTCCTCAAGCAATTACTTAAACCTAAGAACAGACTGTACCTAGACTCATTCCCAAATTCCCAAGTAATGCAAATGAAAGACTTTGTGTTTATGTTTAACTCAAGATTTATGAACAAGTTTAAACTAAGCTTTATCAACAATTGGGAAAAATTACTTCATAAGACATGTGTTATAATAAGTAACTAAGACGAGCGACTCTTGTTCCATGAAACAAATAAGACAATTGTACTTTTTCGGACCTAGATCTTTCAATCAAACTACAAAGTGGTTATTTAAGCTTTGCTCATCCCACGTGAACAACTTTCTCGTTCTATTCAACTCCATAGACTTTGAAATGCCTTATTTTATTTGTGTTTGGGGAATGAAGCTCGAATCAGTCCGGATGAAAAAAATTAAAGGGTACACAACTCCGAACTGAACGCAACTCCAACCTTTTGTGAATTTGAGATATTTTAGAATCCAATCGATCCGGATGGAAAAATAAAGGGTACACTCGTCCGAATCAACCGCGATCCTAAAAGCCTCTTATTTGATTTGATTTCCGCTGCCCAAGACTTATCTCGTCATTTATGAACATTTACGGATTTAATTATTTTAATTTGACATTCAAGCTATGACATTCCACTTTGCCAGACCCATGTTCACGTGAAATCAACAAAACCAAAAGAATTTCCTTTTTCATTCTCAATCAGATTTTCGGTTTACTACTTTTTACAATTAAAACTTACTTAATTCATGTAACTAGCCACTTCAGAACAAGAATTACCGACTATAACAAATATCTCATGAAGTTATCCTACTCAATTTTTAATAAAACAAAATTCAAAAACACCCAAAAATCTTGAATTTAACACCTACTCAAAATTTTTCATAAATGCAATGCATGAAAATTCGAAAAATTGGACTAAAAAAATGCATGGACTCTACAATCAAGTTTACTCTATTCTCCCTCCCCAAGCTAATCCTTGCGCTGCCCTCAGTGCTTAGAACTTAGATATGGAAATAAATGAGAGAAAGAAAGAATATAACCTGATGGACTAGCTATGCTCCGTAGACGTCATGGAGACTCCCCAAGCTCAATCGAACTATGCCTTTCTTCTGTCTGAAACAGGGATCTGTCAGAGCTTACTGCGGAACGCAATCTGCAGCTTGCGGAACGCAGGTAGATGCCAGCGCCTCGTTTCTTCGTGATTTCGAGCTCTGATTCTTCATGATTCCTTGGGTTGACTCCTGGGACTACAAAAACAAAACTAAACATACCTTATGCCATATTATGATGAACTTGTTTGTATGGACTAATTAATACTATCTAAACTAACCTAAACTAACTTAAACTACTTTATTTTGTGCTTGGGTTGCCTCCCGAGAAGCGCTACGTTTTAGGTCCCGAGCTCGACCCCTAAACTACCTAAATTATTAAAGAAAATTCCTGACCTGACGCCAAGCTATGCGCGGTGGGGACCTGTCTATTTCGTACCTGGTAACTCCTTCCTTCGTACCGTTCTTGGTGTCCTGCGGATCGCAATCTGCTGTGACTGGTTGCGGAACAGGCGGTTCTGGTTGCGTCTGAAAAATCGACTGTCTGTCTGGAGGTTCAGCATGGTGCGGAACGCATGTGGTGAGCTGCGAACCGCAGTATGTGTCATCTGCTGCTTCTTCTGTCTCGGGCTGAAGTGTCAGTTGTGTCTCAGCCTTTCCTCCTTCCTTCTGCGGAACGCATGTAGTGAGCTGCGAACCGCGTGATGCATGTACCAACTGATCCTGCAGAGGAGACTTGTCATCTTCTCGCACCTCATGGACTCCATCCTCGATAACGTCCAATCGGCAGCAGTCTTCGGAATAGTCGGGGTATTGCATCGCTTCTTCAACTTGGAATTGAACCTTGTCATTTCCAACGTACATCGTCAACGTGCCATCTCGTGTGTTGATAACGGTACCGGCGGTCCTTAGAAAAGGTCGCCCTAAAATGATCGGCACATGCTTGTCTTCCTTCATGTCTATCACAACAAAATCTCCAGGAACAAAAAATTGCCCAACTCGAACGGGTATGTCTTCAACAATGCCCAACGGCTTGCGCGTGGTGGTATCGGCAAGTTGGATCGTCATGCGAGTCGGTTTAAGATCTCCAACTCCGATTCTTTGAAACACCGTGTAAGGCATGAGACTCACGCTTGCACCCAAATCGCATAGTGCTTTCTTTATGTTAGCCTTCCCGATAGTGCATGGGATTGTGAATTTGCCCGGATCCCCAAGTTTAGGAGGTAACTCACGACTTATGACTGCGCTTACTTCATGATTGAGTTGTATCCTCTTGCAATCTTTGAGACTCCTCTTGTTGGACAAGATGTCTTTCAAGAACTTGGCGTATGAAGGCATTTGCATGAGAGCGTCGGTGAATGGAATTGAGATTGTGAGTTGTTTTAGTACCTCCATAAACTTAGAAAATTGCTCATCCAATCGATGTTTGGCGAGTCTTTGTAGAAAAGGAACAGGCGGCTGATAAGGCGGTGGTGTCTCTGTTGCTTTGCCTTTGCCCTTTGCTGAGGTGGTACGTGAAACAGGATTGGTATTCTGGTCAGTTTTGCCTTCTGTTTCATCATCCTGCGGACTGCACTCTCGTGAGTGCGAACCGCAAGCTGTGTCGGTTGGGCCTGACTGCTTCGGTCGCGAAGTCGGTTGGGTCGTGCTCTTCTCTGTTTCTGCTAACCGAGGGATGTGCGGACCGTGTACAGAAGGGTGGGGTTCGCACTCTGCTCTGTCTGAAGCGGTTTTCGTAGTTTTCTGAGCGGTTTCGGCGTCAGCTGGTTCTTTGATACTCAGGTCAGGTTCCTCTGGCATTGGAGGGTCTGTGTATTGCGTGCCGCTCCTCAAGATATGTATAGCCTTTACTTCACCGTTTGGATAATCGGTTGACTCGGAAACTTACCCGTGCCCGTCGAGCTTATGCTCGCATTAGTGTCTCCTCCCGCTAGTCTAGCCAACTTCTCATTCATGGCTTGCATTTGTTCAAAGATCATTTGATTCATCTTGATTTGCTCTTGCATGAAGGTGTTGACCTCGGGTGGTACGTGTGGTTCTTGTTGGGGATGCGTGTTTGGGTGTCGGTATAAGTTGTTCGGCGGGGTATTGCGATTCTGGTTTTGGTTTTGGAAGTGGTTGTTGCTGTAGAAGTTACGGTTTCCACTTCCTTGACCTGGTTGATACTGGGTCCCTTGGTTCTGATACCTCTGAGGAGGGGTGTACGACTGTGCGAACGGAGGCTTTGGGTAGAAGGGTGGCTCATTGTTGATCGAGTTGACTTGTCCTCCAACCTCGGGTTGACGCAAGGGGCAGTTTTCGTAGTCATGAGATTTTCCACAAAGAGTACAAGATTGGACTTGCACGGCATTAGTGGTGGCCTTTTGCTTGTCAACTTGTAATTGAAGGGCATCTAGTTTAGCTTGCATCAAAGCGAGTTGATCGACTTCATAACGTCCCTTCTGACCTCTGATTTGCTCACAGTTGGACCATTGTTGTTGCTTTGCCAACTTGTCAAATAACTCCAAGATTTCATGTGGCTCATTGTCAATGATAGACCCACCTGCACCATAATCAACCAAAACACGACTTTGTGAAGTTAAACCATCATAAAATGCATCAACCAACATCCAATCAGTAAAGTTATGGTGAGGACAAGATTGTCTCAATTGGTTAAATCTATCCCAAGCATCGCTCAATGATTCATCATACCCTTGTTTGAAAGATGAAATTTGTGCCCTAACTTTAGCAGTTCTCCTAACAGGGTAGTATTTTTCAATGAATTGTTTAGATAATTCGGCCCAGGTACCAATTGAGCCTGTGGGAAGAGAATTAAACCATGTTCGTGCTCTGTCTCGTAGGGAGAACGGAAACAGAGCCAGTCGGACGTAATCTGGACTTGCCATAATGTTCTTTACGGTTCTGCAACATTGGAGAAAGTTGTTGATGTGATCGTGTGGGTTCTCCGACTCCAAGCCGTGAAAACAACTTTGTTGGATGAGATTGACTACCCCTGAGCCAAAGTTAGGAGGATCCCCAACTATGTCAGGAAGTACTATAGGTCCTTGTGCATCGTCAACTTTGGGGATGTGGAAATCCCTTAGAGTACGCGGCATGTGACGCTGTGCTTCTTCTTCTTCCTCTCTCCTTTGTCTTGCTTCCCGCTGTAGTCGTTCGACCTCTGTCTGAAGCCTTTGCCTTTCGGTAGCAGCTTCTTGCAATGCAAGCCTTGTTGCTTCGTCTGCCATGTCTTGCGGACCGTGAGCAGTGGAGTGCGGACCGCAGGAAGAGTCTCTGATCGACAGCTGCTGGAAAGTTGTGGTCAGGTCGGTCGGAACTGAGGTTGGGGTGTCTTCTGGTTGTAGTCTCGGATATTGAACACCACTTCTTAGCTTGTAGTCACCAACCGGCGGTAGTCGGTCCAGCTTCTGTCACCTGTAACAAAAGAAAAAGAAAACTAGAAAAAAAAAGGGGTTAGAAATAGAAAAGAAAATAAAGAAAAGTCTAGAAATAGTGTTGCCGTCCCCGGCAACGGCGCCAAAAAGCTTGATACGCGTGGAGTGTATAGGCTTTTACCCTAAATAATACAATCAATCGCAAGCGTACGATATTATGCAATATAGTCGGGATCGTATCCACAGGGACGGTACTAAATTTAGACAGATCTTTGTTCACAATTCTAATCCTAAAAGTAACCGATTCGTAACCAATTTGGGGGGGGTTTGTTTGAAGTTGGTTGGTTCCTAAATTATTAAAAAGCAGTAAAAGACTCTAAAACAATTATGAGACAAACGTTCCTAGGGTTTTCAGAATCAGTTTGATGTTTGGACTAACTGCCTGCGTTCCGCACCCGAGAGGGTGCGAACCGCAAGATGTACAAATTTGTGGTTCTCTGTCTGTTCCTTGCTTGGTATGGTTCGCACCTGTCACCAATGCGATCCGCAGGGAACAGATCAGAGTCAGTTCAAGCTCAGTTTCTATTGTTGATCAAAGTTACCGATCCCCAACTAACCCAAAGCAATTACAAGTCCCTCAACTCTCGTTTGTTGGCACTTTTAAATACTTTTAGATCAATTCGAAATCTTTAGATTATCTCTAACCTAAACCCAATTTGCTTTCGATCACAGGTACGGTTTAACTCACGTTATAACCACAACTTCTCCTCTCGGATACAATTGGACAACAAGTTATCTACCCAAATAGTGCAAGTATTGAATCTCTATCAATTGACGTTAAGTTTTCCAACTAGACTATGCCCAATCCACAGGTCTATCAAAATAGGGTGAACTACTACAAGTGCACTCTCATGCAATTAGCAATTCTGGCCTAAGAAGATATAAATCTACCAACTAGATACGAACATACATCCACAGGATCATATAAAAGAACAAGAAAACAATTCAAGCACAATTATGAATAAGCTCAAAGCAAATATGAAAATAACTTCAATGCATAAACGTTAAAAGCAAGTATTCAATTAATCCATACATACAAACATCATCCTAAACCCCAAGAACAAAGGCGACTACTCACGCCTTGACATGACTAAACAGCAAAATAAAATAAGGGAAAAGAAAGAACCGATCGAGCTTAGGAATAGGCGAGTAACCAACTCCTTCACCTTGGCGGCGATGAACTCCTCCCTTGACAAATCTAGACTCTCAACTAAACAATGACTATTGACTAAACTAATCTCAACACATGAGACCTACACAAGACAATGAGAAAGTACCCCTAGGGGTCCCTTTTATACTAGAAGATGCCTTCAGTTTTAGTCGTTCCACTTCTGGATCCTTTGGACGCAAGTATGGAAAAATAGATCGCCGGAAGTTAACGTGCAATAGAAATAGCGATTCTGCTCAGTTTTAGATGTCCTGCGTTTCGCACTAAATATAGTGCGGTCCGCAGTCAGAAATAGCAGTCCGCAAAAATAGGAGTGCAATCCTGTTTTTAGACTTCTTGCGTTCAGCAGAAATGGGAGCGCGGATCGTGCTATCTTTGGATATGGCGGTTGTGAGTCGGCACGTCTGAATGGGCTGCGTTTTGGGCTCATTGCGTTCCGCACCTGATGGAGTACGGTCCGCAGGCCTACTGGGCTGGGCTCCGGTGGTTGTGCTCATTGCTCCTTTGCTCTAAATCTGGCCCGTTTTAGCTCCAAAAACTCTGTTTCTCTGTAAATTGGGCCAAAAACACAGAAGTAACTAATTTCTAGGCAATCTTCTAATAAATGCTAATGAACTTAGGATTTTGGTACAAAAACTAGGTGCAAGTCTGGTTAAAATGCAGATATGAAATAGGTGCATCACTTGTATTGTTTGTGTTTTAATAGTCTTCCGTTTAGAAAACAATCTGAAAGACTTAGTAGTTGTGTTCATGCTTTCAATTAAATGTTTAGAATTTAGATGAGTTTGTTTAATTGTCATTCTTTTTTTATATTTTTATATTGACTTTTGTTTAACTTACAATTATTTCGTGTTTACTATTTTGGTTTTTTTTTTTTTTTTTTCGCTAGATAGCCTTTGCTGTGATAGTATTCCCTTGTCTTCTGTTGGCATATGCGGGTCAGGCTGCTTATATTTGTTCCAACATGGACCATGTCGCTGATGCTTTCTATCGTTCTATCCCAGGTAACTTTTCGGATATAAAAAATTATTTCTACGAGTGCATGAACTTAACCGATACCACAAGAACACATAAAACACACTGTTAAGTGTTTTATCATTTAAGGTTTTTATGATGAAATATTTTCAAATAAAGCAAAAATGGGACAACGTTCGTGTCAGTATGCTTCCAGTAACCCACTTTTCGAGGTTTTGAAACTAAACAAAATGATTGCATTTGAATTCTCTCATATTTCAGGTTCGATATTTTGGCCTGTGTTTATAATCGCCACAGCTTCAGCCATAGTGGCGAGCCAGGCGACTATCTCAGCTACATTTTCTCTGATAAAACAGGCGGCTGCCTTGGGTTGCTTCCCTCGGGTTAAGGTGATCCATACTTCCCAGGATTATTTGGGACAGATATATATACCCGAGATAAATTGGCTGCTACTGGGTCTGTGCATCGCCGTCACTGCTGGGTTCAAGATGGAAACTCTGATTGCAAATGCCTATGGTAAGTAAATGAACCACCAATTAGTATCGATTATTATTAATACAGATTATGGTACCACTAATTTTCTATGAATAGGTACGGCGGTGGTGATAGTCATGTTGGTGACGACCTTCCTGATGGTACCAATTATGTTTCTGGTCTGGCAAAGCCACTGGTTCATAGTCTTTCTCTTTACCGGCTTGTCCCTACTGGTCGAACTGACCTATTTCTCGGCAGTTATCCTCAAAGTTGACCAAGGTGGCTGGGTGCCCCTTGTGATCGCGTCATGGTTGCTAATAATCATGTACACCTGGCACTATGGTACCCTGAAGAGGTTCGAGTGCGAGATCCAGACTAAGGTATCTGTGGCTTGGCTTCTAGGGTTGGGACCGAGCCTTGGTCTTGTCAGGGTTCCCGGGATAGGGTTCGTCCATACCGAGCTGGTTAGCGGGGTTCCCCATATTTTCTCTCACTTGATCACCAATCTACCAGCAGTAAGAACTCATTTTTTTTCATAAATTGCGCATTTTGATTTATTCTTTTCAGTAATATCCTTCTAAAAAATAGTAAAATGTAACCTTAAAATAATGCTTATAAAGATGTTCTAATTTAGAGGATTATATTTGGTTTTATTGAAAGCTTAGTTAAATAAACATTGTAATGAAGAAAATAACATTCAAATTCTGATTATACACAATTTTCATGGGTGTGGCAACAACTAAGGAGAATGAATTCTTAAACACAGATTCACTCGGTGGTGGTCTTTGTATGCATGAAATGTCTACCTGTGTACACTGTACCGGCTGATGAACGGGTCCTGGTGAAGCGCATCGGGCCAGACGATTTCCATATGTTTCGTTGCGTGGTACGGTATGGGTACAAGGATGTACATAAAAAGGATGATGACTTAGAGAGCATGCTTTACAATGCAATAGTGAGATTCGTAAGGGGTGAGGGAATGAGAGAATACGGTGGTTATTCTGACTCAGAGGATTGTGACACAGTAACATCCAGCATAGACTCAGAGATCTTGCCAGTAAAGAAAAACTCAGTGCACCAGAGAGGCCAGACCAGCCATTCTGGTCTGGAAACTACCAATGAGATCAATTTCTTGAGCACATGCAAGGATGCCGGTATGGTGCACATTATAGGCAATACAGTGGTCAGGGCAAGGAGGGATTCAAACATCTTGAAAAGGTTTGCTATAAACTACTCATATGCATTTCTCAGGAAAGTATGTAGAGAAAACAGTGTGATTCTTTACCTGCCTCATGAGAGTTTGCTCAATGTAGGTCAAATATTTCATGTATAGTGACTTGTTTTTTTTTACTAATTTTTAAATTTTGTGTAGACTTCTTATGGTGTTTCTCAAATTGACTTTTTTAACATAATCAATTTCAAATGATGAAGAATGAAATTAGCCTTCTTTAACTAAGTAAACCATTCAAACTAATCTACTACATTTAGCAACGAGTACAATGTACCGTTGCATCCACAGAGAGGATCGCTAGCATCGGCAAAAAAAGCTCACACATACTATTAACAACCACTAAGAACAGAACCTATTCCCTCAATCTTCATTCACCGTTTCCTTGTCGGCTACAACCTCATCTTCTTTGTCAGATGAGTCTTTCTCCTAAATAATATCAAAAAAGAATTATTAGTACATTATGATAATTATTATTACTACATGACATATATATCCAGGAGGATCGGTACTGGTACAATTCACAATTGGTATATTATCAGTATCTAGTGTAGCAGTAGCAGTACCAGCTATTAATTTATCATGAAATATGCAATTGATTTCACTACTTCAGTTAGTGTGACTTAAAAAAAGATCTTATATGTATTGTAAACATACATCCTCTCCATTCTGCTCCTCGTTCGACTCCTCCCCATTCTGCTCCTCATTCGCATCTTCTCCTTCATTTTCCACCACTTCTGCATTGTTATCCTCTTCTACAGCCTTCTCGTATTCTGCCTTCAGCTGCGCTGCCTTCTCAATGTACGGTTTCTTTTCCTGTTTAGCACAGAAAACCAGGATTGATTAATTATCTTAATTTCCCTTTTTGTTTCTTTACAAAAGTTCAACTAAATTTATGTAAAAGAGTTGTGAACTCGAAACTCACTTCTTCGGTCAGAGATTTCCACTTCTCACCTCCCTCCTTCGCAACCTTTATTGCAAAGAAAAGCGTTAGCATGAACAAATAAAACATTTATTTACAGCTAAATCTTTTAAAAAAGACCGAGAAGTACGATACCTGAGAAACATTCTTGTTATCGGGATGAGCTTCCTTGTACTCCTTTCTAAAATCCTCCCTGATTAACAAAAGTTAATAACATCAGCATGTAGCAATTGACCGATTGATCAACTACTAGAACGAGTAATTTGTCGCGATATCATATCATATGGAGATAGATAGCTACGTACATGAAAACAAAGAAGGCGGTGGGGGGACGCTTCCTCTTGCCAGAATCATTAGATTTCTTTGATCTCTTGGCGCCGCTCTCCTTCGCCTTTGCCTGACTAGACGGAGCCGTTCTCTTCCTACAAAAAGATCAAGCAAACAACTTTGTCTCAGACTTCCAGTAACAAAACCGCAATGAACGAACAAATTGCAGAAGAATAACTGAACAAGTAAAGACCGAGAGAAGTAGTTTACTTTTCCGGCTTCTTAACGGCCTCGACCACCTTCTCCACGACCTGCGCCTCTGGAGCCAATAAAACAAACAGATCAGATCAAATGAAGGTGAAAATCAGAGGGAGGAGGAACAGACAGACAGACTGAGACTACCGACCCAAGCTCTGCCGGATCTTGGTGTCCAGGCTGCAGCTGTGCATGTCGATCAGCACCACCGGCACGTCCTTGTTGCACGCCTCACTGCGGCATTATCACAAACACCTTGTAATCAGTCAGTCAGTCAACATCAGAGAAGAAGAGAGTATGAAAGCAAGCAGCTAGTTACTACCATTTGGTGAAGGCACTGCCGTCTCTGGCCCGCTTCAGCGTCTCCGCCTCCACCCTCTTGCGCGCCTTCGGGGGGTTCGACTTGCCTCCAGCCATCGACCGATCGATCAATTCAACGATGAAGAGAGAAAAAGAAAGAAAAGGAACTTCTTCTGATGAAATGAATAACAAAGAATGGAAATCAAAACAGCGGCGGGATTTGTCGTTCATTTATTTGGGAATTTTGGCGCGCGCCGAGACACCGATTTTTCATTTTCGCATCAAAATTCGAAATTTCGCTGCGGATCTGCCGCTTCTTCCTTCTCCTCTCCTAGTTTCTCCGTGCCGCTTCCTCTGCGACCATCTATGTAGCGGGTTACTGACGACTCATTTCAAGGGCGGATAAGACGATTAGTTACATTTAGGAATGCCCGCTTCACCGTGTTACACAAGGATGAGTATCAGAGTGCGTCTTCCTTTGTGAAATGTTACAAGTGCGATCCGGATGCAGTGCGCTTCCTCGTTTCTGGCCGTTGATCTGATGTCGGTAGACGGTCGGGATTTGCGGAGGCAGAAAAACGGCGCGGGAAGTGAAAATATAGAGGCGCGCCCAATATATGGCTGGCTGGCTCTTCTTTTTGGTCCTAGCTCTGTTTGTTTATTATTTATTAGCTTTAGCCCCATTCAGGGTTTCAGTTTCAGACCACAAATTAGCCCACATTCTTTTTAAACTTTAAGAAAAGTTGGGCTACCGGGATTTAAAGCCCATTTAACATTTGCTTCTCAATGAGGAAGAACCCAATTAGTCAATTAGGAATTTAGGATATGGAACTTGTCCAAATGGTTTTGGACTGAATACATATGTATGAATTTATATATAATATAATCCCGTTGAGAAGCGCGGGAGTTTATCCAAGTATATCTAATTAATGAAATACTTAGGCTGTGTTTCTGAGTTTGAATGGAAAGGAAGGAAAGGGATAGAAATGAGAGGGAGGTTACATTTTTGACACTCCAAATTTGGAGGTTACAATTTTGAAGAAAAAGTTCGGGTGTGTTTGGATGGTGTAAGATTAGTGCTACTCTTAGAGTAGCTCACTAACTTTAAAAGTAGTGCAATCCAAACATGAAATACAAATTGTGGTTAGCTCCAAAAGTAGTGCTACTTTACTAACTCAAAGAAATGTTGGTTTAGCATGAGTTGTGTATCTTGAGTAGAAGAAAACTCACACTACTCTCAAGATACCATCCAAACAACAATTTACTAACCCAAATAACAAAAGTTAACTCTACTTTTACATTTTTCGAGTAACCACTAACCTCACACTACTCTCAACCACTAACCCAAATGATGCGCTGAAGCAGCAGACCCCAGCAGCAGCAGATAGTAGCAAACTGCCAGAGGGTGGTCCGCCCCAGAGTTCCGGCGACCCGCCCCAGAAACACGCAGAATCTAGTTTTAGGTTCTGGATTCTCGGCGGTCCGCCCCCTCTGAAGGATTTCGGTACTGTTTTATGGGCGGTCCGCCCTGGATGCTAGGCGATCCGCCCCCAGACGGGTCAAGTCGCGTCTTTTGGAATTTTCTTGCGTTTTAGGCTGTTTTCTTTGTTTCTTTCTTTGTTTTCTTTAGGAGGGTTATTTCTATTTTCTTATATAAGCAAACTCAAGCCCTTTGGGCAGGGCGAGTTGTTATTTTGTATCCAAGTTATCAAAAACCTAGAATTCTGTGTGAATTCTCAAATCTCTCGAGTGCTTCCGTATTCGTTCGATTGTCATCTCCTACCGTTCGTGCATCACCAAATATCACTACTCTTGCACTAATCCTTGCACCATCCAAACACACTTGAATAAAGTAGTTCACCCCCATATATATCCATCCATTAATTAACCTCCTAAATTTTAACTCAGGAGCAATGGTACATATGGTTCACCCCCTCTCATCCCTTTCCTTCCCATCCATTCACCTCAATTGGAGCAGACCCGACCTTACTGCACCAATATTGAAGTGGAGACTTCTACTTACTACGTTTCATAATATAATTACGAAGCTGTACATAAGCAATTATAATATTACTAGATTACTCGTTGCGGCGTTGCCGCAACCATATTGGTTGTGTTGTGATATCGTTTGTGTGATAAATTTTGAGAACATGATTTAGTTTTTGTAACCATATTGTCAAGGAGTTTTTTTTTCGAAAGGTTGATAGAAGCTACCAACGTACATATTGTCAAGGAGTTAAAGAGAATAAATAATAATAATATGTAATGAACATTAAGAACGTATATATAAAATTGTATTAGTATTCAAATTAATATGAAACTATATTCTTACGCTGTATATAGAGTAATAATTAGAGGTCCATATGAACTTTTATTTATCTCAATAACCATGACAACCATACTCAAATAAAAAAATTTTAAAAATATAAAATTTTCATAAATATAATTATATACCTGTAGATTGATTGTGATTTTCAAAAATAGTATCCAATTTGAGTATTATGTATTGGTCTATCAAGATTCATTAGATTTAGATCATTGTAATTTTATATAATTTTGATGGTTTTTTATAGAGTATCAAACAACAATCAATTTGAATGAAATTTGAAACACAATTATTCTATGAGTATATAAATGTGTCTAATTTTTTTTTTTTTTGCAATATTTGACATTATTTATGAATTGATTTAAAATTAAATGTCATGCTTGTTAAAATAAATAATTGTCATGGGATGGTGTGCATTGCCTATAGGCTTCAAAAAAAAAACAAAAAAGAAAAAAGAAAAAAAGAGAGATAACACTATTTATTATGCACTATTCATTGTGATTTTCAATTGTGGTTTTATAATATATATATACATGCAGCTACAATATAATTCAACTGTAGCAATATATAATACCAGCCGGTCACCTGTAGCAATTTAACAATAAAATATACAGTATTAAAAGACAAAAAATTCACCATCAATTTGGCACCGACTAAATAAAAAAGTAGGCATATGTACAATACGCAGGAATTAATTTCTAGCTAGTTAGCATATATATATATATATATATATATATATAATATTCTCTCCAAGGATTAGTCTTATCAGAGAGGTTCACACATTCATAGTCAATTAATTAATATGCAGGAGCAACTGAGCAAATAATGCTTAGGCAGCTGGTTAGCAGACTTAGCAGAAAATCGGTTTAGATGGGATATGTCGCTTCCTGATGGTGAATATATATATATATATATATATATATATATATACCCAATTAATTAATCCAATTAATTGATTAATTAATTAATTAGTTGTGGTGTAACAGTTTCTTGATTTGACAAATAACCAATTGGGTTTGTTAATTACGTCCAGTGATATTTTGTAACTAATTTTGATATCTAGAAATGATTAAAGATCATATAAAGAAACAAGATAACAATATATACGTCACATTGATATAGATGGTGGGGTTGGCTGGGGAAAGCATATATCTATAGTATAAACAATAGACCTTAATGGATTTGTCAATTTTGAAAGATATAGTTTGTACGTAGTGTATATGTATAGATTTCACAAGTTATTTAATTTATAGAATTTAATTTTGTAGGGTAATAGGGTTTCAAATATACAAGAAGATTGAAGTGTTAATTATCAAACCATATCTATGAATATCTCCTTTTTATCGAGGGGAATGAAAAAAAAAAAAAAATATCTATACATATTAACATATGAGTTAGACTATTATACTAACGTTAGCATTTCGGACCGAAATGCTAACGCCTCAAAATTAGTGTTGTCGTGTCCGAAATTACGGTTTATGGTGCTCAATAAATTCTTCATATGAAAATATTGGGGTATACAAAAAATTTTCATTTTTAGAGTTTTCTAAGTATTTATTTTGCACTTTTGAAAATAGCATGTACAAACAACAGTATTTTATTAATATTTATGAGCTCTTTTAAAAAATGCAAAACAAATACTTAGAAAACTCTAAAAATGAAAATTTTTTGTATTCCCCAATATTTTCATATGAAGAATTTATTGAGCATCATAAATCGTAATTTCGGGCACGATAACACTAATTTTGAGGCGTTAGCATTTTGGTCCGAAATGTTAACGTTAGTATAATAGTCTAACTCTTAACATATAATAGACATATATTTTCTTAAAAAATATATAGTAGACATATATCATTAATTAATAATTTAATATATACACCTACAATATATATGATGATACATCTGCGATACACATACATGCATGCATCTTCATTCTAACTAATAACGGATAATATGTACTAATTAAAGTATGCAACAACAACAAAAATAAGCATCTTACCATGACTAATTAGTTAATTAACAATTACATAATTAGTTATATAATGTGCATAACTAAATATGACAACAAAAGAAAAAGAGAAAGATGAAGATGCTACAGTGAACCGAACAAAGAAGTCATAAACTTGTTGAATTTTGTTGATCCGAATTTTGAACGACGACTTTGTTATTAAAAGATAGATTTAATATAACAAGTTGAATTTATATATATAGTAACCAGTTCGATGCATAACAACCAACTTTCACTGAGTTAAAATGCAACAAAAAAAAGAAAAGAAAAATTAAGCGTATTGATGACGGGAACACCGTTGGTATCAGTGTAGCGTTTTCCTTGATAAAAAAGAATCCAACAATACCGACATATTTAACTTATTAAGTCATGATGAAACGCTTACTACCGGTTAATAACGTACTAATCCAGCTCTATTGAATTTCAATTTAAAAATGCACAATTGGCGGATCGATCCAAGTAGGCCACGTCGGATGCAATGCCCTCCATTTTTTTTTTTTTAAAAAAAAAATCCTACACAAGTGTATATATAATATGCCATTAATTTTTTAATTATATCATACATGTACCTTTTTTTCTTAGCCAAGTTTACGTCCGAACCCTACATTTTTGTATAAATTTTGCTACCATGATCCTCTATATGTTTCAATACGATAACTATATATATATATATATATATATAGATATTGACTTATGAGTTAAACTATCATATATTGTGAAAACATTAGCATTTTGGTCAAAAATATTAATACCTCAAAATATATGTTCTTAGTTCCAAATCTCAATTTATTTGCTCAATAATTCTTCATATAATAATATCGGAGAATACAAAAAAAAATTATTCTGAAGTTTCTAAGTATTTATTTCCAATTTTTGAAATAGCTCATAAATAATAATAAAATGTTGATGGTTTCCATATATGAAAATGATGCTACATTAAAATTACAAAATAAATACTTATAAAAATTTAAAAATATAATATTTTGCATACTTGATATTTTTACATAAAAAAATTATATTGATCGAGCAACATATATCGTGATGTTGGCCATACATAAACATGTATTTTGCGGCGTTAATCCAGAATGTTAATGTTTACACAATAATCTAACTATTAAATTTATGAATATTTAACATAATAACTAATGAATTTCTGGTTAACATTGGGAAACACCGGACAATAATTTCTGGTTAACATTGGGAAACACTGGACAATTATATATTGTGATATTTACCTGACTATATCAACATTAATTACTAAACAAATATATGTAAATCAAGCAAGGCTACTTACAGGGCGACATATATATGTGCGTGTGCGTGTGTGTTTGTGTGTAACATAAAAATATAAAATAAATTGGGCTATATATATATTTCAGAAAGATCATACCTTTACATTGCTACTGTTGAGTAATTCAAGTGAATTAAAATGTCCTCGGATGGACATCTCAATTTCTGCCTTGTTTGTTTTGTTGGTGGGGAGTGATTGAAGCTGCCAGAATGATCCGATATGATATATATCACCCTCCATGACAAACACACCCACACACAAAAACAAAAGATGGAAGCTCCATCGATCATATATATATGATCACCATATATAATAAATCCAACAAGATATATAGTTCACAAATCTAGCTAATGATCAAAAGAAAAACGTCAGATCAAATATATATATAGCACAAATTCCCCTAAAACTCAAATCCAAAACCTGATTAATTAACTCATGGGATCGATTAATTTCCGGGAGATTGGGGTGGATGTCATCAGATCATGCTGGCAGCTTCAGCCTCTCACTCACACCAACAATTCATTCTTTCTTTCAACTATTTGCCTACAATTCTCATGGTGTAGGCCTCTCTCTCTCTCTCTGAAAAAGGAACTTGAGAGGCTGCCAAGTATGGAATTTATGGGTCTCTCTCTCTTTCTCTCTCTCTCTGAGTCTCTCTTTCTTTCTCATCTTTTATTCCTCTTCTTCTACTTGCACCACACCATATCATTATCATTATATATGAGAAATATATATCTTGCTTCCATTAAAAAACCGTCCATAGATCTATAGACATATATAAAATTAATGTAACATATACGTACATCATGAAATGTAACCTATAGATACTATGGATGACTTTTCTATGAACGCTATAGGTATCACTCATTATATATAGTCCTCTTTTATTGGTGGTCTCTAGTACGTCTAGCTATTGGGTCCATTTCTGCTAACGCTAGTGAAAATGACGTGCTTCTAATTTCTATATATATCTACATGAGTGAGCTCATCAAATGTAATTCAACTAAAATGCTGGAATTAATTCTAGGTAAAGAAGTTCAAGCTAGCGTGCCCCAAGAATATTAGAATCCAATTAAAATTGCGATGTGTTTCCACTGTTATATAAGTGTAACAGTAACAGTAAGATATATAATTAGAATTTTACTCCAATATTCCCACCAAAAAAGTTTTATTTTCGATCTAACGATTATAAATAAATATTACTCATTATGAGATTCATCTGTAACCGATAAAATTATCTGGGTGTGAGCATGGAAGCAACGTCTATATAATTAATGTGCACTTCAGTTGGATAATGACGTCCTTAGTACCTAACTAATTAACTAATGCTTAATTAATTTAATGTATGTTTATTACGTACGCAAAGCAACCTCAAGAGAGGAATCGGATCTCCAGCCCCCCGGTGGGGAATTGAAATCCTCTAGGGTATTCCACCGAGAAATGGTCAAAAAACCTCTTTAAAAAGCTACTGTGCGCGGTTTTTGAAGCTGCCCACTACAGTAGTACCTATTGTTTCTAATATAATTTCTGACCACTTCATGATTTGAGGTAATCTGATCATTCCAGAGGATGTGCACTCCCCGGTGGGCAGGATTTAATTTCTTGCCCACAATGGCTTCCAGCCAATAGGTATCTGACATGCATGTGGCATCCAAGTCAAATCCAGTTAATTGCCCAACTCTATGTTAACTCTCCGTTATACTTTGCTGTTTTCTCTTTAGTAATTAAAGTTTTATTTATTATATCATAATTTACATGTGGACAAACGGTGATAAAGGAAATGAATGAAAGAAAAACTAATGAACATACATAAACATTATTTGATAATATTCAATAATATTAAAAATATAAAGAGGAGGGATCCATTGGCAATGCTTATTTTAACAATCTTGACAATGAGAATTTTCAAACAACTTATAAAAATTCATAAAAATAAAAATATTATAGATGCATTATTTAATTTATAGATTGATAGTGTTTCAAATTTTAATCAATTTGAACATTGTTTGATGCCTTATTAAAATTTTGTACACTTTTTAACGGTTGTAATTTAACGAGTCTTTATATATAGAGTTACCAAACGTTACTTAAATTAAATATAATCAGAAACATAATCAATCTATAAGTTAAGCAATACTTTCGTAAATTTTTTCTATTTTTAAGATTTTTATTTTTTTTATTTTTAAAAAGTGTCATAGTCAAGATTGTTACGATAACTATTGTCAATGGATCCCTCCTCAAATATTAAAATATGATAACATAACCCCTTACAAAAAAAAGATAATGCAAAAAATATAAAATGGGAAAATAAAAAATACGGTCCTTCCTTTCATAACCAGCATATAAACAAAACTAAATATAAAATATTGTAAATTGCTTGTAGCTAATATTTTTTCATTGGGACATTAAGAATTGCATACTTATAAGATTTGGCAGCACAATTCACATGAAGAAATATATGTGCTAATGACAAATCATGTATTTTATTTGAATAAACAATTCTTTCTTAATTAAAAAAACCGTGATTTGTAACCGTGAAAGTTAACACTGTTAATGTCAATTAAAAGCAATTAACTGGATTTGACTTGGATGCCACATTCCAGAGAGAGATGCCATGATTGTTTTTTTGACGTTGAGATTTTGTTGCACCTTTGGTCTTCTTTGTAATTGATGGTTTTGTAAGAGTCTGGTTAATTTAAAATTGGACGAATTTTTTGCATGTCAAATTAATATCTCAAATTTCTATGAAACATGATATCTGGTTAATTTAACTTAAAAAAAATGTATCTGTTATCTGAAACATGATATCTGTTAATCAGAAAGATATATGTGTTAATTGAAAAACAATATCTATTAATTGAAACACGGTAGACAGATAGATGTACATCATCAAGAGGTGGATTCTACCAGCATTAGATTAGCTGCGTTCCTCCAACTGTTCCTTGAAAGTGAGCTCAAAATTTAGTTAGTGGGTCTTGCTACTAATACCAGCATTAATTAGATCTTAATTAATTAGCTTGTCCTCCTTTTTAAAACTAGAAGCGTACCTGCGCATCGCGGCAGGGAAATTTCAATTTTTATTCAAGCTAACAATATAATGATCCAAAAAAGTTCATATCATACAAAAAATGTGGATGGGTCGGAAAATGAGAAAAATAAAATTATCTTGCCCTTGAGATTTGAATATTCATCTTATCCGGAAAACCGTATTGTAAGCTTTAATGTGGATACACTGATCTACTATATTTTTCATTGAACAAATCCTCAAACATCATGTAGAAAATATCATTTCTTGGCCAATAATTAAGCTATTTACGTTTTTAACAAAATTAATCTCAAACCATTATTTCCATCAAAGAAAATTGTTTATGCAAATGCAATGAAATGACCAAACCGATTTGCCCAACACAATCTAAAGGAGAGAACTTGAAGAACTTGCAGAATATAAAAAAAAAATTAAGGAGATGAACATTTTCACATGCTCTCAAGTGTACAATGCCCAAATATTCATCCAAATATATGATTTTTGATCACCTACAAGGTATGAATGAGTTGGTTAGTACTTAGATATATACAAAATGTAAAAGATATATCCTGACATATAACAAGTATCTCAAAATGTAATCTATAGAAGCTGTGAACGGTTTTTTTATGTATCTCAAAATGTAATCTATGAAGCTGTGAACGGTTTTTTTATGGACACTGGGTATTACTCTTTTCAATATTATTATTACTAACTCAATCAAGCCAAGCAACGTCAATCTCTCGGATGTATAAATGTACAAATCTGACAAGCTGTAGGACGACATCTTTTCGGGCTCTATTTGAGGCCAGACAACCAAACAAAAAAAAGATAGTCTCGCTTATGAATTCTTAATTAGAAAGGATTTATCAATGCGTTAATTAATTTATTTATATATCATCTCCGAACTACCGCTAAAAAAACAAAATAAATATACATAATAATACAATATAATAATAATAATAATAATAATAATAATAATGATAATAATAATAATAATAATAATAATAATAATAATAATAATAATAATAATAATAATGATGATGATGATGATGATGATGATGATGATGATGATGATGATGATGATGATGATGATGATGATGATGATGATGATGATGATGATGATGATGATGATGATGATGATGATGATGATGATGATGATGATGATGATGATGATGATGATGATGATGATGATGATGATGATGATGATGATGATGATGATGATGATGATGATGATGATGATGATGATGATGATGATGATGATGATGATGATGATGATGATGATGATGATGATGATGATGATGATGATGATGATGATGATGATGATGATGATGATGATGATGATGATGATGATGATGATGATGATGATGATGATGATGATGATGATGATGATGATGATGATGATGATGATGATGATGATGATGATGATGATGATGATGATGATGATGATGATGATGATAATAATAATAATAATAATAATAATAATAATAATAATAATAATAATAATAATAATAATAATAATAATAATAATAATAATAATAATAATAATAATAATAATAATAATAATAATAATAATAATAATAATAATAAGAGTAATAAGAGTAAGAGTAATAATAATAAATAATGGTAGGTTCTATTTATGTAATTGTACAGAGAATATGAACTGAGATAATGCGTCATAGTTTGGAATTTGGATAAATTAATTCCGTCTCCATACCAAATCTGGATCTATAGAAAGTGCAACAATATTTGGGTATGGGTTTATATATACTAGTAAAAAGCCTAAGCCTTGCTTTGGGCTGAAATTGTTATTTCTTATAATAAATTTTTAAGATAATATGTAATGAGTCTTAAATTGAGATAATTTGTATGGGCCTTAAATTTTAATGGGCTGAGAACAACGGGCATTAATATACGTCAACGGTGGTGATCATTCTAAGTAAACAATCAACGGCTGAGATTTATTCCTTGGGAAAGATAGACCTTTGATGTCAAAAAATCTAATATGCTTTTATTGGTAGTAAGGATATACCCGTTATTACCAACTATATATACATAAGGTTTATAAAATTAAGGTTAAGGTTGGTTACTCATTTAATTAGTTATATCCCATGCAAAGATAGGTGTGACAATGACTACTCAACGGCTGGCCATGCCAATGCTTTGATTGCATAATATATATTGTATTTTCTTTTTCTTCTTAATTCTTTATGTTATCCTTTAATTTTTTTTTTTTTATAAAAAATAAGGTAGAGTGGTTATTTGGATCATGACATCTTTCTTTTAATTCAGAAATTACAAAAAAGAAGGATGAAAATTTAAATCATAAGAAAATTAATTATAACTAGAAAATTCATAAATAATGTCACTGGACCATATATTCATTAATTCCGCTAAAAATATTTCCAAATCACTATGTAGTATATATGTTCAATATAATTAATATAGCATAAATTAATGCACAGACTTAATTTGTTTCCAACTCAAAGTTCACGTTCTCTCCCATAAACAGGGATGGAGCTGGATCCCAGATTATGGCGACTGATACTTGTAGGACATCAAATGATTTCTAACATTTTTTTTTGATAAAAATGAGGGTCAAGCCACTCAAATTTAAATTTAAATGATTTTTAACATTTAAAGGTAAAGTTTATTTTGTGCCGTTGTTTGTCAATAAAAAAAAAGTCTTAATATCATATATATAACCCATAAATATTCTTTGATTTCATGCTTACGAATATACTCTTCATTATGTCATATATACCTATCCATGAACTCCATGAAGAATCCCATATTAACCCATATAATAACTAGATGGTAATTATGAAGTACTTTGAAGAGTTCATGATATCCTAACTATATATAAAAGTATATTGGAAAAAAAATCACATGAAAGGGCTATCTTCCCCAAATAAGAAACCTGAACCATTGATCATTTTCTTGGATAAATCAGAACCGTTGATTTATGTTAATGCCCGTTGACGTTATTGTCTCAGCCCATTAAAATTTAAAGCTCATACCAATTTTTTCAATATAAAGCCCATTACATCTTATCTTAAAAATTTATTATAAGAAATAACAATTTCAGCCTAAAGCAACGCGTGAGTGTTTACTAGTATATAATATAAAGAAGAGTACATGGTAAATTAACTGAATGCCATTAAAAATGTTCTTGTCAAAAGGAAATTAACCAGGTCTATCTTTTGTGTTGTCCCCACTTGCCCTTTACCCTAGTGCAGAAATTCCAGAAAAGAACAAAAATTTAACAGTTAACAAGAACAGTTTCCGCTGTTAAGCTAAGCAATGGCCACTTCTTCGTGTTTTTTACTTTTTAGCATGCATTAATTTGATGACATCTGGTATAATCTGAGTGCTTCAAAATTAAATAAGTATGCGGATTTAACCCTTTATTTTTGCAGCAAATAAACCGGTGTGGTGATTTGCGATGTCTCCTAAGCAGCAGGAGGCATGTACTTGGTTACCAAATTTGTTGTAGTCTAGTAGAGCAGGTGTTCATCATGTTTAACCAACCCCTTAACCTTTTCATTTTTTTTTTCTCCTTCCATAACCGACCTGCCAAATCCTAAGAGGCATCTACACTAAGGATGCTGCATATCTTCCATTGGTATAATTACTACATATTATTATGAAAATAACTGTAATAGCATGAATTTACTTCCAGTTGAAACAATGGTAATAAAGAATATTATGTTTTCAACAATAGAACAATTATAAGATATAAGCACAAATGTCAGCAAAACAAGTACCATAAAAGTCCAACAAACGTAACAGTTGACATACCGAACAATATTGACGACTTTATATATAATCATATAAACACATTTGTTTTTCAATTGCAAATTTTAGAAAACCATCTTCAGCAAACATATTTATTCCTTTGTTTGAAAATTAACTATCTGGCTGCCGAAACTACAAGCAAAACATGGTACAACCCAGCGGAAAAACTGAGTCTTTCATGTGAAATTTGATACCAAATAGAATGATCCTTCATGCTCATGGACCTTCAATATTGCATACTCCACTGAATCAGTTCTCAAAACACATTCTCATTCATTTAAAACCGAGCTACCTACGTTATAGTAGCTATTATGGAATGTAATTAATGATAAATATCGAATACCCAATGAATTCCAATCTTATAGAGTGAGCATCATGCAAATTTCCCAAGAAACCCCACAAGTTGAATCTATTCTGAAAATGGCACAACCCAGCGGCAAAACTAAGAAGTCTTCTCCCCTTAAACTTCTCTCTTTTTAATGTAGCAATAAATTAAAGGAAACTACACAACATATACATAGACAAGAGAAGATGAAACTGAAGGCATCGGTCAAGTGAAATTTGACTTCCCATTTTCTATTAATAAGAGCCAGTCAACGATGGACACTAAATTAACCGGGTGAGCTACCTAACTAAGCTTTTCTTTGCTACTTGTGAGGTCACAGAAGAAACTAAGGAAAACAAAAGAGAGAAAAAGAATGTACATATATACATGCTAAACAAAAAGGGAGGGAAAACTATAGAAATAAATCTGACAACAACTAGTGAGAGGTTGCGTTAGGGTTTGCAGGTGTTCTTTTGATAATGAACTGATCAATGACCCGTATTGAGTTGACTGGGTCAGCACCAAAAGCGGACATCCATTTGCTGGGTGACCTACGGCTGTAACTCATACTTTGTTGGGTTGGGTCCCTAGGCTCAACCTCCCATTCTGGATCCAATTTCCATTCTTTTGGAACCTGAACATAAGAACAAGAAATAAAAAAAACCTTTTGTATCATTGAGCAAAATTTGGGACAAAAAAGATAGTTTATGTCACAAATTGCACCTTTTTTAACACATGAGGAGTGTCACTGGACTCATGAATAATACAAGTGTTACAATCATAGAGATGTAGGACATGGATCGAGTTTTTAATTCAGTAAATTTGGAGAAAAGCACAAACATAGAGTTAAAAAAAAATAAAGACAGTAGTCATGCTGACCTAGTCAATTGCCATGTCAATTATTCATTTACTGTTCCATTGGCATGCAATTAAACACAGTAGTGAAGTTCCAGAACCAAACTTGTAAATTGGCAACCCAAGAAATTTACTTTTGGTCTGAAAGTATCTTGAACAACACTTTAGAGTCTAGAGGCCTAAACGAATTATGTCCGGAGAGATAGCTCGAACTGAATTTACCAGAAGACATGACGTATGAACAGCTCGAACAGAACTCCACTTCAATATAAGTCCTAATCTTGCATGACAATAGAGTTGTCGTACTATAATAATAAGAACTAAATATTGCTGTAACGAAAAAAATAAGGTTGTCTTTTAGTTGGTTGAAACTTAATTGCTGATCCGTTGGGCAACTTATTGGTATAATTGAAGTGGTTGATGATGCTGTTAATGTGGGGACAATGGATGCACTTTTATTTTTGTTTTAAAAATTAAAATAATACAGTTAAAGATCATCAACCTTATCAACAGCGAGAGTGTACACCTCAAGGTCACCTTCCTTGGAGATATGAAACCTGGTAAAGGCTTTGTAATTGGCTATGCGAAGTGAAGAGAAGGCCTCATCAAAGTGGATGCCAAACCAGTTGATGCAGACATAGAGATAGCTGCCAAAAATGAGGGACACAACAGGGGTAGATAGTACCCAGAAGTAAGTAAAAACCGACGCGTAGTATATGATAGCGCCACCACGGGGAAGCGAGTCGAGGCCCCGCTTGCATATGTTGCTCCTTGTCACTGCCATCACCTGTCCAAATAGAGATCATGGAGTAATGGAAAGAGATACCAAAACTGCAGCTCCTTATCAGTTTATGCTTTTAATAGTAACTAGTTAGGTGGCAAGGACTCTAATTAAATTAAGAGATACTTGTCATCATCCACCAAAATATGACAAAAGTATTTCCATTGACAGATAAACACACTACGTCCTCATTCTCAACAGTACTCTAGTGTGAAAAAACAATACTCCTGGGAAGAAGCAATGTGATAATTCATTAAATATAATTACTTCGACCGACCTTAATTGAAAATAAATAAGCACTGAGCTTGATACCAGCATGGTATAAAATTAGTTTCAGCAGTGAATATTACCTCTGGTATGTCAAAAGCAGACATGATGTACTTAATACAAGCTGGATACAGCCCAAAAGTCCACTGCTCTATGCGGGCTCGAAGCCCAGTCGGATCTGGGAAGTGTTGGTTCTCCATTGACCGGTACCACTCATAAAGCGTATGATAACCTGAGAGCGAGAGGGATACATTTAACATACTCGGAAAAAAAATATATAAGGAACATAAATTCCTCAGTAAGAGAGTTTTAATAAGTCCAAAATATTTTAGTTCATTTGCGCTATCTTCTGTTTAGTTGTTCATTCATTCATTATTTTATGTATTATTCTGCTCCATTTCTTGATTCTGTACTGGAAAAACAAAATAAATAAAAAAAGGACAGTAACATAATCCTATAATTCAATGAATTTACCAAAAACCAGTTCCTTATAACCCACACCCTTCCTAGAAGGCATGGTGAGAATATAACCAACAACAAGAACATGCCAATACCTGAGGAAGCCAGGAGGCGATTCTTTATGCAAATTTCAATTCCAAGCTCCATAACAAGCATCAAGACTAATGCTGAACTGAGATGAGCAGCCGCATGAAGAAATCCTACTAAGACACGATTCCTTCGAGACAGCTTGGTTGGTACAAAAATGAAAGAGAATAATAGCAGCATTACTATTCCCAGCAGTGAGACATAGGATCTCTCCAAGATATATAATACAGCTCCTGACATCATCCCAAAGAAGGTCTTCATGCGCCCTGACCATGAGTTCCCATGCAGTATGTTGAATATGCCACACTGTCATACAATTATTGTTGTTCCAATTTTAATAATCGTTGTGAGGAACCTGGCACAAATCAATAAATACCTAACTACAGCAGTAGGGTATCATACACTGCACATGAAAAGTTGGATAGTATGAACATTCTTTTTTCTTTTTCTTATTCTTTTCTTTCTTTCTTTCTTTTTTTGACAATCTGCCCGACTAGGTGGCGGGAACTAACTTATATGAACTTGTTGGTCATCACTGCCAGGACATGAGGTGCTACAAATTTCCAACAAAATTGCCTCTCCTATCTTTTCTTTTTTCATTTGTTCAATGTAAGGTTTTGAAGGAAACAATTAATAAAAACCAGGAGCAATAGCCTAAATCATAACAATACCTACATAAAACTGAATATAAAGCCCCACTTGCTCCCTCTTACTCTCTCTCTCAAACACATAAGCATATAAGTGTGCACACAGACCTGAGGAAACATGGAGAAGACCAAAATGAAATAAATAGCACCACCAATAAAGTCAAATTGCCAATTTTTTCTCCTAAACTTCAGAATATTACCAAGTGCAATCTGGCAGCAAGAAAATCAAAACAGAAAAATTGAATTATGTGAATTTCAGAACAACAGCCAGATAGTATCAGAACATACAACAAACATAACAGATAACACAGAAATTCTGCACATTCTGAACAAGTGGTAAGAATAATAAACATACTAAAATTTGATCTCCCATAAGAGTTTAACATGCAAATCACACTGAGCTCTTTTATCAATTATTTGGACATAGCAAGGCACAATCTAAATAACAAATGTTCCTCCATTAACCTACTCAAGGTGCGACCTTTCTTATTTTCATTTTGTTCTAGGCTCATTAGATTAATATTGATACCATAAAAGAGAAAGGTTTAATTTCATCAACACTACATAATCAGATACTTTTTAGGTTAAAACAATAGAATAAGTTTTTGACTGTACCCTGCTAGAATCATGAAAACTAGGATAGCTCGCCTCGCACTCATATGAACTCCCATGAAACTGTTTAAATCCTTTAAAAACATGGGTCGGGTGCAGGAATGCTCCCCCACACCCGTTAACCATCAAATGCTCAACATATACAGGTGCATTCAACATGCCAGAGTCAGGCTGTTCTTGTTGTTGTACACATGAGTGGCGCATGTAGTGGTGCAAATCACCAGCCATTCGCAACTTGCACCGACCTTTCAAATAGTCACGAATCAGGTATGTCACGTTCTGTCCAGTGCTGTCACCCCAGTACCAGTCAAGAAGCCAGCTTGGTTCATGTGTCATAATTATCACCGAGTCATTTGTTCCAACCTATTGAATGAATACATGAAATTTGTATACAAATAAATTGGCCAAAGAAAAGAGAACAACAAGATAACATGAATTGGATGGGTCCTACACCTACAATAACTATACCTAACCATGGATTTTGAACTGCACTAAGGCTGTATTCAGCACTGGGTTGTTCCCACTATACCATCACTGTTTCCGTGGGAAGAAAACAATTCAATGAGACTGAAATTTTCTTTTCACATAGGAACAATAATGTCCCATATTTGTACCCGCTTTCCGGACAGGGCCTAGGCTGCAACGGAGACCAAATTGTGCAACATAATTAAAACTGAGTCATAACTAAACTTGGCAAGTTAGCCTCAAGTAAAGCTTTTCAAATCTGCTTATAAAAAGTTGGTATCAGACAGCTCAAAGTGGCAAGGTGCAGCCAAGAAAATTTTCAATTGACGAATTTACACAATAATTGTCTACTTCAGTTGCAAACGTCATCAAGCTTTAACAACTCTTTGAAGGAAAGATATTGATCAGAACTCAGAAATCTAAATACTAGCAGAATTGGGAGTTGTCCAAATAGCAAGTCTCTGAGAATGATATAACCCTATTTTTCAATAAGAAGTAAATTTGTTTCTAGTTGGCATTGGATCCCTTCTTAAGCTAGAAGAACTAAAACACTGACAGTTTTGGCACAAAATGGGTGGCAACTAAATTCAAACTCAAATTTCTATATGTAAACTCCTAACGACAAAGCTAATCAAATGGAATGTGAGCTTAAGCTCAAAATCATATCAAATCGCTTCTAAATTTGAGTTTATATAGCTCATTATATTCTTTACTTCAAAATAGTGTGGGATGCAAAAGTTTCTCATTTTTTTTTTTAAATTGCTAAGTATTTGTTTTGAATTTTTGAAAAGTAACTATACAATATTAATAAAATATTTATTGTTTTATGTATCACTTTTACAAAATCCAAAATAAATACTTAAAAATTTTCAAAAATGTAAAATTTTTGTATTGCACAAGGTTTTGATATAAAGAATATAATAAGTCATATAAACTCAAATTTGAAAGTGATTTGATATGATTTTGAGCTTAAGCTCACGATCCTAACCCAACTCAATAGTAATTGGTAAATGAGACCCCAAGGTGAAAAAGGCAGCTCAACATGATGGAGCCTGTATAACTCTTGGCTGAGGCTGACATACATATGACATGATAATTTGATCCAGTAGGAATAAATCTGGTACAAAACAACATGCCTTGCTTCTGCAGAGTTCAGCAAAGAACTTGAACTGGTACACATCAATGTCACCATGAAGTGCTTGGTCCAGGCCAAAAACCCACCATCCTTTGGGAAGTTTGAGTGCAAAATAGCTTTTTTTCTGAGGCATGAACCAGCCACCCAACCAACTCTTGTGGCATATGTACCTCATAAATGTATTCAACCCATCAAACCAATCTGTACATCAGATCATAATAAGCATTATCATATGTTCCTTGATCATTGTTATTTATTTTGTCTTTTCTATCTGGATCTCAAAGGAAATGTTAACATTGACCTACAACCAAAAGTCCAAAACCACACAATATTGATCCAAGTACAATGACAAAAAAATTGTCTCAGTCAATAGCTATGATCATCGTCGTCTGCAAACCAGAGTACAATCAAGAACGTCACGGGCAAAAGTTGGAAATAGTAAGGTATAAATTCTGGTGTTTTTTTTTGACATGTTTACACTTCTTTTGATATTAGTATGGGCTAAAATTTTGTATGTTCATAGGTTTGTAGAGATGGGAGAGAGAGAAACCATGATTTCCAGGTATGAGGAAGCATTGTGGCCCACGATAACGCTTCAGCTCAGAGACACCCAAAGGAAGCTCTGGTTTGTCAATTGCAATGTATTCAGGTTTGTACCATGAAGGAGGCTGAAGTGCATCTTCAAACGGTCTAAAAAACCTCTTCTCATATGTAAATGCAGATGGATTTGGGTACCTATAACAATTTTCACAATCCTATTAGCTTCCAATAATAAACACTGGTATTGATTTTCATAGTCCCAACAGGCCAACACAATTTGTATCACACATTCTAGAACAATGTTTCATCCACCAAATGTTTGACTAATACTGCTACTTAACCCCACCATTTTGCCATTGGTATGGCAGCCATGGTTCCCAACTTTAACTTCTTGTGTATTCCCATAGCAATCTTTATTAAAACAACATTCAGCCTCCAGTGAGGAATTTAAAAGTGCAGTCGGCTCTAATTCTTCAAATAATCAGTACAACCAAGCATTTTTTTTTAACTAATTGAATGCTCAGAAGCCGACATCTGCATTTAGAGCCTCTGCTGGCTTGAACCCATGATCTCTGGGACTCTGTCCTCATAGGAGCTTACCACTTAAGCAACTAGAATTTTGGAATAACAAGTATATTCAACATAGTTAACTATTGTTTCTGCAAGCAAACCCCATTATACTTCAGTTTGTGAAAAAAGCCTTAATTGTGCATTTCAGCATCAAATCTGAGTAAAGAAGTTGTTTATGTTGAACTGGTATAACATCCAATTGCAATGGTATCAAAACTATGCATAGCATCCCTCAGTACTTACGCAAGATCTCCACCAATAAGAAGCAAGTCACCACGCGGCAGCTTTTTTGCAGCATGAGTAGAGTTAGCAACACTTCCCATAGAAGACTTTGTACGGGAAGAATCTTCTGCCTTAACCTTAACCCGGAGAGAAGGTTGTGCAAGCAGGCGAGCCACTGCATACGTGGAGTTACCGCCATCTCCAGTGTCCGCAATGAAATCAAACCATAGCTCATCTTTTTCTTGAAAATGTTCATATAAGAGATCACTGCCTTTTGACTCTTCTGGTACTTTGCTCATAGCAGCCTGGTACAAAATGATTTTAGAAAGATAGATAAAATTTATCGTGACTGTAATGTATACAAAGACATGTATTGATAATTTGTTGGATTCAGAGTAGCAATATGGAGCCGCTATAGGCCCATTGTATTTTCTAAGTTATACTAGCCCAATTGTTCATATATTGTTATAGCATTGAGCTTTATCTGTTCATCATTTTTTGCTCGCTGAATTGTTTTTCTCTTTTCTTTTCCTCCAGTTGTCTCTCGACCAACTCATTATAGGTAGTTTGTACCAAAGTGTACTAGGACCAAATAAAGGCACAGAGAGGGGAAGGGGGGTGGAAGAGAGATAGAGAGAGAGAGAGAGAGAACAAACTTGCATCATGCGCATGTCAAAGCGACCAACGAAGAGTGTCACAGAAACCATGAGATCAAAAACCGTCTTGAACAAATCAGTAGAAGTTCTACAAAAGGAATTATAGTGGATGTAAATATAATATCATACATAACAAACTGAAATAGAGAAATAATTTCACTCATCTGTATCCTACCCAGAATACCAAGGAACCATATCCAAAAAATCAGGTTTCAATTGTTTTTTTGACTTCTCATGCTGTGGCATTGTCTTAGGATGTGTAAGGGCCCACCTAGAAATGTTTGCAGTTCAGATATAAGTGATATGAATCAAAGTTTGAAAAAAGAAAAAGTAAATATTATTCATTATTTACATGAGCTGTGGATGCAAAGTCCACAAACTAGAAACTTGTACTCCCAATTTATATAGAACCCTATGGCCTGCAGGTGTTCCCCCCAGTCCTCTATTCTAGCAGCACTACTTTAAACAAAATTCACTCCCAAATTCTGGTTTAAATTATGACAAGCTGAGGCAAATATCTGATGCTTAAATTGCAGCTTCATAAATTACGCTGACCCAAGTTATCATAAATAGAAGTTTATCTGCACCAGCAGAAAACAGGTTAAAAACCAGCCTTCTCAGGCCTGCCTACCAGCAAGTAACAGATCAAATTGCTAGACGGGCATTTCAAATCTTTCATCCAAGGTCATTGGTTAGAACTTAGAATTAATAAACCTCAATCCAATAATCTGATAGCTCTAACCACAAGTCAATGAAATTACTATTTTGTGAATTATATAAAGAAAAGATGGAGATACCCAGCTGATCGCTCAACAACATAATGGGCCATGCAAAGGCCCACAAGTGTTGCCCACAGAGAGAAAACAGGAGATATTTCTTGAGACTGAGTCAAACAAGATCCACCGGTGCACACCAACTGAATATGAAACATAAAAATGGATCTTAGGAGAAATAGACATGTTCCAATCATACATCATATATGTTACGTTATGTTCACCAGATAATCGGTCCTTCTTGAGATCATTTATGTAAAACAAGTATCAAGACCTACAGTGAGATATGCAATACCGTTTATGCGGGTTTACCATAAATGTACATGTGTTCATGTATAGGGAAGGTGCATTTATTCTTTAGACTTTTTCTAACATAAATAAAATTTCCAAAAACCAATATATATAATTAAGTGGTAACTTTACCTCTCCATAGACAACCCACTTTGAATAAATGGGGTAGTCTGAGGCAGAACCCACAGGAGCAAACCAAGAAGAACACACTTGATCCTTTAATTCATGCATTTTAAGAAGTTTAGAAATCCAGGTGTTCCTTTCATTCCTTTTCCATAGAGAGAAAAGCCAATTTGCACTTCTTTGGTTGAGTTGTTTTTCTTTTACAATTGCAAGGTTTCCACAATGGCTGTAGAAGACGCAGCATGCTATGCTTATTACCTGAGGGAGAAAAAATAGGTTACCATGCAACTTATGTGAAATGAACCATCACATGCACATGTAAAAGTGAAAGAGTAAGTGGGGAGTGGGTGATGGGAAGCAGGAGACAGTCAGACAGGTAGCAGACTATTTGTGTATTAAACCTAATAGTTTTTCCTACATGGAGGGAATATGGCTAGACAGATTACATTTCTAGACGGTTTAAAGTTCAGGTCAGTTGGGTTGGCTACATTTGTCCTGATTTTTCTTGTGCTGTTTTGTAACTTGTAATAACAGTCTTTTTTACATAAATATAACCTTGGCAGCCTCTGTCAAGCTTTTCAAAAGAGAGAGCAACTAATCCCAGTTTAATCAGACATGGAAGTAAAATAGTGCCAAAACATATAAAAATTTCCCATTTTTTAAGATAAAAGTGGGTAAATATCATTTCTTCCATTGAAACCAAAAGGTTAAAAAAAAACCATGTATTTGTTGATGACAATTTTTTTAAATTGTAGATGAACAAGCAACATCTCACCAGAATAACTACGTAGCAGGACCAATTGGTGAGTTTTATAGGTTCTATAGACCAACATGGGAAATGCAAAATATTTCAATGGACATATCTGTAATGATGGAAGTACCGTGCAATTTTGAAGGATGGTGAGAATCTCAGGCCGCTTCTTTGCAACCCGAGAAACAAGACCTAGATACCAGAGTCCCAGATAAATTATATGGAACACCACCAGGAAGAGAACTGAGGCAGTAAAAATACTAAGAAACATAGAGACATTCATGCGCAAGTCTAGGCCCATCGACTGTAAACTCGGTAAATGGTACAAGGCTGCTGTGAAAATCCATGCAATGTACCTGATCATAAAGAATGTACTTAAGGAATTAATAAAGTGATAATAATATGTAGGTGCTCCTGTTTTGTTGGGTTAACCCCAGGTGGGACAGGGCCGTTAAGTAAAATTTAATTCATTGCACCAGGTGGGACATTGTTCTTGTCCCTAGGTTGGTGTTTATGTGATCTTTTTTTCCCATTTTGTGGGTGCAGGTGATAGTCATGGTTTTTTATGAATTCAAATAGAAAAAATAATCCCCAAAACCTTACAAGATATATAGAACCAGTCTGTAAGGATCAAACAATTATACATTCTAACAGATCATATTAGTCAGGCGACACAAAACACCATACCAAGCCAGTTATCATTCAATATGATCGCTGCATCTTGCATGACATTGTATTTCTTAGGGTTCTCATTGTAATTTCACATCAAATACCAAGCTTATTAAGTGTCCGGTAACAATTAGTCCAAGCTTATAAAGTGTCCGGTAACAATTAGTGATGAACACCAGAGTTTTTCCTTCTCAATTAGATTGTACATGGTACATATTACCTTTTGTCTCTAATTTTGTTTATATATCCAAAGTCTGCTTAAAAATGTATACCAAATCCAGCAAAAGAAATTGAGAAGATGAAATTTTGAAATAAGAGAAATTACCAGCGACTAAAATTTGAGTAGCTCGGTTTGATTGGCTTCCTCATAAAAGGTGAAGAGAAAAAATAGAAAAAACCGATTAAGCATATGTACATCGACCATCCTGTAATGTTCTTGTCCAGCTTCTGAATAATCGTGTGCAGATTGTCAGAAGATATAAAGAAGAGCCACCCAAAAATGACGGCGATGATGGCATGCTTCGAGTGCTCTAACTGGTACGGGTACGGATGGTTTAGGATAGTCCGCACTCGATCCATGTTCAACAGAGGCCCGAGCGAGTGCGTATCACTGTTCATCTGCCACAAAAAAACATGTTTAGATCAGAATGTAAATATAAATCTTGAGTGATTCTTCTATGGATCGGCTAAGCAACCTTTCATTTTGAATCGATCGGTTCTTATCAAACATGTCTCTTTAATTATATTTAAAAGACATATCACGATCATTCAATTATGAAAAATGAACGGCCCATATTTCATCCGATCCATAGCAGAATTAGCCTTAAATCTTATATAAACATACTTCAATACCCTGTTTGTGTCTTATGCCTCGCACATTGGGAGTTAGGTATATTCCCAATTCCATAACAAAAACAACAATGATACTCATACATAAAGAGAAACATCTTACGTCCATTGAAAAACCGTCCATTTGTCCATAAACGTGCATGGAATGTAATAGATACATACCGAAATGTAAACAGATATATCCCAAAGTGTAACCTACAGACTCTATGGAGTATGGACAGTTATTCTATGGACGCCAGGTATTACGCTATACATAATTCAGTTCAGTTCAGTTCAGTTCACTGCAGATGAGCCTGAGAGATTCGCAGATCAGCGAACAGGATTGATTACAAAGGCTACTGATAACAACACAGGCTCAACTCAATTACTCAAAACATGTCAGAATTGTGCTCGGAAGTCAGAACCCCCGCAATTCAAGTAAATGTGAACAAAACACCTTCAGATTCGGGGCCTTCTACCATGGGGAGCGGAGCAGTCGAGCAGCAACCCGCAGTTCCGCGGAATCCACACCGGCAGGCAGCGCAGGATCCGAATCGTAGCGGAATTTTCGGACAAATCCTCGTCCTTCTTCTTCGTCTGTAGAATTTGAGAAAGAATGGAAATGGAAATCCGGCGACTCCGATTCTTCGGGGAGAACAGAAATGCTTCGGAACCCCCGACGAGGCAACGAACGGGACGCTGCTGCGCTGGTCGTAATAGTGAGCGATTATTGATGTCGGGATTCAATTTTCCGGAGGAGAGGTGCCGGTGCCGGGTAGCGTGAAACTGTGAAGACTGAAGAGAGATGTTTTTGTTTCTTGTTTGTTTGTTGGTTTAGCTTGGTAATGTGTTTCGTGAAAGTAATTACTAAATTGATTTGTTTCGTTAACTAGTCTAGTCTAGGTATAAACGCCGAAGATTCCATTCGGTGTACAAACTACACGTAGCAAACTTTATAAAGGGTAAAATTATTTATTTATTTATAACGTTTTCTTTATTCTTTTTATTTGGTGGAAGTAAAGTACTACTTTTATAACACGATGATGATACTTTATAAATGTTTGAGTTAAATAATAGAGATCAACTAACTGTAACTAAGTCTATACCCCTCAACATTCCTCAATTCTTACCGCCCTAACTTACAAGTCTTTATACCAAAAATACGAAATCTTAAAATATACAAGTATCTAATACTCTGTTCAAAACGAATTCGTCCTCCTTCAAACGGGAAATGGAATTTGAGTATTTACGAATCCCTTGCTCAAAACAACGAGACGGGGCGGAAAGGAATTGATTCGGTGAGAAAAATTTTCCTCCAAATCGCGCTCTGAAGTCTCGTGAAAATTGATGGTATTTCAAAATGCGATTTGGTTTGGAGGAGAGGAGACGGTGAAATTCTTTTGTTGCCCTTCCTTCGTGTAAACAGCTGGAGGGGGAAAAGGCCACCAATCAAAGATTTTTGGCTCTAAATTGGTAACCGATAATATATCTAAACTCTTCCCTTTTCCATCATTGTTCTTTTTGTATTTGTCTTTTTCCAATGTATTGCAATATTATCTTCTCCATTAAAGCCCTAACAAAGTTATTGATGGCTGTACTTTGTAAGTTGGATGAAGTTTGTGGTAATTTGGTCATTCTTCTAAAACAAATTATTTTCATTTCCTCTTCCTCTTCAAAGCATTTTGATCACAGGAATGAGAATTGAATTCTTCTCTATTCTATTCTAATCAATTCTTGTAAGATTTTCATTTTGAACAGGGTATAAGTCTGGTATCTCATCTTAGAGTTGAGACAAAAACTCTATTATGTAGGTGTGAACTGAGACTTTGAACAGAATCGGTAGGTCTCAGCCTACTTTTGTCAAAAAAAAAAAGAAAAAAGAAAAAAAATCTAAGTCTTAATACATATCATATCAAGTGACTAATTTAGACTAATTTTCAGAATGCGTTATATATATAATGATTTGGAAGTTTTAATATCTAATGTTTTTATATTTTACATATAAAGTTTTAATATATAACTCATAAAGTCTTAATGTTAATCACATCAAGTAATTACTTTTGATTTAATATTCTAGAAGTTTCACATTATCTTGAGTTTCACATTATCTTGACTCGTATATCTTTTTTACCTAATGTATAAAGTCTAAATACATAACTTTTCATATCTCAATACCTTTTTATATCAAGTGATTATTTTTTGTTAACACTCTCAAAGTTCTTCACCGAAATGGGTTATATGTGACCCGTGTTTTTTCTGAAAGTTACATAGGTTATAATGATTAGAAAGTTAATTAGATGTGATCCAATTTTTTTTGGTTTCACAAAGTTGGATGAGATATAACTGCTAGAAGAGTAGTTAGATGTATTGGGAGAATTAGGGTATGTTAAGAGGTATAAAAAACTTTTCTCTAAAATATTTTATAACGTTTTCTTTATTTTTTTTATCCAATATTTTATATTAAAAGTTAGCGTGAGTGTGTGACTCAATTAACTTAGAATTACATATCTATCAGTATCAGTTTTATAAATATTTTCTTGTTTGGATCGTTATTCAATATTAAACATTATAGAAAACGGAAACTTCTCTATATAACCTCAAATTTCTAAATTCGAATAAATTAGCTCTATAAAATACTAAGATTAAAATAAGAAAATTTCTGAAATTCAAATCAAGTGTCAGTCAAATTCTGTATAATATCAATCGGCATTTATCTAGAAATAATACAAGCGTACCCATTATAAGAGCATCTCCAAGAGACTCTCTAAAAATGGATCCCAATATACCTATATTGGGTGTCATCCTAAATTTTTTGGGAGCAAATTTCATCTCAATCTCCAACAGATTCCCAAAACATGGATCCCAATACATTTAAATTGGGCCAAAATATGGATCCCAATACATTTGAACGGTTTGGATTTGGCTCTGGTTTTGGGAATTTGGATTGGGAGTGCCCAAAAACGCCACCAAAATAAGGAGATTTGGCTCTGGTTTTGGGAGTGCTAAAAATAGGGATAGCTTTTTGGGTATCTCTTGGAGACGGTTTTCTCTCCTTAATTCCCAATTTTTGGTTTTAGGAGTATTTTATGGAGTCTATTGGAGATGCTCTAAAGACAAAATACTAACAAATAAATTATAGAAAATCTGTATAAAATAATAATCATGATTAGTGAAGTATAATTGCATGTGTGCTCAACTACGTGGCACCGGCTACATTACACATATATAATTGTCCTTTTTAAGAAAGAAAACAACTAAAGAATATTCGATTTTGACCGGTTCTAGTTTTGATGCTAAATTCAGAAAGGAGCTCAGTAAAACACGGTTTTTGACTGACAATCATGTGGGTGTGGGTTTCAAAATATTTTTTTAAAAAAAATTATGGCATGTGGCATTATAGTTTATTACATGGATAAAAATCTGCTGCTTTTCCTTATAGAAAAGCAGGGTCTGCTTTTCTAATCCGAAGGTCGGGATCGGTTTTTGCACCGATCTCAAAGTACTTTATTAACTTCGGTATTTTCTGTACGGATCTCAATAAACTTCGATATTTTTAACCGTCGGATCAAGAAAAGCAGCGCCTTCTTTTCTTTTGAGAAAAGCAGGTGATCTCGATCCTTATTGGATTACATATATAACATATACTGACAATTTGATTTACCTTGCCCTCTTGATTTATGTCAGTTTTATTTATTTTGATTAGAAAATGAATATATATGCATTTTTTATTAAATATTTTTTTTTATCTAAATGTTATGTATCTCTTTTAATTTGACAAATTGGTTTTATATTATCATCAGCAAAAGTATTATACAGATGTAACTTTATTATTTTTTTTTTTTCATATTGATAACTTCATTTTTAAATTATTCTATAAAATTTTATCTCGAGAAAATCATTTTTAAATTTGTGGTGGGGCAGTGTCTTCGTTAAAAATTATTTGTTCCCTTCAGTGAATATTTTGTCGGACGACAATTCCAGATCATGATTTAAGGATTTTAAAAGACAAATTATATTACGGAATGTAACGTATACACAACACAATGCGCCAAAAAAAACAGAGACTGTGCACTCTTTCTAGTAGTAGCACCAACATCTAGAATTTGCGAAAATTATGTGGCGTATATTACTCAGTCGCGCGGTCAGTGGGAAAAAAAAAAAAACTCGCATCTCGTGGATCGCTCGTGACTCGCTCGGGATCGGATCAAATTAAGATAACTTGTTAAGCTTGTTAAGCTAATTAATGAGCTGAGCTTGAGTTTAGCATGGCTTGGCTCATTAAACTCATTTGGCTTGATAAATTATTATTAATTGCAATTTGTACTGCTAATATCGTAGATTATTAATATCTTATACAATATATGGTCTAATATATATAAAATTGTTATATAAAATGTGTATGAACATACTTTTGTTAATCATTTTGTTGATTTTTATATAAATTTTGATATAACATACTTAAAATTTTATTACTAAAAAAATAAACAATCTCAACGAGTCAGCTCGGTCAACTCGTTAATTAATTAAACGAGCCGATCTTGAGCTCGTGTTTTTGGCTCGTTAACTTAATTAATGAGCCGAGTTTGTGCTTATCCTAACTCAGAAAAAACATGTCGTCCACAACACCACAATTTTAACCTAAAATCTTTCTTTAGTGACATGTATATAACTCTTGTTCAATTAATTAATTTCTTAATTACATTCATGTCCATATATAATCCATACATATCAGTATAGTACTCTAGTAATAGTATGATTACGGCATTTCATTGCCAATAAAACTATCTGAGCGAACTATTTGGTAAAGCAAACAGAAAGAGAAAGTGCATAATAAATAAATAAAAAGAGAATCATTCTGCGTCAAAACTCAAAAAGGGAATTTTTATAGTTGTGGCCACAGAAGTTACATTTGTGTTTACATATACATACAACAACAGAAAGGAAGCATACAAATTATGGCTTCCATAGAGTCCGTATCTGCTGCGATCCAAATCGGATCTCAGGATTCTGACATCTGGATCCGACGGATGTGGCTTTTAGGAGTTTTTCAAAATAATATGTACCGTTGGATCAGAATCTCAGGGTCCTGTAATCTGATTTGGATCGCAGCTGATTTCAGTGCGGCTTCCATAACCCTTGTCACTAGTGGAAATGTGGAATACATATCATCTATAAGTACAAAGTAATGGAATTTTCCAAGTATTCTCGTTTTAACTATCCACACGTCCACACATACACAAAATTTGTACTTATCTCAAACTGTGTAACACTTAACTCAAATCTCGGAATAGTGTAGACATGTGGACCTTAATATCTAGGACACTAGATATAACCCATAAGTAACATAATTTTATGTTACATCAAAAGGGCCGTCTAGAATTTTATGTGACAGTGTGGACATGCAGATACTAATACTGTGGACACTGGAGTAATCAAAAGGGCCGTCCAGAATTTTATGTTGCATCATTTCTCAGGTTGGGCCTTATTGCAAGATCCACCGGTATCTGGATCTGGGAAATTTACTCTTTTGTATGTTAATTTTGTTGCAATATATCCAAGCCAGGATAACCCCCCAAAAAAATGCAAATTATTATTACAAAATACAAATATAAAATCAGCTGTTTAATTTAAGTTTAACAAATGCATACATACAATTCACAATTAAACGACTATAAAATTAGATATATTACATTACATGCAAATGTATAGCTTTGACATCTAAAGAGTAAACACCAATTAATTAACTCTTATTATTTGCGTTTTTATATATTGATAAGAACCGCAACAAATAATATACACTCGGAATTAAAAACATATTAACTTGATCATCAATCAACTTTAGTGATTATCACATTTCTTATCACCAGGCCCCCCTTCCACCTGCCCTTCCAGATCTCAAACAGGCCAAAGGACAGCTTGTCTTTCAAACCGTCGCTCGGCGGTGTGGTGAACACGAGGCTCGACGAAGGAAACGGTATGGTGCAGGGGCCGTGGTCGTCCTTGATTTTCGTCAGATCGGCGCTCTTCCATATGTACTTAGCGTTGCTCCCCGGTTTCACCATGATGTACACCGGGCTCCCCTCCCAGCCAAACGCGTTCGGCTCCAGACTGACCTCGAACTCGAGCTTGTATCTTGTACGGGGCACCAGAAGCGCCATGTCCAGCGAACCGTTGACTTCAAGCCAGCTGACTTGTGCCAGCACTGCAATGCCACTGTTGAAATGGATCAATTCACATATGTCAAGACAGGTATATAAGAGGAGTGCTCATCCTCTGTAGCGCTGCGTTGTATAGCGCAGGATATGAACCGTTAGATCATCTCGAGATTCGAGTTGGCACAGATCCTAAGATGATCTAACGGTTCACATCCCGCGCTACAGAGGATATGGAATCATATAAGAGATAGTAGTATTAGTTAGCTTATGTTTCAAGATTTATATAGCTTGAGGTAATACATACATACATATATGGGCAATTTCATAAAAAGAAAAGAAAAGAAATCTCAAGTTATATATATTTTCGAGAAGGAAAAAAGCGATAAAACCTATAAATAAATCAAAATTGAAAAAAGGCTGATATATATGTATATATATTATGGCTTACTGAATCTTATCGATGCGCCAGTAGCGGCCATCTCCTCCCCAAGTTATGTCAAGTAAAAGGGGACTTACTTTGATCACATCATCACCATTATATGTCTAGAGATAAGAGATAGAAAAAAAAAGGATAGGAGAATATGTTACTTCTTGAGGATAAAAGTTTACTGTTTTGGGAGAGATCAGATATTCAGATGTAGATTTCTGTTAAGAAAGGTATGAAAAATTACAAGTACAAATTCATTAAAATTGCCAATATATATAATTTCTCCTCATGATCAGATATGCTCAACCAATTATTTATATATCAGACAAATTAAGGGTGAGAATTGGAGGAAATTAAATTACTCACGATGTATCTCTCTCGATCGACCAGTGTCGAACCCCTGTAGTGAGCAGAACTCATTTTCTCCAAGAACTGAAATGATAAGAGAGGGAAGAGGAGGATGATGAAATGATATTACTTTCTGGTGTTGCAACTTGTAATCAAGAGAATTGGATGCTTTTCTTATAAAGAGAGTGTGGAATATATTATATATGAGACTTGCTATACAAAACGGTCCCCATGGAATGGAATATATCGTTTTACAAAAGATGGTGGAAAGATGGTGGGTTAGGTATAATCATCTGAGCCGTCTGATCAACTCTCAACAGTTCAGATGATCAGCTCTTCATTTCGAGTCGACAATCCTCTTGATTCGAGCTTGAATTACAATCCTCTTGGGATGAAATATTTTTTCACAAATATAAGGACGAATTTCAAAAGTTTCATTGATAGCTATTTATAATTTTGATTCATTGATATTTTAACTTCTCATTGTATTATTTATATCGGTTTTTTCATATTTTTCTGAAAGTTATGTAGTAACTATTTATACTTTGCAGTTTGCACCTTAACGATTATGGTGGCTTGATCAGATTTGAAGAGGGGAGTTATATCTGGGGACAAATATCTTCTCTCTTCATAATTTATTGATACAATAAAAGGAAGAAAAAAATACTGATATGCAACTCTTCTAGTCAAAACATATTTACAAACTAATACTGGAGCGCAATCATTACTTACACGGAGATTTTATAGGATGTTATGTACAGAGGTGCCTAGCTTCATAGAGAATGTATACTTTTAGCTTTCTCAATGGCTTGCTTTACTTTGTTTAATGGTTCTTCGTACAGCATTGCCGGATTGTCGAACTGGGGCGCCAAACTGGGTTCCCCGAGCAATGCATGGAATGTGTCAGCCACAGAATTGGAGAGGGACTGGAGATTGTACCCTCCTTCCAGAAAGAAAATGCACCGGCCACCGCAGAGCTCTTTAGCTAGTTGCTTTATGTTTGATGCGAGCATGTAATAGGTACCAGTTGTGAATTGCAAACTCGCCAACGGATCAAGCGCATGAGCATCATACCTAAGGCAGATACAGAATGAAATAATCCAATTATCAATGTTCAGGAGGAACCACTTCCAAAATTTAATGGTTACATAACATAAGGGTTTCTCTACATTTGCAAATTTGTTATTATTGAGATCCCAGAGAGCAATTAAGCCAATTGAGACTCGCTAAAGGTTCAATAATAGCAACCACTCATTTACTCAGATGATGAATAATTTAATCGACGATCTTGTACTGGTGTCATATTTGTTTCCAAGTTCTTACCCAGCAGAAACAAGAATGATATCAGGTTTGAACCGCTGTGCTGAAGGAGCTATGATCTCATCAAAAACTGATCGCATGGCGTAGTCACCTGCCCCACCTGGCAGAGGTAGATTCAGGGTAGCACCTTCACCACTTCCTGCACCAATCTGCTCTATCTTACCCGTGCCAGGATAACTTCCAGCCTATATACATAAAGAACAGTCCAATTTAAAAAGGTGCCAACAATATTTAACATATCTTTTCTTCTCAAATGAGCATTTAACATGTTTCTTCCAGATTTGAGAAAATTCCAAAAACAATCCCCCCCCCCCCCCCCCCCCCCCCCCCCCCCCAACACACAACACCACACACACAATCCCACAAACAAGTGCTGCCCTAAATGACGAAAGCCCTCCTTCCTCAGTCATATAAAATAATCTGAGCAAAAAAATAAAAGGATAAAAAGGGATCCTTTCAAAAACGCAACCATCCATAAATTGAGTAACTTACTAAACTTAAAATTACTAAAGTTGTGTACATTTTCTCAAAGACAGCAAAACTAAGTTGTGTCCGTCTGTCCGAATGCTTAACCTGATGTGTCGAGAGGAAGAAAATGTCAGGATCATCATAAAATGCATCATTTGTCCCATTGCCATGATGCACATCATAATCAATAATCATCACTCGTTTCAGCCCATACTTGTGTTGTGCATAACGCGCCGCGACTGCAATGTTACCAAATACACAGAATCCCATTGGTCCCTCTGCAACTGCATGGTGACCTGGTGGCCTTATTAAAGCAAAACCAACAGGCGGTTCCTGGTTTATTCTCGATGCTTCAACCTAGAAAGATTTAGAAAACCGCAATAACATCAGCAAAAGACCAACCTGAGATGATGCATAAAAGAAGGGGAAAAAAATCCTCCCCTTTGAATGGGAAATAGTGAAGTATAAATTTGAATATCTGTGAGATAGACTTTTATTGGACACTACATTTTCTTACTGTACATCTCCCATGAAAGAAAACAGAAACAAAAAAAGCTTCTTCTTCACCATGTCTTGCGCATGCATTTCCATGGTTAGGGAGGAGATTTACTGATAATTAGAATTGTACAAAAAATCACATAAGCTAGTTTTTCACATACAGCATGAGACATAGTAACTGATTATCACGCTGCCTGATATCATAATGTGCCATATTTCCATTCATTTGACAAGTCAGAAGTTGTTTCTCCAATTATCTTTTGATACTTCATACCAATAAACTGGTACATAAAATATCCGTGCTGTGATGGCAGATTTGATGACAGTAAATTTATATTACTCATGTAACTAAAAAATCATAACAATACGAGCCTATATAAGTTCTGCTTATTATTTAACACAATATTCTTTCCATATAGAGTAAAGAGAAGATTTCTCTATTTGGAAAAGTAATGCAGAGAGTCAGAGACAATACACCAGCTAGACCAATATGTATTCCCTATTATGTTCAGACATTCCTAAAAGCAACAAATTGTCTCAGAAAATGTAAAATGAGGATAGGAGATAGAGCATTCAAAATATGCAACTTACCACTGCATCCACCAAAGATATACCAGCTCCAGCTGCAAGAATTGATTCTTGAAAAGTCTGAGAAAAAGAAATTAAGAAAAAAAAAAGTACTTACAGATTCAGACTTTGACTATGGTAAGAACACAGAATATAGAAAAAGGACTTACAGTTCCAGTTGCGTAGGTGGGTCCAGATCCTTCAATGAATATTAGACCTTCATCAGAAGCACGGGGCATAACCTATCAAAAAGAAAGCACATTCTTATTTGATAACAGATACAGGTTGCCAGAAAAATAGAAACCTCAAGATCATAATTGCAAGTTATCTTCTTACTTCTGCATAAAACATAATAATGTACCAAAAACTGCAGTTGCTAAGTTAACGGTGAGGGAAATTAAAAGAGAAGTAAAAGAAGGGAAAGGTACCTTCTTGAGGCCAGTAACATAAGTTCTTGAATGAACCCTAGCAACATCATCCAAAGTGGCTGGTTGGAAATTTTGAATTTCATACACTTGTGAGCTACGGTACTACAAAATAGAGAAACAATTGGATAACAGTATGGTATGTACATCAATTAAAATATTTAGTTGAAGATTTTAATAGAACACCAACCTTAGGTGAAAGCTGTAACCTATCCAATGCATCTACTATAGCCGGCACTCTTTTGTTGCATTCTGGATGTCCCACCTACAGATCAAAAACCCAGTTTACACACGATCCGCATGTCAAAGATATCCTAGATATATAAAATCTCTTATGAGGTTCTAGCAACATTACCTTATTATGACCCATGGCAGCGGAAACGCAATAGATGACACTTGCATTGAGTATCAATTTGTTTGGTACATCCAGATTCAAGTCATTACCCGTGCCATTTGACACGCATTGTGCAACAAAATTCGACTTTTCTCCTATAGCATGAGATCGAAATTTCATGTCCCAGTTAAATTGGTTATACTTCCTTGACAAATTCCACCTCCTTTGAACATGAGACAACAAATGCCCTGCAAACCATACAAAATTTTAAGTAATTCAGTGATACAATAGCTCACCAAGATTCCTGAGAAAAGAGTACAACAAAATATCCCTAAAAACCCAGATGGGCATTTCAACAAACAGCTGAGAGGCATGACCGCATGACGACCAAACTAACCATCACATTACATAAACCAAATAACAACAAGTCAACAGCAGCACACTACAATCTCCTTTCCTACCTCATACAATATATCCTTCTTTTTTTTACAAAAATAGAGATGGGTATTTCAACAAACAGCTGAGGGGCATGACCACATGAATGACTAAACTAACCATTACATAAACCAATTAACAACAACAACAGCACCACAGTCCACATTCTCCTTTTCCTACTCCATACAATACATCCTTTATTAACAAAAACATAGATGGTGTTGAGAATTAGTTACCCAAAAGGGTTGGAAGAGATAGCCCGGGGGATACTTCCATTGCTGGAAATGGCTGAAATTAATCTACTCAGTATCAGTGTTTCACAGTTGACACTGACCAGAACTAAACCCAGATCCAGAAGTGAATGGTCCAGATCCTACCAGGCTCGTTATGCTTTGGTAGAAGGCCCAACATGGTACAACATGGTACATGGCAGTTTTGGGCCTATAAGGACTGTTCTAGTTTGTTCTTAATCTTTTTTGGGTCAGTAGAATTTTGTAGGAATTTTCCAAGTGTCCCCGTTGTAACTATCCATATGTCCACAGATACAAAAAATTTGTAACCTTTATCTCAAATTGTGTAATATTTAACTCAAATTTTGTAACAACGTAGATATGTGGACACTAATTTGGAGACACTAGATATGGGTACCTAATAATACTGGATAGTCAATTTATTTATGCATATAAATTTGGGGGCAGCTGATACCGTTGTCGGAGTAAAACTATAGTGTTCTTAAGCTGTTAAGCTTACAAAGACTTTTCGTGAGCTTAACACAAAAGTATATTAAACCATATCCAAATTTTGATTTATATGACTCAATAAATTCTTTATATTAAAATCATGTGGTACAAAAAAATCTTAATTTTTAAAGATTTTTAAATTTTATTTCGGATTTTTTAAAAGTTACATATGAAACATTAGTTAGCTTATTAATATTGTATGATTGTTATTAAAAAAATCCAAAATAGATTCTTATAAAAATATCTAAAAATCGAAAATCTATAGGTGTAGGAAACTATAACATAATAAAATCAATAACATAAAAGAACTAACATTAATTATTGTACATCGACTGAGACATACATCACACATTCACACTACACCTGTACATTTGTATTACATCACACTACACCTTGCATGTAAGTAACACACGTCACAATCACATCCATTCCGGGACCCAGATTTGGTACCCATTCCGCTGCCCTCTCACCACGTAACACACAACTCGGATTAAAAACGCCATCTTATACTGTCAAGATTAATCAATCAACCTCTTTTTGTTTCTGGAGAGATCTTAAATCCATGACAGTATGTATGTATAGTATATATTTTCCATATCTATATATTATAGACATGTTAGTACCCCAGATTTATATGGTCTCAGTAGTGCAATATAACTTCGATCCTTTCCTTTCCTTTCCCTTTCTTTTCTTTCATTGCATTGTTTGAGAGGTGAATTAATTAAACTGCACAATTAGTTAAGTGAGTGGTTATAACAGGGAACTGATCAATGGAGAGCACTGAGATCAGGACCGTTGGAGGAGGAGTACAGGATTCCTACGGTGAGGATTCAGCCACCCAGGACCAGCTTGTTACTCCCTGGATCTTCTCTGTTGCAAGGTATATATATACAGTCATAACTCATAATTAATCTGGCATAAAACTTGAATTTATTCCAATAATAATTCAGGATCTGACATTGGAAATAGTTATTTGATTAACAAACTTGAGTTATTATAGGAATCAAAATTCCAATAATTATTTCTAAACTTGAATTATTTTTATCTGTTAGTGAGGATATAAGTTTGTTAATCAAATAATCGCCTCAATGACCCTAAATTAATTAAACCCCTTAAAAATAAAAGATAAAAACAGAAACACTATAGGAACTGGAATTGTAATTGGGTTTTTACATGCTACAAAATTTACACATATTTTATTTTCAGGATAAAACTACAGGAATCAAAATTAAAATTTGGTTTTTGTAGAATACTCGAAAAAAAAATGTTCTTTATTTTCCCTGAAAATTTTGTTATTTCTAAAAATAAAAATTTTGGTTTAGAGTGGAATGTTCTAAATTTAATTTACCATGTTTAATTAATAAAGAAAGGGATGGAAAGAATGAAAGATCAATTGCTTTATTCTGAAAAATTGATACATGCCTATTAATTAATTGTTTCAAGTTAATACATTCCTTTTTTTTATTCACTCACAAAATAAGAATGGCTAGTTAATTTGTAACAGAGAAAATGCTAAATTCTATTTGTAAATTGTGGATCACAGTGGTGATGCTCTCTTGAGGGATCCACGCTACAACAAAGGCTTGGCTTTCACAGAGGAAGAGAGGGATGCTCATTATTTGCGTGGCCTCTTGCCCCCTGCAACATTTTCTGAAGAACTGCAGGTTTCCTTTTTTTTTTTTTTTTTCTTTTTAATATGTTTATAAAAAGTTGAAAAAAAAAACACAGGTCTGAAGAACTTTGATATGGTTAATCATACCAAAAAATTAAGTTTTGCCAAACTTAAGAGTAACCCAAAATTTTTTACATAATTTGAATTTTCAAATTGTCAATTTGTGTTTGTGATACAGGAAAAGAGGCTCATTCAGAGTATAAGACAGTACCAAGTTCCCCTGCAACGGTACATAGCCTTGATGGACCTCCAGGTTAATTTGCTCAAATACACTAAGTCAAAAAAAAAAGGCGGTAACATTTGTTTCGAATTACTGGGACAATTAATATGATCACTGATGAATTTTATTAATTAGGAGAGAAACGAACGGCTTTTCTACAAGCTTCTAGTCAACAATGTTGTCGAGTTGCTTCCTATTGTGTACGATCCGACGGTCGGTGAGGCTTGTCAGAAGTACAGTTCCATCTTCAGGCGCCCTCGAGGCCTTTATATTAGTCTCAAGGAGAGGTATAAGAATTTTGAAAAGAATGGTTGCTTGATTGTTGTTGGTTGATATCATGATGATGATGTTGCTGGTAAACAATAATCCGTTATTTCGTAGAGGAAAAATACTGGAAGTGCTGAAGAACTGGCATGAGAAGAACATCCAGGTAATTGTCGTCACTGACGGAGGACGGATTTTGGGTCTAGGTGACCTTGGCTGCCAGGTAAAATTGCAAACTTGCCCTCTTATTTTGTGATTGTTACCGAGTAATTAAGGAATAATTTCTGTATTCTTTACCAACAGGGTATGGGGATACCGGTAGGCAAGCTTTCGCTATACACTGCGCTTGGCGGGGTGCGCCCATCTGCGGTAAACACTGGATATGTACTTAGTCTAGTTACTTTTGTCAACAAATTTGTGTTTTCTGGATAACTTCCTTATTGGTTTGATTCTTATTTGTTTGTGTGTAGTGCTTGCCTATTACAATAGATGTCGGGACAAACAATGAAGAGTTGCTGAAGGATGAGTTTTACATCGGACTCAAGCAAAAAAGAGTTGTTGGCCAGGTTGTAAGTTGTAACTTCACTCGTTAGGAATTACCGAATTAGGACGTTTCTAATTTTTACTTTTCTTGTAGCAATTAGTTTTTACTGCTCTGAAACTTTGTGTATCATGATGTGTCAGGAGTACAGGGAATTCCTTCATGAGTTCATGACTGCTGTTAAGCAAAATTACGGCGAAAAGGTTCTCGTTCAGGTATACGAATATACGAATTATGAACATCAGTTTTTTTAACTCAACTAATGAACTGTTGCATCTAATAAAGCATACATTTTTTGAATTTCCTTTCCAGTTTGAAGATTTTGCAAACCACAATGCATTCGACCTTCTTGCCAGATACCGCTCGACTCACCTCGTCTTCAATGATGACATACAGGTTAGCATTGTTCTTAGGGTCAAAACATTTGGTGAATTACGTACGTTCCTGTCATCCGTCTCGCATCTGTTTCGGGCTAAGTTGAAGCAATTCGATATTCTTGCGAACCTGACCTGAACATATGACAATTATGTGATAGAGTAGGAGAAACTGCCTTTTATTCTAAAAAAGAAAAGTACTTTATGTACATCTGCATGTTATAATTGTTTCTAGGAGTCTAAAAAAATGCAATAAGTATTTCAGGGCACAGCAGCGGTTGTTCTTGCGGGGATTGTTGCAGCTCTCAAATCTGTCAAGGGGTCTTTATCAGAACACACTTTCTTGTTCCTGGGTGCTGGAGAGGTTTGTGATCAATTTTACATATTCCACCTCATTTTTACATGCAATTTGCAAATATACATTACCTTTACTAATTTCCCTGCAAATCCTATTTTGTGGCCTATTGGAGATGCACATAGAAGTATATTTATAGAATCATTCTTTGTTTTATACTACAGGCTGGGACAGGAATTGCTGAATTGATCGCGTTTCAAATATCAAAAAAGGTCTTTTTTTTTTTTTCTATTTCTTCTTTTTTATTGTTCGAGATTCTATCTTAAATATTTCAAGAAGCTTGCCGCGATTTTCTTAAACTAAAGCGCCTGAATGAAATTTTATCTGCATTCTTGGTTCAGTCCAATGTTTCACTGGAAGACGCTCGCAAGAGAATTTGGCTCATGGATGTTAAGGTCGGTAAATGAACATGATTTCTCGTAGATATACTCAGATGATACAACTGTGCCGAATTCATTCAGTTACATGATAATGCTTCAATTGATACTGCAGGGGTTAATTGTGAGCTCACGGATGAATTCGCTTCAGAGCTTCGATAAACCGTGGGCACACGAGCATGAACCTATTGATGATCTAGTCGATGCTATCAAGGTGAAAAATAAAGCAAATTAGCATTTTGGATTGCACAAATTTCATTTGCATTTTATTTCATACTTTTATTTATTTGGCTTGTATTTTATGTTATGAAGGTCATAAAACCAACCATGTTAATCGGCTCAAGTGGTGCCGGGCAAACCTTCACAAAAGAGGCCATTGAGTACTTGGCTTCTATTAATGAGGTAATTAAACAGTTCGCCTACTTACTGCACAATTTATAGTTTTAGTAACTGAAACAGAAAAAATTACTTCTAATAAAATGATTTTTCAAAATATTTTCATTTGATTAAGTAAGAATTTAGTTCTTTACTGTCTCTTTTATAATATTTTTTTTTTTCGCTGTGTTTCAAACCTCGACCAGAGGCCTGTTATTCTGGCACTCTCGAACCCAACTCCGAAATCAGAATGCACAGCTGAACAAGCATATACATGGAGCCAGGTATCATCATATGATTCATATCCATCTAACTTTTAACTTTAAATAGCCTTTATGCTTGTGAAATAGAAAACCTAAAAATCTTATATTGCTGAGTCCGGTTAGGAACACATTGTATATCATCATTATTGAACATTTGATCTTTCCATTTAAATCAGGGACGCGCTATATTTGCTAGTGGCAGTCCATTTGACCCGGTCGAGTACAACGGAAAGGTCTATGTTCCTGGTCAGGTATATATATCTCTTCATCTCTTCTAAATCAATCTACATAGATTTAATTTACAAACTTATTGAAGTGTTTTAACGGGTATCTGAACTTTTTCCTTGTGTAATTTACTGATTGCGCTACGTACCGTGCCAGGCGAACAATGCATACATTTTCCCCGGATTCGGTCTTGGTTTGGTGATCTCAGGGGCGATTCGGATGCATGACGAAATGCTCTTAGCTGCTTGTAAATCAGTCATCTTATTCACCCTTAGTTTCCATCAACTTATATAGTGCAGTTTTAAATAACTTAAGATGAAGTGATGATGCCTTTTTACTGAAACAGCTGAGGCACTGGCACAGCAAGTGACGCAGGAAGACCTCGACAAGGGGCTGATCTACCCTCCATTTGTGAAAATCAGAGAAATATCAGCCAACATTGCTGCTAGTGTTGCTGCCAAAGCATATGAACTTGGTATATATATACGCCTTTCTCGATCGTTAACTTGTGGTATTTAATTTCAAGCAATTGCTTGTTATATAACATACTGATATATATTTGAATTCGGAATACAGGTTTGGCAAGTCGGCTTCCTTGCCCGAAGGACCTTGTCAAGTATGCAAAGAGCTGCATGTACTCGCCTGTTTACCGTTCTTACAGATAAATGAATCAATTTTGCTACTTCAAATGACTGTAAAATAATGATGGATTTCGAACTTCAATAATGTTATACTATGAGTACGATACTATTGAGTAAAAAATAAGTTCTCTCATTTCATTCTCTCATATGCATGACTCCTTGCCCAAAGTAAGATTATTCGCTCATATGACTGAGTAAGATATCTATTGAAGGATTTAAAAAAAAAATAGAAAAAATAATGTTGGAAGTACTGATTGTACTGTAGTACATCCGAAATCAGTATACTTTTATGCCGATTTTTTTTTTTTTTTTTTGACAAAAAAAGGGATTAAATCCACGGTTTCATTGAAATCGAAAGACATATCATGTGAATATGTGATAGGTACCTCCCATCAGCTACCACATCACCTACCAGTATCACAGTACTTGATTCTTATCCAAATCTATTTAAAACTACACCTAATCATCTTCATAAAAAAACAAAAAAAAAAACACTAATTAAGCAACCTCAATTACTGCAATTACATCATAGTGACACATTAAAACACCATGCGTTACACATAATTAATTTTAAGCATCCAAATTAACTCACAAGACACCTCAACACCAGACAGACAACTCTCAAACAAATGAAACATCGTCACTTATCACTCATCCTATATCCCCTACTTCTCTTCCGACAGAGAAAAAAAAAAAAAAACCTCTATGAATACTCAGAATGAAGGACCATCGTACCAGTCAGTTAAGAAGTGGAATGAGCCGGTATAACACAGAAAATGTAATCCAAATTAACTCATCTACTCTCTACTGATGGCCTGAATGTCCCAGATAGCATCATAATCATCACATTTCATAGCAGACAACACAACCTTATTATTAACCTACATACCAGTAATCAACAAATATAAAAAAAGCAATTGGCCTAGTAGCTCAAGTGGTAGCTAACTAGGATGACTTCCAAGATGTCATGAGTTCACCCTCCATGGGCTCAAAATGAAAAGTTTCAATGAAACTGGTGGAGTATTCCACTCTCTTCAAGGAAAAAAAAAAAAAAACAAACAAACAAACATAACAAAACACAGCAGCACTCTATGCGTTTACATTGCTTTCTTATTCAACACACATCGTATCAGTTCTTATTACAATATTGAAGTTCGGTAAACAGGCGAGTACATACAGCTCTTTGCATACTTGACAAGATCCTTTGGGCAAGGAAGTCGACCTGCAATCAGAATTCAAATATATATCAATATGTTATATAACAAGCAATTGCTGGAAAATCCCACAAGTTAGCAAGAGAGTGATCGAGAAAGCTGTACCAAGTTGATATGATATAGTGCTTAGCTATTAGTTCTATTGCTCTAATAGTAATTGTTGAGTAAGCAAATAGAATTAAATGACACGCTTTTATTGGATACACGTTTATTTGGTCAAATAAAAAATGATAGATTGCAAATTAACCATTGTAGACTATTACATGAATAATATAAAATTTTTAAGGAAGTTGTGCATGCCCTTTATACGTTCCTGCAACTGAGCAATTACATTAATGAATTATCAACTAATTACCATTTATAATGTGAAAAGGAGTTATGCAATCTGCTCTTTATTTTTTGAAAGCTTAATTACACAAACAAGTACCTGGTCAGTAATTTTCTAATATCAGTGCAGCCACATGCAATACTCATCAGCTTTGATGCAATTCTAGAAATGGGGGAAACTCTTCTGCATTTAGATGTAGGAGAGGACAATTACGTCTTGCCAACTTCCTTAAGAATCTCAGGCTCCCGAGGTCAACCAAATATTCAAGTTTCTGGCAGTGCCAAATAGTAAGCTCCTCGAGTACACTAGGAAAGTTGGGAGTGATCAAATTTAGAGTTCTCATACGATACGCCTTCACAATAGTTAAGATCTTGAGAGAAGGCAACTGACCAAGTGGAGGAAGCAGTTCACTACCAAAGTCCACAAGTTCTACTTTGACCAACTTGGAGAAGGAACTATCCCCCACCCATTGTGGAAATTTTGATCCACCATACCCATTTATCTCCAGTCCCTCAAGGTTCAGATGTGGCTCAAGGGTTTCGAGCAACTGTTCTTCAAACTGTCTACCATTTATCATAGTGCTACTGCTACCAAAATTTAAAGTAAGATCCCGAAGGTATTGTTTCTTTCGCAAACCGGCCTCCTTTGCACAGTTCATATTAGTTACATTTTCTAGACCTTTAATTGTTAATGAATCACTGAGATATAATAGGTTCTTTAGCTCACAAACATCAGATTCTGGATAATTAGTTCCAACTACAAAAAGCGGTAAAGATTGAAGGTTTGTCAGTAGCCCAATTCCATATGGCATTGGACATATGTATCCACCATCTGGCTTGCAATTGAGATGCCTCAGTTTTGATAGCTTTCTAATACCATTTGGTAGTTTATACATATCGCATCCAGTTAATTCGAGGGTTTCTAGATTATAGAGGTTACAAATGGAGTCAGGGAGAAATTTTATGCCAGTTTTGGAGAGGTTGAGATAACGCAGCTGTTTCAAGTTCCCAAATGACTGTGCTAAATATCTTGTGTCAGTATAGCTCAGATCTAATGCCCATAGATACTTTATACGTTTGAACACCTCATTATGAATCCTCACTCGAGGTTTTGGATTGGTTTTTCCCCCTTGCAGAACCTGTGCCACTAGAACTCTCAGATTTGTCAATCTTACAAAACGTTCTAAGGTTACTTCATCATGAGAATTCAAAACAATAGACAAGTATCGGAAGTTGGTAGTCAACTTGGAAGCGGTTTCTGTTTTCGCATCATCATGCCAATGATTTTCATTTTTTGGTTCCTATCTCATTAATTCATCCTTAGCAATTTCTGTAGCCATGTCATGTAAAAGATCATGGACAACAAAACCTTGTTGCGCCCCAAACAACTGAGTTTGAGGTCGAATGATCATTGACCTATGTTGTAATTCTTTGACATACACTCTCCCTATATCTTCTACCTTCTTACCATTACTAGGGTGGATAAGTCCCGCATGCTTCCACAACTCTATAATTTTAGCTTCTTCATAATAATAATCTTTGGAAAACAATGCCAAAAATGCGAAGCAGCTTTTTAGATGTGATGGCATATGGTCATAGCTTAATTTTAGAATTGGCAAAAGGTTACCACTTCTAGTGTTAGATCCCAGTTCTTCGCTTTTCAAGATATCAGTCCAACCCTCAATATCATGTTCATAGCGTAAAACACTTCCCACTGTTTCCACAGCCAGAGGCAAACCACGACATTTTTCTACAATTTGCTTGCCAATGTTTATCAGGTCCATGTCTGTGTGTCTCTCTCTCTGATAAAAAACCGATTGCTTAAACAATGACCAACAAGCCTCCTGATTGAGAATGGGTAGATCATAAAAAGGTATTGTTTGCATAATTTTAGCAACTACAGTGCTACGTGTAGTTACCAAAACTACCCCTGACTTGGCAAATATTAATGGTACATGTAATGAGTGCCATAGGCTTGCATTCTCATTCCATACATCATCAAGTACAAGAAAAAACCTCTTGCCACTGACTATTTTTTTCAGATCACGTTGAATTTTATCAAGTTCATCTGATTTTGGATCACGTTTGTGGCTACTAGGTTCATCTTTTTTCAGATCACACTGAAAGCTACTATTTTCATCAAACTCACAACCTCCTAGAGATTCAATTATTTTTTTAGTGAGGACAACAACATCAAAATTCTCCGAAACACAGATCCATCCCTTCAATTCAAAATGCTCGCAAACCCTCACATCATTGTAGACCAACTGCGCCAGTGTGGTCTTCCCAATTCCACCCATCCCAACAATACAAGCAACCCTCAGTGTATAATCCTCGTTGGTGTTATCCTCAGATAACAATTGGTTTACAATCTTCTCCCTATCTCCATCTCTGCCATAGATCATCCTCTCTTGCACGAGGGAGCTTGTCGGTGGTCGTGCAAACGAATGGATATTCTTGCGCCTGGGAGCATCGCTCTCACTCAACCGGAGAGTCTCCCAGTCCCTACTTATCTCCTCGAATCTCTCTCTGATTGCCCTTACCTTCCCAGTTATTTCATCAGAAACAGGAACACTCACTTCAATAGAGTCCAAATCAATTACCTTCAATGGAGCATGCTTTTGCTCATGGATGCTGCCATCGAAGCCCAACATCTTCTCGCGAGCTTCAATTTTGGCATGCAGGACATCATATTCATAATCACCAACCACAACCTCGGCATCATAGGCAACCTCCTTGAGCTCCTCCAACCGGTACTTCTCAGAGTGATCCTTGATATCTCTCTCTTGTGCCTCAGTGAGAGCAGCCTGGATCCGCTTCATGGTCCTCTCCAGCCTCCTCAGATCCTCCAGGGGTGTCACTTGATCTTCAGATGGTGTCGCCGATGAAGACAGGCCGGATGCGGCTGAAGGAATCAGAGAAGACAGCTTTTTAACTGTCCACTCCATACCACTCACAAACATACCACCGGACATGGCTCTTGATGATCTGAATTGGTGTTCTTCTGGAGAAAGATTGAGAATCAAATAAATGTGTTGAGTTGAGTTTCACAATGGTTGTGTGTTTGGACCATGATGAAGATGCGTGGGTTGCATTTTGTCTTGAGATCAGCGGTTGACTAACTTCATAGATGAGAACCAGCAACTAGCAAGCATTTAAAATGTATGCACATGGCACATGGACATGGTCTGCTCTCTCAATATATTCTGATGAGGGAATCCTTCTGATGAGTATTTTTGATTGGGTAATGATATAAAGCCCCTTGTTTTGTCCCCACCTACTTACCCCTCTCAATGCGTGCGGGCCCCATGAAAATATGGAATGAGGGCAAGTGGGAGCAATACAAGGAGCTTCATATATTTATCCTTTTTTATTTGGGTTTTTCTAGTGTGCATACTACTTTTTAGCTGCATATTATTTTCATGTACATAGCGGTTTTAATTGCATCATTAACAATTTAGATGTTTCCTTATTTTTAATCCCGAAATGGGTATGATAGTAAAATTACGTAAGAAAAATGAAGAAGTTATCAGCCCCCTCTATCCACGCATCTAATATTGCCTGTTTCCATCTCAATGTCATTTCAAAATTTCAAAAGACAAATATCATACATAAAGTAAATATTAAGTTTGACAATTCTATTCCTGTATGTAATTTATATTGGCAACTATATATTAAGTTTGACATTTTTAACAACAAGGTTTAATATATATACACAAAAAAATAAACATAAAATAAATACAAAATTATTTTTGAAATTACAAATTAATTATATTTTAAATTTCATGTTAGTTTAAGTGTATTCATTTTTATAATTTATTTTGTACTTATTTATTAATTCTCTGATTTTTACAAATTCGACAAGGGACTGATATATGTACCCTGCATTTGTAAAAATCGGAGAAATATCAGCTAATATTGCTGCTAGTGTTGCTTCCAAATCATATTAACTTACTACAGCTTTCTCGATCAATCTCTCGCTAACTTGTGGGATTTTGCAGCAATTGCTTGTTATATAAAATACCGATATATATTTGAATTCTGATTGCAGGTTTGGCAAGTCGACTTCCTTGCCCAAAGGATCTTGTCAAGTATGCAAAGAGCTGTATGTACTCGCCTGTTTACTGAACTTCAATATTGTAATAAGAACTGATACGATGTGTGTTGAATAAGAAAGCAACGTAAACGCATAGAGTGCTGCATGCTGTGTTTTGTTATGTTTGTTGATTACTGGTATGTAGGTTAATAATGAGGTTGTGTTAATTGCCTGCTATGAAATGTGATGATGATGATGATGATGATGCTATCTGGGACATTCAAGCCATCAGTAGAGAGTAGATGAGTTTGGATTACATTTTCCGTGTTATACCGGCTCATTCTACTTATTAACTGACTGGTACGATGAAGTCTTTCATTCTGAGTCCAGCTTCATAGAGGTTTTTTCTCTGTGGGAAGAGAAGTAGGGTGAGTGACAAGTGACGATGTTTTATTTTGTTGAGAGTTGTCTGGTGTTGAGGTGTCTTGTGAGTTAATTTGGATGCTTAGAAAATAGAGGGGACCGATTGCCAGGTCGGGTCGGGTTGGGTATCGGGTTGATGGCTGCCAGCATTTTTTTTTGGGTCGGGTCAGGCGGTCAAGTTTGGTCAGATTTTGCATCTCTTTTTCCGGGTTAGCTCGGGTTTCGGACCGGGTCCGGGTCAGCTTGATTTTCCTTGAAACACGGGTCAGGTCGGGTTCAGATCAGTCTGATTTTCTCTGAAATACAGGTCGGGTTCGGGTCAGTTTGCATTTCCCTGAAACTCGGGTCAGGTTTTTGGTCGGACGGGTTTTTTGGGTCATGTCAGATTTTACCACCTCTAAAAAAAACCTCTGCAATTGATGTGGTAATAAAATGGTCCAGATCACATCAGTTGTGAATTGTGATAAATCACTACGGCCCACTACGGTACTACTACCACTAGTCAGTCACTGGGCCATGTTTCTAAAAAGTTATTTCGGCCCAACAAAGTGCAGGTGGTGCAAAATTCGGCCCAAAAAGGCCTGTCACACTGCACTATGAACATAGCACGCAGTAGCAGTAAAATCTAAACCAAATTTTAATTTTTTTTTTTTTTAGATGCATGAAAAATCACTTAATTTAGATATTATGAACTATAATTGAAAAAATGATGTTTTTTGTTAAATGAAAATTCGGCCCAAAGAGGCTATAGTTAGAATTTTGATACGAAGCTCTTATGATTTATCACCCCGTTTGGTAGTACAGTAAAACTGTAGTAAGATGATTTAAGGTGCTTTAAGTTATCAAACAAAAGTTATTTAAGATATAGTAAGTTAACGCAGCTATATAGGTGTAATAAACTAAATCACTAACTTTTACACATTCTACTAACTTTACTTCACATATTTACTTTACTACTATCAAACACCATTACTTTAAGATAATTTAGTCTTTTACTCTGCTTTAACTTACTACGCTTGTTAAACGGAGGGTTTGATCTTATCCGAGAGGATCTTTCATCCACATCTATATACGCCGTCCATAATCCAAACTATATAAAATGGGTGTCGGTTTTCAAAATACGGCCGTTTCTAAAATAATATTATATATAGAACTAGTCATTCAGTAGCAGATTAGTATAGTAGGGATGCTCATATTATTTGTCATTTCCTATAGCTTTGAAATGTTGACACAAACTCACAATAATATTATTAATAATTACATGTAATGTAATTATTTGATATCGTTTTTCCCATGCGCGAGTAAATCGTTGTAATATTTCACCATTATTTTACTTTATTCGGCAAGTTAGAACACACATGAGTCCGTAATAAATTTTATTCGGCAAGTTACTATAATAGTATATGTTTAGAGTGATGTTATTATACATTAGTATATATTAAGAGTGATTTTATTGATTTATTGTATTGTGTATAATACCAATTACGTACAATTAATCTTACTACAAATCTATATCTTCGTTTTAAATGTCTTAATATTTAATTTGCTCAACATGATTTGCATATATAGGCAAATTTACTTGTAAAACATTTTTTTTAATTTTATTTCTTTAGAAGCATAAGAAATCACTTAATTTAAATATTATAAACTATACGAAAAAAAATGATATTTTTGGTTGAATGAAAAGAAAAAAATTAAGGGTGTGTTTGGATAGTGCAAAGTTAGTACTACTTTAAGAGTAGCACACTAACCTGAATACAAGCACCATCCAAATGTAAATTGGGAAGTTAGAGTAGTCCCTGATCAGCACTAATCTGCTAAATCGTCTGCCTGTTGGTTTAGTAAAAGTAGTGCACACGTGAACATAGATGGGTTAGCAAAACTAATAAAATAATCTCAAAAGAACATTTTTTATTTGTCTCTCTCGAGAGTTGTCTCATCCCAAAGCAGTCCTCCTTACTTGATTGAATTAATTATTTTATTTATCTTTTTTTTTAATCTAAGTTATTTAAAAAAACAATTAAATACAAGTTCGTATGACACAATTACACTCAAATCACGACTACATTAATATTAAATTAAGATGTTCAAATGTGAAACTTAGTTGAAAATAAGCCAGCATAAATATTAGAGTTGGTTAAAAGAAAAAAAAATTCATTATTTTATTTATTCTCCTCCATCACTACTCCAAAGTTACCATCCAAACAACATTTTACTAACTGGAATAGTCAAAAGTTAGTTCTACTCGTACGTTTCCCGAGTTAGCACTAATCTCACACTACTCTCAATCACTAATCCGAATATCACTAATCTTAAACTACTCTTTTCACCATCCAAATGCACCCTAAATGTGTTGTAAGCTTTTAGTAAGACCCAATATGGGAATAATTTCACCAAACCCCCACCCAAAACGAAATCTAACGAAATTTTAGCCCATTTTTTGTGTGGATTGTCACTTCATTGTTGATCGAGTTTGAATTATTGTTCCGGTTTACGTCTAATAAAACTTTAAAACTTTTTACATCTATATGGATAACTATTCTATGAAGCGCTTGATATTTCCCTAAAAGTAATATATAGCTAGTGACCACTCATATTTATCTATCTACCGGTCCACCGTATTTTTAATTGACAAAAATAATTTTCTAGTGAACATTTATATCTTTCAGATCAACATATATCAATTTATAGTAAACAGATACATTACGGTTTCTAGTAAATATTTATGAAAATGTGACAAGCACATGAGTACATGTGTGTATGTCAGATTGTAAGAGAGAAATGAATGAGTGGCCTATATAGTATAGATAGATTCTACGTGTTTTTCTTTTCCAAATAAATTTATTACTCGGCCCCTCTATTTAATTTTCCCTTCCATAGTTCCATTCCATACCCACCAATCTCCATGCCTTGTTCTTGAGCACAACCAAACTGCCAAAATCCTGAGTGCTCATCCTCTGTAGCGCTGCATTGTGTAGCGCAGGATGTGAACCGTTAGATCATCTCGGTATCTGTGCTAACTCGCATCTTGAGATGATCCAACGGTTCACATTCTGCGCTACACAATGCAGCGCTACAAAAGGATATGGCATCAAGCAATCTTCATGGCCTGTTCTTGAGCACCTAATTAAGTCCTGGCTGTATATTTGCGTGCACGGACGGTGCGTTCTTTGATCACGTAAGCAGTGAGTAGTGAGTCTGCCCAATTTACTGGTATTCATACGCAATTATTTATTTTCTTCTTCCTTAATCTCTTTTTATTCTCTCCTTTTCCCCCTTTTTCCTATGCCTCTATAAGACTATAACCCATACATCCAGAAACATCTAGAACATATATATATATATATATATCACTAGACACCAGATATACATGTATTGACTTCTATATACTTGCAGAGAAATTATTAAAGCATTGTATATATCTATACTATCTATATCTATACTACTCTAAAAAGAGCTAAGGAATGGACATTCTATTGATGGTCATAGTCTAACTTGTAACTTAATCACCATTCATCAAATAATGAACGGCTCACATCGCATCCATTTCCTATTGTGTCTCCCTCCATTTTTGCCTCATCACAAAATCGAAGTGGCGAATTTTCTGACTAACCTTTTTAAAATAGAGGAGGGATCAAATAACCATGAATTTTGGTGACCGTGGTGACCATTTCACTATTTATATATAAATTGACAAATATAAACTGTTAGATGTATTCGAAATCATCTAAATAATATATACACAAAAAATGATAAAGTTTTAACATCATTTCAATAGTCATCAAGAGAGAAGAAAAAATCATAAAATTTGAACCGTCGATTTTTGTTAATGCTTGATGAATATGTAAATAAAATCAAAATAATATAATTTTTTGTATACACATAAAACATGATATATACAACACATTCTATCAATTAGTTTTGTCATTTAACAATTTAAATTGTAGTTATTTCAGATTTAATTTCACAGTCACCGATTGGTCACCAAAAACATGGTTATTTGATCCCTCCTCTTTAAAATATTGATTGCTGAAGTCAGAAACTCATTTCTTCTCTTCTATTCTTTCACTCTATTTAGCTTAAATGGAAAATTAAAATTGTTCGCAGCAGCGTGCGGGTACGCCTATAGTATATATATATATATATATATATATATTCGTTCATTTCCTTGATGTAAAGAACAGAGAAAAACAGGGCACATCTTGACTTGGAAACCCCTCGCACACGGTGAACATATAATTAAAAAATGCGACTGAATTAAACAAACAAAGAATTATAGACGAATTAATTAAACGAAACCGGTCGAAGGCCTCCATCGAAATTCAAGGTGAAAAAGGCAAACTTGACACCCGTGTGTGTGGCACTTAGCGAGGGAGAATTGATGTACATTAAGTCATTAACGTCACACCAATAACGAAAGGCCAGATTAATCTTTGTATTTTGTTACTTTTTGTACCCTCGGAAAATATTTATTTGGACTTCAATTACTTCTTTTTTGGAGTTTTTTTATTTTTTTTATTTGTGTAATAGATGACATACATTTATGGTCCGAAAAGATGATCTCATTGATATGATCATTATGTAACAAATCGTATGTTGGAATTTTGAGATTCCATATCCTCTGTAGCGCTGCATTGTGCAGCGCAGGATATGAACTGTTAGATCATCTCGTGATCTGTACTGGCTCGAATCTTAAGATGATCCAACGGTTAACATTTTGCGGTACATAATGCAGCGCTACAGAGGATGAGCACTCGAATTTTGATAGGAATTTTATTTTTTATAGGTATCTATCAGGATGGGTCTGAGTTTCTGTGAACTAGTGAATGGTTATCCGCTCTAAATTGTGTGTTCATACATTTTTTAATTGGGTATTTATATATATTACATCAAGATGTTCAAACCTCATGTACTATATAGAGCACGCTGATATGGTATGTTTTTTAGAGATTTTTATTGGAGTATAGTTAACTTGCATCTTCTTAATTTTAATTTCAATATTCACGATGTATTTTTTTTTTTTTTTGACGAAAACGTAAAGGCAGCTTTGTTACTAATTTAATTATTATTCCCGTCTGTCAATTCTTAATTTTAGTCTAAAAGTCGGTGTTTCTTTATCTTGAGAACAGCATATGCATCATATATGATGTGATGAAAATTCAATAATAATTAATACAACTACGGTTGAATTTTCAATATACTTCTTAGTCTATGAATTTATCATCATTTGCATAAATCAGTGAACTAAAAATAATAAAAAACGTTTGAAGTCCACCGTCCTCAAGTACGCGCTGAAATCAGCTGCGATCCAATTTGGATCGCAGGACCTTGAGATCTTAATCCAACTGTGCAGATTATTTTGAAAATCCCCTAAAGAATCGGATCGCAGGACCCTGAAATCTTGATCCAATTGTGCAGATTATTTTGAAAATCCCCCTAAAAACCACATCCGTCAGATCCGAATTATCCGATTTGGATTGCAGCAGATACGGACTCCCTCAAGTACTATATACCCGGGGTCCACCTTGATTAGCCACCTTACTTCTAAAATAATGATACTATTTTTTTTTCCATACTTTATAATTGCTATGATTAATTGTAAGTATTGACTGGGTTAAATTAATATATACAAAATGAACTTGTTATATTTTAATAAATTTATACATATTTGTTAATAAACTTGACCCATAATTAAATATTCAGTATTGTAGAGAGTTTGAATGTTATATGATTAACATATAATATATATTAAAGTTCCAACGAATTGTCATCTGCATAAACTTAGAAGTTAAGCTGTTGATCTGAAGTTCGTAAGAACCAAGCAATTTTGTCAACAACGTGTATTCAGATTGCAGACTAGTAGACTATAGTTAATTACTATGTTAATTACTATTTGTCAGTATATATATAGTCCATGTCCGTACCATTACAATGACGGGGACATTACTCAAAATATTTATACATCAGAAACATCTTGCGTCCATCGAAAATATGTCTATATGTCCATAAACACACCCAAAAATGTAACAAATACATCCAATTTTATAACAAATACATATGATTTTGTAACATATGGACACTATAGACAAATACTCTTTATATATCTCACTTTACAATTTGTTACTTAATTGGTTCTGCTTTATTTATCATTCTAGTAATAAACATTAATATGTCCGATAAAACATAGTATATTTATACTATGAGGTGTTTGCATACTAGTTAAAGAGTTTTGTTATATATAGTACGCTATTTTTGTTTGATAAAATAAATAAAGAGCAAATTAAATTTTCTAAGTTGTATGATAAATAAATGCAATTATAAGTTGGTGAAAAAATTTCCATCTGATTTTACACTTACACACACACACATTACTTTTATTTACATATTCAGTTTTCATATATAATTAATTGCACATATTGACAAATCACCTTCTGATTGCAATGTTGCGAGAGAGGAGAACAGCTGGCAAGAATGCTAACAGTAATTAATCAAAACCCAATTAATCAATTAGTTGCAGATAGCGAGAGACAGACATAAAATCTGAGGCTATTAAATCAACGGGCCTCATAACTGCACCCCTTAAAAATCCTCCTTAACCGCACCCCAATATAATTTTATATTTTCCATATGATAACAGAAAAAGTGGTTATACTAACACGCAAAAGTATTTATACTAACCGCTAATATAGTTTATACAAATAACTAAATGTGTATTAAAGAACCGGAGCAATGGAGGTGTGGCCGGAGATGGTGGCGGAGGTGCGGCCGGAGGGGGGCGGAGATGCGGCCGAGGGGTGGTGGAGGTCCGGCGGAGAGGGTGGCGATGGGCGGAGGTGATATGGTGTGGTGAGAAGAAAATCAATGGAGGAAGAAGAATGAAAGAATAAGAATAGAGTGCAAATAAGGAGTGTAGTTAAGGAGATAAGAATAATTTCTCTTAAATAAAATCAAATTAAATCCAAATCACAACGAGATTTATGTATATTATATATAAACGAATAGAAGAAAAGAAGAAGCCAAACAAAACAAAAGAGCGCCAATTACGCAAGCCCATCTAGAAGCAAATGGACTTTTGTTACACCCTTCATTCATTCTTCAACAAACAATAGTAATAAGCGTCCATACAAAAGCTATCCATACTGTTTATATATGTTACATTATGAGATGCATCTGTTACATTTCGAGATAAATCTGTTACATTCTTTGTATATCTATGGACGTATGGATAGTTTTTCAACAGACGAAGTCATCTATAGTGTCCTTATATTACATTTTAAGATGTATCTGTTACATTTCGAGATGTATCTGTTACATTCGTTGTAGTCTATGGACGTATGGACAGCTTTTCGATGGACTTATGGACAGTTTTTCGGTGGACGCAAGATGTTTCTCAACAAACAATTAGTTATCACGGATCTCTCTCCGGTGCAGTACACATCTTTTTTGTGAAGTGAAAGTGACACTCACTCTCATAGTCATGATATATATATATGTCCTTTACATTAAAGCCTTGGCTGTTTGCATTCAAAGTCTTGGCCAAATATATTCTCACTTGTTGCATATCTACATCTAACATCTCATTCCGTTTTCTTTTCCCACCAAGCAATTCCCTATCTAGCTACAATGAAGCCACATCAACAGCCGGGAATCGCTCGCAGCCGGGCGGTAAGGCGGGAGGAGGCGACTCGGAGAACGGCGTCTTCGCGCAGCATAACCGAGTACGACAAGTGGATCGAAGGTATCAGGTTGAGTGAGGGTCAATTCGGGAAACCGGGGTACCGCAGTCCTGGCGCCTGGTCGAGTAGGATCATGTCGAATTGTAAATCGATGCCGTGCAACCGTGAAGATGAAGGGTTTCGCTGGCATGACGAGTCGGAGGAGTCGGATGTGGATCGAGCTGGCTCGCCCGTCATCCCGTGGAGGAAATCGCCGACGGATGAGAGTTCGCTTATGTTGCATGATCATGAGAAGGTTTATTCGGCTGCGAGAACGCAGGAGATTGCGGATTATAGGAAAGAGATGATGGATATGGTGCGGGGATTACCGGAGTCTGATTTCGAGCTAACGCTTCAGGATATAGTCGAGAAAAGAAAGGACTTTAATAAGGAGGTGGAAGCACCGGCGACGCCAGTGACGGCGCCGGACAAGGAATTGGCGAGGAATAAGGAGACGAAACGAAAGAAAAATCAGAAGAGTTATGTAATTGTAGAAAGGAGCAAGAGCATCGACACCGGGTTGTTAGCCAGGATGTTTTCGCCTCTCTCGGTGGTTGTGAGGAGGAAGAGCTTGAACTTGCGCGACAGATCAAGCGAAAAAGAGGTCGAAGAGAAGAACAAAGCGATTGAAAGGAAGAACAGTAAGGATGAGGAATGGTGGAAAAAGAATGAGTTCAGTGAGAAAGGGAGCAATTCGAGCAGCGTTGGCAGCAGTACCAGCAACGACAGCGGTAGCGGCGGCAGCAGCAGCAACGACGATCGTTTCAGCCGAAATATGAGCATGTAAGTAACATAATCTTTCATCTCTGTTACCAGCAATTTAACATACCCTTTTTCCTTGAAATTTGATATATTGTGCCAGAATTTGACAGATAAAAAAACTTGAAATTCCAATTTGGTACAGGACTTAATTAGTGTAAAAGTAAGCATGTGTAGTCTGATCTGGTATTTTCATTGGAATTACTTGGTTGTTTGAATTTTGAAATTCAAATCCTGCCAGTATTTCCTTGGATATTTTTTTTTGTGAAACTGTAGGTCATTCTAGAAATTCAAGTCTATAAAAGAGAACAAATTTGGTCCATTCAAATTGTATCCCTATTTGAAATATACTTCACAATCTTGACTGTCATCAAGTCAAGCTGCCAATTGATTATAGTCTGTTTTTTGTGGTTACCAGTAAATGACAATATTTCATCTGTACTAATTACTAAATGCTGTGATGTTGACAAAGCTTAAATTCATAAATTGTGTTCATGTTTTTAATTTTACAGGAAACAAACCAGGTGTTCTTGCTTCAGACCAGGCAAGATCAAAATCAGACCAGGGAAGATGAAACCCAAGTCAAGCTGAGAGTTTAATTTCAGGCCAGAAATGAAGCAACACTCTCTCTTTTTGATCAAATGAAACAAACAGGTGGGTTAAATTATTTCCACATTTATATCAAAATAAAGGAGGAAGAAGAAGAGGGTGAAAACTGAAAACAATCAAGAGTTGCAATCTTGTAACATTTCCTGTAAAATGGGTGACTCAGAGTAGTTAAGAGCATAAGAGCTAGGGAGCCGTTGGATCGAAATCGAACGGTTAGATCATCATGTGAAAAAGAAAAGAGAATGTTTAGAAGTAATTAAAGAGCAGGTTGTTTATATCTGGAACGGTTTTGTGTATAACTTGAATATCATTTTTCCTTTTTGTAATTTGAGATTTTCCTCTTGTTTCATAAACTATTTTTACTTCTGATTTTTGTATGATGGAAGTGATTTTCAACCATAATTTTTTGGTACTTTTCAAAGTTAGAATACTGCCATAAAATCTTTCATGCGGCGTTACATCTAAACTTATAATTAGTTAAAAAAATTGATACATATCTTGGCATTTTCCTACTACTAATGATGGATGAATGAGTCATTGACAACTTCATAATTATTTTTTAACACTCTCTTAATAAGTTAATCCTGTGTGCAAGATTCCTTAATCATTTCAGCAATCATTGCTTATCAGAACTTTATGTGGTTATAGTGCAGCAGATAGCTTGATACATTTGATTAATATAAACTTTTAGATGATTAGATCTATGTGACATAATTCCATCTAGTTGTACTTAATTGGGTTTTATAATAAGAAGCCTTTGTTTTTTTTTTTTTTTTGTTTGCATTAAATTTTTTCTCTATAGCATGTGCAAGTGGAATTATATACTTGAAAATAAAGCAAATTATTGACATTTATTTAGTGCCAATAAGGGATGCATTTGTCAAGCTTAAAGTGTTGATTTATGATTAAGCTAGTGATTATATATTTATATATACTTCCATTAAAACTATATTAAAGATATCTGTGGACCCATATTTATATTTTAAAATGTCAATATTAAATCAGTAATTACTTATTAGTCATGGATCATTACAATCAGAATGCATTACTTTTTAACCAAAACAATGCCTCAAAATATACAAAAATTGAATTGAGCTTCCTAATACATTTTTTTTTTTTTTTGAGTAGTTGACAGCAGCTGTCAATGTGAGCGTCCTGATACAGTTACAGGATGAATTCAGTAATTACTTATTAGTCATGGATCGTTACAATCAGAATGCATTACTTTTTAACCAAAACAATGCTTCAAAATATACAAAAATTGAATTGAGCTTCCTAATACATGTTTTTTTTTTTTTTTGAGTAGTTGACAGCAGCTGTCAATGTGAGCGTCCTGATACAGTTACAGGATGAATTATGTACCATCTGACTTGCAGACTTCATGAAACTGTATATTAAAAAAAAGGACTACACTGATATAAAAATTAACTTTTGCTGTAACCAGAAGTCAGTGGAGGATTAATTACAGGTTCCAACTCATAATTAATTATCATCATACTTTAGTCAGGTGGCTCCTTTTGGCGCAGCACGGTACCACAAAATGCTAATTAAATTATGACAAGTGCAGTATATATATAATCATGATATATAAGTTAATTTGGCTCTGGTGGTACTGGTACCAAACTGCCATTGACATTTTGGGGCAAAAAAACTTTCCCCTTTTAATTTTTATTTTGGTCTTTTTATGATCCACACCTGCTGCTCTCAGTGCATTATTAGAAAGCAGAAAGCATTGCATCTGGTACAGTACCAGTACCGGTACTGGAAGGTCATACACGCTCTAATTAATGTGATTGTGGTGGACCTCTTTAAGCAAGACTACATTTTATTCCAAGTCAATTGTACCAATGGGAATGAAATCCATCAATCCTTCATTTGTTTAGGACTTCAAATCTATAGATTTTTTTTTTCCATTCAAAATGTTATTTTGAAGACAACACCTACATCTGAGATCATAAAAAAAGGGTCTACTCCAGAAGGGGGGAGAGGAGGGGGGGCTAATCAAGTTTGAAGTTATCTATCTAAGGTCATGTTAGTTGCTCCATAATTACAATTTTTGTCTTGTTACTCTCCTCTCAGTAATTGTAGTTGTGGAGCAAGTAATATGACTTTAGGCAGGTAACTCCAAACTTGGTTAATTAGTTCTCCCCTCCTCTCCCCCTTCTGGAGCAGACCCTAAGGGCATGCTCGGCAAACACAGATCCTATAGGTTTCTATAGGAATTGAGAGTCTATAGGAAATAGTTTCTATTCGCTATTTGGTAGACTATACTATCAATTCCTAATAGGAATTTATTCCTCTAAAATGCTTGTTTTTAGAGGAAAATATTAATTAGATTGGAGTGGATTATTTTTTTCCCATCAATGATGAGCTCTTTGTAGGATTTCACCAAATGCAATATGGAATCATATCCTAATAGAAAAATTTTTCTGTAGGATTAGTGACTACCGAACAGGCCCTCAGTGACTCCATTTCATCTGCTTTTTTTTTTTTTTTTTTGATGCAAAGCCCGTAGGAATCTGCTTTTCTTTTCAAATGCAAGTGAAAACCATTATTGCCTATCGGCGTTTCATTTTCTTCCCAACTCGTAGCATTAGGAAGCTACCACATTAGGCCCTTGTATATATGGAAGTATATGCGAAACCTGAAATTTGGCCCACAGCCCACCAAAAACAACGATATTGAATTATTGATCTATCTTGGAGATATTCAATGTGTTTGGTGTAGGTGTAAAAAAAGTTTGCAGCTCGTAGCTCGCTCGTATTCGATCCAGTATGATTTCGAGTTTGATATAACTCGATTTGTTTTTTTTTTTTTTTTTTTTTTGTCAATTCGGGTGCCGTTTCTCTCACATTTTTTTGACTCACGCATGCGACCCCGTGCGGTAACCAAGCGCTGCAACCCCACTCACAATTTTGCTCAGCTCAATTTTTTTTTTATTTAATTCAGACTCAATACATATAGCTATATAGTAATGTGTATGTTTTTGAACTACTTTGTCAAAATTGTTTGTAACAATATACTTATTTCATTGTTATTTACTTTACTATTGAGTTTAATAAAATACCAAAACTTTAAACACAACATAGCATAGATAAATAATTTATACTATCAAGAATAATGAAACTTATTTTAGCTCTAATAATTTATGATAATATGAATAATATAAATAAAAATTATAATAATTAAACTCATCTAGAGCTCGAAGCTTAATTTAAGCTCGAGCCAGTTCACTTCAGTTTAGGTTCAGTTCGATTCGATTCGATTCAAATTTAGAATACATCAAATTTGATTCGCCTCAACCCTAGTTCGGCGATTGAATATTGAATATGCGGAAATGATACATAAATAAATTATACGAACAAAATGGTTTAAATATGTTCAAGTAAATTTTATACGAATTTCAATAAATTTTGTCAACCTAATTAATCATTGTTTATTAAAAAAAAAAAAAACTAGGAAAAGACTTGCCAAACGGGAGAAATTAAGATGCACGGCGGAGCTTCCTTTGTAGAACAAAAATAAGGTAACATCATGGGAATTGAGATCCTGAGTTAACTTAAAAATTGAGTTTGCTCCGTACAATGATTTTATAAAGGGCCTCGTGAATTTTAAACACTGACCGTCTTGTCCGTCCTGACTGAGATCTGAAATCTACGGCCCGGATCTGTCCAGAGTTAAACTCAAATTTTGAGTTAACTTAGAGGATATGGACTAGGTCATGGCCCCTCTTTTACTCCAAAATTATTACAAATACCATTCATTTTACAAGTGATTTTCTATTTGGTATATATGGAATTGCCCCCCTTAATCAATTGGTATAATCTTTTGGCATCCCCACAGTGAGATTTCGCTTTTTCGTGATGTACATGTTCTATATATTTACCCTATATTATATCAATCAAATTGAAATTAAATTAAATCTCAGTACTTTTTATTTATTCCATTATATCTTTGATTACGAGACCGTCGACTACGCGTATATAGGTTGACTTTAAACAAATAATGAGTACCCAACTACTTACTCATAATCTGATACGCATCTTCAAGATTTCGACTTTATAATTTGAGGAGGATCAAATGAGCACAACTATTGGTATCCCATCGGTACCCACAAAATTAAATCTCAAATAATTACATTTTTAATGGTTAAATAACAAAACCAATTGATGAAAGTTTTTGTATATATCATATTTTATGTGTACCAAAAAAATTATATCATTTTGATTTTATTTACATGTGAATTAAGCATTAACAAAAATCAACGGTTCAAATTTTATGATTTTTTCTTCTCTCTTGATGGCTATCGAAACAATGTTAAATTTTCATCATTTTTTTAAATATATGTTATTGGGATGATTTAGAATACATCTAACGGTTTAGATTTATTAATTTATGCATAGACAATGATGGGGTCATTAAGGGCACCAAAATTTGTGGTTATTGGATCCCTTCTCTTATAATTTACTAGTAAAGAGCATACACCTTGCTTTGGGCTGAAATGTTTATTTTTTATAATAATTTCTTTAAAGAAAACTGATATGGGCCTTAAAACTTTAATAGGCCGGACGTTAACGTACATCAACAGTGGTGATCAGTCTAAGTAAACAATCAATGGTTGAGGTTTTTTGTTTGAGGAAGATAGAACTTCATGTCAAAAAAAAATCCAATCTCCTTTTAGCAGCGCGCAAGGATATAATCCATAAGGAAGATAGAATTTTCATGGTTGTGTATTATGTTCCTTAATCTCCAAGGCTGCAAAATTAATCCATAATATTGAAAGTTTGGTCCGTATTAATTAATTAATTAATACCAACCAAATGTTCAATTTAGTTATGCACTAATTAATGATCTGCATTGCCATTGAGAGGTTAGCTAGTATATAAAAGACAAATTAAAGGCAGCCGGCACGTCGTAATCTGTTTTATTAGTAGAACACATCTAGATGCATGTAGGATTAATTTGGATCTAAGATTTCCCAATTAAATATATATATATACTACACCAATAAGTTGACGTAACTATGGAGAAATAATTATGATTAGTATGAAAATGCATATAGGTTATGATCTTGAATATTCCTAATTAAATGCTGCACAAATAAGTTGCACATATGCATGATTTTACAAGTGAAATTAAAATATAGGCAGCTATTGAATATATACATAATTTGCTCCCAAACTTTAAAATTCTTGAATCCAATTTACTGTCATAATTTTGAGCAAAGTTTTTTTTTTTTTCCCATTATATTTTGGATTACTATTCATTGGTAGCACGTCATTTTGATAACCTTAACATGAAAAAATAGCTAATAATTTGATACATGTCAAGTATAAAACAATATATAATCTATAATTTTATACAAATTATTTAAATTGCCGGAAATTATTACAAACCTATTTACAATTTCCGCTTTCTTATTATTACGCTAGGTGGTGAATCATATTTTTTGTATTATTATATTTATAATAATCTTACTTTCATTTTTTTTTTTTTTTGCTATTTGCGCCATTTATTTGTTCTATTGTGTTAGTATATCTAATAGTTATTATAAGTCTTGAGGTGCATTTTGGGGCGTGGAGTAAGAAAAACCTAAGAGTTTGACGCATCAAAAAATCCATGAAGACAGAAGATAGAGACGGTCAAGTAAAAATCAATAGATGAAAAAATAAAATATACGGAGGAAAGAAAAACAAATAAGAAAAGAAAGCCGGCGTAAAGGAATATTTGAAAATACAGAAAATGCTGATGTAATTGTAATCAACTAAAGCTACTATTTTTTTTATAATTATGAAAAATCAAGAAATTTGCATTTCAGTACCCCATCACAAAAGTCTCGTGTGAATGTATACGCCCCATCACAGGCTTGGGATCCTGAAATAGTGAAATACATATTTTTCTCTACATAATTTTAGAAAGGTAAATTACGGAACCCTGTGAATTAATATATTTATTATGTTATTCTTCGTACTTTTTTTTAATTCGTATATAATTTAGCATCCATATATTTTAAAGGAATGATATAACTCGTCTTCCACGTGAGCTTTCCAATAAATAAAGTATCTAGTAGACTATTCGTCTATTCCCATTAGCTGAGAAACAATTATCATTTTTAGCTTAAACCTCCATCCAGAAGGGTCAGAAAAATGTTTTTGAAACTAATAATAATATCTCATACCGAATTACTAATTTCCCAAACACAATAAATCTCAGAAAAGCCCAAAGGGTTTTGAGTGCACAAAAAATGCATTCGTTTTCTTTTTTTTAATATTCATCGACCTGTAAACAACAAACTTTACAAAGTTAAATCCTCCTAAATAACATCCAAAATAACATCATTTTAATTCAAAAACTAATTACTCTTAATAAAAAAAACTCCACTCCAAAATGCATTCATTCAATTCAATTCAGGTATTCAACATTGCACAAGACTACAATACAAGTACAGTACTCATTACTCAAGTACCCCAAGTCCTTCCTTCCGCCTTTTATTATTACTTTCCCACCTCTCTTCACGACTTCACCTCACCTCACTAACTTGCGTTCACCTTTCCCGTCCCCACTCCCTCTGCACCTCCCTACATCCTGTCCACCCCCTGCCACCCCCACCCATCTCACTGACATCTGGGTCCCAGTCTCCAGTCCCGCTTCTCCGCCCGCCACACACCGTATGGTCCACATCCACCAAAGGTTTCTTTCCTCTGTAGCTTCTTCAGTTCTTCCCGGATCAGAATCCGCTGCTTTTCTATCAGAGTCTGCTTTTCCTATCGGACGGTCAGGATCGGTTCGGCACAGATCTCGATGTATTTTGGTGTTTCTTAACCGTCGGATCAAGAGAAGCAGGGTCTGCTTTTCTTTTTGGAAAAGCATGTGATCCCGATCCGTTCTTCTTCTCCTAACGCGACCCACCCACCTCTATCTCCAATTCATATCCTCTACTGCGCAGTAAATTATTGCGCAGTACTCTGGCCGTTGGATTCACTTTAAAACTCATGCAACTCAATCTCAAAAAAGACCCCCTATAATCCTCATCGTTGATTCGTTGCCCAGCACAATACTGGGCAGCAGAGGATAAGCACTCCTCTATCTCTCTCTCTGCCCCGCGTTGAAGAAAAGGAAAAAAGGAAAAGAGAAAAATCATCCGATTTCAATCCCAATCCCAACCGAAATCGATAGTCCAACTTCGCTCGCGGTTCTCCCAGCTCGATCCGCCGATCCATCCATTGAGCACGCAACCTTCAGATCTGTTTTATTGTATCCATCCGGTGCGTACTTCTACTTGCTGTTTGCTTTTCTTTTCATTGGGGTTTGGGTTTGATGCGATGCCAGCTGAAAAGTTTGTGAATTTGTGTGTGCAGGATTCGATCGATGGCGAACGCGGCGGCGGCGTGCGCCGAGAGGGCGACCAGTGACATGCTGATCGGCCCGGACTGGTCGATCAATATAGAGCTCTGCGACATTATCAACATGGACCCTGCGTGAGCATTCTGTTTACCGTCTCGATGAAAATAGTTAGATTTGGAAGAGAGGAGATGAAAAGATTTCGTCTTTTGATCTTTTCGGTTGATTGTTGTGGCTGGTGTTGTGCTGCTTGTTCGGGTTTAGCAGAGTCTTTGGGGGTTTTGGTTTATTGTGGTGATTGATTGATTGAGCTACCAAAGTGTTTTATTATGAACTGGTTTGATAATAAAGTACTTAACTTTTGGATTGAAGACCATGATTGATTGTCAAAACTTGTCGAAATAACCGGTTAGCGTTGGTACCGGTCTGAATCAGATGCATGGTTGGATTTTATGCATGCTCTCATAGAATTTTATAGTGTAATTTTGTAAGTTATGTGATAGTACACATTTGTATATTTTGGTTGGTTTTGGGGGAACGACTACATAATTGACTTCTTTGTAGGATAGTCAATTACATTCTTTCCCTCTATTCTTTTTTTGGATTTGAATTATTGAATAAAGCTGATGAATTTTGATTCAAAATTGCAGGCAGACAAAGGATGCAATTAAGCTCCTAAAGAAGCGATTAGGAAGTAAAAATCCCAAAGTTCAAATCCTTGCACTTACTGTGAGTTAATCTAATTCACCATCTTTTACTATTATTTGATGTTGGGATATGCAATGATAGTTTTCATAGGCAATCAAAACTTTATATGAATTGGTTAAATGGCATGTATCCTTAAATTGTCTCATAAACCCTGCCATATTCAGCAAGGATCTATGACTCATCTTAGATTGCGATTTTCAGGTTACTTAATTATGTAACAAACTTGTTTTCATTTAGGCATTGGAGACACTAAGCAAGAATTGTGGTGACATGGTAATCCAACAGATGGTTGACCGTGATATTTTACATGATATGGTGAAAATAGTCAAGAAAAAGGTGAGAGAATCAATTGTTAGAGCATGATTATATTTAGATTTGCTTGGGCAGAGATTTTATGTCGTTATTTTTTCAACCTCTCAATGCAGCCTGACTTGGGTGTAAAAGAAAAGATATTGACTTTAATTGATACCTGGCAAGAGGCTTTTGGTGGTGCTGGAGGGAAGCATCCACAATTCCATGCTGCATACCGAGAACTAAGGGTATTGACTATTGAGCATTGTTTATTTCATAAAAAGTTTCTTGTTGTTTAGTTAATGAAACAAAAGGAATTCTGAGATTCAAAAAGAAGTAATATTATTTCTTGTTTATCTTATTGATGCTTATTATTTGGAATCATTCCATAAAGCACTCGTGTAAATTGGCAAATTTAATAATGCTTGAATGGCCCAAAATAAGTGAACATTTTTCAGTTGTTGGCAAATTTAGTGTCAGAGATTATTTGATGATGTCATGAATGGTTACTAACTGTTTTTTAATATGCCAGGCTGCTGGTGTAGATTTTCCACCACGGACGGAGAATTCAGTGCCTTTATTTACTCCACCGCAATCAGTTCCTCTACAACATGCCCCAGTACATATTAGCCATGAGGAGGCTGCTATACAGGCTTCTCTCGAATCTAACCCTGCCCCTATGAGGTAGTTTTCCATATCTTCCCTATCAGAACCCACGATTTGATTACATGGTCATGAAGTACGATTTTCAATTTTGTCAAGGAGCCATAAATGTTCTTACAGACCTTCACCTTTTTCATTGGATTGTTCCCAATAGCTTTAGTTTGAAATTGAAGCTTGATCTATCAATGTACTGTTTCTATAATTCTTTCATTATTTTTGCAGTCCCTTTCAAAAAGTTTCAGTTTGATGTTGGATCATGTAATTAAAGTTTCATTAAGTTTGTAATTACAATTCGTAATGGCCAATTTTGTTTTTGCATGCGGGCCAATATTTTCTAATTCCAGCTCATTGTTAGTCTCTCTTTCTAGAGCAAATGAAGATTTTTCATTATTTGCTTTGGGAACTCTACACTTCAATTGGTTCAATATGGAATTGAAGGTTTTCATCAATGTGTAAGTTAATATACTTTGAATTCTTTGTCTATAGCATGGATGACATTCAAAATGCTCAAGGGATAGCGGATGTTTTGTCTGAGATGCTAAATGCTATAGATCCTGCACATCCTGAGGTACCATTTTTATTTATCAAAAAATGATTTTGGGGTACCATTCAGTTCATTTATTTCATTTGTTACTACATAGCATTCATTTATATATTAATTTGTGTTTCATGCTTATTCACATTTGTATAGTTTTACACAATACTTTTGTAAAGACTTCTTTGATTTAAATGAAATCAGTGGTATTGTCCACTTTCATAAAAAAAATTACATACTTTTTTCATTCAAATGTCCACTGCGTTGGTGCTCGCATTCCAGGTAGCTTGCTGCCTGGGCTAATAGGTGAATTGAAATTTGTGTGCATGAATATTTTTGGTGACTGTAGGGTGTACCTTTTAAAGCACACATTTTCTCATTAAAGGAGGGAGCCATAGTTATATGATGTAATTAAGTTACAACAATAATACAATAATGACACCCATATAAGATTTCTGCGTTCTCTCTCATGTTTATGTTGCTTTTTTTCCTATTATTTTTTGTTATTGTTTTGAATTATAATAAATCTGTACTTTATAAACAATATATGTCTTATTCTTCAGACTAAGTTACTTTTTACAAATCTTTGTTATTTCTGAAGGGTCTTAAAGAGGAGGTCATTATGGACCTAGTTGAACAATGCCGTTCTTACCAAAAGCGCATCACAGATCTTGTCAGTACCACTGGGTAAGCACATCATTGCAATCCTGTTAATAATAAAGCTACAAAGTTTAAATTTGTAGTTGGATTAGGTCTGAATAGAACTTGTCCATCCAGCAAATTTTTTTTATTTTTATTTTTTTATTTTATTTTATTTTATTTTTGCAAACTCCCTGATTTGTGTTTTTTATATGTATAGGGATGAACAGCTTCTTATTCAGGGTTTAACACTAAATGATGAAATCCAGCGGACGCTTAAACGTCACGACGAGATAGCAATGGGGGCTGCACCTCCTGTAGGCAGAGTCCTGGCAGCCGTTAGCAATCAGACAAATGGAAAACAAAGCATTCCTCCAGCTTCTTCTAGCGGGGTTGCATCAGCTCCTTTCTCCTCTCCTTTTGTCAATGTGAGCCACGACGATGATGAGCCAGAGGATGATTTCTCCTTTCTTTCCCGCAGGTCTGTTCTATGCCTATTATTTCAATAGAAGATTACCGTGCACACTATATTGATGATATTTTGTTACTTTGGTGTTTTTTGCTCCAACTTACTGTACGGAGCAAAATATTCTTTCGGTTTAACACAAAAAAAAAATGTTAAAAATACAAGCAGTAATTATAATCAGGCTAATTCTGCTACGGATCGGATAAAATTATGGACCATTTTTTAGAATCGGATGATCACAATATAATGAATATATTCTTTAAACACAAATAAAGATAAACATTTGATCCTCAAAATGAGAACGCTCGACTCAAAATGAACAGTTGCTTGTCTAATCCATAGCAGAACATCTCTTATAATAAATGTCAATTCCATGGGTATATATATATATGCCTCATCATGGCTGTGTTCCAGAAGTCAGCATTTACACTTGTACATGAACAAGAAACTGTAGGCATGAATATACTCACTAACAAGCAATGTTTGCCGTCTAGCCAAGTACATATCTGCTTCTGGTTACTGGAAGATATCTATTCTGAAATTAATTTGTTGTGATTGCCAGAACTGCTAGAGACAATTCAACTGCTCAAGGAAAACAACCATTTGCCATCCCTCCCCCTCCCGTCTCGAATAACCCTTTACCACCTGCCACAGTCACGACAACTACTGCTGCTGCTGGTACAGCAGTCCCATCAAAAGAAACCGCATCAATGGATTTCTTAAGTGGTGACCGTTACGGTTCGGACTCTGATGATGAGCCTGTTCTCCCACCTCCTCCTCCCCCATTCCTCACCTCCGATCCTAAACATAGTTACTACGCTGCTCCAAAATTTGACGAACCTGCGGCTGTAGCAAAAGAGGAGTTACCCAAAGCTCCCTGGGAAAGCTCACAGTCGCAACCTTCAGTCTCTCTGCCACCGCCACCTGCCAAGTATGGCCAGAGACAGCAATACTTTGAACAATACCAATACGGAACCAGCAATAATGCGAGTGCAGGGTACGATGGAATGGTCAATCAGACCCGAGATTTGTCTCTCAAAGAAACTAAGGGAAATACGAGCCAGGCTAAGCCAGAGGATTCACTTTTCAAGGATTTGGTGGATTTTGCAAGGGCAAAATCGTCATCTCCTTCAAAACCAGCGCAGAGCCGCCGAACCCGTTAATTCCGACTGGTTTTCAAGATGTTAACTGGGTTTGTGTCGGATTCGGTCTGGTTAATTTGGGGTCTTGCTCTGTGTTGCCGTTCTTATTATAAAGAATATATCTTTAATAAAGAGAGAGATCTCAATTAAATGCGTCTTTTTTTTCTTTTCTTTTTTCTTCTATTTTCTCGTCGTTCTGTTTATCCTTGTTAGTCGCCTCTTTATTGTAGTGGAGTGCATTGTATATTGTAGATTCTTACATTGAAAGAATGTAGCCTGTGTTCAGTCAGTCATATACATACTGGGATTGTAAGTGGTGGTGGTTTTTCTCTCATTTACATTTACAACATTCCTTTGCAGATATTTATATCACATTTCAATTGTTGGTTCAGAAAGGCAAGTTATAGTTTCATACCACTTTTACTTACATGCACATTTGTATTTCCTCTTTATATCCTCCTATGCTCATCATTATGATTCTTCTTCTTCTTTTTTTTTTTTTTTTTTTTTGAAGAAAGTGGAATACCCAGTTTCATTGAAACCTTTTATTTTGTGTCCATGAAGGATTGAACTTATGATCTCTTGGAAGTCATCCTAATTAGTTACCACTTGAGCTTACTGATACTGGACCTGTGTTTTTATTTTCTGAAAGTGGCATTTTATGCTGATACTGGACTTGTGTTTTTCAAGTATTTTGTTGAGAGCTGATGCCAACCTTAGAGTCTTAGAGAAGTGCACATTACAGATAGCATTTTATGATTTTATGGGCAGTGTAATAGTGTAGCAAGTTTTCAAATAGTGTTCTCTCAATATAAGAAAAAAAGAATATCTCTATGTATATATTGCCAACATACAACCAGAGCAAACATCCAAAACTGTTTTCTGGCCAGATTTGGTTTCTTCTTTCACATGCCTACTGTAGTGGCCCATTCTTGTGGACCTGAATCTGCTGCTTCTCTGAGAAGAAAAGCAGGGCCTGCTTTTGCTTTTCCGATCGGATAGTTGAAATTAGTTATCGTACCGATCTCAAAGTACTTCGGTGTTTCCCAACCGTCGGATCAAGAAAAGCAGGTGATACCGATCCCATTCTTGTTTCTGAATTGCTGATGGATGATGCTTCAATTATCCTCTTAACAAATTCTCCTGTTATTATTATAAGTGGCCATGAACTTTTCTCTTAATTATTTTATTAGAAGTTTGATTATATTTAACTAAGAGAACATGCTTCTCCATGCCCCCACCACACCTTGAATTTTAAAGATTTGATAGTATGCTGAAAATGGTCAGATTGGAGTCGTGATGGAATTACTATTTTAAATCCAAACATGCTTGCATGTCGATATGTTTATCTCCCGATTTTTGAACTGCTGAGCAAAGGGGAAGTTTAACCAATTATTGACTTTGTAAACTACCATTGTTTTGCGTCAGCAATTAGGCACCAAGTACCTCTTTTGGTTCCAATAAACTAAGTAACGATATCTCTTTCATTGTTTTTAGAAAGACACAAAAAATTTAAGGGTTAGATTTTCAAGTACCTCAACTATGCCACATCATCACTATTATTAGCCATTGATTTTGTTTGAAATTATTCATCTACTTTGATCCAATGGTTTGTATTTTTTTTCTCTCCTCATTAAATAAGATGAATGTGACATGCCCAACATAAATTTTAATCCTTGATATAGTTCAACATCTATATATGTTCTTATTTATAAATAATTGTATTATTATTATTATTATTATTATTATTATTATTATTATTATTATTATTTACTTATATAAAAAATTAACATTTTTTTAAAGTTTTGTTTAATATAAATATTTAAAAAATTATAAAATTCTTAGTTATTTATTTGATACCACTTTTCGGGTTGAGGCCCGAGTTACAACTCTAGTAATAAAAATAAAGGAATGAAATTAAATTAAATGGGAAAATGTTATATGTTCCAGGAAAAATAATTCGTACCCAATAAAGAGGGTAAACTTCCAAACTTTTTAGCTATGCGCCTATGCTACATCATCATTAATCTCAACCATTGATTTTGTTTCTCTCTCTTCTTTATCTTAATCAAATGGCTCAAATTAATTTTTCTTTTTCTACTAAAGATATAATATAATTTGTCTAAAGAACAATTTAATACTCAAAATATTTGAGACTCTTTGTATTCTTTTATATGAATTATTATGTAGGTAAAAATATATTGTACAGAAAATATGTTAAGTTCAATATTTATATAAAAAGACATATTTATAAAAAAATGCAAAATTTATATCTATTTTCAATATGTATAAATTTATGTAATATTATTTTCACAGCTCTAGTTATGCTAATGTGTAATGTCCATTCTGATTATTACATCCACTGCTGGTATCCACTAATGAAAGATCCGTTTTCCATCACTTGACATCATCAATTTTGACGCAGTCAAATAAGTTGTCATTTATCAGCATGACATAATATAAATTTAATTTTGAATTGACCATCTGTTTGAGTACATTTCGGCGTCAATCATGTTTGTTTCAACTATCAACCTCAAATTAATCTGGCATAAATTATGAAGGACCTCAAAGTTTTGTAATATATATTTTCAAGTCAATCTATATACAAAAGCACTAATTTAATCTACGATCTGAATCCGATTGTAGGGTTCTGAGATCCGGATTCGACGGTTTATACAACTCCAAAAACCCTCCCAAAACACTGCAATCGTTGGATTCATCGGATTGCGTCACAGGACCCTACAATCCTGTTTTGGATCTCAGCGGATACAGAGTCGTATACAATACAATGAAGAATTGCATCAAATCTCATCATTTGTCAATTGTATAATTGTAGATTATTTCGATAATGCTAGCTTTTAATTTAATTTTTTCCTTTGAAAATTGTTAAAATTCTCAGAATGTAGAATTATTAATTCACAACTTTTCATATACTCAAAGTGAAAATTTTTAAATATTTTGGAAGAAAGTTTGATCCGGATTAATAAAACTGACAGCTTGACCATTCAATAGATTAAAAAAAATATCCATAAGAAAACACGTTTCACTGTCCAATCGCAGCGTGGGGATTGTCCAGATCAGCACATATGTTCATCACGGATCGTTGAATTTGCAGTTTAAATAATAATTGCAGATCAAAATATTTGTTTTTTTATAGTGGTTGAGTAGGTCAAAAACTTGCGTTAACTTTTGTTATTTTGTTAATAGTTTATTAAATTAAAAAAAGAGATTATAAGATTTAATAGGAGGCAAAAAAATAAAAAAAATAAAATAAAATATATGATCATATTTTATACATTCATTAGCAACAATTTACACGTATTTTATATGCTTCTTTCATAATTTGATGAAAATGAAAAACAAAGAAAAAACGATGTAATAAATAAATGGAGTTAGGCTATTATATAATATTAGCATTTCGGACCGTGCCCGTAATGCTAACGCCTCAAAATTTATGTTATCGTATCCAAAATCACGAATTATGGTGCTGAATAAATTCTTTATATGAAAATGTTAAAGAATGAATTTATTATTATTATTAGAGTTTTCTAAATATTTATTTTGAATTTTAGAAAAGAAGTCATAAATATTAATAAAATATTGATGTTTGTACATGCTAATTTAAAAAAATGCAAAACAAATATTCAGAAAACTCTAAAAAAAAAAAATTGTATTCCCCAATAATTTCATATAAATAACGTTAGTAGAACAGTTTTAACTCAAAATAAATGAATGAAAAGCTAAAAAATATCAAGCGGGATTAATTAGGCGAATATCCTGAAAAAAAATCCGTAAACTGGTGGTGGAAGCTTTGAAAGGCAAAAGCTACGTGCAGCCTTCATACAAACAACGTTTACTACCAGCAAACCGAGTGTCCAAGCCGAATTCATATCCCCTGCTGTACTGCATTGTCAGTTCACAACGTCAGCCATTGGATTGTTCGGAGATTCGTGTCAGCGCGGATCTCGAGACGATCCAACGGCTGACGTTGTGAACTGCATAATCCACTGTGAAATTTCAAATTCTGATAATAATAATTAATTAATTAATTTAAACGCTTAATTAGTCTCTGATGATGATCCACTGGAGACGTTACTGATGTGCGCCTTCTGTGGCCGGTACTTTCGGACCATCCGTGGTGCAGATCGTAATTGTTAGAGAGCAGTGTATTGTTGTATGGTGAAGTATGTATTGTTGGCCACAGAGTATCCGACAGTCATGCGTTTGATCCACTCTTTTGATTTATGACTTTTTGATGAAGACCTCGTAAATGAGATATTTTGTCGCACTCGCACTCGCACATGTGAGCTTTTTGCTTGGAGACCCTGATGTTCTTGTACATTCTTACATGTGATGCTTTTATACAATTGTACTACATTAATGTAGTACACATTAATGTATTTTTTTTTTTTTGATAAAAAGATTGTACGAATCTATACTCCATAAAGAGGGGTAGATTTTCAAGCATCTCAACTATGCCACATCATCATTCTTATTAATCATTGATTTTATTTGAAACTCTTCATCTACTTTGATCCAATGGCTAATATTTCTTTCTCTCCTTATTAAATAAGATGAATGTGATATGTCCAAAACAAATTTTAACCCTTAAAATAATCCAACATTTATATATATTATTATTTATAAATTATTACATTATTAATATTATTATTTAATTATATTAAAAATTTAAAAATTTTGTTCAAGTTTTTTTAATATAAATATTTAAAATTTTATAAAATTCTTAGTTATTTATTTGATACCACTTTTCGGGGCGAAGCCTGAGTTACAGCTCTAGTTAATATTAGTTGCTGCAATTTTTATGACAGCCATATAATTTCCTTTAAAAAAAATTTCTATAATGCATGTAATGTATTTTTTATTTAGATATACGTTATAGCTTGGTTGACTGGTAATTTAGTAATTACTTAATTAGAACAAAATACATCTATTAATTAATTAATAAATTAATAAAATATTTGGTTTCAGTTATTAGAAACATATGTTATGCTACCTTATTTGTAAAGTTGTAATAAGAAAAAAATGAAACAACTTATAATAAATCAAACAATAGATAATAAAATCGAGTTAGACTATTATACTAACGTTAGCATTTCGGACGCCTTAAAATTTATGTTATCGTGTCCGAAATCACGATTTATAGTGCTCAATATATTCTTTATATAAAAATTTTTCATTTTTAGAGTTTTCGAAGTATTTGTTTTGCGTTTTTAAAAATAGCATGTACAAACATCAATATTTATGAGCTATTTCTAAAATTCAAAATAAATACATTATGTTTGTTAATAAATATCTAACATTTAACATTTTCCTTCTTACAAGAGCATATCCGCATATTTCCCTCCCTTGATTTACTAATAAAAGGCTCCATCAGATTCCTTCCTTCCTTCCTTCCTTCACTCTTCCCTCTTCACAAAACCCTCGCCGAGTTCGCACCTCGGTTCCGTACTTCCGTTCCGCCATGGCGATCTCTAGGGTTCCGATCTACGCGCTCTGCCTCCTCCTGCTCGCGTCCTTCGCCGCGGCCGAGGACGCCGCGGCCGGGGATGCGGCACCGGAGGAGTCGGCCGTGCTGACCCTCGACTCGTCCAACTTCGCCGATGCCCTCGCCAAGCACCCGTTCGTCGTCGTTGAGTTCTACGCGCCTTGGTAATTGAACCGATCTGATCTCGCAGATCTGATGGAATTTAGCTGTAAATTGGTTGATCTAGTGTAACAAGGTGGTACTTGTTAGTGTGGTTGTCGAGCTGGTTCCTCTTTGTTTTGGTACAATATCTACCTTAGGAATTGTGCATTGATAAGAAATTAAGAACTTCAGGTTTAGTTCAGCTAGCGTTTCTACGTATCATCCTGAATATCTTGCAAATTATGTTAAAAAAAGAAATTGTGAGCAGATCTGAGTAGAGGAATTACGTGACATGCATTTGTGTATGTTGTTTGATTTCAATTCACATGAACTAGGATTCGTCTTGCAGAACATACACCGAGTAAAACCTTCTCTTGAATTACAGAGTCGTGTCGTTATCAAAATAATTTTAATAATTTTATAAGCTGTTATCTGAAAGTTGTTAAATACTTTGTTGTTTATGCAGAAGATGGATCTGCATTTCAGATCACCACTTGTTTGTATTTTTCGAAATCTAACCGCTTTCAATTAAAATTTTCATGATTGCAGGTGTGGTCACTGCCAGAGACTTGCTCCCGAGGTATTGATTCTAACTTATTGTACATAATTAGCAGCTTGCTGTGACTCTGTGTGAAACCTTAAATTATCCTTGAGACCTTTCAGTTAATTTCCTGTGTACCATAAATGAAACATATTCCACAGACCCCTATAAAGGATGGCAACTGCCTCTTTAGGACTACCTTCCACTTAGATCTATATGAAATTGCACTGGGTGTCGCTGATATATCATCTTTTCTTAGTTTTTAGAACAAGGATTAATGTATTAGATGTTCCAGTAAATGTTATATGAAAAAAAAATGTGGGTAATTTCACTCTATTTTATTTAGAAACACTATTATTAATTTGTAGGAGATCTTTTAATTGTATTTAGGTTTTTGCTCAAAACTGTCTTTAACAATAAGAACGAAGTTATAAAAAAAAAAGGATTTATTATGTGTTTCTCTCATTGTCTTTTCAATTTTTCTGCAATTCAGTATGAGAAGGCTGCATCTATTCTGGCAAGTCACGACCCTCCAGTTGTTCTTGCAAAGGTTGATGCCAATGAAGAGAAGAATCGCGAACTTGCTAGCAAATATGGTGTGTCAGGGTTCCCGACACTGAAAATAATAAAAAATCACGGGGATACCGTGCTAGAGTACAAGGGACCCAGAGAAGCTGAGGGCATAGTCGACTACCTCAAGAAGCAAGTGGGTCCCCCATCTGTTGAAATTAAGACTGCAGAGGAGGCAGCTAAACTCACAGAAGGAAAGAAAGTGTACATTGTGAGTTGTTTAACTTATTTGATTGCTTAAATTGAAATACATCTCATATGGCGTGCATTGTACCTGAACAAACATATGTTTGACATTTGTTTTAGCTCCTTAACCAAACCGGGTGAGTTTGCATGTAAAGTGAGTAAGGGACCTAGATAAGTGGGGCTGTGATAAACCACTAGAGAAACATACATATATCAAGGCTTTTGAGATGAGCATGGAACATAATTAAAATAAAAATAATGGTTTCTTTTGACTGAAATGTTATGATTTGAATATAGGTTGGTATCTTTAGCGAGTACAGTGGTAGCGAGTATGACACCTTCACATCAGTTGCCGACAAGTTGCGCTCCGATTACGATTTTGTTCACACCCTTGATGCGAAGATTCTGCCACGTGGTGAAACCTCAGTTAAGGGACCTTTGGTCAGGATTCTTAAGCCATTTGATGAGCTTTTTGTTGATAGCAAGGTATATTTTCATCATTATATCAGATTACAGAAGTGTGTATTAGTTCAGTAACTTTGGTGTTATTCTTTTAATTTTAAGTTTATCTATGTGATGTGAAACAACAAGAATAACCATAATCAGCTTGAGTATTGTTCATGAGATCTGGTTAGGAGATTAAAAAAGAAGCATGGACAAAAAGTAACTTTATGATGTTCATTATCTAGCTGGTTAAGAGTGTAAAACAAATCAGCAGCATGGACAAAAAAGTGAATTCATGATGTTAATTATCTAGCTGCCTGATACAAAGGTTTATGATAGCAATGCATTTTTTTTTATAAATGTATACTGATCTCTACTTGAGTGATGACTTACATGGAAAATCTTTGCTAAACCATGCTGCACAGGATTTCACTGCCGAGGCTTTGGAGACATTTATTGAAACTGAGAGCATGCCATCTGTCGCAACTTTTGATAATGACCCCTCCAACCACCCTTATCTTATTAAGTTTTTCAACAAGGAGAATTCCAAAGTAAGATTTTTTTTTTTTTTTTTTTTTTTTAAAAAAAATTTGTACTGGCTATTGATGATATTTGAATTTGTGGTGGATGCCATAAGCTCACTTCTAGAAAAAACTCGATTTCCCATTTTAGGCGATGCTTTTTGTGAACTTCTCTTCTGACAACTTTGAAGCTTTCAAGACCAACATAAATGAGGCTGCCAAGCAGTTTAAGGGAAAAGATCTAAGCTTTTTGATTGGTGATATTGAGGCCAGTCAAGGTGCTTTCCAGGTTTGCCACTTGTCAGTTCCTTTTGTTTTTTTTTATTATGTATTGTGTCTTTTGCATAAATTTATACGTGCTACCCAAATCTGCCATGAAATTTCACTTTGCAATTAGCACACTTTATTTTAAAGGTGAAGGGACATCGAATTAGTTCTGTAAGAATATAGTTGTTTCCAGTTCGAGTTGGCTTCCGGAAAAAGGCTCAGGGTTCATATTGGAAGTAGGACCACTTCTTACATTTCATTAAAAATTGTTTACAAAATCTAGTGGAGGAATTCATCAAATGACATTTGAGAGTGTAATCATGAAGTTCTCTGTATTTTCAAATGATCCCTCTTCCCCCCTAGTTTTTCTACATAAACCTGTTAGCATTTATGGGATTTTTTGTTTATTTTCAGTACTTTGGCCTGAAGGAAGATCAAGTGCCTCTCATAGTTTTGCAACAGCATGATGGTGATAAGTACCTTAACCCCAACTTGCAGCCTGATCAAATCATTCCCTGGTTGAAGGATTACAAGGTGTTTCCTCTCTCTACTATTTTTAATAGCCAACTATTGAAATGCTTGGTTTATAGAAATTTGCATTCATTTATTTGTTTGTAGTGTTTCTTCACTTGGTAATTTGTAGCTGTATTGACTTTTTCCTTCTCATGAAATATGTAGGAGGGAAAATTAAAGACATACAAAAAGTCGGAGGCTATTCCAGAGGTGAATGACGAGCCAGTGAAGGTTGTGGTCGCTGATAACATCCATGATTTTGTCATCAAGTCTGGGAAAAATGGTATGTAATCTACTTTGCGTTATGATGACCTGTAGTAGTGAAAACGATGTTCAATTTATTTTTATTTCTTTTATGGATTGTGATTGAAATTGATAGATGATATTTGTTAATTCTGTAGTTCTGCTCGAGTTCTATGCGCCATGGTGTGGCCATTGCAAGAAGTTGGCTCCGATCTTGGAAGAAGCAGCTGTTACTTTGAAAGATGAAGAGGATGTTGTTATTGCAAAGATGGTAGTTGCCTTATTAAACAAATGCATTTTTATTGATCAAACTAGAGTTCCCCCATTCAGTGAGTCTCTCTCTATAAATTCAGCAGAAGTTGATTTTTGTGTTACATCCTTTCTGTGTGTAGGACGCCACAGCAAATGATGTACCAAAGGAGTTTGAAGTTACAGGGTACCCAACCATGTACTTCTCTTCTGCCAGTGGTAAATTGCTACAGTATGAAGGTGACAGAACTGCTGAAGCTATAATCGACTTCATAAAGAAAAACAAGGATACACTTGGTACTGCAGACTCAACATCTGCTGAACCGGCCAAGGATGAGCTATAAGGTATATCTTAAGAGTTCAGTATCAGTGGTACATTACCAAATAGTAGAAAATAAGTAAAATTTTAAATGAACTTTTACTACCAAAATTAAAATAAAATATAATTTGTATCTGTGTTAATAGCCTGCTTTAACTATATAACTCTAATATTTTTGTTATTATCTTTATTGTGACAGTTCGTGGAAGGTACTTCAGCAAGAGGGGCTTATCATACTGTATTTCTTGGTGGGAATTTAGACAGAAACTTTCTTTTGTTGAGCTCAATTAAGAACTAATTAGCAGAAATGTTAATGGATTTTTTTTTTTTTTTTTTTTTTTGAGTTTGTAGTATGGTTAATAATAATTTATTAGTTTAATTAGTATGACCAGAGAATTTTTTGAGCGACAGTTCAATAAATGGCGTTTATCAGTTCATTGCTCTATTATTCACTTGCTGTCTGTGCGCTGTTTTTCATTATACAACTTATGTGCAACAAGATAATAAGATAGATAGAAAGAAGGAATGTTTAGGACCATTTGAGATTTAGTTGCAATCAGTTGATCACATTTGTCGGGACCGATCTGTTGGGGGATCAGATGTCAAGATATTCTGATATGAAACAGATTATTATAGTCAGATTCAAGCATAAATTTGTAGAATTTGCAAGTGAGTATTGAATTGATAACTGGAAATGTTCTGAGATCAACAGAGTACAGATTAAAATTGTCCGTTGGGCCGAAATAACAACGTATAGTGAATCTATGTGGGGAGATCACATATTTGCTGTGGCAAGTGATTTATTCATACAATCGTAGTGTACCATGCATGATATTTTATATTCGGAATACAGCTAACGAGTAACAACTTCTTTTGCAAATGTTTAGATTGTAAATTTGTAATCTGGATCTTCATCTTTTTCCAAAGGAAAAGAACATATGAATTAAAGAGAATCGATTCGCGATCGCTTTGGTCGGGTTGCTTCAAGGTTGTTCACTAATATCATGTGCTTATTACATCTTTCACAACTGTACATTCTGTTTCTGTTAAACATGAATCATGTACAGGATAAACAGATAAAACTTGTGGCAATATAACACATTTTTCAATTCGTGAACGAGTCTCGGCTTCTGATCCCGACGACGGTTTGTCCCGGCAATTGACATACCAATTTTGTGTGTACCCAAAGAAAGACACCTTACTGTAGCTGTGTATACATTGTTGAGTCTCTGCTACGATCCAAATGATATTAGAGGACCCTACAATCACGATCCGATGGATGTGGTTGTTACTTGTTAGGGTTTTTTTTTTTAGAAAAATCACAACCATTAAAGGTGAGATTGTTAGGCATCATATAGAACTAGTGTTGTGCTACCAATTTTTTTTTTTTTTTGATACAAGTGTTACCAAGGGGATTATGAACATTTAATACAAAAGAATTTAAAGGAGAGTTGAAATGGTGGGACAAAGGAAGGGTTGTTTTTCTGGTAAATCCATTTGAACCAAATCCAAATGCTTTGTCGATTGCCAACCAAGTAGTCCTTTTCAGCTTACATATATATATACATATATAGGTTCCTTCATCCCATGGTTTTCTTGTTCGTACAATACAAATGGAGTGCTAACAAACAACTCTTCAACAGTACATATTTCCATTACATTATCCCCGACAAAAGGAAAAAATAAAGTACTATGTTGAGAGCAACGTATACCATAAAATATATATTCTCGTATGAAATCAGGGTATTATCATATTATATATGTCCAATACGTGCATGATATGATATAGTTGGAAAATTTTACTCCCAATAAAAAGAGATTATTTTGATATGAAAGTTCTATCTTCCCCAAACAAGAAACCTCAGCCGTTGATTGTTTACTTAGATTGATCACTACCGTTGATGTATATTAATGTTCCGACCCATTAAAATTTAAGGCCCATATCAGTTTCCTCACAAGAGATATAATAATTTCAGCTCAAAACAAGGCGTTGGCTCTTTACCAGTGGATATATGAAATATCCTTCTAGTTTGCAAAATTTATTATCAAATTTATACACCCAAAAAGAAATAAAAAATAAAAAAAACTGTCCAGTAAGATAATTTCTTACAACTACCATTCTTATATTCCTTCTAAAAGCCTTCACGAAACATGCTTAAAAGTCAGTCAATATTTTAACACAAGAAGATCCATTAATTGGACCAAAGTTTGGTCAGATCAAACCGCAACATATTCCTTTCTTTCTTTTTCATTTTTCTGGTAGCAGTCACTGCCCAAATTCTCAAGAAACTGAAACATAAAATTCATTATTCATGAATAGACCAAAAACCAATAAGAAGAACTGGCAACAACCTTTGCCCCTTGCCTTGCGTGCCTTCTCTGCTTCTCCTTCCCAATTCAAGCCCTTTGGCCTCACGCTTCCCTTCATGATGTTACCTTCTCACAACATATAATCTTTAACAATTTTTATCTTATTTCAGCATGTACCCCTAAAAATGTTGATTTTTGCATCTGACCCACAACATTATATACCTCCAATTTCGGTATAAAATACTCTTTTAACTTGTTTTGTGGAAAACCCAATACGCTCTTGATTTAATAATTTCCATTTACAATATATATAGATATTAATCATGTAGAGCAAAACCATATATTAAAAAGTGTCAAAAAGGGCAAATGTTTTATTAAAATGTCTTGCAAGGGTGTATGTAAAAAAAAAATGTTCTCCTTTTTTTTTGGCCATTTTTTAAATCTTAGTGCCTTGATATGTCTTCCTACTTGATCCATGCAAACTACAAGTAGAAGCCAACCATTTTCTTCCACCATGTTCTTCCCAAAACCATACATCCATACTTTGATTTGATTGCCCTACTATAGCCAGGCTAACATCTCAACACACAGAACAGTTTGCTTCAAATTTGATGTGATTGAAGTAGCATGAGAGGATCTCTGCTCTTATGCGTGAAGCCACAAAGCCGGTACACCGCCGACCTAAAGGAAGACGCGTCTCTGTTCTTCTCTTCTATCATCGATGGATTGACAAGGCTCGATGAGTCGTTGGCTGAGGAGTCGGTGTCGCTGAAGTGGTCCACTGAGGCTATGGACCTATTGAAGAAGATGCAAACCGATCTCCTCGCCATATTCAAGAAATTCGATGTACCGATATCTTTAGGTTCAGATGAGGATTGGTTCGAGCAGTACATGCAAGAAACTGCCATCTTGTTAGATTTTTGCAACACGCTCAAGGCTGCAATCTCACGTTTCAACCGGTATTGCATGATTGTCGATTTCACGATACAAATGTTTGTAGAGGGCAATCCTTTGAAAATCGTGGATTTTGAGAAGACAGAGTTGAATAAATTGGAAAGATGCCATGAATGGTTTTCGGATACGAAGCTTATGAATGAAACAATAGGCGTACGGTACAAAAACTATTCCGGCAACCGAAAATGTGACAACGACATGGTGCTCATAATGCTAGTCACGAAGACGACCATGTTGGTTTTGTCTTGGATCCTTGTCTCTTCAATGATTTCACCTGTTTCGGTCGACACAAATGGTGCCGCACCCAGCAGCAGGACCGAAATCAAACCTTGCTTCGATTTGCTTTCCGTGATTGCAAGGAAAGTCGGTGAAAGGTCTGAAAAGGCCGAGATCGGTATATTGGAGCACGAGATGGTAACCGAAGCATTGCGAGATTTGAAAGGGCAACTAGAAGAAGGGGTCCCTAAGGATAGGGAGAAGGTTTTGAAAGATCTTGAGAAGTTGAGAGAGAGATCAAATGGACTCAAGGAAGGGGTAGAGAGGTTTAGTTTAGTGCTTCATGAGGTGTTTGATGAAGTGATCAAGGGAAGAAATGAGATGCTTGGAATTTTTAGAGACAAGGCCTTGACACTGGATGAATGCCACCCCTTGTAAATTTTATCTATATCTCTGTAAATATTCTAACATGTGATATAGATTGTATTTTTTAAAAAAGTTAACTTGATTGCACTGTGGATTGTGATTAATTTAGGGTAACAAAAAAGAAGAGACCCAGTGTACATTTTCATAAATGTTTCTCCTTTTTTGTATTTGTATATTAGAATGTAAGTACTCAAATTGCTCAAAACTTGTCAGCTTTTTTACATCTGATAACTGCTAACATAAATTGAATAAGCATGGAAAATAGTTTACCGTCTTTTGAGTATTTTGATTAATATAGCATGATGGTTCATGGTATCGAAAATCAAATTGCGACTACAATAGAAATGAAGATGAAAAGATCTTATGAGATGTTAAAAGCTAGTAGTCAATTTTACAGATTATGTATTGCATTTACAAAACACATTACGTCATTACATCATACTGCGACAAAATTTTACAAGCTATCTCATGAATGAATATATAGAGAAGAACAACAGTGTATTCCCTCTTCTAAAAATTAATCATCAAAAAAACAAAAAAACAAAAAAAATGTGAGGCTCAACGGGAGGGGAAATTAACTGCTAGCAAAATATACAAACCTGCTCTTGTTCTTCTCAAATGCTATCTTATGGATTCTGAAGGGTTACTGTGTCTTTCTTCGGCTCTATGGTGAAATAGTTTTGCTATTGAGCGTCTCTCACAGTCCTGAATGTATTTATTTCAAGTATCACAATCTTTATTCTATTTTACCAGCGTGTGAGAGAGAGAGAGCTCAGAGTAATAGCTTTCAAATAAAAAATAATAATAAAGAGATCATAGCGCATACCTTGAACATGTTAAGGTAAAAAGGTCTCAAAGGGTTTGTTCTTCTAAGCTTCAAATAAGTATAAGCGAAACTGAGTTGATCTCGAGGGGTAAACCGTTCAACTTCGTTAAACCAGAGACAGGAAAACAAGTTTGACATAGGTGTATGCTCTCTCACTATAAAAGAACCTTCTGGGACATCTGCATTAAAAAAATAGAACTTTTGCATTAAGGAATCTGGCATAAGGAACATAGTTGGGGACATTAATTGGCAAAGCAATTAAGAATCTCAAATACACTTCTGATACAAGAGGTAGAGTACTGATTAGTATAGCTCTGTTTGCAAATATCTCTACTTCAGCTTGTTTTAAACTTTAATCATATTTTTATTTGCAAAAAACACCCAACTGCAAACCAAGATGAAGTTAAAGAGCAAAAGGCTGACAAAATCAGCCTTGATTATCATATTAACCAGATGCTCTATGTTCAACTGAGGTCCGTTATTGAAATTGGCAGCTCACTGAACAGGACACGCTCCTGTGTGGATTGGTCCCAGACAAATCTGGACTGTTAATTTTGGATTAAATAGTATAATCTGAACCTGGCCACTTTAACTTAGATAAATCCAGCTATATGATCAGGAGGAAATCTTAATCATTAAATTTGCAACTAGTATCTAATTCTTCCTGGTGCTATTTGTCTAAATTAACAAAATATCAAGAACGAGGAAAATTGCATATAAATTTCACAAGAACGGATAATAATAGAAATTTAAATAACATAAGTTTGAGAACATTTACAGCTAGGGAGTGGCTTGTTGGGGTCTGAGGGGTCAAAACGTTTCAGACCATCCCTCTGATAGAACTCAAACTGCTGATCTATTATAGTGTGGTTGAACTTGTTCAATTTCTTATTTTGTGCCACCTCATCCCACACACAGTGCCGGTCATAGTGGTTTGATATGGCATACTCATGCTCATGCCGCCACAAGAAATACTCCAATATCAGTATAGGGTCACTCTGCAGCCTCAATTTGCTGTCAAGCCAAATTGAGTACCTAATACACATATATATTGACATCAGGTTTTGGCTTAGCGTGAAACCATCTTTTTTAAGCACTTTTAACACTTAATAACAAAGTATCTGCATATAAATCCCTCTAAACATAGAGTTATCAATCAATACAAAATTTTCCAGTTCAATAAATTTAAAGATGACTGCTACTTCAAACACAAAAGCTCTAATTAATTCGATGTACAGCCCTATCCTGTTAGAAGTTCCCTCAGTATTATTTAATGATTCGTCTATTCATATTCTTATTCAACGGTACCAAGGTATCGTCCTTGCAGAACAACTAGTGGGCAGTATCTTGGTGAAACAACTACTAAAGCCTTGTCCCAGAAACCCATGACAACACAAGTGATTACTGGTGTCCGTGCTGTTTGAGTACTGGTACTCTCTGATATTACACGACATTGGGTTGTTTTGTGTTAGGTCCTATACTAATGCTCAATGGAACCTTCAAATTAAAAGCAATATAACAACAATTCAACACCACAATAAGACTATACAATTATGGCAAAATATTCTTCAAATTACCATCAAACATAACTGATAAGATAGTATAATTATGGCATTTGTATAAGAAAAGAGAGCCTGACCTGGCAGAAGGGAAAAGGCGGTGTGCCAAAAATTTCGGGACTTTGCCAACCCGTCTGTTGTCATTATATGGTAAATTCTTAACCACGATAACTTTCCACAAACCCATAAATCCATTGGAATCCATCACTTGTCCCTCTGACAAAAGGGTTTGCAGTGTCATTTCATCCAAAAACATTGCAAAGCACACACTTTTCTTGGACAATCTTGTTATCTAGATATTATGGACCCAAAAAAAAAAAAAGTTCAATATGCCTTCACTGAAATCAAGTAGGATATCAGGTATTTGTATGTTTACAGTCAAGTGGGTGTCTGAAGTATTACAGATCCATTTTTATTCATTCTCTTCTTTATGTTTATTCATCCTCTTCTCTTCATGTGCAGTTTCTTAATATGGATACCCTGATAATTCATATGATACCAATCAGACCTAGTCAGACTAGGTACAAGCAGAGACACACTCAACAAGACTCCAAATGGTTGACCAAAACCAGCAAATAAAATAATGAAAACAATAGATCACTTCTAGTTCACTAAAGGTATAGTTTGCATAAGAATTACTGGTTGAACTCGTACCGTTTTGCCAAATGGTGATCTGAGACGATCAGAATTTCCAAAAATACACGACGATACTGCAATATGGCAACTTGTCATGTACTTTAAATCCTCTTGTGATATATCAAACCCGGTACTGGACCCATCAGGTCCTTTGACAAATCCACAATTGATTGTCTGATCATGAGCAATAAACGATTTTTCTCTCTCCTGAAGGGTCTGGTGGCCTGCAAATCTGGGATCCCATATTGCCGAATCATTATGCTTTTCTTCAGTTACAGTGTAATCGAGAGAAAACATTGAGAACTTTCTGCTTGGTCCGGGCTCTACCAATTGGGCAGTTGAGTTCAAGAACTTCATCTCACAAGTTGAACCTGGCAAGATAAAAATGGTACTACTTCAGTTTCATGGGGATAATAAGAACCAAAAGACACAGCATTGCTCTAGACAAGGAAATGAAGTTAAATTTTACCAAATACAATGAATGCATAATGATATGGGAGTTCATAAATTAGTATACTGACTTAACTATATAAAGGGACAATTTTGGTCATCTTGACACTTAATCCGGAGCCTAAAATTGTTTTTCTCTGAGGATTTTGCTAGTAAAAAGTGAATAAGGAACTGACATTAAAATAGCTATTAAGTGACAAAATCGATGATAATGGAAACTTTAATTTCTGCCTAAAGTTTCTATTCTGGAAACACATTGATTATAGTCTATTGTCTTTAGCAAAGCAGATTGGTCTCCTAAGTTGAAAAGCTTCAGGAAATAATTCTGGATAAAATTGAAATGGGGTGCATATGGGTCGACTTTTGCGAAAGTTCATCAGTCATATGTGTTGCTTTGCAAAAAGGACCATCCGAACAGGCATTTCAGAGCATAGGAAAAACTGAACCATCGTAATGTGAGTGCTACTTAGTCTTAAGCAAAATTACGACAACAATTGCACGACAGAAATGTAGTTTGAATTCATTTTGGCCTCAACTTTGAGGCAATATATAATTCTATCCTCTCACCAGATTCTTGTCCTTCTAATATATATATAGTTTTTTTTTTTTTTCCTCTAATGCTTCACAAAATAAAATCCAAATCATATATTTGTGGTGAACAATAGTTGAAATTGGATTCTTTTTCTTTTTCGGACAAAATTGGAATCTTGTGTGTTTGTGTTTAGTGCATTTTAAGGATCCAATTGGCAAATTGTTCCAAATATTCAAAATCATTCATATTACGCTGACAAAAACTCACTTGAAAACTTATGCTTCTTTGGCTTTTTCTTCAACCCTGATTTCTTCTCATGACTTTTACCCTTCTTACCACTACCATTCCCACTATTGTTAATACTGTCATGCATATCCATATTGGCCTTCAAATTCTCTCTATTATCAAAATTCTCGGTCATAACCACTTCATCTTGTGCATCAATGCCATCGTCATATTCATCCCCCGGAACGACATCTCCATCATCATAATCGTCCTTGAACAAACTCAGTTCTTCCCTTCCCTCCTCATTGTATAGTTTTTCATTGTCTTGAGATTTTTCGATATTTTTACTCAAATCTGGCGGTCTCTGCGAGTCTTCTTCAGCATAATCTTGGTCTCTTCTCCTGTCATCCCGGTCCCAGTACCTGCCCAATACATCAAATAAAGGAAACATTACATCAAAAAAAAAAAAAAAGAAAGCAAAACACATTTGCATTAACTTTTTTTATATACATGCCAATCACTACAAACTACGTATGGCCTTGTAGATAGGACTGTTACGAATTCAAATCTGCTGTTATCCAACTTTAAATAACAGGACCCTGTTATGGTCCTGTTATCCAAGTTTGGGCCGCTAGATCAAAATCAACGGATGAGATTAATTATAAAAAAAGCCCCCTATAATCTTCATTGAATCGATCAGGCCCGTCCATTTTGATCCAACGGCCCATATTGGACAAATAGGGTCTCTGATTCGGACTCGAATAGATGGACAAGTCACTAGTATTGGTGCAATCTCAAATACCGAGTAAACTGCTAAAGTAGTACTGGTACCAATTGACTGGTACACTTCATTTAACAACACCAGTAAAACAACACTTCACATTTAACTACAGCAACCACTCGTCACGCAAGTTACCGGCATGACAGCAGAGCACGGGTTCTACATTATCCGACACCGACAGTCTCTCATAATTCATCAACAACAACAACATGAAAGGGTACCTCGAGTCCCGCCCAGCTCTCGTGCCGTGCCCGAACCTCAGCTCTCTCGAGAACTGGAACAGCGTCCGATTCGACTTGTCGGAATCCACATCAAACCCTGATCCCGGTCCCGAATCTGCAATGTTATACATGTTCAAGTATACAACCAATTCACCACATACAAGCACAAAATAAACTTTACTGTTGTAACGAAGAGCTGTGACTAGCACTTACGGCGGCGGAAGAGGAGGAAGGCGAGGAGGGAGGCGAGGCAGAGCGCGAGGGCGAGGACGGCGGGGCGGCGGCGGCGGGTGGTGTAGGGTTTGAGGGGGCGGCGGATCCGGGCGGTGGGCTTGTAGGGCCCGGCCCGGTAACCCGCGGCGGTGGTTAAAGGCGGCTGGTGAGTCCGCAGGAGATCCGGCTGCATTTGCCTGAACTGAGCCATTGGAGCATCTCCTCCCTCTCGGCCTCTCCTCTCTAATTTTAGCTTCAAGAGAAGAAGAGCGCTTAAAAAAAAAAAAAAAAAAGGGTTTGTATTGGAAGTTATTAAGAGTTAGTTATGCAATTGAGTTTCAGTGATCTTGGGTTAGAGTGGATGGGGATTTTTTTTTTTTTTTACTTACTTAATTACTTTGTATCTTGTTGGTAAAATGTAAAATGTAAAAAGTAAAAAGTAATTTGATGGCAGGAGAAGGTAGGAATTTTAGGAACCTTTTTTTTTTTTTTTGTTGAAATTGTTTTGTTTTTTTAACCTTTGGAAGATAATTTTTTTTTGTTTTTAATTGTATGGTAATGGTTATTATTTGAAAATTGAGTAATTAAAAAAAATTGGGTCCGTGCTTATAAGATGACCGGATGGGAAGATCTTTTGTGGCTGCAACCTACCAGTATTTTGTGTTACTTTTTAAGATTCAACTCCTGTATGTCACGAGAGGAGTTATCAGAGGAGATACCAGAAAGCGATATTCACAAGGAGGAGACAGTAGTGCGATTCAAGCTTAAAGGAGTAGAAGAGAAGAAGGGTGACTGACAGGAGGGACCCAAACAATTAGCTATATTGTAATTAAATCATTCTACTTAATTCTAATCCTATGGCTGGGGCAATATTGTAATTTAATTTTAAAATTAAATCATTCTACTTAATTCTAATCCTATGGCTGATATGTTGCCACCTAAACAGATTTAAAATTAAATTACAATATTGCCCCAGCCGCCTAGTTGATTTAATTACAATATAGCTAATTGTTTGGGTCCCTCCTGTCAGTCACCCTTCTTCTCTTCTACTCCTTTAAGCTTGAATCGCATTACTGTCTCCTTCTTGTGAATATCGCTTTCTGGTATCTCCTCCGATAACTCCTCTCGTGACACTGTAGAAGGCCAGAAAGGCAGAAACTATTCTCAGATCGGAAACACCTTGCGTCCACAGGGTCAACAACGGATCTACGGATCCGTTGACCCTGGGTTTACATGTGTTACATGTGAGGAGTTATTGGTTAAATTCTTATTTATAGTTGTTACATTGTCTTATCTTTTGTGTTACATGCTTGGGAGTTACATTTTCTTATCTTTTGTGTTATATACCGGGGAGTTACATTCTTTTTTACAGTTGTTACATCTTCCTACCTTTGGTGTTACATTTTCTATAGACAAAATTTTTTATGAATCTATGGACGCTGGGTCTCACTCTTCTCCGATGCAATATTACAAAGCTTCAACGATTTGATTTCCCAGCGTTGCATTATGCAGAGCAGCAGAGGATATGAAAAAAGCACACGGGGTGTAACTAGTGTTTTTTTATGCGTACGCATTATGCATAGGATAAAGGGATAAATCTAGAGGTGGCTGGAATCTGACCCGACCGAGAAACCCGGCTGACCTGATCCAACTCGAATCTGATCTGACCCAACATTTTTCAGAAGAGGAGGGATCCATTGACAATCCTTATCATGACAATCTTGACAATTGAATATTTCAAAAATTTGTAAAAAATCATATAAATTCTCAAAAATAGAAAAAATTTTATGGAAGTATTTCTTAACTTATAGATTGATTATGTTTCCGATTATATTCAATTTAAGTTATATTTGATAGTACTTCAAAGATCTGTTAAATTACAACCGTTAAAAAATACACAAAATTTTGATAAGGCATCAAACGATGTTCAAATTGATTGAAATTTGAAACACTATTAATCTATAAGTTAAGTAATGCATCTATAAGTGTTTTTTCATTTTTAAGATTTTTTATGAATTTCTATAAATTTTTAAAATGTTCTATTGTCAAGATTGTTAAAATAAGCATTGTCAAGGGATCCCTCCTCTTTTCAGAATGTTAAATTGACTCAACCCGATCTTGACCCGAAAATAAGCCAACCTGAGATCAAATAGCATCCAATCCAACTCAAATCAACATACGATCGAAAAAAGTTGATATTAAAATTGGTCCGACCCGCCCGCATGATTTGTCACCTCTAGCCTTAGTTAAATGAATCAGACCGCAACTATTAAAATCCGAAATCTTCCCGTCTCCGCCCGACCCGGTCCTCTTTATTGGGTCTGATGGGCCGGATCCATAATTAACATCAAAACCAACTATCATCATAGTATCATTCCATATGATCCCGGACCACATCTTGTAGGCCCCTTAGATCAGAGTCCGCCTCTCGTTTACTATCAGCGCTTCCAAATATTAAATCCCCACGGTGCACATCAGGGCTGTTACATGAGCCGAGCTCGTGGACTTGAGCGCTCATCCCCTGACGTACTGCATTGTGCAGTTCACAGCCTCAACCGTTGGATCGCCTCCAGATCCGCTCTAACACAAATCTCAATCCAATCCAACGGCTGGTGTTGTGAACTGCGTAATGCAGTACAGCAGGGGATATGATTTCCGTGGGGACTTGGCCATGGCCGAACCGACTCGAATACTCGATCGATCGATTTCATATCCTCTGTAGCGCTGCACTGTGTAGCGCAGGACGTGAACCGTTAGATCATCTCGCGATCTGTGCCGGATCGAATCTCGAGATGATCTAACGGTTCAAATCCTGTGCTACACAATGCAGCGCTACAGAGGATAAGCACCCTCGATCGATTGATCGATCGCGTACTTGGTTACTCTTCATTCAGAGCTTCTAGAAGGAGGAGGAGGAGAAGAAAGAAATCGCATTCGCAGTCTCCCACGCAATCTCGATTGAGAGAGGTGGGCAAATGGCGCAGCAGAGCAAGGAGCCGTGCAAGAAGGAGGCCTGCGATATCCAGGCCTGCCTCACCAAGAACAACTTCGATTCCAGAAGGTCTTGTATTGTATTGTATCATCCCTCTCTCTTCTGATCTTCCCCCTCTGTCTTGCTCTGCCTGATTATGTTATATCCTGGAAATTGAGCGGAAACTGATTCGTTTTTATGAAGGTTAAATCGGTTGATTGGTAGAATGTAAGGACTTGGATTGTACTTGTACAAGAAACCTGAAAGTACTGTCACATTGATATGAAATATTAGTGAATGAAATGTTGTCTAGGTTATGAGACCATGATTACTGTGTTATTCCCAAAATTAGATTGTATTTTGTATAAAATCCCTGCGATAAGCAGAATTCTAGTAGATAATTTTAGCCATGGTGTTATCTGCATTATATAACTTCGACCTCGGTTGGTACCTCAGTCAAAAGATATATTATGTTCTTCCTAAAGCTTTTTTGGATTAGTAAATGAAGTTTAAAAGGTATTTGATCTTTGTTGATACTATGAAAGTGGTTTCTTAGATGTGCACAAACGTAAAGCTGTTTGTCTACTATATATGCCATTGGAACTTCATAATTGCACGTGTACTACCTCCTTGAAAATTTTAATTTGTAAAGGGCTTTGTAAGTATTTTGAACCTAAAACCACTTAAATTAGTATATAAAATATGCTTATTGAGTGGATTACTAATACAAGTAAAGGCCCTTTACCAGTAGGGACTGGTATTGTACAGCAGTCCAGAATGATAGGTACTAAATTGCCTGTACAGTAGTGAGAACTAGGTACGCATGAGATGATATAGGAAATGAATTTTGCATGCGTAGAATTTGTACATGCCATTGTGATTACTGAACTGGTAAAAGACCTATGTGCAATCTGACATTCGTTGATTTCCCAGATGAAAGCTTTTTGGAATTAGGTTGGCTAGATTCTGACGTGCAATTTTGAAGTTAATGACATGTATCGATTGAAGTTTTATCTCAGAAATATTGTTAAGTTACAGATTGAATTATATTAAACCATGCTGCTTGCTTCTGTTAGGTGTCTGAAGGTCATTGAGTTGTTGCAATCCTGCTGTGAAAGATGCAGCTACAAATCAACCCATTGTGCCTCAGTTTCTGCACTCCTGAAGAATAGTTCAAAGTGACGAAGAAAATGTATATTTGAGTTCTTTTATCATGTGAGCTTCATGGAACAAAAAAATTGCTGACAAGGTAAGTCCAATAGCTATTGGGTTATATTTTTGTTCTTTGCCATAAGATTGGATTTGCTTTGAACTGTGAAGCATATCTTACCGTCAGATGTTTGTTCATTGTTACAGAAATATATATTTACTCATCCATTATAAACTGGTATCAAGAACATGAATATACCTTTGTGCAATATCGGAGTGTGTTGTGTCAACTATGATATTTTGATTGAATCATATGTATGGTACTGTTAGTCAGAATAGCACTTGAAACCACGTCTTTAATATTATGGGAATATCCTTTTCATTGTATGTATATGCCTTCTGTTTATGTTTCCTATTTTTTTTTTTTAAATATCTTTTTTCTGTTCTTATTTAATCAGAGAATAATGCCCTATTGGAGGAAAAGATTTTGCTGATAACCCAGTGAACTGAAACTTCTTGAACATACTTAGATGACTAGAGTTTGTTTTGTGAGACTGTAGTATAATTATTTACCTTTTCCTTTTGTTACCTTAATTAAGAGACTTATAAGAGCGTTCCTTGAGAGCTACCGAGTTTTTACCTTCCAAACATATTGTTTTGCTTCCAATTTTCTATTGCAGTCATCAGGTGACTTGTGCATTGTGTATAAATAAATGAAAGAAAACAATGGAAATATGCACTAGGAATTATTTATATTTCAATTCAACATATTTATTATTATACATTCCCTTCTTCTATCCTTGTGAAGACTTCACATCCTTTTTATTGTATGCACTATGTACTAGCTGGGCTATATGTCAATTTTGTAAATCACTAGCAAGAAACCTGCCCGTTGTGCGGGCGTTTTAAATTCTGATCTCATATCGTGTAATACATATAGGAAAATTCTAGGTGGATACCATGTTTGATACCATAGTTGATACCATAAAACTGGATGCGGTTTTTTTTTCAGTCTAACGTCGGTTCAATGAAATTTAAAATCAATCAAATCAAATCACGAACTTCTCGTCTCCGATCTCCTTCTCCTCCGATCTTCTTCTCTCTGATCTCATCCTCTCATCATACGAACTCCTCTCCGATCTCCTCTCCGGTTTATTTCTCCTCCCGCCGTCATCCTCTTACTGCGCGAACTTGTCCCCTCCGATCTCCTTCCTTTAATTCTCCCACTCCCCTTCTCTGATCTTCTTCTCCTTTCGTTCTATTCTTCTCTCTTCGTTCTCTAACTTCTCCTCTCTGTGTCTTCTTCTCTCTGTTAATTCTCGGTTCGTTTGTAATTGGTCGGTGTTCAAGTTAGACCAATAAGAATTCAAGTTATACTTATGAGTATTCAAGTTATACCAATAGGTATTCAAGTTATACCAATGAGAATTCAAGTTATATCAGTATTCGAGTATTCAAGTTTTAGTAGTAAATATTCAAGTTATACCAATAGGTATTTAAATTATACTAATGAGAATTCAAGTTATGTCAGTATTCAAGTTATAGGAATTAATGAGTGTACAAGCTGAAAAATATGTTAGTATTCAAGTTTTAGCAGTAAATATTCAAGTTATACCGATGAGAATTCAAAATATGTCAGTATTCAAGTTATAGCAACGAGTGTTCAAGTTATATCAATGAGTATTCAAGTTATACCAATATTTGACTGGTCAACTATCTTGGTATCAACTATGGTATCGACTATGGTATCCCCATATCCGGACCCATACATATAATGTACTTTCGCTTTTTGGCTAATTATTTACTATTTAAATTCCATCTTTACACTGAATCAACTCATTGAATGTTAGAATATAAAACGTTAATTTACTCATTAATGTAAATTCCAATCAACATTGATGTTTTTCATACCAAGATTGATATCTTTCCATTTTTGTAAAAAAACAAAATGGAGAGGAAATTGTTTAATTGGATAACATCAACGCCTTTGAAATCAATGTATTTTGATATATACCGTTGATTAAGGGGTAGAATGGATATTAAAAAAATTTGAAGAAGAAAGAAAAAATGGGGAGTGTAATAGTTACGTGCTTTATAATATAGTATAGATTGGGAGCTGATTCTTCCATTATGAGAAAATTTTCTGTTTGTGTGCTTGTTTCCACCTGAAACTTTTGGGGACGCAATTAAAAAATAATAGAGCTTTAATATGAGGAATGAAATGCTGCAACTTCATTAGACTTGGGCAAGGCATAACTCAAAAGCAACATTACAATAACTATCCATCCTTTAACACAGTCTATGAAGTTGCCTAATTTGTGATTCTAAGATTTTGATAGGAACTTAAGGTAGTCCGTGTCACAACATCTTTTAACCTTCATGTTGGTCCTCGTGTCCCTTGAGAAAATTGGGTATCAAAAGAAATTGAACATGTATTACTGCATGGAAAGATTTTGCACAATTAACGCACAGTGAATTGGCTCTTCTAGCATCTTGATTTTGTTTACCAGTTGGGAATGTTATCAGTGCCTACTTCCCCGTCTGCACTCTTCCATCTTCACAACTAATTTGACTGTTGTTATTGTCAGCTTAATTTATCATGATTGACACCTTCAATAGACTAGTCTCAGACTAATTATTCACGATATACAATTTCGTTGCATATAGAATACAGAATAACAATTTTGTTTCGACATTAAATTGATATTTATTATTATAAAGTAACACTTCAGATAATTAAAATTGATCCATGTACTTCTGATAGAAACTACTCTCATAGCTACTTTTGACTGGAAGTAGGCAGGAAGACACTGGCACAACCTCACTGATATAATCAAATCTGTATAAAATATATCTAACCAAATATTATCAGCTCTGCGCCAGATACTGTGTGAAATGAAACAGCCTCAAATTTCTCAGAGCTTTACTTTGAGCTTCCATCCAGCGATTCTCCTCAACATCTGATAGTAGCTCATCTTCGACAGTCTCTTCTTGCTTCAAGTCGAACCACTTCCTTAATACTGAACACCATACAATAGAAACAACCATGCCGCTAACAAAAGAGACAACCAAAATTATCATATCTCGCGTTTTAAGATGTGTGTCTCTGTTACTTGAAGAATCCACAGGATTAAAGATGGAGGAGGGGGAGTATTAGATCGTGAAGCCAACTCAAGATATACATTTCCCGGTTTATAGACTAATGTTTTGCTCAGATATAAACTATAGAAAATGGTCCCGGACAAGTTGTTGTAAGAGATATCAAGCAGCGTTAGCTCTGACAAGTCAAAAATAATGGTGGAAGGGATGGAACCAGAAAGATTGTTGTGTGAAAAGATCAAGAATCGCCAATTTCGATGATGCACGTAGGTCTTCATGTATGGATCCAGTAAAGAAATTTCTACTGAGGTTGAGTGCTATAGCTAGGTTGATTGGCATCTCCGGAATGCTACCATTTAACAAGTTCTTTCCTAATTGTAGTTCTATCAGTTCAGTCATGGACTTGATTGTGTCAGGTAGTGACCCATGAAGAGAATTGTCTTGCAAATCCAGTCTTTCTAGATTTTCCAAGCTGAAAATTCCTTGGGGAACCTCGCCAATTAATGAGTTGTGACCGAGGTTCAGATAAACTAGCCTCTTCAAGTTGGATATGCTAGTTGGAATCGCATTGTTCAGCCTATTGTTATTTGATCTTCAAGCTCTCTAAATTCAGAAGATCACCCAATTGCTTTGGCAAGCTGCCATCCAGAAAATTTGAACCAAGATTCAAGGATACCAGATTCTTGCATTTCCCGATTTCTGACGGGATACTGCCTTCCAAAAGGTTATTATCTAAACCCAAATCCACCAAATTTTTCAGATTCCCAATTGAAGCAGGAATGCTTGCGTTGAATGAATTGTGGCTGAGATGGAGCCGTTGAATGCTTGATAAAGACATGTTAACTGGAATAGGACCTTCAAGTAGATTACCACTTAAATCAATTCTCTCTAAATTGGGAAATGACAGGAGGTTATATGGTAATTCACCACCTAGGCGATTGTAGCTTAGATCCAATTTTTTCAGATAGTTGGTCAGTCCCATAGGTATGGAACCATAAAACTTATTAAGGTTTGCAGAAAACTCAGTAAGGTAGGTGATGTTGGATATACTACCTGGGATATTCCCGGTGAAATTGTTCTCGTTCAAGAGAAGAACTTCCAAGAAGGGCAGTTGACTGAACTTATTAGGTATAAACCCTTCAAGTTTATTCTGGCTGAGATCCAGAATAGAGAGGTTCTTCTGCTGAAAAATCTCCATAGGAAATGCACCAGTAAATTGGTTTCTGGAAAGCATGAGCTCTCTTGCTGCAATTACAGGTGGGGTACCAGACAAGAGGTTGTAACTTAGATTCAAACTTTTCAATTTAGACAAGGTATACAAATGGGTGCTTACATTTGTTCCACTCAAGAAATTGTGTGACAAGTCTAGGATCTCCAAGTTTCTAAAACTCGAGAAATTGGGAAGGAATTTAGACATGTCAGTGTTGCTGATGTTCAGGTAGATTAAATCCTGAAGCCCACTACAGTTTGAGAAGAACGAGTCGGGGACTTCCGGCAGGTTGTTGTTTGAAAGGTCCAGGAATTGCAACGTGTCGAGGTCGCAGAGAAGCCCGAAGAAGTGCTTTAAAACAGTGGTATTTTGAGATGAAATACTGAAATTGGAAAAGGAGAGTTTTGTTATGACCGGAGAGGGCGTAGAGGAACAGACGACACCGTCCCAGTGGCAGGGGTCCTTGTCAGTATTGATCCAGTGGGTGTTCTCAGAGGAAATTAGGTCAAGGGTTTGTGATAAGTTTCTCATAATATCTGTTTGTTTTGTGTTCAGTTTTGTTGAGCATTGTATGGAGGGAATAATGAAGGGCAGTGAAAGAAGGATGAAAATGGAGAAGGCTAATCTTTCCATGGAAGTAAAGAGCTTTTTCTCTGTGAATAGGAGGGGGTTTGGGGGGTGGGGGGTGGGGGTGGGGGTGGGGGGGGGGGTGGTGTGATGGTGGGGGTGTGTGTGGATTAGGTATTGTTATAGTATGTAGATAAAGACATTTTAGTCTTCAACTCTCAAGCAATTTGCATGTTGCAAGTGAATGTATAGAAAGAAACTTATCCAAATTAGAATTCGAATATAAATTACAAAATATGTTTAATAAAAATAATGGTAATTCATAAAAAAAATTACAAAAGATGCTTTTATAAGTATTTTAAATATAAATGTTGTGACTCTTGTATTTATTTTGACAAATGTTATATATGACGTGCAAATTAAGTAGGTGAGAAGTATCCTTCAAAATCATTTTTTTCTCTCTTTCGCAAATCCTGAAATTGGACGAATCAAAACGTGTAAGTTGAAGTCAAACTCGTCGCCTTTTGCCTTTTAGGTCCATTAAACGTTAGTCAAAAAACCCACCTTTCAATTCAATTCCAGGTTGTTTCCAAAATTCAGTTGGAATTCTCAAAGAAAAATTTCATTCAAGAGTTCCATTAGGCTAGCTGGATCAAGTTCTTAAAGTACAATTGTACAAAGAGTAACTCTTTGGGGTTTATAGTGGCCCAAATTTTCTGCACTAACAGAACTTTATCAGAAAATGCAGCCCAATCAAAAATCTTGCAATCAAGAACAATTTCATATGCATTATTGGTTCACAGCCTAACCTGGAGAAATGCAAAACAACCAATCAACTTCTCCTGGTACTGGCACTGTACCAGAATACCAGATACAGGATGTACATGTACTCTCAGTCTCTCAACCAACGAAACGACTAGAGCACAGTTGTACTTGTGGGCACACTGAATTCATGAATTGCGTTGCTAACTTGCTATCTTAATCATCTAACAATGAAGAACCCACTGATTGGCATTTAATGGGCGCCTAATTCTGGTGTGCATTAAATTACTTGCTTGTATAGTGTACCTTCTTGTTAATTTGTATGCTTCAGATTTTAACTGCACAAATCTAGATGATATATTGATAATCTAGAATCTTACAAAGATATTAAAGTGTGATTCTGCAAGGGTACATTTTGTAGTTATGATGAGCAATTTTTGTTTTAGGGATTCAATTAAAAACCTATTAAAAGATGCAAACAAAAATATAATTAAAACCATGAATGAAGATAAATAGGCAAATAGCACAAAGACAACACATATTTCAAGGTTCAACTATAAGAAAAATGAAATAATTAATTAATGAAATAAACAGCACAAAATAATTAAAAACAGAATTATGTCATGTCATTTTCTGTCCTTCAATCATTAACATATTCACCATGTATTATTATTATATCAGAAATAAATCTCCCTATCTTATAATAATTATTATGCAAGCTAGCTAGCTGTAGCTGGACATTTGAAATTATTATTCCCTTTCATGCATGAGATGTTTGTTTGTTTGATTGTTTCTAATGTTGTCTTTTGCTTGTGCATTTACTCCAGTGACCTAACAGTTAATTTGTCATGCACCTGTTCCTCAGTTTTAATTTGCTCTAAAAGAATCAGAAACCATTTTCATTGTTTGTTCCTATAGCAAATGATAATTTTATCATTTATCAAATTATATTTAAATCAACTAGTAAAAAGCCCACGCCTTCTTTGGGCTAAAATTGTTATTTCTTATAATAAATTCTTAAGATAATATGTAATAGGCCTTAAATTTTAATGGGCTGAGAATGTCAACGGGCATTAACGTACGTCAACGGTGGTGATCAATCTAAGTAAACTATCAACGGCTGAGATTTATTCCTTGGGGAAGATAGATCTTTGATGTCAAAAAATCCAATATGCTTTTATTAGGAGTAAGGATAACGATAAATAGAATTACATTTACATGTTGATGATAAAGTCTTCCCACCAGTAGTACTAGTGCATAATCATACTTCTTTCTAAGTGGGCAACACACCATTATAGGCATACTTATTTTAATTATAGTGGATAATACACTTTTGAAATTAGCATTCTTTTTAACATAACTTTCACACACTACATTAAATAGTACTATTCTTGCATTATGCTTTGATGATCCAATATTCCACATACATCCTAACATATATGATTGCTTCGTTGTGGTCCAATGATAAATGATTTTATTTAATTTACTGCTAAATATAGCTAATTTAAGAAGAAAAAAAGCAAACAATTTAAATTTAGATACAAATAAATTTAGACCTGTTTATAATTTAAGTCTTGTAGTGAAACAACTGCATTATATTAGAATCCTTCAATGCAATTAGCTAGTGAATTACTTTACTTTTTTTTTTCATCTCATATTGCTCATAAATTAACTAAAACATCATAATTTACTGTTCAAATAACTTTTATGTATGATCCACAATTCTAAAAAATATGTATACAAATGTACAATAGCTGCTGCAAACAAAAGACCCTCTTTAACAAGTGAAGTACTACATAAAATTTCTTCAAAAAAAAAAAAAATACTACACATATAATTAAGATATAACTGTATATTACCTCTCTTCTATGACAATTATCTGTTGATTCTGTTTCCAGCCTCATTTGAATATATCCAATTCAACCACATGCATCAAGCTTGACAATCTGATTCGGTAAAGTTACAATTTTGTGATTTTCTCTGGCACCTGATTAACAAACAGACGATGATGTCGAAGACGAAGATCTCCTCTTCGCGCCCATTTTATGAAGGAAAAACAACTTCCTTATCACCTTTATGAACAACAACAAGTTGGGCCTCCGATGGTGAACTAACGGTCCGTCGGTAGGTTCACTTTCGACATCCGACTCATGCCGCGAATCACCCCGAGTTAGCTCCTCGTTAAAATCCTCCCACAACATGTCCATCTTTTCTTCATCTGTGACTTGTTGCTGTACACTCTTCTCCCTTCTGGACCCTTTTCTAGACGCTGAAAGACTGCTATGATGCCGCGAGTATGACGAGCTTTCGAGTGGAGCGACCGATGGCAAGAACCAAAGAGGGGAGGTGGTGAAGTGTGGAAAGGGAAGGTGGTGAAGGTGTGAAGAATCATGCAAATCCGGTTCTACAGTAGGGAAGCTGAAGTCCTCCATTAGCCCTAATTTTCCCTTCCTAATTAGGGTACTTTGTGTTCTTATTGCTCTTAGATTCTAAGGTCTCTTTGTTGTGTGTATATGCAGGAAGGAGAGGTGTCATTGGTGAGGGATTGGTAGCTAGCTAAGTCTTGCTTTCATCAAAGACATGAAAGGAAATTGATTAGTGCTGATATATATGATTAGGAATTGATTGTCTGGTCTGCCAAGTTAGATGTGGGTGTGTAGTGGGTCATTTTTGAAGGTTGTATTATTGACTTTTCAGAGTTTATGGATCAGTATGGAATAAATCCATAAGACCATAAATTGATAATAATTCAGCAATTTGGATAGTTTATAATTCGTGTATAATATATATATACACAGTTGGTAATAATTCATCGTTTTTAATTATGTACAAAATCATGTAAGGGTGGGGTTTCCTTAACGACAACCATTATTTTGATAGTCTTCACAACCAACTTCAAATCTTGAGAATATAAATATTTTTTAAATATTTTTTATTTATCGATTGATTGTGTTTAAATTTCATGCAATTTTGACTATTATTTGATATTTCAATAAGGAGTAATGCTACCTTGCACCAAGTTTTATTTAGGGAAATAAATTTGAAGCAAATTTAAGCCATATGATGGATGAAAACTATTAATTTTTGGTAAATATTAGTGCAAGATCATGGTTTCTAGAGCTCACTTTCTATATATTTTCATCAATCATACGGTTCAAAATGCTCTATTTTTTTTTTGTCAAACAAAACTTAGTACACTGTAGCAAAATTCTTCAATAAAATTATTGGAATTGCATTCTAGATGAATATGATACAACCTAATTTTAATGTTCTTAATTTGATCGAATATCAAATAAAAATCAAATTGCTTGAAATTAAAAAAAAAATAATATCGTTTCATAAATGCAAGTATTAGGAACCAGCTGGGTAATTATTAATTAAAAACTTCACATCAAGCAGAAAAACAAGTGTTTACTGGGGTAAATGCCATTACAGGATGAAATATTCCATAAAATTAACCTTGGTTTGCCTGCTTCTGATTCAAAAAGATGCTTGAAAAATATTACATATTTTAAGAGTGTTTTACCAATTTGTCATGATCCAAAAATGAATAAATTAAGAATATGTGGTTGGATTGTCAAGTGACCATTATGCAGCTTTGTCACCATAAATGCCAGGCAATTCCAAAATTTAAGAACCTTTATTAAATAACATCAACATGTACACATATAAAAAATACATTAAATTCTCAAAAAAAAATACATTAATTCTGGTAATGCAAAGCTAAACATATATAAAACCGCAGTATAATATATATTTCGCAGAAGAGCAAAAGATCAAACCTTTTTTTTTATTTTTCTCATTTAATTTCTAAATCAATCTTGTCTTAGGTAATGTCAATTGATATATATACAAATTTCTTGACATCTCATCTGCTAGTGAGAGGAGATGCCAGATGTGACTACACCTTTAATCCTGATATCTACGTTTGTGGTTGCAGGTTTGCAGCTAAGAAAATTCCATATGTTATTATTATTATTACTATATTTGTACTAAATAATAATGTTCAGTATCAAAATTTTGTTGTTAAAAAATGACCCTCCCTCGCTTAAATTATTAGTGAGGAGAATTATTAGTGTTAATCATGGCTACATTTTTAACAACAAAATTCTGAACTCATACATATATATGTCTTATAATCATTACGATATACCATATATATATATATATATATATATATATATATATATATATATAGTTAGACTATTGTACTAACGACTCAAAATTTATATTCCCGTGTCCAAAATCACTATTTATGGTGCTTAATAAATTCTTTATATGAAAATATTAGGAAATACAAAAATTTTTCATTTTTAAAGTTTTTTAAGTATTTGTTTTGTATTTTTGAAAATAGCATGTACAAACATCAATATTTTATTAATATTTATGAGCTCTTTTCTAAAATTCAAAACAAATACTTAGAAAACTCTAAAAATGAAAAATTTTTGTATTCCCCAATATTTTCATATAAATAATTTATTGAGCATCATAAATCATGATTTCGAATATGATAATATAAAATTTGAAGCGTTAGCATTTCGGACCGAAATGCTAACATTAGTATAATAGTCTATATATATATATAGAGCTAGACTATTGCGCTAACGTTAGCATTTCGATCCGAAATGCTAACGCCTCAAAAATTGTGTTATCATATTCAAAATCATGATTTATGATATTCAATAAATTCTTTATCTAAAAATACTGAGGAATACAAAATTTTTCCATTTTTGGAGTTTTTTAAGTATTTGTTTTGAATTTTTGAAAAGAGCTCATAAATAATAATAAAATATTGATGTTTGTTCATGCTTTTTTCAAAAATACAAAATAAATACCAAGAAAACTTTAAAAATAGAAAATTTTTGTTTACCCTTGTATTTTTATATGAAGAATTTATTAAGCACCATAAATCACGATTTCGGATACGATAACATAATTTTTGAGGCATTAGCATTTCGGATTGAAATGCTAACGTTAGCACAATAGTCTAACTCTCTCTCTCTCTCTCTCTCTATATATATATATATATAATCATTTTGTAAGAAAAAAATAGCATCTGAGCTATATTGTCACAAACATAAATACGATATAATTATATCTACGTGCTACATACTAATGAATATACGTCAGCGCACACACCTCTGATTGAAATGAAAAATAACAAGTAATATCTAGTTTATAGAATATACATCCATAGCGTCTATATGTTACAAATTTAAGATATATGTTACAAAATTAGATGTATTATTCTTTGTACGTCTATATCATATATGGACAGCTTCTCAATGGACGCAAGATGTTTCTCAAAAATAATCGTGTTTCCACATAGAAGATACTAATTAAGATAGCAAATGGGATCGATGTTATAGGTTAGGCGGCTTTCCAAGTTTATAATTTTAAATATGGACCATTAAGATTTAAGGGTGAAGCTCGAATTTTAAAAGATGGATCATTAATGGTGAGGATCCTATCCACTGCACTAACTTTTCTTTAAGGATAACAATTAAATTGATTTGGGCCATTAGATGACTAATCTCTTATTTTGTGAGTTGTTTTACTTTTGTTAACTAACATCTGATTTAAAATCTGATTGAGTAAAGAATCAGCTTTGATCTCGTGAGGACAACGCTCTCCGTGTGGGAGACCATGATGATGGAGTCTTTTATAAATATTTAAATTTGACTGACTTAACTCTCATCTTTATCTAAAAAAAAATTTGATTGAGTAAATTTTTTTTTTTGGGTTCATTCTATAGCCTCTTCAGCAATTTCACTATGGGATAACAATTATTTTAGCCTTGTAAGTTTGTGAGTATTCTTAAACAACTCTCTTTAAATATGTATATGCTATCACACGTCTCTCTTTTGTTTCAAAAACAAGCAAATGATATATTGATGTTGGTATCCAGGTGGTACTATGGGATCGGGATCACCTGCTTTTTTTTTTAAAAAAGAAAAAGAGGCCCTGCCTTTTTTGATCTGACGGTTGAGAAACACTGAAGTACATTGAGATCGGTGCAGCAAATACCGAAGTGCTTTAAAATCAGTGCAACAACCGATACTAACCATCCGATCAGAAAAGCAGACCCTCCAGATTTTCATCGGTACTATGGTATATAGTCCATGAATTTGATACAACATTTATTTCTTCTTTGAAAGTTGAGACTGACTCGCCGCTTTTGTTAATTAAAGCAAGAGGAAAGAAAGTTTGGCCTAAAAAGCTAAAAAGCCTAAGAACTTGGCATCTTCTTTGTTTTTTCTTCCCTTTTTGTTTTTTAGCCTTGTTTTTAGGTATCATCAGTGTTAACTGTTAAGTGATAATCCTCAAGTCTTTAACCTTTCTGCAAAAAAAAAAAAGATAGTGACTTTGTCAGCACCCAACATCTCATCGCAAATTAAATTAAAGTATTATCATTTTTTTAAGAATCATTGTGGCAAAAGCATGACGCATTGCCGCATTTTGTCTTTTAGAAAATTTGGATAATTATGTACAAGTAGTGGAGTAAAACTATCATAAGTTTAAGTTTACAGACTATATATATAAGTGCACCTTTAAAAACATATCAGATCACTTTTAAATTTCGATTTATATGGCTCAATAAATTATTTATATCGAAATCTTATAGGATACAAACATATTCTTTTTTTAAAGTTTTTAAATACTTATATGAGATTTTCAAAAAGTGATAAAATATTAATTATTTTATTAATATTGTATAGTCACTTTTTTTAAAAATTTCAAAAAAATACTTAAAGTTTTCAATAATGAAAAATTTTGTATCTCATAAGATTTCTGTATAAAAAACTTATTGAGCCATATATATTAAAATTTAGAGGTGATTTCATATACTTTTAAAGGTGCGCTTACAGAAAGGCTCCGTGAGATTAAGCTCACAATAGAAAGGCAAATAATTTTGTTTGTTTCTTGTTCTTCTTGCTTTGAGATAATTAAATGGGGTCAAATTATTTTTAAGTTTCAACTTAAACGTCCATAAAAGTTGGGATCAAAATAGTGATGGAAAAATAAAAAAAAAATGAGAGTTTGAAGGAAAAAATATATGACTGGTCTATGTATAGTATATATTGAGTTCGAGAAAGAAAAAGAAAAAGGAAATATAAAAATAAATTAAGATTAGAAAAACATACGATCGAAATAATTAAATTTAATTAAAAATATTGCAGATATATCAACGACTTATTACCAAACTAAACCTCTCAAGTTTCTTATTTCATCTTAAATAAATTTTTTTATTTGTCCATCTTTCTTGGCTCCTCCAGTCCAGAAAACAAACAAACAAACATGAATTTAATTGCCAACAAGAAAATAAATAAAACATCTAACCAGCACTTGTTTTTAAACCAGCCACTTAGGATGCATTAAAAGGGCTTCATGGGAAATATTATTGGGCCTAATTGTTAATCAGATGGATGGATTAGCATTGCATAAAGCCATAAATAGTTAAATACTTAATGCAATATTTGATTTGGTCCTTTAATTTTTTCTGTTGGAGAGTGCAAATCCTGACTATACAATAGAATTTTTAAAAATTTACATATGCAATTGTAAACTTTAATTACAGAGATTAGAATTTTTTTAATTTTAAAGATAAAATAAATCTGTCAACTTTGAATAATTACAAAGAATGTTAATCAAGCTTTAATTTTAGCATACTTTTTCTTGGACATGAATATATATGTTTTTTACTATATAGAAAACAGTGTCTCTTTTCTGTACAAAAAACCCTAGTCAAATCAAGTATATATTAGCCAAATACAGAAAGTCCTGGTTAAAATATCCTGACAAAAAATTAAAAATTCTCAAGTCACCTTGACCTAATTAATTAGCTTAATACGGTAATACTTACGTTAATTAGCCCTGGTCAGCTGCTAGATTATTTATATACTAATAATAATAATATACATACAGTTCTACTTCTACACCTCGTGCATTGTAATACGCTGGAGAATTAATGGAGATATTAACATATATAATTAAGGTAGCATTAATTAATGATGTGCTTATAAAAAATGCATGGTGTAAGTAATTCCATTTGGTTTGGGAAGGTATAATACCTTAACCGATTCCATAGCCCTTACTCATGTGGTGTCGGTGGGATAAGCATATGCTGCTATTCCACGTGCTTCTTTTAATTAATTTTGCATTTGAGTTGTAGGTAGCGACAACTTTTTTATATGTCTGCCGGTCCACCGTATTTTTGATGAACAAATATTATTTTTTAGTAAATATTTATATCTTTTCGATTCGATCAACATATATCATTTTCTAGTAAACAGATACACTGCGGTTTTCAGTAAATATTTATGCCACTTTGACAAGCGCATATGTACACGTGGGTGTATCAGATTGTGAGAGAGGGGTGGATGAGTGGGTTACTTTATAGGTGGACTATATGTGTTTTCCTTTGCGTTTTGCTCGTTTTATTGCTCTCATTTTTTTTTTTAATCTAAATCTTTTGATTTTGATTGTGTGATCTTTCTTATTCGTTTTTCAGATGAGGATTGTTTGACGATTTGTTGTGGAATTATTGTTTATAAGATTTAATATTAATTTGGAAAAGTGTTTAAAAACATATAATTAGAAGAGTAGTTATGAATATATTGTTGGATTTATATATAAATTATGTTCAAATTTCATATAATTCAATTAGAGTAAATATAACGTGAGTTAAAAAAAAAAAAAAAATCTTGTCAAATGATACTAAAATTTTGGGTTTTCACAAAATCACTAGCAAAAAAATTGGTAAGTAGTATAAAATGCTGATGATATTTGATAAGCTATCAAATAACATTTAAATCCCATAAAATTTGAAAAAAAAAAAGTTGAGATAAAGATGAGAGTCATGCTCTCAAATTTTCAATAAAATTTGAAAAATTATTGATCTACAGCCAAAAAATATATATTGACAATAATTGATATATAATTTTTTTTTTTTGTTGTAGTTATGGTTGATATTACTAGAAAAATATGTATTGACAATAATTGATATATAGTTTAGACTGTGTTTCTCTCATACGGATGTCTTCTTAGAATAATGCTCCTCTAAAATCATTCGTCTGGAATGAATCTCTTTAGAATTACACAGGCTACGCAGTGCCTCTCTTCGGATGAAAAACAGAAAAAACTACATTACTTTTTGTAAAAACAAATTACAATATATCAACCAAAAAGAAAAAAAAAAAAAAGATCTATTGTAATTCCACCAATTTTCCCCACTTAAAAACGATCAATAATTGTTGATATTTTTCTGCAATTAATTCTGAGCCTGCCATTAATGCGTATAGATTAAATATATATCAGCGGTCAAGATCTAGTTTAATTACTTTAATCACATCACGTTGATCTTCAACTGTAACGGTAGCTGGTTTTCCTAGGACTATATAGTATTTTTTTATATAATTATGAAGTGTACCATAACCCCACAAATAAGCAATTGCAACATGGTATATAAATTAAAATTAGGCTCGTTAACAATTGCAACATGCATGGCTCACAGATTTTATTCGTGTAAGAATGTAGTTTCTTCATGTTTTTAACCTGAGATCGGACGGATCGTAATAGGCCACGTCGATCACGGAGCTACGTAGTACGTACGATGCCTGATTGATTGGTTTTTGAGGGATTTTTATGGATGTAGTTTGTGAAAATTAGCTTGAAATAGGTGCAAATAAACTCTGCTTAATTTCGTGATTATTTTAACTAATGGCATAACTGACAAAATTATGAAATTTTTGCTTCGCAATAGCACTCAACTAGTATTTGTTTTTCATCTAATAAAAAAGTTAAAAAAAAATGCAAAACTACGATAGAAAAACATTTCAAATATAATAGTTTTGTATAAAAATATTACTTTATATTTTGAGTTATTAAAAAATTATAGATTGTGTTACAATGAAGACAAAAAAGAGTTGATACGCAAAATTAAAACTCTTTCGTATAAAAATAACTATTTGTCTTGCTATAAGAAAAGAGAGTGATAAATATATATTTTTTCGAAAAACAAAATAATTTAATAAAATTTAAGAAGTTCTTTCTCATAACTACATAGTTAAAATTCGAGTATTTAATAAGGTTATTTTTATATTTATACATGATACATCTAAAAAGAAATAACAATATACCGAGAAACTAATTTAATAACCATCCGCTCTCCTCTCAACTCCAACCCGTTTCCAATTCCACATCCTCTGCCATTCTGATTCATAACAGCACCCTATCATCCAATCCTTCCCGTTCGATCAAAACAATCAACCAGATCCGCTCCATCAATTTCAATCCAACGACCCAAACTCATCCACCAGAACCCTACAATCCCAATTCTACACCACCGAAATCCCATTTTAAGTTTTTTTTTTTAACTTCCCATCCGTCCCACCGACCATCCATCACGCGCTACTCTCGATATCCCACATCCCCTACTTTCAAACAACATACACTCAAACTTACAAACCATCAGATCCTATCAAGATCCGTGTAAGAACAAATCCCAACACGATCTAACGGTTAAAATACTCTACTGCGTACTTCCTTGACGCAGGGGATTAGAAAGCAAACACTCCGCCGCGCTACCCTCACCAATTCATATCCTCTACGGCGCAGCAAACTACTGCACAGTATGTCAATCGTTGGATCTGCTTTAAGATGCGTGAATCTCAATCTCGGAAAAGCTCTTCTACAATCCACATCGTTGATTCGCTGCGCAGTACAATACTGCGCAGCAGAGGATAAGATAAGCACGCTATTCTCCTCACCCCGTCTTTTCTTTTCTTTTCCTTTCTTTTCTTTTCTCTCACAAACCGACTTCACTCTTCTTCTCTTCTCTTGTTCTCTGAAATCAACAGCGAGAGATGGAGGTGGTGCGGTGGACGGCGTGATGGCGGCGGAACCGGCACCGGGGATGGGTGGGGGGGAGACTCTTCACCACCACTTGTACTACTACTACCACGCGCTCTCGTCCGACAACGTCAAGGGCCTGCTGCTCGCGCTCTCTTCCAGCGCCTTCATTGGCGCCAGTTTTATTATTAAAAAAAAGGGCCTCAAGAAGGCCGGCGAATCCGGTCTCGCTGCCGGTCCGTCCATTCCCCTCCTTTGTTGATTCTTGGATCTACCAATTGCTTTAATTTTTATTATTAATTCCTGATCTCAGATGTGGTATTTCATGGATCAAATTGGGCAGATTTGAATTGAATTAACTTAGTTGTTGTTAGCTAAACACAATTAATTAATTAAGGCTACCAGACTAAAAGCACTCACTGGCAGGCAGCATAGTTGGTGAGCTGTATGTATTGCCACTTTACCAGCTAAAAAGTGGTACTAACAAATTGAAGGCATGAACATGATCAGATCCAGAGTTGTTTCCACATTTAGATTGGATCACTAGCAAGTATCAATCCTATATTTGTTTAGAAGTAATTATGGTTGTACTTTATTGTATAAATTAATGTTTATGTATCCCTATGATGAATAGCAATGTTTTAACCTGGTTTATTTGATCTAACTTTACCGCAGGAAATGGAGGATACTCGTACCTATATGAACCGCTTTGGTGGATTGGCATGATTGCGAGTAAGTTTCTAATAGGGAAAGCTTACTATTCTAGTTTTTAGTAAATAAGCATGTATGCCATTTGGAATTAGCAATTTTGTACTAAACAGGATTTTGCAATATCTAATATTGTTTTGTTTCTATGTTTAAACAAACTTTCTGTAATGTAGGGTGACATTTTTTTATGTGATTGAATGTGTAAATTGGAATTAGGGAATATGTTATAGAGATACATTGAAAACGAAATTTTGATTATCTTGTTTCTATGACATAAATAAATATAAAAATATTTGGTTGTCCATCAAACAAATTAAAACACATTTGGCCTACTTTAATCAGCGCTTGATTGATAACCAATCTCAGCGAATCAGATCTCTTGTACAATGTGAATTGCAACAACCAACAATATACTATTTTTGGCAATCCTAATTAAATTCCATGTAATTCACAGTGATTTTGGGTGAGGCTGCTAATTTTGCTGCATATGCATTTGCTCCAGCAATACTGGTTACTCCGTTGGGGGCAGTTAGCATTATAATCAGGTAAGTTACTGCAGTAATTATGCTAGTATAAAATGCGATTAGGTCTGATCCATAGTATTCCATATGTTATATATAGAAAGAATATATGGCATGTTCTTACATATATTTGATCCATAGTATTCTTTCTACCTTTTGCAATTAACTTATGTAAATAAGCTAGGTCTTGTATCATTTTTTTAGCGCAGCACTTGCACACATGATACTACAGGAGACCTTGCACATATTTGGAATGCTGGGGTGTGTTCTCTGCATTGTGGGGTCAACCACTATTGTGCTTCATGCACCACAAGAACGTCCTATTGGGTCTGTGACTGAAGTGTGGGATCTTGCTACTGAACCAGGTTATTTTTGTTTCAAAATTGCAAATAAAGTTCTTTTATACTTTCGAAAATACAAATATCATTTCGTCCTTACAACGGGAGTTAACTGTATCGTACAGAGATTACAAAGTTTCATATAGATAAGTCTGATAATCAAGACTTCCATTAGCAATATTCTGTTTCGATGATGGATGATTTTATGGAATTTTGTAATGGAAATTTTGTAAATGGTTTGTTTAATATCGGATTTTTTTTTTATCTTACACTAGTGTTAATTTTCGATGTAGGTTTCCTATGCTATGCACTTATTGTAATAGCCTTGGCCTTGGTGCTCGTATTTCGGTTCGTACCTCATTATGGGCAAACTCATGTTCTTGTATATGTAGGCGTCTGTTCTCTTGTTGGATCTCTTACTGTAAGTTCTTGTAGTAATAGACATTGTATAAATTTGATATATTGATTTGAACACATTGTCTCAATTCTGATTGATTTCAATGATTTGTCATTTTAACAGGTAATGAGTGTAAGAGCCCTCGGGATTGCACTGAAATTGACCTTTTCTGGTGTAAATCAGCTTGTATACCTGCAGACTTGGGTCTTTGCTGTAATTGTGGCTGCTTGTGTTGTTACACAAATTAACTATCTGAATAAGGTTAAGATTTTTCCTTTTGAACCCCAATTTCTTTGGCGATGTGTATGTGTGATAGTAATATCATGTCCCTTTCCATTTTATCAGGCACTTGACACCTTCAACACGGCTGTTGTATCACCTATATATTATGTTATGTTCACGTCGCTGACAATTCTGGCTAGTGTCATTATGTTTAAGGTATCCTTTCTACTATTGCTCTTGTTGCTTTCACTGGTCAAGTTATAATCATACTACTACATGTGTTATTTCTTTAGAAAGTTTTGTAAAGTTAAATCTGTCATTTGCTTTCTTATCCATTCTCTGTTTAAACAATTACAGGATTGGGCCGGACAAGATGCAACCCAAATTGTAACTGAGATGTGTGGCTTTATAACAATTCTTTCTGGGACATTTCTTCTTCACAAAACAAAGGACATGGTTGATACTGCAGGTACGCCTTTTATTTGTGCATAGGTATCTTGTAACTAACTGTTAAATATTCTTCCTTGTAACTTAGTTTCGTTAATAATGTAATTGCATGTGCAGGCTTTTTGCCCATTGTTTCCAATGGAAAGATTAAGCATGCAGATGAAGAGGATGGTTTTGCCCTAGAAGAAATGCCACTAAGCTTCCATGATTCTTCTCACAATCAAGTATAGCTATTGTTTGGATTAACAAGCATTAATAGGTGCTTCGGATAGTGGATAAATCCTCTTTGGTGTAATTAGCCTTATAGATGGGTTATACTGCATTTTTCTCATTTTTTTTTTATTTTTTAGAAATATTTGTAGGGTTATAGGGGGACATTATTTATTATTGTCATTATTTTTGTAACTATTCTTCATTTAAGTAGTCAATTAGTTTCTTGGACTTGGATGCTACCTTGCTGGCATGCTGTGCTGGCTACCATTTATTATCAAGGAAAAAGAAGACGCAAGTCATTTTCAATCTCATATCATTATATATGGATCTGGTCGGTAAGGACTCATCTCTTCTTATTTGTGACCTGATAAGTACGTAAAAAGGAAAGGAAAAAAAAAAAGACTAATCATCATTCCATGCTTAGATCTAGTTGGCCAATTAATCTGTGTACCAAATCAATGGGAATTCGGTATTGTAAAGGCTGCTTTGCTTATCATATAAATGCTTATGTTAATTCAGAGGGCTACAATTACATGAAATTTGAAATTTAAGTTCGATTGTGTTGGAATGAAGGACCTCAACATGCTGCCGTATCATGAAAAATGTCAATAGAAAGTCTTAGATTTAATACCATTCGATCCCTAATTTCTTCTTGGCAATGATATCGGGATGATTTTTAATTTTTTATAAAAAAAGAATCTTAATTTAAATTACAAAAACAATAAAAGTTTGAAAAAAATTAATAATTTTCGCCCGGGGATGTGGCTTATTTTATTCGGATCTAGCATGTAGAGCATAGACTAGAATTCTGAATTTGTAAATATGGGCCTGTATTTTGAATTGGGCCGAATCTCATCAGGACTTTAGAGCAAGAGAACCGAGTTTGAGTTTGAACTTTGAACACCATTCAACTCATCAGAATGTTTCTCATTTGTTTGGCAGTAGGTTCTTTTTTTTTTAGATGGAGGAGGAAACGCCATTTACTCTGAGATATCAGAATTCAGAAACCATTCGTGAAAATCTACTTCATGGTGTCACTATGGTAATATATTAGTACTTACAAAGCTTTGTAGAATATGATTATTTTGCTATGATTTACACTGTCCATTCTTATAGTTGAGGGATTCAACTATTAAGAGATGTAGTGGAGAATGTTTTGATGATAGATATAATGCGAAAGTGGATACGACTAGAAGTGATGAAAGTGGTAGTGGTGTAACTGGAACTCAGAAGCTACAAAGGGAAAATTGGGTTCTTTTGGATAACTTTTTTCCTAAGGATACTGCTACATCTCATCCAAATATTCTCAATATTAATTATGATACTGCTACAAAAACAAATAAAGAGATAATTTTTATGCTTTTGAACTCTTCTGTTTGGTACTGAGCTAGGGGATAAAAAAACAATCCGTTGCCGTTTATTAAGAGACATCTTTATTAGCCATACAATGGTGACATTCGCCGCCTCTGCTGCCTGGGTCCATTCATTCTTGCACGGTATTCCCATCTCTGAACCATTTCCAGGTATCTATCTAATGATGGTGTTTCAACTGAAGGACTAGTTGTTCGATCTGTATGGCCAGGGTTAGCATCAGTGACCTTTGGCTTGTAGCAGCAATTGGAGATTATAGAAGCTAAAGAGAAAGATGCTATCATGCCACTTGCAAAACATACTATCAGTGCCACCAAAGTCGCTGTATTTGTCTCCGTCACGTCATTGAAGTTAGGAACCGAAAGAAAGGCATTGCCTGAATATATTACATCTACCTGGCCTCGAAAATTGGGAAGTGTACCAGAGAGATTGTTGTTAGACAAGTTTAAAAATCTTAGAGACCACAGTTTCGTCAGAGAATCTGGTACTGGACCAAAGAAGTTATTGTATGATAAATCAAGAACTACTAGGTAAGACAGGTTGCTGAAAGAAGAAAAAGGAATTGATCTACTAAAATAGTTGTGGCTCAAATTTAGTATTTCAATGAAACTTGAGGGCTGAAGCTTGAATAAAGAGGTCATGTTGCTAATTGCAGTTAAAATAGAACCACTTAAGTTTGTTACATTCCAAATTCACATATGAAAGGCTTTAGATGTAAAAAACTTCGAACGGAATTTCCCCGGAGAGAGTATTCTGGCTGAGATCTAAGGTGATTAAGTTGACCATATTTGATATTTGATAGGGAATTATCCCACTAATCTTGTTCATTTGGAGTTCCATTTCCACAAAATTTGTAAGGTTTCCCAAACTATGTGGTATATTTCCACTCAAGTCATTTCCTTCCAAATGCAGAAAAGACAAACGAGAGAGCTCTCCCAATGAATTAGGAAGGGTACCATTTAACAGGTTCGAACCTAGACTCACCCGATTGAGGTTTACAGATAAATTTACCGGGATTGATCCAGTTAGAGCATTGCTCGTGAAATCAACCGAATCCAGAGTAGGAGCAGAGAGGAGGTTAGCATGAAGGTCTCCAGATAGATGATTAAAGCTCAAATCCAACACCTTGATGTACTTTGTAAGGCCAATTGGAATTGATCCACTGAAATAGTTTTGGCATGCCACGAATCGAGATAGATTTGTGAGGTTTGTTAGACTTTTCGGGATGTTGCCTGTCAGACGATTTGAATTTATAAGGAGTGCTTCTAACTTGGCAAGTTTGTTAAGTTCATCGGGTACAGACCCAACTAGATAATTTTGGCTAAGATCCAACCTTGTCAGGTTCCCGTTCTTATAGATATCATTTGGGATTGTACCACTCAACATATTAATGGAAAGATTCAAAACTTTTAACTGTGTCAATGAGGCCAACTTTGTATCAATAGTACCAATAAATGTATTGAAAGACAAATCTAGGACCTCCAAATGTTTAAAGTTGGAGAGACCAGGAATATATCCTTCTAATGCATTGTAGCTAAGGTTAAGGTACTTCAAACCGGAGAGACCGATACAATTGGAAATGGAACCCAGAGAGTTGAAATGATTGTATGAAAGATCCAGGTGTTGCAAGGTATTTAGGGAACAGATGACATCAAAGAAGCCATCTACATCGGAAGAGTCGGTAGAGTTGATGTTAAGATTAGAGAAGGATAGCTGGCTTACCACCTCAGAGGAGCCATGTGAGACGCATGTGACACCGGTCCAGCTGCACGGGTTGCTCTTGTTGCTACTGTTTAAAAAGTAACTAGGGACAGAAAAATTGGATTCAAGGTTTGCAAAGAGGTTTACCAGCAGTTGAGCCTGTGTTTGGTTGAGCCGTGCAGCTGATGATTGAAATGAGGTGCATAGAACTGATAAAAATAGAAAGAAGAAGAAGAAGAGATACGAGCACCTCTCCATGGATGAAAAGGCTGAAAAGAGAGAAAGCTTCACTATTTTGAGCGACAAGATGGGTTTTCTTATTTGTGCTGAACTTAATTCGGAAACCTCGGTATGTTTCGTATGTTTGGAAGAAGGAATTATATGGAACTAGCAAAAGCGGGCTGCCCTCAATTCAAATGTACTTTGTTAAGTGCTCAAATGAAGTTCCAAATGCAGTTGTAAGTGTGATATCGATTGTCAATCAATGTTGTGCACTCCATTAACACATATGAATGCATAATTTACCGTTGGCGCCATTGGTTACCTAACAACCATAACAACTATTCAAACGAAATCAATGAGTAGCATGTTCGAGGGGCCTTGTTGACTGTTGATTTCAGGACCATGAGGTTTTCTGAGATCAGAAGACTTGAAAAGGACAAGTCATCCTTTGAGCCCTATTCAATTTAAGTACATGATTGCATGGCAAATTAGCAATCATTCAATTAGGCATGCAATGCCCTAAATTTAATTACTACTTATTGATATGACCGTTGATTAGTCAGTTGACTAGGTTAATGTCTCAACTCTTATTTGAAAATGCTAATATTAGGCTCCAAATTAAAGAGGGTGCAAACTGCAAACTAAAAATGTGGTTCATTGGAACAGTTGAGGTACTGCAAATCCTGGTTGTGATGCAAATTATGATGGACTTGGCTTTGCTATTTTCGTATCTCTTCTTCTTCTTTTTTTTTTAATTTATTAGAATTTGATAGTATGAGTTTGTAGACAAATAGAGGTGGCAGATTGTCAGGTCGGGTCAGTTTGACCAAATAGAAATGTCGGATCGCGTTCAAGTCAGGTATCGGGTTGATGCACGTCGGCATTTTTTCAGGTTGGGTCTGGTCGGGTTCGGGTCGGGCAGGTTTTTCAGGTCTGGTCAGGATTTGCACCTCTATTTTCAGGTCATCTCGGGTTTCGGTTCGGTTCGGGTCAGGTCACTATCCTGAAACTCGGGTTCGGGTCGGGCGGGTTTTTCGGTCGGGTCAGATTTTACAACTCTACACACAAAATATGCCAATGCATGAACCGAAACAAAATAAAAGTACTTAAACAATGATTCTTGTATGAAGGGGCAGTGCGGCTCCCTGCTGCAGCACTACGGAATGTGCATCAGATAATTAGTATATTTTTTTTCATCATAGTGATCGGATTGTTCATAAACAAATTATATAAGATTAATAGGCAGCTGGCCGGTGCTGGTTGAATTGCTGATCTTTTTTTTTTTTTTTGAGACAAAGATGAGGGTCAAGCCACTCAAATTTAAATGTTTATAAAAGGCCTCTCATCTGGGTTTCGAACCCGCGACCTTCCACACAGAGAGCATTACCTTTGACCACCAAACTAAAGACCGGTTCTTTGATTTGCTGACAGTTGTGATTTGTTAGGGGAAGTTCATGCTAACAGACTCCCAACATAGAGCGAATTGCTTTCGGCAAATCTGTCAGTTTCATATGCACCATGTATAAAAAATATGTGTTATAAGAGCTGAATGTAACTTGAACATTGGATTCATACAAGAAAAATATTACATCTACTGCTTAACTTCTCAAGGACAAATACGTAGATATATCATATATGCTATATTGCTATTAATAATTGAAGTAAACTTTGAGATAGGAGATTTACAGGTACATTAAAATCATTTTCCTGGGTGCGATTATGCCCTCTTTGCATAGACATCCTTAATTGGTAGTCATACAAAACTGCAGCTTTATAGTTTACAGTCTATGTACCAATCAAAACATGTCAGATTTTGACTGTGCTGCCTGTATCTGTGCTACGTATTGCAGTCTCCGCATCATTCGTAGATACCTATCTAATGATGGGGTTTCAACCGATGGCCTAGCTATTCTTTCTCTGAGGCCATGATCAGTATCAGTATCCTCCGTCTTCTTCAAGCATCTGGAAATTATAGAAGCTAAAGAGAAAGATGCTATCATGCCACTTGCAAAGATACTATCAGTGCCACCAAAATCGCTGTATTTGACTCCGTCACATCATTGAAGTTAGGACCCGAATGAAAGGCATTGCCTGAATATATTACATTTACCTGGCCTCGAAAAGTGGGAAGTGTACCAGAGAGATCGTTGTTAGACAAGTCTAAAAATGATAGAAATGGCAGATTTGTCAGAGAATCTGATACTGGACCGGAGAAGTTATTGTATGATAAATCTAGAACTACTAGATAAGACATGTTGCTGAAGATAGAAGGAATTGATCCACTAAAGTAGTTGTGGCTCAAATTTAGTGTATTGGTGACACACGGTTGAAACTTGAACAAAGAGGTCATGTTACTAATTGTAGTTAAAACAGAACCACTTAAGTTGTTACATTCCAGATTCACGTGAAAAAGTCTTTCCATGAAAAAAATTTGGAATGGAATTTCCCCAGAGAGAGCATTCTGGCTGAGATCTAAGGTGATCAAATTCACCATATATGATATTTGGTAGGGAATTCTTCCACTAAGCTTGTTCATTTGGAGTTCCATTTCCACCAAATCTATGAGGTTTCCCAATTCCGGTGGAAGCTCATTTTCAAAGTTATTCCAAGCCAAGTTCAACGATGCCAGATTCTTGCAGCTTCCCAAACTCTTCGGTATATCTCCACTGAAGTTATTCCCCTCCAATTCAAGATAAGATAAACGAGAAAGCTCTCCAAATGAAGTAGGAAGGGGACCATGCAACTGGTTCCTACTCAGCCTCAACTGAGTGAGGTTACGGGATAAATTGAACGGAATTGATCCTGTTAGACCATTTGCCCGTGAAATCAACCAACTCCAGAGTAGGAGCAGAGAGAAGGTCAGCATGGAGATCTCCAATTAGATAATTATGGCTCAGATCCAACACCTTGATGTACTTTGTAAGACCAATTGGAATTGATCCATATAAATTGTTTTCATGTGCCTCAAATTGAGAAAGGGTTGTGAGATTTGTTAGGCTCTTTGGGATGTTACCTGACAGATTATTTGAATTTAAAAGGAGGGTTTCTAACTTGAAAAATTTGTTGAATTTGTCGGGTACAGACCCATTTAGATAGTTGGAGCTAAGATCCAACGATGTGAGGTTTCTAATCTTAAAGATATCATTCGGGATGGGACCAGTGAATGCATTGACAGACAAATCCAGTATCTCCAAATGTCCAAAATTGGAGAAATTAGGAATTTCTCCATTTAATCTATTGCTACTCAGGTAAAGGAACTTCAAACCAGTAAGACCAGTACAGTTGGAAATGGAACCCAGAGAGTTGAAATGATTGTATGAAAGATCCAGGTGTTGCAAGGTATTTAGGGAACAAATGACATCAAAGAAGCCATCTACAGCGGAAGAGTTAATAGGGGAGATGCCAAGGTTAGAAAGGAATAGCTGGCTTACAACCTCAGAGAAGCCATGTGAGATGCATGTGACACGGGTCCAACTGCACGGGTCGCTCGTGTTGCTGTAGTTTAAAAGGTCACTAGGGACAAAGAAATTGGATTCAAGGCTTGCAAAGAGCTTTACCAGCAGTTGAGCCTGTGTTTGGTTGTGTTGTCCAGCTGAGGTTTGAAACGAGGTGCATAGAGCTGACAAAAATAGAAAGAAGAAGAAGACACAAGAGCACCTTTCCATGAATGAAAAGACTGAAAAGAGAGAAAGCTTCACTATTTTGAGCAACAAGATGGGTTTTCTTTATTTGTGCTGAACTTAATTCGGAAACCTCGGTATGTTTCATATGTTTGGAAAAGGAATTATATGGACCTAGGAAAAGCAGACAGCCCTCAATTCAAATGTACTTTGTTAAGTGCTCAAATGAAATTCCAAATGCAGTTGTAACTTATAAGTGTGATATCAATTGTTAATCAAAGTTTTATACTGTGCACTCCATTAACACATATGATTGCATACTTTACCGTTGGCGCCATTAGTTACCTAACAACCATAACAACTATTCAAATGAAATCAATGACTTGCATGTTCGAGAGGCCTCGTTGACCGTTGATTTCAGGACCATGGGCTTCTTTGAGATCAGAAGACTTGAAAAGGACAAGTCATCCTTTGAGCCCTTTTCAATTTAAGTACATGATTGCATGGCAAATTAGCAATCATTCAATCAGGCAATGCCTGCCCCAATTTTGTTTGTCATTAATATTTTTGACGAAGATACTATTGTAGACTATACTAGCAGCATGCAGTCTATTACTTACTGATATGACCGTTGGTTAGTCAGTTGACTAGGTAGGTTAATGCCTTAACTCTTATTTGAAAATTCTAAAATTAGGCTCCAAAAGAGGGTGCAAACTGCAAACCAAAATGTGGTTCATATTCATTGGAATGTTGAGGTACTGCAAATCGTGGTTGTGATGCAAATTATAATGGGCTTGGCTTTGCTAGTTTCGTATATCTTCTCTTCTTCTTCTTCTTTTTTTAATTTAATATTCTGTTTCAGTATTTGATAGTCTGAGTTGATGTATGAACCAAAACAAAATAAAAATACTTCCAACAATGATTCTTGTATGAAGGGGCAGTGCGGCTCCCTGCTGCAGCATGTTCTGCATTTCTTAAATATGTTTTTTTCATCATGGTGATCCCATTGTTCGTTAATAAATTGTAAGAGATTGGGCAGCTGGCCGGTGCTGGATATATATTAATATATGCCAGCATTATTCGTAACTTGGCATGGCAATACAAGATTGAATTTTACATGTTCTGCATTTCTTAAATATTGTGTGTATGCCAAATTTTGTGCTGATTGGAAAGATATCTACCTTGCATCAAACAATTTTGAAGTTTAAATAGCGGAGTTTGAGTAAATTTATTAGAGGTGGCAGATTGTCGAGTCGGGTCGGGTCGGGTCGGGTCAGTTTGCCCAAATGGAAATGCCGGGTCAGGTCGGGTATCGGGTTGACGTCTGCCGGTATTTTTTTGGGTCGGTCGGGTTTTTCGGGTCTGGTCAGATTTTGCACCTCTATTCCCGGTTTATCTCGGGTTTTGGGTCGTTCGGGTCGGGTTCTTGTCAGTTTGACTTTCCCCTGAAACATGGGTCAAGTCGGGTTCGGGTTCGATTTCAGTCTGACTTTTCCTGAAACACGGGTCGGGTCGAGTTCGGGTCAGTTTGATTTTCTATGAAACTCGGGTCAGATTTTGGCACCTCTAAAATTTATCATGGAGGACCAATCAAATTATATTCTGGACAATTTTGGTTTTCTAGTTTAAACAACATTATTCAGGATTTTTTTTTTCTAAAAAAATATACTGCATGAAAGTTGGATTTCGGTTAGAAAGCAAGAAAATTTTAATTATTTCTATATTTATATGTCGAGGAGTTGATATAGTCATTTGAACTGGCTACCTGATAAGTTCAGCAAGTGCAGCATTCCAAAAGCTTGTGTGAGCATAGCTTTGCCGAACATCAACGCTTTCAGGTTTAACTTTCTTTAGGATTTAACCAGTAAGCTTGTTTACTCCTTTAAAAGGTGAAAAAAAAAAAACCGATATCAGTTGGATCCTCTATGTCCGGCTGAGTGCTGCAAGGCGACCAAGATATTATGAAGTGTATATGTATGAACTGTGAAGGTGATGCCAATGCAGCAATAAAAGTGAAATCCTGCTCTTTTGGTCATAGAATATCAGCGAAGCATGGCAAGACTTTGCCCTTTTAAAATTTCTTTTATAATATTTTAGAAGGAATATATATTAATTTTATTAATTTTCTGAATATGAACCAAGTGATGTACGTAGAGAAGAGCATATCTCTTGGTTCAGAGAATTGACAGAAGATATCAACGTCAAAATTCTAACAGAAGAGTGTTCATTCTCTGATACGGTTTTACAAATCATGTCAGTACTAGTACATATGAAACATACCAATAAAATCCTGATTTGAAATGCAGCTATATATAAACATTTTCTTCACAAGAGAAAAAAAGCAATCATCAAGCAAAAAGAGTTGCTCTCAGGAAGCAATAAACCAAACTTCCAACTTCTTGTAATTGGCATAATAATTAATACTAAAGTGTTAAGGATAAATACAAAGCCAATTTTATACTATTGAACTCTTTTGATAGGTAATTAAGAAGTCTATAAAAATTAAGTATTTGTTGGCCTCTTTGCAAAGACATGATCTTTATCAGTCATACAGTGCTATAGCTTTATAGCGTTCAACTGGTGTCAAGTGCTTCCTCTGTTGCCTGAGTCCCTCAATTCTCACCACATATTGCCATCTCTGAACCATTCCTAGATATCTATCCAATGAAGGTGTTTCAACTGAAGGACTAATTGCTCTCTCCTTATTGCCAACATCAAGATTAGTAACCTCCAACTTTTTCAAGCTTTTGGAAATTAAAAAAGCTAAAGAGAAGGATGCTATTGCTCCACTTACAAAGCAAACTATTATTCCTACCAGAAACCCCGTATATATTTCAGTCGGACTCTCAGGATTAGAGTAAGGATACTGAGAAGAGTTTGAAAGAAAGGCATTGCCTGAGAATAGTACATTGACCCTGTCAGAATTACAAGCTGGCACGTATCAAAGAAAGGAAACTGGACTGCTGGTATGGTGCATAGCTGGAGCAAGGAATAGAAAAGGAAAGAAGCATGAAGATTGAAATTGCATATTGCTGGAAAAATATTCTCCGGGATTTGATTTATGTGGTGTAGTTACTAATTGGCTAAGTATAGAATGTTCTTGTAAATACAATCCTTTTATTTCCAATTGTATACAGGAGTGAGTTGTTAAATAGGATAGATAGAAGGCAGGATAGGTGAGTGCGTGAGAAAGAAACATTTTTTTCTTTTTGATAACTCTGTAATTCTTTAGTTCTGTGAAATAAAATTGAGGGAACAGGGTTGGGCGGAGTGTTGTGTTTTTATTCCGAATTTTGATATGGTATCAGAGCGGGTCAAGTGATCTGTTGTGAAGGAAGAAAAAATCCAATTTTTGCGAAAACCGCCATGGCCAACAACTCTGATGTTCCTACCGAAACCGCCAGTTTAATCGACAAACTGGCTCAACTAATAACTCTACAACAAACCCAATTGATTACGATGCAGCAAAATTCCATGATAATCAATCCACCTTCTCAAACACCCTCTGAAACAACTATCTTACACCCAAACCAGATTCCAATCAAACTAAATGGTAAAAATTACTCCCTGTGGTCACAATCAGTGAAGATGTATCTAAAATCCAGAGAGAAGACCAAGCATATTACAGACCCTCCTCCACCTAGTGCTGATCCGGTATTCAAGAGATGGGATATCGATGACATGGTGGTCAAGGGATGGATCTGTAACTCTCTCAATGCAAATCTCTATGGCAAGTTTCTTCGCTATCCAACAGCCAAGGAGGTGTGGGACGCCATAGCCACCACGTTCTATTATGGGAGTGATGCAGCGCAAGTCTTTGACCTCAATAAGGGTGAACCGAATCAAGCAAGCGGGTAGACCGGTGGAAGAATACTACAACGAACTACAAGACATATGGCTAGAAATCGATTTTCGAATGCCAAATCAGATGGCATGCGCCGATGATATTGAGAAGTTCGACAAATTCATACAAGAATCCAGAGTCTATGCCTTCCTTGATGGGCTCGATGACAAGCTTGACAACGAGCGAGCTAATGTGTTACAGATGATTCCATTTCCCACACTTGAACAAGCGTTTGCAAGGGTGAGGAAAGAGGCTACCCGACAGAATATCATGAAGAAAGGGAGTGAAGAAACTTACCCACCAGCAGCAATGATTTCCCGGGGACAACGGACTTATGAGGTAAATTCTAATCGCAACTATAACTCTGTTGATAAGTCAAGCCTCAAGTGCACCACTGCGGCCAAACCCGGCACACCAAAGAGCAATGTTTTCATTTGGTTGGATATCCGGACTGGTTCAAAGATAGGCGCAAAGGAAAAACTAATTGGTCGGGGAAAGGTCGTGCAGCTATTTGCACGTGTAGAAGGGCCATCTGAGGAGTTGAAACCGCAGAAGGGGACCGGCACTGAAATAACAGGAGTACAAGATGTAGCTATGGCAAAGCCAAGTTGCTGGGGTGAGAAGAACCAGGTGCCAGGACATCAAGGTGTGTACCAGAATTGTTTCATGCCTCAACAGAATCAGAGCAACTTCCCTGCGCTAGGTATTGGCTCACTGGATCACCAAGCAAGAGGCCTTCATGCCTCAGGTGGTAGCTCACTTGGTAATACAACTCACTCGGTAAATCCAGGAGTGCAAGGTAATACAATTCACTCAGTTAATCATAATTACAACTATGCAAAAGAAGAAGAATGGATATTAGATTCAGGTGCAACGGACCACATGACATATACATGTAATGACCTCATAAACTCTAAATTACCCAGGAAAGATGGTATTATAAATGCAAATGGCATATGCTACCCTGTGACTAAAGCTGGAGATGTAGAAATATATCCGAACATGGTTCTCCAGAATACATTGGTGGTGCCAACTCTGTCCTCAAAATTAATATCAATAGGACAATTGACAAAGGAATTAAATTGTGCGGTTCACATATTCCCGGATTATTTCATTTATTCAAACCAAGAGAGTGTTGGGCCGTGGTACTAGAAAAGGAGGATTGTATTATCTCGACAGTTTGAAGAAAGGATCAGCTCTACTTAGCAGCAACACCGTCGAAGGAGAGAACAAGATATTGCTATGGCACAAACGATTGGGTCATCCATCTCTTGGGTATATGCAAAAGCTCTTTCCAGAATTTTTTAATAAATTTGATTACAAAAATTTTGTATGCGAAACATGTATTAAAGCTAAGAGCCATAGATCTACATATTTACCTAGTAATAATAAATCATCAGCACCTTTTGATTTGATTCACACTGATGTGTGGGGGCCATCCCCAGTAGTTTCTAAATTTGGTTATAGATATTATATCATTTTTGTTGATGATTGTTCACGTATGACATGGCTATATTTATTAAAAACAAAAAATGAAGTAAAAGAAAATTTTTAAAAATTTCACAACCATGATTCAAACACAATTTGGTAGAAAAATCAAAGTAATTAGAAGTGATAATGGAACGGAATATATAAATTATGAATTACAAATTTTTTTTTCAAAATGAAGGAATAGTGCATGAAACGACTTGTGTTGGAACACCACAACAAAACGGAGTTGCGGAACGAAAAAATAGACACATTTTAGAAATCACAAGAGCCATTCTCATTGACAGCAATGTGCCAAATATTTTTTGGGATAGTGCAATATCATTTTCGATATATCTTATGAATCGAACTCCAACACAAGCAAATGATTTTTCCACGCCTTTACAAGTTTTTTCAATGTATCTGAAAATTAATTCAATCCTTAACCTAGAGCCTAAAATATTTGGTTGTATGGTATATGTTCATCTTCAAGAACAATTTCGCTCTAAACTTGAACCAAGAGCAGAAAAAAATGTGTGTTTTTAGGAATAATTCAAAATAAAAAGGGATACAAATGTTATAGTCCTAAATTAAAAAAGTTTTTTGCATCAATGGATGTGACATTTGTAGAAAATGAGTTTTACTATAAACAATCAGAAAATTCAATTCAGGGGGAGCCGTGTAGTGAGCAAAGTGAAGAATTAAATTTTCTAATGTTGGAAAGAAATAATTTGAATTTAGAAAATGAAAATAACATGGTACCATCTTTTGAAAATCATGTTCCAGCACCAACTTTTGATCAAGCTTGCATATATCCTATGAGATGCGTGGGGACCACAGAGGAGAATACTCAGACGGAGGCCGGGAATATGGTGGATGATGCAACACCAATTATGGAATCAGAGATCATGGAACCTGAGATCACGGAAAACAGACAAGGAGATGGAGCGATAATACAATCCGACAATTCTATATCACAAGTGCCTGAACCTCTTGGATCAAAGGTTAGTTCAACTAAACCCATTCCAAAGTTACAACCGAGAATAAACAGGGGGCAACCACCAAAGAGATATGTACCAGAGGATGGTACTAGTCAAGCAAGCTATCCAATTGCAAAATATACAACCACTGCCCATTTATGTGAACCACTAAAAGGATTTGTACATCAATTGTCCTCCATAACAATACCAGAAAAATTAGAGGAAGCTGTAAAAGAACCAAAATGGGTGAGTGCTATGCAGACAGAAATGGATGCCTTAGAAAAAAATAATACATGAGAATTGATTGAATTGCCTGAGGGTTACACATGTTGTAGGGTGCAAGTGGGTATACACCGTAAAATATGATGCACAGGGAAAAATTGAAAGATATAAAGCGAGACTTGTCGCGAAAGGCTACACCCAAACATATGGAATTGATTTCCAAGAAACATTTTCTCCTGTTGCAAAACTAAACTCTGTTCGAGTAATTTTGTCTCTTGCAGCAAATTTAGATTGGCCATTGCACCAATTTGATGTGAAAAATGCATTCTTACATGGAGAGCTAGAAGAAGAAATATACATGGAGATACCCACGGGCTATAAAACCTCTGAATCTGCCAATAAGGTATGTAAATTAAAAAAGGCTTTATACGGCTTGAAGCAATCCCCAAGAGCGTGGTTCGGACGATTCAGCCAAGTCATGAAAAGGTATGGTTATATCCAAAGTGACTTTGATCATACTATGTTCTATAAAAGGAATAAAAAAGGGTTGCTATTCTAATAATTTATGTTGATGACATGATCATAACGGGAAATGATATGGAAGAAATTAAAAGATTAGAAACAAAATTGTTCAATGAATTTGAGATGAAAGACTTGGGTGGTCTGAAATATTTCTTGGGAATAGAGGTGACCAGAAACAAAGATGGAATCTTTCTATCTCAGAGAAAGTATATACTGGATTTATTAACTGAACTAGGGATGCTTGATTGAAACCTGTAGACACACCTATGGTTCCAAATCTAAAGTTAAATGCATACTCTGATCACACTCCAACTAATACAGAGCAATATCAACGATTGGTAGGTAAACTTATTTACTTATCTCAACTAGACCTGATATTGCATATGCTGTAAGTGTCGTAAGTCAGTTTATGCACTCTCCCAAAGAAGAACACCTAGATGCCGTAATGAGAATCATAAGATACTTGAAAGGTACTCCGGGAAAAGGTATTGTATTCCGAAAAAATAACCATCTTCAGGTGATGGCATACAGTGATGCCGATTGGGCTGGATGCGTGATAGATCGACGATCTACGGCAGGATACTTCACATTTGTTGGAGGTAATTTAGTTACGTGGAGATCAAAAAAGCAAAATGTTGTGACACTGTCAAGTGTTGAATCGGAATTCAGAGGCATGGTAAAGGCTATTTGTGAATTACTTTGGTTAAAGAAGTTTTTGACTGAATTAGGCTTTGAGCCACAAGCTGAAATGAAATTATTTTGTGACAATAAAGCTGCCATAGATATATCTCATAATCCCGTACAACATGATAGAACAAAACATGTTGAGATTGACCGACACTTTATTAAAGAAAAATTAGATAACAAAATTATATCTATGCCATTTGTGAGATCTAATGATCAGCTTGCAGATGTTTTTTGACAAAACCAGTGTCTAGCAAAATTTTCGGCGAGTCGATTAACAAGTTAGGCATGAAAGATAGATACGTGTCTGCTTGAGGGGGAGTGTCAGAATTACAAGCTGGCACATATCAAAGAAAGGAAACTGGACTGCTGGTATGGTGCATAGCTGGAGCAAGGAATAGAAAAGGAAAGAAGCACGAAGATTGAAATTGCATATTGCTGGAAAAATATTCTCCGGGATTTGATTTATGTGGTGTAGTTACTAATTGGCTAAGTATAGAATGTTCTTGTAAATACAATCCTTTTATTTCCAATTGTATACAGGAGTGAGTTGTTAAATAGGATAGATAGAAGGCAGGATAGGTGAGTGCGTGAGAAAGAAACATTTTTTTCTTTTTGATAACTCTGTAATTCTTTAGTTCTGTGAAATAAAATTGAGGGAACAGGGTTGGGCGGAGTGTTGTGTTTTTATTCTGAATTTTGATAGACCCAGATATGAAAAGAGGGAAGTGTGCCATAGAGATTGTTGTTAGACAGGTCCAAAAGGATTAGAGACTGCAGATTAGTCAGAGAATCTGGTACTGAACCAGAAAAGTTATTGTACGATAAATCAAGAATTTCTAGTTGATTTAGGAGTAGAAAGGAAGAAGGTAGAATGGATCCACTAAAGCAATTGTGGCTCAAATTTATTGCTGTATTGAGACTTGAGGGCATTTCAGGAATGGTGCCATTTAATTTGTTTTTTCCCAATTGAAGCTCGATTAAAGAATTCATGCTACTAATGGTAGTTGGGATAAAACCACTCAAGTTGTTACCTTGCAAATTAAGGTTTTGAAGCTTCTGTAAGTCAAAAATTTGAGAAGGAAGTTCTCCAGAGAGCGCATTTTGGCTGAGATTCAATGTGCTAAACTCCATCATATTTGATATATGATGGGGTATTATCCCACTAATCTTGTTCATTTGAAGTTTTATAACCTCCAAATTTAAAAGGTTAAACAATTCCGGTGGGAGCTCATTTTCAAAGTTATTTGAGGCCAAGTTCAGCAATGCCAGATTCTTCCAGCTGCCCAAACTCTTCGGTATACCACCACTGAAGTTATTCCCATTCAATTCAAGATAAGCCAAACGAGAGAGGCTTCCAAATGAATCAGGAAGCGCGCCATTTAACTGGTTACTACTCAGCCTTACTCGATAGAGGTTACGGGACAAATTCACAGGGATTGATCCAGTTCGAATATTTCCCGTGAAATCAACAGACTCCAAGGTAGGAACAGAGGGGAGGTCAGCATGAAAGTCTCCAGCTAGATAATTATAGCTCAAATCCAACACCTTGATTGATTTCGTGAGACCAATCGGAATTGATCCAGTGAAATAGTTTTGATATGCCACGAATCGAGAAAGATTTGTGAGGTTTGTTAGGCTTTTCGGGATGTTACCTGACAGATTATTTGCATATAATAGGAGGGTCTCCAGCTTAGGAAGCTTGTTGAATTCATCAGGGACAGAACCGGTTAAATAGTTGTCGGTAAGATCCAACCTTGTCAGGTTTCTGGGATTATGCCACTCAACATATTAGTGGAAAAGTTCAAAACTTTTAACTGTGTCAATGAGGCCAACTTCGTACCAATAGTACCATTCAACTCATTGGAAGACAAATCTAGAACCTCCAAGTTTCTGAAATTGGATATATCAGGAAATTCACCAGAAACTACTGAGTTGCTCAGGTTGAAGTACTTCAAACCAATGAGACCAGTACAGCGCGGAAAGAAGGAATCCAAAGGGCTCCATAGAAAGGTGCCTGAAAGGTCTAAGTATTGCAAGGTATTGAGAGAACAGATGACATCAAAGAAGCCAGCTACATCAGAAGATACGGTAGCGCTGATGTTAAGATTGGAGAAGGATAGCTTGCATACCACCTCAGAGGAGCCACGTGAAACGCATGTGACACCGGTCCAGCTGCAAGGGTTGCTCTTGTTGTTGTGTACAAGGTCATTAGGAACATAAAAACTGGATTCAAGGTTTGCAAAGAGCTTTACCAGCAGTTGAGCCTGTGTACAGTTGAGCTTCACAGTTGAGGCTTGAAATGAGGTGCATAGAGCTGACAAAAATAGAAAGAAGAAGAAGAAGAGATACGAGCACCTCTCCATGGATGAAAAGACTGAAAAGAGAGAAAGCTTCACTATTTTGAGCGACAAGATGGGTTTTCTTATTTGTGCTGAACTTAATTCGGAAACCTCAGTATGTTTCGTATGTTTGGAAGAAGGAATTATATGGAACTAGCAAAAGCGGGCTGCCCTCAATTCCAATGTACTTTGTTAAGTGCTCAAATGAAGTTCCAAATGCAGTTATAAGTGTGATATCAATTGTTAATCAAAGATTTATACCGTTGGCGCCATTAGTTACCTAACAACTATTCAAACGAAATCAATGACTTGCGTGTTCGAGGGGCTTCATCGACTGTTGATTTCAGGACCATGGGATTTTCTGAGATCAGAAGACTTGAAAAGGACAAGTCATCCTTTGAGCCCTTCTCAATTTAAGTACATGATTGCATGGCAAATTAGCAATCATTCAATCAGGCAATGCCCTCAATTTAATTACTACTAATTGATATGACCGTTGATTAGTCAGTTGACTAGGTTAACGCCTCAACTCTTATTTGAAAATTCTAAAAATTAGGCTCCAAAAGAGGGTGCAAACTGCAAACTTAAAATGTGGTTCATTGTAATGGTTAGGTGCAAATCCTGGTTGCTGATGCAAATTATGATGGGCTTGGCTTTACTAATTTTGTTTATCTTCTCTTCTTCTTTTTTTTTTAATTTATTATTTTGTCCGTAGAATTTGATAGTCTGAATTTGTACACAAATAGAGGTGGCAGATTGTCGGGTCGGGTCAGTTTGACCAAATGAAGATGCCGGGTCGGGTATCGGGTTGACGGCTGCCGGCATTTTTTCGGGTCGAGTTCAGGTTGGGTATCGGGTTGACGTCTGTCGGCATTTTTCCAGGTCAGGTCGGTCGGGCGGGTTTTTCATGTCTGGTCAGGATTTGTTGCACCTCTATTCCCAGGTCATCTCGGGTTTCGGGTCGTTCGGGTTCAAATGAGTCTGGCTTTCCTTAAAACGCGGGTCAGGTCGAGTTCAGGTTCCCTGAAACACGGGTAGGGTCGTGTGGGTTTTTTGTGTCGGGTCAGATTTGGCCACCTCTATACACAAAATACGCCAATGCATGAACCAAAACAAAATAAAAGTACTTCAACAAAGATTCTAGTATATATGAAGGGGCAGTGCGGCTCCCTGGTGCAGCACTACGGAATGTGCATCAGATAATTAGTATATATGTTTTTCACCATAGTGATTGCATTGTTCGTTAACAAATTGTAAAAGATTGGGCAGCTAGCCGCCGCTGGTTGATTTGCTGACATTTGTGATCTGTAAGGGGAAGTTCATGTTAACAGACTCCCGACTTAGCCCGAATTTCTTTTGGCAAACCAGTCCGTTTCATACGCCCCATGTATAAAATATATGTTCCATAAGAGCTGAATGTAACTTAAACATTGGAATCATAACAACAAAAATATTACATCTACTGCTTAACTTCTCAAGGACAAATACGTAGATATATCATATATGCTATATTGCTATTAATAATTGAAGTTAACTTTGAGATAGGAGATTTATAGGCTACATCAAAAGCATTTTTTTGGGTGCGATTATGCCCTCTTTGCATAGACATCCTTAATTGGTAGTCATACAAAACCTGTAGCTTTATAGTTTACAGTCTATGTACCGATCAAAACGTGTCAGATTCTGACTGTGCTGCTTGTATCTGTGCAACATATCGCAGTCTCCGCATAATTCGTAGATATCTATCTAATGATGGGGTTTCAACCGATGGCTGAGTTATTCTATCTCTGAGGCCATGATCAGTATCAGTATCCGCCGTCTTCTTCAAGCATCTGGAAATTAAAAAAGCTAAAGAGAAGGATGCTATTGCGCCACTTGCAAAGCATACTATCAACACTACAAGATAACTTGTATCCATTTCAGCCAGACTCTCAGAATTAGAACGAGTATAAGAACTGGAGTTAGGACTTCCAACCTGAGAAGAATTTGAAAGAAGGGCATTGCCAGAAAATACTACACTGACCCAACTATGGAAAGAGGGAAGTGTGCCAGAGAGATTGTTGTTGGACAAGTCCAAAAGGGTTAGAGATTGCAGACTGGCCAAAGAATCTGGTACAGGACCAGAAAAGTTATTGTACGATAAATCAAGAATTTCTAGTTGATTTAGGACTCGAAAGGAAGAAGATAGAATGGATCCACTAAAGCAATTGTGGCTCAAATTTAGTGCTGTATTGAGACTTGAGGGCATTTCAGGGATTGTGCCATTTAATTTGTTTTTTCCCAATTGAAGCTCGATTAAAAAACTCATGCTGCTAATGGTAGTTGGGATAGAACCACTCAAGTTGTTACCTTGCAAATTAAGGTTTGAAAGCTTCGGTAAGTCAAAAATTTGAGAAGGAACTTCCCTAGAGAGCGCATTTTGGCTGAGATTCAATGTGCTCAGCTCCACCATATTTGATATATGATGGGGTATTATCCCACTAATCTTGTTCATTTGTAGTTTTATAACCTCCAAATTTGAAAGGTTAAACAATTCCGGTGGGAGCTCATTTTCAAAGTTATTTGAGGCCAAGTTCAGCAATGCCAGATTCTTGCAGCTGCCCAAACTCTTCGGTATACCACCACAGAAGTTATTCCCATTCAATTCAAGATAAGCCAAACGAGAGAGGCTTCCAAATGAATCAGGAAGCGCGCCATTTAACCGGTTCCTACTCAGCCTCAACCGAGTGAGATTTCGGGATAAATTGAACGGAATTGATCCTGTTAGAGTATTGCCCGTGAAATCAATGGATTCCACATTAGAAACAGACAGGAGTTCAGGATGGAGGTCTCTAGTTAGATGATTATAGCTCAAATCCAACACCTTGATGTAAGAATAATTTACATGAACATAAGCATTTTAATCATCTTTAATTATGTATTAGAAAATACATCATAAGAGCAGAAGACCGATAATGGTCATAAGAACTTGAAACAACATAAGATCACATTAAATACTATAATTAAATAAATATAAATGTACCTTTAGCATTCATCATGAACAGCAAGTAGAAACTCCAACGCTAATTGCAAACTCTTAAATCCTACGAGATTGCACCAAGTTGATTTCTCTCTCTTTCTCTGTTTCACTTTGCCGATGGAGAGCAACTTCGTAATGTGTGTATGAGCAGAGAGAGGATCAACCATGGACTCTTATTTATACCTCCCACTGAGCCTAGCCATCAAGGTCAAAGAGGGCAGTCTAATTAAGAATTCTATTTCTGAATTCTATAATTACAAGTGAATAGTCTAATTAAGAATTCTTTTTCTGAATTCTATAATTAAATTTACTTTAATAGAATGACTCTCTCTAATTATAATTCTATTTCTGAATTATATCTCTAATTATAATTCTATTTCAGAATTATGTAATTAGATTTATTTTATTAGAATACTGAATATTCTAACATTCTCCCACTTATTCAGTAATTCGTAATGAATATAACTTTAATAACATATAGGAACTTTAAGACTAGTGATATATATATGTCATATATTCTATAAGTTCGGTATAACATAATGTTTATCCTTAACTGAAACCAATACGAGTCATGGCGGTTGTGAGTCATTATATCGACTCATTCCCTTCCATTACCACAATATTAATCCCAATTAATATAAACCATAAGGGCTATAACTTTAATGATCCCTTTAATTGTTCTTGAAAAGAACTGATTATTATTTAAATACAACAATAAGGTATACCTACATAAGTAAATAATAATCATACAGAAACAAACAAACAATGAACACTTTAATAATATTAATTCAAAGTTTACAAATTACAACAAAATCATGCACACTCAACCAAACCCATATTAACAACATGTTCCATAAATGTCTTGGGCGCTAATCCTTTGGTTAATGGATCAGCTATCATTCGATCGGTGCTTATATGCTGAATCGTAATTGTTCGCTTCTGCACTTCTTCTTTGACAGCTAGATACTTAATTTCAATGTGCTTGGCACCTTTAGAGTATCTGTCATTCTTACTAAAGAAGACTGCTGCGGAGTTGTCACAGTAAATTTTCAGCGGCTTGGCGATACTGTCGACATACTCAAGTCCTGAAATAAAATTCCGCAGCCATAATCCTTGTACCGTAGCCTCAAAGCATGCCACGAACTCGGCTTCCATAGTGGATTCAGCAATGATAGTCTGCTTCGCACTCTTCCATGATATCGCTCCGCCTGCTAATAGATACACAAAGCCACATGTGGACTTGCGTGTGTCAATACATCCGGCGTAATCTGAATCTGAGTACCCGATTGTTTCTAAGCAATCGGTCTTCCTATAGGTTAGTATAAGATCCTTCATTCCTTGAAGATAACGGAGAACTTTCTTCGCCGCTCTCCAATGTTCTATCTCTGGGTTACTTTGAAATCTGCCAAGCATGCCTACGGCGAAGCTTATGTCCGGTCTTGTACATGTCTGGGCATACATTAGGCTTCCAACCACGGATGCGTAAGGGATATTTTTCATTTCTGATTTCTCCAATTCATTCTTAGGACATTGAAACAATCCAAACTTGTCCCCTTTCTGAATTGGCACTGGCACACTTGAGCAATTATCCATATTATATCTCTTAAGAATTTTATTTATATATGCTTTCTGAGACAAGCCCAACAATCCTTGTGATCTGTCACGGAATATTTCAATTCCTATCACATAGTTTGCCTCACCCATATCTTTCATTTCAAAATTCTTTGAGAGAAATTTCTTGGTTTGATGTAACATACCAAGATCGTTAGTGGCTAACAAAATATCGTCAACATATAAGACTAAAAACATTATCTTACTCCCACTGACTTTGGTATTGGTCAACAATGTTTTCTTTAAAACCAAAAGACGTAATAACATCATTGAACTTAAGATACCATTGTCGTGAGGCTTGTTTCAGCCCATATAGTGATCTTTTCAATTTGCAAACCATGTGTTCCCTCCCCCCAATTGAAAAGCCCTCGGGCTGGTCCATGTATACTTCTTCCTCTAACTCACCATTTAGAAAAGCTGTCTTTACATCCATTTGATGTAGCTCTAAGTCATAATGAGCTATCAAAGCTAAGATTATCCTAAGAGAATCCTTTTTCGAAACGGGCGAAAAAGTTTCATTATAGTCAATGCCGTCTTTCTGAGTAAAGCCTTTGACAACAAGTCTAGCTTTATATCGTTCGATATTGCCTTTAGAATCACGTTTGATCTTAAAGATCCATTTACATCCAACTTTCTTGGAACCGTGAGGCAAATCAACGAGATCCCAAACTTGATTTTGATCCATTGATTTTAACTCTTCTTTCATAGCACTGACCCAATATTCTGAGTCTTCACTTTGTATGGCTTCAGTGTAGGAAATCGGATCGTCAATACTTGAATCAATTTCTGATTCATTGAAGTACACATAATCATTAGATTGAGTTGGTCTACGCTCACGTGCAGAGCGTCTCAATTCAATCGGTTGGGGTTGTACTATCTCTTCGTTGACGATATCATTATTGGGAATTTCATCATTCCCAGATTGTTGTTCCAAATTGACATTAAGTTGCGGAGTAACATTTGGAGCAACTCTTTTCGAAATCAAGGGCACTTCTACAGTGTTAGGTACAATGTCTTGCCGTGTGACCTCTTGAATGTCAATACTTGATTGACTGGAACTCCCACTAATTTCATCATTTTCAATGAATTTAGCATTTCCCGATTCTACAATCCTCGTACTATGGTTAGGACAATAAAAAAGATACCCCTTTGATTTTTCTGGATAACCAATAAAGTAACCACTAATGGTTCTAAAATCCAGTTTCTTTTCATGTGGATTGTAAATTCTTACTTCCGCTGGACAGCCCCATACGTGTAAATGTTTCAAACTTGGTTTCCTTCCCGTCCACAACTCAAAAGGAGTAGTTTGAACGGATTTACTAGGAACCCTGTTCAACAAATACATGGTTGTCTTTAGAGCGAACATCCACAAATAATTGGGGTACGTTGGCATGACTTAACATGCTCCTAACCATTTCAATTAAGGTACGATTCCTACGTTCAGCGACACCATTTTGTTGTGGTGTGCCTGGCATTGTGTATTGCGCAACAATGCCTCGCTTCTCTAAAAATTTGGCGAATGGACCAGGGTTTTGTCCCGATTCATCATACTTTCCAAAATACTCACCACCCCGATCAGATCTAATGATTTTCACTTTACGTTCGAGTTGCCTTTCAACCTCAGTGACGAAAATTTCGAGAGCGTCAACTGATTGAGACTTATCATGCAAAAGGTAAACGAACCCATAACGTGAATAATCATCGATGAATGTGATGAAGTACTTATCTTTACTAAAGGAGGGGACGTCAAAAGGACCACATATATCAGTATGGATAATTTCTAATAATTGTGAACTTCTTGTAGCGCCTTTCTTTGATTGTTTTGTTTGTTTTCCTTTAATACAATCAATGCATGTTCCAAAATCTGTAAAATCTAAGTTCGGAAGAACTCCATTAGTTATAAGACGTTGGATGCGGTCTTTGGATATATGACCAAGTCTTTTATGCCACAAGTAAGCTAAATTATCATTAGCACGTTTTATTCCTACATTAGAATGCACGGTACAAAGAGATTGGATAAAACTATCATCAAAACAAAGCTTGTAAAATCCATTAATTTCAACTCATTTAGCAATCACACAATTGTTTTTACTTACATAACAACAATTTGAACCAAAGTTAAATTCATAACCCAATTTAGCAAGTTTTGATACAGAGATTAAATTCCTATTAAAGTTAGGTACATAAAGTGTACGAAGTAAATCAAAAGTACAGCCGGTATCAGTAATGAGTCTATACGTTCCGACTCCCTCGACTAGTAATTTTTCATTACTTCCGGTCATCACTGATATCTCATGTAGACTTGTGGTCCGGATTGAAAGGAATCCCTGCGCATTATTAGAAATATGAGTGTTTGTGCCAGAATCAAACCACCAGGTGTTTTTAGGAACATTAATAAAATTAGATTCAAAACATACTAAGGCAATATTCATACCTTTCTTTTCGAACCAATTACGACGCTTCATGCAATCTTTCTGAAAATGTCCAACTTTCCTACAAAAGTTGCACTTTTCCTTGCTCGTCTGTTTGAATGTCCCTTTAGAAGCTTTAAGGGTTGGACCCTTCTTCCCTTTTCTACCACCTGATTTCTTAACGCCGCTTTTACTAGCGCCATTATGGTTCACAAGGTGTACCTCAGGAGGTTTGCTATCTTTTATCCTTTGCTCCTCTTGAATCAACATTCCAGACAATTCATGAACTGTCCATTTATCTTTAAGGGTGTTGTAGTTCATTTGGAATGGACCATACTGATCAAAAGGCAAAGAGTTGATTATAAACTGAACCAAAAATGGTTCCTCCACGGTCATCCCAACACCCTTGAGCTTAGAGGCTAAGGATGTCATCTCAAGTATGTGCTGGTGCATAGTAAGACTGCCATCATATTTCATGGTGGTCAGTTTTGACATTAGTGTACTTGCAACACTTTTATCAGCACTTTGAGATTGTGCTTTAACACTTTCTATGAAGTCCTTTGCACTAGTAGTTGTCGGAAGCGAAATCTTGACGTTAGGTGCCACAGTCATCTTGAGAAACATTAATGCCAGTCTATTCTGTTTCTCCCAACTGCTCATTCTAGCCTTTTCTTCATCGCTACTTTTTGCATGCAAAGCAGCGGGCTTTGCGGTTAGGATGGCATCCTCAAGATCCATGGCACCAAGTGCAAACTGCACTTGTTCATCCCATTCTGTAAAGTTGAGACCATTAAAGGTCACAACGGACTGAACCATTGATGCAAGTCCGACACCGGCAGGAGTGAAACCTTCATTTAGGAAAAATTTGAAGAATAATTAGATTTCATGTGATAATTTTTTTTTTTTCGTAAAATAGATATTTTCATCTTATTATATAAACTAATACTAGTTACTCTAATTCTTAAGGAAAGAGAACACTTTAAGATCCTTAAGATCAAACTTGACTATATGATAAGAAACTAAAGAGAATCCTAACGTTAAACTTTTAATATCATTTTATTTATTCTTCATAACCCGTTGGGCCAGTTGCCTAAGTCTCGAAATAACAACCAGGAAAGACAGGGAGCACATGGCTCTGCTACGAATTCCGTCTTTTCTAGACATTGCTTCTTTCTTAAGTTAGTACAACAGTTCTTACTGAGGTTCTTGTTGACTAATGTGAGACAGAACTAAGAAGATCCCTAAAAGAGAAATATGGGATAAGAAGGAGAGATTGACTTTAATGGATTTTATATCTGAATTAGTTTCTTGTCAAGTTTGTTGATTAAGAAAATCCACTTATTTTTCATTAGTTAAACTTTAAGTAATTATTCTCATTAAGAATTTATGAGGCAGATAAGAAGGAAAGAACACTTTAAGAGAAGAAGGCTTTAATGTAAGTATAATTAGGAAGGAAGATTAGAAGATACTCTTTAATGCTTTGATTCTTCTAATATAACTTTAATTCAGATATTGATTCAGATCTAGGAGGCGATGGCGTAAAATAAATCCTAATCACCCTTTGGGGCTAATTAAGATTCATATCCTAATACATATAATATATCTAATATATATTATACAACACTTTAATAAGTAATTTTATTGGTGTCCCATCATGTCACCTTTGGGCATACATGATTGACCATAACGTAAATTACTAGCAACTTTAATATGTAATTCATAAGAACAGCGTATCTTCTTTGGAAGTATACTTAATGTCTCATGATTTAACATGATAGCAATAAAACTAAAATAATAAATAAAACTACATTATTTGAGCACTTTAATTAAGCAATTTCGTTGGTGTTCCATTGTGTTACCTTTGGGTATACACAACTTACAAAATAACAAAATTTACTTGCACTTTAATGTGTTTGATCATAGGGACGGCGGACCTACCTTTGAGAGTATCCTTAATGCCTTATAAATTAACACACGGTTCAATTCCAATATTGCATAGCAAACATAATCACTCATCAGTTAATTCAAACAGATTGCAAATATAACCACCATCGTGGTAATTCATAAATAGATCATGCATGACAGTTATTTCAGCCGAAAATAGGCCCAGTTCTAATTTCGGTTTTCATTATAACCGAAAAATAAAATCTACAGTTTTAGCATATCATAATTAGCCACTTTGCTCATGTACAGATCGCATGATTAGTTATTTTCAGATAACTAAAATTCATTAATCGGATCAGGGAAGTTACAAACAACAATTATCAGACATCACAAAGAATATCATCAACAAATCGTGTAATCATGCAATTAACAGTTCATACAAGTCAAATCCTAATTAACTTCCCCGAAACTAGCAATTCAGTTAAGATTATCAATTCTACAAGCTTTAATATTATAGATATTAACGGAAAATATGAAGTTTCCAAGCAAGGCTCTGATACCACATGTAAGAATAATTTACATGAACATAAGCACTTTAATCATCTTTAATTATGTATTAGAAAATACATCATAAGAGCAGAAGACCGATAATGGTCACAAGAACTTGAAACAACATAAGATCACATTAAATACTATAATTAAATAAATATAAATGTACCTTTAGCATTCATCATGAACAGCAAGTAGAAACTCTAACGCTAATTGCAAACTCTTAAATCCTACGATATTGCACCAAGTTGATTTCTCTCTCTTCCTCTGTTTCACTTTGCCGATGGAGAGCAACTTCGTAATGTGTGTATGAGCAGAGAGAGGATCAACCATGGACTCTTATTTATACCTCCCACTGAGCCTAGCCATCAAGGTCAAAGAGGGCAGTCTAATTAAGAATTCTATTTCTGAATTCTATAATTACAAATGAATAGTCTAATTAAGAATTCTTTTTCTGAATTCTATAATTAAATTTACTTTAATAGAATGACTCTCTCTAATTATAATTCTATTTCTGAATTATATCTCTAATTATAATTCTATTTCAGAATTATGTAATTAGATTTATTTTATTAGAATACTGAATATTCTAACAGTTGATGTACTTCGTAAGCCCACTAGGAATTGATCCATAGAATTTGTTCTGATATGCCCCAAACCGAGAAAGACTCGTTAAATTCATTAGGCTCTTTGGGATAGTACCAGACAGATTATTTGCGTTTAAAAGGAGGGTTTCTAACTTGGGAACTTTGTTGAATTCATCGGGTACAGACCCAGTTAACAGGTTTTCGCTAAGATCCAACCGTGTAAGGTTTCCATGCTTAAAAATTTCATTAGGGATCAAACCAGTGAAGTTGTTCATGGACAGCACTAATTCCTTCAAAGTGCCATTTTGCTGACTGCTTATGAGTGCCGGAACTTTACCGGCCAATATATTAGTCGAAAGATTCAAACTTTGTAACTGTGTCAACGAGTCCAACTTTGTACCAACAGTACCAGTAAATGCATTGGAAGACAAATCTAGGACCTCCAATTGCCAAAAATTGGAGAAATTGGGAATTTGTCCGGCTAACCTATTGTTGCTAAAATTAAGGTACTTCAAATCAGTGAGACCGGTACAGTTGGTAAATGAACCCAAAGAGCTGAACTGAGTGCCCGAAAGATCCAGGTGTTGCAAGGTATCAAGAGAACATATGACATCAAACAACCCATCTACAGCAGAAGAGTTGGTAGAAGTCATCCCAAGGTTAGAGAAAGACAGCTTCTTTACCACCTCGCCGGAGCCGCCATCCGAGCCGCAAGTGACACCGGTCCAATCACACTGATTCCCATCACCGCCGTATCCTCAAACTGTCACTCGGCACTCCAAAACCAGATTCAAGTTTCTCAAACAGATCATTGAGAATTTGAGCCTGTGTTGCGTTGATCTTCAGCTGCGCAGCCGGAGTCGCAGCGGAAGCTGAAGATGCGGCGTAGTCGAGGGCCAACAGAAGCAACAAGTAGAAGAAACACAAGCACCTCCCCATGGATGGATGAAAAGACTGAAAATGAGAAGAAAATTGTACTGATTTGAGCAAAGAAATGGGTTTAAAGATTTATTCTCAACCTTGGAAACCTATGTAATGTAATGCATGTGTGATGTGTGGAGGAGTTCTGTGGTACCACTGTACCAGCTAAAGCGCACCCCGTTTCCTTAGTTCAAAATTTCAAATGTTGTGCCCAATTTGGCCTTTTTAATAAGACTATACTAGTATCCATAGCATTTATAAGTTACATTTCAGAACTTATTTGTTACATTTTGATATGTATTTGTTAGATTCTTATATTTTTATGACTTTATAAACATGGACAGTTTTTTAGTGGACGCAAGATGTTCTCCTTTTAATAAGTATTGGGTCAGCTCACAAATAATTGTATTTGTGTAGTTGAATATAGATGGTTTATATTATATATTATTATATCTCAGATTTACATTAAAATTGCTCAAATAAATTTTTCATATCAGAATTTTCCATCAATTTATTTTTCCTAAGATTTTTGAACTTTATTTCGCATATTTTTTGGATATGGATCAACTTGGCATACAGATCAATCTATTTTCTCATTATTTTTTGCCCAATTTTGAAGAATATGAAAAAATAGTTAAGACATCTTAAAAATTATAGTAATTGGCGCTCTACATAATTCATTGAGCAACTTGGGTTTAAGTTTTTTAGACATGATATAGCAAACCTAACAGATATATAACATGTCTGAAATAAAATTTCAATACTTTTTTTGAACGTTTAAAATTTCAGTACTTTTTTTGAAAGTTTAAAATTTCAGTACTTTTTTTGAAAGTTTAAAATTTCAATACTTTTTTTTGAAAGTTTAAAATTTGAGTAGAACTAGTATGCAAACGTTAGCATTTCAGAGTGAAATGCTAACGACCCATATTATATTTTGTCATGTCCAAAATTTTGATTTATGGTTCTCATTAAATTCATCATATAAAAATACATGGGTATACAAAAATTTTCCATTTTTGAAGCTTTCTAAGTAATTGTTTTGGATTTTTCAAAATGACCCTAAAATATTAATAAAATAATGCTTGTTTGTATATCAATTTTAAAAAATCTGAAATAAATACTTAAAAAACTCCAAAAATGAAAAATTTTTATATTCTCAAATATTTTCATATGATGAATTTTATGAGAACCATAAATCAAAATTTTGGACATGACAAAATATAATATGGGCCGTTAGCATTTCACTCCGAAATGCTAACGTTTGCACAATAGTTCAACTCTTAAAATTTCAATACTTTTTTTGAAAGTTTAAAATTTCAATACTTTTTTTCAAAGACATCATTTATCGAAGATCAAACCTCGGCTCTCCATTAATACATCAATGCAATTTTCGGTGCCATATCTGATTACAGCCATTAAAATGGAACCAACAATGAGTTGCGTATTTGAAGGGCCTTGTTGACTATTAATTGACTTCCGGACCAAGGGGCAGCAACAGCATTAGCATGGGCTTTTTGAGATCACAGATTCACAAGACTTGACATGGATGAGTCGTCTGTTCATTTCTGGTATCAATACAATACATGATTGCACGGCAAATTGGCAATCAATCAGTGGCTACTGGCTAGTCAATTCCCTTAATTCTGTAGAAACCTCTGTGAAAAATATGGGCTTCATTTTTAAAATTTTTTTTTTTTTGATGAAGATACCCACTCTACTCTTTATATATTGATGTGACCGTACTGACCGTTGATTAGTCGATTGACTAGGGTTGACGGCTTGATGTTGCCCCGCCTCTCGTTTGAAAATTCAGAATTTGGGCTCCGGGCCGTACAAAGATTATGGTTTGTTGAATGTTGAGGTGGTGTAAATCCTAGGAAAGAAAGCCCGTTATGGTGCAAATTATGACGGGCTTTTTCTTAATTGGTAGGTGGTGGTGACATCCCCACATCCATCCATCCACTTATTTATTTGGGTAAATTTTGTGAACTTTACCTCAAATATATAATTGGTCACTAAACTTTTATTTATCCATTTTTTATTACTGAACTTTGATATTTGTCCAAATTTACTCACTTCGTTAGTTTTTCATCCAACTTAACAGAATAATTAATACGGCTCCAATTTTAAATTTTGAAAATTATATTTTTTTTCATATAAAAGTATACAACAGTGAAAATGTAAGACTAACTAAAATTTTTTATTTTTTTAATAAAATTTATTTTTTCCTATAATTATATTTTTATTTATTTTTTCATATAAAGTATATAATTTTAAATGTCTAAAATGTGAAAGCATTTTATTGTCATAAAAGAAAAATAAAAAAAATAATTGTATTTATATTTTTATAGTTTTGACATAAAAAAATACATACCTAAACCATAAAATTGATGTCATGTCAACTATTCCGTTAATATTGGATGGAAAACTAACGGAGTGACTAGATATGGATAAACATGAATGTTTAGTGACAAAATATGAATAAATGAAAATTCAGTGACAATTATGGATTCAGGGTAAAGTTAAGTGACCTTCCAAAAAATTTACCCTATTTTATTTTTACTTGAATTTATTCTAATAATCTTGCTATATGAAATGTTTTTTTTTTCGATCCAATGACTATAATAAATATTACTAATATTAAATTTATCTCTAACCGATAAAATTGCTTAGATGTGATCACAGAACAACACTAACTTTCATTAAGTGGTGAGCATTGGATAGTATAGGTTAGTACACCGATACGCCAATGCATGAACCAAAACAAAATAAAATACGCAACATGAATCAATTCTTGTATAGTTTTAAGGAGACTTGGAGAGGCAGTGGGGCTCCCTGCTCCTGCTGCAGCACTATGGAATGTGCATGAGTGCATCAGATAACAAGTATTTATTTATTTATTCACCATAGTGCTCGGATTGTTCATTAATTAATTATCTAAGATTGCTTAAGTGCTTTCATTAAATAAAATAAAATAAAATATAAATATAAATTATCAAAGATTGGACAGCTGGCTGGCCGGCGCTGCTTGCTTTTTGCTGACATTTGTAATTTGTCAGGGTAGTTTATGTTAACTTGTTAAGGGACTCCCATTTTGTACTCTTAAGTAGGATTGTGTCTTTCAGTCTTTGAGTTGCTACTAAGCTAGAATAATTTTTAAAAGAATGAAAGAAAACAATACAAGATTATTTTTTATGTAGAATAAATTTAAAATGATTTGAAAATTCATATTTTTATTATATTGTGTATTAAACTATATATCATCCAATAGAAAAATTAGCATAGATTATTTGTATATGTTAAAATTGCTTATTAGCTTATGCCATTATGGAGGCCAATTTTTTAATATAAAAAATAATAAAATCTTATTTTTAAAATTAAAAATAAAAATAAAACTTATTTTCAAAAATAGTAAAACCGGGTTCCCCAAACCCGGCCTCACAAAAGTAGGCCGGTTTCCCTACTTTTGTGAGGCTGGTTTCCTAGGAACCGGCCTACTTTTGTAAGGCCGTTTTCCCAGAAACCAGCCTGAATATTTTTTTCAGATAGATCTCGTTGTTAGCTTTCCGTAGCCACAAAGTTTGCTCCGATCGGAGTTTCCTATCAAAAGTTATGCCCGTTTGAATGTTGAGTGCCCGAAATATAGGATAAGATTCAGTATAAAATTCAAAACAAAATACAGTGCATGATAAATATTTATAAAATTGTATTAATAAATATTAAATATTATAAATAATATTAGAAAATGATATAAGAAATAATTTAAATTTATTGCATGATAATTATGGCCGTTTGAATGTTGAGTACCCAAAATTTAAGATACGACTCAGTATAAAACTCAGTACGAAATTTAGTACATAACTGTTATTTACACAATAAATTTTAGTAAATCCTAGATCTTTTTGCTCACTTCAAATAAATTTAAGATTTGTTCTTTATATTCTTTTTTCTAATATTATTTGTGATATTTAATATTTATTTATAATATTATTCATTGAAAACATTTTTGAATTCCGTTCTGAATTTTATACTGAATCTTATCCTATATTTTGGGCACTCAACATTCAAACGGGCATAAATTTTGATAAGAAACTCCGATCGGAGCAAACTTCGCGGCTACGGAAAGCAAACAATGAGATCTATCTAAAAATAATATTCAGGCCGATTCCTAGGAAAATGGCCTCACAAAAGTAGGCCGGTTCCTGGGAAACCGGCCTGATAAAAGTAGGCCAGTTTCCCAGGAACCGGCCTACTTTTGTGAGGCTAGGTTTGGGAACCCAGTTTTAGTATTTTTGAAAATAAGTTTTTTTATTTTTAGTTTTTAAAAATAAGATTTTTTATTTTTTATATTAAAAGATTAGCCCATTATGGAACATTTATGTATCAAATAGCAGTAAGATATTTGGCTCTGTATCGTGCTATTTTTCAAAATTCTATTAAAAAATTTCATCTTTTTAAATAGTATATATGCTTTGAATTAAAAAAAAATAATATTGAGTATTCCACTTGACCTCTGTAAAGTGTATAGGCTTTTAATACTCTAAATAATGCCCTCGATCGCAAGCGTACGATCTATTGCAATATAGTCGGGATCGAATCCACAGGGACGGAAATTACTTCTAAACCAGACTTTATTCTCTATCCTAATCCTAATGAGAATATTTTTGGTGTTTTTGTATAAAAGTTGGGGGGGTTTTGTTTCAAGATTGGTTTCCTAATTAACAGATGCAATAAAGTAAATAACAGTAATTAAAAACTCTAAACTTATGCTAAACAAGCGTTCCTAGGGTTTTCAGAATCAGTTTGCTGTCTGGATCAATTGCCTGCGGTCCGTAAGGGTTATCCTACGGTCCGTAGGGTATACAATTTCGCCTCTCTTTCGATTACCAGCTTAATGGTCCGCAGGGGTTAACTGCAGTTCGTAGATAACTGTCAGAGAGATAGATTTGCTATCAGTTACTAATGTTTGCGGTCCGCAACCTGTCACTTTGCGGTCTGCAGTAGCTGACAGAGAACAGTTTGGGTTCAGATCTGATAAGTTGACTAAAGTTACCGACTCCTAACTAAACCAAAGCAATTACAATTCCCTCAACTCTCGTTTGCTGGCACTTTTAACACTTTTAGATCAATTAGAAATCTTTATAATTATTTCTAACCTAAATTCAATTCACTTTCGTTCTAAGGTCCGGTGTAACTCTCGTTACAACCGCAATTTCACCTTTCGATTACTTTTGGACAACAAGTTATCTACCTAATTAGTACAAGTATCAGTTCTTGATCAAATGACGTTATTTTAACCAACTAGATCTGGCCACAATCTACAGGTTCTTACCAAACGAACAAGAAACAATTCAAGCACAATTATAATTAAGCACAAAGCAAATTGAAAATAACTTTGAATCGTAGACAATGAAAACAAGTATTCAATTAATCTATACAAACAAACATCATCCTAAAACCCTAAGAACAAATGCAATTACTCAGACATGACAAAAGTAAACATGCTTAAAGAAAATAAGAGAGAAAGAAAACACCGATTAGATTGATTCGTTGAAGTTTTACAGCGCTCCGACCTTCTCCGAGTAATATCCCTCTTCTTATCAACTCTCTAAACTCGATTAAACTATGGACTCTATTTACAACTCTCTAACAACTAATGATCAACTCATGATCTGACTTGATGATTAGAACCCATCAAAGATGATGTTTATATAGGCGAGGATGTTCCCAGAAATAAGCAACCGTCTTTTGGTTTCTTGGGGCGAAATTAGGGAGAGATCCCAAAATAGATCGCCTAAAAGAAGCGAGTCGCCAGAAAATAGATGTCCAAAACAGATTTGACCTTCTTACGGTCCGCAAATAGGTGCTTGCGTTCCGCAAATAGAAGTCCCAAAAGAGATCGCCCTTGAAATAGCATGTCGGTCGCTTGAAATAGCATTTTACCCGTTTGCGAGCTGGCGAGAAATAGATATGGCGGTTGTGCGTCGGCAAGAAATAGAAATAGAAGTTCTATTCTTGATTACGGTCCGCAAATAGGGAGTTGCGGTCCATAAATAGATGCTCCTTTGTGCTCCTTCGCTTATTTTTGCTCCTTGCTCCAAATTTAGTCCGTAATAGCTCTAAAAGCTCCATTTACCTGAAAATAGGACCAAATCAAAGCAGTAACTGGATTCTAGACAATTAACTAACTAAATGCACATGAACTTAGGAATTTTTGGTCCAAATAAAGATGCAAGTCTGGTAAAAATGCAGATATAAATGCGGTGCATCACCACTTTTAATAAAAAATAAATAATTCAAAAACCTGTTCCAAAAGATAGTTATCAAAACCTTACAAATTGATAGTAATATCAAATTTGAGTATTAGAACTTTAGAAGTGTGTCCTAATTGCGAAGGAAAGACATTAATGGAGACTTGTTACAGTACAAAACATAATTGGGTCTATTATAAGTGGGTGTCCTTTAAGAAAACAGCTTTAATTTATCTCGAGATCTTAACCGAATTTAGTATTCTGCAGTACAACGTTCCTGGACCTAATTAACTAAGATTAAAACCATAATACAATATTAATATGGTATGTGGTATCTGACTCAAAAAAAATAAATAAAGAGAAATATGTGAAGTCCACCTTATATAGTAGGCCACCCATCTCCCCCTCTCTGACACATCACGTGTACCCATGTGATTACCACAGTTGCATAAATGTTTCTGGAAAATGATATCTATTAATCGGAAAGATATAAATGTTCACTGAAAAATGATATTTGTTCATTGAAAATACGGTGGACCGGTGGATAAGTAAAAATGGTAGACACCACCTTCTACTCAAAAATAAATAAAACTATATTGGTATGTGGTATGGTCATTGATTGATGACATCGAGATCCGACCTAATGAGGATCTAATAATCCCTTGAGCCTTGTGTATATTTTCATATTAAAAACCCATTGCATGCTCTCCCCACATTACACGGCTTGTCTTGTCGCGCATGTTAGAAACACAAGCGCCGAGGAAAATATGGCTGAAAGTCGCTTAATTGGACAGTATACATAAGTTATAATATATTTTTGAGATGGAATAGGTTTTGCACTTCACCTCAGATTCTTGTTGGGGAGATATTATATAGTTGAAAAATCGTTTTTTTTTTTTTTTCTGTTTTCTTAATATGAGATTAATTGATCAGCACTAAATAGAAATTAATCAAAATGGTCATAAATCAACGGCTAGTTTTCTAATTTCTACCCAACGTGTTCACCAATTTATTTGATGTGACTGGCTCTTTTGAAGAGAGGTTGACCGGTTCACCTATATTTTTGTCCATCATTTCATTCTTCTCTACCAGTCCACAAATTCCCGTACAATCATGTGCTTGATCCAGTTGTATCTCTGTAGCTGCAAATAGTAATGTATCTGTTAAATGAAAAAAATGATACCTATTAAATATTAATCGAGAAAATATATTTATTAACTAAGAAACAATACACGTTGAATGAGTGTATTAGTGTATATCATCAAAAAGTGGGCTTTAGCTGGTACTTAAAAAAAAAAACTTCGTATATATCTTTCCATGTTGGAAATCATTTCTAATGATTTTATCCCAACAAAACGCCTTCCCAGCTCAGATAAAATAAGCTGTTTTTCTTGTCCATATATTACACTCAAACTGTCTAATAAAGAACATACAAATCTCTGGTTGGTCTGTTTGTCGAACAGGAACATATTTATGTATCAAGTATCAACAGAAGTATGAAAAGTTTTAACTTTTAAATGATTAAAATGGCATTTAAAATGACAAACATGCAAATGAATCTCTGGTTGGTCTGTAATTCCAAGTCCCAGTCAATTCAGTGGGACCTTCCTGAAAGAAACGCCTGAGAAGAGAAGACTGACTTTTCCAAGTCTTTGCCTGAATCACTCAGATTCGGATGTTTCACATTCTCTGTGGCTGATGCTGATCCTTACTTCTAATAAAAGATTAAATTTTTTTTATATGAAAGTCCTATATTCTCCAAAAAAGAAACCTTAGCCATTGATTGTTTACTTAGATTGATTATCACCGTTGTTGTACATTAATGTCCCGGCTCATTAAAATTGAAGGCTCATATTAGTTTCCTCACAAAGAATGAACTTTCGACCCTTTATTATAAGATATAATAATTTTAGCTAAAAGCAAGGCGTAGGCTCTTTACTAGTGATTATAAATGCAGACTCCAGGAAAGAAGAAATTTTCAGGTTCTTACAGGAGCCAGTGACTCGTTTATATCTGTCCGTGTGATAATGGTACCAGATATTGGATAGAAGTTTACAAATGTAAATTCACTTGCAATGTGACTCTGGATCACAATTTCTGAGTTCCATTTCCAGTGAACAACGTTGTAGTGAGTAAATGGCAAATAATGATAAGTATTTTCATTGATTTAAATTATTTATCATTAACTTTTCTATGACTATAAAAAAAGTTCCTTTTGCAATGAATTTGTTTTGCTAAAAATTTTAGATTTTTTTTAAATGTCATTTAGACGGTTCATAATGTTTTCAAGTGATATTTTTAAATACCTTACAAAAATGGTAAAAAACTCTAAAAGAATATAAAATTTAGTTCATAAATAAATTGCATATGAGATAATAATAAACAATTTAGATCGACTATTAATATTTTGTAATTAGAAATACGAGTTAATAACACGGGTTAATTTTGATACTAGAATAACCAACCACACACAACAGAAATGTGTCACTCTTCATACATAAATTGTGCCCTCGAGTCTCAAGCAAACTTCTGATGTAAATGTAATAGTCCAAATTTTGGTAAAATAACTACACAGTACACTGTACACACATCAAAAAAATGTGGTTTCCTACTTTCCTTGGTACCTCATATATGGGGCCGGCAACCCCTTCTTAGGACTTTTTAGACTTTTTTTAGCTTCTTTAGTCTCTTAATCCTTCCGAACGTAAGCTCCTTAACACGGATTAAAAGATTCTCCTTAAACCTCTTTTTGACTGGGGGCTTAAGCCTTGTCCGAATTTCTAAGGAAGCTATACCCATAGCTTAAGGCTTAAGTTTTGTTAAGCCATTTTTCTTTTTCCGAACGAGTGTAGCTTAGTGAGACTTAAATATTTAAGCCGAACAGCCCATAGCGGTACACAAATATGAATGCACAAAGTTTTATACCTCCACTAGTCTTCGTTCAAAAACTAACAGTCAGTCCTCCCTCATGAGTCATGAGTCCCTTGCCCAAGAATTAAACTTCGCATTAAAAGTTGATGGATGGGGAAAACAAAACAAAACGCTTTCTAGCAAAGCTAACCCCACTCGAGTGATCATCCCCTGACCTACTGCATTGTGCAGTTGACCACGCCAGCCGTTGGATCGTCTGAGATCCGCGCTCGCACGAATATCGATACAATCCAACGGCTGATGTTGTGAACTGCATAGAGTTCAACCCGACTCCGCTCCACACTCCACTCTCTATTTGTGAACTCTCCCTTAAATCACTTTGACTGCTTTAGTCAATGCATAGCCGGCAGCCATTCGTCCAACCCAACTCACTCTCAAGTCTCAACGTATTAATCCGGGCAAGTGCAGAGATATACAATTCAAACAATTGCAGAGAACCCATATAAGCCCTGTTCAGAAATTCCCGTTCTCTTTTCTTTCCAACCTGCCGCTGTTTTGCTCTGCAGTCTGCACAGATTCTCCCACTCTGCAATAACATCTTTCTCCTCCATATAATAATAAAATCTCTAAACTAAACCCTCGTCTTGTCTCTCTCCTTAATCCTTCCTTCCTTCCTTCCTTCCATGGGGAGATACTGCCACTCCCATCTCCTCCCCCTGGTGCTTCTGTGTGCCCTCTGCTACTCCTCCTCTGCCGCGGCACCGGCCGCGCAGCCGAAGATCAATGCAACACAGGCTCCAATTCTCAATGATCTGTTTGAGAAACTTAAATCTGATTTTGCTGTACCTAGTGCCAGTTTGACAAACAGCAGTGATGGGAATCAGTGTGGTTGGACCCGCGTCACTTGCGACTCTGGCGGGGTGGTAAAGAATCTGTCTTTCTCTAACCTTGGGATGTCTTCTAACAGCTCTTCTGCTGTAGATGGGTTGTTTGATGTTATCTGTTCTCTTGATACCTTGCAACACCTGGATCTTTCGGGCAATCTGTTAAGCTCTTTGGGTTCCTTTACCAACTGTACCAGCCTTACCGGTTTGAAGTACCTTAATTTTAGCAACAATAGGTTAGCCGGACAAATCCCCAATCTCTCAAAATTTAGAGATTTGGAGGTCCTAGATTTGTCTTTCAATGGATTGTATGGTACGGTTGGTACGAAGTTGGACTCGTTGACACGGTTACAAAGTCTGAATCTTTCGACTAATTTGTTGACCGGTCAAGTTCCGGCACTTGTTAGCGGTCAGCAAAACGGCACCTTGAAGGAATTAGTGCTGTCCACAAACAAATTTACCGGTCCGTTTCCGAATGATACCTTTAAGCATGGAAACCTTACATGGTTGGATCTCAGCGAGAACCACTTAACTGGGTCTGTACCCGATGAATTCAACAAAGTTCTCAAGTTAGAAACCCTCCTTTTAAATGCTAATAATCTGTCTGGTACTATCCCAAAGAGCCTAATGAATTTAACGAGTCTTTCTCGGTTTGGGGCATATCAGAACAATTTCTATGGATCGATTCCAAGTGGTCTCACAAAGTACGTCAAGGTGCTGGATTTGAGCTACAATGATCTAACTGGAGACCTCCATCCTGAACTCCTGACTGTTTCTACTGTGGAATCCCTTGATTTCACGGGCAATACTCTAACAGGATCAATTCCGTTCAATTTATCCCGAAATCTCACTCGGTTGAGGCTGAGTTGGAACCGGTTAAATGGTTCCCTTCCTGCTTCATTTGGAGAGCTTTCTCGTTTATCTTATCTTGAATTGGAGGGGAATAACTTCAGTGGAGATATACCGAAGGGTTTGGGAAGCTGCAAGAATCTGACATTGCTGAACTTGGCTAATAATACCTTTCAAAATGAGCTCCCACCAGAACTGGGTAACCTTTCAAATTTGGTGGTTTTGAAACTCCAAGAGAACAATATCAGTGGGGAAATACCGTATCAAATATCACATTTGGTGAAGCTGAGCACCTTGAATCTCAGCCAGAATGCGCTCTCTGGGGAAGTTCCTTCTCAAATTTTTGACTTGCCGAAGCTTTCAAACCTTAATTTGCAAGGTAACGACTTGAGTGGTTCTATCCCAACTACCATTAGCAGCATGAATTTTTTAATCGAGCTTCAATTGGGAAAAAACAAATTAAATGGCACAATCCCTGAAATGCCCGCAAGTCTCAATACAGCACTAAATTTGAGCCACAATTGCTTTAGTGGATCCATTCTATCTTCTTCCTTTCGACTCCTAAATCAACTAGAAATTCTTGATTTATCGTACAATAACTTTTCTGGTTCAGTACCATATTCTCTGACTAATCTGCAATCTCTAACCCTTTTGGACCTGTCTAACAACAATCTCTCTGGCACACTTCCCTCTTTCCATAGCTGGGTCAATGTACTATTCTCAGGCAATGCCCTTCTTTCAAATACTTCTCAGGAAGGAAATCCTAACTCCAGTCCTAGTTCCAATCCCAAAAAAAAGACGCACATATTTGCTATCTTGTTTTCTATTGTTGGTGCTTTTTTCGGGCTTCTGTTGTTGGTAGGTTTAATTTTATTCGCATTTTCAAAGCGGTTTTACCGGGTTGAAGATGCCGGGCTCCAGTTAGATGACTACAACCTTCCCCATATCATCAATGGGCGTTTTATCACGAATAATAGCATCCATACTTCAAACATTGATTTTCCTAAATCAATGGAGGCAGTTACAAATCCATTAAATGTCTTTATGAAGACCCGCTTCTGCACCTACTACCATGTCGAGATGCCGAATGGATCATCATATTCAGTAAAAAAACTAAATTTCAGTGAAAAAACAATCCAAATTGGGAGCCAAGAGAAGTTTGGCCACGAGCTTGAGGTTTTGGGTAGGCTAACAAGCTCTAACGTGATGGTTCCTCTAGCCTATGTGCTAACTGAGGACAATGCTTATCTGTTTTACGAGCATGTCGGCATGGGCACGGTTTTTGATAAGCTGCACGGTAGTGTTGATGATCTGTTGGATTGGAAGTGTCGGTACAGTATAGCTCTTGGCGTTGCCCAGGGCCTCGCGTTCCTTCACGGCTGCACACAGCCAGTGCTGCTTCTAGACCTTTCTACAAGGTCGTTGCATCTGAAATCCTTGAATGAGCCTCAAATTGGTGATATTGAGCTTTATAAGGTCATCGATCCATCTAAGAGTACGGGTAGCTTCTCTACTATTGCCGGTACCGTTGGTTACATTCCACCAGGTATTGAAAGTTTCAGCTATCAATTATACTGCTATTTAAACGTCCTTCTAATACTGATTAGTCAGTTCTCTTTGTGCTGTCAATTTCCATTATTTTGTTGTTGTGATTATTGTACCACTACTGAACCTGACTTGTTCAACATAAGCCTGGTGCTGGTAAAGACTTTTACAATCATAACAGTACCTGCAGTTATCCCTCTGGTTTAGCTTATATTATTGTACCAATACGAACCATTGATGCTTTTGAGATATAAATAATCTGATTATCTACCTGGCACCATAAATATAGTTTGTTAATGTGCTATCATAAAGAATTGACAATTGTTTGCCACAAAGAGACATGTAAATCCATTGATTTTTAACTTCAGTTATTTTCTTGTATTGTAGAATATGCGTACACAATGAGGCTCACAATGGCCGGAAATGTTTACAGCTTTGGTGTGGTACTTCTTGAACTACTTACTGGAAAGCCACCAGTCAGTGAAGGTATTGAGCTGGCAAAGTGGGCCCTTAGTAACTCGGCACGGCCTGAGGACAGAGATGGAATTCTCGACTCAAGAATCTCTCGTGCATCAATTCCTGTGCACAGCCAAATGCAGTCGGTTCTTAAAATAGCCTTGGCTTGTGTCGCATTTTCACCCGATTCCAGGCCAAAGATGCGAAATGTCTTGAGGATGTTATTTAATGCAAAGTGAAGTTAATTGTGAGGTATATGATACAGGTAAGGTTGCTTTTGTAAAATATGGGTGTGAGATGGTAGCTTGTCTACTTGATTTAGTCATAAAGTAAAAGAGAAGGTATTTTACCATAAATAGTTATTACTGTTATATACTTCCAGTTAGGTGAAATGAAAATCTTGTCAATTTTTTTTGAAATTTGAGTCTTCTTGCAAGTCTTATATCATCTTGAAAATCAGAATGGTCTATGCTAATACCTATTAGTAAACAGCAGCACTGTAGATAACCGGTGAAATAACTTGTATCACGTGGTACTGCGACCTAGGGCGTTGTTACTGTCTTAAAAGTATCATATTATCTATTCAAGTTGTTTTGTTAGTTTAAAATTGTAGCCATTATAAAGTATGATCTCTGATTGTAGAAAAATGAAAACAAATATTAATATTATGCTTGACGATTGCTTCTGCAGTTAACTCAGATAATTTCACTTCATAACAAACACAAAATTCTTGAATTGATTCAAGCAGTGGCCCTTGAAACATAATCTCCTTTTGTTTGTCTACAGATTGAAGCATAACTGTTCAGTCTCAATACACAGAATCATCACCTCTTTAAATCTCTACACTAATGCAAAGGGAAAATAAAACTTGCTGATGCATAAAGCCTTGGTTTTTCTTCTTTTCCTCTCCTTTTTCCTTTTCTTATAGAAATTGGCCTGTTCTTATTTCCAAGACTTCAGAAACTTTGGGTTCTCTCTGAAAATAGGACTTCTAACTCTGGTAAGCCAATCTGGAATGATCTATCATCTGCAACACAACGAGTGATATTCAATTGCATATTGGAAACAAATAATAATGAATGATTTGAGAAGACAAAGCCGGTGAACTTCTATTGTTGCTAAAACATGTAACTGATAAACAAATCCACCAAAACTAGTAGACTTCTTCTGTCTCAACTCTCATCTGGTAATGAACTAATTATTTCAGAGAATTGCAAGGATAAGGTGTATGATGATAAATATGAACATTTATAAGCAAAACAACAGTGTAGATATTTTCATATGGAGAAGTTAGCTTCTGATTTTCTGCTAACCTCAAACTATTACAATCAAGAAGACATTGATAGAGCAAGGGGCTTCTCGCTTTCCCTTGAGGCAATTGACGACTCGCCGACATCTCTTGATCCTTCCACTTCTGCTGTACCTGACAACAGTTTTGTCATACTGATCATATTAGTAATAACACATTTCCTTTCTGGCATAATTTCATGCATCTTATAGAACATTTTCGGATATGCTTCCTAGTTTAGTTTCCATTCTGATGAGTGCAGATAGGCAAAATCATTTCTCACATTTAAAACCAAAATCATTCTCTTCTTTAATCTATAAATCTGATTATAAATCCTTGAAAATTCCTCGGCAATTCTATTCTCTAACAAACTCTTTATAGTACCTGATGGCCCAGTATGCGACTCACCAGCAGTCTCCTCGTCACCATCATCGCTGATGGTTCCCAACACAGTCGCATTACCAAATCTCACTTTCCTCGCGCCTCCAGGTGACTCCACGGCCTCGGGCTCCACCACCTGCTGCGGGGGTGGATCTGTGGCAACCACCACTGTCGGCTGTCTTGTAACCTTCCAATACAGTATCAGCATTCCTTAATTAGACTAAAGATCAGGATTATCTGGTACCAGAAATTGGGGACATTAACAAATCCCCAGCTGCACACCTTGAAAAAGAATGATTGGAATGATAACTGGTACATGGTACCAGTGATGCTAAAATTTACCCTTAAAATGATTAAACTGCAGATGTTATCTCAAAAGAAAAGGTCAAAAAGGAATTTCATCAGAAAATATAACTTGATTTTTTGTTCATAGCTGACAGCAATTTCCAATGTTTCTAAATTAGAAGTTTTTAGCTTAACAGCTTCGACGATCTATGCTAACAATTAATCAAAAAATAAAAACAAATCTATGTCGACAAAATCACCTGTCGCTGTGATGATTGTCTGTCTTCTGCTCTGATCTTATTACCATAAGCGACTCGCAACGAAATGCAGCGATAGAAGCATGTGAAGATCCAGAAAATCCACGGAGAGGCTACGAGGACCATACCAGCAGGGAGAAGCCATGACGGAGTCGACGAAGCCGGCTGAGAAATGAACATTACCAGGAATACACCTCCGGCAAGCAAGAGAAGGAAGAGGAGGCAGGTGATAAGGCAGACGCATGCCTGGCCAGATCTTGGCCCGCCTTCTGGCGGCTGTTGCGACATTCCCGATGAGTTACGCCGCTCCGGGCCTTTGTTCATCAAGTTTATCCTGTTTTCTTCCTTTTCCTCCTTTTTTTCTGCAGTTTCTGTTGAAGTTGCTTACTTAAAATTCATTAATGACATAAAATATATCCCAATTTCTCCCTGGTAAATTTATTGGTAGTATCTTTATCTCTGTATCTTGTTCTTTGTTGATCTTGAAATTTTTTTTTTGGTGAGAAATTGGGATTATTGCTAGAAGGGAAAAATATCAGAAATTGGTCAAAATGGGAATGTTGCAAGGTTGGCTTGTGTATGGTTTAAAGAGAGAGAAAAAAAGAGGTGTTGAGGAGCTAAACTGAGATTGCCTATAAGAAGTATGATGTGGTTGCATGTTTGTGTGGAAGCTCTCTCACACAATAGGGGAGAGAGAAATCAAGGCAACAAGTATTTGAATTTGAATATATCATTTATTTGCATTGCTGGCAATTATAATCTCATCCATCATTTTCAAGGCATAGAATATTAGAATTTGATATCATGCCATCATTATCATATATTTAGTTGCAAAACTGTATGTTTGATAATTTTATTATTTTTGTAGAATTATATGGTTCAGATACAATATTTTTCTAGTTTATGTTTATGGATATAGGACCAACCATCTGTGGTCTTATGATTTTATGGTGGTGGGATAATGGAAGCCCTCTCTTTCTCCACAGTGAACATGGGAAACTCTTATTTTTTTTAAAAAGAAATTGAAACTTGAATATGTCATGGATATATTTTTTTTTTGAGATAAAAGATTAAGGTCAAGCTACTCAAATTTAAATGTTTATAAAAGACCTCTATTTGGGTTTCGAACCTGTAACCTCCAACACAGAGAGTATTGCCCTTAGCCACTAGACCAAAAGCTGATTCTTATGTCAGGGATATCTACAACTCCTCATCAAAATGATTTTATTATTTCTTGGATATTGCTTAATCAAATTACTGAACACACATTTCATATGAAGAACAAAATAGAAGGCCATCTATATATTACAACAACACCATTCATTCAACTAAGCACACTATAAATAGATTCAGGATAGCTGTAATCTATGTCATGATCACTGGAGCTCTTCTTCTTCGAAAAGATACGGCCGATCAGGGGCACTGTCGGCTTCTTTCTCAGCGACTTCATCTCCGTACTCCTCGCATGTTTAATGTCGAGATCGCAGATGCTTAAGGCATTGGCGAAGCATGGCCAGTACTCATCCTCTTCCTCCCATCTCTTTTCCTCTCTAATTGCACTCCTCTGCGCCGCCTTCCCAGCCTCGATCTCAGCCAATTTTGACAGGCTTCTGTGAAACTGCGCATTGATACCTGCCAGTGCTATCTCCATCTCGGTTCGTCGCCTTTTCATCAGCCACAATTCTCGCTTCATCTCGGTTAACTCCATCTCCAGCTTCTTGATCGAGTCCATGACTGATATATCATAGTAAACGGGCGTCGACGTCTGTCCATACACAGGCAAAGACATTGGTATCCCCGAATCGTACTTGTTGATGGCTGCAGCGGCGTCCTTGACAGATCGAAATGGTCTGCTTGTTTCAATCTCTGACATATTCATTGTTTCCAATTTTTATTGGTTTTTTTTTTTTTTTGTTTTGGATGAATGAAATTAGTTTTAAGATGGATGTTTATGAAGAGAGTGTGAATTATATATAGTGAGATGTTGAAATTGTGATGATGTATACTGATTGCTTTGCTTCTACTTCAGAAGGTTATTACTCACTGAAACTCTGCACCCCAGACTGAGACGGGATACGGAGCCTGTCAAAGCGTTGGACTTGTCACCTAATGCCACTCATTTGGTAATACAGTAAAGTATTCAGTAAAAAATAAAATAAAAATCAGATCTTTTGACAGAAACATACTCTTATTATATTTACAAATAGATCTGTTACCAAACATGTATAAAGACTAAAGTATCACGTTAATTATAAAGGAAAGTTCGTTAATACCAAAGCAAACAGCTTTAACCGAGTATGAAATAATTGACTATGTGCAGTTTATTAGACTCTAATAAATCCAGCCCATATCAGCCCAATCCAATCCTCTTAGGGCCTGTTCGGTATTTTTGGGCACACATGGGTATGGATAAGAAATCTTTATGTCAACTGTGAATTTTCCAAGTGCCTCTTCGGTGTGCAACTTTTGGGTTTGGGTTCGGACACTTCTACCCAACAAACCCCAGCATTGTAACGTAAATCTCCGGGAAAATGAAAAATCAAGTCTGATTGAATTTTTACTTTTCCCATGAGCTACAATACTCTTACCTCTCATAGCAGGAAACCCAAAAATTACTAGTTGGGTACTCGTACCCATAGAAACAAAATTTCCCAGAAAATTCGATGTGCCGAACAGGCCCAATCTGCAAAAGCACATTACCAATCTCTCCAGGCCCAGTCCGCAAAAGCCCATTACAAGTCTTCCAGGCCCAGTCCGCAAAAGCCCATTACAAATCTCTCTAGGCCCAGTCCGCAAAAAGCCCATTACGAATCTCTACAGGCCCAGTCCGCCACCTTTCCCCCATCCAACATCTCAATCTCGGCCCAAAACTCCCTTTTCATCTCTCTCAGCTTCCAACAGTAAGCACTAACCAGTAAGGCAGTAATCACTCTCACACTGTCACACAGCTCTCCCTTCGCCTTCGCCATTACCCACATGCAGTGCAGTCCATCACATCAACCGTCAGATCGTCTCAAAATCCGCGCAAACCCGAATCACGACACAATCCAACGACTCACATGATAAAATGCAGATTGCAGTAGAGGACAGGAAAGAACAGAGGGCTCATCCCCTGACTTACTGCATTGTGCAGTGCAAAAAATCAGCCATTAGATCATGTCAATATCCGCGCTAGCACGAATTACAAGACAATCCAATGGCTGACGCTGTGAACTGCATAATGCAGTACAGAAGGGGATATGAATTCGTAATGACACACACAGCTCTCCCTTCGCCATTACCGCAACATGCAGTCCAGTCCATCACGTGAACCGTCAGATCGTCTCAAAATCCGCGCTAGCACAAATCTCAACACAATCCAACGACACACATGATAAGCTGCAGATTGCACATAGCAATCTCCGCCTTCTTCCATTTCGATACTTCCAAGGAAGAAGAACGAAGGAAGTACGAAACCCTCCCGCGCCATCAAAACCCTCACTGCTGCTGCTGCTGATCTCGATCTCTCCACCTTCTCCTCCACTCTCCCCTCCCCTTCGCCGGCAATGGCGAACCTTCTGTACCTCAACATACGCTCCTCCGTCTTCCTGCCGTCCGTGTCCTCCCGCCGTAACGCCAGGAGGCACCAGTTCCGAGTGGAGGCGAAGGTGCGGGAGATCTTCATGCCGGCGCTCAGCTCGACCATGACGGAGGGCAAGATCGTCTCCTGGCTCAAGGCCGAGGGCGACCGGCTGTCGAAGGGGGACAGCGTGGTGGTCGTTGAGTCCGATAAGGCCGACATGGATGTGGAGTCGTTCCACGACGGGATTTTAGCGGCGATCGTGGTGCCGGAAGGCAGCTCGGCGCCTGTCGGATCTCCGATCGCGCTGCTTGCGGAGTCGGAAGCCGAGATTGAGTTGGCCAAGTCTCAGGCTTCTGGTTCCGGTTCCGGTTCTGGTTCTTCGGCTCCAGTTTCAGATCAGAAACCGGAACCGGTGGCAGCAGCGCCGGTGGCAGAGCCTGAACCGGTACCAGTGGCTTCTCCAGTGGTATCATCTCCAGCTGTGAAGGTTGCTTCCACACACCCTGCGTCAGAGGGTGGGAAGAGAGTGGTGGCTTCGCCGTACGCGAAGAAGCTCGCAAAGGAATTGAATGTTGATTTGGGGACGGTGGTGGGATCGGGGCCGATGGGGAGAGTTGTGGCGAAGGACGTCGAGTTGGCTGCAAATTCAGCCGTCGTAAGTGGACAGCCGAAGGCTGCGGCTGTTGCGGCAACTCCTGCGGTGCCGCTGGGGAGCGTGGTGCCTTTCACAACAATGCAGGCTGCGGTTAGTAGGAACATGGTGGAGAGCCTCTCGGTGCCTACGTTCAGAGTTGGATACACTTTTACTACCGATGCCCTTGATGCTCTATACAAGAAGGTAAAACTTCTTTGGACTTCATTTTTATAATATGGTTAGATGTAGGAGCCTATATATAGTAATTGATTGAGGTACATTTAAATCCGGTAGGGATTTATAACAAGATGGTTGAGGTCTAGAATTCAATGTTGTTTATGTATCGTATTGTTACTGGGAAGATGAATCCATCGGTGTCAACTTTAACTGGTTTGATCAGTGATTTTGGTATTATTGTACGAGTACTACCTAGCGTCCATAGAAAAAACCGTCCATAGCGTCCATAGGTTACATTCCGGAATGTATTTGTTACATTTTGGGACAAATCTATTACATTCTGTACACGTCTATGGATGTATGGACGGTTTTTCAATGGACGCAAGATGTTTCTTATCGTACCTCTCTTTGATCTAATCATAATACTCGTCTCAATATGACCTCTATCTGAACCGCTGAGAAAGAGTACTGGCTGGTTGATGATATGGGGATTAAATGTGCTAGGTTACGTCTTCATAGTACTTGTCAATAGGCATGTAAGAACACTATATAAAGAATTCCCAATTGCCAACTATTCGAAAATAAATAGCAATAGTATATTGCGTCTCTCTCTCTCTTTTGAAAAGATCAAATACTGGATTTAATGTTCATCATTTGTTCTGAAATATTGCAGATAAAGTCTAAGGGGGTGACAATGACTGCACTCCTAGCAAAGGCCACAGCGATGGCATTGACACAGCACCCTGTAGTGAACTCAAGCTGCAGAGATGGGAAGAGCATCACATTCAACAGCAGCATAAACATTGCTGTGGCCGTGGCCATGGATGGCGGCCTCATCACACCTGTTCTTCAAGATGCTGATAAGGTTAATTTTACTATCTCCAATTTTTAATGGCATACTGCTTCTTGGCTACTAGTAAATATTTTTTGGTTTTGCCTCCCAAAATAGTGCTGCATTATTTGTATCAATGCTGCAAGAAGCTAAATTTGGAAACAGCAATTGAACTTTAATCTTTGGATGCTACATAAACGGGGGATTGACACTTGGCACCTTTTCTGTAGATTTACTGCCATTTAAGAATCGTTGTTTATTTAGCAAGAAGATTCATTAAAGTAAGGCATCTGAAAAGTTAGTAAAAAACCCATTATTGTTACTTTACAGCTAGAGTAATTTCTTAGGTATATGTTTTTATTACTTGATATGTCTTGGTGGTGCTGCTGAATTGGCTATTGGGTATGTAGGTTATCAACTAGAAACAAAAGTCTTAAATAAGTAAGGTATATCACACAAACATAGTATTAAGAGAATAGAAGGTGGCTACTAAAAGGAAAAGATGAAGATGGGCTTCTACTCTGGCTAACTGAAAAATATTATTGGATTGGTTTGGACTCTAAAACCATACAATGTTTTGTAGAAAATGCAAGCCCAAATTATGTTCCTATTCCTTTCATGAATATCGGAATGATTATGACCTGTGATGCATCAAAATTCATGTTTTATGTTAATATGTATATAGTAAAAAAAAAGGAAAATGTTACGGTGATACCACAAATGATTCTATTGGTGATACCATAAAAGAGTTCAGTTCATTGTTCAACTTTATTGTAGTAAACATTCAACTTTTTGATATTATTAATCAATTTATAGATTTCGTTTTCAAATTGAGTAAAACTGATAGGTACTTTTTTTCTAAAACTTTTTGTACTGAATGCATTCTAAATTATCAATAAAACAGTTCTACGTTTATTTAAACATTGAATAACAAGAACTTCCTATGTATTTGACATCTGCAACTATATTTTTTCAACTTATTATGGTTATTGTTCAAGTTATTGGTGTTATTATTCAACTTCTCTCATTTATTAACATTTGCAAATGTTGTTGTCTGTAATTTGTAAAATCAGATCAAAACACTTTTTTCCTATTAGAATAATAAATCTGATAAGTTGAATAATAACATCAATAGGTTAAATAATTATTCTAACAATAATATAAACACTTTTGTGGTATCACCGATGATCAGTACATCGGCTCCCTCAAAAAAGAAATGCTATAGCTGTAATTTCCTATAGTTTTTTTCATATTAACTTCATCACCATCTTGTGAAAATATTGCTATCTATTGTCTGGAAATACTTGAGCTGGTTTTAGGTCTATTTGAATTTCAATGAAATAAAATAATATGCACATTTGATTGTGCAAAATGGTCAACATTAAAGAGTGCTATTTCCACTGCATTAAATTTCTCATGTGTTGTCACCAATAAAGATTTGGGTATTAATCACACACTACAATTAAAAGATCATTTGCCAAATGCCACGGAGAATGGTAGTGCTTATTCTGTGGTCTTTTTGTGGTTTGCAGCTTGATATATACACTTTATCAAGAAAATGGAAAGAGTTGGTTGACAAGGCTAGGGCCAAGCAGCTAAAACCTCAGGAGTACACCACTGGTAAACCTTATCTCTTATTTTGAAAAAACCAACAGATAGTGTGTTTGTTTGATGTAAATTTTGGTAGAATGTCTTTTTTGGAACTTTTAAATCCTTTATAATACTGAAAGCATCACTAAAGATCCTTTCCCAAAAGTGGAATCCTCGAGCAATATTTTGGAAGCAAGAATGGTAATAAAGGGTGGTGTTTGGTAATTGTTTGAAGAAATCTGGTCAATATTTATCATTTTCTGTGAGACATAATTTTTCATGCTTGCATAATTAAGGCAGATAATTTTCAGTTTGTTTTCTCTTTTATACGTATAATCCAGATTGCTTGTATAATGTTGAAATAGACTACCATGACCAATATAATATGACACGATTCTTGGGTAATGTGCCAGTCTCATAATTTTTTTTTTAATTTTGATAGGTACCTTCACTCTATCAAACCTTGGGATGTTTGGTGTTGACCGGTTTGCTGCAATTTTGCCACCTGGCACTGTAAGTGCAGTTTCATGAAACTTTTATCTACAGTAATCTTCTCAGTTTTGTTTATAGAAGGAATATATTCTAAACAGTGACGGATCTAGAAATTTAATAAGCATGGGTACACAATTAGGAATAAGCTTATATCATTTGTTTTTATGTATTAAGCCTAGGCACACAACCCAATATTATACTAAATTAATTGAAATTTTTAGAGAAAAATACAAATATTAGCAATAGTATTGAAATTAAGGGGTGGCACTTGCATATGCTTGCCCCTTAATAAATCCTTCCCTGATTCTAAATCTCCTATGATTATTTGTTTTTGTTGGGCCTATTGCAGGGAGCAATCATGGCTGTTGGAGCTTCAACACCAACTGTTGTCGGTACAAAAGATGGCCGAATTGGTATAAAGAATCAGATGCAGGTAACTCATACTCCATTCTATGCCACATTTTAGGTCTTTTTTAGGTTTATTGGGCATAATACCTATATTTCTTAAAACTGTTTCTCAAGCTTGTAGATGAAGCATTGCATTGTTTATTTTTCTAAATTGTAGTCCAATTAATCAGAGAACTAAAGAAAGAAGTAAAAAGAACTGTAATTTAGTATGGCGAAATTGTCTGTTCAAATAGAGACACTACCTGTTTGTATGGGTATCTTCTATGTACCCAAAAAAGGATCTTTGGTTTTACCTGGTTAACCTTTGTCGAAACAAAATTTTATTTTTCACCTAGTTTGGCTTTGTCTAATGTGAAATTTGTGAAATATTTTTTCATTGAATCATCTTTACCGTAAATTGTCCATGAAAAATTGCAGGTGAATGTAACAGCTGACCACAGGAATATTTACGGGGCAGATTTGGCTGCATTCTTACAAACCCTTGCCCAAATAATTGAGAATCCAAAGGATCTAACTTTATAGAATGCTTTTGCATTCTTATTCTCACTAGAGAGTCTATGGTGGGGATATATGTATGGTTCTTATGCATTCTGTACAACCTCTTCTCTCAATTTGTCGTGGCGCTTGTAAACTTCAATGCTGGGTCCTATATATTACCTTCTTCCTCATTGTGATGTTTAATCTGATTTTCCATTTTTAGGATGATCAATTTTGTTTGAGATTGAATAATTATTTAATAAGTGGTTTCTTTTTCTTTTTCTGTGGTCATGGAGGTTTGACTTGCTAAAAGCCAGTCGGGACATCACTGTAGTGGCATTTCATTTCATTCAATTGGGCCTAGTGTGATTGTATAGGCAAGGTACAATTAGCAACTTTTTATCCGGTTTTTCTGTCTGTGGTCTCATGATTTTAATATTCACTTATTCAGTTTATTGGAACAAATTTGCAAAAACATAAATGCTTCTTTTTTTTTTCTTAGGATTGAAAAGTTTGTCTTGCATGATGTAGCTGTATTGCACGAGTGTACATGTAGAAATCAACATTGTGTATACAAACAATTAGAAAAGCCTTTCCAATGACTTCTTTTTTCAGTGCATATACATTATACAATAAAACTGGTAGAGTATTCCACTTCCTTCAAAAAAAAAAAAAAAATTATACAATGAGATTCAGACATCCATGAAGAGCACATTTTTGTCATAAATATTAAAGAAATTGTCTCCAATAACATTAGTAAAACTAATTGCATGTTGCTATCTAGAAACGGGACATCAAATATGAATCTGGTAACCAGAGATTCAATCTGACATGGCCGGTACTATTCTGATCCATAGCTAGTGCTTCCTTTAGAAATTCATATCCCCTGCTGTACTGATTTGTGCAGTTCACAACGTCAGCCATTGGATTGTCTTGAGATTCGTGTCAACGCGGATCTTGAGATGATCCAACGGCTGACATTGTAAACTGCACAATGCAGTAAGTTAGGGGATGAGCACTCAGTGCTTCAGGTCCAGTGACAGTCCCAGATTTTAGGCTACTGATATTACCACTTACCAGTGGGACCATAAAATCACAAACAATGATAACATATCATATCATATCATCATATCATATACATACATATCAGTGCTTTCTCTCTATTTCTCTGATGATGATGAAGTGATGATCCAATCATGTGTACGATGTGATATGGTCCTACCTACATCAGGCATCTCTTGATTGATTCTGGCACGGACCCAGTCACCCAGAGCCAGAACACCTTGTATCCATCCATCCATCCATCCTGATCCAGCCATGATTTGATTCGAACCCTCTCCCAACCATCCCTTTCCAACTTTCGGAAAGGCACTCAACAGAAGATAGCATTAGCAGTGGCTCAGCTCAGACCTTACTAGTTACTACCTCTTCTTCTTTACAGATGTGTTTGGCAACCCATTTTGAATAGCCTATTTCAGAATAGTTAGTGTGCTATTCTATTTTGTTGAGTGCCGAACACAAAAAATAGCTAAACGAATTGTGATGTGAATAGGTTAATTCGTTATTCAGTCATATAGATGGAATACCGGAATAGTTACACTTCATTGTTCAACTATTCCACTAACATGTTGCCAAACAATGATTTCACTCTTCCAACAATCATCTTCCACTTTTACTAATCCAATTATACCATTCTAGCTCTGTTCCTTAATTCGCCAAACAGACCCTAATATTTTTCTTTCTTTTTAATCTATTTCTTCTCAAATTCTCCATCCATCTGTTCGTTTTCAAAAAGGCATTATTAGGATCTAGATCACAGCCACCACTTGCACATGCTCAAATTCCACACGAAACTTGTCTAAATTTCTCCACCTCGGAACAACATTTTCCTGAGGCTGTTATTTGTCTGGGTTGGATATCATCACACTGTCAAAAAATTCCATTTCTTCGCTTGTTCAAGTCACCTTCCCCAAAATGTCATAAAAAAGTAGACAAATTTTTCGGCACTAGGCAGTTTCACATTTGTGTATTATACTTAAGTAAAGTAACAACTGAAAACATCAACACTGAGTCTAATTGGAGTTCAATTCGTAGTGATCTCTTCTTCTTATTTTATTGGGTTAGGTTTGAAATTGGAAAATTGGAAAATTGGGCCTGGATTTACGGCTTCAGCATGATTTTTTAAGTTGGGTCATGTCAAGTACAACTTTTTATTTTTCAACTTGCATGTCATTTATAAAATTCGCACTCTAGAAAGAGGGGTAAACTTCCAAGCTTTCGAGCTATGCTACATCATTATTATTCTCAACCATTGATTTTGTTTGAAACTCTTCATCTACTTTAATCCAATGGCTTATATTTTTTTGTCTCCACTCATTAAATAAGATGAATATGATATGTCTAAAACAAATATTAACCCTTAAAAATGATCTAACTTTATATATATTCTTATTTATAAACTATTACATTATTATTAGTATTATTATATTACATTAAAATTTTGTTCAATCTTTATTTAATATAAATATTTAAATTTTATAAAATTCTTAGTTATTTATTTGATATCACTTTTGGGCTTTGTTACAGCTCTAGTAGTGTGTAATTTTTGCTGTCAATTGACCAGTCAAGGTCATGTCAGTTACTGATGTCTTCAGTGCCACATTTGCAAGAATTTAAGATGATTAATTTGATTTTAGTGAGAAAAAAAATATCAATATAAGTACTAAAATCTAAAAAGAAAAAAGAAAGGGAATCAATTTCTCACTTTCTGTCAATTCATTCCTCCCATTCTCAATGGATCACATCTTACACTCAAAAGCAAAATAGTGACAATAAGACCAAAAGCTATAGAGCTAATTAAGTGCTCAAATTGTTAAGTAAAAAGAAAAGAAATGAAAAAGATTACAATTTGAAAAAAAAAAAAAAAAGCCAAGTCCTTTTCTATCTAATAAGATGCCATACATCTGCTCTTAATGATTCCCTCATGCTTTGAATGGTTTGTAGACCTTAAGGTCACTGACGACGCCGGCAATAGACCCGGCTGCGGCCCCCAGAGACACTACCAGACATGCCATGCTGAGCATCTGTAGGCAAATCCAGCGAGTGCTCCATTTCGGCACCTTCCTTTGCGCAATGTACATTTCTACAGGGAAGAACACGGTCAACGGCCAGAAACTGAGCGCACCAAGCAATCCAACGACGTCGTTGAAGAACGGCAGGAGCATTGAAATGAGGGTGGTCAGGATAACGAAAATTGTACGCCAGACAAGCCGGAATAGGCTGAGTTTGTATGAACCGATGGAGAACTCCTTGGCTATGAATTTGGAGTCGGGCCACTGAGATACGGCATGTTTCTCAATGAATGCGAAGATTGGCTGGCAGAAAACCTGGTAGGCACCGATCAGATGGATCACAATTGCGACATTGGCTATGTCAAGCAGCCAGAACGGGTTGTAGAATCCGAATCCCGTGAGAAGATTGCTTGGTGCATCATCTCCGAAGGCAGCATAGCCGAAGCAACCACAAAGGAGGTAGAAAACTGTTGTTAGTGATACACTGATCAGGGTTGCCCGTCTCATGACTTTAGCCTCGGATGGCGGCGGAGCTTTTATCGTGTCCTGAAAAACATTTAGAAACATGATAATTATATAGTCTGCTAGTCTTAATTATCAGTTGAATTTTTTTGTTACATGATATAAATGTGAATTAAATGATTGTCAAGTTTTTAAAACCATATATGCTCATGATTAATATTCTGTAACGAAAGGTAAACATTACTGACGTACTGGTAATTTACTGATATATTTTTATCTGTTCGATCCTTTGCGTTGTTTTCTTTGAAGATGAAACAGGCAGAGAGCGATTAATTACCTGAATCTCGATCAAAATGATCGAGTACGAATAAGCGAAGGCGATGTCGCCCAAAGCTTGTAGGCTGCGATATATTTTCTGGGTTTCTGTCACTGCGCCGATGGCGACACCAGTGAAGCTACCCTTGAAGCCTTTGTTTGCTGTTTTCAAAATAAAATGAGATTCTTTACTTAACTACCACCAAATCAGTGAATTATAAACTCCTAAATTCATTTGTTACAGATTTTAATTGATTTTATTATCATTATTCAAATTGGTATATGAAATAGTACCTATAACTTGAACGATGCCAAGGGAGAGTCCGATAGACGAGTAGGTGAAGGACATGACGGCCGCGACAATGGACAGCCACCATATCTGATCGAAATCGGGGATTTGCGAGAATATGATCTCCACAACTCCGAAGATTATCATGTACGGGACACTCGAGACGCTGCAGGGGTTCTTGTGCCCTTTCTCGTGGAAACAGTTCGATCTCTTGATCGCCCTGTTCAAGCAAACACATGTCAATTGCCTGAATCATCAACAATTATATGCATCTTTTTCCCCTTTTTTCAACAATTTGAATTCTTTTTTTTGTTTTACTTACACCATGCTTATTGAAGCAGCAATTGTGTATCCTATAGCAACTCCAAAGAGATTAGCATATTGAATGAACCCACAAATCTTCACCTTGAGCCCACCTATATATTGATCAAAAATTCAAAATCAAGCATACCAGAATAAATATATGCAACTGATTTTAATTAACAGTATAATTTGATACAGTTATTCTGAAAAATATGTTTACCGAGGTTGGCCTGAACTGCATCCATGTACGTATAGTTGCGCTTGCCAGTCATCGGGTCGCCGGAACGGTAACAGTCGGCAAGGAGGGTCGAGGTGTAGTAGATAACAAAGGAGAAGAGGAACATGACGGCAGGGCCGGCAACCCAGCCGAGCTGCGCTATGGCCCATGCTAACGACAGCACACCGGAACCGATCACGGCGGTGATGATGTGGGCACTGGCAGTCCATACAGTTCCTAAAATAAATAATAATTAACTGATATTGTAAATTAATAAATTTCATTTTTTTATTATTTATTATTTCTTTTTGGACCAGACAACTATGACATGAGTTTGTAAAACTCTTTCCAGCAACTAAATGTACAAAATTTCTTTCAAAGTTCTAAACTTTGTAATTGGAAATTTGGAATCCAATTTCCAAATATATAAATTGAGGATGGTGTATCAGACAGCAAGTGATGAATCAACTAAACTTAACTACTGTGATATTATTCAGTAAAACTCCAAAAAATATAACAAATAAAATTACAGTAATAAACTAATAATACAGCACAAGAATTGAAAAAAAAAAAAAGAAAATCAGATGAATCAATTGAGTAATTTTACCGGTTCTTTTCGGGCGTCCATCGTCATCGAACCACTTCGAGTCGCATTGCTCGAGAGAAGAGACCTCCATGGGTGCTGGGTAGCTCCCATTTTTGGAGTAGTAACCATTCTTCTCAGCCATCTCCTGTTTTTCCCTTTCACTTCAAAGAAAAGAATATATCTTTTTTACTCAAATTGGAGTGAATGCAGATATTAATTCTGGTCACAATTAATGAACTCAGACTGAAACTGGGAGAGATCAGAAGGCAATTGTGAATTTATAATTGAGTTATGATTGATTGTTGAGGGAAGCAGAAGAAAGCAAGTTAGCTAGAGAGGAAGGGAGTGTGGTGTGTTGGATTGAATTGGCAGTAGGAGACTGGGGTTGAAGCTTATTTATAGAGTGAGGGAGGGAAGGAAGAGGGGCTAATTAATTAAAGAGGAGGTTACTTTATTAATAAAGAGTAAGAGTTAACGTCCATCCTTTTTTACTTATCTACCGGTCTATCGTATTTTTAATGAGCAAATATTATTTTTCAATAGACATTTATATCTTTCCGATCAATAGATAATTAGATATCGTCTTCCAGTTAATATTTATGCGACTTTAGTAAGCACATGGGTGCACATGCCAGTGTGTCAGAACTGCGAAACAGATGGATGGGTGACCTTTTTATTTTTTTTTTGAATTCCAACTTGTCCGTAAACGAGTGGATGGGTGACCTACTTTACAGGTGGACTCTACTTGTTTTCTCTGTAATAAGACGGGTAAAAAGGAAGGAAATTTTGTACAGTGCACACGGATTCATGAGGTCAACGACAGAGGTCTAATGCAATACCCAATTTAGTCTCTCCTCTCCAGTCCTCTCCAGTCTCCACTAGTACCCTCCATCCCCATGCCAAGTTCAAGTTGCCAACTTTATTACAAGTTTACAACATGGCCATATGTTATTACCTCTCTGTTCTGAAAAAACAGTGTGGTATTTAGATTATTGAGTACTGGTAAAATCTCAAAAAAAAAAAAAAATTAGAGTACTGGCACCAAATTACAAACTCATACAAGAGTACAGGACCACCTTTTTTTTTTTTTTTTTTCACTCTCCATGGTTAAAATTATTAGAGGTATTGTAAAAAGTTAGTTTACAGTACAATAGGTACAGCAGGAGTAATTATTGGGGACTCAGTAATTCATGTGTTATGTCTATGAACATATGATTGGTTGGTAAAAACATGAAAATGATACTGTGGTCACGGTTATAGTTTTCCTTTTTCTTTTTTAACTTAAAAAGATTTGCAATGAAAGAAAGAATTACCTTTTAGTTGTTTGTCAGTACTAGTATTTAACTTAAAATGAACATGTCTTTTGTTCGTTTGTTTTGTCAGTATTATTTATTTATTTTTTTTGCTTTTTGTGGTGGCCTTTTATGTATGTTTTCTATTATTCTATGTTTTTTTCTGACAAAGATTTTCTATTTTTCTACAGTGGTCAAGTCAGTGTACGTCTCTATTTGAAAATCAGAAAGAAATATACGTAACGTCAAGTAGTCAATGAGAGAGCTAAAATAAATAAAACAAAAGAACTGAGAGAGAGCAATAATGAAGCTTAACAGACTTATAATACAGTGGCCCAGAAATTATGGGGGACCTCAATGGCATATTTTTTATAGAACCATCACAAGTAATATAATATAATTAATTAGTTCTCTCTATAAATTAAATATTTGAAATGTTTGTTTAAATTCTGTACAATTGCATTTTGTGGATGCAAATACCATTATTTTTTATATTTATGAAGTATTTTTTATTTATAAAAATAGCCAATTTTCATATACACACATTCTTTATCTATATTATAACTTTGAGCTTTCTTACGCAAATCTGAAAAATAGGCTTTGAAGCTCTAAAGTCATATGTTGGTAGCTGCTATCAACTTTTCGAAAAAGAAGCTCTAAAGTATCAAGATTTCGATACTAAAAATTAACGATATAAATCAACTTTAAGATGAATATATAAAAGTATGTTTTTAAACTAAGATCACTACTGACTTGTTTGGTGTTCTTGGGAGCACTGTAGTTTCAATACTCATACATGCAATTATTTATAATTAGGGTAAGCCCCGGCTTTGCGACGAGGCAGTATGCACTTTATAGGTGCTTCACAATTTAGTTGGAAAAAGTTGAGTTGCATAATGTTTAGATAACTCATAACATATATATATTCCACAATCTTAGTGTGAACATAAAACTGAGCTAATTTCCTGGAGAAATTAATGGAATTAGTTTGAGTATAGTTTTAAACTACATAACAATATGGAAAGTTAAACAATTCATGAAACAAGTGAGATTGAAGATAAAAGTTAGAAACATGTAGTACATGAACAACATGTTACAAAAAAGTTAGAGACTAATTGTGCGAAACGGACCAGACTAATGGAGAAAAAAAATAAACAAATGTGTCAAAAAATGTTTGTACCAAAACAATATGATAACTGATTAAAATCTTTGAGCCCATCTTAAAAATAAACTCTTTCACTTGTATGATGAGGTATTCGTACTCGATGACTAGATAGATATGGTAGTCATATCTACGCACCCAAAATTTCGCATAGGACACGTAAGATTCTACGTTGTGGTGAGTTATTCTGTATAGAGCATGTTCTAGATTCACATTCGAGTGAATTATCTATCATCCACACCTAACTTGCATGTTCATACCATGTCTTCGAGTGGATGTTCATATCTATTGGACAATATGACCTAATTGATGCCCAGAAAGATATACTGACAGAGAACATTTAAGAGGGATTTTTTTTAGAACATTTGACATGCCCATAATTATAATTATTGTTTTTATTCTTAACATTAACATTATTAGTAACAATAAGAGATCTCGTTTATTGTTTCCTTAAACATGAAAACATTATTTTTGAATATTTTTAAACTTTCTTTTTCCCCCAAAGTATAATCATTAAATTATAAATTTGTATATATATATATATATATATATATATATATATATATATATATATATATATATATATATATATCAGTGCATAACACTGTAAGCTTTGTTATGTTGGTAGCCTCTACCAACCTTTCAAAAAAAAAAAAAAAAAACGTTGTAAGCTTTGTTTATCTTTTTCACGCAACTATATATTCGAGAGTTGCACTGTTACCATCGGAATTTCTCTTTTTAATTTGTCGATTATTGTAATTTTGACGAATGACATTGATAGCCAATTTCGATTAGACATATTCATCTTTAACACAAATGCTAATCAATCAGAGTAGAATTATTTTCAATATATATATTCTAATGTCATGCATGATTTGCAAATTCTTTTATTCTTAAATATAAGTATATAAATAACAATAAATATATATAAATACATAAAAAAATAGATAAATGCATATGGTACAATAATATAAAAGAGTAAAGGTTATCTGATTATCGCCTTCCTTTCTGGTAATAAAAGTTGCATATACGTGTCAGATTAGTACCAACCAGATATTAATCTCTAGTTTGGCTGTTCCCCCTTCCTGAGTAGGTTTTAATTAACACGAACCAGACAAGTGAGTGAGGGGAAGAATAAATAATTACACGTGTATAGCCGCGTGGCAAAACCTATAATGTCCTCCTTAATTTATTATTAAATTATAACCAGCTTAATTATTATATATAACCTAGCTAGTTTTTCTTTGTCTTATGTTGTGTATTAATTGATTAATTAATTAATATTCTGAAGGCTATATGTATATATAGGTGGCAATACTGAATGAGGATATGAGATCCTCTGCTACGTAGTCATATGCGAAATAGAATGTAAACCGTTGGATCAGTTTGAGATTCGAGCTGTATATATATTGTTGATATCAAAGATGATCTAAGGGCAGCATTCCATGCTAAGTGCATCAATGAGTTACTTGGATGGGGTGATGGCACGACGTGCCATAGTTTTAATCTAGACGGTTCATTAAAGTGGACGGCTGAGATTTTGTAGATTGTAGGGGACTGTTTTTTGTGAGTCCCACTATTATAGAAACTATGACACGTCGTGCCATCAAAACTATGGCAGCGGATAAAAATCCTACTTGGATTATATCACCTATGAGAGCCTTCGTTCGGGTTGAAGATAGCGTAAACTAGGGCATATTATATATGAGGAGGGATCCGGTGCCAACGCTTCAACAATGTCAACGGTACCAACGGGCAGATTTTCATATCCAAATTTTTATTTATATGGCTCAATAAATTCTTTATATCAAAATCTTATAGCATGCAAAAAATTTTCATTTTTGGAGATTTTTAAGTATTTATTTCGGATTTTTTTAATAGCAACTATACAATATTAATAAAATAATCAATATTTCATATATAACTTTTGGAAACTCTGAAATAAATACTTAAAAATCTCTAAAAATGGAAAATTTTTGCATGACACATGATTTTGATATAAAGAATTTATTGAGCCATATAAATCAAAATTTGGATATGAAAATCTGACCGTTAGCACTGGATCCCTCCTCATTATATATATATGAGAAACATATTGCGTCCATTGAAAAACCGTTCATACGTCTATAAACGTGTACGAAATGTAACATGTACGTTCTGAAATGTAACAAATAAATTTCGGAATGTAACCTATGGACGGTTTTTTTGTGGACACTAAGTATTACTCATTATATATCACGTGTTGCTCGCTTGGAAAATCAATTTATGTGAATTCCTTTGTCACAAACAAAACTGCAGACCGATAATACTTCTTAAAAATTATATAAGTAATCTTACGGTGCATCGCAAAGCAAAGTGATTTTTGCTTTACCATCTTCAAAATCCCATAAATCAAAATTCAAATGACCAATCTAATTTGTCCAATACAATCTACATATACATTACAACATGCTGGAATACCAAAATTTTCAATTTTTAGATTTTGTAAGATAGACAAACAATAATTATAAAACAATACCATGTGATATCAAAAGGTACCAATCTTTAAAAAATCTGAAAAAATAGTTAAAAAATTCTAAAATTTGGTATTTTGTATGATTTCAATATATAGATTATATTGGACAAATTGGATTGACTGACCACTTAACATTTGGAAACACCATAACCTCTCCTAAATAATATTATACATTTATCTCGCTAAATATACCATGCCATTGCTTATTGATATTATGCAACATTTCTCCATTTTCCAACGATGCCGGAACACATATTCTGAAATTATTTTATCAAAAAATTAAAATATTTTCAAACTTGTCCGTATGGAAATATCTGATATATTATATATATGCCTCCAGCCGACATGACCTAACTTAAGGCACTATTCTTCTATATTGATAGGTAGATAGATTGCATATATTGCCCTAGTGGGAATGTGGGATACCTTGATGCATATATTACAGCTTGCTCATGATTTTCAATGAGCGGTCACTAATTACCTGACCAAAAAGCAGAAATTATCAATTACCTGTGTTTATATATATTTCTGTTCAAATTCTGCTTTTTTTATTGCAACTTTTCCTACCGAAATGACCAATAATTATGATTTTTTTTTTTTGCCCCTCCAACATTGGGAGATGCTCTTGGACTAGAATTGAAAAGATACCAATTCTTTCTGTCCACTGTTCGTACTGACAATATATTAGAAAAATTGTAAGATATTCGCTAGCTATGATCTTTATATTATATATTGGGACCTGTTTGTAATGAAGTTTTGTAAAGTTTTCTTATGAAATTAATTAAGGAAATGGATGAGCATTTTCGTTTTAATTAAATTATCAGCGTATAATTTGTTTCACATTTAAGTATCCAATTATTAAGAAATTTATAAATATAATAAGGTAATAAATTTTAAAGTATGGTGGATTTAATTTCTCATCTCATTTTATCCTGAAGCAAGTCATGGACTAGCCAAAACTAAAAAAATGAAAAAGCATTAATTTTGTATAAAATTATTTAATTCGAAATAAATAAATAAAATAATATTGCATCAGGAACAAATTGATTAAGGTTGTCACAATAATTGTGCGCTTCTCATACATCAAAGCACCTTCAAACAAGATTCCGTGATCAATTAATGGCAAATATACACATATAAATTACTATATATGATGATACTCTCTTTGGTTCAGTCTTCAGTGCGCAGAAACAGAATTTCTTATTTTCCAAAATGTTTAATTAATTAATTCCCTGACATGGGGGAATGGATTCGATCAAGTACTACAATATTCTCGGTTTGTTAATTTATTGTGTGATAAACAACTAATCATATATAATTATATACATATATTATATATATATATATGCTGATGAGGAATTCTTCTACAAAGGCTTGACCAACTTTAGTAGCTAGCGAGAATTATTCCCCATGCATGATCAGTGGTTAACATGAAAAATTAAATTCGACGGTCCGTATTAATGATGAGAGCATAGATCACTGTATCAGCTCCCATTTACAGAACTTGATCTGAAAACTTGATAATTCTAGAGCATATTTAACCTTTGAGGGAAGTTCTAATGATGGTGTGGCAAGTCAAAATTTTATTCAACTAGAATTGAAATTCATGCTTCGTCTTGAAAAAATAGTATCAAATATATAATTAAAAATTTATAAAATTGGAATATTTATATTAAAAAATTTTGAATATAATTTTAAACATTTTGATGTAATTATATAATAATTTATAAATAAGAACAAATAAATGATGGATCATTTTAAGGGTAAAATATTGTTTTAGAAATATTACATTCATGATACATCTTATTTAATGAGGAGAAAAAAATCCAAAATAATACTTAAAAAACTCAAAAATTGGAAATTCTTTGTATGCTAGAAGATTTTGATATAAATAATATAATGAGAACCATAAATCAAAATTTCGAGATGATTAAATATGATTTTTGAGTTACGAGTACTTGAGGACTCTATGCTCCAAGGAGTACCGTAGATTTACTTTGATTTATGCATACTATTATGATATATATCTTATTACAAGAGTGAGACTATTGCGCTTTGCAAAGCACAAAGAGGTAGTGTGTTTCGGCCCGGTATCTCAAAACCGTAGTTCAGTTAAATTACTCACCATAATCTCAATATTAAAACCTAGTTGCATACCAAATTTTTTCTATTTTTAGAGTTTTGTAAATTTTTTTTTTTTAGATTTTTGAAAGTTGTATAGAAACTGTACAAAAATTTATATATAAAATGGGTCATTTTCAAAAATCCAAAAAAAAAATTTTGAAAACTCTAAAAATAAATATGCAACTAGATTTTTATATTAAGACTATGGCGAGCAATTTGGATTGGTCATTCGATCTACGGTTTAAAAGATATAAAATCGAAACGCACTAGCCACTGCGCTTTACAAAATACAATATCCTCACTCCTTATTATAATATGAAATATATATATATATATATATATATATATATATATATATATATATATATATATATATATATCGAATTTTGCTACGGTGAGTTGCAACTCATGGGCTACTCCGTGAGTCGGGATCCAAAAACATATCAAATCACCTCCAAATTCCGATTTATATGGCTCAATAAATTTTTCATATCAAAATCTTGTAGCACGTAAAAAATTTTTATTTTTGGATATTTTTAAGTATTTGTTTGAGATTTTTTAAAATGATACATAAAACATTAATTATTTTATTAATATTGTATAGTCATTTTAAAAAATCTCAAACAAATACTTAAAAATCTCCAAAAATGAAAAATTTTTGTGTGCTATAAGATTTTGATATGAAGAATTTATTGAGCCATATAAATCGAAATTTGGAGGTGATTTGATATGTTTTTGGATCCTGACTCACAGAGCAGCCCGTGAGTTGCAACTCACCGTAGCTAGACTCTATATCTATCTATCTATCTATCTATCTATATATATACATATATTATCTGACTTTATAGAATGATATCATGTAAAATCCTAATGCGGATTACAATCGGATTTTCAAATCGTAGATCCAATAAACCATCGAGTACTATTGTAAGATCCATGTGGAATACAATTGTGGATCCATTAATTCATACGGATTAATTAGAATCGGATTTTCAGATTGTGGATATCCATTAACATCCCTTCATGCATATATATACCAGCATAGCGTGCCTATCTAACACACACGTGTCGGATATATACATTCACGGAGCCGGGGGGGTTTGGGGGGGACATGACCCCCCTTAATCTACCCCAAACATTATAGATGCATCATTTATATTTTTTTGGTCTTTCAAATTTCATGTTTAGTTTTGATCAATTCACAAACATTAGAGTTCATAAGTGGTAATTTATATTAAATCTTTTGATTTTATTCAATTTGGACCATATATAATTAAAAAAATAATAAACCATGAGATTGTATAAAATTAACTATACTATGCATGCATATGGTCATTGTTAAGAATACATTTAAATGTAAATTAAGTTTCATAATAGAATATACTTATATATTAAATGAATGTAACCGTAAAATCCCCCCCCCCCCCGAATTAATTGTCTCCTGGCTTCGTCACTGGATATATATGCCATGTCGTGGAAATAAAGTTCATTATCTATCTATCATCGTATTTATAATACGTGGCAGTGGCACTGGCATATGTTAAAAATTAAAATAGATAGCATGACATGCAGGCCATGTAAATGGATTTAAGGGTATATATATACGAAGAGAAATTAATATAAATATCTCCAGATATAGGAAGAGATTAAAAGTTTCTCCTTGTTTTTGTGTTTCTTTTTCTTTTCATCTGTACCCAACATTTAAATATTCCAAAATTTAACTTCAACAGTAATTATTTTGTTCACCAGAATTTAAATTAAAAAAACTTTATTTCACGTGTTATTATTATACAAAGTTATATAAAGAAAAGAAAATAAGAATAATGGCAATAAAATAAATGAACATATATCCTCTGTAAATTCATGCATCTTGTAAATAACTTTTTTTATTTTTTAATGAAAATTGGTTGGTATTTTACCAGCCACTTCAAAAAAAATAATAATAAATGAACAGATTTTTCTTTGCTAATTATCCGAACTGCCCAATTACACAGATCCGCTTTGTACACCAATTAACCCGACCCGTTATAATTCAGAAGAATCAATTATTAATGCTGTGGTGGGTACCAGAAGCCGATCTTTAATTTGTACTAGTAAAAGCTCACTCCTTATTTTGGGCTGAAATTATTATTTCTTATAATAAACTTTTAAGATAATATGTAATGGGCCTTAATTTGAGATAATTTATATGGGCCTTAATTTTAATAGGCTGAGAACGTCAACAGGCATTAACGTTCATCAACGGTTCTGATCTATCGAAGAAAATGATAAACAGCTCAGATGTGAGGATAGCCCTTTCATGTTATTTTTTCCAATATGCTTTTATTATTAGTAAGGATATCTGGTAAGTGGTAACCAATCATCAAGTATTCCAAAATCCACACTACCAATCCCATCCAGTCAACTATTTGACTCTCATATATAATCAATCAGTAAAAGAAAGAGAGGCCTTGCTTGTGTATATCACTATATCTCCAATTTGCAATGGATCTGCTGTTATTCTGATCTGGACCGTTAGATCTAAACGGACGGACCTGATCGACCCAGTTTAGATTATAGGAGGCCTTTTTGAAATTAATCTCATCCGTTGATTTTGATCCGACGGCCCATATTGAGATGGTAAGACCCTGTTGTCTTTATTAGGTAACAGCGGATGTGAATTCTATGAGATATATATGGCACGAGTCAATACTTGGCCGCGTAAGTCGTAAAGTGCACCATATATTAATTATATACATCGACAGTTCTAATTAAATTGTTACAAAAATGCGTTATATATTTACAAAACGGGTCCATGTCATGTCACCTGTCACGATGGATGATCAATCAACAAATAACGAGTCGTGTAACAGTATACCAGTTCGGCGTTGAAAAATGAAATTTAAAAATTCAACTCCTTCTTTCTTCTTGTTCTTCTTCTTGGTGCATTGTGGCATCATCATACGACTTATAAGAGAAAAGGAAAGGAAATTTATGGGAGAGCACGCACTAGTCGCCGCGAAAACTCATGAAAGTCTTCCCTGATAGAAACCTCATACACTTTTTTTATGCCCTCTGTCCATCAATAAATGAATTTTTAGGAAAAGTCAAAGGGATTAGTGGGAAAGTGAAATTATTTTTATGCCCTCAATTTGTAATCATTACGTAATAAATGTTCTAATTAAATAATTTAGATAAAAGGGTAATCACAACATTGAAGATACAAGAGACGAATAGAAAAATAATATCGAATCGGTAAAGTTCATTTAATTGGGGACAAGTTGTAAATGGTATAAATTCATTGAATTGTAGACGGAGGTTGTATTTATTTGGAGGGTTTAATTAATATATGTGTAGTTAGTTTCTTTTTGAGTTTGTTTGGTTGCTAGCTTGTTCTCTTGTCTCAGGCTAGCATAATTGATTCTCTCGACAGTTGACTCTTGCTAGGGATCGAGTGATGGTGGTTTGGGAAGATACAAAAGATAGAGATTGCAGATTTTGAAATTTTGTCTCTACTGCTGAATTGAAACATGTATTTTGCTTTGTGCAGTTTGAAGATTTATATTATTTCCCCATTTTTTGTATTTTTAAATTTTAATCACACTGTTTTCTACGGTTTTGGGTGATTCTTGGGTCCCTATACAACTACAAATTAAGCATCTTCTGGCTAGCTAGTTATAGGAAGAAAAATTAAAAAATTTAAACTCTACAATTAGAGGTGAAGAATTAAAAATTATTAATTAATTAGGATGTTGTTCTCTTGACCACACCCAAACAATTTTAAAGGTTACAGATTAATCTAGATATTACTAGATAATATTCACTTATAATCATCAGATTGAAAATTAAAAAAAAATTTAAGTGGGATTGATCATTAGAGTAAAATTTTATTAATCCTTACTATATTTAAAAGCATATTGAAAAAAATGGCATGAAAGGGCTATCTTCCCCAAATAAGAAACCAAAGTCGTTGATCATTTTCTTGGATAGATCAGATAGAACCGTTGATTTACATTAATGCCCGTTGACGTTAATGTCTGAGCCCATTAAAATTTAAGGCCCATACCAGTTTCCTCAATATGAGACCCATTACATATTATCTTAAAAATTTATTATAAGAAATAACAATTTCAGCGTGGGCTCTTTACTGGTTATTATAAATTTTCCCTAAGACTAAGAATACAATTTTCTTTGTTCCTTGTCATTCATGACTATGATTTGGTTCTACTCTGCGAAAGGTCAGTAGTAGTTGCTAAAAAGAATCAATAGTGTATCATGTTGGTCCCATCAAAATCTAATTAATTTAAGTTCTCATTATTTATGTAGATTGTATCAATATAAATATATGATTGATAAATTAAGTACGAACGCAGCACAATTGGATGCAGTCTTTAGAAGAAGATGATATAACCCATAATTGGTTGATATTTTGTATCTTTTGTATTTAGATTGAAAAACAATTTTATTTATCTTCTCGTGGATGTAACCTTTTAAGTGAATGACATTAGTTGCCTACGGGCCTTGAATGTTAAAAAAAAAAAAAGTAATAGACGACCTCAATCTTTCCTTCCCCAAAATAACGAAAAATTTCATATGCAGTGAATGAATAAATTCAGCCGGATAATAGTGAAAATCATTATCTTTAAATTAACCCATAAAAAAAATCTTTATCTTCGAAGATTAACGCGCTTTTTGCTGAGCACTCAAATAATCGATGAATGGACATCGCCACAAAAGTGACCACTGCAAATGATTCGATAATATCCTCATTTGGTAAGTCCGGATTTCTTGTCATTTTAATGACATTACACCCTGTGTGAGTGTGGCACGTTGCCGACGGTAACCCAGAAATAAATAAATGAATATATGAAGTTGAAAACATAAATATTTGTATTTTTGTATGGAGAAGTTATTTTTGTCCTCCTTAACTACACCTCTTATCTATCCGCCAAACTAAATTAGTTATATTTTCTCTTTCTTTCTTTTCCTCTCATACATTTTAAGTGCGTTTTTTTTTTTATTATTCTTGATCTTTCTATTGTATATATATAAGTGTTTTGTTTGATTGATGATGTGAATTGCAACCGGTAAAAGTGATTTGTTGTATTTGAAAAAGAATTTTTAACTAAAAATGTATTGGGATACGATTAAGTGAGTTTTTTTTAAAAGGTGTAGTTATCAACTCCCTTTTGTAATTGTTTTAATCTTGATTGTCAGAAGTATCAAAACAACAATGATCACCCCTTCTATGTAATCATTTAGTATTTAGATAACACCAAAAAGAAAAATTCCAATTACCTGGATTTTGGAAATATTCGCATAAGTTAGATGCATTAGGCAAAATTAGTACACATTAATGCTCTACTATTTTTGTTGACTCGTTTTTTTTTTAAAAAAAAAGAAAGTCTGCAGGCAAACCCCCCAATTATCCTTATCCAGTCCCTGCTAGAACTTGACCCCAGATCTCCACAGTGGGAGTTCATGTCACTATCACTAAGCCTTAGCCTCGGTGACGACTCGTTATGCCATGGTGTGCTAGATCCATTTACTTGAAAGATCCCAAAACCATGTTAAAAGTGCATAGATAAAAGTGAAAAAAAAATCATGGTAAATCAAATCAAATTTAATTTAAATCTCATAGAAAGCCTTATCTTAATTGTGTCAATCAAACTCATGCATTTAACATACTTTTGTTATCTTAAATGTGTCAATCACGAGCCTATAAAAAGCATGATAATGTTATTTTAGGAGATAAAGATGAAACTTTTTTGGAGATTGTGATATTCACATATATAACAAGATGCTAGAGCTAGTTAACGAATCTGTATAATAGTACATGTTGGTGGTCCTAAGCAAAGTATTGCCACACGAACCATACCGGATCTAATGCCATTTTTTATTCTTACGTACCAATACAAAAACAAAACAGTACAAAAAAAAAAAAAAAGACACCTTTTTTTTCTTTTTCTATTTTCTCGGAATTTAGTCAATGCTTGTCAATTTTTAGAAATTGAAATTAATTAACCTAAAGAAGAAAAGATAAGAAAAGGATGTGAAGTGAAGATGCCTCTCTAGAATAGCTTGAGGGTCTAAACTACATTTTTCTTTTCATCAATTAAAATCTTAGTTTGAATCTTACCTTTTTGTCATTTATTTACAAACTTTATGAGAAAATTGCGTGATTTTTTAAATTTTTTTATCCACAAATTAATAACTGCCGACTTAAATAATAAAGATTGAAAATGCTAATTTTTCCGGTCTATTCTAAGAAAAATAAACAGGGACGAAAATAGAGATGTCCAATTCCTTATGGCTTCCTTTTTTTTTTAATAAATATATTTATAATGAGACATTAGTTTTCATGTAAAATATGCTAACTAATTATATGATCATGATATTGGCACCCCATAAAAAATAATTGAACCACTCGTACTTCTCACTCGCCATCCAAAAGTGATTATACTAAACGTTATGTATATGAGATATAAAAATATTTATACGAAATTTTGCGTGCGGGGGCAAAAGTGATTGTCCTTAATGTTATTTCACATATAAAAATATTTATGAAAAATAATTTAGTAGTGATCATGTCAAAATAATTTTTTTTATATAGGTTTGAAAAGTGATTATAGTAAACATGGAAACTGTATATATTAATATTAATTAGTCATAAAAAATAATATTTGAAGTGAGAGAATACTCCTGAAGATGGTTAAGGCGACTATAATAATTCTTGTAATTAAAATAAGGATTTGATTCATTATTTTTTTTTTAACATTCAAGGTCCGTAGGCAACTAATTTTATTCACTTAAAAGATTACATCTACGAGAAAATAAAATAAATTGTTTCTTAATCTAAATCCAAAAGACACAAAATATCAACTAAAACATTCTACAAGTTTACAGCTTTCGAGTAGTGCAAGTCCTAAATGCCCACGACACCTTCCAAATTAAGAACTTCATTACAAGTTTACAACTGCTGTTCGAATATGATTCTATTTCTATATTCCCGCGATGGAAGTTTCATTATCATTGATGAAAAACACAATTTAATTAAGGAAAATGTTATGTAGATAGGTGCAGATTTTCTGTTTTCCTTTTTTTTTTTTTTGTATTGTTATGCAGTGAAAATTGACTATTATGTTTCTTGACAACTTCTGTCAAGTTTTGCTAAAAAAAAAAATAATAATAAAAAAATAATAAAAAAAAATTGGACTATTATGTTTTATGTATGTAAACTTAATTTACTGGATTAAATATTTCAATAATCCAGTCATGGTTCGATATCCAATTCAGTGAATTTCAACCGATTCATGACCCCTTCATGCACTGTAGTATCTCACTCTTTCACTCCTTCCTTTGTTGTCGTGCTTTGTTATATATGCATGCTTATATATATAACTTATTATGCATACTATGTAGCTTATTATGTGAACTAATAAATCTATTATAAATGCAACTCATGTAGTAATATAGTGTGCAGTTTATTGGTCGTAGAATGCATATTAATAACTAATTTATTTTAGTATATAAACTTATCATGCACACTGATTTATTTAGTATACAGTATGTTGATAATAGAATACCTATTAACAAACATTTTTTTGGGTAAAATTGCTTATTGTATACACAAATTTATTTAATATATGTAACACATTAGTTGTAGAATACATATTATATATCAAATAATTCTTTTAAGCAGGAATAATTGTTTAATATACAAGTTTTCAATGTTTTTTAATTCGACAAGTTGGTTTTACATGAATAATAAATAATTTTTGTTGCATAATAAACAAACTTTTATACATAATTCGAGAGTACAGAGCAGATTTGATTGGCCAAACCATCTATATTAACGACGGGGCTACAACTATATCACTAGCTCTCTTCATGTAAAAATCGTAAATGGAAAGCTAATTAAGATAGAGATTTTGTATAGATACTTTAAATTTAGCTTAACACTCATTTATATCTAAAATAAAATTTAATATATTTTTTTAATACTCTCTTGAAATTATATGAGAAGTTAAAACAAGAGAGATTAATACGGCCCATTTTTTTTTTTTTTCAGAACCAGTCTTTTTGGTCTAGTGGTTAAGGGCAACGCTCTCCGTGTGAGAGGTCGCGGGTTCGAAACCCGGATGGAGGTCCTTTATAGACATTTAAATTTGAGCGATTTGATCCTCATCTTTATCTCAAAAAAGAATAAAAAAAAAAACGGCCCAATTTTTTTTACCATGGGCCGCCACAAAATGTCATACACATGCGGCGACTTCGTTGATTATGGGCATGCATGCAAACGCTTTTTTGAAATTTGAGTACTCATTTCCGGCACAACTTGAGTTATAAAAAGGACTATTCCTTGGACTAATTTTCTGGATAATTCAAGATAAACTCAACTGCAATCTGCATCAATAGAAGATTTGAAGAAAGTTAGGTTATATTAAGAGAAGATTGTAGTTGGGAGTTGGGAACTGATATATAATATGTTACCTGTCTATATATATATAGAGTTAGACTATTATACTATTTTTAAAAATAGCATGTACAAATATTAATATTTTATTAATATTTATGAGCTCTTTTCTAAAATTCAAAACAAATACTTAGAAAACTCTAAAATTGAAAAATTTTTGTATTCCCCAATATTTTTCATATAAAGAATTTATTGAGCACCATAAATCGTGATTTCGGACACGATAACATAAATTTTGAGGCGTTAACATTCTGATCCGAAATGCTAATGTTAGTATAGTAGTCTAGCTATATATATATATATATATATATATATATATTGACCATATATATTTCACATATATATGCATGCTACCAACCTCATCACAAGATATATAGCATCTTATCTTACGATAATAAGCAGTAGATGGATAGATATTTCTATCATGTAAGAAAAAGGAGTGAGGAACCAATCCTAGCTGAATGTATACGCACAATTAATTAGTATCAAGTTATCAACTCAAAAAGGTCCAGGAAAGCTGCTAAAAGTGCAATATATATTAATTCATAGCATTATCTCAATTAATTAGTTGGATTGTTTTTTTAAACGAAATTGCTAATTAAACTGACAAAAGATGCATATATATATATAGAGAGGAGGGATCCATTGACAATGCTTATCTTGACAATCTTGACAATGAGGATTTTGAAAAATTTGTAAAAATAGTTAAAAAATCTAAAACATAGAAAAAAGTTTATAGAGATATTATTTAACTTATAGATTGATTATGTTTCAAATTATATTCAATTTAAGTGACGTTTGATAGCTCTTTAAAACTCGTTAAATTTCAACCGTTAAAAAATGTATAAAATTTTGATAAACCATCAAACGATATTCAAATTGATTGAAATTTAAAATATTGTTAATCTATAAGTTAAAGAATGCATCCATAAAAGTTTTTTCATTTTTAAGATTTTTTATGAACTATTATAAATTTTTTAAAATCTTTATTGTCAAAATTATCATTATAAACATTGTCAATGGATCCCTCCTCGTATATATATATATATATATATATATATATATATATATATATATATATATAACTACTACTGCCCTCGTGTTTATTTTGTTCCCATTAAGTTTGATGTGTATTTTTAATAATTAAATTGACACCATGTACGATACGTATAAAGACAAGGAAAGAGAGAGTGGGTTGTTGATCAACTTTTTTTTTTTTAAAAAAAAAGTAAAATGTTATATATGGAGTACTCATAAGAGAATAAATGCAATTTCAGTATAAAAGCAAAATTGCAAGAATCAAATAAGAATTCAAGCAATTTTGTAAATAACTGGATAAAAGGAAAAGAAACTCATTGATTAGAAAAGAAAATTTAGATTATACAACTAGTTAGTTATATTCTCTGTCCTTCTGCTTATATTCCAAAACCTGATCTAAACCCGAACAACTTGAAACTCGACATGACCAGAACGCTACCAAACCTAATACTCAATCTGACCCAAAATGATCTGAAACCCAAAAAATATATCGGTGGCAACAGTCGACCCGATACCCAACTCAAAAGTACATTAGTAGACGCCAACACATACGATACCCGACCTAAAATGATCTGAGACCCAACAAAATGGCGCTGGTCAAACTGCCTTGGCCTGGCCCGACCCAAACCCGGAAGCCGACCCGACCTGACAAGACAAATTGCCATCCCTATAATATTATGAAACAAGATCTTCTCCATTTACTATGTGTCCAGTTGCTTATTCTTCTTCCTCACCAATCAACGGCACTGGATGAAGAAGTTAACGTCTGTTATCAGATCTTTTGCGCTGTCCCACCTTGTCAGCCATTCATTTCCTCCAGTAACGCTGTTAATTAACGGCTACAGATCTTATCACTTAAATAGGGCCTCGTTATCATCTGAATTATAGTTAGGCCCATTATTATGTTAATTCTGCTATGGATCAGATAAAATATGAGCCGTTCATTTTTCATAATCGGATGGTCACAATATATCGTTTAGATTCAATTAAAAAGAGATGTTTAATAAGAACCGTCCGATTCAAAACAAAATGTATCTTTTCATTTTTTTATCTTTTTTTTTTTTTTTTTGACAATTTGCCCCTAGGTTCTGAATTCTGATCCTCTCAATTGTTCCTACGAGCAATGCAATTATGCAATAGTACAATAGTACAATATATTTTGCATTTTTTTTCTTTTTGTTTTCTAGCTGGTACCAATTAAGTTCCAACGGTGCAAAGAGCAGCAACACAGAAGGAAGGCAATTGATCGAATCACAGAAACTGTAAAGTAAACCACAGAAGACAGAATCTCCTCGATGATCAATCTGTTCACGTGTCGACTACATATATATATTCCTTTCTTGCTCTGCTCTGCACTATATTTATTTATTATTTCAGAGATAAAGCATATAACAATATTTTTCAACCATTTTCACTTTAATAGTTCAGTTTATAATATTGACAATAGCTGATGATAAAAAAATAAATAAATAAATAATATATCCCGAGCTATTTTGGAGGAAAAATTAATAACGAGAAGTTGGTTCATGAGATTGTCACCAATATCGGACATCAATTATTTATTCGTTATTGCCGGTTCATGTCATGTTTTCATAGATGTTTCGTCAATATATTTGGAAGAAGGGAAAAAAGTTTAGTTAATATCCTAAATTTAATGCATATATATATTTAACATTTTACATTCAATTAATTGTTCTCTCAATGCATCTTAATTAACGAGAATTAATTTCTCATGCATCAAACTAATCACATAAATCAAATATTCTCGTTAAAAATTAAATAAAAAAAGCAAGACAGCTTTAGTATGTCGCCTTCGAATATTTTTATGGAACTCCTTTCCAACAGAACCAAGAAATTAGAAAGAAAATTAGCTTTAAAACTCTCATCACACGGACTAAACAAAAGCGTCGACGTGACAACCTTTGTTGGCATTTTGTGCTTGTTTTTTTTTTTCTCCAAGCTTCGCGACGACTCAAAACCGATGGCACCAATAATTGAACTCTCATCTATTATTGTTACTAGCCAATTGCCCACGCGTTGCAGTGGGATTTATAATATTATATTAAAGTAATATATATTCTAGAAAAAGAAAAGAAATATGACTAAATTATATTTCTTATAATTGTACAATTAAAGTGGTATAAATAAAAAATGATACAAAATAATAATGATCATATTTACATGTTTTAAAACAATCCAAGACAAACTATGAATAATCTTAATCTGATTAATTCAGAGTTCACAAATCAATGATAGACATGAAATTTTTTGCATGCATAATAAAATTAAATGTTGCTCATTTGGAAATTACTTCCACCTAACAGGATATATGTGCTGCCTGCGTGTAAAGAAAATTACCGTGCAAATCTTATAAGAAGAAAATGTTCAATACATTAATTTATTTAAATTTCTAATTATAAATCTAAAGTTACAAATAAATTAAAAGGTAAATAATGCATACAATTTATGCTTGATTACAAACCAAGGGATAACCAATTGCTTCTCTCCATAATGCACAAGATAAAGCTACAAGCCTGCACAAAGTTTATATAAATAATTAATGCTAAAAATGAATTTACCATTTACTTTTTGACTGATTGGGCAGAAATCCAAAGAGTGGATCCATACATTAAATAGCTACGAACGGTTGAGATTATCCGATCTAACGGTCAAGAATGGCTATGAACAGAGACTCCTTTTGGATCTCAAAAAAAGTCCTCCTTTTATAATTAGTAGGGATTGTGAACTTGTGATAGAGATATTTAAGCTTTGTTAATTGTTCCTGTCAAAAAAATATTCCACACGTTCCTTAATTTAATTTTAAGGGAATTTAATTAAATCAATTTGAATATTTGGTAGCGTCAATTTTCTTTTGGGTTATTTTATACCACATTATATTATTTATTTTTGGCTTAATTAATTGAAATGATCTCATGAAATCAAAAAATTTCCTTCTTTTTTTTAAAGAAAGAAAGAAAAACAAAACTTCAAAATTGTGCTCGTCGCATTCCTTATTATTTGTGTCCTTTACGAAAGACCAATTAATTAGTTGCTACATCGATCAAACAGTCAAAGCTCCATTTAGTTTATATTCGCTCCGTGGAAAATCTACCACTTAATTCATTCATTCTGCATCGTATATAGAAAGGGATTAATGTTATGTCATGTTTGTCTTCTCCTTAATCACGCAATTAAAGACGGTATAAACGACAAAACTTGTTCGACACCTCCGGTTTGAATTTTTTATAAAATCGCCCATGTATTTGCTGAGACTGAGAGTAGTCATTACAAATCAACAGCAGAGGAAATTAAGACGCATTTGTATAGTACTGGTAAAGAGTTCACGCGTTGCTTTGGAGTAAAATTGTTATTTCTTATAATAAACTTTTAAGATAATATGTAACGGGCCTTATATTGAGGAAATTGATATAGGCCTTAAATTTTAATAGGCTGAGACATTAACGTCAACGGGCAATTATGTAAATCAACGGTTCTGATCTATCCAATAAAATGATCAACAGCTCAGGTTTCTTATTTGGGGAAGATAGCCCTTTCATATTATTTTTTCCAATATGCTTTTATATATGAGGAAGGATCCAATAACCATGGACTTTGGTGACCGTGTTGACCATTTCACTATTTATATATAAATTGACAAATCTAAACCATTATATGTATTCTAAATCATCTAAATAATATATACACAAAAATGATAAAGTTTTAAAATCGTTTCAATAGTCATCAAGAGGAGAAAAAATCATAAAATTTGAACTGTCGATTTTTGTTAATGCTTTATGCATATGTAAATCAAATCAAAATGATATAATTTTTTGTATACACATAAAACATGATATATACAACACATTCTATCAATTAATTTTGTATTTAACAGTTTAAATTGTAGTTATATCAGATTTGATTTCACGGTCACCGATCGGTCACCAAAAACATGGTTATTTGATCCTCCTCTTTATATATAGTAAGGATATATCTCGATTTTTCTATTTTATTCTTAGCAATCCATTAAACAATACATTGTTTTGGATATATGACAGGTGCCTAAAAGAACACTCTAGCTGATACAAAACAATTTTGAATGAAATAAGAGATAAATGTAGAAAAGATATTTCTGATCCGCTCTCTGATTCCCTTCAACGTCTCCCTCCAAGATTTCAGTATAAAATCTGAATTCTAATCACTTATTTTTGTTTTAATTTAAAGTCGGATCTCACTACTAATTCTATTGTATCATAATGTTATGGTGAATTTCTATCCGTGATCATTTGATGCCGTAGGCCTTCACATCAAGGTGTTCATGTTTCTCACGATGATGTGTTCATAGTTGGTGTATCTGGTTACGTATCTAAGATTCTGTATAGGGGGTCCAAAATTCCACAGTTTGATACATGATTACGTGTAAGGTAAATTCTAGATTCTACGTTATAGTGAATCAAGGGCGAGGCCAGACTCCGATGCAGGGGTGGTCCAAATTTTTTTTATGAAACATAATTTTATATATGGGTATATTTTTGTAAAACTTTTAAGGTACATTATGTAAATATTTTTCAGGGTAGGCCCAAGTTTGTAAATTTTCTTAGAAATTAAGTATATTTTTTGTAATTTTTTCCCACAAAAGAGATATTTTTGTAAATTCTTAAGAGTATATTTTTGAAATTTTTTTCAAGGGTGGGCCACACTGCATCCGCCCCTATAGTGAATGACCGTCTACTTTAAATTGAGTGTTGATATTATATCTAAATGAGTGTTCATACACATTGTATCGGAGTGTTCATATTTAATATATTAGAAGTACGCTGGTGGCGTATGTTTTTTGGTTGGAGTGCACTTAGCTCTCCTCATATTATATACCTAATTATGTTTCAGAATGACCGTCTACTCTAAAGATATTTTGTATTATATGCGATTAGAATCGCATGTAAATGAACATCATATCATTATCCATGCTACTTAAAACAACAATACTATATCAGTATATTTCATGCTATTTGTGTTGGTATTATTATGTATATACACTAATTCATTGGTACTTAATTTTTTATAATAACTTTGTTATTTATCTTAAATATTGTTAGAAAAAAATATCTCAATATACAAGATCGAAACTCCATTATATATATATGCTCGCGAATAAAAGGGGAATCTCCAAAAGTAATGTGATAAACAAGCGTGATTAGGTGAACCCCACTCTCCATTTGATGATCTACATAAAAAGGATCTTTCTAGTTCCCATCAAATCTTATCAAACTACTGTAGAGTTGGTCCATTTGCTATTTTTTTCGATCTTGTTTTTAATTATTTCTTATTCGGTCAATGTTCCTAATCATCATGCGTATAACGTACGTTGAGGTAGTCACAGAATTTCAATTAATTATATATCACATTTACAATCATATATATTTCATATTTGCTATACTTTTATCATCTTTTTACACCCCTTTACATTACACTAGAGCTATGAATCGGGCTTCGCCCCGAAAAATAATATTACATAAATTAATAGATATTGAAAATAAATATACATTTTTCATATATATATTTTATTAAATAAAATTTGAATTTAAAATATTTTCTATACAATGTATTTTTAGTTACATATCAATTCATATAAAAGAATACAAAGAGTTGCAAATGTTTTGAGTTTTAAATTGTTCTTTAGACAAATTATATTATCTCTTTAATGAAAAAAGAAAAAAATAATTTGAGCCATTTGATTGAGATAAAAAAGAGAGAGAAAAAAAATTAATGGTTGAGATTAAAGATGATGTGGCATAGCTAAAAAGCTTGAAAGCTTACCCCTCTTTCTAGAGTATATGAATTTGAAGTAATTCGTTTTCTTAATAACAGGCTATAAATAATTGAAGAACTAGAACGCCAAATTAAACAAGTCATGATCGATAGACATCATGATATAAGCACATCATATATATCTAGACACCTTGTCCATGAAATTAATTAATTAAGCCTTGTTATTTTATGTTGTGCATGAGATTACAACTGCATTAACATTTTTATCAATTTTGGTCTGAATTCTAATTAAAGTATTCATTGTAACATTTGAGAAGAATTAATTACGTTGTTGTATAACGTAAAATTGATGGGAGCCAGCTATGTTGCATACATGATTATATATGCGGATGTGGATGCATGTGTGAATATATTTTGATATGGCAAATTGCCAAATACGACAGTTATTTTTTTTTAAAAAAGAAAGAAAGAATTCATGTGTAGAACCGTTGAGGCATGGAGATGGAGGCAAGCATAAAAAGCAAGAGAACCAACAAAATGTTTTGATTTAATAATTAAATGCCGCATGACATGGGCCCAGTATAGTTCTAAGTCCTAACTAGTAGATAGAAGAAAAACATGTAAAGTCTACTCATATTTTATATGTTATCCGTTCATCTCTCTCACACTTCTGACACACTACGTGTACCTATATGTTTACTATAGTCGCATAAATGTTTATTGAAAACTGTAGTGTTCACTAGAAAACGATATCTCTATTGATCGGAAAGATATAAATGTTTACTAAAAAATATTATATTTGTTCATTAAAAATACGGTAGACCGGTAGATTAGTAAAAAGGGTAGTCGCTGCCTCTTACTCCAGATCGAATGCTAGATGGCATTGGCATATATGATATGATATATCTCTGTACGTACAATGGCAGGATTGACCATCCAATGTGTGTGGCATCAATTCATGAATTGGGTCCGTTTCTGCTTTCTATCTCTAATTCATGATTTGAAATTTGGGGTCTTAACTTGGCTAGCTGCTGTTTCTGATAGAAGAGAGAAGTCCACCGTGGGTCCTTTCTCATAATTATAACAAAGAACTTAATTTTGTTTTGTTAATTTCTTTATATATCTTTCTGCCTTTTTGCTTCCACTTCATGAAGATTTTTCTAATTTCTATGAAATAAGAGTGTATTGTGAGTCGTGGTAACTGTACCTTGAAATTATAAATAAATAGAACTAGATATTGTCCTGATTTGTCCAAAGTCATTTGAACGGTCTCCCATCTAAAGGATTCGGAGAGCCGTACAATATAATTTGTGACAATTGATTAATGTTGATTGCATATGGCCCTATCACTCTAAATATAACCAGCATACAATGTATCCATAGTTTGTTCCTATTTTTAACCCTACATGACCAAAATCCAATTCCATTTATAAATTTATAATAATGCGACATCAGATCTAATTGCATTTTGGCAGAAGGTACAATTTTGCCACACCCAATTTTTTCAGTCCTTATGTACCAGAAATCTCTTTTTCTTTTTCTTTTTCTTTTTGCTCTGCACATGCTGTATTTCACTGATATTATTTGATTGTATATATATACAGGCACTACCGGATGCTCGGAGCTGAGCTGAAATGAAAAGCTTGTACGTATCGTATATATGCGCTGAAATCGGCTACGATCCAAATTAGATAACCTCCGATCCACCTTTGAATGGTTGAGATTAATTTAAAAAATTTCTCCTAAAAGCTACAGCCGTCGGATGTGGATCGTTGGTTCCTCCAATCTTATTTGGAAAGATACGGACTCTCGTATATATGAGGTTGGTGTAGTGCATCCACTAACATATATAGCTTGGATCCAGAGGGTTTGCCAATTATTCAACTTATTTATATACGGCGATGCAATTATATATAGCCCATTACACTTTGTAATAGTACTGTATTTATTGGGGATATTTTGCAATCGTACTACAAATCACATTGCAGAATTTTAATTATTACTGTTTACCTTATTTGAAACCCAAAAAAGAAAAATTGGTCCCGATTCAAAGTTAGGGTAGAGGTGTTAGTATTAATCCAGTCAGATAATTAATTTGCATTTGCATTCTATAAGGGTCCGTTTGACAAATCAAGGAATAGCAATAGAATAGTACTATCCGATTAGTAAAAATGGATTAGTGGTTGTTGGAAAAGTAGAAATAATAGTGATGTTTAGAGCTATTCGGATAGTGGAAATATTGTTTGGCAAATGACAATTGTAATAGTATTGTAATAAATGTTTTTGGAGCTATTCGAATAGCTATTCCGCTATTCGACCAAATAGGAGGAATAACGGATTAGCAACTTTTTAGAGCTATTCGAATAGCTATTTTCTGTTTAGCACATGAAATAGCTATTATTTTGCTATTCTATTCTAATTTTTGGTTGCCAAACACACCCTAATTTAACAATTTAGATTAACACTTACAAAATAGGTTGGGCTAATATTTCAATCGCCAAAAGGCAAGCAAATATCAGGTAAAGTTAGGAAACTGTTAATACCACCTTTTTATGGAAATTATGCTTTTTGTGTGGTTCAAATTCTTCACTCAAGATTCTTCAATTATTCTTTGCAATATCTACAAAGTGACATTGTACAAATGAAATTGGCCCGGACCCAATTGGATTGTGGAAAGAATAGTATAAGATTAGTGGAATAGAAAATAACAAGTAAGATTAGTGAAAATATTTATAGTAATTTTTGGATTAGCTTGAAAATAGTAGAAATATGATATTATTTAGAATAGTAAAAATATTGTTTGGATTGTATGTTTAGAATAGTGATAGATTGTGAATAGAACAGTAGATAATCCATGTTTTATACGGAATAGCAGAATAGCAGCTAAGCAACTAATCTCATTATCCCGAATTAGTGATTGTGTTTTTGAATCACTCACAAGTTAAGAATAACTTACTGTGACAATCCAAACACACATCATGACCTAAACAATTACTAGCTAGAGTTGAAAAGGATGACCTAAACGATATATTACTAGCTAGAGTTGAAAAAGATGACAGATTTTTGCCCAAACCATGGATTAATTTGTGTTTTGTGCTCTGTGTTTCTGGGTATCTGAACATGTTAAAGGTACTTTGCCTTTTAGCATATACATGTGTTAATGTGTATTACTTAGACAGATTCAGTGCAGGAATTGGTAATTTATGTATGAATGTTGACTTTTCCTCAACATGTTTGCACTTTTGAGGAAATTCAAATCAGTGATCAACAAAGTAGAACATTTTTTATGAAGCAGGTAGACTAATGTAGAAAATTTTACATTTTTTTTTCTGGGGAGAGAAAAAAAATGGTCATTCAGACGACAATCATTGTGAGCTTAAAGCTAATTTTGACCTTTTGCAGTTGTTTGAAGGTTTGAAGTTCTTAAGAGATGCCTACTAAAATATACTTTTGTTTGCAACAGACCACCTCTTCGTTTTCATTACTTTTAGAGAAGTTTATAAGCTAAATTATAATTCGAGCAAATATACCGTGAGCTTAAGCTCACAAAGCCCTTCCGTGAGTGCACCTCAAAAAAACTTATCAAATTACCTCCAAATTTCGATTTATATGGCTCAATAGATTCTTTATATCAAAATCTTACGGGCTATAAAAATTTCTCATTTTTGAAAATTATTAAGTATTTGTTTGCGATTTTTGAAAAATAACTATACAATATTATTAAAATAATCAAGTTTTATGTATCACTTTTCAAAAATCCCAAACAAATACTTAAAAATTTTCAAAAATAGAAAATTTTTGTATCCTATAAGATTTTGATATAAAGAATCTATTGGGCCATATAAATCGAAATTTGGAGGTGATTTGATATGTTTATGGAGGTGCGCTCACGGAAGGCTCCGAAGCTCACGGTATATTTGCTGTTATAATTCTGCCAATGTAGCAAACATAAACAGTTCCAAAAAATTGCTACTATTAAATTTATGTTGCCTACAATTTAAGAAATTATTAATGTAGAGTGCCTTGGCAGACAACAGAATTAAGTTCTTACATAATTACCTCAGAAAACTTAGAATTGCAAGAGGAAAATAAAAATTAAAGAGATAAGAACATTAAGAAAATTGATACAACGGTGACAATAAGTACAAGAACAATACAACCATATAACAATATTATAGAAATTAACTTAGACGCGTATCCTCTTAACATTATTCTCTGGTACATTCACATCAGTATCATTTCTTCCGAATCTGGCAGCCTGAAAAAAACAATCATAAAGTTATCCGATTTTGTAAAAGATATTACAACAATGGGCTGTCACAGGCAAAGCCCATAAAGCAGTATCTAAATTTAAAGTACAAACAGATTTTACATTAGTTTTATGGCCCGTTTAGTTTGGTTCCTTACAATATTTTTTTTTTTTTTTGTGACTACCTTGCATAGCATAGCCCCAGTAAAATTTTTTTTTTTGAGCAACCCAGTAAATATTTTATTTCTATGATCTCAAAGAAAACCGAGAGTAATCTAACCAAGCAATCTGCTATAAAATCTTTAACTGGTAGTCTTGGTAGGTACTTTTATTAAAACATTTTTAAGAATTATTTTCCATGCAACTGTTTGTTCACAGATACATGAACAGCAGATAAATTGATGGAATCCTGGAAAATTAGGACCTCTAAGTCTGATGCTGTGTTAAAGATTAGTAGTTATAAGAACTTAAATTTTGCAAAATACAAAACTCACATTTTCATTTGGCACAATTGCATATCTTTCAGATGGAGAAACCCAGATTTTTCCTAGAGAGGGCAACAAATAGTTTGTCAATATCTTAAATTGTCAAAAAGGCGAAAACCAAATTGTAATATATAATGCATTTAATTGTTGTCCTCAGTGTACCAACCAGATAAAGGAGTTGCAGTTGAAGACTCCAACTTCTCACATCGGGACCCATCTGAGCTCAGAGCTTCAATCATCTTCGGTATATATCTTTGAAGGAGACAGTTTGTTTGAAAGCGATTATACTAATTACTAGAAACGAGCAAATTTTGAATGTATGAAAGCATAATGTATATATATACGATGGGTGTAGATTGCGTACCTGTCAACGATCTCCCCGTGACCAAGCTGTCCACTGGTACCTCTACCCCATGAAAATACATTCCTCGTTTCCGTAAGAGCTATTGTATGTCTCCACCCACATGCTACTTGAGCAATTCTCTGCAATTTAAGCACATAGATGATAGTTTCATGCTATAATACTGGTAAATAAATACAGTAAGCTCGCAATTTCTTTTTGGTACATTAATCATTCAGGCTGTGTTGTCCTGTCCTGTCCACTGTTAACACATTAGGATTAGGTCCTGTGCACAATGTGATATTTCAAGGGACTAGAATGTGCTCTTTAAGCCTCCCTAATTATGGAAAACAGTAACACATCAAATTGTTAGGCTTAACGCTGCTTTCAATTGTTCAACAGCTTTCACATTGATGTAACCTTTAAAAGATTTTTTTAATAAAACTAGAAGGTACCTTGCCAAATGCTTCAAAAGAAAAATGGAAAGAATAAAGGGTTTTCTTTTTGTTGGATAAAGAAGATACCCGATCATTGGGAATTTTCACTTGTACAGGCGAGCAGTGGTCACTGTTATCTCCTACACCTACCTGACCAAACTGCACCATTTAAGAAAAAAACACGGTGATAAACCATATCGGTAAGAAATTGGATAAACAAGAACGCTGTGATGATACCCAAAATATTATAATTAACAAGACTAGTGATGTCAAAGATGTAAAATAAACCTTATTCCAACCCCAGCCATATAGTATCCCGTTAGATGTGAGAGCCATTGTATGTCTCCAGCCACCAGATATCTGCAAACATTGAATTTACATATCAACCCTGAAACTGGAATTGAGCGAAATATTTATTGGGTAATTTTCTGAAAATATATACAGGTTAAAGAAGAAAAAATCGTACCTGTACATGAGACTAATATGAAACCTATAACCAAGTTCACCAAGTAATAACGATAAAACGGGTTACAAGAAAATGAAAGAACCTGAGATATGTAATGGTCCTTTAAGGCTTCTAATTTATGAGGTATTAGATGATCTTCAAAATCACCATGACCGAGCTGGCCGTATTTGCTCCAGCCATAAGTATACAAGTGTCCTGTATCGGAAACACATATAGTATGCCTCCATCCACAGGCTACCAGCGATATTTTTTCTCCCTAGCCAAGTAGCCATCGTAGCATGATCAGTGTAATTAAATAACAATAAGAAACATTTGAAATAGAAAGAAATATAAGTAGTTTCTGTGTAGTTATTTTGTCTCATGAGTTTCTCTATTGTGCTTCCATTTCTTCTGGCTAATATGCTGATGGCTCAAATATTCATTTCTCATGCTCAAAATATCAATTCAAGAAGCTCAATAAAATCTTTTTGTAAAATTTATCGCAGAATACTATTTCTAAAATAATAGGGAAATGGTATTCTAGATATTACCATTTCTAGAATTTGATTACCATTATAATGTTTTGTAAAGATGGTCCAGGTATAATAGAAAGTATTGATCTGTTTGTCAAAGAAAAACACAATCTATCGAAAATAGTAAAAAGACTCTAAAAATGGTGAAACAAAGTAATTATGTGATAATCTGATATAGAGATAAGAGATTTATCGAGGTAGTAAAGTGACATTTTGAGCATAAGAAATGAAAATTTGAGTCATTAGTATTTCAGGTTTTATACAAATAGAAGCACAATACACAAACTCTTATTTCATTGTTCCTTGTTATCATGGAATTGTTTGAGAAAAATCAGCAGTGCTGCCCTTTGTTCTGCACTAAAATTATTCCTCTGTGTTAAGAAATGAAATGTTTTACTTTTGTTATGTACAGGAATCAATTGACTATTTATGATTGTTATTTTATTTAATCCTACAATGGTAGATACCTCAATGGACATAACCTTTGCAGGAACTAACCGATCCTCGCGATCACCCAATCCCAAATTGCCATATCGCCCCCAGCCCCATCCATAGAGCTCACCGTCTTCAGTAATGGCAGCAGTATGCTCGGCACCTGCTGCCACCATTTTGACAGAAATGCCCTCGAAAGCTTGAACAACCTGAGGGGTTAAAGAGTCCTCAGTTGTTCCCAGCCCGAGCTGCCCATTTTGGTTGCGACCCCAACTCCTGACCCGACCATCAATAGTCACAGCCAAGCAGTGGCTGTCACCACATGCTATTTGTTTTATTTTCAAGCCGTGTAATGCCTTGATAGGTTGAGGCGTAAATACATCACTGGAGTTACCATGACCAAGTCTGCCAAAATCACCCCATCCCCAACTGAAGACTCGTGACTCATTCTCAGAGTACGCAGTGGTGTGGTCAGCCCCACATGTCAGAGATGTTATCTCCAAGCTATCAGGGGCAGTTATTATTGTCGGTACAAGCCGGTCTTCAGCATCTCCATGGCCCAATTGCCCATCTTCGCCCCTTCCCCAGGAGCATATGACATTGCCAGCTGTAGAACAAAATGTAAACAGGTCACTCCAGTGCTCAATTGTCTAACCTAAGCACAAATCAGCAGCTAACCATGAGAAAGATACACAGAAATTATGTTAAGCATTTCGTCGAACACTTTATGGGTTGTCCGAGAAAGACATCAGATAGCAACAATAAACGCACCTCTCCCTCTCAAAACAAGAATCTGGCGCGCTCAAGCGTTCTAGAGATGCAGAGGTAAGCATCTCTTTCAACATAAACAACGACCCACTACCGCATTACACAAACATAACAAGTGAAAGACGTATGTCTCACAATTATAACACTTCAGCTCTGGTCAAAGTACATGGCCAGTTTCGATGAGCTCACTGGGACCGGAAACGAGAAATCTAGCATGATCTATCAACAAATCAGTAGCGGATACTAGAAAGTAAATGCACCATCCATTACGAAACACAATAATACATGACAATAGGAATGGTTGCTAACTTTTCTTTTTTATTTTGAAGAAAGTGGAATACTCTACCAGTTTCATTGAAACTTTTTATTTGTGCCCATGGAGGATTGAACTCATGATTGCTTGAAAGTCATCATAGTTAGCTACCACTTGAGCTACTAGGCCATTTGCTAATGGCTGCTAACTTAACTGTCATTGAGTGCAGTATTTTTTTTTCTATAAATAATAAGCTAAAATTAGGCTGAAAATAATTCAACTTTCATATTCCATAGTCCCCAAATGCAATTGAAACAAACATAATACACAAAATTAAGAATTCTATTCTCATATATATATTTTTTTACTTTTCTAATTTCCAGGACTGTCTACCTCTACCGCACATTGTTAATTATGAGTTATATATATGACATACCACACTTTCATACTATACCAACATACAAACATACTTAACTTAGGCAAATTAATGGTACTACCACTACTGCTGCTGCTGCTGCTTAATTAGTAATTACTAATTATTAGTGCTTACAGAGAAGTGCCACAGTGTGGCTTGCACCGGCAGATACGAGCAGCACTTCACGAGGCTGCTGTTGTTGGTGCACATCGGAAACAACTTCAACTTCGCTCGCTTCTGCCATTTGCTCCTCCATTATCTCTCGCTTTTGTTTGTTTGTTATTTGTCCCGAGATCGATCTCTGTCTGTCTGTGTTGACAAAATGCACTGAACGATGGAAAGTCTTTTATTGAGAGAAGAAACTTATTCACATATGACCTTCGTGAGAAAGAAGTTTTTTATATAAATGCCCTCTTGGCCTCTTGTAAATTAAAGTTGTAATTTGTCACGTGTGTAACGTGCTATTGAAGCTTATCCCCAGCATGTGCATGGCATTGGCAGCATCGAATTATTGTTGGCCCATTATTTTTTATTACATAAACACAAACTTGTAGGGATAGAGGAGGGTTCATTGAAAATAGTTACTTTGACGATTTTGAAAATTAAATTTCAAATGAATTAAAAAAATCTTAAAAGTAGGGAAAAAAAAATTAGATGAATTCATGAACTTATGATTGGTAGTATTTTATATATGAAGTGTTTGTGAGTGCCATACTATAAGTCTATAATAAATGGGCTTATAATTATGCCCCCCGTTTGGCAAGTGTAGTAAGTTAAAGCGGAGTAAAATGTTAAATCACCTTAAATCAGTGGTGTTTGGTAGAAGTGAAGTAAATAAATGAAGTAAAGTTGATATAATGTGTAAAAGATGTGAAATGTTGGTGATTTAGTTTATTACACCTATATAGCTGCATTAACTTACTACATCTTAAATCACTTTCGTTTGGTGATTTAAAATTGATTTAAGAGCTTAAATCAATTTTAGTTCACCAACCAAACGCAGGGCATTCATATTTAGTACCAATGCAACTTTAATTTTATTCAATTGAAATTTTGAGATGGGCAGTCATAACTACGAAATATGTTAATTAACCCCAATAAATTGGGTATTTGTGCCACACAAAAATTTTCACTAGTTTTCCCCATAAAAAAAAAAAAATTGCTCCAATCTAACCTTCATTGAGTATATATATATATATATATATATGCTATTCTCAAAAAAAAAAAAAAAAAGTATATATATATATATGCTATGCATGCAGCAAATCAAAGGTCGACAACGATTGACGTCTCACTTAAAGCTACTTCCAGTACTACTAGAATTCATATCCTCAGCCGTGTTGCAACTGAGGTGGGACCTACCGAACCGAGGGTCCCACCTCGGTTACTTTCTTTTTCTCTTTCTGTCCGGCTAAGTTGCAGCCGGTCAGAGGATAATCATCCGTACTACTACCATTAAACACTAGCAGTGGTGAGTGACTAGAGAGGCTTGCTAGTTAATTGCTACACTCCCTATCAGATCAATGCGTGTACCAGTACCAATGTACCATGCTCTCTGGCTGTTTGCCAGTACCTTTTTTTTATTGGAAGAAATTTGCAGTAACTAATCTGTAGTTCTGCTAACTAACTAATTAATTAATTAACTGGTTAATTTGATCGAGTTGTGGGTTTAGTGAAGTGTGAGCTTGTGATTTCTCAAACAATAGAACTTACCAGGATTTATCATGTTAATTAGGACTAGTACCAGAATTCATTCAAGTTGGGATGATACTATAAAAGAAGGTCCACAAAATAAAAGTAGCTGCTAGTTGTTGATAAAGACTGATTTAGTTTATGTTGTAGCACAATATTTTTTTCTAATTTATGTCATTCCAGGATAATCTCAATTTGTGTTTAGTTAGGAAAAAGCAAAAAAAAAAGCATGGAATGCACATGTCTAGCTATTTTTCAAAAAATGACAAGTATAATTAATTTTAATTTTCATCTAATATATCCTTGTTCAACATATATATTGTAAGCTTATAGCCTTATACAAATAAGCCATACCCATATCCACTAGACCACTACCAAGCCTAGCTAAAAGAAATTAAATTATTTAAGGTACATATGCTGGTAAATTTTAGAGTAAAACCTAGCGTCCATAGAAAAACCGTCCATAGTGTCTATAGGTTACATTTTGGAATTCATCTGTTACATTTCAGGATATATCTGTTACATTCCGTACACATCTATAGATATATAAACGGTTTTTCAATGGACACAAAATGTTTCTCTAAATTTTACTGACCAAGTAATTAACAAATTAAACTGCCGTATCAGGTAAGATGCATCATGCATCATATCTGAATCTGATTACATGCATGCACGGCTAGAACAATTGGGTCAACTCATGGGAAAATTAAAGTGACAGTACCGGGCAAAATGTGAAAGCCGTAGAGAGGGGGGCACATGACATGTGATCGAGACTAAATTAAGGGAGTTTATGATGAGTTTATGTGCAAGTGCAATAGTTGGTGGTACAGTACGTAGTAACAGTACTGGTACAGGAAAGAGTACTGGTACTGCCTTAATCATACAAGCAAACTTGAATGATTGAGATATCACTGTTACTGTTAGAGATAAAATCACTGGAGCAATTAATTTGTTTGTTTCATTTTTATTTCATTTTTACGTAGTTCAAAATTGAAGGGACCCAAGTACGACTTTGTAAAGCTGTTCAGTGAAAATTCATTCGGTTTTCTCTCCATTGAAAACAGCCGTGCTCATCCTCTGTAGCGCTGCATTGTGTAGCGCAGGTTATGAACCGTTAAATCATCTCGTGATTCGAGCCAGCACAAATTTTGAGATGATCTAATGGTTCATTATCCTGCGCTACACAATGTAGCGCTACAGAGGATATGAAATCTTGAAAACAGGGTCGATTCAGAATTTTAGATTGCCAACTGAGCACACAAATCCTTCTAATAAAATGATATTGGATTTTTTTTTACATGAAAGTTCTATTTTCTTCAAAAAAGAAACCTCAGCCGTTGATTGTCTACTTAGATTGATCACCACCGTTAATGTACATTAATATCCTGACCCATTAAATTTAAGGCCCATATTAATTTTTTTCACAAAGAATGAACTTTCGGTACTTTATTATAAGATATAATAATTTCAGTCCAAAGCAAGACTCTTTACTAGTTTAATAGACAGTTGAATGTTTGAATTTTTCATTAGTTTCAGAAACAGTTCATAAATATTAGACTATATTTTCACGGAATTGAATAAAAAATTGTTTATTTTGGACTATATTTTTAGTTTTGAATATATATACTTTTCTTTATATTTGAAATCGTTCAAATACAAATATTTTTTCATACTACATTTCGTCAAATAGATACAAGTAAACTATAGTAATTTTTTTTTTTTTTTTTTACAATTTAAAGATTTTTCACTTATCTTTTATTGTACTAAAAAAGGGGGAATAAGAAATTAAAAACACCTCGATCGGTGGCATCCCATTTATCACAGAAATGGAGAAGAAGTAATAAATATGTATAGATATATATTGACATATCTAGTTCCGACTTTGACAAATGATAGCTCTCTTACTTTTCGGAAAAAAAAAAAAAAAAAAAAGACAAATGATAGCTCTCTTAAATTAGAAACCACTAGAGTAATGGTCTCGCGTTGCTTCGGCCGTGTTGATCGGGATAAGTTAGGATAATTTTTTTATGATATTTATTATTGATGACTTTATATTGTATTTTTTTATTCAATTATATATATATTTTGGAATTATTGTTAAATTTACAAAATTTGTAAAGTTTTCCATCCGCATTAGGAAATTGGATCAGGATATTTTAGATTATCTATACGCTTTAATTATATAGCTCTAATATTACCTTATTATGGTTTTTGTACTTTGTTTGGACGTTAATTAAAATACATTGTTATAATAAATATACTATGAAAAGTCATAAAAAATTTATGGTATAGTGACCCAAACCATCGTACAGTATAATATATTCAAATTAAATTAATTTTATTAAATTCTTAGTTAATATGACTAAATTTATCTTTTGAGATATTTAAATGAAAGTAATTTTATTAAATTATTAATAAATATGACTAAATTTATCTTTTCAAATGATATTTAGTGAGAAATGGGTAACATGAATTTAATTTTCAATAGCTTGCGTTCAGGAACTTATGACGGAAAGATTAACCAAACTTATAAAAAAATAAACAGAAGCATTTAAAATTCATCACATACAATTGAATTTATTAGTGATATTATCTTAAATTTTTTTCTTGTTTAAGCCTCATGTCGGATTAAAATAAATTATTAAATATGTGATTCCATATCATAAATAATTATCAATTATAGAAGCTTCATGTCATTCACACATTTTGGCATCTCATATAATAATGATTTTTATTTTTTTTTGCTAATTGGTACGAATAATACTAAATTCATGTATCTGAATACCGTCATTTAGTTTTGTGCGAACTGGATCACTGGAAGATCAGATATCAAATGATGTTGGTCTTAAAAAAAAAAAAAAATTGTAGCACTGTTCCTTACACTGTAGCTACACTGTAAGGAACAGTACCGAAACCGGTCCAAAATTAATATATATAAAAAGGATTTCCATAGCAGATTCCCGGGTCGGGTATCGGGTTGACGGCTGCCTGCATTTTTTCAGGTCGGGTAACAGGTTGACGTCTACCGGCATTTTTTCGGGTTGGGTCGGGTCGGGTCGGGCGGGTTTTTCATTTTTGGTCAGATTTTGCACCTCTATTCCCAGGTTGGGTTCGGATCAGTTTGATTTTCTCTGAAACTCGGTCGGACGGGTTTTCAGGTGGGGTCAGAATTTGCCACCTCTAAAGGATCTTAAAAAAAAAAAAAAAAACACTGTTCTTTCTACTGTTCCTTTTACTGTAGCAACTCATCCAAGATTATATATACTATAATGAGATATAATAAGAGTACTGCCTAACGTCCATAGAAAAACCGTCTATAGCGTTTATAGGTTACATTTCAGAATATATATGTTACATTCCGTATACGTCTAAGATATATTGACGGTTTTTCAATGGACACAAGATGTTTCTCATCATATAATAATACATCATAACACTATATAAGACTTTAACATCTCAACCGGTCCGGACTATGCATGTACTCTCTTATAAATCAGTAATAAGACTGTGACACAATTCAGTAGCAGCCTAGCAGGTACAAGACAGGGCCTCGTGGCCAAAGCCACCTGATTGGGGCTACAACAAATGCTAATTAATATTACTATAAGTGTAACATGATAATCAGATTTAAATTTAATTAGTATATTATATTGTGATAAATAGAATATTACTGTTCATACTAGAGATTGCATGCATGGTTTATTGGTTTAGAATTCAACTGTCATTTCACAAAATGATTTCATTAATGAATTATGTTCTTATCTTATATTATATTAAAAAAACACAGCTTAATAAATGGTATAAAACACGTGTCCATATATGCAAAATTGCTAACAAGCATAGTAGACCTGCTGTGCAAAACATTTCAGACTGAAACACAAACGTACCAAAATATATGTTTCGTATCTAACTAAAATATTGATATAATACATACTATCGACAAATATTTGGCTCCACACACATCCTAGAACAACAAAAAAAAGGTTAGTTCGTGCAAGGAACGGCAAAGCATATCAATATTCATGAGTATAAATATTGTGAAAACGTTTGCATTTCGATCCGAAATACTAACGGTCCAAATTATACTTTATCACGCTCGAAATCTTGATTTATGGTTCCCATTAAATTTATCATATGAAAATACTAGGGTATACAAAAAATTTTCATTTTTGGAGATTTTAAATATTTCAGATTTTTTCAAAAATCTATATACAAACAAGCACTGTTTCATTAATATTTTATAGTCGTTTTGAAAATCCAAAACAAACACTCACAAACCTCCAAAAATAAAAATTGTGCATTGGGCCAAATTGTTCAACAAACGGCTCTCTGTCTCACATAAAAGTGACAAGTAGGATTAACCACATCAGATTGGGCCAAATTGTGCATTGAGCTAAGATCAAAGATGCCTTGCATTAGCAGGCTCATGTTCATCAAACAAGAGAAAAATAATTGGCATGATTAATTTTTATTTTTGTTGACAGATATGATGATTAATTTAGTTCTAGGTAATTTGCACTCTCTCTTGATAAAAAAATAACAAATAGTGGAACCATCATCATCATAATGAAGAAGCTTACAACAACTGTTGGTGATATATATATTGGGGTATATTTCTTTGTTCATTGAAAACACTTGTATTTCCGGTATCCTTTGCTTTTTCATGGATTTTATTCGTACCGTCATATGGTATTTTAAACATGAGAGGAGATCGGATAACCAACAACTTTCGGTGACACTACTATTACCACAAAGCATATAAATTCACAAAAAATCATAAAAATAGAAAATTTTTTACAAATATATTTATTTACTTATAGATTGAGTGTGTTTAAAATTTCATACAATTTGAGTCTTATTTGGTACTTCATCGGGAACCATCATGTTCGTATGATAATTATAACGGTCTAAATTTAATGGTTCCTGATGAAGCATCAAATGACACTCAAATTGAATGAAACTTGAAATGCATTTAATCTATAAGTAAATGAATATATTTGTAAAAGATTTTCTATTTTTAACTTTTTTTGTGAATTTATATGCTTCGTGGTAATAGTAGTGTTACCAAATTTTGTGATTATCCGATCCACACTCTTAAAACATTGATATTCTACGAGCCTTACTATATATATAAAAGCATATTGGAAAAAATCTTACTATCCTTACTATAAAAAGCATATTGGAAAAAATGACATGAAAGGGCTATCCACCCACATGAGCCGTTGATCATTTTCTTGGATAGATCAAAACTATTGATTTACTTTAATGCCCGTTGACGTTAATGTCTCAGCCCATTAATATTTAAGGCCCATATCAATTTTCTCAATATAAAACCCATTACATATTATCTTAAAAAATTATTACAAGAAATAACAATTTCAGCCCAAAGCAAGGCGTGGGCTCTTTACTAGTATATATAAAAGCATATTGAAAAAAATGATATGAAAGGATTATCTTCCCCAAATAAGAAACATGAACCGTTTGGATAGATCAGAACCGTTGATTTATGTTAATGCCCGTTGACGTTAATATCTCAGCCCATTAAAATTTAAGGCCCATATTAATTTTCTCAATATAAGGTCATTACATATTATCTTAAAATTTTATTATAAGAAATAATTGGGCTCTTTACTGGTATATATGAAAGCTACTTATTTGATAGGGGATACCATCAACAAAACAACTTGTATATATACTCACTCCTAAAGTCCACACTAGAAATGACATGTAATATTTACACCCATTATAAATTTCCATCTAAAAACAAGATATCTTTCAGTTTCAGCCAAATTTTCTAAAAACTCAAAGAACCACACAGCTCATATAAAATACCAACAAATCCCCTCTGAGATTTTGCAGAAAAATGGAAAAAAATCAAAAACAAAATGGAAAATAAAATATACCTGAAATGCCAGTCTATATGTTACATAACATAACTATTATATACAAGACTAGCTAACTCCGGTCAGTCCATCATGATCGGATTACATTTAGAGGTGGCAAATCGCGCGGGTGGGTAGGGTTCAGGTTCAGGTCGGGCGGGTCGGGTCAGATGACGGGTAGGTCGGGTCAGGTCAATTTTAATATCGATTTTTTTTTTATTGTATGTTGATTTGAGTTGGATTGTATGTTGTTTGATCTTAGGTCGGGTCGGGTTCAGGTCGGGTTGGGTTGGGTCGGGTCAGTTTGACTTTCATAAAATGCCGGGTCGGGTCGGGTTTGGGTGGGGTCAGGTCGGGCGGTTTCTCGGGTCGGGTCGGATCGGGTTTTGCCACCTCTAATTACATTAACTGATTAACATAACTAATATATATTATACTTGTATAATTAATAGCATATTTTCCTATTGTATTATATCTTATGATCAACCGAAACGAAAGCCATGTACCAATCTGATGCTCTTCCATTCCTCAACCCACAAGCTGTAGCTCGACCGCGGCGCGAGCACGTCGACAGAGACCTCTTTCCTCTCGACCAAATCCTTGGCATAGTTCTCAAACTCTGACACATCTTTCCACAGATTGTTTAACACGACAGCGTCTAATTGTTCAGTCTTTAATCGCTCGGTATGTTCCTTTGCCTGTTCGACCCGAGCCCAGAAGCACGAGTCCTGCGTTAGCCCCGCAAACTTGCTCCTCTTGATGGGACCGTTAATATCCGTTGAGTCCTTTTTATCATTCCACCATTTGTCGAACACCTCGTACCGCCTTTCCCTGCCATGAGTCAAGTAGGGCCCTCTAATCTTATGCTTCTCGGTTCGGTGGTATTCCGCGATGTCTAACGGTTCGACCAAGAGCATGTAGAATTGGGACGCATTGACCCATTTGGCGCGCTTGTGAAAATCGTACGGCAGAGAGTTGTTCTGCAACATCTCGATCACTTCGTCCCAAAATTGGCTCAGTTTCATTCTGTTTAAATTGATTCGAGAATATTTCCTCGGCGAGATGCGCAGCTTGAAGTTGTCGTAGTATCCCATGTCATCGTCGCATAACATCTTATACCACTCGATTTCAGCGCGGTGTGGCGTTATCTTGCCTAACTTTGTGGAAAGCTCTGCACAGATGAGATTGGGGCTCCGACCTGCACGCTTGGATGCCTTGAGGCAGTCTGTCGCTGCTGGCGCTCCAATTCCCTGCAGATCGTAACGATCGTAACGAGATGTTAGTTGATTTATATTTGTCTAAATATCCACAGATATAATGACAACCAATTAACCGAAGGAGGCTAAAACTTATACTGAGAAGTATATAAGAACTAAGAGATGAACAAGGCGAAAATTGAACGAGGGAAAGTTACTGCATGTCTGCGATGATCGCACAATGGAAAAGAATTCTGGTAATTGTTAGAAAGTGTTTCAGCAGAGCAAGTATATCTGAGATACTGAAACTTTAAAGTGTTCTAAATAGCTTAAATTGAACAAAATACTGACAAAGTAAAATTCAGTGGTAAATCTTTTGTGCCAAAAGGAACAGATAAACAAAAATAAATGTCTGATGAAATATACTGGTACTAGAATTTGTGATGTACAAACCAACAAAATATCAATTGTCAATAGCTTTAAAAAAAGTGAAAGAAGAATATCATTGAAAAATCGATTGTAAAGAAATAAAGATGATGAAAAACAGTAAAATTACCGTAGTTCCTATGCCGGATGCCTCAAGGACAAGAGAAATTCCCCCATCATAGTTTTCCTCTTCGTCGGTAATCCTCTTTTTGGACAGAAGATGTTGCGGTATATTATCCACGATATCCCGGTACGACAGATCTACCACCTCGATACCAGCCACAAAGGTAAAATACAGCATTTGTGCTGCTGCTGTCGGGTTATCGATACACACAGAACCTTCTTTGGAGCAGAAGACATAATTACCGAACGGCCAATACAGGCTTTCCCTGACATTGGCTGTTGCTGCCTCACCGATCTGCATCGACACAATCTTGTGCAAATTGGCCTTCTCTTCGTCTGGCAAAACGTTACAGGAATGCATGTGCGCTCTGGTGATCGAAGAAAGAGTGCTCAAGGGACAAAAAAGAAGCCTTGGCACGATGTCATGTTGCGAGACCACATGACAGAAGTGACCGGCCAATCTTTCACGCAAAATTGCACGCGAAAATGCCTCATTGCCCAGTAGCGGGGAGCCAAAGGTTACGCACAATAGAGACGGTGTAGAGGTGCAGTTGCGAGAGCTCGATCTGTCTGAAGTTGAATTGCTGAGGAAGTGGAGTGCAGCAAGGGAGGCAAGTGAGCCCCCCAATGAGTGGCCGGTGAAAATTACCGGTTTGTCCTTGATTTCTTGCAGAAGAATCTGAGAAAATTCAGTTTATTTTTGTTAGCTCAATCTAAATTCCATGTTTCTACTTAAAAACCAAGCAAGCAAGGTACCTAATTAAATAGCAATCAGTTTTCAACCTGCTTGACAGTATCATATCCAAAAAAAAAAAAAGTATGCAACTACCCATATTCATGTGCAAAATCATTGAATGTCAAGTTCTCAGTATATCATTTACAGATTTTGCACAGGGCATACCAAAACCTGCCACAGTCTGGTACCAGTACCATTCACAATGCCCCCAATTACTCTCAGCTTGCTTGATCATACAAATTTACTTGGCCAATTTACAATCAGCTGATTACACTGGTTTCCTTACAAATGGGGTGTCATTTGTACATGCACAAGTGAGAATTTACCACAGAGAGAAGGACAATTGGCATATACCTAATTTGAAAGGAATTAATTAATTAATTATTATTCTTTTATGCAATTTGAGCAATGATAGGATAGCAACAACAGTAGATCAGAAACTGTTACAGCAATAGCAGACAGAAACAACCCAGAGGCAGTGTTCTACTTCTACACTTCTACTGATAGGTTTTAGACTCAAACAAGTTGGGGTAGGCCGGAGATAAAACCAAACTAGAATCACAAGAGCCATATATAATAAATAGTAATAATGTAAAAATAGTAACCACTTTGAAAAAATGATATACTGATATTAATAGTAGTAGCTAGTAATAATAATGACAGTAAAAAAAAAAAAAAAAACAATTTCTAGATGAAAATTCTGATATATGAATTGCTAATTCTATGTGCTCTTATGCAAGACCAACTCTTTATACATTCAAACTTAGTAGCCTTGGCATTCAATGTAAATCACTTGTTAATTAGGAGATAAAATGGGAGAAATAGATACTCTTTGGAAGTGAATTTGGTGAAGATATTATTATATTATATTACTGTTAAATTGTAAAATTGAAAGTTCTTCAATTTTCACTCAGCTCACAAATTGAAAGTCTAAATCTAACAGTAAACAGTCAGAACAAGAAAATGAAATATACATCTTATCTGCCTTGCATTAGAAAAATAAAATAACTTAAAATCAAAATCAAACCAACCAATCAACTGATAGCAAATTCACAAAAAAATTGCATCTTTGAAGACCAAATTAAATCAAAAGCAACTCTAAATTCAAAAAATAAACCTGAAAACTTGGGGTATTGATCAAACTCAAGAACAAATGCAAAGCCAAGGCCTGCACTTTAACCTCCTCTCCTTCCCCTCCTATTAAAGCTCTGAACAGCCCGCTCTCTCCCAATTCGACGGTATCGAACGCTTTCACGACACCCGCTCTGATGACCCCGGCGTCTGCGCCCGCGACATACTTACCGGAGAAGGCGACATAGGCCGTGCTTCCGCAGAACCCGTGCACATAGGCCGCCGCACCCGCGTCGGCCACGGTGCAGCGGTGCCATGCCTGAGGAAGTATCGAGGATGACGCGAGGAGCGAACCCAACACGTGGCTTGTCTCAAACCTTCAATTGCACATCAAAAGATTCAAAATTGTAAATTTAAAGCGCATCAAAAGATTGAAAATTGAGAATTTAAAAACAGAGATCTCTGTTTCTGTTGCTTACAAGTTACATCATGTACAATTGAAATTGCAACAGATCGAACAACTTACATAGAGGCTGGTGGCTCAATGATCCTTGCTTCCATCTTCCATGCCAAATCTCCAATCTTTAATAATTGATTTGTTATGGGGGATTTAATTTGGTACCGCTCATGTCATGTGACAGTGTTAATATGTGGTGCACTCTTGTGTATGTGCGCGATAAACTTCCCTTATTTATTTATTGTCGACTTTGTTAGAATTTTTGTTTTGTTTATGCCCAAAATAAATATGAATTTGCAATTTATGTCCGCTTTTATAAGAATATCATCAATATGTCTAAAAACTGGCGGCCAGCGGTCACAGTTCATTTCAACCGTCAACGGTCACGATACACAGAATTAAAAAAAAAAAAAAAAAAACTGTTTTTCGTGTTTGACCGCCACATCCTTACCGTCGGCGATCATAACTCGGCGGTTAGACACAAAAATTTGGCATTTGTCTTTTTCTGAGCGGGGCGTTCAGAGGGCAAACAGAAAATTCGGCAAGTTCGAAATTTTAGTGTCTGACCACCGGCGGTCAGGACGTGGCGTTTAGACTCTGTATCGAATTTTTTTTTTGGTTCTCGATATCGTGACCACCAGCAGTTGAAATGAACTGTGACTGCTGGCCGCAAGTTTTTAGTCATATTGCTGATATTCTTACAAAAATAGGCATAGATTGCAAATTCATATTTTTTTTTGACATACACAAAAAAAAAAAATTCACTTTGTTACGCGTTCTTCTGACAGTGACATGAAATGAAATGAAAGACAGCAGATTTATATTATAGCCTTTAGTACAGTAGTACTGCTGCTGCTATTGCTACTGTGGTTCCAATTTCTTTTGATCATTTCAGGTTCTAGAAATATCGGATCTATTTCAAGTTCAGTGCGAATTTTGACTCAAAAAGGGGGAGGGATATATCGGTTTGACAATAGATATTTTGATTTTTTTTTTCTTTTCTAGAACTAGAAGTGATATCTTTGATATTATTTTGACCCAAATTATCCAATTTAAAACAACGAAACGAATTTAATAGTGACAATAGATATTTTGATAACGTTGACGATAGAAATTTAAATAAACTTAAGTAAAATTTTAAAAATAGAAAAAAGTTTGCAGGTGTCTGTGGACTTACAGATTAGTAGTGTTTCAAATTTTATTTAATCTGAAAGGCATTTGATAGCTCAACTAATTTAATATGAATACTAATAGAGGAGGGATTCATTGACAATGCATATTTTGACAATCTTGACAATGGTCATCTTTAAAAATTTGTAAATAATCATAAAAAATCTTTAAAATGAAAAAAGTTTTATGGGTGCATTATTTAACTTATAGATTGATAGTGTTTCAAATTTCAATCAATTTGAACATCATTTGATGTCTTATCAAAATTTTGTACATTTTTTAACGGTTGCAATTAAAAGATCTTTAAGGAGCTATCAAATATCGCTTAAATTGAATATAATCGGAAACATAATCAATCTATAAGTTAAGCATAACTTCCATAAACTTTTTTTTCATTTTTAAGATTTTTTATGATTTTTTACAAATTTTTAAAGATGACTATTGTCAAGATTGTCAAAATATACATTGTCAATGGATCTCTCCTCATACAAATATAGTCGGTATTGATTTTAGTATCCTCTTTGATATCTCTATACCATTTTTCTTTTATGTGATGATACCATTACTTATTGATACCATTAAGGTACATAACAATACATAAAAGTGTAGAGTTAGACTAATATGAAAATATTTGTATTTCGCTTCGAAATACAAACAAATCAAGTTATTTTATTAGTACGATACAGTCTATATACAATTATTATATCATTTATCCATTATAATACCACCCAATAAACCTCAAATTTTAGTTTTTCAGCATGATAATTAATATCCTAGCTAAGCATTAATTACGTCATTACATACGTCAAAGTATTTCTTCTCTAATTTGTGCTTTTGTGAAGCTCACAGGCCACCTTTCGAATTTCGATGGCAGCCATGTAGCCTCTCATGTCTCTTTTAAATCACCTCATCAGCACTAAATGCGAATTATGCGATGATGCGTGCGTACCCCCTGTCCCACAGTTAGGCATTTTTTGTGATGTGATGGATTGGCATTATGGTAAATATAATAGTGTTTTAGGAGGTACTTAGCGTAAGTTAATTACCAATTTACTAGGAATTAATATAATCAAGTGATGAACGGCTAAATCGATTTTTGGGAGTGCATCCATGATTGGTGTTATGTTAGCATCAATCAACCAATCAATATTGCTATTGCGATTTTAAGTTTTGAATTGATATATATTTATATTGACGGGATCATTAATTATTTTGGGACTGATAATTAATCCATTAATTATTTTGGGACTAATTGATAATTAATCCGATTTTTTTTATTTTTTTTTACATACTGAAATTTCTTAAATATTAAATAAATTTAATATTTTAAATTTTAAGTTATATTATTTACGCGAATTACATCCTTGTAAATTGGAATGGTTGTTGGTAGTATTCAACTTCGAATTCGTTATGCATATGAGCATATCACAAAAAAATAAAAAAATTAAAATTAAAATTTTTAATATATCTAGTAAAAACAAATTTTGAGAAGGATAAAGTTGTCAACAGTAAGTTGTCATATCAACAAATCAGCTCGTTATTATAGCCATCAAAAAATATCCGGCACATCGTTATCTCATGGATAGAATGCTATACAAAATCATTAAAAAAAAAATAGCAGTTTTCCTATCGAGCCTCAATTAATAAAATTTAATAAATTTATGACAATGGGCAACTTCGTTTCACCTTAACCTAGTGAGAGAGTTTTTTTTTTTAATCTGAAGTTGCAAAAGACAAAGTTAAATAAAAAAAAAATATATATCAAACCCTCGACCTTTTAATAAACAACAGCATAGAACTCATCTTGTAACAAAATGACCTAATAATTCACTTATCCTTCTAGCAACAACAACCAACCAACTAATTAATTACTTAATTAATCATCATAAGAATAACAGAGCAACTAATTAATTAATTAATCACCATAAGAATAACAGAGCTATCTTTATCTTTGATTCTTTATAGCTCCACCACGTCGCCTTCCTAGTGTTCAATGGTAATGGTAATGGTAGGCTGTTGGCGTGGGGAACTGGGGATTGCATTTGCATCGAGTCCGTATCCGCTGCGATCCAAAACAGGATCTCAGGTTCTGGGATCTTGATCCGACGACTGAGACTTTTTAGGAGAATTTTTGAACTGTCCAATCCAGATCTCAGGGGCCTGTTTTTGAAGGATTTTTGAAAGAATCTCAGAGAATTACATTACTTGATTACTATATGTATGTTGACTTTCACGCTACGATGATGAGTCAATGACCGTCCCCAAATTGCCGATCAATCAATTAATGCCTTTTAAGGTACTCACATCACATCTGGCTCCTTTTGTGGAGTTTACATCATTTTAGTGGATGATCATCATTCATTCATCCACTGTTGTCAAAGAGCCGGAAATGTTGCCCAGGATTGGAAGAGACGAAGAGTGACCCACAATTCATGGACGGTTTATCATGGCAGTCAAATATTAAACGAATGAGGATTAATTAGAGTAAATTTATGGTGTTTTAAGCTCACGGGAGGCCCCCTGAGCTTAACACCAAAAACATATTAAACTATATCAAAATTTTGATTTACATGGCTCAATAATTTTTTTATATCAAAATAGTGTGGCATGCAAAAATTTTCCATTTTTAGAGATTTTTCAGTAATTATTTCGGATTTTTAAAAAATACATATGAAACATTGATTATTTTATTAATATTGTATAGTTGCTGTTAAAAAAAATCTGAGATAAATGATTAAAAATCTCGAAAAATGGAAAATTTTTTCATGATATAAGATTGTGATATAAAGAATTTTTTAAGTCATATAAATCAAAATTTGGACATGATTTGATATGTTTTTGGTGTTAAGCTCACGGGAAGCCCCCGTGAGCTTAAGAACACCATAGATTTACTCGGATTAATTATATCTGTTAAGGGCAGGGGCCTATGTGTATATATATAGAGGAGGGATCCATTGACAATGCATATTTTGACAATCTTGACAATGGTCATCTTTAAAAATTTGTAAAAAATCTTAAAAAATCTTAAAAATGAAAAAAAGTTTATGGAAGTTATGCTTAACTTATAGATTGATTATGTTTCCGATTATATTCAATTTAAGTGATATTTGATAGCTCTTTAAAGATCTTTTAATTACAACCGTTAAAAAAATATACAAAATTTTGATAAGGCATCAAATGATGTTCAAATTGGTTGAAATTTGAAACACTATCAATCTATAGGTTAAATAATGCATCCATAAAAAATTTTCATTTTTAAGATTTTTTACAAATTTTTAAAGATGACCATTGTCTAGATTGTCAAAATATGTATTGTCAATGGATCCCTCCTCATATATATATAGTAGTGAAATTATATAATAATCATATCTGTTGACTGTTTTAAAGTTTTTTTTAATTCGGGTACAGATGAACTCATCACATGAATTTCTATTCTTAAGCAAATACAGACATAGATAACATATATATATCCTAACTGAAATTGTAGATACTGAGTACAAATATTTTCGGGTGTTAAGAAGCTAAAATTCTGATTTTGATGTCTAAATTATTGTATTTACTTCAAGTTTATCCAGAAACTATTATTGATTTGATTTGATGGGGGAGATATATAGATATCAAAAGTGACACCAAAATTAATACCGACTGTATTAGTATTTATGTTACATTAGTTTGTTTTATACTAGTAAAGAGCTCACGCGTTGCTTTGAGCTCAAATTGGTATTTCTTATAATAATTTTTTAAGATAATATGTAATAAGCCTTATTGAGGAAATTGATATGGGCCTTAAATTTTAATGGGCTGAGACATTAACGTCAACGGGCATTAATGTAAATCAACGATTCTGATCTATCCAAAAAAATAATCAATGGCTTAGATTTTTTATTTGGGAAAGATAACACTTTCATGTCATTTTTTTCAATATACTTTCTGAATCAAACTGCAATAGCTCAAGGATAAAAGATCAAACTTTCTCTAAATAAAAATATCATATATATATATATATACGATTGAAAAATATAATTTATTCATGGATTCTTTTCAGTTCCTTCTTCAATCATTCACTAGGAAGCGATGAAAAGCTAGGTAGCCTTGCCTCAGTTGCCTGCCTGCCTGCCGTTGCCGTGGTTAATTTGTACGTCTTTGGATTTATTCGGCCCAAATCATCATCATTTCATTCTTCACGTTCTCAATCTCAATTTTTTTTTTTTTTTTTTTTTTGAGGAAATCTCAATCTCAATTTATGCGACTGTCAGGTGGGAGAGATTCCACATCCTCTGTAGCGCTGCATTGTGTAGCGCAGAATGTGAACCGTTAGATCATCTTGAGATCTGTGTTGGCTCGAATCTCGAGATGATTCAACGGTTTACATCCTGCGCTACAAAGGATGAGCACCCGGTGAGAGAAGAGAGAGATGACCTTGAAGTTGAAGGAATTTGGCTGCAGCAGTGGAGACTTATGATCTGTGAATTCATATCCTCGGCCGTGCTGTACCCGTATTCAGCAGATAGAGAAAGAGAGAGTGACTGAGGGTGGGACCCGTTGAACCGAGGTCCCACCTCAGTCACTCTCTCTTTCTTTGTCCGCCGGGTTCGGATGCAGTAGGTCAGAGGATAGGCATCCATGATCTGTAACAACAAACTGACAGTATTTAATTTAATTTAATTTACTGCTTGACCTGGACAGTTGCGTTACTTGCTTGTGTGTGTGCGTGGCCTGGTTTATAGGCTAGCAAAAAGGAATTTGTCAATTTGATTACTTACTTTACTTGACTGCAGACTGCATGCAGTCACTTCACTTCACTTGTCGATCCATCTGGATGGATCATGGATGCATGTGGTTCAAAACGAACACCGTCATGAGCAGAGATGGCAAATCGGGTGGATAGATTGGGTTCAGATCGGGGCAGGTCGGGTCAGTTTGACATTCTAGAAGATTTCAAGTCGGATGATGGGCGGGCCGGGTTGGGTCAATTACGATATCGATCTTTTTTAGATCGTATATTGATTTCAGTTTGATTGCATGATATTTGATCTCAGGTCGGATCAGATTTGGATCGGATCGGGTCAGTTTGATTTTCTGAAAAATACAGATCGGGTCGGACGGGTTTTCCGGGTCAGGTTCTGCCAGCTCTAATCATGAATCATGACTCATGGTGCCAACTGCCAAGTGCCAACATATGTAGTGAACTGAACTCTGTTGTTGTACTATATATTGGTTGACGCCCTTTTTAAAAGAAAAGAGAAAGATGTTCAATTCAGCATCAACTTGGCATATACCCCCGTTTGGTAAATGTAGCAAGCTAAAGTAAAGTAAAAGTTAAATCATCTTAAATCAGTAGTGTTTGGTGGTAGCGAGGTAAATAGATAGAGTAAAATTAATGTTATGTGTAAAAGATGTGAAATGTTAGTAATTTAGTTTACTACACCTATATAGCTGCGTTAACTTACTACACCTTAATCACTTCCGTTTGGTGACTTAAAATTGATTTAAGAACTTAAATTAATTTTATTACGGCTACCAAACCCAAGATAATTTTCTGAGCTATAAAGACCAGAAGACCAATAGACCAGTCTTCAAGTTGATAATTGAACCATTCTCAGTGTGCTGCGTAAATCGGCTTGTCGGCAATGTACTTTTTTAAGTTGCATATACGGAGATTAGTTTTTGGTGGATTACAAAGCAAAGAGCTATTTTGTACTTCGTCAAAAATCTCACAAACGGAAGTTTTTAATGCACTGGACGTGAACCATTGGATCATCTCTAGATTCATGCCGGCACAGATCTCGAGACGATCTAACGGTTCATGTTCTGTGCTACACAATGCGGCGCTACAGAGGATATGAATTCCATTTTAATACACCTAAGACCTAACACATCTACAATTCTACACGAGCATCACATGTTACTACTTAGAGAATTTTTCTACTACATTTTTCGGATATTTGGAAAATTGACTTGAAAACAATAATAATAATTGTTTGATATAAAATATTATATGTCAGATTCAGGAATAAGTTTCAAAAATGCCAAACATTATGAAATTTGATATTTTGCATAATTTAAGTTCTAGATAGTGTTGGATAAATTGAATTGACCATTCGACGTTCGGCTACGTGAGCTTTGAAACCCAAGCAAAAACTTGTTTGCTTTGCAAAGCACTGTATGATCAATTGAGATTTCAATTTTTTATAAGAAATTAGTGCTAATTATGACTATAAAATAAAAGGTTTAAACTTTTTTATTGACAATTATAGATCTTCAATTAACAAATGTACGGCTGAAGACAAACAATAATTGGGAAAATTGTTGTTTTGCCACTTCAAAACTCTCAATTTGTCAAAATGCCGCTCCGAACTTTTTCTTTGCTAAAATGCCACACCAAAACAAGTATACACTCCAAATTGCCATTATTGTTGTACTTTTATACTTTTTAAATGGAAAGATTTCAAGATTACAATATATTTTTGTTTGTATTTTTGTATTGCCACTAAAACTTCTCTTCTTTCTTTTCCATCCGATCCCAATCTCCCCTTTGCTTTGCAATTTCAGCTCTTTTCCCAAATGGATCTCTCATGTCTCATTCTGTCGATAGCCTCGGCCGCCTCCCATCCCGACACCTCTTCTTCCTCTCAGCTAGCTGAACACCTGATCCCCTCTTGCCATTCACACACTCGAGCTCCTCTAGCATGGCCAAGTCCACCTAGTTCTCGACTTGTCCTCGTCTCATCTGATTTCCCAACACGACACCTTCCCTGTCGTGGTTGCTGCTCAAACGACCACACAAATTGAAATTGCAATTTGCATCAATAGACCGTCAAAATTATAAGAAAACCAAATTTGGTACGGTGCAAGTTACAGTAATTACCGAAGCACAACGATTATGCACTGCTTAGCATTTTACATTAATTATTAGAAATCGCAAGCAAATTGATATGTGGCAAAACAATATACCGATTAGACCAATTTAATTAATCTCTGATATATGTGGTGAACCATCCAACAACAAATAAATTGGAAAAAGAAAAATGGGTGCAACGATCTCACCTTGCAACGGCCAGGTGGAGCAAATAAAAAAAAAAAAAAGATGGTCCGTGTATGGAAAGCTCATGTGTGGCCAAGACACAAGTTGAGAGTTTGGAGGAGAAGAATGGCAGATACAAGTTGTTTGGAGGAGAAGAATGGCAGACAGAGTGGGATGCATACAAGCTATCTGAGGGCATTTTCCTCATATAAAAGAATTTATTTATTGTTTTTGAATATTTTATATTGCAACAGTGGCAATTTGGAGTGTATACTTGTTTTGGAGTGGCATTTTAGCAAAGAAAAAGTTTGGAATGACATTTTGACAAGTTGAGAGTTTTGGAGTGGCAAAAAAACAATTTTCCCAATAATTTTATATTAGAAATATTAAATATCAATATATTACAAGTGAATTAAGGAACAATTCTAAGTTCCTAACTGAACTACATTTATAGACAAATTAAACTTTATGACTCAATCAAGCTGGAAGCATATTCCCTAGTGTTACATGGTTACATGGGCATATATTTTTATTTTTGGGGGATTTAATTTTGTAGCAAGCGAGTACTTCAGTGTGAAGTATTTTAGAAGATGAATAAAAGTTAGTGAGTAGTGACCACCTTATGTACATTCTACCGTATTTTAATTAACACTAGCGAAGTATCCACGCATGACGGCTATTATTAAGGAATCCGTTCATTTGTGTGGGCCATTTTAATTTTGATCGCCGCAGAGTTGCAGACAAAAGAAATAAAACTAATCTACTACTTACAATTTGTATTAATATTAAAGCTTGATTTAAATATTAAACTATCTCAACAAAATTTGATAGAAGTATGTGAAACATAAAATTACATCACTGAAATTTAGATATATTTGCAATAAAAAGTACAAAGCATGAATCAAAATTCTTTGCAGCAAGTTATTTTCATTTTCTTTTTATAATTGGCAACCAAAAGAATTTTACTCAAAGAAGTTAAGAAAATAGAAACAGCCACATGCAATTATTGCCGCGTATTAATTGTTGCCAATTAATATGACTCAATATGGTAATATGGTAGTAATTATCTCTCATTTCTTTCTTTATGCTGCCATTGTATTCGAAATGGAGAGGAATGGTTCAAAATTGAGACGATCGTAGCCGTTTGATCTGATAAAACTGATCTACACCTTTTGATCAAGGGTACTATGGGTATTCAAAAATTTGAAGAAAAAAAAAATGGAGAGTGTAATAGTTACGTGCTTTATAATATAGTATAGATATATTATTTTTCATTATTTTTTAGTTTACATATATATCTTTCAAATCAATAGATATTATTTTCTAGTCAACAGATACATTACTATTAACATATAGGCAACTGTGTCAAGCAGATGCATGTATATTAGGAATTCACATCAGCTGCCATAGTTTTCTATGGCACGCTGGTGCCATAGTTTTTTCTGAGTCTATGCACATGGGACCCGTAATAAAACAACACTCCCTATTTCTAAAATCTGAGCCGTTTAAATTGATCTAACGGCCCGTTTTAACTATAGCACAATCCTACCATAGTTTTTTATGGCAGCAGATGTGAACCCTGTATATTAGTATATCAGACTTTTTTTTTTTTTTTTGTATATGTTAGACTATGAAAGAGAGGTACAAGGACTTTATAAGTGGAGTATTTTAGAAGATGTGGATCCATCAAGCGGCTCTGTCTTCTTCACCTCCGCATCCAACGCAATAAATTTCAATTAACATGACACCGACAGTATTGTTTGGAGCAACAAACAAATCGCCTTATTAATGACTACTGAGGTGCGAGGTAGAAATCTAAGAAATGGGGATTGTGACCTGTTATTCTTTGTGAGAGAACAGGTCAAACACTGACAGCCATTGCCATATACACACCAATGCCATGTATCAGGAATCGAATCATCTGTTATCCTAATTTTGAATAACAGAACCCTATTATTCTAACTGTGGCCGTCTGATCGAAATAAACGGATCAGATTCATTCAGAGAAATATTTCCTCCCTTCAAAAACTGTACCTTAAATCAATCCGAACCGTTCATTCTGATCTGACAGTCCAGATTTGGATAACAGGATCCTGTTATCCGTAAGGATAACAGCAGATACGGACTCAACATGGATGCATGATTGGGTGCCAAAGCCGCCCATGAGGGTTTTTGTATATTTTGGTACGGTATGACATATCACATATCATATGGTAAGAATGCATGCATGATGTACGGCTCTTTATATTGTTTATAAATCAGATGATGCTTTAAAATATTATTGTTTATGTGATTGATTCTCTTCGTATAGATTATATTATTATATTACTTTTGGAGTCAAGTGTCAAGTATACAATGGTTTCTAACTTCCCCTAGTCCCTAGTCAATGCTATTATATATATTCAACAGTTAGTTATTATACATCAGAAACTGTCAGCATCATCAAATACTGTACATTTACAGGACTGTAGATTACAAGTACCGGTAACTAAAATTGCTATCTGAAATAGTTTTCTACTTTTCTGGAAAGCAGCATATTCCGCATAAACATGAGAGTAAAGCACGCATTAACCAAAAAATTGAAAGAGCAACTTTTTGTTAACTATCAATCTGAATATCTGATACAGCATATCTATTTTGCTGTGTTTTAATGGTGGGTGGGTTAGTGGTGCATCTCATCACCTAAAGTGGATTCCGAGGTGATGTAAGTAGTGCCATTAACACAAGTTTGGAGACTCTAAATTCAACAAGAGGAAATCTCTTTGTACCCGGACTCCAGTACCCCGCTCCTGTACCCCGGACTTATACGGATCAAGCTAGCATCGGAGATAGCCCACTAAAGTGTAAGTCGTTTGACCCATCTCGATTCACGGCCTATTTATTTTTGAATAATCTCTAAACGTTTAGTTTTTATTTTCTTTTTTGTTTTTGTTTTTATCTAAAGTGAGAATATATGTTGTTTCTTCTTTCAAATATCTTTTTTGTTTGAAAGAAAATTTTCTTATGCAATAGTTTTACTCACGTATTGTTGATCTATAATATGATGTTATTGGAAATTATTTGATTGAAAAATATGAATACTTGATTGAGAAATATAAACACTTGATTTGAAAATATAAATACTTGATTGAGAAATATAAACACTTGATTTAAAAATATGAATATTTGATTGAGAAATATAAACACTTGATTTAAAAATATGAATATTTGATTCATAAATATAAACTTGATTTTAAAATATGAATACTTTATTGAGAAATATAAACACTTGATTGAAAAAAATATAAGTACTTGATTAAGAAATATAAACATTTGATTTAAAAATATGAATACTTGATTCATAAATATAAACACTTGATTGAAAAATATAAACACTTGATGAGAAAATATGAATACTTGATTCATAAATATAAACACTTGATTGAAAAATATAAACACTTGATGAGAAAATATGAATACTTGATTAAAAAAATATAAACACTTGATTTAAAAATATGAACACTTGATTCATAAATATAAACACTTGATTGAAAAATATGAATACTTAATTGAAAAATATGAATACTTGATTGAGAAATACAAACAATTATTAAAAATATTTAATCAAAAAATATGAATACTTAATGGACAAATATAATCAAATATTCATCAAGATATATGTACTCCAAACTCTTAAAGTCCAATTGGGCCAAAGACTTTAGGCGCTGGTATTAGAGTATTCTTCAAGCACGTGGGATGTGGCCATGCTTTTCACCCTTCGTCATTTTTACTTCCGCTCGTCATTTAATTCCTCCGCTGGCTGGTCAAAGATTCAAAAGCAACTATTTTTAGTAATTTTGGTCGGGGACGCGAACGGGGTACAAAGTTAAGGGTACTATTAGCATAACTCATTCAACAATCTTTGATAAAATTGATGGGTTGGTTTCATATTAAGTAGCAGGCTAGGCAGGCTAGTTGTCTGGTCTTGGTGAGAATAGCAGGACAAAAGTGATCAAATAATCCCTGATAGTTTCAATAAAATTGAACCGTTTGCATTCAATTAGTATGATTTAAACATGAAACGCACCTGACAAAGAAATCCCTAACATTAACATCACAACCACGAATTCATGTAGCTAGTTTATACCCCTGAATAATACTCATAATCACTCAGAAATTATTTGTCCAAATTAGTACCTCGATTCCTCTCATCCAGAATAACAAACAAAGTGAGATCCACTAATTTAATCCTTTATTTTTATTAAAGATACTCTAGCAAAACCTACCCAAATTGTAAGTTGAATAGCATTGAATTGAATTGAGTCCTTCCACCAGACCACAAGTCAACTCCCACGACCCAGACTGACCCAGTGTCTTAAATGGTCCCTCATACGGATAATAAGCATGCTTAAATCATGATAACAACATCATGTTGGTGAAACCAAAAAAAAAAAGCAACAAGCAATACAGCACAGTAAGAAAGACACGACACAGAATATCCAAAAGAAAAAATATTCTATTCTTAGCAAGTGGGGTTCCATTGATTGCAATATTATTACCTACTATCAATTAGTCAACTATCAAACTTTGAACTGTGACCATATAAAGTAATTGAATTTTGACCACCAACCTTTATATATTGTAACCCAGCCATAATTAGGCGATTAAAAACCAACGCAGCTATATAAAATTAAATAAAATAATGAAAAACAAAATATAATACACAGGCTGACAATACTTTAATAATATCAGTGACCTAAGATGAATATATATCTTCAGACACAACATTTGTTGACCAAAAATGAATTAAGGTTTCAATAGTCAATCTTCTGGTTGCACTAAGCATAGATATGAAAAACCTACACCCATCTATCTTGTATTCTTCAAGAGGGTTCCTATGCCCAAAGCTCCTTACATTTACCTAAATTAAAAATACACACATATACATCTTTTAGCCTATCCTAACTTGTTTAAGAACCAGAGGCTTTGGTGTTGTTGTATTTTATCTTTTGTTGTGATTGTAAATAAAAGAACAATGCTGTAGCAATGAAATATATTGGATAGGATTTTACCGCTGAGCTAAGCCGATTCATATTTACCAAATGGTCCCTCCAGAAATGGTCGAGCGATTTGACAATCACTTCTTTCTAGTTCAAAACAAAAAATGAAAGATCATTTTGTTGTATCCAAAAGAAAAGGGATCACAAGAACAGAATAAATTTACAAAATGAAAGCCCACAAACTTTTTATATTTGCAATTTGCAAAATAATATCCAGCATAGGGAATTTAAGAAATTTTGAATCAAACTTTGTTGCAACAAACAATATAGCTAATTTTTTGTTTCTTATATTTGCAGAACACAACTAGAGCGTATAAAGTTTAGCAAATAAGTAAAACAATCAAAGATGTGAAGTGAATTACCTCAATTTCTTGAATATATGCATAATCATAACCAGAATTATCTATAGCATCAAGGTAACAGGCAATAATAAAATCTCCGAAGTACTTCCTGAGAAGATTTACTGTACCAGTGTACTTTCCTCTCCTACACGTTACACATAACAGAAATGATTAAAAAACAGCAACAATTAAAACTTCTAAACCAATCTGTCTGAGAAGGCAGTATAAAATTAAATCACACTGTGTAATATCATACTTGGCAGTGTCATCATTAGAAATAGACAGCCATCGTCTCAGAGAAGAGGACTTCTTTCGCAATCCTCTGAAAGAATTCGGTTGCAGCGGTAAATTAGGAAGAGAAAACGAGTCCACATCAATTGAATCCAATCCCTTTATCTGATCAATTGATGACAGTAAATCCTCCTCTTTCATTTTCTTCAACGACTCTACAAAGTTCAGTGGAATGAGTCTATATTTTTACATACATACATACATATGGCAATTATTCATAGGCAAGTAAATTAGCTAATCCAAGACATTTTGAACAATTAGGTAAGTATTTATCTCAAATCAAACTTGATTTATAACAGGAAAGTATGATTCATATCTTAAACTAACAAACTGTGACCTCCTATACATTTAAGTGGTATGTCTGTTATACTTTAGTATTGCCCAAAAAAATACTAAATCAAATACAAAATTTCTAAAGTAAGCTACCAGGTAACAGTTCTCCTCCAATCTGCACAAATTCATCAAGAAACTTTCTCAAATTCCATTTTCTTGGAGGCTACAAGTAATAACATGAAAATGTAAATTAGCATAATAAATAGAAAGAATTATTAATACAAGGACAAGGATATGACATCCATTGCTAACCTGTTGTGGATCAGCACTTTCAAAAATATTTTCATCAATCACAGCTTGCATGTACCTAAAAAATTTTGTATTAGAGAAGGTAATCTTCAAAATCTTGAATAGTCCACAAAAAAAAAAATATAGCGAGGAAATATTTTTTTTTTTAATTTAAAGCCTACTGTAATATCAGTTCAGAAGAGCTTCCACCATCTCCAGTTAGTATCAGTTGCCTAAGGTTGTAGACATGCTTTCTTTGAACCTGTTTATATTTGTAAGATGAAAATTTTTTACCTAGTTTTTGTATTTACCAAATTTTTACCAAATCGAAAGTTAACTAAAGGTATAAATAATATGACACACAAACACTCACCTCTAAAACTTCATCAAACTCAACAAGACTCTTTCTAATGCCAAAAAAATACTTCTCAGCATTTATTTGGAGGCCTAAAAGCTGCATTTGAAGCAAGACAATTGTGTTATGCGATGTAATCCAGGCTACAGCTATATAAACCAAAAGAGGAAGAAAACAATTACATTTGTGCAATTTTATAACCTGTTTAACAATTGCATGGCCTTCAATTGGAATATCATCATTGGTCATGCTTGAAATCAATCTGACTGCCCAGTCAGTATCAAAGTTAAATTTCCTAAACATTTCATCCTGCAGACTAACAGCAGAAGAACCATTATAATGGATATGTTCATCACAAGTTTTGAAACTACTTACAATCTTCTTATTTGGATCAACAATGGTTGCCATGTAGAAACATCTAGTAATTTACCTGACCATAAACCTTGTTGACCCTGGATCCCCTTGTCTCCCTGCTCTGCCACGAAGCTGAAAATAAAGTTTGAAAGAAAAAAAAAAGAAAACCATTAACGGCAAAGGCATTGTTTGCTTATTACAGAATTTCTTCAGTGTTACACAGCATATACATCGGGCCAAAAATATTTGAAAATGGTTTAAAACAACCAGCTCCAGGAAAGTGACGGGGGAGTCTCTGCTCCCTCCTCTCACATTTAATTTTATTTATTATGATAAAATTTTTCAATAGTAAGCAACTGATACACACAAAAATATGTCATATGCAAAAGGGGTTATTTTACATACATACCAGCTATAATCCTAAGTATGGTTGATGTCAAGGGCCACAAGTAGGATTTCCGATGGTATATAGATATATTACCAAGTAGGGCTAAAGAAAAATTAAAATCCAGACAAGATGTGAGGTTTTTCCTAACATTTTTTTTTTCTATACTATTGCAACTATAACTTGCCTGATTATCTATCCGCCTTGATTCATGCAGAGAAGTGCCAATTACATGAAGCCCTCCTAATTTCTTGACCTCATTGCCTTCATTGAAGCAATGCAACTCACAATCCTTTAAAACCGAAAGATATGCAAGGGCAATCACAGGTAAGAGGGGATAGCTTTCCGTCTCTTCCTTCAGTTGCATTTCAAGTTCTTCCATTTTAAATATATCACTCATTTCTATGGACTCCGAAATAATCGAGTTTGCCTTTTGGACAGACCAGGCATTTCCATCACTTTTCTGAACGTATTTAGCTACAGATTATCATAAACAAAATCAGTATAAAAAATTTAAAAGATTTATCAAAATGTAGATTTTATTATCCGCACCCATCAGTGCAGCCTTAGCAAGGAACGCCAATGAAGATGGTCCCAGTTTTATCTTTAAAAGAGCCTACAGATATATTGTAAATAAACAAGTGAAGCTCATCCATGCTGACATTAAAATCACAGGATATGGAAAAAAAAAAAAAAACAACAAATTACCTTTTGGGTGAGTGAAACTCCCTCATTTTCTGTATCAGGTAGCTCCTTCATTAAAAAAGGGAGAACATTGTCCTTCAAAATTCCTCTAGCAAGCATCTTTGGCAAGGACAAGAGAAATTTTGGTTAAAAATTAAGCACTAAACCCACAATTCGAAAAGCCATCATAAATGAGCAGCACACAATTTTACCGAATAGTTCAGTAGCTCGATTAACTCACTTAATTACAGTCTTTATATTTTTTTTATACTCGATATGTCTTTCCTACAGAACTTAAGTCCTGTGCCACTACCACCCCCCAACCCGCCCCCAAAAGGAATTTGCTAGCCTATGAAACTGAACAATGAAATCCAAAGATCGAAAGCTTCAGCAAGAAGGCCAAACTAACACATTACAGGAATGTGGAAGCAAATAGAGAACGGACCTTAGGGTTGCCACCGAGGATGATATCAGTACCTCTACCAGCCATATTTGTTGAGATAGTAATGGCGTGCTTTCTACCGGCCTGTGCTATGATTTCAGCTTCCTTTGCCGCATACTTCAAGAAAAAGAGTGATAGAGAAAATTACTAAGCATACAAGTAATTATGCAAAAGAAATTCTAGAAATGGTTAGATATATCAATTAAAACAAGAACCTTTGGACGCGCATTAAGGACATTATGGGGAATACTCCTGGCTGTCAGAACATCTGACAAAAACTCCGAATTCTCAACACTGCAGCATGATGATGCAACAACTTCAGTTTAATTATGTATAATTCAAACCAAAATTATAAGAAGTGAATTACAAGTTATTATTGGTATATTGCTTAATCAAGCCTTTAAAGATTGAGGTTAAAAGAAGCAGTGAAACAGTAAACTCAAAAATCATCATATATCTATAAATAAGCAATCAGTGTGTGAAATGGCATGTGCATATACAAAACAAACAATTGAATCAATACATATGTATTGATTCAATTAAATTCTATCCAAATCCAGAATGAAAACTTCACCTAGTGGTTCCAACTAAAACTGGGCGACCCAGTTGGAACATCGACTCCACTTCAGCCCGAACATATTCCCATTTCCCACGTGCTGTCTATGCAAGAAAGATAGAGATAAAAGAATACACAAAACTAATAGATAATTGATCACTATTCAGAGAATGAGAATTGGTAGAGCATTAAAGAGCATACTGCAAAAGCCTGAATAGGCAAATCTTGGCGTATATTTGGTAAATTTGTTGGTATTTCAATAACCGGCATCTTGAACATCTTTAAAAACTCTTTCTCCTATAAAAACAAAATTTGTGAAAATGAATAAATCAAGAAAGTAAGGGAGTTTTGAACAAAAGCATTGCCCCAAAAACCAAGCAAGAACATACTTCTGTTTTCGCAGTGCCTGTCATCCCCGAAAGCTTTGGATATAGCTTGAACAGTGATTGGTATGTGATCTGTGCCACGACAACAGTATCTGCCTAGTATAGACAACATTACGATTCCAAGTTTCAGACAGTGCAATTATGTACTATTGAAGGAAATTATGGTATCAAGCTGCACATAGTCCTACCTGGTATTAGGATGGGTGCCAGTATGACAATTAGATCCCAAAAGTGTTTTTCTTTAATTTTCAGTTGAATATAGCGTAGTGCTTTATGGTAAAGCATATTCAGATTAAAAATTAGCAATAAATAAAATTTTCTCAGCATATTGTAGACATGCTGAATCATCACAAATGAATATTCCACTACACTATCATAGAATGTGCTTGTCAGATCATAATTTTAAAAATGGAAAATTAAAGTCATTTCTAATTTTAGATGTGAGTTTATTGCACTTAGAATACAGTCTTTCAAAAACTGCATAATTATTTAAAGAATACAAACAGGAAGAAATCAACAGAATACCTGGATTTTCAGGCCTTCTTTTGCTTCTACAGCTTGGTGGATTCCATCAGACCATCTCCTTTTCTCTTCCACTCGGCCTGTAAGCTAAATAAAAATATAATTTATTTAGTATCAAGTTAAAGGACATCAGACTTTTGGGGCAACCTGAATAAGAAACACATATATAATACAACCAGAAATCACATGATTTAGAAACTCAATTGATTGTTAATACAGCAAAGCTTTCTTTTCTTTGATCATCACACACTGAAATAATAAAGAAAAAGGGAAGAAAGTAATTAAATCCAATATTCTATAATAGGATACCTCATTAATAATAAATGCTTTGCCATTTCTCACAATGTACTGAACATCTCGTCGGTAGAACTCCTTTGCTTTTATTGCATTTGTAATGAACCTAATCAAGTCACAAGGAAATATAAACAAGAAAAATCATTATAAAGCCAAGTCCTGAAAGCAAGATATGCATATCATAACTACAACAGAAACCTTGCCCAAGGATCATTTTCATCCCACAAATCGTTCGTCTTCAACATCATCTCAGCAAGAGCAACCCCATCATCAGTTAGATCTACTGAGTGCTGCTTCAGGTCGACATTGTAATGCTGCAATAAAAGACAGATGTGTCAGCAAAAATAACAAGTGGAAACTAAAATTGATAATCAAAGACCCGCTATAAGAACCATACTGGTCAGGCTCCTGTAGCAATTTGTACCACAAACCTGAATCCATGATATTTGGCTACCAAGCAGTAATACTCTGTGTCATTATATTTGTAATCTGTGTGTGTACGAACGTACGCGTTTTTAGAAAATGAGATGGTCTGTGTGAAGTTGGGACTTCAAAAAGGTGAAGTTACACTTACTACTCCATTAAAAAGAAGTTCAGCAACTTTAGCAGCAACAGGATATCTTGCAGCATCTTTTCTATCCTAGTGAAAATATAACATACAGACAAAATAGATAAGAACTTTGCTAACTTGAAGAAGTTAGAATTGTTAATTAATTTACAATAAAAAATAAGAAGATTAGATAGACAAAAGCAGTACCTCACCACTAATCAACAGCGGATTCCTTCCTTCATCAATAAGTACAGAGTCTACCTCATCAACGATTGCAAAATGAAACGGTCTTGGCCTGACAAATAGATTTTGTAAATAACTCGGTCACCATAAACCAAAGAGATTAATTAAGAGGAGAAAACCTACCATCTCATGACTAGTTCCTCTTTGCTACGAGAGAGGTTGTCACGAAGATAGTCAAAGCCTAGTTCCTAAATAAGTTAGGTGCAAACAAGGTTATTTTGTATTTGCAAGAAGTTCGCGAACTTATCTGGGTACCTCCCCAAAGTCATAATAAGGAAATAAAAAAAAAAAAAAAAGACAGTAACCAAGCTTGTAATATTACCGAGTTATTAGTATATGTAATGTCACAATTATAGCTCTGTCTTCTTTCATCTGATCGCATGCCCCCCTGTAAGTTCAAGCTAATATGAAACACAATCTAATCTGTAACATGTGTTTAAAATTTTATTATAGAATGAGGATTACTTGTATAAGACCAACAGATAGACCAAGGAACCTATGAACACGCCCCATCCATTCAGCATCACGTTGAGCCAAGTAATCATTAACAGTCACCACTTAAAGAAAAAATCACGATTGTTATTTTTTGCCTAAGAAAGAATCACGATATAACCTTGAGAATAAATTAGAAGTTGGAAGTACATACCATGAACACCATTCCCTGTTAGAGCATTAAGGTAAGCAGCTAGAGTTGAGACCAAGGTTTTGCCTTCACCTGTTTTCATCTCAGCTATGCAACCATCATGAAGCACTGCTCCACCAATTATCTACCATTGAATTGATTTCATATATAGAAGTACAAAATGCTAAATTAAGTGAGCTTGAATGCAATGAAAAAGATAAAAACCTGAACATCAAAGTGCCGCATTCCAAGCTTCCTTTTTGCTGCCTCTCGTACAACAGCAAATGCCTCTGAAAATTTGTAAAAGGATAATAAAATGAATTAAAACATCAATTCCGAGAAACAAAAAAGTTCAATTGCAAATTGCATCAAGCACTGGTACATGGGACTGATAATTTCCAGTAATTTCAATGAAAATCCAACATATTTCAGACTAGTGGCAGCCATGTAACCCTTGTGGTGAAAAAGTAATGCATCTACCAGGATTAAAACTGACCCATCTCCCTGCCAAAAAATGAATAAAAATTGACAACAACAGTATTCAAAACTAGAAATGCTCAAAAGATGGACCAATCATTTGTTTAATGTAAGCACTTTCTCCATTACTGGTTTAATATATAACTGCCCCTTTTGCTAGGTTTAAAGTGTTTGTGGAATTACATGTTTGTGAAAATACAACAACCATCTAAATTGATATGTGAATATTACTACTATGGAAAGTTTGGACAGACCAGCTTGTATGTCAGCTAGGGTCTCCCCTTGGCTCAGTCTACTCCTGAATTCAGTTGTCTTTTCTCTCAACTGTTTATAGAATGAAAACGAAAACAGTGTAAGAATAACACATAAAAATGTATGTATTTCCGCATATTAGCCCAAAATGCATTAATCCTATTATACAATAAGTTGTTGAAGAAAATCATAAAATTTTAGGACGAGCTTTTCCTACACTTGTATTCTGCCTAGTTATCGATTTACAGAAAACCCAAGCAGATTAATACACAGAATTCAATCACTAACAGCACCTTAATAATGTCCCACGAATAAGGCATATTTTGCACAGCAACTTGATTAATATATATATATATATATATATATATATATATTTTTTTTTTTTTTTTTTTTTTTTGAGATAAGACGAGGGTCAAGCCACTCAAATTTAAATGTCTATAAAAGACCCCCCATCTGGGTTTCAAACCTGCAACCTCCCACAGAGAGCGTTGCCCTTAGCCACTAATCTAAAGGCTGGTTCTTACAACTTGATTAACACAATTTGACTACTGTCAGTGCAACGAATACAACCTGTTCATCAGAGAGCCTCAAAATCCGACACTCAAGAGAATTGACTGAGCTAACGAGCCTGTAGTAATCGCGCACCACCCAGCTATTCAGGTTCCAAACATCTTTCCACTTCACACCCTGTCAAACACAAAACACACTAACTAAACATCACGATCGGATTCTACATTCAGCAATTCAAGGATCGCTTGACAATCTCTACAATCAATTGAGTCTCTAATCTATCTCCACTCTGATATTATTATTTTCTATAACAGAAGATCAAATTGATTAACAGTTGCATTGTTAGGATCGTCAGGATCGTCAGGATAAGCATTGTCAATCAATTGATCCTACCAGATTCCACAAGATCACAACAGAATTCTAAATGTATTGGATTGCCTTTAGGGAAGACAAGGCCGGCCTGGGAGGAGAAGAAGATGACAAAGAAGAAGAGGAGGAGGAGGAAGTAGCGCTGATCGCCGTCTGAGCTGAGCAGCATCTGTGCCGTGACCGTAACCGCGACCGCGACGGGAGGAGGAGGAAAGGGGGGCAATGGTAGTAGTAGTAGGGTTTGGAGTTGCGGACGGAGAGACGAGAGCGCGAGGGCGGGAGTGTCGTCGTAGTGGTAGTAGTAGACGACGCCATGGAGATGGAGCTGAGAAATGAATGGAAGAAGGAGATGCGCAAATCACATTAGCAAGCAAAGTAGAAAAGGATTATGTATATCCTCTGTAGCGCTGCATTGTGTAGCGCAGGATGTGACCCGTTAGATCATCTCCAGATCTGTGCTAGATTGAATCTTGAGATGATCCAACGGTTCATATTCCGCGCTACAGAGGATGAGCACTCGAGTAAAAGAGATTTGGAAGTGTTTCGAGTTAAGGGTGCTATCGGGTGTGGTGGGATCGGGTCGGGTCGACCGGATACGGAAAAGTTTCACAGACATTCTAAATCCTAAACCCTAAACCTTAAATTCTAAATCCTAAACAAAACAGTCACGTTATTTTTACTAATACTCAAATTTAAGGGCATGAATCTAACTTGTGTCCTCTAACTTCTCTGTGTATGCCTCAACAGCCAAGTTAGTCGGGCAATGGACAGAGATGAACAAGTTGATATGAGTCTAAAGGGTGCAAGTTGAACTTGCGTCCTTTGATTTGGGCATCTGTGAAATTAATTTAACTGTTTAGGCAGTCAAAAGTTTGCATATGTGAAATTTTTTTACCGGATACTATCAAACTATGATCCATACCGACAGTAACAGAGCTTGGATTGAGATCAAGGAGGGCCCATAGATAATAATTTGTTATACTAAATGATTAGGGGGGCCAATTCTATATCAAATAGAAAATTACATGTAAAATAAATGGTATTTTTATAATTTTTGGTGTACAAAGGGGGGGGCCATAGCCCAATTTCCTACAAGGAAGCTCTGCCCCTGCGTACCGAAGAGTGTTCGGTCCAAATTTTGATCCATATACTTATGTTATCGGTTCCGGATCTGTTATGGGTAGAATTGGTCTCGAAATTTGCAAATTTAAATATTGTTATCAAACAATTACAGGTTAATTGTTACTTAATTAATCACAAATATTTCTTTTCTAAAGAATTGTGTAAACAAATATACTCACAATTGACAAATAAGTACTGACCATATTATTAATTACTATACATTTTTATTGATTTATTGTTCATATTTGTATTATCATGCTATATATATACGAGTATTGATACGGGTACTTTGTCGGATTTGGTTTCGGGTTAGATAATTGAATCAGAACCATACCCTACCCACTGTAATATCGATATCCGGATTGAATCGGGTAGGGTCTGGATCGGTTCCAGATAATGGATAAAAGTAGCGGCTCTAGTTTTAAGAGGACTAGTGAGCTTTTGTTGTCTTAACCTGCGGGTATTTCCTCAAAAAAAAAAAAAAAAAAAAAAAAAAAAAGCTTTTGTTGTCTTTTGGTAGAGAAGTCACTGCGTTTCTCTGCATATTGGTCATAGATAATAGTTCAGATATTTGATGGCCCAATTCAGATTTATAATTCAGTTTGTGGGACTCTCTGTTAAAAATGGGCCGAAATTGGGGGAGGCTCCGGCCCAAAGTGCGCCTGATATCAATTGGACTGTTGTTTAGTGTTTAGTGTTTCTCGATAGATTGTTTTGTTGGGCCTTTGAATGTTTTTCCGTAAGAGGTAGTGGAAGAGAGAAATTATTTTTGAATTTTCCTGCAACATATCTTTCTTGAATAATTTTTTTTGTTATGATCTAACAAGTAATAATTATTTCTATTCAAAACTTCCTCTTTGAAAATGTTACTCCTAAAATATGATTTATAACAATTATCGTCATACTAAAAAAATTAGATCCATCAAAAAAACTGTTTATCATTTTATTTCGAGCGATCCTGTTTTTACATAATTGCATGCTAGGCGTCCCTCTTTAATTGTGCCTAAAAGATATACTCTGACCATTCGATCTAAAAAAAAAATGAACGGATCATATTCTTTCCGATTCATACCATAATTAGCCAAAAACTTGAGGCACTGCTTAATCAAGAATAATTTTGGTAGTTCACTGGTGTATGATTAATCTACATGTAGGTAGCTCATCTTACCTAGCTTTATGATGTATATCATGATTCATGATTACCCAAAGTCTATTCCATTATTGTACCTTACAATTAAGTCGTACATTATTCTTTGATGAATTCTCTATGGTTGAATCGAATTTTATGTTGGAAGAGTGGGATAAGATGAACCTTCCACCAACATAGCAAACCTGTTTAATTTAGTTAAAAAAATCAATTTATGATATATGCCACCAGAACCAACTGAACAATAATACACTGACGCTTGAAATATCATTATATATATATGTTCTTTGAGATTTTGTCGTTTAAATTGTGATTTTGGAGGTTCATTTTGTATTTATATTTTTTTTGTCGTCAACTTACATGTGAAGCCCAACTTATGTATTTTAATTTAATATTAAAATAATAAATTTTATGTTGTTTAACAGCTATTAAGTAATGTTTATAAACATTGAAATGTAACATTCTGATCTTTATTATAACCTAACAAAGAAATAAATAAAGACAACAAAACCAAAAAAAAAAAAAGAGTAAAAAACAAACTGCTCCAGTTATGAAACTGCAGATAATTAAGAGTACAGTAAACGTCCAACAAATTAAAGACTAAACCATATTTTAAAATGTTTAAAGAGAATATATAAAAATTGATAAAGCGATCATTAATCATCAAAACTACTTATTTGCCTTCGGATTCAGGCAATTTGTAATGAAATTCATGCCACATGTCATCGAATAACACCTCCTTAATTTGATATGATGAAACTCTTGTGGCAAGTCTAGTTAATTAAGTATATTTTCACTTTCACTTTGTATCTAGATGTTCATCATTCACCGATTTTTTTCCCCTTTTTTTACAATTTAGGAATAAAAAAACATCATTTTATTTGATAGGTGTAAAGTAGTACCCATGATAACTATTTATGAGTGTCAACCCTAGAGTCTTTTTAATTGAAGCATGCATTTTTTACAATCATATTTTTGTTTTGTTTTCATCATTTTCTAATTTGTTCTCTGAAACGCATTTCTTGAATTGTTTTTGTGAGTCTCACCCTCTTCTATCTTGTTTAATTCCATTTTTCAACTCCTGTCTGATTGTCCCGGGCCTACAGTATTGTTTGATTCGTTTAGTTGAAATAAAAAAAAAAAGGAACAAGTTCTATTAATGTGTGTTCAGTACTTATTTTCTAGCTACTTAAATCATTAGAATATTTACCAAACGAATTAAACTAATAACAGACATTGACAGCATATTGTGTGCATTCATAAATTCTATCTAAATGATGTGAAGTTGTGAACTGTATTTTAGCAGATCAATCCAATTAAATGTGTTTGGTTTAATAAAATTGCATCAGCAACATGTTCTACGCTATAATTATAAGCATTTCTAAATAATATTGCTACATTTCAATTTATCATGTCAATAAACTATCAAACCGGGTAAATAATTAACCTCCTCTAATATCACCATAAACTTGAAATTAAAAAAAAAAAAAATATATATATATATATAACACATAAATATACAAAAAAATCTGCTAAAATTTTACGTAATTAAATTGCAGATCATACATTTAATTTAAACAATCTCTCAATTAATTACAATCACACATTAATTACTTTAAGTACTTCATCACCAAATCAAAGCAGCAAGATACTCTGCAAGTCTGCAGCAATCCAGCCTTTTTTTTTTTTTTTTTTTTTTTTCTGAGTGAAGCAGCAACCCAGCTTCCAAGCTCTGAAGCCCGGAGATCAGAAATCAGACGTTGACAATCAAGCAACAGCATATATAGTTTCCTGTGCTGTATAATCATTAATCAGCTCTCCACATGCACCTCTGACTTCAGCTTATATATTGTCCACGTGTAAGTAAGTAAGGTGCACATGATCTCAGTTCCACCTAACCTCAACAACTTCAGCAACTAATATCAGGAGACCACATCCTCCTGGATGGTCAGATTGTGGAGCAGTGGGAAGTTGTCAGATTTGTATAGGAAATTGAGAAAATGGGTAACATCGAGATTTATGCAGTGGCTTTGTAGGGAGAGATTTTTGACCCTTGCACATAGGGTACCCTAGGTGATTTTTGACCCTAACGGTAGCAAAATTCTATATGAGTTATGCTACCGTTAGTCATGACTCACAGGCTGCTCCGTGAGTCACAGTCCAAAAACATATCAAATCACCTCCAAATTTCGATTTATATGGCTCAATAAATTCTTCATATCAAAATCTTATAGCACGCAAAAAATTTTCATTTTTGGAGATTTTTAAGTATTTGTTCTAGATTTTTTAAAATGATACATAAAACATTGATTATTTTATTAATATTGCATAGTCACTTTTAAAAAATCTCAAACAAATACTTAAAAATCTCCAAAAATGAAAATTTTTTGCGTGCTATAAGCTTTTGATATAAAGAATTTATTGAGCCATTTAAATCGAAATTTGAAGGTGATTTGATATGTTTTTGGACCGTGACTCACAGAGCAGCCCGTGAGTCATGACTAACGGTAGCAAAATTTTATATATATATATGCTTACTCCTAATAAAAGCAGATTATATTTTTTTATACGAAAGTTCTATCTTTCTTACCTCAGCTGTTGATTTTTTATTTAGATTGATCACTACCGTTGACGTACTTGAATGTCTCAACCTATTAAAACTTAAGGCACATATCAATTTTCTCAATTTAAGACGATCATTACATGTTATCTTAAAAATTTACTATAAAAAATAACAATTTCAGCACAAAGCAAGGCGTGGGCTCTTTACTAGTATATCAATATATGCACGTATATCAATAGGAAAAAAAATTTATCATCATCATAATTCACAGTTTTTTATTTTTTTAGAAAAAATATGTCACAGTTCAATATGTATGCAATGTTATGGGGCGACCAAATGCTGGTGACAACAAAGCACTGTTTTGTGTTAACCCGGCATGTATTGTGGTTTAATTGTTTATAAAAATCATTAGCATACTACTAGCTAGGTAGCAGCGCACCGGCCTTGGAAAATTGTTATCATCTGACCTGCTGTACGGTTGCCCGGCAGAGAGAGAAAGACACACACACCGAAGTGGGGCCCACCGAACCGAGCTCCTCTCTGTCTTTCTCTCTCTGCCGGACAACTGTGCAGCAGGTCAGACGATAAGCACTCCGCGATTCCACATTTTTATTTTCGTATGGGTTCCACTGTTTCCCTTTCCCTCCTTGCATGCATTTCTTATTTATCATTTTAATTTGCATGTATAGTTGTTATATATATATATTTTATTCTTTTTAGTGGGTAAGAGAATTGGACCATTTCTGACAAATGTTAATTAAAATGGATTAAAATAAATTGAAACGGAGTAATTATGTTAATTAATTTCGAATTAAATTTTACATTTTTATTTTATTTTATATCAACAGTGGCTTACTGGCTGTCAAAATGTGCATGGTGTAGTGGTGATTAATTTCTTTTCTTTGATGTTGGCGCGCTGCAATGCTGCATTAATTGGCGCCAAAGTGGTGATTTCGATCTCTGGTACTTCTTTCTCATCTACATATCATATGTTCTCTGAGAAATTGAGAATGTATACTACGATGGGTTATGCTATTTGAAAATCGTGATTGTAATTAGTGAAGTGAAATTAATTCATATAAAAAACATTAGTTCAAAATCAGATAAAATCTACTATAATGTTGCTTTGCTTTTCCTTCACAATGGTTATTCATGAAAACAATAATTCTATTCCACAATAATTCAATGCACGTGGTGTTTGTATTTTACTATTTTACAAACAAACAAATTATTTAAAATAAAATAAAATTTACACCCCCGGTGAATTATTATGAAGAAAAAGCAAGTGGAATAGGATACTATTTCCATGCATAAATGATTAGTATGAAGAAAAAGCAAAAAGCAACCTCATCTCTTTTTCTTTTTTTTTAAAAAAAAAAAAAAGAAAAGAAACAGATAATGGTTCTCTTTTTCCTTTTTTTTTTTAAAAAAAAAAGAGAAAAGAAAAGAGAAGAAACAAATAATGGTACGGAAGAGAGATGCATATTATAACTTATATTATACTCATTAACACAAGCCTTAGCCGGCCATCCACAATATAATTGGATATTAGTGTGTCATTGTGGGAGTCCGTATCTTCTAAGTTAACTCAAAGTTTGAGTATAACTCTGAACAGATCTGGACAGTCGGTTTCAGATCTCGGTCAAGACGGTCAGTGTTTTAAATTTACGATGTCTTTTATAAAATCATTGTACGGGCAAACTCAATTTCTGAGTTAACTCAATTCGTCATTGTGGAGCATGGCGAGACAGACAGATAAATGGGGCAGCAGCTAGCAGCATGTTCTCTCCTACATGCTCCATGTTTCACGATAATGGACTCAGTGGAGATCCGATTGATTGCTATATACTGAGAGGATCCTTATCCTCTGACCCGGGGCACGGTGATCAGGGGCATGTGCCCATTGGATCTCCTTGAGATTCAGATACCGAATGATTCAACTGAATTCCGAAGAGATCCAACAGGGCACATGTCCCGGGTCACTGTGCCCCGAGCCAGACGATCTCAATTGATACTGAGACGGCAACATGGCAATAGTGCCAACAGTTCCAGAAATTATATATGTATATCTCATCATTAATAATTTATTTAATGTCGTTTTCTGCTCATCATTTATTTTAGGTTTTATATAGTGCCTGTTTCTTTTAATAATAAAAAAAAAAATCTGCACAGTGTCTGTTTCTGTGTCGGTCTAGATCTAGTGTTTATTTTGCTTGGTAATAATATATGATATATCCATATGGTGTCCGGGCCATATATACCTGTCGAACACCTCGGAGTAATAATTTTGAATTGTATTTTAAATTTTTAATCGATCTATAATTTGTATTTTTTTTTAATTTTGTGAAACTAAATTTCGGGGCTTAATTAATTAATATGAAATATTTTTAATATGCACCAGCCAATCATTTATTTATTTTTTTTTTTTTTTGCGGTCCCTCTGCCATTGCCATTCGGGCTTATCCATTCTGTGATTTATTATTTCACAATTATTTGTTTTTATAAATATAAAAACGAATCTACCATAATCCAAAATAAAGATCATTAATGCATCATAAAAAAATGTCAAAAATATATATTACATGGGTCCATATTAATTGCGAGTCATGTCTATATGTCAGCTAATATTTTATTGATTTAACACATTTTAATCTTAAAATTTAATTTTTGTTGCACTTTGTTATTCATATTAATGATTTAATTATACAATTTATCATTATTCAACTTAAACGATTTATCATTCATATTAAATTAGTTTAAATTCAAAACATAAAACACATTACGATATTCATTGTATTATAAAGACATTAATATTTAATATAATGATAACTCCTTTAATGTAAATAATAAAGTTTAGAGCGAAAGTCTAATAATTGTGTTCTCTGAACTATTGCATTTGGTTTAAAATTGGTCCCTAAACTATTATTTTGTCCAAATTGGTCTCTAAACCATCGTATTTGGTTCAAGTCAGATTTTAGACTAGCTATTGCATTTAGTTCAAATTGTTCATTCAACTATTTTTTGGTTCAAACATATAAATTTCTGTGTTTTACCGGAATTAGAATGGCAACATGACGCCACCATGACAAATTAAGCAGAAAAGGAATCAAACCAAATTATAGAATCGATGATATTATAAGAGATCATAGGTATATATATAGGCACTATTCTGTTTGTTAACTTTATATATTGTTGGTCAATCAGATCATCAGTTGGTCTCTATAGTGCTGTTTGCTCTGGTGTTTGTTAATGTTGAAAATGGAATCTACCATAGATATATATAAAGTTAAAAGATATATAATATTTTGCCGACACTAATTAGTTAAGCAGATAAGGTTCTTAATTTTTGAGTGTCTTGCAAGCAGCAATATATGAATCTCATTCCATATATATGCTCCACATATCCGGAACAAGTTCAAAGGCTTGCGGAAAACATAAAAAACATTGTAGTAAAGCAAGCAGAATATACCATTTTGCAATACAGCTTTTTTTTTTATGGTATAATTAACATTTTATAAGGTTACATGTTAAATTATTTGAGCATGAAGCTGAAAATAAGTACTGCATGTAAATAACTAATTTTATTTTGTTTATCGAGATATCGAGATATCTTATACAAATAAGTTGAATTAATACTGAATTGAGTTAATTTGAATATCTATTCATTTAATGAATATTAACACAACCGATATCTTTTTGGTATTTATATATCAGTTTCCTATATAAAAAAAGTAACAAATAGTATGACAAATGGACTCCATATGAGCCAAGATGTAACAGTTACACTCACAGCGTAACTTCTATGGACTGTCCATTAATGGATGCATGAAGTTTCTGAAAACAAAAAATTATTCTCTTAAAAGCATTTAAATTGCTCAACAAGTTAACAACGGCGTATTATAATGTAGCATAAACTTCTAAGTACATAGCATTAATCAATTCCTTCCGGGGAAGTACTTCCTCCTCCATTTGTTAATTTCTTTTGTTAGCTAGACAAATATATTTTGATCGGTCTAACTTTAAATGAAGCAAAATAAAATAAAGCAAGTCACATGTGGATGTTATATATGTATCCATAATATGAATTCATATCAGCTGTTATTCAACATGGAATAATAGGGTCCTGTTATTCAATTTGGACCGTTGGATCAAAATCAACGGATCAGATCTATTTGAAAAGGATCTCCTAAAATCTAAAGTGGACTAATCGGATCCGTCCGTTTTGATCTTACGGCCCAGATTTAAACAACAGAGTCCTGTTTTTCTTTGAGAATAACAGCAGATATATATATGTAGTAGCTTGGATGGGGAATTTTTTGAGAGTTAGGCGTGAAATTAAAGCCGAATTGAATCAACACCACTCCATCGCACGTGAACTAGTCGGTGAGTGTACGTACTGTATACGTATATATATATAGATAGATCATAGATATGTACAAAATTACAAATACTTGAGTCCAGATTTTTTCATTTTATATTTTTCATGTCATGTCTCTTGTCGTGGAGTTGCAAATAGACAGTTAGGTTTGTCACGAATCTAAAAGCAAAGCAAAATAAATTCCGGTTAATTTGGACTTGTAACTTCGGCGTAGAATGTAGATTGGTATCTAACTATCTAACTAGGAATTGATTGAATCTGATGTGTTAATATAGAATTTCTAATAGAAGTATAGAACTAACCTGATTTAAAGATCACCGGTCTTTTGTCTAGATTCTAGAAGGACATCTCTGAGCTACATGCTATGCTAGAAGGGGATTTTTATCACCTACTGCGCAGTATCTTAGTGCGCAGTATATGATTCATTAGATTGCTTCAAGATTTGTGCCACCCAAATCTTAAAGAACCCCTACAAATTCTAAGGTCGGGACTGCACAGTAACTCATACTGCGCAGTAGAGGACAAGCACGCTCTAGAAGGACATCTCTGAAGCTAGGATATGTGAGAAACAAGTTATCAAGATATGTAATACTGAGCGACATGATTATTTATAGACATTTAAATTTGAGTAGCTTGACCATCATCTTTATCTAAAAAAAAGTTTGATACTGTGCATATATACTATAAAACTAGTAGCGTACCCGCGCAATGCGACGGACAACTTTTATATATATTATGTAATTTTCATTTTCATTCAAATGAACAATATAATGATCTCACAAAAAATATATTACTTATATAATGCGAATTGCAGAGAGAGAGTATTATGAAAGTTTGATATTTGTATTATCTAAACATTTTTCATGAGACCGCCTGGAGATATCCAATCCTTAGGTGCCTTTTAAAATAGAGAGATATTCGGATCCAAAATAGATATCCATATTTGAAAATGTTCAATATCCAAAATAGATATCCAAAATAAAATTAATTATGGATCATGGATATCTATTTTGGATCCAAAATAAGATTAATTATGGCCCTCAACACCATCTAACCGTTGATTTAATATTAGATTCATCATGCACGCAAGATACAATCTGGACCCTCTATTGCATTCCCATCTAACCATTTTTTATGAGACTGCAATGGAGATCTTCATTCCTTGCGTGCTTTTTAATATAGAGAGATATGTATACCATTGATTTGTTAAATTTTGAATATTAAACTAAGAAAGTAAAATAAGTTACAAATATCAATTTCAAATACTTAATTACATTCCTAATTAAAGGGGTTCGCTGTCTCGGTTCATTATTTTATACGTTAATGCAGTCTTTGCGGGTCCCAGTCGTCAGCCTCTTTGTTCCAACTCGCCTCTGCCCAGAATCCAGATCCTCTGACCGTCCTGCCCTTTACTTTAAAGAGGAGGGATCCATTGACAATACATATTTTGACAATCTTGATAATGGTCATCTTTAAAAATTTGTAAAAAATCATAAAAAATCTTAAAAATGAAAAAAGTTTTATGGATGCATTATTTAACTTATAAATTGATAGTGTTTCAATCAATTTGAACATTATTTGATGCCTTATCAAAATTTTGTACATTTTTTAACGGTTGTAATAAAAGATCTTTAAAGAGCTATCAAATATCGCTTAAATTGAATATAATCGGAAACATAATCAATCTATAAGTTAAGCATAACTTCCATAAATTTTTTTTTCATTTTTAAGATTTTTTATGATTTTTTACAAATTTTTAAAGATGACCGTTGTTAAGATTGTCAAAACATGTATTGTCAATGGATCCCTCCTCTACTTTAAATGGTATAATAGTTGACCGTTGACTCTTCCTTCCCAATTCCCATGCTTTATAATTTGGATCATATCTGGTGTCCTCAATATCAGTATCCACATCTCTACGTTGTTACAAAATTTGAATTAACAGTTACAAGATTTGAAAAATAAGGACAAATGAAAAATTCCTTATAATTTCTTCCACATCAATTCCACTGCTTTAATTCTTCCCCAATAATTCTGACCGTGACACAATTAATTTCTGTTCTTCAGTCTGATAAAGACCGCTTCCTAATTACTAATTAGTATTTAGTAATTACCAACGCTTTGAAAGGGCATCGATCTGGGCATGTCCACTGAGTACAAAATTTCTAAGTCAATGTCTGGACTCCTGGACTCGGTACCATAATATCCTGCCCGAGACGGTACAACAGATGAGCAGATAATATTAGTTCTGGTTAATTAATTAATTTGCTCGTTATCTGATCAGTATATTCATAACTTCTTTTGAAGTGTGAACAAATTGACTGCAGAAGATGACTGAGAGAGACATTTTGTTTTGGTGCTAATTCTTCTTAATTAACGCTTTAATTGCATGACACGTTAATTAATTACTCCGTTGATTCTATCAATTTTCAGAACTACCAGTCTTGTACTCTTGTTAGCTCAAAGAGGTGTACTTGAGTCAAGCAATTGAGCGACTAATGAACTAACTAAAATGTTTCACTAAAAAATAAAATAAAATAACTAAAGTGTAATTAAAGCTGGCAAATTTTATCTTTATAAACATAATCACCCTTGATAATTAACATTTATTGGAACCGTATATATATTCGATGTGAATAATTAACATATTTACACTTGAAAGCTCGAGATTAGTTATAACTTAGCAATTTGAGTACCAATTATTATAAGTTAAAACATGGAGTTTATTATAAGCAAATGTCTATATATTTTCTCCTTAAATTCTAGAGCCAGGAAATTAATTAAAGCCTCCTGATGTACCCACATGTCATGCACCTAACTCAACTGATGGCAGTTCCATTTCAACACTTCACTAAAAATACCAAAATTAATGCCTTAACTAATGTGGTTAACATCATTGCAAATGTTGGGTCATTTTAATTCATCACCACACCAGTGGCAAATCAGTTTCTGACAGCAATTAAACGATGGATGAAAAATCTTGGTGCCAATTAATATCAGAATAGACCATTTTTGTATGGAAAATGGCATATTCTTTTTGGCCCCTGCTTTTGGCATGTTTCAACAACATCCGCTGCTCTTTTTCATATATGGAAATCATTTATAATAAACCTGTATATTTGCAATTCAACTGTACAACTAAGTTTTAAAACATCTTAATAATTGCAATATTTAAAATAAAATCATTCTTACTGGTGGTATAATTCATGTAGCAGAAAGCTTCTTTTTCACCTCTGAATCTGACCATTTAATCCAAAACTATTTTTCTTATCCCCAATCATACTGTTTAAAAGACTCTTTGAATAAAAAAAAAAAATCATACCATTCATATCTAATTAAAGATATGTAATTTTTCTTATTGTACACCAAGATCTTATTAATTGTATCATTCATTTTCTTTTTCACCTCTGAATCTGGCCATTTAATCCAAATATTTTTTCCTTATCCCCCAATCAATGTACTGTTCAAGATACTCTTTTTAAATTTAAAAATTTCCTATCATTCATATCTGATTAAAATATTTAAATTGGAACTATATATTGTACTGTAAGATGTAACGCACTTTTAAATTCAAATAAATGTACAAATAATCACTCAAACAGAACAAAAAACAGTCAAAGTTTTCTATTTTGTACAGTGGCAACAATAGACCTTACAGTGGCCAAGATGGAGATTACAGAACAGGTGGTCTGGTGTGGACTAAAGTAACAATATTACACTGACAAGTGACAAGCCTAACAAGAACCAGCCAGCTTTAGTCTAGTGGCTAAAGACAAAATACGTTTTCCGTTTGAGAGGTCGCGGATTCAAAATACAGATAAAGAATCATTTATAAACATTTAAATTTGAATGACATCTTTTATCTCAAAAAAAAAAAGAAAAAAGAAAGTGACAAGCCTAACTGCCTTGTGGGTTATGGGTCCGGTATAAATGTTATATACCGATGTCTGATGCTGATTTCTACTGGACTCTACTATGAACGACTGATATCATGACTTCTAATTAATGAAGACCCATATATGTATAGCTAGTATTACAGCACCATACAATTTCTTCCTAGCTAGCACGCCACGTATCTTGGCCGTTGAGGATATTTATTTTCTGAGGACCTCATAAAAACAAGTTTCACACGTATATCCTTACTAATAATAAAAGCATATTGGAAAAAATGATATGGAATGACTATCTTCACATCTGAGCCGTTGATCATTTTCTTCGATAGATCAGAACTGTTGATGTACGTTAATGCCCGTTGACCTTCTCAACCCAATAAAATCAAAGGCCCATATAAATTGTCTCAATTTAAGACCCATTATATATTATATTAAAAGTTTATTATAAGAAATAACAATTTCGGCCCAAAGTAAGGCGTGGGCTTTTCACTAGTATATATATATATATATATATTCTCCTATAATCAAATGCATATATAATATATGTACAACAAGATCCTATTTTGTTGCGTTAATGTACCAACTAATTCAATGTCTAAACTCATGTGAAAATATATTTTATTAATATTCATGTTAATTTCAGTTGGGATTGATTGATATCATCCTACGTTGCATATATTTACCAACAAGTGGACTTCTTTTAAATGAAAAACGTAGAAATAAAACTGTTATTCACGAAATAACTTTTCTGCTGTAGGAAAGTTCAATTGGTGTTTCTTTATGTCGATTCATGTTAATAAAAGCCAAAATAAAAAAAAAAGGTAAAACCTATAAAAATGGCTACCAATATTGGCATGGGCACCGTACGTAGCTATTTTGATGCTTGAAGTGGCATGGAAGTTATTATGTCAATATCGCTATTATTTTGTTATTTTAATTATGTCGTAATTTTAATAAAATAATTAAAAGGTCCTTTGCATCAATTATCAACTTGTTATTATTAATTTTGAATTATTTTCGTCATTTACTTTTTCGGACGACTCTTCATTCCGGCTTAATTATTGATAATTAAATCGTTTACAAATTACAAGTAGATCGAAGCCGACATATAAAAAAATAAAAATACACATTGCAATTGATGATATATTACATTTGTAATATAAGTTAATAATCATGTTAATGGTTTTATAGAGCTATTTTGTGGTACTTTCTTATTCAATTTAAATCAATTATGATTGTATTAACTGTATCTAAAGTTGGATAATAGATATGCAATAACATGCATAATATTAAGTCACTAATAACATGAATATAACATGTGTACCACGTACAATTAATTGTTAACTATTTAACTTATAATAATTATGTAAATTTTCCATGACTAACATCATCACATTTTTCTGACGTCGCATATATATGGGCATTTCAAATTTGACCCCACTCCATTTACTTATTTAATTCTTCTCATAATAAATACAAAATTTAGGATCTGGAAAAGTCAAATCTTGCTTCATTGAACTGTGTGTTTGCATCATATATATATATATAATTATATACACATACTCTTAAAATTTTAAAAATAGATAGACGACGGATATTAAATTAATAAACCGGATCCCTTCCACGCAAAGATTATAACCTATTTCAAGAGGCCAATTAATAATAGATTTAGTAAAGACTTGAAAATGACTTAATAAGGGAAAAGGAAAATGTCCGAGTCACAACAAACTCCAAAAGCACGTGATTAAGTTTGTTGATTAATTGTATTTCAAACTTCATTCAATTTAAATATCTTATAGTTTGAACATTTTCTGTAAATTTACCAAATATTTATCGTCTAAATTTTCAGAATAAGTTGTTAATTATATCTTTTCCTTAATTAGATGTAGCTCGATTTTTTAAAGCTTGGTCACGACTTGCAAATCATTTCCTCAAAAAAAAAAAAAAAACCACTCACAAGTCACAAATCACAAATCATTTTTTTTTTTTTTTTTTGGAGAATACAAATCACAAATCACAGGTTTGTGCACCGCTCTCTGAAAAATTTGTCGTATTATGCTAACATATACATACCACCTTTTTTTCTCTTTGTGAAAAAGTATACCACCCTTTAGCAATCTTTGTACAGTTTCCTAAAAAAAAAAATCTTTTTGTACAGGGGATTATGTGCCGAACGGGTATGAATCTGCTTTTCTCGGATCGGATGGTCGGAATCGGTTATCGCACTGATCTCAAAGTACTTTAATATTTGTTATATCTATTTTAAACTACTTTAGTATTTTTCAAACCGTCGGATCAAGAAAAAAGACGGATGATCCCTATCCTTGCCGAACGAAATGACCACAAATAAAATTGACATAAGACTTGGACTTTGAAGTTTAGTTATGGAACTAAATCGCTTGCTCTTCCCAATACATGCTTAAAAATTCAAAAGAAAAAAAAAAAAAAAAACAAACAGAGATTCAGAGCAGAAATCTGAAAAGGGGAATTAAGAAAGCGGAGTCACAACTAAAACCACTTTCATAGATTCATGTCTCCAATTTGTTTTAGTTCATAATATAACATAAGACATTTATTAACCAACTTGCACGTCAAAGCTAACTTCAACTTCTTATAAGAGCAATTGCAAAGTCATGCAATTAATTAATTTGTTAATTAGTTTGGCTCTTTTTAAAAGATGATGAAAAGTTGAAAACGGAGAAGTTTCCAACACCATTTTTCCAAGTATTTTATGATTTTGTGTATACGCTATAAACAAGATTTAGCACTCTTTATAAATTATAACTCTCTCTTTTTATTTATTTTATTTCCAACCCTTCTTCATTATTTAATGTTTTTATGTAAATGCTTTAGACTAGATTTTATTATCATTCCTTTTTATTTTAGAGAAGGTATATTCATTGTTCTTTAAATTTTTTTTTAATAATTGGAACAATAATGATTTTAACTATCCTCAAACATGTAAGAGTTTTGCTATATCCTCATTTGTAAGAAAAAGGATTTGTTCCTTTCTGTTATCATATTTGAAGTTTAGACACATTTTATAATTTGTTCAATATGTTTAATTTGTTTGGATCTCATGGAAAGATAAAGAAAAATGATACACTTGCACAAGTGTGCAGTGTGTTGTACAATAAATCTGCTCCTTAATTGAAAAAAGAGAAAAATTATGTAATTAATTGACTTATAAATGTTGTAATTTGTAGGTCAATCTCTACATTATTATACATTATTTTGTTATTATACTACGTAAACGCAATTACATTTTCTTTAAAAAAAAACCACTGTATTAACTAAAATATTTACTTGTTATCTTAAAACTTAATTACAAATAACTCCACTAACTAAATTGACCGCAATACCGCATAATTACATATAGAGGAGGGATCCAATAACCATGGACATTGGTACCTATGGTGACCATTTTTTTATTTATGCATAAAATGAAAAATCTAAACCGTTGGATGCATTCTATATCATCTCAATAACATATACATAAAAAATGATAAAATTTTAATATTGTTTTGAAAGTCATCGAGGGAGGAGAAAAAATCATAAAAAATTTTAACATGTAAATAAAAAATATAAACGCATGCCATTTAAACGGCAATTTTTTTTTTTAAAAAAAAAATCATCATACCCATAGCCATTAGCCAGAGTCCGTATCCTCTAATTTTACCCAAAATTTGAGTTAACTCGTACACATTTTATAAAATTCACAGGACCATCGGTTTCGGATATCGATTAGAACGGTCAAGATAGTCAGTGTTTAAAATTCACAAGACATTTTATAAAATTATTGTACAGGGTAAACTCAATTTCTAAGTTAACTTAGAGATATCAATTCCATTAGCCATAGAATATTCAATATCAGTATAAGCATTAATATAAGAGACATTATTTCTGTCCCCCTTAACTTTTCCCCTTATTCATCTCCAAACTAAATTGGTAATATTTTCTCTTTATTTTTTATACTCTCATAAATTTTGAGTAATTTTTTTTTATTCTTGATCTTTCTATTGTATATATACAAGTGTTTTTATTCGATTGAGAATGTAAATTGCAACCGGTAAAAGTGATTTGTTGCATTTGAAAATAAAATTTTTTCAACTAAAAATGTATTAATACATGGATAAACGAGAATTTTTAAGGGGGCAATTATCACCTCCCTTAATATAATCCATAACACAATAAATACGCCGGCTGGAGTGCTGCACTACACTAGCAACAACAATTCCACCGCCGTGCAATTCCCCCCCAACCCTCCTCTCCTCTGGAATCCGAATTGATTCCTTTCCTTCCCCCCCATGTGACCCCCCTCCCCCCCTCTGCAATATAAAATTCCTCCAATCCAATTCCATGTGATCTCTCTCCCTCTGTTCAAAGCTCCCTCCTTCCCTCCCTCCCTCCCTCACTTCCTCTGCTCCAAGATCCGAAGCCAAGAAAGTAAGAAAAGAAAACCCAACTACCCAACAACAACCAATTCTTTACATGAAGTTTAGCAAGCAAGAAGAAGGCGGGCAGCAGCAGCAGCACCCGGTAACAATGAGGAGAAAGAACAAGCTGCACAAGTGCAGTGCCGTTGCCGCCGCCACTTCTGCGAGCACCTGTTCTTCCTCTTCTTCCGATGAAGAGGGTGTAAGTCCGGAGAGTGGTGTGAATGTGAGTGATGAGAGGAATGATAATAATGCCGGGGGACGGAACACGGTTGTGGTCAGGGTGAAGCTCGATGCGCAGAGCAAGGAACTCCTCACTTGGGCTCTTGTCAAGGTCGCATGCCCCGGCGATCGCGTCTTCGCCGTCCATGTCGTCCCCGGTACGTATTGTTATTGTTATCTGATGTTATTCCATATTAATTAATTTTGCATCATTTTTGCCCCTGTTCGGCGGATCGATCGATCGATCGATCAGTGAAAGTTTGGTGCTTGGATGATTAAATGTTAGTTTTGAAGAAATTAATACAACTTTTTTAGAGTAATTTTGTTGCAAGTATTGGATGATTGGTTTGTTCCATTTACCACATTATTGGTTTTTATTCATTGTTTATGGAGTATTTGCTTTTTGTTAATTGTGAGGATTTCTTTATGTTTATTTATTTATTTATTTATGCCTTTGTTAATAATTTATGGTTGTTTTTTTTCCTTTTCTACTTTGTTTTTGGATGCTTCATGATGTTGACCCCACTAATATTCAACCTTGTTCTTCTTTACTATTTTAATTCTGAAACTTTTTTTTTTTTTTTTTTTTTTTTTTTTTTTTTTTTGGTGTTGATTTTTGAAGATCCATCAAGTTTCAGTAAGAAAATGGAGGAATCCTTTCTCTCCATACTCTCTGTGTATGATGGTTTCTGCAATCTAAAACAGGTACAATTCAATTGCCAATTCATTTTTCTAACATCTTTTTATCATACAAGTTTTCAACTTTTGATTCAATGTTGTTTGATTGATCCCTGGATTCTCTGATGCATAACAGATCGATCTGAAGCTCAAAATCTGCCGAGGTCGATCGGTGCGCAAGGCACTAGAAATCGAGGCACTTTCACATGGTGCAACAAACCTGATTGTGGGTGTCACCAAGAGTACTTTCGGGTATGTATGCACGCAACTCTCAAACTTCCTTTTCATGAAACCATTTAATGTTAGGCATGTAATAAGCAACCGGTACCGTGCATTCTGTTGGAGAAAGATCATATCTGGTATCTTTCATTAAAGCGTCCTAACAAGCAACATAGCACCTACCGCTGTGTTTCAATATCAGTAGCTTTCAGTCATTTATATAGCATCATTTTTACTAAATTGGTGGAAGTGCGACGTAATTGCGTTATGAACATAGTTAGTTTTGTTTCGAAGTTTTAACAGATAGAACAGTAGTAACTTTTTTGTTGGTAGTTTTTGTACTTTCACTTCACATGTGGAATTTAGTATGTTCTGAAGATTTTACTCCAATAAAAAATGAAAAGAAAAGGGGGAAAAATGTGTGTGATTCTCGAACCGGAAGTATGTTCAGATTTGTAACATTCACTGATGGTAATAGAACTATAGATGCTGGTATGTGTTGGCTGACAGTTCAAATTTGATCTTGATTGATATAGTTCACCATCTACTTCTATGGCGAAGCACTGTGCAAAGAGATTGCCAGCTACTTGCTCCGTTCTTGCGGTGTGCAACGGCAAAATTGTCTTCCAGAGAGAAATGGTTCCGCATGTCAAATCCAACGGTAATCTTAATCTTCTATTATTTTTAGTTGGAGTTGGTTTCTCCTTAAAATGCCATATCACTATAATTTACTTAGCGGCATTTAAAAAGTTAAACTAGTAATTCTTGACCTATTATATGAACTTTCCATCTTTATTATCTGTTATAACATTACAAATTCATCATTTTATTGTGACTTGACTAAAATTCTATTTTTCATATCATATATTCCTTTCGTTATACTTTCAGACGATCGTACCAGTAATCCCTGCTGTGAGCCAGCGACTCCCTGTAATGCAAAAGGAGCACCCAGAAAGAGTTACTCCTACTCAACTCGCTCAAAACCGAAGTCGGCACCAGCACGCACATTTTCCTTATCGCCTGGCCCTACCATACATCATGAACCGGGCTTTCGAACACCTTATTATACCCCAAGAAAAGACTATACATTGTTGTCTACAGCTGAATCCGTTTCGGGTTTGGACCCTGCAACAATCGGGGTCTCACCCGATATCATGCCCGGCTGGCCCTTCTTGAAAAAAAGAAACATGCTTGAAAGAAGAAGCCCTGCATCAGAAAGGTCGAATCTGTCAGTTGTCCAATGGGCTATGCGCCTCCCCAGCCGGTACACGGCTGTGTCTCCATCTCGCCAGAACTTGACTTCTGAGAATAAACCTGGAATGTTCGCAACCTATAAAACTGGTTTATGTTCTGACGGGGAGAAAACTGAAGAAAAGAAATTGCCGAAGGAGTTGGTATCTTTAAAAGAGAAGTATAAATCTGTGTTCAAACTCTTCAGTTACGGCGAACTTCAGCAAATTACATCTAATTTTGCACCTTGTATGCTCTCTCACTTTCTCTGATTGGTACCATTTAATAAACTAATTTCGAACTATTGTCTGATATGGGAATTATTTCATTTCAGAGCAAAAGGTATAACTGAATTTTTTCTTATTTGCAGGGAAAATTATAGGAAAAGGAGGCAGCAGTTGTGTATATAAAGGTTGCTCAGCAGATAACGTAGAACTGGCTGTGAAGATCTTGAAGCTTTGCGAAGAAAACACGAAAGAGTTTGTTTCAGAAATTGAGATATTGGGCGAACTGCAAAACGACAACATTATATCGTTGGTGGGCTTCTGTTTTGAAAACGACAGTCTGATCCTGGTGTACGAGTACTTGCCGAGGGGTTGTCTGGAAGAAATTCTGCATGGTTAGTCTTTAACTACTAACTGATACCCCAGAGTTATTACAATGTGTCTTCAGTAAGACCTACCGTCCAGAAGTAACAGATAGTATGACAAATGGACCCCATATAGGCCCAGATGTAACAGTTACACTCACAGTGTAACTTCTATAGACTGTCCATCAATGGATGCATGAAGTTTCAGCATGCCAATATTGGCCTAGATATATATCAGTTTCCTTTTATGGATATTTAGGGATAGGAACAATGACATCGGTACCTCTCTTTAATTGATATTTCAGCTTTTTTCTGGTAAAAAATGTGTCTGTTTTTTGAGGCTTTGCAAACTTTTTTTCTTTGATAGGTTCAAAAGACAAGAAGAACAATTTCGGTTGGAATGAGAGATATAAGGTTGCCCTGGGGGTTGCGAATGCATTGAGTTACCTGCATGGTAATGGCAATAATAAGCTCGTCGTCCATCGGGATGTTAAGTCTTCAAATATCCTTCTCTCTGTGAATTTCGAACCGAAGGTAAACCTGACTTTAACTCTGATTCAGTTTTGCATCCTATTTTTCTTATGACAATGCACTAAATCTTATTTTATATGAAATTTTGTTTAGTTGTCTGATTTTGGCCTGGCAATGTGGGCATCGGATTTGACATCACGCACGACATGCAACGACGTATTAGGGACCTTCGGGTTAGTTACCTTTTCGCTCCTAATCTATCTATTTGTTTTATTTTCTTAGCTCAGACATGAACCCTTTTTGCATAAACATTTTGTGACAGATACTTGGCTCCAGAATATTTCATGTATGGCAAGGTTAATGAGAAAATCGACGTATACGCTTTTGGAGTAGTGCTTCTCGAGCTTATTTCGGGACGAAAACCTGTCAGCACCGGTTGTCCAAAAGGCCAAGAGAGCCTTGTCATGTGGGTACGTGATCTTTCTTCACAGAACATCACGAAATTGCACATTTTATCCCGAATATGACACAATTGTTCGTTCTGATGTTAGGCACATTCGACACTACAAGAAGGAAAACTCGGGGAGCTATTGGATCCTTCACTACCGACGGAATCTACTCATGCCGAGAAAATTGAGAGACTGATTCTGGCTGCTTCGCTCTGCATCAGGCGGGTGCCACAGTCACGTCCTCACATTACAATGGTAAAGTTTTTTTTTTTTTTTTTTATCAATGATAGTAAATATCCTTACTCTTAATAAAAGGAGATTAGATTTTTTGACATGTAAGTTCTATTTTCCCCAAAGAAGAAACCTCAGCCGTTGATTGTATAATGTTTACTTAGATTGATCACCACCGTTGACATATATTAATGTCCCGGCCCATTAAAATTTAAGGCACAAATTTGTTTCCTCACAAGGGATGAACTTTCGGCCCTTTATTATAAGATATAATAATTTCAATCCAAAGCAAGGCGTGGGCTTTTTACTAGTTGACACTATCATTTGATTCATCTCGGGTTTAAATTCAGGTTCTAAAGCTACTACAGGGAGACAAGGACATGCTCAGGTGGGCCCGATCACAGATTAACGGTGTATCAGCAGAGTGTACCGCAGAAGATAATGAAATTGCCGGGATACGAGACAACAACATTCAGTCATACATCAACCTTGCCTTCCTCAACCTGGATGACGACACGGTATCTGTCACCAGCATCGACAATTCGGACTTCATCACAGCAAACACCTCCTTGGAAGAGTACTTGAAAGGGCGGTGGAGCCGCTCGTCGAGCTTCCAGTGATCTACCTTCATCTGTGTAAAGTCATAATTTTTCTATCTGTTGGTCTATGAAGAGAGGTGGAATGGCATTATTGTGCCCTCCTCTAGGCCTCTTCTGTTGGTCTATGAAAAGTTGTCCATAGTATCCATAGGTTACAATTTGAGATATATCTGTTACATTTTAAAGTGTATTTGATACATTTTGTACACATCTATGGATACATGGACGGCTTTTCAATGGACGCAAGATGTTTCTCATAATTTTCCTTATTTCGGTTTTGGATCAGCTGAGTGGAAAAGAGCAAATTCTCAACCAAAGGTTGAGACTTGAGAAGAAGTGTAAGGAAATTGGTCATGTAGTTTTTTGTTGGGTGATATAAAGGCCGGAATTTGTTCTGTTTGTAAATATCCGACAGTGGAAAGATGAAGGAAGATTCATCTCTCGTGAGCAAGCTGTCGGAACTTCCATTTTTTTTTCTTGATGTATATAAAGTGAGATGCTGTATTCTCAAATCTCAATAGACTAAAGATCGTTGCTTGTTTTCCATTAAATGTTGTTCTGGTGTATATATGTCCAGTTGTTTATGTACCAAGCAGTCAAACACACCACGGTACAGGTACTTGATTTGACAAGTGCTTTCAGAAATTTTGTGTAGCACAAATAACAAGTCCTCCCAGCACCCTTAAAATATTTTGTTGACATGAACTTGCTCTTTAATCTCAACTTAACACCCTCAAAATATTTTGTTGACATGAACTGAATACCGATTATGTTGTTCCAATCCCAAAAAAATAAATACATAGATTGATAGAAAGAGCACGAGGGCCCTATGCAATAACAAGATGAAAAGCTTGGAACTTTAAGAATTAGATACTTAACATGCTCACAACTTCAAGACTGAACACTTTTGCATTTAGTAAATGATAGCCATTATCTCACAAAACACTACAGCACTGCAACATGACCAAATCATGAATGCACATCTCAGACTACTCGAGACACAAACATAGACAATATTCATTCCCAAGAGACAATAGCGCACACATCTCTAAATTTGATTTAAGCTATAACTAAGTTCCCATAGACAATATTCACATCTCCAAAATAGCTGCCCTAAACCCATCTTCGAAAGCAAAAGCGTTTAAGTGTGCTATCAAGTTTCAGCACATGTCACTGTTGTCGTTGGGCAATTGGGCTAATGGGTGAGTTCGGACCCAATACGATCCGGATGAAACTAAAAAATGATCAGATTTACTGAGGTGACACCATTATCATCAACTTATCATATGTTACTACATTTTGTTTTACTTTTTAATATTTTTTGTTCTCGTATCTTGTCTTTCTATTGTAAAAATCTTAAATACTTCGAATAAATGCTTTAAAAGCATGAGAGAATGAGCTCCCAATACAAGAGTGAGACAAAAGAACTAAACGTTCAAGCATTTGCATTTAGTAAACATAACTGTTACCTCACAAAAAGCTACAGCAGTGCTACAACCCAATCATGAATGCATATCTCAAACTACACCAAGACACACAAACATAGACAATATTCCCAACAGACGATAGCACAGATATCCATATTCATATCTTCACAACCCAAACCCATCTTCATAAGGTGTGCTTTTGCCACATCTCACTGTCCCAATGCAGGGTCAGTCTTCTCAAGAGCTGTTACAAGTTTGAAGATCATTGTCAGCAAGAGCACTTATTGTAAACAATGAGAATATATAACCAATAAACTTACTATTGTAGTTAAGTAACTTCTCGATGAGGTCAACATGGGTCATGAGCATGCGCCTGCAGCAATAGCGCACCAAACCCAATGCATCAAGAGCATCACTGATCGAAACAAAGGCATTGTACAAAAAAATTGAAGTCAGAAACCAACAGAAAAGAGGCACAATACTGATAAGATGGAATTAAGTATGAATATCCAATATATTATGTATTAGAAATATAATTACAATAATAGATCAGAATGCTAACCTATAACATGTACGGTACTAAATAAACTTGGAAAGGTTGACAAACAATTAACTCAACAAAAATCAGGGTATAGACAAGAGAGATTGCCCTTATAGTTAAGGGGGCCCAAAAGGTACCCAGAAAATTTTACTCAATTAGCCTGTATGAGCTATAATTTAGATATGGTTCTAAATTAGGTCTTAATTTGTTGTCTAAAAACTTGATCAAAAGTGAACAAACAACTTAAAAAGGGGGAGAGAGACATTACCCCTCAGGATAGTCAGCCTGCAGAAGGTCGAGGTATGAGTCCCACTTGTTTCCAATCACCTACAGATTATAAGGGAGTAAAAACCTTTCTTATCAGACAGTATAAAAATGAAAGCAACAGTACAGGAATAATAACACAGAACATAACATAACAGATCCAGAGGTGAACAAATAACATGCATCAGAAGAAATCCGTCAAAATATGAAGGAGTGATAATAAATTAATAACATTCAGGTGAAGTGTTCACCGCAGCAAACTAATAGAAGAATATAACCCTAAAAGTAACTAAAAATGGATCATTTCAGAGTGAGACCTCCCTGGTATGAACCAAACCCACAAGATTCCAGGTACAGAAACCAAACCCTAAGCATGGAACACAAGCTAATCACTAGCCACTTCCAATTGACTCAACAGAAACCAAACCAAACCCCAGCCTAATCACTTGCCCCAAATCCTAAACCCTAACATCAAGCCCTATATAAATGCCTTGAGACGGGGGGCACAGGAAGAGAAGAACCTTTCCGCAGGTGAAGCATCTAATAGAAGAATATAACCCTAAAAGTAACTACAAATGGATCATTTCAGAGTGAGACATCACATTTGGGGATGAACCTTTTCTAGATACATCAATTAAACCAAACATTTAACTCATAATGACAAAACCCGTAAAATTCCAGGTACAGAAACCAAACCCTAATAAGCATAAAACACAAATCAAACAGTAGCCACTTCCAACTGACTTAACAGAAACCAAACCAATCCACTGCCTAATCACTTGACTCAAACCCCAAACCCTAAAACCCTAAAAACCCTAATTAACAACAAGCCCTATTAAAACGCCTCGACAAAAGGGGCGTGGGAAGAGAAGAAGAACCTTCCCGCAGGTGAAGCATCTAACTGGAATGATCATCTTCTCCTCCTCCTCCTGTCTAGAGCCGTCTGCGAGATAAACCCTTCGGCCGACGTTGCGAGTGAGAGAGAGGGAAGGAAGAAGTCGGGAGTCGGGTTGGGGGAATTGGGAAATGGAGGTCCGTTTGGGAATTGGGATTGATGGCCTTCTTTATTATTGAGAAGTGTTGTTGTTGCGGCGCGCGCTTGTCGGTGGGCTAACGGGTTCGGTTTGAAGAGTTGGGACCGGAGGCCCAGAATTCGCGAGTCCGGATCCAATACGATCCGGGTGGACCGGATCTTTCGATTTGTTAATTCACTGATGGATTTATTTATATGAATGGATCTGATTTGGGGAGCTGACTACGATGAAATTGTATTTGATCAGTACAATATAGATTTTATTATCATCGAGACAAATATAGGTTTTGTTTGGTTGGTACTCAAAAATAAGATCCAAGGTTAACTTGTTTTTCGAGGGTTGGAATGAGGGTTTACATTGTGAATTTTGTATGGACATTGAAGATACTGACTATTTATTTATTAAGTGCCCTGTTATGTAGAATTTTTGGGAATCCTTTAATCTTTTAAACAAAAGAGGTATTTCTTTGGATTTAAGCTCAGTCCAAGCTTTATGGGACAGTACTTTAGGCATGAATGATATTAACAGACCTTATGCACAGTCTATAATTTGCATAACCTTTTGGGTTTTTTGGAATTGTAGGAACAATGCAATTTTTGAAAAACAAATTACTTCCCAGTTTTAATTCCAGTGTATTCAGAATACTTACCTTGTTTAAAAATTGGACAGGTGAAGACAGTGAGTTGGAGGCTTTACTTAGGGAGGAACAAGCTATATTGTATGAAGAAAATGTGGAGACTGATGTGGCTGATGCTTCGAGAATGATCTCAGCTGATTAGTTCACATTATCTTTCTTTCAATTTAGCTTGTGTCTATGGCTTGTTTAGCGTTAAACTTGAATATCTGTTAAGTATTTTGGTTATTTGGCTGTGAAGTCTATAACTTCATAATTATACTTTGGTGGTAGATATTAGTTACCAATATTGTTCTCTGATAATTGTTAAGTATGTCTGTAACTTTTGTTTTCTTTAAAAAAAATGGAAAACGGTGGACTAGTTGATCCACTTATTTCAAAAAAAAAAAAATTATGCGTAATATGCAAATTTTTAAGTATTTAATCTGAATAAACGTGCTAAGGTAACGCCTACATACAAAATATAACTTGGTTATAACACTTTTTTAAATATCTTTATTTCATTTTTTAATAATTTCTGTCTCATAAAAATTTTTATATTACAAAAATCCTAAATAAGTATAAATATAAAATCCTTACTCCTACTAAAAGCATATTAGATTTTTTGACATGAAAGGTCTATCTTCTCCAAAAAATAAATCTCACCCGTTGATTGTTTACTTATATTGATCAACACCGTTGACATATTTTAATATCTCAACCTATTAAAAGTTAAGGTCCATATCAATTTTCTCAATATAAGTCTCATATCAATTTTCTTAATTTAAGACCTATTACATAATATCTTAAAAAATTATTATAAGAAATAATAATTTTAGTCCAAAGCAAGACATAGGCTCTTTACTAGTATATTAAAAGCATCTCCATTATACTCAAATATTACTTGCAAAAAAATGTGTTAACATATATTTATGGGCTTTAGTACCTTGCCCAAACCCCACATTCTAAAAAACCTTATTAATCTCCCGGGCTTTCCAAAAACCTTATTATTCTCCCGGGCTTTCCGAAAACCTTCAAAAAAAGGAATAACAAAAACTAAAAAACAACGGCCGCTACTTCTGCAGCGGAGGCTCCGCTGGTGATATCATATCCTCTGCTGTACTGCATCTTGCAGTACAGCACGTGAGCCGTTGGATCGTCTTGAAGTTCGTGCTATCTCAGATCACGAGACGATCTGACGGCTCACGTGATGTACTGCAAAATGCAGTAAGTCAGGGGATGAGCGCTGCTCCTCTGCTATGTATTTCTACTCCCTTCTTTTCTTCCCGCCCCTTTCTCTTCTCCGCCTTTCAAACCCCAACCCCAATACAGCCCCGCTCCACTCGATCGGAGTGCGGGGGTCGGCGGCCGATGGCGAGCGGCGGCGGCGGCAGTGGCGGGAAGCAGAAGCGCGGCAGCTTCGAGGGGACGACAGTGTACCTGTCGCGCAACCTCGTGGCGCCGGAGGTGTACAGTGCGCTGTACGATGCGCTACGGCTCAACGGCGCCGATGTCAGGTCGTGCTGCGACCCCTCCAAGAACTCGCCTCTCGATTTCCATGTCATCTCGTCTTCCAATCATGTACGCCGTTTTTTTATTTGCGTGCTCCAGTGCGACTGTGGTTAATTGATTGGTCAGGGTTTAGTCACTTGGGGAAGAACATAGGGAAATTGGTTGATTTGGAGGTCTCAGTTGGGTTTTAATCTGAAATTGATGGGATCTAATGTTATGTGATTTTCAATTTTAGGAGAAATTTGCTGATCTAAGAGCAAAAGGATGCAACCTGCTCGGTAAGTTTCCACATTGCATTAAGAAAAGAACAAACATTAATTTTGATATCTTTTCTGTCATATTTGTGATATACATAGCTTTAGAAATGAGCAAGTTGGATAGTAATTTTGTATTTTTCTTTGTTATTTCATGGAGTCATCTCTATTACTTTACAGGTCCACAATGTGTTCTCTCGTGCGCCAAGGAGCACAGAGTTCTACCCAAACAAGGTTACACGTGCTGCCTAGCGATGGATGGGGTCAAAGTATTGGCATCTGGTTTTGGGCAGGACGAGAAGGTACATTCTGATTATTGAAACACTGATTGTTGGCTGCTTTTGCGGCATACATGTTATATTCCTTCTTGTTGATCAATATGTTTGTCCCGCATTTTTTTTAATGGTCTTTTTTTTTTTTTTTCAGGTCATTATTCAGGAACGAGTTAGTGCAATGGGTGGGATGTTACTCGATAAACCTTCTTTGGATATGGATTTTGTAATTGTGAAGAATGTTTTGGCCACTAAGTACAAAGTAAGAACTTTATGAAATTACAGCATGTAGATTTTATTGTAAGTTGAAAATAACAACTAAACTTTCTGTGCATGTAGATCTCGACTATGTTGGTGTCTGAATAACACTTCTCCTTAACATAGTTTCTTTATTTTGCAGTGGGCACTAAATGTTCTTAAGAAACCTATAGTAAGTCTGTCTTGGCTGGACCAGTGCTGGATGCAGCACCGAATTGTACCCCATGAGCCATACCGGCTTCCCCCTTTCACTGGACTTACTATTTGTGTAACAAAAATTCCACTGGGTAAATATATTAAGGAGAATTTCTGTAAATAAATAAATAAATATCAATATTTGGATTTTAAGGTCAAAAGAACCAAATAATCTTAACTTTTGTGTGCTTTATATATCAGATGAAAGGAGACAAATTGTGAAGATGATTGGGGAGAATGGTGGCCAATATTCTGCTGACTTAACTAGGAAGTGTACCCATTTGGTTTCAGATATATCCTTCTGAAAGATACTTAAAAATGCTTTATTGAACATGCTACTCTTTTCTTTCTCTTAGTTATCTCTTTTATTGTTAAAATTCTGTATAATTGATAAAGAATTTGTTGCTTGCAAATTCTCTTTAGAGAACTGTATTTCTTTGGTCTCAAGAGCTATCAACCAAAAAGTATTTTATGTTTTTTCTATAGTGTTGACTTCTAATTTAATTTCGCTGGTTCTTACTAATGCTGTATGGAATGAATCTGAGATGATTATTGATAGTTTGTCAAGAGGTCAATCCACATCTATGTGTAGTAAGTGCTAAAACAAACTAATTTATCAATTGCATCCTTGACATTTTCCTACGGTGTCGGAGGGGATAAGTACACTGTTGCAAAGAGATGGGGAAATATCCATATTGTTAATCGAAGGTGGATTGACATGTGTGCTGCCAGAAGAGGTACGAGTTCAAGAACATTTAGTTTGCCAAACCTTTTCTTTCTTAATCATTTTTTCGCCTTTTTGGCTTACAAATTATTCTTATGGTGGAATTGTACTTATTGATCATGCCAGTGGTTCACAACAACATCATCCTGACTATACCTCTTAACCTTATCAATAGAGTTGTTTTTATTGATGGTTGTCATTCTTCACATTCCATGCTTAAATTGCATGGCTTGCTTTTGTAACTTTGAAAGAGGCATTGTGTTCACTGGTATTTGGATATTCAGGTGCCTTTAGTGTCAACAAGAAAAGACTATAGTAAAACATATTGGTTTCCTGACCGAGTCCTATTTGCCAGGTCTATAAATCTTGATCTGCAAACCTATTGCCGGTGCCGGTTAAATTTCCCATATCCAACTACTGATAGTTGTTAGGCGTAGCAAATTGCTACATTTGAAACACAGAAGAATTAGAGAATCAAGCTAACATATCTTTTTATTTTTTTAATTCTTTAATATAGCATGTCTGGATGAAGCTGCATATTCTGTAACTAGCAACCCACCTTCTCGTACAAGCAGTGCAAACTATTCTCAAAAGGAGAAACAATCCCAACATCCAGAACAGAAGACAAACATGATTCTAAAACAAATCCCAACAGGTGGCAAAGCAATTGAGCTTTCAGAACCTTGTCTTTCTCAGAGTGTCAGTGCTTCCATCCCCAGCATGGCTTGTGATGAGCTTGAGAAGGAGAATAAAGTGACTGCTGACTTAGCTCCACCTGATTTCCCGATGGCTGAATATTCTGAAGATGGAAACGATCTATATCTATCGGAGTGTAGGATTTCTCTGGTTGGTTTTAATGAGAAAGAGATGGCACGGTTGGTGGGTCTTGTTAAGAAGGGTGGTGGAACCCGCCATGTCATGTTGAGTCAGAGGCTGACACATATCATTGTGGGAACTCCCTCTGAGGAGTAAGTTTTTTTTTCTTTTTATTTTTTTGATGGAAATCTTAGAAGTTAATCATGATACCTATCTATCTGTTAGTATTTTATCTTGTTTCATTAGCAGTAAGTTTCGGCCTTTTTTCAGATCATATGGCATTCCATTGCACAGAAAACTAATGATTTTTTTCTCTAAAAGCACTGATTTTAGGGAAGTTTTCTTAATTCTGCAAAATTGAGCAAAGCCATCTATCCATCACAATGCATATTTTCACTTAAGTTTAGCCTAAAGAGCATTACCAAGGACTTAAAGATAGTATTTAACTCGGTGAATTTTAGTATAATCTAGAATTCTAGATAACTGATATGTAATTTGTCATATTGACCAAAACAGTGAGAAGAAGGAGGTGCGACACTTAGCTTCTTTTGGCATTATAAATATTGTAAGACCAGCTTGGCTGGAAGAATGTCACAGAACAAGACGAGAAGTTGATATCTTACCCACTCATGTTGCATCTGATCTGATTGTTGCAAAAGGTACATTTACTGTGCTAGTGCTCAGATTTTTGTGGCCATGACCAAGGTCTCCATGACCATTTAGTAAGTAAAAGAACACCTAATTTCATGAATATATTAATACTCTGAATACATGATTTCAGATCCAGCAAATGGAATAAGCACTGCTTCTGAGACTTCAACTGGGGAAACTAATAGCTCTGAAGTGGAGAATATTGCCAAAAAAAGAACAAGGCAGAGTATTTTAGATTTTGGTTCTAGACCTGAAAAGTCAGACCGAGTACATGGTGCTGAGAGTTGCAGTAGCAAGGAAGGATCGAATAGCAAGTTATCAAATGTTTTCAATGGGAAAAGATTTTGTTTCTCTGCTTCATTTCCTTATGATCGGGTATGAACAATAATAATTTTATTTGAATAATAAAATTGATTCTCTGGGAACTGGCAAAATTGGATCATCGAACTTCTGAAAGTAAGGAAACATCATTGGAAAAAAAAATGTCCTCGATTTGAAACAAAAGAGGGCAGATTGGTACTTTATTTGACAAAGGCAAGAGGGAAAGTATATGCAATTTCTTGTTTCAAGTACATATATCAGCATAAATTTTTATTTTTCCCTTGTTTCCAATATTGGTTTAATTACAATCTTTTAACAATCAGAGAGGTGAGGTCATAGAATGGGTTGAAGAAGGTGGTGGCATTATAATAGAGGACCCAAAACGAACGGCTGTCAATTTTCTTGTAGAGTGCCATGGTCTAAGTGCTTGCACGACCAGTATGAAATCTCCTCCATATACTGTGGTGACAACTCAGTGGATTCGATCATGCCTTGAGGTAAAACAATAAGTTTGAATTGTATTAGTTTCTCATAACTGCAGTGGTATCATTGCGGGATCAATAAGTTTTACTTATTGTTGTAATACCTGCAGTAACCTACTATACTGAATCAGAACTAATGAGTGGTACAGTTTGGTATGGATAATTACCTTTCTGCATATTTATTACACATGTGATTCCCATTTTTCAATATCTTTTCATTTTTTTGTGCTAAACTTGGCTACAACATACTTTAGTTTTTTACTTTTTATTTTACCTGTATTTGCATAATACTTTGCTTTTTTTAAGAACATCCGTTGATACTAATTTTGTTGGCCATAATACTTCATGGTATCATTCTACAACTTATGAATATAGTATACCAACTGATACTGAAATTGAGAATATCCAAAATTACCCAACTAGCTAAAATCCGTTGTAGTATTGGTTATAAAAGTATATCTATCAGAGAAGTATCTGAAAATATTGTACCGCTAGACAAGAAAGAAGTTTATATGTGTACTTTTCAAGGGCTTATTACTTGTTTATTTTATCTGAAGGAGGGATCATTGCAAGATGTTGGAAGGCATATACTCTTCTCCCCTTTGAAGTGCCGTGTCCCACTGCCAGGTTTTGAAAAGCTTAAGCTCTGCTTTTCGCTTTATGACGAGAAAGAGAAGTATTTGTTGAAAAGCCTGTGCTTCACATTGGGTGCCAAGTATTCTGACATAATTACCAAAAAAATGACCCATTTGGTGTGCAAGTTTGCAAGTGGGCCCAAGTATGAGTTCTCCATTAAGCGTGGCATAGAGGTTGTCACTGCTGAGTGGATGTTTGAGTGTGTTGCAAGGGTAGGTATCGTTTTTCTTTTGATAAATTGATGGAGTTCCTATCTGACCGTACTGTTGCAGAGAGTCCCATGCTAGTTACATTTTGTAGAAAACCATTGATTTAATTAATACAAGGAATTAATGCAGGGACCAAAAGGATTTCTTTAGCTTAGAATGAGCATATTGTATTATAAACAAGACATGAGGTTACCAAGTTAGAGAATTGATGGTCTTTTAAAGTCAATATTATCATATCCACATAAAATCCAAATATGTGAATCGAAAGTAAGACATCAAAGAATTAAGCAGTGAGGTAGGGACATATCTACTGAAAAGATGGAGCTTCATTGGGATGTTTTTAGTATAAAGGCTTGAGTGCCAATACTTAAATGCTGACAAATTTTTTTTCCCTACCATTTCTTTTTTCTAGGATGCTATTGTACCTTTGGATAAATTTCGCCCAAGGGCAATTACAACTCAGGAAAAGGACGAAGGTTTATGCTCTGTAACACAATGTCCTTCTCTGGCTGCAGAACCAGTAGCTAACCAAACCCAATTAACTGGCTGTTTAAAAGATAAACTGGGTAAGCATTTGTTCCTGTTTTTTTATTTTTGTTACTGCTAGCTTTTCAGAGGACACATTGGATTGCCTTTTGTGGTTCCATCCTTTTGGTACGTGTTGATGGTAGCTAATACTTTATGCCCCTCGTAGCTTCTTGGAACATCCTAACCACTGGTTTTTCTGCAGCTTCAGAATAGTTCTCTTTTTCTAATATAATATATGGCTTTAGTGAAGCCAAAAAGTGTCTGGTGGTTTCAGAGAGAGAATGCATGGATCTGGATCATTTTAGTCTAGAAATAGTGTCATGGGTCTGGATCAGTTTCACAGTAACCAAAAGACCCCTTTTTGTTGCTTCTCAATTCCAAGTAGGGAAATATTAGGGAGAGTCTGAAGCCCTTTAACACCAAGAATGACATAAAATAAGCGCATATTTCTCCTGAGCCAGATGGCCTAAGATGACCAGCCAAACAAGGAGCCAGAGTCTCTGGTCTGTGCTACTAATTTATCTGTTCTGTGGTAGTCAAACATGTCTGTGGCTAATTTGCAGTTGAATATTGAATGGTGTTGGCTTATGTTGCTTCTTAAAGAAATATAACTGAAAATTAAGTATTATTATTTTTACTTGTATACAATCTCAAGCAGGAAATTCAGATGAAGGTACCTGGGAAGAGAGAGAAATCCTGATCATCTCTAAAAGGGTCAAGTCTAGTGTCGGAAGTGTTGCATGTGAAGAAATTAAAGTACCACCAAAAGTACATAGTAATTCTGGTGCTGTTTCCAACGTGGCAGAGGCCATAGAGGATCTCTTGTTCCGGTCTACTATGGTAGAGTACAACATCCCACCTGACTATTCACCTAAAAAGCAAGTGTTTTTCATTTTCACTTTAATTAATCTAGCCTATTTTCATTTTGTAGATTCAGGACATGAAGCAACCAGTGCAGCCTGACTGTGAGAGAAATGTATCCTAATAAAATCACGGATGAGATCTTCCACAATGGGTTATATACTTTGCTAGCGGTTCTCAAATTAAGTTTTTTAAAAAAATTGTAAAAGAAGAAAAGTAATGTAGATAGGTTGACTCTGTCAATTTTTGTGCAATCAGAGTATCATTGGTATTTCAATGCAAAAATAAGAAGCACTGCAAACACCAAATAATTTAGAATTATAAATTTTTCATCAAATTTTATTTTTTGTATCACATTTGTAAAGCATCAATTATGTTCTGATTGTCAGTTTTAAAACTTAATTCATTTTTTGTAGATTCCTAAGTTGCTGGGATAATCTATTTTCAATGGATTTTAACTCATTTTTATGCATATTTGACTCGTCTATATTCATATAAAAAACCCTTAACTCTGCAATTCTAGATATCCACAACAGATAGCTCGGCTTTGGGCCAAGATCTTGAGTACACCCACTCCACAGCAGATGGCGCTGGTATTACAACACATTGGTTGAAACGGTATCCTTCTTTCTGCACTGTTGTGTTGTTCCAGTATTTAGCAAATTGATGTTTTCTTATGTCCGGGCACAACATAACAGTTTTATTGTTGGACTTCATGTATCTCAATTCCTGTTATTTTTCTTGCGACTGACCTTCTGGTTATTTCTCCAGGGCCCAGAAACATGATAATACGGCTGATACGGTACCATGTAAATTTAAGAACCCAGACTATGATGCATTTAGCGAAACACAGACAGATTCTCAGGTATGTCGAAGCATTAGTGATTTAAATGTACATAATAACAGAAGTTACTGAACTGACCTCAGTATCAGTTTAATAATGCACCTGACTGGCATGGAACTCTTATACCTTTATGCAAATTACCAAATGTTACTTTTGTTTCAGGTTGTTGGATATGAAGAGGATTTGTCAGGCAGACAAAAGATTATTGATAGAGTACGATCACAAAGTTTGACCCCTTCGGCTGTATACAGGTCAACTTGATTTATTTGTGAGGGCGAACTGTAATATCACCAAAGAAATTCATTCTAACCAGAAAAAAGTTGATATTGACTGATGAGTGATGATGGTAGCTTGGTAACTGCTGTTCATAGCCCATAACATTAATTCTGTACTTCCCTTGGTTTATAAGACTCCACTCGAAAGGACCATACTTTTTTGTTGCGGATTGAAGGTGCTTCACAAGTAATTTAGCTGCGCTGTAATTTCGTGGGTACTTGGTAGTTTTGCTCTCTAATTTGTTTTGTAAAGGAAGGAAGAAGAAATTATGTAATTTCTGTGTATTGTATTGATTTTGGAACAATTAATTACATGTACATATATAAGGCTTAACCCAAGTCTTAACTAGCCAAGCATTATTACTCTGGTAAATTTACAACTCAGATTGTCCTAAGTTGAGGGTTCTTCTGCGCGCCATTCAGTTGTGAGTTGCACAGGATGTTACAAGTTTAAATATACACAGGTGAACCGTGTTCTTCACTGTGTACATCACTGGAGTGTCCAGTATGCTTTCACCATTTTGAGTAAGCGAATTATGTAGATGGGGATTCAATGATTATAGGCATTGATGTCATACCATTGACTGATGAAATTGTATACCGAAAATATTTATCTTAATAAATTTTTAAGATAAAACTGATTGTTAACAATTTTGTATGTATCATGTTATATGCCTTTCTAATACGTCTTTTCGGAGTGGGAAATATAGAATATATTATTAGATACTAGCGAAAACCTGCCCGTTGAGCGGACCGAATAGTCAATAGATTTACTGACATTGTCTGATATATTTAGATAGACCATCTTTTCAAATAGGGTCTAGATGATTTCATATCTTCTGTAGCGCTGTATTGTGTAGCGTAGGATGTGAACCGTTAGATCATCTCAAGATCTTTTCAATGCAGCGCTACAGAGGATGAGCACTCGGTCTAGATATGGGGATACCATTGTGGATATCATGTAGTTTGACTTGGTCAAACGAACTAATTATCTAACTATACGAAGTCCGGTTACGGTGCTTTCGTAAGCATTTCGAACCGAAACGCTTACGGTCTGAATTCGAAAATCCGTTGTCCGAAATTTTTGATCCAAATAGCTCATAATAATCTTGACATAATAAACTTGTAGAATCCCAAAATTTTTCATTTTATGAAAATTTTAGCTATTTTTAATGATTTTTTAAAGATTGACATACAAAATTGATTTATTTTTAATTATTTTAAGAGCCATATTTCAAAAAATCATTAAAAATAGTAATAAAATTCCTAAAATGGTAAAAATTGGCATCCTCCAACTTAATTATGTCAAGATTATTATGAGCTATTTGGATTAAAATTTCGGACGACGGATTTTCGAACTCGGACCATAAGCGTTTCAGTCTGAAATACTTACGAAAGCACCGTAGCTGGACTCAACTAAACGTACTAATTATTCAACCTAAAATCTAACTCAACGTTTTAAGGATTTTAAGGAGGGGTAATGCCTCTAAACTACACCCCCTAATATTTTCTCTTTTGACAAGTTGCCCCCAATCTTCATAATTTGTCATAAGGACACCCCTAACCCCTAATTAAACCTCTAATACTCTATTTCAAAGTATAAAAAGACAATAATACCCTTATATGCATATGTCACCTCAAATTTTTTTAATAAACCCCGAAAAATACAAATTCACGATTTTAAGCTCCGTACATATATTTTTCACATTTGAGCCGGACACTATGGTACTACAGCGGCCAAGTGGGCCGCTAGGATACTAGAGCGGCCAGGCTGGACGTGCTGGTACCCTGGCGGCCAGCTCTCGCCCTCTCCCTTTTCTTTCTTCCCTTTCTTTCCTTCATCACCCGAGCCCTCTTCTTTTCCTTCCTCTCCTGTCCTGGCTGCTGCATTACCCTAGCGGCCAACCTGGCCGCTGTAGTACCCTAGCGGCCCACCTGGCCGCTGTAATACCGTAGCATCCGGCTCAAATGTAAAAAATGTGTGTTACAGAGCTTAAAGTCGTGAATTTGTATTTTTCGGGGCTTATTAAAAAAAATTGAGGCATATGTCATAATATTTAATGTATTTATGTTATTGAAATTTAAATTTACAAAAATATTGATATTTAAAAAAGTATATGTAAATTAAATATTAGTTATTTTTTATTTTCTAATTTTCGTAATTTGATTTGAATATATTTTTTATTCAAGTTGAAATAATATAAAGTTCATAATTATTAAATTAATAGCTCTTATAATGTTATCATTTTCATAAAAAAAGGTTTAGATGGAACGAACAAGCGCGTGAAACTTTTTGAGGATTTCAATTTTAAATTAGTGTACTTTTTTAATTTTGTAGTTTTGTACTACTTATTGTGCATTGTTTACCGTGAGGTCGGCAATTTCTGTTGAGATAATATTGCTACAAAAAAACACAAGCTTTTTTAGCATTAGTCCCATTTGAGAAATAGTCTTTTAAATGTATATTTAACGGGAAAATATCATGTATTTTTTTATTACCTTAGCTTTGGACTTCATAATTTTAAACTTACAGATAGGTGGGAAACACTATATCTGCATGGAGATGGTGCGAGGTGACCTAGAGAAAAGAACTGTCTTTCTGCGTGATGATAGGCGTGTTGACTTAATGACTGTAAAATACTTCATCTGGGAAGTGTTAAATGGACTTCAATATGTCCACTCGCAAAATATTGTACTCAGGTTAGTCCATGCCTACAAATAACTGTAGATTTAGTGAAATATCTTACACTGATATATTATCTAATATATTCCCATGACCTAAATTGCTCCAACATTCTCATTGGCTATCATGCGGACATGAAAGTTTTTTTTTCCAACTCAAGTATTCTAGTATGAAATTTTACTGTAATTCAGAAAAAATAATATTTTACTTTACTTTCATGAAGAATTTGAAGTTCCGATTGCATTGTTTGTAAATGTTTTCCAGGTGTTTTTTTTTTTAGTTTACCCCTAGAACCCTGGCAGAATTCTGTTAAGTTGGCAACACATTTTATTATCAAATATATTTTTTCACTCACCCGAAAAATTAATTTGTTGTCTTATTGAAATTTATTTTATGTTGGTCAAGACCAACTCCATGAAAAGAAAATAATGTTTATACATCGGTAACTTTGATGTGTGGATCATCTTATTTAAACTTCCTTTTGTATATAAAGTTCGTTTCTTTTTTTCGATATTAGGAGGGAGAGATTGTGGAGAGTACTGGGTTTTCTTGTTTCATGGCTCCTGAGGTGAGTTATTTTCCTTTATACTCTTGGAATGTTATTAATATTGTTGAACTTTTGGACGAAAGATTTTTAAGTAATAGAGGATTATTCATATTTGCTTTTTTGTTTTATATGTATAAATTACACTTGAGGAGGTGTTGGAATTTGGTTTTGTTTATTGTAGACATAGTTGATTGGGTTGTTAAATATCATTGATTTAAAATGTCTGCATACCGTACTTGTATGTAGATTATATTGTCAGCATCCTCTGAAATGTAGTTGTTGCTTGGAACGACATATATTATATAAGGGACCAATTGATGTTTTGAAAAAGTTAATAAATCAGTTGAGCAGTTTTAGTTTTATATCATTTACATGATATTGAAAAAAAAAATGAAAATTTATTGGTTTTCTTGGAAATGAGAGAATGGAGGTGGGTACAAGTTATTGAAGATAAAAATCATGATGCAGTTTTGCATTAAGAGTTTGTCAAGTCATATTGGTAATAGTACATTTGATTATAAATTATAAAATTTTAGGTCATTGTTTGCAAGCTCCCTATAACTACAAAAGCAGACATCTGGAGCCTGAGTTGTGTAATGTATGTACTTTTTAGAGGATAAAGCCCATTCAAACCTGTAAGGGTTTCTGTATTTTACATAAAACTGTTTTGTAGTTTGTTAAAGAATTTTGAGTGGGAAACTTTTGGTTGTTGTTTGTGCAGGAAGATTTGGAGCAACTGAATGCAGTTTGCCTTGACGGAAAAAGAATACCAAGCAATGTCTACAGCATCATATAGTTGTGCTTGAAAGTCGATCCTGTAGAGAGGCCTACTGCCTTGGAATTGCTGGATCTTCCGTTTTTGCACGACGTGGTAAAATGTCAAAATTAACTATAATAAACAATTGGAGTAGGTCTGTTGTCGTTTTATGGCTTTGAACTCATGAATAACAGTACATCATGGATAAATGAAGTTAATAATTTTGGCAACAAAATATCATATATTGTAAACGCACTAACAAAAAACCCACGCATCCGCAGCATGTATTAATTTGTTTGTGTGTCTTAATCAGATATTATTAATTGCTTTAAATGACTATGCAAAAAATTAGTTTTTTAGCAAAATTAATCTCCATTAATTTAGAGGAGATGTAAATCAGTAATTAGTAGGAGTAATAAACCTCACAATTTCGAGTATTAATTTATTTTCTCTATAATTTGTTCACTTGGATTTTCTGAGTGCTGATCACATTATGAAGTACAAATATCAAATTGACTCACTATATGTAACAAAAGAGACCTTTTACACTAGCTCGTTAATTGTTAGGAATATGTCCTTAGAATTAATACGTTTATTCAAACAATTATTCATATAATTGATAATAGATTATCATTTGTTTTTTAGAATATTTTGTAATGTTCATTTTAGAAATCGAAGACTTAAATGGTGAAGCACCAATTAATAGTCAAATAAACCATAGAAAACTTAATATAAGATTCATAAAGGTCTCTAAGCAAGGGTAATTATCAAGGCACACTAATTATCAATTGTTGTTAGTGTGAGGATTAAATGCTGATTAGGTTTTACATAGAGAATCATTCTAGTATTGAAAAGACTCATTGGAGAGACCCTGAATGCATTTTTGGAGGGGAGATATATCATGGAGGGTATAGTATTTGTACAAGAAATTTTGCATCACACATAGGTTACGAAAAGTTCATGTTAGTTGTTTGAACTAGACTTTGAAAAAGCTTTAATCTCATTAATTAGGATTATATTACTGAAACTCTGATACATAGAGGGTTCTCTTACAAATGGGTATATACATATGTCTTATTCGCAAAGGAGGGAGAGTATCTGTTAATTGCAATGTAATGCTCTCATAGTATACTTTTAATGTTAGAGGGGTCTCCAAACAACCCAGAAACAAGCAGCCAATATTGGATCCCATAAAAGAAAATCATTAAAGGGTAATGCCTGAATGGATTGTCATAGGTCATAAGTTGAAGTTAAAACTAGTAAAGAACCTTGAGGATGAAACAAAAAATGTCTAGACCAAAATGCATTAATAAACGAACAATATAAAAACAAGTGTGAAACATACTCAGAATTATGACAAAATTCACAATTTATCTGGCCAGGCCACCCTCTTTTATTCAAATTCTCTTTAGATAAAATTGTATTGTGAACAGATAGCCATAAGTGCAATTTAAATTTCAAGGAGATTTTTAAGGCCCAAACTGATTTGTTAAGTGGACAAATGACTCCCCCATAATTTAAGAATTCATACATTAAATTAACAGAAAAAATTTCATTAGAAGTCAATTGCCGAAAAGCAGATTCAGGCTGAGAACTAAAAGGAATCAAATGTAATATAGCTAACAACTTAGATTTTTCTTGTCTCATAGCTGTGGTAACACCTCTAGCCAAGCCAAAATCAATCAAGCCATGGTTCCAAATTTCAGCTAAGAACTTTATATCAGTCTTAGCTTTAGCATAAACTAATGGGAAGTTGGGAACTAAATAGCAAAAGGATAATTTTTGTACCATATGCCATGCCAAAAGTTAATTACAAGTTAATTCTGCTATGAATTGGCCAAACTGTTTATTTTCAATTGAGCGTTTTTTTTTTTTTTTTGCAGATCAACCGTCTTTTCTTAATTGTGTCTAAAGAACCATCCGATTCTAGAAAATGAACAGTCCATATTTCATCTAATTCATAGCATAACAACTCTAATAATAATACCATCACCTACTGACTTAACAACAGCATTGATACATAAGAATTTATTAACAGACTGAACACCTTAAAAAAGAGAGAATAGAAAAGTATGCCTATTCTCTTTTTTGGAAGGAGAATAGCCGAAAGTAGAATAGGCACTTGGACAAATTCCAATTCCGGGAGTGCTTATCCTCTGCTGCTGAGCAGTGAATCAACGACGTGGATTATCCGATTATAAGGTTTCTTGAGATTAAGTTGCACGAATCATAAAGCGAATCCAACGGCCAGTGGACATGAATTGAATATCGGGCACCGTTAGAGCATATCGTGATTTGTGCTGGCTCAAATCTCAAGATGATCTAACGGTTCACATCCTGCGCTACAGAGGATGAGCAATCACTTGATCTTAAACTCCCCTTCCCTTGTTTCCCGTCCATGCCAAGTAACCAACTAACCGATTTCATATCTCCTGCTGTACTGCATTTTGCAGTTCATGATGTGAGCCGTTAGATTTTCTGGAGATTCGTGCTAGCTCGGATATACACGAATCTCGAGACGATCCAACGGTTCACATCATGAACTGCACAATGCAGTAAGTTAGGGGATAAGCACCCCCAACTAACCGGCCCCAACACAGAGTCAAGACTATCAGAGACGGTCCGAAACCCGAACTAATTCTCCGTCTCCGCTTCCATCATCGTCTCCGCTTCCGTCCACTCCATGGCGGGAGAACCCGAACTCGACCTCGACGCCTTCCTCTCCTCCTCCCTCTCCTCCGATGACGACGACGCCGTCAGTCCTCGTGACGGCGTCTCCTCCTCCCCCTTCCCTCTCCGCACCGTCGACGACATCCTCAATTCCCCCTCCTCTTCCGACTCCGAACAAGAAACCAACCCTAACAAAACCCTACTTGCTCCCCAAGCCTCCTTGCCCGCGCAATCCCAAACCCTACGAAATACTGCTAGCGCGGCTAATGCCAATTCACCTCTGATCACAACTAGAAACCGATCGGCTTCTCTGGATCTTCCATCCACTTCCGGAAGTTCTCCTTCTCCTCCTCCTCCTTCTTCTTCGTTTAATGCTTCTTCTGATACGCTTACTTCTCTGGTGCTGCGGGGGTTACCGGACAAGCCCCTGCCGCCGTTGTTCCGGGGAGTGAGGGCGGCGAACCCCAGGCCCGGGGCTGCGTTGGCCGCGGCCGCCGCGGCGTCGCGGTCGGTGGCGAGATCGCATGCCGCTGCGATCAAGCTGCGGCGGCTTGATCTGGGCTCCGGGAGCACGCAAAAGGGGGGCTCGGGGGATGTGGACGGAGAAGGTGTGAGGAAAGTCGAGGGTGAAGTGGAGGACGCCGCTTCTTTGAGTGCGGTTAGTGTGTCTGGGAGTTCGGGAGAATACGATGGTTTGAAGAATGAAAATGTGGATCTGGATGGTAAGAAGGAGAGTAATGGGGATGATTTGGAGTTGGTAGTTGAGCCCAAGAGTGTAGATTCTGTAGAAGGTGATGTTGGAAGCTCTGAGAATGGTCAAAAAGGTGAGAGTGATCAGAACTTGAATGGCAATGTGATATTGGATGATGTCCCGTTGAGTGCGGATTCAGGATTAGTGACAAAAGAGGAAAATGGAGGAGAATTAGTGGATAATTTAGAGTCGGTGAGTAATCCAGAATTGGTGGTTGAATTGGGTGATGACCATGATGAGCACAGTTTGAAGGAAGTTGAGAGCGAGCCGCCTGGAACGGACCAAATTTCAGACAGTTTGGATAAAGTCGATTTAATTGGTGATGATAAAGCAGAAACTCCTACATCCCCAACAATTGAGGCTGCTGAAACTTCAAAAGACGTTGACAATTTGCAGTTGAAGGACGATACTTTAGGGACTGAAGTAGACGATCTTATTGAGAAGGCAGTTGAACTTGCGAAAAGGACCGAGAAAAAGCTGAAATCCTCGATGAAACCGTTAGAATATTACGAGGAAATAGAGAAGAGACAGGCTTCCTACGGCTTACATTATGAAGAAGGGGCAGTGGCACAGCCAATGAGGCTAGAGGGAATAAGGCGGGGTCCACCTGCAGTGGGATATTTACAAATTGATTTAGATAATGCGGCCACTCGTTTGGTCTCTTCTCAAGGGTTCAGAAGAGAGCATGGCTCACCTCAGGTGGTGGCAGTTCATAGGGCATATATAGCTTTTGGGATGAGCGGAGGGAGTGTTTTTGTTGTTCCTAGCAAGTATTCCATACATTCCTCTGATAGCACGGACTCTAAGGTATCTTTTACAATATGCTCATTTATTTGATTTGTATAGAGCTTGCGTGCAACTTGAAGAAGTTTAAGATAGCTCTGACTTATTTCAACTCAAGTTTAATTTGGCCAGAAATAGACATATTAAGCTAGGGCTGCGTCAGCTTGGTAGATTTCAAATTATATTTGAAGTGCTCACAATCAGCTGAAAACATTACCATTCAGCTGTAGATGGAGGTCTTTCTGGTTCTTGGTCAGTACCTTTCTTATACATATCTTCAGTGGTTATGAGAAAACACCCCTTGCATGCTGGGGATACACCATATCTATGCTGGTTCATGTCTTTGTGTGACCATCACCTATCATGATTCTTTTTTAAATTTGACTCTGTAGATGTTGGTATTTACAAACCAAGGTGAGAAATCTCAATCACCAGTGACTTCTATGTGCTTCAACCAACAAGGTGATTTCCTACTGGTTGGTTATGGTGATGGACATTTGACAATTTGGGATGTGGCAAAATCAGTACCAGCGAAGACAACATCCGGAGAGCATACAGCACCAGTGGTACATTCGTTGTTTCTAGGTCAAGAATCCTCCTCATCTCGCCAGTACAAGGCCATAACTGGTGACTCCAAGGGATTTGTGCTATTACACACTTTCTCAGTTTTACCGTTGCTTAATCGGTTCACTATCAAGAGCCAGGTGCCACTTCTTACTCCCTTGAAGAACTTATTTTTTTTATATGATTTTTTGCCTTTACAGAGTGTAAATTACTTGATATCTTCAGAAAAGTATGTTAAATACCATTTATTTCCATCTTCCTTTCATATATGTTATTAGGCAAACTTTTAAATCGCCATCTCTTCTCTGGTACAATTTAACAGATGTATTTATGGGTAAAGTGTAAGCTGAATTTACATCAAAGTAGTGAGAAATTAACCCTAAATTCAGACCGGCTTCAAATGATGAAACTAAGATCCTTGAACTGATCTACATTACAGTTGTACATTTATATACCAAGTTTGGACCCTGTTTATTTCATGCTAAAACAAATTTTTTTTCCAATTTGGTATGTAAATTCATCAGTTATAAAAGTAGATCAGTTTGAATGGATTGAATTCATAGTTTGAAACAACATGATAGGTTCTTGTTAAGCTTACAATTGACGTTGATTTTACTGGATTAATAGTATTTTTTTTTTTTGTTATTACTGAAAAGTTTTGAAAGGGGAATAGTGTAAAAAGATTAAAAGATTATTATTATATTTTCTTGTTGCATACATCATGTATGCGTTTTTGGAGGATAGTTAATGATATCCTTCACTAAAATTTCTATTTATATCTTTGTCTGAATAATATAAAGAGATATAAGAGCATCTTATAATTATATATACTTTTTTCCTTTGGTAGCGTCTGTTGGAAGGGCAGAAAAACGGGGTGGTATTGTCAGCTTCAGCTTTGGTAATGGATGAGCCGTATGGTTTGATTGCTGGTACCTCTGCACCGGGGGGCTATGCATCAGCCTCAACGGGTGGTCTGAGCAGCATGATGGGGGGAGTTGTTGGAGGTGTGCTCTTTAATGAAGGTGGTAGTACTTCTGGTCCTGCAGAGGAGGGTGTAGTGATATTTGTCACTCACCAAAATGCCCTTGTGGTAAGCATTGCAGCATCTTTCTTTTATGTAAATGTAATGGTTGCAGATATGAAATAAGAGAAACGGATTTTTATTTTCAGTTGTTAAGTTATTCAAGGGTATCCAGAAATCTAAAAGTGCTAGAAATGAGATACAGATATGTTAGCACCTTTAAATTAGTAGGCAAAAGGCTTACTACTTTTATCATTCATAAAATTAAAAAAGGAGATACAAGGTCAGTAACAGCTAAGAGTATACATAAGCGATGGAGGAGTGAAGCTAGGAAAAACAAAATTGAAATTAATATACACCATATAACACAATCTTGATTACCGCACAAGTTATGAAATGAATACTAAAACCTATTCTGAAAGCCATTCTTTGCATTGGTTGGGTGTCTTTACAAATATATTAGTTACTTCTTTATTTACTTGTCAGGTAAAACTTGGTGCAAGTGTGGAGGTTTATGAGAAGTTCTCAAGACCTGAAGGAGTCCGTGAAGGTTCGTTGCCATACACTGCGTGGAAGTCCGTCCTGGTTTCTCCTGCTGCCTCATCTGGTGAGACTTATTAAATATTGGTATATCTTGCTGTACCTTTCTTTCAAACTAGGCTGGGCAAAAGTTCGACATAATATTTTTCAATAAAGGATTCCTTAAGTTACCTACCATGCTATTGATTGCTGATTTAGTTCGATAGAGTCCTGAATTAGATAAGAATGTTAAATTAACCTTGCATTATGCAATTTGGCTTTAATCTAAGTTTAAAGTCGAAACATAATCTCAAAAGTTGCAATTAAAAAATTTTCTCAGTAATTTGATCATGCTGGTATTAGGACATGCATGTTCTATACCAGTGCTAGACCTTGCGTATTACCAAATTCCAAAATCATACCGTAAAGAAGGACTAACGAGCTAACTCAAACTACCTGCATTGTTTTCCGTGTTTAATCTTTCGTTTATCTTTAATAATTCCAGAGGAACCAGAGAGGGTTTCCTGGCTAGCTATAGCATGGGATCGCAGAGTACAGGTGTACAAGCTAGTCAAATCTGAGATGAAAAAGCATAGTGAATGGAGTATTGATTCTGCTGCTATTGGTATAGCATGGTTGGATGATCAGGTATAGAACTCAACAATCAGTGATTGTTGTTATGCCAAAATTTGCTTCTCCATATATGTTTAGTGCAACTTTTAATTACTTTTATATGCTCGTTTGTTTCCTTAGATGCTGGTGCTGCTAAACACAAGAGGTCAGCTGTGCCTATTCAACAAAGATGCATCTGAGCTTCACCGTACAAGCATTAACCCACATGATGGATCTAGTGTAGACGACATCATCATGTACCATACCCATTTCTTGAATGTTTATGGGAATCCTGAGAAATCATACCACAACTCGGTATCAGTGAGAGGTGCTACGGTGTACATTTTGGGTCCTATGCATTTGATGGTATCAAGACTTCTGCCTTGGAAAGAGAGAATCCAGGTGATGTAAATTAATGGAAAGAACAAACTTATTAGTCAGCAACAGTATGGTGATTGGTATGCAATGAGTACTGTCCTACCATGGTGTAGCTCGAGTCCAACAACTGGGGGGCTGAAATATAACATTCTCTTAGTCAACGATATGAAATTGGAGAGACAGGGGTTGGGGAGCTGAAATGTTAATTTATAACAAAAGCACTATTTAATCCTCAAACCTGTGAATAAATATACATAGATCTCAAAATTTTATGAAGCTCTTCCATAGAACACATGATAATACCCCACATGATATACATAGATCTCAAAATTTAAGGTCAACAAAAGCACTGTTTGCAATATCATGATAATACAGGTTATAGAACACAGAGCTCTATATTCTCGCTAAGGCTTCAAGGAATCATGCTTTGATAATTCTACATTGTAGATTTTGGAATTTTGTAAAAATCTATTTGAAATTGAGTTGTTATATATATATATATTTATAAATTAGGTGTTACAACGGGCAGGAGACTGGATGGGGGCACTGGACATGGCAATGCGGCTTTATGATGGCCATACGCAAGGTGTTGTGGATCTGCCACGTAAGATTGGGGACATTCGTGAAGCCATCATGCCTTTCCTTGTTGAGCTCCTTCTGTCTTATGTGGATGAAGTCTTTTCCTACATATCAGTGGCTTTCAGGGGCCAAAATGGAAAAGAAACTGAGATAGAGGAACAGTATGCCCGAGTAGGAGGTGTTGCAGTAGAATATTGTGTGCATATTTCACGTGTCGATATTCTATTCGACACAGTCTTCTCAAGATTTCTTGCTGTTCACCAGGGAGGTAATTGACCTTTTTATCTGTTGTTATTGTTTATTATTGTCCATTTTGCAAGTTGAGAAGCTTTTTTCTCACATGTTATGCCTGGGAATATCAGGGTCATTTTTGGAGATACTGGAACCTTATATCTTGAAAGATATGCTTGGTTGCCTACCTCCTGAGGTATTTCCAGTTGTTTCTTCCTCTGTTCGTTATTTTTCGTTTTGACTATTTTTGCCTTCTCTTCAAGTAGTTGTCCTAATTGTTTTATCTATTGATATCTGAAGATAATGCAAGCTTTAGTGGAGTATTATAGCGAGAAAGGTTGGTTACAACGGGTTGAACAATGCATTCTTCACATGGATATCTCATCTTTAGATTTCAATCAGGTAATCCGTATGCCTGGTTTGTATGTTTATTTCTTTTTGTCTTTCAAGAAGAGGTTCTCGTGCCACCAAATGCTCTGACCTCTCTTATAAATTTATAGATTAAACTTTAAATCCATGCTGTTTATCCTGTTTTCTACTTTCATTCAAAGAAGGATTCGTGCACATAAAATTTAATAGTTTTAGTGTCTTATTTTATACTTTATCAATCAATAAATGCACTAAAATTAATCTATCACTATTAACTAAATGTGATAATTTTCTGTCAGACCTTGTGAAAAGAACAAGGTCACAAATTTTCAATCTTTTTTTTTATATATACAAATGCAATGGCATTTGATAGCATTAAAATTGTATAACTGGATGCTCCTCCTTAGGAAAACTGTTATCGCTTTCTAGATTCATTGGCAAGGATTTATGTATAATTTTTAAATAAGTGAATACGACTGTCTGCTTCTAGCATTGTCTCATATTTTTCGCTGTATGCTGCTTGTATTTTGTCAGCAAGGAAATTTGGCTTAAGGAGATAGTATTAATTGAGGTTTACCTGTGTAGTGTTGCGATTTATTGCAAAATTGCTTGAGCATTTTGTGAACTGGTAGCATAATATGAGACTCATTTATTATGGTACTTGCTGGAAGATATATTTACAATGTAATATGTATGATTGAAGGTGGTGAGGTTGTGCCGAGAGCATGGACTGTATGGTGCCCTAATCTATCTGTTTAACCAAGGCTTAAATGATTATAAAGCTCCATTGGAAGAGCTTTTATCGGTGGTACAAAGCAGCCCTAGAAAGGAAGCCTCCAGAACTTGCTACCGTATACTTGTTTATCTCAAGTACTGCTTCCAAGGCCTTGCTTTCCCTCCAGGTTTAAGCATTATGGTTTTCTATTGAAATTGCACCTATAGTCTGTCTGTTTTTTTCTTTCTTATTTACGTTTTAAATCTTTAGTGTCTAGATTGATACAAGTAATACTGACACAATACCTGTTTTGATCCAGTTGAATACAATAATATGGTTGCTTTATTATGATGTTGGCATGATCAAAGATTGATCTGTGCAGTATATGTATTCCATATTGAGTAAATGTTGAGGCACAATTGCAATTTTGGTGTTAACTTAGGCACATTTAGTCTTAGGTGTCTTAATTGCATAATTGAGCTTCATGTCGTGTTGAGTGTGTGCCTAATCATCGTTGTGAAATGCTAAACTGAGACTTAATTGCACTTATTAGAGGATTTTAGTGTGTTAATTAGTCTTCTTTTGTGGTAGGTCATGGAAAAATCCCACCTGGTCGTGTACAATCGGTCAGAAATGAAATACTGCAATTCTTACTCGAGGAATCCAGGCCCCAAAATTCCCAAATCTCTCAGATTTTTAGAGCTTCATGCAATATGTGTCCCAACTTGTGCCACCTTCTTGTAATTGATGCTGCTGCAACCTTAGAGGTTATCAGATTAGCGCTTACTAAACCTGAATACCCCAACGAAGAAGAATGCCTTGACCAGAAGACACTAGATTCCACAGTGCAAGATTTGACAAATATCCTTGTACAACTTCTAGGTTTAGATAATGAAACCCTAAGGGAACTTGAAATGGATGATGAATTAAAAGTCTGGCCTGCACAGAAGGATTTACGGCATTTGCTGGAGTTTGTTTCTTATGTGGCTTCCCACCATGGTGCAAATTTGTCAGCACAAAGTCTAAAGCACGTGCTTGTATACTTAACCTCACCACAGAAGAACTTGGCTTTTGAGAATGAGAAAGAGGTCTTGAGGCTTTTCAGGGTATTGCCACCTACTAAGTGGTGCTCTGATGATGTATTCGAGCTTTGCTCCAGAGCTGGATTTCATCAAGTATGCCTTCTTTCTGTTTACCTATACTGTTTTTGTCATAGATTGGCCTAGGATGACAAATTCTACACCTGTTATTCCCCGTTAACTGTTGAGTGTTTTGTAAATTCTCTTTGGCTTAGTAAAATAGCATTCATTTTTTCATTATTGAAATACTCACTGCTATTGTGGTTTTCCATATGTTAACACACATCCATCTGCATGTGTGCTTGTTTATATGGAAGCTGAAAAATGGTCTTGTATTAGAACAACATGATCTATGCAGGCGCTTGGATCGATTTCATTTTTTATTCATACATGTAAGTTTCATCCGTAAAATCCTGCAGGCATGTGGGCTGATACATGCTATGAGGGGCAATAATGTTGCGGCGATGGATTGCTACATGAAGGATACGGAAGGCCCCTTCCATGCTTTTGCATTCATAGACAGCATGCTATCTAGACTTGTTCCAACCGATGAAGGTGCCACGTCCTTCCATTCAGCTGTGATGTCACGTGTTCCTGATCTTGTGAAACTGAGCAGGTTAATATTCTTTGAAACATCTTTTTGAAATATTTCTGTACAAATGCCAACCATTATAATTCTGCCTTACACCATTGTGAAAATTTATAATTTATGAAGTTCTTAGGAGTGGATGTTGAATTCATATGTGAAGCATCTAATTCTTGTAATGCTTATCTGTATTGTTGTGTATTTCTTATGCATTCTATAATCTTAAGATTTGTGGAGCGTGCCATTGGCATGAATTAGCATGTTCAGTATTAAATTATTTTGGTAAGAAACAAATATGGGAAATAGGAGGAAGAAAGAAAAATGAAGTTGTAGAGTGTATAGTTACTATGGAAGATTTCATGTTTTTTAAGCAGTGATGGCAGAAAGCCAGTGATAACTGGCTTGGATTCTGTTGCAGCATGGTTGCCCATGCCAACTACTGTAGATCCACAGTAAATTCACATATACCCACTATGAAGAAAAACACAAGGATTAATACTTACAACAATAAAATAATAAATGAGGGCGATTATAAGTTGCTCTAAACCATTATGAGTTGATACCATATACCTCTGCATGACCTGACTAAGATGATATTAAAAATCAGGGATATCAATACTTCAAAGAATAACAAGTGATGGGTTACGTTTTTATATATATTTTTTCATATTATTGATTGCATTGTGGTGCATGTAACGATACATGCATGTATATGTTATGCAATTTTGATCTTTATATGTATGATATTTGATTTTATCAGGGCATGCACATTTTTTCTGATTGTGGATCATTTTGCCGTAGAGAGCCAAGAAATTTTGTCTAGGCTTAATGATCACCCGGAAAGCCTTTTTCTCTTTCTGAAAACAGCAATAGATGTGCATCTCTCAGGGAACTTGAGCATTGATGAACTCCGCATATTGAAAGATGAAATGGAAGTTAGTGGTTATTTAGAGAGATTGACAAAAAATCAAAAGATTGGTGTAGAGAGAAATCCTGTTCAGGTTACTGATGAAATTACAGAGTTATATCTTGAGGTATGTTTTATTCTTTTATCCACCTGGTGTATCATTGCTGCCAGGGGGTAGTTTTTGTTGAGCATTAGGTTGGTGCTATTCACCAACAATCTAAAAAAATCATGGTTGTTGCGATGGGGTAACTTTGTTTGTATCGTCCTAATGCATCATTCTATTGTGTATATTGCCATATCTGATGCATCACAGTTTCAAAATTCATGGTAGGGTGTTTTCTTCACTTATATGCGATACTTGGGTTGGTTGGGCTATTTTAGCTTTGGGTAGATCTGGGCTTGAGCTGCTTTGGGTCTGGTCGTTGAGGTTCAGAATGCTTTCAGGTCTTGGGTTTATTTCAGGCCATTGATTTGGGTTTACTTAGTGCTGGGGCCATGTTTATTTCAGGTTTTGGTTTAAGCAGACAATCTCTGGTTGAGAGTGTGAGACTGTTTGGTTTATGCTGCTGCCCTATTTATTATTTTGTAATGATCAAGTTTTTCACTTCTTCTCAGAGTCAAACTGGTCCATCTGTTAGGTTGATGATTGGGTTCAGGCTAAAGGTTAGGTTGGGTTTCAGGTGTAGTTCGGCATGGATCTGCTTTCGTCCAGGTCAATTTGAATTTCAGGACTAGTCAAACGGTCACTGTGTTCATACCATATGTTGTAACCCTTGAGTAATTTTAAATTAAAGGATTGTCGAAGTATTAAGCTAATTTGTAATTGACAAAATGAGCTTATTGTAAAATCTGGTCAAATTATCTTTGAAATCTGATGCTTCAAATTTTGAGTTGAATCTTTTTCACAATTAAGCTAACCATCATTTTGTATCCTTACTCTCTTTTGTAAGCTATTGTGTCGGTTCGAGCAAGATTCGGTTCTGAAGTTCCTGCAAACATTCGAGAACTACCGTCTTGAGCAGTGTCTAAAGCTATGCTTGGACCACGGTGCAACCAATGCTGCTGCATTTCTTTTTGAAAGAGTTGGCGATGTCGGTGGAGCCTTGGATCTAGTCATCAAAAGCCTAGAGGAAAATTTTCAGTCACTTATTTCATCCTTAGAGCATGATTTTAAGGGTTCTAATGACCTTAACGTGATATTAAAAACTAAGGAGGTATGACTTTTTATTATTCCTTTGGTCATTAGCAATCTGTTTTGTTTCTTTTTGCTATTATTTGCCTAAGCTAATTGGGACTAAAGGCTTTGTTGTTGTTGTATTTGCCTAAGTTAATGTTGTTGAGATGACATGTTCTCTTTCATTTGATGTAGTCTATAAATGTGCTCGATGTACTGCATTGTGCTATTGATTTATGCCAAAGGAATATGCAGCGTATAGATCGAAAGGAATCTGAATCTCTCTGGTTCCGCCTTTTCGACAAGTAAGTGATAATCTTACTGTAATAAATTAATATGTAATTACATTGTGGATAACTTTTTCCAAACTTCTCTAACACCTTCCACACCCTCTTGCTGGCATAAATGTTTGTAAAAATGTTGTGAATACCTCTTCCATTTAAATATTTATAATATGATAAGAAAATGTTACACCATTGTTTAAATAAAAACAAAATGCTATTGCAATGTTCATTTGGCATTGAAATGCATTTAGATGCAGCAATGGTTATGTGGTAACCTGGTAGAAAGATATGGTGACATGTAATTAACAAATCCAGGCCTGCTCACTCATTTCAGTGAAAAGTTGTCTTTGCGGTTACTAAGAGGTACATGCTGAATAAACCTTTATGGTAAAAAGTAAAATCCCAGAAAGCAAGCAAGGTATAATGTTAGATAGAACAGGACAAGTTACGCTTGAAACTGATATGCTTCTTCTTCTTTGTTATTTTTTTGTTTTTTTTTTCCTTTTGAAATCTAAGAGTTTCTGATCGTCTACTGAAGTGTTCTGGCGAGAAAGGAAAACCTGTTTTAAGGCGAGTATTTTCACAATTTATCGGGGAAATAATAGAGGGGATGGCTGGATGCGTACCCCTTCCAGCAATAATGGCCAAGCTTCTTTCGGATAGTAAAAATCAAGAATTTGGTGATTTTAAGCTCATAATACTAAATATGCTAAGCACATATGGCTACGAGAAAAGAATCCTTGTAAGTTTGTTTTGCCTTTAATGCTATAAATCTGACAGTAAAAACTGTATTATAAAGCATTTACTTTGCTTGTATTGTTTTTGAGCAAACCACTAGGTGAACTGAAACTGAACTGTGAACACTTCTATGTTCAGTTTATTATAGGTTACTTTAGGCCTAAATGGGCTAAATTAAAGTTTGATTGTTTGAGCGTTGAGACAATTAAGAGAAATAAGGCCAATGTTGGCTATATTTAATGGTTTTTTGAAAAAGATGAGGGAAATATTAACGGTTTTTTTTATTTTTTTTAATGTATACTAGGACACAGCTAAATCGGTTATAGAAGATGACACGTTCTACACCTTGAGCCTCCTAAAAAAGGGGGTCTCTCATGCTTTTGCACCTCAGAGCCTTACCTGTTGCATATGCAACTCTTCCCTCCACAAAATTGACTACAACCCGAAAATCAGGCTATACAGTTGCGGCCACGTAACTCATCTTACATGTGAATCTGAGGAACAACATTCCCACGAGCCTAGAAAAGAGCTAGTGTGCCCTGTCTGCCTACCTAAGAAGAGTAGAACACCCCATGAGGAAAATGGCTTGGTAGGGTTTCATTCATCAAATAGCAAACAGAAAAATGCAGCTGGAGTGCACCGGGTTCATGAAGCAGATTCTTTTGATAGATCTCGCACGTCTCAAGTCTCACGGGTAATACATTTTTGGTTATTTAGTCGGTACAATTTTTCTTTTTGAAATGAGTTTACTGTGAAATTTGAAATCCTTTGGTTCCTATTCCGGGAATTGAAGCTGTCGTAGTTTATAGAGAGGCTAGGCTCATCACCATCTGTGCTGTATGATTCCAGTTTGGAAATTACTTCGTAATATGTTATTGTCAAAATGCTTGCTGATGAATATATTTTTTTCCCCTTCTTTTTTGGGTTTGTCAAGTGCCATGATTGCATTTTATTTCCTGGACTAAGGCTGGGATTAATAAAAGAAAACATTTTTTTTTTTATTCCTAGATCATGATCGAACTAGGAGAACGGTACATTCTTCTTTTTAATATTTTAGAAGATTTTTGACCTGATGTGCAAAAACAAATTGACTGCCTGCATCTGAAAGTCAAATGAGCTTGATTTACCTGACTTGACCTAAGTTGTTCAACCAAACTACTGAGCGATGTTCTTATAATTATGCAAAAGCAAGCTGACAGACTGAAATCTTAACCGGCCTTGGTCTAAAATGGAAATGATGATAGCTGACGATGAATCATACCTTGAGAACTCAGGACAATATGTGGATACAAATGGGTAATAGCTTTTGTTCTTTGAAATTTATGTACAGTTTGAAATATTGAGTCATCTCCAGAAATCAAAGAAACCATTCCAAATGGATCCATTGCCTCAGCTGAGACTTTCTCCACCTGTAGTCTATCACGAGCCCGTAAATAGGAGTGCCAATTTGAGAGGACAATCAAGCAAAGATAGTACGGCAAGAGGTGATAAATCAAAACGGCTATGGCAGATTAAGGATCTGAAATCCAAGGGCTTCAAGACCAACATATTTGGTGAGTTTATTTGAGCAAAATTATCATTTTATATAGATACTTTTTTTTCGAATTAAGGGGATTATGTCTACTTCAATCTTTTTGAAACAAAGAACCCATGCCCCCCACCAACTGAAAACACACCCCATCCTTTGTAGAAATAGTTAAGTGCTTAAAACCACTAAGCCAACCCAACTCTTTTGTTTTGCATTATGAAGACCTGTTGTGCATAAATATGACATTCTTTCGTTAGATAAAATCAGAAATTGCACAATTCGTAATTGATATATCAATTTACTGTTTCTATAATGTTGGCTTCTCAAAAATTCTACAGGTTCTGAGAAGAGTAAAACACGATGGCTTGATATTTAACTTCGACTTTGTAAGTCATCATTGTTTAATGTTGTTCCCCTGGTGTATAATAGGTTTTGTATTAATTCAAAATAGTGAAATCTCTTAATGAAAAATGTGTAAATGTTAGGTGAAAAATTTTGATAAATAAGCAGCTGTCTTTCTATATAGAGAAATAAGAGATGGTTTGCCTTTGGATGCATAACAAATTTGCAAGACTTGATATTTTGCTATTGCATCATTCCCAAACTCCATTTGTGCAGTTATTGATACTCATAGTACTGCCCGTGTGCTGATGTGGGAAGATCAATAGTTATACAATTGAGCGTTTGCCACATTATACTCGTGGTGACGTAGAGCCATGTGTGGGTATCGTGTGGGGTGGGGTGGGGTGAGGGTTTCATCTCATTGTGGTAGAGAACTAGAGATGTAAATGGTTACTACATTTCAATTTGGTTGGGTTGGCTGTCCAACTGTGGTCGAATCTTCGGATCGGGATCACCTGCTTTTCTTTTTAGAAAAACAGGGTCTACTTTTCTTGATCCGACGGTTGAGAAACACTGAAGTACTTTGAGATTTGTGCAGCAAACATCGAAGTACTTTGAGATCGGTGCGACAACCGATCCCGACCGTCCGATCAGAAAAACACGCACTGCTTTTCTTCTCGGAAAAGCAGCAGATTTTTGTCCCGAATCTTCTGCCTTCAGCCCTATAATAAAAAAGGGCAGCCCTAAAAGATTGCAGTGTTACTAGTGATCTCTGTCCAATATTTCGAGATACTGGCTGCTCGCCATTTCTCTTTCTGATATTAATTTTGTTGTTATCTACTTGCTCCAAAAATTGTGGCACTAAATAAAAGCACTTTCAAATATTCCAAAGTGAAACTAAAAAGCATTGTAGATAGTGTAATCTTAAAACGTAATATAGTTATCTTCTGTACTCTAGTTATTTAGGTGACACTATAAAATATTTGATCCTTTTATTCAATGCTATTATTTCATTTTTGATATACTGAGGCTAACAAAAACTTCTTTTTTAGGAGCAATCTATTGGCGATACTTGTATTGACAATTTTGATAATGAGATTTTTAAAAAAATTGAAAAAATTCATAAAAAATCTTAAAATGGAAAAAACAAAAAGAAATTATGAATGTATTATTTAACTTATAACTTGATAATGTATCAAATTCAATCAATTTGAACATCATTTGATGGATTATCAAAATTTTATGCACCGATTGTAATTTTAACGAGTCTTTGCAATGTCACCGAATGTCACTTAAATTAAATATAATTGAAAACATAATTTATCTATAAGTTAAACAATACTTCTATAAACCTTTCTTTTTTGTTTTTAAAGTTTTTTAATAATTTTTTTCAAAATATTAAAAAATCATATTGTCATGATAAGCATTATCAATGGATTTTACTTTTACACCTCAACTCTTACATCTTTATTCGTACTCAATTTTCTAACTTTAACTATTTTGAAAAATTAAAATATATATTTTTATAATTTACTTGTTTCTAATATAAAGTACAAATACTAAGACAATAAAAAAAAAAATACAATTATCACATTTCAACATCAAAACCATTTTCAAGACGAAGAACTTGTGGCCCAGGCTTGGCATTTTCCTTCCAGGCAGCCCCACGTCCCCCACACCAGGATATATCATATCATATATCGCGTGTGGCAACAAAAGAACTCACTAAAATCCCACAATTCTGTGGCCACGAGCTTTGAAGCCCCTCCCGCCTAGCATAATAATTCCTTCAAAAAGAAAAAAAAACACCCCAATTTATCGAGTACTCATCCCCTGATGTACTGCAATGTGCAGTGCACCATGTGAGCCGTTATATTGTCTCGAGATCCGGGCCGACACGAATCTTGAGACAATCCAACGGCTCACATGATGCACTGCAAACTGCAGTATATCAGAGGATAACTCCTCCCCAATTTTTTATCCACTTCACTCTTTTTTGAAAAGTAATTCTTTCTAGTTTCTTCCATTCATCCGTTATTCCGTCCGTCGGTCCGTCGCTCTCTTCAGTGAAAATCCACAAAAGCAGATTTTCACTCGCGCGCATTTCCTCCGAGTCGCGTGCTTATCCACAAAAAAAAAAAAAAAAAAAAAAAAGATTTTTACTCGCAGCGAATCAACGATGCGGATTACAGAGGTTATTGAGTTGCACGAATCTTAAAGCAGATCCAACGGCCAGAGTACTGCGCAGTAGAGGATATGAATTCCTCCGACTCTGTAGTACTCGATTCCATATCCTCTGTAGCGCTGCATTGTGTAGCGCAGAATCTGAACCGTTAGATCATCTTGAGATCTGTGCTAGCTCGAATCCCGAGATGATCTAACGGTTCACATTCCGCGCTACACAATGCAGCGCTACACAGGATGAGCGCCCGCAGTAGTCTACTAGTCTGTACTGATCTCAATTTAATAATTCATTGACGGATTCGGGGATTCATCCCTAATAATCCCGACCGGAGAAGAGAGAATTTCGGATTGGGAATCGATCGAATCAGATGCTATGCTGGCGACCTGTGGGTGCTGCGCGGGTCCCAGCGGGCTCTCGTGCAGCGGCGGCGGCTACGGCTGGGGCGGCGTCTGCAAGCCCAGATGGAGGCGCTCCAGGTCGGTCGTGGTCGCTGTCGCTAAAGCCGATCGCCTCTCCAGTTTCTTCTCCTCCAAGATCGGCTTAGACTCTCCTCAGGTCACTTGATGCAGCTGTAGCTGCTTACACTTCTCTTACTGTTGTTATTCTTGATTCTTGATGTAGATGTTGTAGGGGTACTGAAGTTGATATCAGAATTGATACCGACTGGATTGGATTAGTATTCATGTTAAATTGTTCAAATTAATGGATTTAATATGCTACTTGTTTTATATAGTGGACTATATGTATAATTCGAATAACTTGAATAGTGGATTATATGTATGATTCGAATAACTTGAATACTTAATAAGTTATTAATATGAATGCAAACCCATTTTACATGAATATTAATACAGCTGGTATCAATTTTGGTATCCATATATCTATTCCCTTGAATGTATTGTAGTGGAATGATGCTAGTGTAGGAATTAGGAAGTACATGTTGCCTCATTGCTGTTCAATTCTTGGAAATGTCTGTGATTTTTTGGTACTGGTATTTGAACAGACATTTCAATCCCGCGAATCGAACCAGCTTCTATGGGTGGGTCCCGTTCCAGGAGACATTGCGGAGATTGAGGCGTACTGTCGCATATTCCGGTCTGCGGAACAGCTGCACACTTCGATCATGGAGACGCTGTGCAATCCTGAGACTGGTGAGTGCACGGTTTCGTACGATACTCCGTCGGAGGAACTGCCTATTCTGGAAGAGAAAGTTGTGACTGTGCTTGGGTATATGCTTACGTTACTGAACCATGCCAGAATGGAAGTGGTTTCGGGCAGATCGACTTCTGGTGACTCGACTTTCAGTGATAGTGATTCCTTTGAAGAGAACTTTCTGGATGGAAATCTCCCTCCGCTTGCTGTCTTTCGAGGGGAGATGAAGAAATGCTGTGAGTGTCTTGAAGTAGCTCTCTTAAGGTACCTGTCTCCGTATCAGGATGGAAGTGATGATATATGGAGGAGGTTGCAGAGGCTTAGGAATGTGTGCTATGATGCTGGTTTTTCTCGGGTTGATGGTTCACCATGCCCAACCTTGTTTGCAAACTGGTACCCGGTTTATGCAGATCCTGAGGATACTGAACCAGCATTTTGGAGAGGTGGTCAGGTGACTGAAGAGGGTTTGAATTGGTTATTGGATCAGGGTTTTAAAACCATCGTGGATTTGAGAGAGGAAGAAGAGGTGAAAAGGGATGGGTACTACAACTCCGCCCTAAACGAGGCCATATCTGGTGGGAAAATTAAGGTTGTGAAACTACCTGTCGAGTTTGGAACTGCACCTACTGTGGACCAGGTTCATGAGTTTGCGTTGATCGTCTCTGATGTAAATAATAAGCGGATTTATTTACATAGTCAGCAGGGCGTTAATAGAACTTCTGCCATGGTGTCAAGATGGAAGCAGCATGCTGCACGTGCCTCAAAGCAGAACAATTTGAATGGTAAAGTTCTGAAAAATGGATCGAATGGCGGAGTTCATCAAAATGGAAGTGCCGTTCTGGAAAGTGAAAATGGTGTGCTGTTTGATCCTGGTAAAAACACCTGTGAACATGGAGAAATGGCTCTTCAAAATGGAAGTGAGACCCAGCTGCCAGACCCAGAAGTGACTGGTGATATAAAAAACAGTGACGGTGGACAAGAAGCAGGTTTGTTGAACCACCTTTTAAATAGTGATCCCTTTAAGGCACAGATTCCAAAATGTGATCCTTTCTCAAGAAGGGAAATGCGCGAATTTTTTAAAGAAAGAGAAATTTATCCCAAGAGTTATTTTACGTCTAAGAAGAAATACATCAACATATCACGGACTCCGAAGGAAAATCAAGATACAGGTCAATCAAAAGAGCAAACTAGGATTCTAGGAAGTTCTGATGGGGCCTATTCGAAGAGTGATAATTCCTTATTGACTGATCATTCTGATAGTGGAAAATCTAAATCTCTTGAATTGAATATAAATGGCATCCAAGTTCAACAAGAGCGCACCAGCAACCAAACAATAGCAGTTGAGACTGCAAATTATAATGGGAATTCAACTGGCAAAAGTGCATCCAATAGAAGTTTGGATTTAGTTGAAACAAACATGTGCGCATCTTCTACTGGTGTGGTACGGCTCCAGTCAAGAAAGAAAGCTGAGATGTTTCTCGTGCGTACAGATGGATTTTCATGCACCAGGGAGAAAGTGACAGAATCATCCCTGGCATTCACACACCCCAGCACACAGCAACAAATGCTTATGTGGAAATCTCCTCCTAAAACAGTATTGCTCCTCAAGAAGTTGGGTGATGAGCTCTTGGAAGAAGCTAAAGAGGTACATTCATAGAATTATAGTCCGCACTTCTAAACTTTCAGTTTCAGAAGTATGAATGTTTTTTTTATTTTGTAGGTCGCAAAGTTCTTGTACTATCAAGAGAAAATGAATGTGCTTGTGGAACCTGATGTGCATGATACATTTGCAAGGATGCCTGGTTATGGCTTTGTACAGACATTTTACAGTCAAGATACCAGGTATCTGATAAAAAAATTTTAGTGACATAGCTGGACTACCAGAATAGCAGTACACCCTTAACCATCGCTTGTTACCCAGTGGAACATGTAAACTATGGCACATGTTTTTCTCTCTTGGGCATATGTTGGCATTTTTCCAATACATATGTAAACAAGAATGCACCAGTACCATTAAACTTGTATGTTAGCTTTCATGTATGTTTATGTACTGATCATGTTCATATGACTTGAACATAGCGATCTTCACGAGAGAGTCGATTTTGTGGCATGTTTGGGGGGTGATGGTGTAATTTTACATTCATCAAACCTGTTCAGAGGAGCGGTTCCACCTGTCGTCTCATTCAATCTGGGATCTCTTGGCTTCCTTACATCACACACTGTAAGCAGTCTATACTATTTTGTGTGGTGTTTGTTGGCATAATTATATATGAAGTAAAAACTTTTTAGAAAAGACCTATCATTTATGACGACCTCTCAGGGCAAATCAGCTATGCAGAATTTTCAGTTTACATTCAATCTCTATTTTCGGTTTATGTTTCATTTCAGTTTGAATACAAGTTATTTCTCTTTGTCGTTCATTCATTTTGTCCTGTACTTGGAAAATGTTTTCATCATTTACTGAACTGTTTAAATATTAAACAAATTAATTCAGTCTAAACCTCCAACATGCAATAAACAATTGGAAGTCTAATAAAACTTTTGTTGGAGTTAGCTGTTTCAAACAATTGAAAAGGCAAGATAGAAAAAAAAGTTTGACTAAATGTGTATTCTGGTCAGGTGCTCAGGTCTTCAGTAGCTGCTAGATCTGATCCAAATTTAACAGTTTGTTAAGGGTTCCTGGCCACTTGACTCAACTGGTCAGTGTGGAGTGGGTTGGGTCTGATAAAAATTCTTCTTTAATCCAAGTTTCATGTTAATAAGTAATGAAACTCATGACTTATGAATTCAAAAGTATTAAGCTTACTATCTGTGTTACAGTTTGATGATTTTAAAAGAGACTTGAGAGCTGTAATTCATGGGAACAACACAATGGATGGGGTGTACATAACTCTTAGAATGCGTCTCAGGTGTGAAATTTTCCGTAATGGAAAAGCAATTCCTGGAAAGGTCTTTGATGTCTTGAATGAAGTTGTTGTTGATAGGGGTTCTAACCCATATCTTTCAAAAATTGAGTGTTATGAGCATAATCGCCTTATTACTAAAGTAAGTTTATTTCTTTCTTTCTTTCTTTCTTTTTTTTTTATTTTCTGCTTGGTTTCTTTGGGTTTGTGAATGTTCATTACTATATATTCTGTGAACTGTTGTTATTTTCTACTAGATCCAGCATGAGGTACTATAAAATAGTATGCAGCCCATAACAATCAGCATCGTAAGCAAAACACGGCACTTCTTTATTCTAATAACAAAAGTGCTTTTCAACTGGTTCATGCAAACACGAAAAGAATTATCCAGTTGATTTATTATTGCTTCACTACAGACGTACCTTTTTTATGCCGTTATAGAATTTGTAGGTGTGAATGCAACTATTCCAAAGGTCATTAGGACTTTTCATTTGTGGGTTACTGCTTGCTATTAAGTTGATACATTTTTCTTGTATATATATTTTTCTTGTTCTCCACTTAAAATTTGTGAAAACCTTTAGTTTATTTGATGGATTTTGTATTTCAATTTTAGGTCCAAGGAGATGGAGTTATAGTTGCTACCCCTACTGGCAGCACTGCTTATTCCACTGCTGCAGGAGGTTCAATGGTAATTTTTCTTTTTTGTACAGCTTTTCATGTATTAATCCTTTATTGATTTAATGACAAGTAAAAGTTGTTATAATTCAATGTGTTTATGTTTAACTTGTATCAGGTTCATCCAAATGTGCCATGCATGCTGTTCACACCAATTTGCCCCCACTCTCTCTCATTTAGGCCGGTGATACTTCCTGACTCAGCGGAGCTTGAGTTGAAGGTGATATATTATTCCAACATTATTTAAGCAAGCAAGGTCAGGTTGACCTTGTGTTGCCTAGTTTTAGGGATATTCTCCTCTTTGCAGATCGCCCGTGATGTATTACCTCATTTGCAACTAGCCCCACTTTTGAAACTAGGTTGCTGAAGCTAAGATCAAAGCATAAGTGCACTTGATTTCCCTACAATTGAACTTACCTCAATTATCTTATGCATTTTTTGGTAATTGCATGTTAATTTTACTCAAACTTGTAAAAGGATACACCTCAGGTTTCAAATAAAGATCGGTGAAATACAAATTATGTCTATCACAAATTCAAAAATTAGATAAAATGATAGAATGGGTATGACTTTCAATTGCCCCAATCAAAGTCTAAATGGTGACGCGATCTCCGGGTTTAAAAAATTGAGAATACTTTTTGGATACGATTTGTAAAATAATGTTTATTATACAAATGGTCCACGAACAATGGATCTAACCATTTTCAATTTTGACCTTCTAAACTTTTGAGTTCCAATTCTACTTTCAAAGACTTCAACATTGTGATTTGAGACATCTTGGGAATATACCTTATCTTTTACAGATACCGGAGGATACAAGAAGTAATGCGTGGGTTTCTTTCGATGGAAAGAGAAGACAACAACTCTCAAGAGGCGACTCTGTGCGAATTTGCATGAGTCAGCACCCCCTACCGACTGTCAATAAATCCGATCAAACCGGCGATTGGTTCCGCAGCCTTATCAGGTGTCTGAACTGGAACGAACGGCTCGACCAGAAGGCATTATAGTTTTTTTAGCTTTCGCATTTTTATTAACCTCTTATTTTTTTCTTTGGAACCTGTATATAGATGTAAATAATTCTCCCCACATTTTACCCCATAATACATGGACTCTTTGTTAGAAGGTTCATTGTTCATATTAATGAAAGTTTCTGGGAGTAAATAGAAACGTACACTCCAGTTGTTTAACTCCTTACTATTCTTTAATGTTTCATTCCCGGAAGTTTTGTGCTGTGCGTATAATTATATAATTATAATTATAATATACCTATACTATCATTCTCATCATGGATTGTCTCTCATCACCCAAATACAGGTGTCTCATCTACCGTATAATGTACAGTTATAATCCCATTTTAAAAAAACAAGTTCATCCTGGTTGTCTCTCTCGGAGGTTGGAGCTCACAATTAGTTTAATGCCATTTGACTTTCACCCATTAAAGTTTGTGATGTGGAATTTGTTTTGAGTTGCTTTAAATTAGTCCAATATTCCCGGAGTCTGACCAACAGAGATGTATAATATATATATTATTTGCAATAAGCTTTGAGTGTAATGCGATTGGTCAGAGAGTGGTAATATTAATCATATCCATTCTGACGCGGGGGAAGTATAAAATATCCCAAAAGAAGTGCAAAAAAAAAAAAAAAAAAAAAACTTTAGGAAGATTTAACCTACTTTTCCGACCTTGAGCTCAAGTCAACCAATCTTTTATAACATCCCCCACGAAAGCACAAATGAAAATTTTATAGCTGAATGAATATATATTGTAAGTATATATATACATGTCCTGTATTAGGTAAGGATATATATATGTGTGTGTATATATTATTATGTATAAATATATTATGCAAGTTTGACTTCATTTATATATGATTCAACCAACAATAATACTTTACTTGTTTCCAAAACAACTATAATATATATATATATATACGGTAGTTTCCGTTAGCTTGTCAATCATGCTTATCCCTTTTTAATCCGCCATTGCCGTCTGCAGCACAACAACTTGTATATCTTCTTTCAACCTATCGTATGATACCACCTCTCGAGATCAAATCACTTAAAAATACCATCTAAGTTTGACCTTCAAGAGCATCCCCATAAACATCGAATTAATTCATCTGCATCTCTGTTTGAAAATATATATTTGAAGTACTCGTACAGAGCAGAATTTCCTTTTCTATATATATATATATATGAAAATAATGAACTATAGTTTTAAGTTCTAGAAGACTTGTATCTTGTGACGTAGATTATGATTCTGATTTAAAGAAAATAGAAACAAAAAAGGTATATTAAGTTGAATAATTAGTATGTTAAATTGAATAATCAGTATGTTAATTAAGTAGAATAATTAGTTTTGGTGAAACAAACTATATAGTATCCTCAATGATATCTTAGAAGTATCACTATATCTAGACCATTTTATGAACATGAGTACCGATTTGCCAATATTGTCATTGAGACGGCATGGACATGGCAATAGATGATATCTTTTTGTTAAAAAAAAAAATAAATTAACAATACAATGCACTTCTTATTAACATATTTTGGTACAATATTATCATCTTTTCGTAAAACATTAACATGTAAACTTTAAATGCATTAAAATGCAAGCACTCGATCGAAAGACATGAGCGTACAACAACCAAATCTAGTGGAGAATAGCCGAACAAGTATGAACCGATTATAGTAGCATTCCCACCATATGGACCCCATTATCCAATTTATATTCGGTATATAGTTGGACATAGTGAGTTAAGACTATTGTATTGAAATGTTAACGTCTCAAAAGTATATATATTTCTATGTCTGAAACAATTTATATTTATATTTTTGGAGATTTTTTAAGTATTTCATTTTGAATTTTTAACGTATTGTGTTCTGACTACTTTTGGTTTTGGAGGCAACTAATTGATTGACACTTGGAAGAAAAAAAAAACAAAGGGAGTTGACTGCTTTTAAACATTCTTATTATTATACAACTTTGATAAATTATTTTGTATATTAACAGTTTTAATGTTGAAAATGTCACACAGATACAAATGTGTCAAAGCTTTAATTATACAGGTTAAATGAGTTGTTATGCAAACTAATGATTTCATGATGGAACTTATTTTGTACAGTGTTGGTTTATTCAACGTATAAAGTTGATATGCAGTTTAATGAGTTATTATGCATACTAATAATTTATTACATGACTCGTTTTTAACAATATTTCTAATTAATATTCAACGTCATCAGCAAACGACTTAGTTATGAAATATTGTATAGTTTTTCTATTGTTCATGTTGCCGATATGTGACTTAATTATGCATATTAAATGAGTTGCTATGCATATCAATAGCTTTATTATTTTACATCCATATATAAGAAACTTATTTAACATGCATAATTAATGAACATACATAATTAAGCCATGTACCGAAGATGTTGTATAATTAAGCAATTTAAAATTAAGTTACATAATTAGTAAAGTCACTGGTTTGTAAAATAACTCATTTTTAATCTGTATAATTAATTTGCATATCGGCATCTTATGAACAAAATTATTAGTGTATCACCTTCCATAATCAAATTTTTTTATAAATCGAAATTGGAAAGTTATTTTTTCGGAAAAGAGTAAGATGATCCCATTTTTTACACCAGTAGATAGGACCGAAAGGACTTCCCTTTCCTAACGAACCGAAGGAACCCTTCGGTAGGGCGGTTTTTTTTTTTTCTTTTTCTTTTTCACCCGTGCCCCCTATTCCGGCCACAAAAAATCCCTACTGAAGGAATCGTTCGGTCCCTTCCAAAGGGACCGAACTATCCCTTCGGTAGGGAATATTTCCTTTTTTTTTTTTCCCGGCCCCCTCTCTTCTTTCTCCTCTCTTCTCTTCTTCTCCTCCCCCCACCCGCGCCCCTTCTCCTCTCTTCTCTTCTCCCTTCCTCCATTGTTGGAAGCCAATTTTTTAATTTTTTTCTCCCTCAAACTTGTTCATTTGTTAGATCCGATTGCACCAAGCTCCGTATTTTGAAGAGTAGAATCCGAAACACCTCCCAATCTTATATTTTGACGAACATTTGAAGGTCTAATTTTTTTACCTATTTAATCCGAAATTTAATTTACTTTGTTTGTCGATATGGTAATCGTAAAGAAATTTAGAGGATATTTGTTGTTAGTTTTGTAGAGTTGTAATGTACCTTTTTTGTTTAATAAATTTTGAGTATATTTGTATGTTATTGTATGGGTTGTTGGTTGATTGGTAATACTAAAACCGAAAAAAAGGTCTTGTAGTATAAATAACCGAAAATTTGATTCAGTACCGGATTTGTCGTATTGTAAAAAAAAAAAACCAAAACCAAAATTAAAAAAAAAAAAAAAACCGAAATTTAGGAAAAAAAATAAAATAATTTAGCCTAATTTATAGATATTATGGTCGTAGTTTGAATCAAAATTTGAAAATCCGAAATAAGAACCGAAATAGAGTGTAGCAAAATTTGAGCTGTGATTTTAACATCTTTTTAAAAAATTGCATTTATTGTAAATTAACATGATATTTTGTACCCTGCAGATGGACGAATTTCCGCAGTTTCCGCCACTATTGTTTGAGCGTTACCACCGATCCTCGATTGCCCATACCGAGGTAATTTTCTCTATGCATGCATTTGAAAAATTAATCTTTGCCCACAATATATTCTAGATGTCTATCTCATCCTCGATATCCTCCATGGTCAAACCCTCCCCATCATCAGAATTCACATCGGTATCTTCCTCATCCAAGTGCCAGTTCTCAACATCCCCCTCATTGGTATCGGCTGGTATTGGGTCTTCTCGGGCTGAGGTGTGTGTTGTTTCCTCGGTCGGAACTTGATTGCTACTGCCGGGAATACTTTTTGGACATGGGTCATAACCACCATGGGGGTTGGGGATTGGTTCAGATTCAACAACTAATTCCATAGCTCTAAACCAACAACTGGACACGCGGCCGACTTAATCATCTCCCAAGTCTGCTCGCAGTCAACCCAAAAAAGAGTGAAAAAGTAGTTACCACAGCCTGGTTGTGCAGTGTTGATCCGTGCTCTGATTTTTAGGTGGAAATGGCTAGGGAGCAAGTTCAGAGCGGTATGGATTTTCCTCCACAACTCCTCCAGGGTTATCCAGTCATTGACAAGGATAGTACACGCAGGAGAAATGTCGTAATTAACTCCGGTAGGTGTATTGAGGATCTGACCTCCGTGGAATACATTGATGAGTATCATACTCATTTTTCCTACTAGAAGTACATGAACAACCTAGTAAAAAATATAATCTAATTTTCTACAGAAAAAAAAACAGATCGGGAAAAAAAAAGGTACCAGCGAGATGAGATGAACACGATGAACGCAAATATGACGTTGATCTGTTAAAATGACAACTTCGACGTGCCGACCTTCAAAACCCTAACTGTGGCGGCTGCAATGGGGAAAAGAAAGAGCAAGAAGAGAGGAAGAAAGGGAGAGAGGAAGAAGGGGTGGCCGGCCATTTAAAAAAATGAAATGGCTCATACCGAATGGTTAATTCGGTCCCTTTAGAAGGAACTGAATTAACTATTCGATGAAAGGAAAATTTTTTTTTTTTTTAAAAAACTGGGATCAAAATGTTGCGGAGAAAAAAAAAAAAAAAAAAAAGCGCCCTACCGAAGGGTTCCTTCGGTTCCTTAGGAAAGGGACCGAAGGAACCATTCGGTCCTATCTACTGGTGTAAAAAATGGGATCATTTTACTCTTTTCCGAAAAAAATAACTTTCCAATTTCGATTTATAAAAAAATTTGTTCCATAATAACAAATAGTTCCGCAGCGTACATCAACTTTTATATACATTATTATATATATATTTGAGAAAAAAAATATTTGAAACGTCATCTGATCAATGGAGAGATCTAATTTTTGGTAAGAAACCAGTGCTTGCTTATATATATATATATAGCAACTAAAGCACACTTATTTATTTATTTTTGTTGATCGTATGGATTAAAAAGTTCTAATTTTTTTTATCAAACAAAAGTGGGTGTAATAACTCGATCATTCAATTAACTGTTAAATAAATAAATTATATTACCATATCCGATGCAATGCCCACATGCATGTTAAAAGATAACACACGGAACTTTACATTGACACGTACCGGTACCGCCTCACTTGCCAACTGACGCGTTCAACAGATGATAATCCCCTATTTAGTACTCAACACATCTTTTATTTTTTTTATTTATTTTTTCCTTCTTTTATTTCCTTCTTTTATTTTGATCCTTTTCCTTCTCTTCTGGACTTGGTTTACATTATGTATCTTTTAGATCACCTTTGGTGATCCTTATCATTAATGAAAATTTGAGGGTGTGACCCTCATCTTTTTCTCAAAAAAAAAAAAAAAAAAAAACACATCTTTTATGAAATGAAAGAGTTCGCAGATGATCCCCTAATTAAGAGGATAATTCCTAGTGAGGCTGTTGCGTTTTGCAATGAGGTGGTGTCAGTGGCGGGCCAGCTTGAAGATATTTTAAGAGGGGCCAATTAATACTTTAATTTAATGGTGGTTTAATCAAATGGGGGACCAATTTAATTCTTAATTAATATTTACCATGTAAAATACAATACATAACTAAGATCTTTTTCAATTGAGGGTGGACTACAACCCCTTTTGGCCTCCACTAAAGTCTGCATTTGGGTAGTGCGCTTCGGCCTGATATCTCTAAAGCATAACTCAAATGAGATGACCAATCCAAAAGTTGCACAATACAATCTACATGTTGAAAGATTTCATAGATTAACGATTTTTTCTAATTTTAATATTTTCTAATAATTTTTTTGGATTTTTGAAAGTTGTATGAAAAATGAACCAAAATTTGTACATAAAAAGAGTCTTTTTTAAGAAATTAAAAAGAAAATAGGTAGAAAATTCTAAAAATGAAAAGTCGGTAATCTACAAGGTTTCAATATGTAGATTGTGCTGAGCAACTTGGATCGATTATTTAAGCTACGGTTTTGAGATATCATACCGAAACACACTACCGCACTGTGCTTAATTTGCAAAGCGCAATAGCCTCGCTTGGATAAAATCTCTCATATTAATTTTTTTTTTTTGAGATAAATATGAGAGTCAAATTAATCACTCAAATTTAAATGTCTATAAAATACGTACCTCATATCTAGATTTCAAACCCGTGACCTCACATTCGGATTTCAAACCCGTGACCTAAAACCTCTCATATTATTAGTGAATTACAAATCGAATTAGTGATGGCCAGCTGGTGAATGGAGATTGAGTATACCGCACTGATTGCGGTAAGCCGGTAAGTGTCCAATCAATCAATCGGAACTGATGGTTTCAATATCACGGTCAAGGTTAATCAAACCGGCTGCCCGTTTAGAATTTACAGGCACCTATAAGGCTATAACACTAATTACGGGCAGCTCAGCTCCTACGTTACTGCATGAGATGTAGAGGTGGCAGAACCCGACCCGACCCGAGAAATCCACCCGATCCGAGAAACCCACCCGATCCGAGAAACCCGCCCGACCCGACCTGACTCGAACCCGACCCAACCCGACCCGAAATTTTTCAGATAGTCAAACTGACCCGACTCGACCCGACCCGACCCAATCCGAACCCGACCCGACCCGAGATCAAATAGCATCCAATCCAACTCAAATCAACGTACGATCCAAAAAAAATAGATATTAAAATTGATCCGATCCGACCTAACCCGAGATATTCTAGAATGTCAAACTGACCCAACCCGCTCGACCCGAACCCGACCCCGACCCGCCCGCCCGATGTGCCACCTCTAATGAGATGTGAATTCGGTGAGTGGGGCTTGCTTCTGACCATTCATCTCCGGCTAACTATATATGTGTATGCATGATTCTACAGTTTTGACAATTCTAACATTTACATTGCTAAATCTCTCCATTTCGATTTCTCACGGTAAACATAAGTCTTTTTCTTTTCGAAAGGCGCCTAAAATAATGTTAAAATTTCTTTTTGATGTAACAAAAAAAAAAAAACTATAATAATAATGTTAATAGCAGAAGTTTTCAAATCAAAATTTTATATATGCACACTTTCAATTTATCAATATATAAATTACAATAGATTTTTTTTTTTTTTTTTTTACTATGAAGCAACCAACTACTTTCAATTTTTCCTCCTATATTTATGCACATTCGGTGCGCATGGTTAATAAAATAACACATCAGCAGGGAATTGCGCAGTAATAATTAATGTATATATTACCATGAAGCAACCTTCTTTCAAGTCTCTACTCTCTACAACTTGTGTTACAATTTACAAGAGATTAATTACTTTGGAGATCACTAAAATATATAAAGGTTAATTTATATTGTAATTTAACCAAATTGCACAATTAATGTACCTATTTACTGTTAATTAAGGTTTTAAGTAGTCAACGAAACAGAGATTTCTGAATTGCAAATTAAGGTGCTAATGAACTCCGTTTTAATAATTTTCTGATCCGTATTTCCTTGATGGTGTTTGCTTGAATTTAAACTTGAGTTTGTTTTAATCAACTTGTACCATCTCAAAGACTCGTTTCTTCTATTTACAAATCTTCATTTTTATATATGAAAATGAAGAGATTCATATTTGGATTCGATTATTACTAAACTAGAGCTGTAACTCGGGCTTCGCCCCGAAAAGTGGTATCAAATAAATAACTAAAAATTTTATAAAATTTTAAAATATTTATTAAAAAAAATTTTAAAAAAATGTAATTTTTTATGTAAGTAAATAATAATAATAATAATAATAATAATAATAATAATAATTTAATAATACAATAATTTATAAATAAGAACATACATAAATGTTGGACCATTTTAAGGGTTAAAATTTGTTTTAAACATGTCACATTCATCTTATTTAATAAGGAGAGGAAAAAAATACAAACCGTTGGATCAAAGTAGATGAAGAGATTAAAACAAAATCAATGGTTAATAATAGTGATGATGTGGCATAGTTGAGGTGCTTGGAAATCTACCCCTCTTTGTGGAGTATAGATTTAAAATGAAGTCAAACCTTCCATCTTAAATATTAATTAGAAGAGATTCATATCCGGATTCGACAATTACTAAATTTAACTCGTCATTTTTTTCATAAAATGCAATGTCTTGAATTGAAATATATCATATTTTTTTTTTGAGCGAAACCCAGTTTTTAAATAATATTTTACTATAGAAAAATATTTTAAAATGAGATAATTTGTAAAATATAAGTACATTTAAAAAAAAAAAACCAATTACATAATTAAGGTAAGACATTTAGTTGAGCAATACTAGTATGTTTTAAGCTCGCCAATATCTTTAACAAGCTTCACCAAAAGATCAATCAAATTAACATAAAATGAAAATTTTAATCATCAAACCAATCTACATAATGGATACTTAACTTGTATCACAAATTTATATATATATATATATATATATATATATATATATATATATATATATATATTAAGATTTGAATTTATTCAGTATAACGTCTCGGGTGGCAAAATTTAATTTTCAGCATTTTTATCCCTTAATTGTAGACTATATAATTCAAATTTGATAAATTTAATTTTTTATTTTCACCCATGAAGTACATGCCTAGATGGGCTTTAAATAATGGCTTGAATTTGTCTCTTTTCGTTTAGTATACATATAGATTGAGCTCATAAAAAATTTCGATGGGCTCAAGTTTCCCTTAATTTTTTTTTTTTTTTTGAGGTGATAGAAAAATTCTACCAATTTTTCTATCAAAAAAAGAAAATTAGATACAATGGATATTTACATATGGAAACCACCAAAAAAAAAAAAAAAAGAAAAGAAGAAGACAATAACAGTCATGCGAGAGCGGGAAGCAAGCTTGCCCTAATGTTACTCAGGTTAATTAAAAAATAAAAATTATGCAGTAACACATTTTTTTATTATTTTTTAAAAAAATATCTATCTTTTGGATACATTTAAACAAAGAGAAAAATAACGCTAGCCAATATATAGTTTCATTAATTAAATTAAAATATAAGATCGCCATAGCGTAAACAGGTGTAGGAGCAATGAATAGTGCCGTTGTTCAAGCATGACTTCAAAGGGGGATGGATGGATGGATGGATGCATTAATATTTTTAACGTTATGGACTTCGATTGGTATATAAGTATAGCATGTTCCTTGGATATATATATAATCTTATCAATACAAATCCACTATATATACACTGCACCGCACTATATATATATATGTACTTAGAGAAACATCTTCCGTCCATGAAAAAACCGTCCATACATCCATAAATGTATATATACATAACGTAACAGTTTACCCGAAATATAACAGATACATCTCGAAATGTAACACATGGACGTTAGGTATTACTCATGTACTTATGTATGGAAGCGGAAAATGAACCTTTTTTTTTTAATGTTTCTCATGAATTCAATCATATAATTAAATTAAAGTTGATATAGATTTTTTTTTTATTCAGGGAAGAAATAAATAAATTTAGATTCATATACTGATCCTCCAATTAAAATCTGAGGATCCATATACTGATCCTCCAATTTTTTTTTAAACAATATAATATGTCAATAACATGTTCTCAAGAAAATAAGTAATTTATTTTTAAAAAAATTAGAGCTTAATTACCACAATTATTAGTTAAATATTCTAACATGTATAGTGGTAAAAGAACGAAACTTACAAACTACAAAGGGGAATATATTACAAAAATAAGACATGGAATTATGGGAAGGATTTGTTATCATTTCTTGTGAATACAATGATTACATGGAAGAGACGGTGGGCAAAGGGTTTACACTTTCCAGGAGAAAAATAAATAAATAAATAAATAAACAAAGCAAATAAACTAACAGCAATCACCGCCGCATTTGATGGGAAAGAAAGAAAAAAAACAAACAAACCAAAAACATATTTAGGAAGAACTATCAATTATATGAAGTCGAATTTTGTTGGTGTGTGCTGAAGAAATTAAACCCACAATATACAATCTGATGGATATATATTCGCTTGCCCATTTAATTCCATTGGTTGGCGTCATGGAGCATGATGCCCGGCCGGATGAGAGATTTGGTTTGTTTCTTTTTATTTAATTTTTCCTCACCAAACAACTGGCATGTTACACATACTTGCATTCCATGTGCAACAAGTCGGAGCAGAATATAGAGGAGTAACACCTACCTACCGTCCATCGGATGGATGTCCATCATAGACACAGAGTATAACAAGTGAGACTCGTCATGTGACACTTTGTGTCTATGATGGATGTGGACACAAGAAGTTTCTCAATATAGAGGAGGTTTAATACTTTAACTAATATACGTCCATAACGTCTGTAAGTTACAAATTCGATATATATATTATAAAATTGGATGTATCTACTACGTTCTTTGTACGTCTGTAGATGTATGGATGGTTTTCCGGTGACCGCAAGGTGTTTTTCTGAAAAAGGAATTGATTGCATACGAGATGCTTGGTTGGACCCCAGTGAGGCAGCGAGTACTCTCTGCTCATTTGTGTTATTGACTTATTGTGTATTTGTGTACTCCAACAATTAATGTGTACATGGGCATATGTAATATCGGTTTGTCCATGTTTCGTTATTCTGATATTTTTCAAGTTTATTTTTATATGAATTAAGAATTGATAGGAAAAAAAAGGTGACCCGTAATTTAATTTAACTTTTCTCTTGCATAGATATCAAAATATCAAATAAAATATCATAATTTTTTATATAAAATAATTGAAGGATGAGTTTGAATTAAATACAGTATCTTAAGGATCAAAATGAAAAACTTTCCTTTAAAATTTATCTAATTGTAAACACTTGATTATTAATTTATTAACTTAAGGTGGCGTTTGGTTTGCTTTATCTTGGATTTCCGGATATCAAGTGATTCCTTGCAATCTCATTCCTGTCTATGTAATTACTGGGAACAAACTAACTTATACCATGTTTGATTTCTACTTCTAATGCCAAGGAATCTATAAACATTGAGCCATTGACACATATCCCAAATTAATGCATTGTGCGTACTTTTTTTTAGATATATATATAATCGTTTTATTATAAGTCGAATGAAAAATGCATGAATTTGATTAACGTCAGATTATTTGCATCTTTTATTTTGTTTTCCTTCGTTTAATAGTATATATTGATTACTTGAATAAATAAACTAAATAACTATATATATCTATTATAAAGTATAAGTAAAGAGTAATGATAAAAAAAATCAATTGGTCTAACATTTTTGTCTTGTCTAAACAAAAATGGATATGTGATATTTTTGTCAAGATTTGATGATATTCAAGGAAGCAGAGTAATTAGCGGTATCATTTTTTTTTTTTTCCCATATTTTGGCAGATATGGACTCGGGAATGAAGAAACCCACCATACGCGTGGGTATAGCTATTCCCATATATTCAGACAATTTCATTACCGTGGTAATGAACTATTACCAAGCAGATTACCAAGTGTTGTCAACCAAACACTGTAATTAGATTCCCGCTATAGATATTCCCGGGATTCTCTCTTATAAAGAACAAACCAAACACCTCCCAAGTATAAATGATAAATGGGTGTGCTTCACACCATTGACAACGGACATTTGATCTTCCTGTATTCTTTTTGCATTAGTTGGGATGATTTTAAAGAGATAATCTCTTTGTCCCCCATCATTTGTCCCCCTTAAACGTCCCCCATCCGTTTCTGCTGGAACTGGTATGAATACCAGTTGGCAAGTGGTATGAACACCACTATACATTCAGTATGAACACCCTCTGAGAGCTCTATGAACAATGCAAATTGGGAGAAAATTTTTTTTGGCATATTTTCCATGTGCAAAAATAAATTAAGCACGTGCTTAATTCAATTTCAGCACGTGATGAAAATCAGAGCGCGCGTGGGTGTTCATACTGCTTATTCGCGGGTGTTCATATCCAATGGTCTTCGGTGTTCATAGTTGACGTGGACAGGAGTCGGCATATTTTCCACGTGCAAAAATAAATTAAGCACGTGCTTAATTCAATTTCAGCACGTGATGAAAATCGGAGCGCGCTCAGATGTTCATACTGCTTATTGGCGGGTGTTCATATCCAATGGTCTTCGGTGTTCATAGTTGACGTGGACGAGAGTATGCGCGCGGGGACATTTAAGGGGGATTTTTTGTGGGGGACAGTTAGCATCCCTCGATTTTAAACGTGTAGAGATAATATTTAAAAAATTTTATAGAAGGAATTGAATCTTAGAAGTAGAGAGAAAAAAAAAATTTGCATGCAAAATTTAAAAACAATTAATATAAGTGGCTGCATTAGAGTTCAAGGGGATGAATGAATCCAAAAAACTTGTATCATTTTTAAAATTTGATTACATCTTAATTACTAATTAGACAAATAAACACGCTTTTAAATGAGCGGCAAGCAATAATACATGAGTTAAATATGGAAAGAGAAAATAAGAAAACTATTGAAAAGTTGGTTTGGAATAATTAGCTACAAAATTATAGGTATTTAATTAATTATGGAGTTTCAAACTAGAACATTACATACAATGATTACATACAGAGCCATAATTTTTGTAATGGGATTCAAATCTTATATCAAATTGAGTATCAAATTTATTTTATTAAAAATAAAAATATATGGGATCAATAGTGAAACAATTTAAATATTAATATGGGATTAAAAACACAAAATTTGATGAAGATGGTACCTGCATATTATAATAAAAATTCCATAACAGGTGTAAATAGAAAAAAAAGAAGGATAATAGTATTTAATCACAAATAATTAGAATTGCATACAGGAACATATATAAGTTCTTGCATGCAGTGGATCTAAAGTCACCAACTAATCTTTCAATAATTTTTTATTTGCTACAAAAAAAAAAAAAAAAATTCTAGAGGTACAACGCCGAACCCCTCTTAATTTTATGGAAGAGTACTCTTTCATAATGTTATTTTCTTTCCTATCAAAGGAACATATTAATTTATCTATTGGAAGAAAAATAATGTACTTTATTAATTAACCATATATATTTTTTTATTTTTTTTCTCTGAATAGGAACTGTCTATATGTTTCCCAGGTTGTCATGTGAGATATCATGCATGCATAGCTTATTAGCTTACAGTTACACTCCACTTTCCAATTGAAGTAACAACAATATCCAAATTTGGTTGCAAGTGCAATGCAAGATGCAAGAATCTGAAAACAGACCAGATTCTTTGATTGGTAAATTGAAATTAAATGCTCTAAAAATGAAGAAATAAATATCTATCTATGAAGATATTAGATATATATGCATGCTAGCTCAGACGTACAAGACAATTTATATTTTTCCATTTTTCAATTAAACTTGTCTGGTTTTCTGTGTTCCAAACTTTAACTAATGGCAACTTGTCAACCATCCCTTAACCTCTGCTTCAGGTGCCCATATGCACCAGCAAGGCATGCAGGCAGCAAACAAGACTAGGTAACATTAACATCTCCTTTAAGTCTTTAATTAATCTTAGTCAAATGAGTTGTTATCTCACTTAAGCATGTCATTATAATTAAGTGTATATATTATGGGAAAATTGCTAAGAGGCTTTGTTTTTAGTTTTCACCCCTTTCATGATTTTATGCATGTCTTAATTACCCCCACATTATTTAAGATATGAAGAGGGACCAAATATGAAGTACCTATATATGGTTATTGGTGCCACATCATAACTCATAAAATTGTATCTCAAATTATTGTTTTATAAACTCTTAACCAACAAAAATTAAAGATGGAATTTTTTTTTGTATGCATCATGCTATATGTATGCAGATCAAAAAAAAAAAAAAATACACCATTACGATTTTATTTATATCTAGATCAATAGTAAAATCAAGGGATCAATTTTGTGATTTAGTTTCCTTTCTTTTATGGCTATCAAAACAAACTAAAGTTTCATAATTTTCTATATGCAATTGACATGATCTAGAATATATCTAATACGTTATATTTATAATTCATGCACAAAAAATAAATATTTATATTATTAATTATTTTTGCACATTACTATTATTACTATAGCTATTGACATTATTTTTGTTCCGTATCCTTCTATTAAGGAATCAGATGTAAAACTCAGAATTAATTTATAAATAAGTTTTCAATTTTTTTCTTGTGGCAATTTCCTCATCATGCACATAATAATTAAGATGAGGCCATGTAAAAATGTTCTTCACATTTTTAGATAAAATGGAGCCAAGCTAGTCCTTCACAGATTTCGTATCTACGACCTCATGCACGAAAGACGATTGTCCGTTTAAAAATCCCTCTTATGATCTTATCTATCCTTCAATACATTTTTAGTTAATTTTTTTTCATATGCAATACATATGTCTTCCACTCGCAATGTATGCATTCAACATACCGTGCCAAAGACTTCATGTATATATGTGCAATAGAAAGACAGAGAGCAAAATTCATTCAAATTTTAAGAGAGCATGATAGATCTAGAATGAGATATTTTGACAAATGAACTATGGGATAAATATATAAGACTGAATTTAGAATCATCTTATAAATATTGTTATTTTTATGGAAGAGATTGTGACACCAAATTAAAAGCTTGTCAGAAATTTTATACTTCTTTTAGATAATGCTACTCATGCCGACTTCATAGTGTGAATTAATTTAAAATCATCTTGTACAATAACTGATCTTGTATCCATTATATATATATTGGTAGTTGCATTTGACAGTTGGAAGTACATAAAATACACGCTTAGAAAAACAATTAGCGCGTATATAACAAACGTATCTCTTGCAACACTCCACTTCAAAAACAAATTACCTTTTAAACTTGAGCCCCGCGCATTTAATTAAAGAGTAATACCTAATAGCGTCCATAGAAAAACCGTCTATAACGTCTATAGGTAATTATATTCTGGAATGTAGTTATTACATTTCGGAATGTATGATCTATTACATTCCATACACATCTATGGGCGTATGGACGGTTTTTCAATGGACGCAAGATGTTTCTCTTAATTAAATTACCTCTCTCCCCCACAATCCCATTTCTGCATTGACTTGAAAATATGAAAGCTGTACTGAAATCATACCAATCTCCAATTAAAAATGCAACGATACGCCGTCCAAAACAGTGATTGTCTGATCGATAAGATATATACTCTCTGTTTCAAAGTTTGTGTCTTGTTGAATCAATTTCCTCCTGAATATAATATTCTCTAGCTACGCCAATTAATCTCTTGTGCATTATAAAAGGGGCCTTCTTCTTCCTCCTTCAACTCCATCAATCATTCATTCATAGCATCAGAGAAATTATATAACTATCTGTCTGTCTGTCTGAGAAAAGAATTGAACTTTTGTTCTCTCTTTTTTTCTTTCCTCTTTCTCTCTTTGTTGGTCTCTTTGTTTCGAATTCCTTGCGCATCGAATCCAATGGCGATTCCGGTTGTCGATTTCTCAAAATTAGAAGGCAAAGAGAGGGCAGAGGTCCTCGCTCAAATCGCAGATTGTTGCGAGAACTGGGGGTTCTTTCAGGTACCAAAACAATTATTAAACCATATATATATATATATATATATGTTGTTAATCACAGCAACATATAATCATCATTCTATTTAGTACATCAGTTATCAAAGTATATATGAAGCATCTTTTCATTCTCTATTTTTTGATGTAATGGTAGCTAGAGCTCAAGCCCTCTTTGTGCTCATGGCGTCTAAAGCCATTTTAGTTAGCTACCACCCGAGGGCTATCAGGCTATATTTGCATATATTTTCAGTTCTAAATTTCCAAATTCTTTTGTAGAGATTACATAACACAACTAATATTTCTGTTGTGTTCTTATCTTCCATTATTGTCAATATACAAGGTTTCTAAACTTTTAGTTAATACTTAATATCAACATAACGGACATGTTAATTATTCAGTGCCCAATTTAAGAATCGAATTTGTCTGTATAGTTGTTGAACCACGGGATTCCAGTGGATTTACTCGAGCGGGTGAAGAAGGTGACATCGGAATGCTACAAGCTGAGAGAAGAAGGCTTCAAGAACTCCGAGCCTGTTCGGAGACTGAACAAGCTGATCGACGAGGAAAATGCCGGCGCCTCGGTTCAGAGAATGAACGACGTCGATTGGGAAGATGTGTTCGCTTTGCACGACGACAACCCGTGGCCTTCCAACCCTCCTGAGTTCAAGTAAGCACCTTGTATATATATGAACTTGTTTAGTATTATAGTTCATGTTCTATTACATTTCTATCTATATATTGCTCAATTAGTACTATCTCATCATCTTCTTCTTCTTCTTTTTTTCAAAAAGAATGAAACTTCATCAATAAATTAAATCGAAGCATATATTTGCTTGAACATGCAGTTTTTCTACTTGAATAACTAATCTGTTGAAAGCAATTAACTTTCTCAAAAAATATTGCTGAAAGCAACAGCCAATTTGAATAGGGACTTAAAACTCAACAAGACAAAAATTGACTGACCTCTAATTATCATACTTAAATATAAATACATAATTAATTAATGGCTTGGTTGGTTATCCACTTTTAAAGCCTTCCATTTGTTTGGGATCATTTATTGGAAGTCAAAGGAAATAAAATATATATATTCTGTCTGAATATAGTAGACCAAGCATGAGTCTTGCATCTTGTACTATATTGCTAGAATATATATAATTCTGTTATGTCATGTTATGTTATGTTATGCTTCTAGCTACTTGCCTACTATATGGTGATATCATGGTTTGATGTCTTCCACAAGATTATGAGATAATTGGATATTATGTCAATCAATTAGTGTCACGAGAAGTTGTTAGAACATTGAAAGAGAAAGGCTGCTTCTTTTTTTCAAAGTGTTCAGATCAGCAATTAACATATTCCAAATTCTCAACTGAAAAGAAAAATTATATCTGGAATGCTTGTGATTTCATTTCTTTTGCGGCTATAAAAATATATCCAATGATTGATTGCAGAGGGGAAATTGCATTCAGATGCATGGTAGTTTAAGTATAATATATATCCCTACATAAGTTTTGGAAGTTTTAATATTTTTTATTTCTCCAATTTTTCTTCAGAGTTAAGGAATACTTTTTTAAAAAAATACATTCAAGAGTTGACCAAACAAAATGAAAATAACAAACTTTGGCTCAGAATATGAATTAGGTGCCGCAGAATTATACATATATGTGGTCCATATATGATTTGATTCAGATTATATATATTGCAAGTCAACGATGTGCAAAGTTAACTTGCATTAAAGTAGGCTGCTCATGGATGTTGTGCAGTAGTATATAATTTGGTATTAGTTTGTATCTCTTAATTATAAGTAAGTAATTAATATCTTGGCTTCAAATTAAACTTTGACAGAAAAATCTTGCTTAATTATAAGTAAGTAATTCAGAAACTTTAATTTGAACAAAGTTCACTGTGATTTCAAGTCTCACACTTTTTAATTTGTTCTGAAGCAAGAATTTTCTCTCAAAGTACTAATTGCCTCAAAATTTGAACAAATTAGTTTGAGAAATTTTTTTATTAATTTCGAACAATAATGAAAAATTTTACTACTAATTAATTAGCTTGGAGAATTTTTACTGAGCAAATATTTGGTTCAATTCTAATGCACCAATTTTAACCATTGTAGGGAAACCATGATGGAGTTCAGGAGAGAAGTCCGAAAACTCGCTGAGAAGCTCATCGGAATCATGGAGGGAAACCTCGGTCTCGAAACGGGACACATCAAGAAGGTGTTCACTTGCGATGGCGAATACGAGCCCTTCTTTGGCACCAAAGTGAGCCACTACCCACCATGCCCCCGCCCTGATCTCGTGCCAGGTTTACGTGCCCACACCGACGCTGGCGGTGTAATCCTCCTTTTCCAAGATGACAAGTACGATGGTTTGCAGGTACTGAAAGACGGTTATTGGTTCGACGTTCAGCCTCTGGCAAATGCCATAGTGATAAACACTGGTGACCAAATAGAGGTTGTGAGCAATGGCAAGTACAAGAGCGCCTGGCACCGCATCCTGACAAAAACCGATGGTCACCGCCGCTCAATCGCCTCATTTTACAATCCGTGCTTCAATGCGGTCATTGGTCCCGCTTCGAACTCGCAAAATGACGGCGGCGAAGGCGAGACGTATCCGAAGTTTGTGTTTGGAGACTACATGAATGTGTACCAGAAGGGCAAGTTTGATGCCAAGGAACCAAGGTTTGCCAAAGTGGTTAAGGCAGAGTAATTAAATTAAAGCATGCTTAATTATGCTTAATTATGATTTACATGCATAATGATGCATCTGTTGATATTGATTAATTATGCATATATATATATACATATAGCCATGATAGTTTGGTTTTGTTTGTCAAGTACCATACATGGTGTTCTTGTTTCATAAGTTTGGTTTAGAGTAATACCTAGCGTCCATAGAAAAGCTATCCATAGCGTCTATAAGTTACATTTCGGAATGCATCTGTTACATTCCGGAATGTATCTGGATTCTGGATACATTCTGTATATATCTATGAATGTATGGACGGTTTTGCAGTGGACGCAAGATGTTTCTCTTTGGTTTAATTTCTGACTTGGTGTGTGTCCTGCATACATACATAGTTTTGGTGGGAAGAAGAAAAGCACTCGGCAGTTGTTAGTTGTTATATACTCTTTTAATTTTCCATCGAATTGTTTGGGGAATTAAAAAGGGGCTTTTTGTGTCCTTGTAATATTCTAGGGCATTTCTTGTATCATAGTTAATTGGAATTATGTAATATCAGAAGCTTGGGTGTGAAAAAATTTATATGGATTGGGTGTGCTTAATTAATTAATTAATTATTTGTGCATATTTATTTTTCTCAGCTTCTTTTTCATTATTTCTGAATTCTAACATTACATGAATGATAAATTGGTAATTTTTTTATATTTATTTATATAATAACTTCTGAATTCAGTGCTTGCAAATTGATCTTGGAAAATAATCATGCAACTAAACTACCAAAGTAATTCACAAGTTTTTTGAAAACCAAATGAATGAACCTTTTGTAGTTGGCTGATCCACAGAAAGATCAAAATATTTTGGAAGCTTTCTGAAAACTAAAACAACTTCTTTCAATTAAAATTTTCTAATCAATCGAGTAATCTAACAAGAACAAACCAATAAAAGCTGATCAGTACGTAACTGCAAATTTTCCCCAAATTAAACAATCACTCATGCTTCAGTAGTTCAGTTCATGAAAAATTCAGAACACACTTCCAAATTCCAAAATGAGAAAAAAAAAAAAAAAACCCCACCAAATCCCAAATTTGAAATTCTCAATATTCAACGGCCCGTCCTAAACTTGAAAAAAAAAAAGCCCAAAATGAAAAAAAAATCCTACCAAGAGTTATCAAGCCTTTAACAATTAAAAAGTGTTAAAACCCAAAAAAGCCCCAAAAGTAATCCTGATATATTAGTTGTAAAAATTAGTTATAAATTCTCACAAATATAAAAAAGTTTATATAAATATTGTTTAACCTATAGATTGATTATGTTTTCAATTACATTCAATTTAAGTGATATTTGATGGCTCTTCAAGAATCGTTAAATTACAACCGTTAAAAAATGTATATATAGAAATTTTTTTATTTTTAAGATTTTTTATGAATTTTTACAAATTTTTTAAAACACTCATTATCAAAATTGTCGGAATAAGCATGGTCAATGGATCACTCTATAAATTACACTCTCATTTCCACATTCTGTAATCTGTACATAAAACTCGACCCAAAATTAAAAATCGGCCCAAAAAAGATTTTGATTTCTGGCAGCCGCCGTCAAGTTTTTCAAAAAAAAAAAAAGATTTTGATTTCTGCGGTTGGAATACCACCACCAGCGACACAGAAATATTAAATCTGTTTGGTCTCCTGGTCTCCATTAACAATTATAATTGAGCTTGATCGTCAATCGAGTCATCACTCCTCTCCTCTCCTCTTCTCCCATGGCGTCTTTCATGCCCGCCTCCCGCCTTTCTGCCACTGTAATCCTTTAATCTTCGCGATAATTTAGAATAATTGGGAAAAACCAACAATTTTGGTTCAATTTTGAACAAAGTTTTGACCTTTTTTTTGTATTTTTTTGTTGGGTTGTTTTTGGTTGTTTTGTTGGGGCTTTAGATCATGAGAGGGGTGAAGGAAGCCATTCAATTGAACACCAAAGGTAATTATTATTATTAATTAAGCTTGATTTTAACTAAGTTTGTAGATTTAACTTTTACTATGAAATTTGGTTACTTGTGTTGATTCAATTGTTGTGTGAAATAATCAGTGTCAGGTTCTCTGCCGGAGGTGCAAAGTAGTCGTAGGAGGATGATTTCGAGGGATGGATTGTGTTGCAATAGGAGACTGATTGGTGTCCCTTTTAGTTTTAGAGGCTCGTATCGCCGTGCATTTGCCAAATGCAACCATTCTTTGGCCAGAACTGTGCCCTATTCGGATCCCCCTTCTGCCAAGGATGTGGACCAACTGTACGATTTTATCGACCGAAGGTGAGAATATGAAAAAATTAAATTGAAGTACGGATCGCAAGTTTTCTGGCACTGCCTGTACTGAGTTGTTCTGCTATGGATCGGCTAAGCAACTTTTTCATTTTGAATCGAGCGGCTTTTATCAAACATTTTTCTTTGATTGTGTCGAAAAGACATATCGTGACCATCCGATTATGAAAAATGAATGGCTCATATTTCATCCGATCTATAGCAGAATTAGCTGTATTTATTTTATTGTTTGTGTTATCGTTAGGGATCTTATGCATAGTTATTTCAGATCTCACAATTGGTTCATTACCTCAGCCGCAAGCTCATGGTCTTGACTGGAGCCGGAATCAGCACGGAGTCTGGCATCCCCGATTACAGAAGGTGATATAAGTTTCATAATCCGTATAACAGGAAGTTTTGTTGGTGAAATAAATTTCATTGTTTCTTTTTTTTGTCGTGATGGCAGTCCGAACGGTGCTTACAGTTCTGGGTTTAAACCCATCACTCACCAGGTACTACTGCAAAAACCCTCCTCTTCATGACAGAAAGTTTTAAAACTCGACAGATATTTATGTTTCTTTCAAAATGAACAGCAATTTGTTAGGTCGAGTCAATTTCGCCGGCGATATTGGGCCAGGAGTTATGCCGGGTGGAGGAAGTTTATTGGATCGAAACCCAATACAGCCCACTATGCGCTGGCATCTTTAGAAAGAGTTGGCCGCGTAAATTTCATGGTTACCCAAAATGTTGATAGGTGATTATTGATCCCGCCCTTATCTTCTCCTAGGTGTCAAATTTATTTAGCCTCCAGAATTCCAAAACACCACAAGTTATATAATGATGGAAGATGATAGAGTTGTCATTTGTCAAAATACATAGATGATTAATGATTTTAATATAACTTTTCTCTTTTGGTTGTTGATTTTGCTTGGTGATATATGCGTACTTTAACATTGCATGTTTTTTTTTTTATATCTTTGCTTCAAGGTTGCATCATCGAGCAGGAAGTAATCCTCTTGAGTTACATGGAACTGTATATACTGTTATTTGTTTGGATTGCAATGCGTCCATTAGCAGGGAGTTGTTTCAAGAGCAACTCAAGGCTGCTAATCCAAAGGTACACTCTGAATGTCAGTGTTATGCATTATTATGCTAGAGCATATTTTGGTCAATTATATCCAGGGGTCGATCTTAACATGTCCAGTCAATGCCTGGGTTTTTTTGAAATACATGCAAGTACAAGTTTGCTATCCCAGGTCGAAAATAATCAGAGTAAAAATCCATGTATGCCTAGGCTTTTTATAGAATGAATGGAGTAAGGTTGCCCGGGCTTATCTAGTTTTCTGAATCCGCCACTGCTTATACCAGTATCGGTGCAGTTGGCAGAAAGCATGATCCATTACTGTAACAATATGTGCCAGTTTTACAGTTATGGAATTTATTCTCAAACTGAATAATTTGTTACTGTTAATATGTAGTGGGCTGCTGAGATAGAGAAACTGGAAAGTGGGCCCACAGAATCAGATGAGAACCTTGGCGTACAGAGGCCAGACGCTGATGTGGAGATCGATAAGAAGTTCTGGGAGGAGGAATTTGACATTCCTGATTGTCAAGATTGTGGGGGAGTCCTCAAACCTGATGTAAATAGTTATTACTTCATTCAGAATGTTTGTTTATGTATACAAAATATGCACAATCTGAATTTTAAAGTTTAAACCATACGAATATCCACAATGTGATTTTTTTTTTTAATTTATAGTGTTTTAAATAGGAAGTTGAAACTTGTTTTGTTTTATCTATTAAAGGTGGTTTTCTTTGGCGACAATGTACCGAAAGAAAGATCTGACAAGGCCAAGAAAGGTGCAAGGGAATGCGATGCTTTTTTGATACTTGGTTCGTCCGTTATGACCATGTCTGCTTTCCGGCTTGTGAGGTGCATTTGACTTAACATTTCACTGCATGTAGCATACAAATTATTTAATTTCGGTACCAGCAAATTAATTTAAAATTCTTATGTATATGATTATTTATGACGTTTAAAATTGGCAGCGCTGCACATGAAGCCGGTGCTCCTGTAGCAATTGTTAGCATTGGTGATACACGGGCTGATGATTTGGCTGCCCTGAAAATAAATGCACGGTGTGGCGAGGTTTGTTATCGTTCTTTTTTTCGTATCTATAAATTCTTAAATGCCTTCATAACACTTAAAACTGCATTTTATGTATATATATATATTTTTTTTCAGATATTGCCCAGATTGCTGGATGTAGGAAGTCTTGCTGTTCCCAGTATTAGTTGAAGAAAAAATGTACAGGTATTGTGCTCCTCTCTTCTGAAAAGGAACAATAAAAAGGTGGAAGTCTTGAATCTTGATAATGAATCAATGAAGTGTCAAACTTCTATCTTGTGTGAACAGTAAGCACATCTTGGTAATTTAGAAGTAAATGTACCTTATTGAAATTTAACTTTTTTCATACTAATCTTTTTTTTTTTTCTTTTTTTTTTTTTTTTAAGCTTTCTGTCTCTGGACTCCCTAATATTTTGCTGTCTCCCTCCCAACTTATATTTGGGCATGTATGAATTGGAAATTCTTACATCAAAGGCCCTGTAATTGGATATAAAGAAATATTTATAACATTATGATAGCAAGTAGGATCGACTACTGAAGTAATGTCAAAGGCCCTAAAGATTTTGCTTTCAAACTGTTCCGGGCAGGTGTTCAATTTAAATTAGAGTTCTCTGACTCTTTTCCTAGAAAGAAACTAATATAATTTAATTGTTCGTTTTACTTTCTGTCGTTTTCGGAAATTTTGAGTCTCTTTCTTTCGTTTCCCTTCGGAAGAAGTTTGGAGTCCAACGTGTATATTACTATCAGGAAAATGATATGGGGATACCATTGGGGAGTCCGTATTTGCTACGATCCAAATCAGATTGGAGGAACCAATAATCTATATCCAACGGTTGTAGCTTTTAGGGGGAATTTTTTTAGATTTTTTGGAATAATCTGAACCATTGGAGGTCAGATTGGAGGGTCGTACGATCCAAATTCAGTGCTGCCATTGGGATACCATATAGATTGACTTGGTCAAATGAACTAATTATTCAACCTAAACATGCTAAATATTCAACTTAATATCAACTTATAACTAGCATGTTGAATATTTAGCGTCAACTTAACATACTAATTATAAGTTAATGTTAAGTTGAATATTTAGTACATTTAAATTGAATATTTAGCATATTAAGTTAAATATTTAGCACGTTTAGTTAAGTTGAAAGTTGTTCAACATAAAAGTTATTCTGTACATATTTAAAGTTGCTCTGTTTGGACGAAAATGTACGTGTTAACATGAAAAATATGTTTAACTTTAGAACATAAAATGATGGGGTCAAGCTCCCAAATTTTATATAAACTAAGATATGTTACATAGTTTGATGACAACAAGTAATCAGAAAAGAAATGTAGAAATCCTTCCTCCTAATAAAAGAGATTAGATTTTTTTGATATGAAAGTTTTATCTTCCTCAAAGAAGAAACCTCAGCCGTTGATTGTTTACTTAGATTGATCACCACCGTTAATATACATTAATGTCCCGGTCCATTAAAATTTAAGGTCCATATCAGTTTCTTCACAAAGAGATGAGCTATCGACCTTTATTATAAGATATAATAATTTCAGTCCAAAACAAGGCGTTAGCTCTTTGCTAGTAAAGAAAAAGTGAAATAAAGGAAGAAAGAGAGAGATTAGTTCGCTTAAACAGTTAAAAGAAAAGGGATTACAATAAGTAATTAGTTTGTTGAGTGCACATCCACTAAATGGTCAGATTACTTCAAATCATGGAGTGGTTAGAAAATTGTACTGGAAATAATATATAGTACTACAGCGGGCAGCTTCGAAAACCGTGCACAGTAACTTTTTAGGGGGGTTTTTGACCATTCCACTGTGGAATACCCTAGGGATTTCAATTCTTTGGGCTTGTTCGGCGGTGATATTGACTTAAATATTTAAGTATTGCTAAGTCACACTTGTTTAGAAAAAAAAATGGATTAAGAAAGTTTAAGCCTTAAGTATGTATGGCTTTCCTAAGAATCCGGACAAGACTAAAGCCCCGATTCAGAAAAAAGGAAGTCTAAGGAGGCTTAAGGAGGAATCCCGGAACATACACTTTGTGTTGAACACCTTTGAATCTTCGATTATAGTATATGCATCGGCTTCCTACAGGTGCTCTTTATTTTATACGGATTTAGTATGTAACATGAAATTCACGAGTTGCTGCAATTACCATGATTTGCTAACTACAGGGTCTTTTTCTAAAATCAAACACACAGTACGAAGTTCGGAGATCTCGGTGAAACCAACCAATTAAAAATCGAAATTTATAATTATCAATTAAAAGGATAGTTATTTATTTATTCATTCATCTCGGTGACTTTGGCGTCATAAATGTAGCTACTAAAATTTGGGCAACCCTAAAAATTACTTGAAACAACTAAAATACATTTTTGGACAAAAATACCACTTGATAAAATTAAAACTTTAAAATATTCTAATACAATTATTTTGCTTCTACATGACAAAAAAAAAAAAAAAATTCGTTTCATCTTTTTTTTTGCCCTTCAACTACAAGCTCTACAATTAAGCCACTTTGCAAATAGTTAGTACAAAGGACAATAATATCATGCCACAGGTTTGCTCCCACAACCCTGTGATGAGGTGGCATATGGGTGGGGATGGTCATTTTTGTAAAATTTTGTGAGGTGGAGTTACATTTTTGTAAAATTATGAGGGTTATTTTTGTAAAAATTTTTTATGGTAGGGTAATTTTGTAAATTTCCTAAGAAAAAAAAGAATATTTCTATAAAATTTTCTAAAAAAAGAGATATTTTTGTAAATTGTTCCCAAGCATATTAGGGTGTTCTAGGAGCATTGTGTGTGAGTCGGTGACAAGTTATATTTATCTTTAGTACAAAATACAAACCACAGAGACATTTTTGTCCAAGAACATGTCTCAGGTGGTCCAAGTAAATTTGAGGTTGACCGAAGCCCCTCCCCAAGAGCAGGGTTTAGGCCTTCCGGACCACGGGCCAGTATCCGCTGCAACGAATGAGATGGTAGGCTACCACCATAGTTAATACGGTTCGTTGGATTTCATCTGGACGGTTGTAGTATTCTGGAAAATAGAGGGGATCTTTTGTGGACCCCACCTGTCATAGAGTGTACGGCCCAATGGCAGCGGATAAAAATCCCAGGACCACCGTTCTGATACTGAAAACTGAAACTGATACTGCCAAACAAAACCCGAGTGCTCATCCCTCAACTTACTACATTTTGCAGTACAGAACTTGACCCGTTGGATCGTCTCAAGATCCGAGCTGGAAGGCATCTCGAGACGATCCAACGGCTCACATGCTGTACTGCAAAATGCAGTACGGCAGGGGATCATATGGTATCAGCAAAACCCTTTTTTTTTTGAGAAGCAGCAAAACCCTTCCCTTTGAGTGCTCGACTCACACTGCCAGCACCAGGTAAGTTCATATCCCCTGCTGTACTGCAATGTGCATTTCATAACCTCAATCATTGGATGGTCTCGAGATTCGTATCGGCGCGCATCTCTATACAATCCAACGGCTGACGTTTCGAAATGCACATTGCGGTAAGTCAGGGGATGAGCACTCAGCTCCAATAACTCAATCAATCAATCAACAAGTAACGTTCCAAATTCCCGATTCCAAAATGGACCTCGAAACCCCATGCCGCGATTCTCCTCCGGCCGCCGCCGCCGTCGGATGGGAGACGGGCTGGCGGCTCTACGAGGCGTACAACGAGCTGGCCACGGCCGCCGGGCGCTTCGAGGGGAAGGTCGAGGCGCCGGCCGTCGTGGTCGTGGGGCAGCAGACCGACGGCAAGAGCGCGCTCGTGGAGGCGCTCATGGGGTTTCAGTTTAACCATGTGGGAGGCGGGACTAAGACGCGCCGGCCTGTGGAGCTGCGGCTGAGGTACAATCCCGACTGCAAGGAGGCGCCGTGCTGTCGCCTGGCGTCGGATTGTGAGCCGGGGGTTTCGACTCTGATGCCCCTCGCCGATGTTCAGGTCGGGTTAGGGTTTCTTCAGCTTTGTATGGACAATGTGGGGTAGAGAGTTTCTCTGTTTGAGAATTGAAATTGATGGTTTGAATTAATTTTATGCAGGCTTACATTGAAGCTGAGAATATGAGGTTGGAGAGCGACCCCTGTCAATTCTCCGACAAAGAGATTGTAATAAATATAGAGTACAAGTACTGTCCCAATCTCACCATCATCGATACCCCTGGCCTCATCATCCCTGCTCCCGGCCGTAAAAACCGAGTTCTACAGGTACTTGTTGTTCAGTCTTGTTCTGCAAATGCAAAGAAAAAAGAAACTTTATGCAGCTGTGTCGTTGCTATATTACAGAGTCAAGCCCGTGCGGTGGAGGCACTCGTGCGGACTAAAATGCAGCACAGGGAGTTCATTATATTGTGTCTGGAAGATTGTAGTGATTGGATTAATGCCACCACACGGAGAGTCGTGATGCAGGTGTGTGTGATAATCTTTCTTCATGTAGTAATATGTGTTGGAATTTAGAGACGTCTAAATTTCAATTATTATGTTGGACTACATGTTATATAATTATATTTTTCATACTGTCATGAATAATGCCTAAATATTAAGTGATCAAATTTGGAATAACATTTATATGTTATTTAGGCAAAGTACATATTTTATTTAGGATATGGACCGATTTATGTATAGCACATTTAGGTAAAACTATTCTTGCAGTAGATTGAGAAGTATGAATCAGTTTTGGTTTTGCAAAATGTACTCCCATGAAAGGCAGAAGTGGGTTTGATTGATCGGATTGATGGGTTTGTTATATTTGTAATGTTGTCCAAAGTTCAGTTCTTTTTTAAATTTTGTAGATTGATCCGGAGCTCTCTAGGACCGTGCTAGTCTCAACAAAGCTTGATACTAAGATTCCCCAATTTGCTCGAGCGGCAGATGTGGAGGTGTTTCTAAGACCTCCAGCTTCTGTTTTAGATGGTTGTCTCTTGGGAGATTCACCTTTCTTTACATCCGTGCCATCCGGGCGAGTTGGTTCAGGCCATGAGGCCACCTTCAGATCAAATGAAGAATTCAAAAAGGTATATAAAGTAGTTTTATGGAATTTTATTATATTTTTGACAAAAAAATAGATAATGTGGTATCTTTTTCTTGATTTCTAATGATTTACACATGGTACAGGCTGTCTCATTGAGAGAGGTTGAAGATGTTGCACTGTTAGAAGAGAAATTAGGAAGGTCACTGTCAAAGGAAGAAAAGAGTAGAATAGGAGTTAGTAGCCTTAGGTTATTCTTAGAGGAGCTTCTACAGAAAAGGTGCCAATGAACTACATTTTGTTATTATTTTTTCCCTTTTTTTATCATTATTTCCATTTGTTATGATTTACAGTCTGTTCTGTTTAGGTACATAGAGAGTGTTCCTTTGATTATCCCTCTCCTTGATAAGGAACATCGTAGCGCGATAAGGAAGCTGCGGGATATTAATCAAGAAATTAGCAGTTTGGATGAAGTGAAACTGAAGGAGAAGGTGCGGTCTTTTCATGACTCCTTTCTTACAAAGGTAACCTGATAGTTCCACTTTGCAATGTTCCATTACATATCCTTTCCATAAAAAACGTGAATTATATGCATTTATTTTATTTTGTATTTGCAGCTGTCTTTGCTACTCAAAGGCACAGTCGTAGCTCCTCCTGATAAATTTGGTCAGAGATATTGTTCTTTCTCTCATTTAGTATATTTGTATCTGTACCCTATGACCATGAGAGGAATAGTTCAACTGTTGGCATTGTATTTTAAAGGCATCTTGCATTGCAGGAGAAACATTGCAAGATGAGAGGATAAATGGAGGGACTTTTACTGGTTCTGACAGCTTCCAGCTTCCCAACAAGTTGATGCCTGTAAGTTGGTCCATAGAGGGAAGTAAACATCAACATAAGCTTACTCCTAGTAGATTAATTCACAAACCATTTGGTGTTGTCTTTGGTTCAGAATGCTGGAATGCGACTCTATGGTGGTGCACAATATCACCGTGCAATGGCTGAATTCCGTCTTGTAGTGGGAGGGATGAAATGTCCTCCAATCACCAGGGAGGAAATTGTAAATGCATGTGGGGTTGAAGATATTCACGATGGGACTAACTATTCCAGGTGCTGTCCTTCCCCTGTAAAAGAGTTAAGGACAATAGGAAAAAAAATAGAAAAAATATATATTTTTTTGTTCAAATATATCCTTTTGTTGCCTCTATAATAGGAGTGCCTGTGTAATTGCTGTTTCCAAAGCACGTGAAACTTTTGAGCCATTTCTTCATCAGGTTAGAATATTGTGTTGCCAATGAATTATTGACAAAATATCTCATGCAAGTTGGAATTTTGTTGAAAATAACCATCTCTGATATACTTGGTATAGTTGGGCTTTAGGCTGCTGTACATACTAAAAAGGCTGCTTCCGATATCAGTCTATCTACTTCAGGTAAATCCACTAATTCTGGTTTTCTTTACTACTTGATTCAACTGTGTTCAGAGTTTAGCACCAGAACATAACTACTCATCTTTAATAATATTCCAAGAAGAATAGGTGTACATAGCATCGCATCTATACTGGTTGGAAAACTCAATATATGGTGTACCTGACTGACTTATCACAGATTCTAGGTTTTGTGTAGTATAATAATAATGCTCTTACAGAAAGATGGTGAGCATCTAAGTGGGCATGAAGTGTTTCTAAAGAGGATTGAAGCAGCCTTCTCTAATTTTACTGAAACTACTGAACATGCATGTCGTGCAAAGTAATTGCTTTTCTCATTTCTACCAGTCCTTCCATTTTGCAATTGCTGCTTCACTTTTTCTAATATGTATATCTTAGTGTATAGTTGCTTACTTGCTTTCAAATGACAGGTGCATGGAAGATCTGGAAAGCACCACACGATATGTCACATGGTCACTACATAACAAGGTCCCTGCAACTTAAAGATTTCTTTCTCGTTGCATTTAGATTTCAAATTCTGTGCTTGTAAATTAATTGTTTTCTTCAATATTCTGTTCAGAATCGTGCCGGATTAAGGCATTTCCTAGATTCATTTGCCGGGTCTGATCACTCCACTGCTGGCTCTGTATCCCATGGTACCCAGACAAGCACTTTACCTGATTCAAAATCCAGCAACTCGACAGTAGTTGACACGTCTTTATCAGGCCAAATTCAAACTGTAACAGAGACGAGACTAGTAGATCTGTTGGATAGCACACTGTGGAACAGAAAGCTGGCTTTGTCATCGGAAAGGCTTGTCTGTGCCTTGGTGCACCAAATTTTTCATGGGATCAAAGAACATTTTCTTGTTTCTACTGAATTAAAGGTTAGTGCCCCTCTTTTATTTGTTATCCAATTGCTTTTTACCTATCAAATATTCCAGAAATCACAACATGAGTGTTCCTTACAATTAGATATCTATTCCAAATTCTTGGGTTAGTTGCTATTTGTATAACATATCAGAATCATTCATTTTATATTCCTTTTCTGTTACATTATTTTTGAGTTAAACTGATAATAGTTCTTATAGAATAGTAGGATTTTGTCCTCATATTATCAATCATTGCAGTTCAATTGTTTTCTGCTAATGCCGGTAGTTGATAAACTACCTGCACTTCTAAAGGAAGATCTCGAGTCGGTTTTCGGAGATGATTTAGATAGTATATTTAACATCAGTCAGCTTAAGCTTTCACTTGGACAAAGAAAGAGAGAGATGGAGATTGAGTTGAAGAGGGTATGCATCATTTTACATAAATTTAATTTAGTCTTTATTAAAGCCTGTTGTGCTTGTCTTTGCATTAAACAAACATCAGTTCCTAATTCTTGCATTGTGTCTTCAGATTCAGCGTCTAAAGGAGAAATTTAGAGAGATAAATGAGAAATTGAGTTCATACAATATCCAATCAAAATGGACCTCACTGGCGCCTGCTAGTGCCTGAGAAGGAAGAGCATTTTACTTGCTGTTGTAGATTTAGCACCGTTAGTTAGTGCACTCTCAGTAGTTCTTTTTTTTTTTAATGCTCTTTGAGGATTCTTTTGTTGCCAAGTTGCGTATATAAGTTTCTTTTTATTCATGAAAATAAAAAAACGTTGACTCGGGATCTTATATCGGTGCTCTTTTTAGAGCAGTGACTTTGTTAATGTTGAAGTTCAGCAATAAGAAAATGTGCCTTATGCATAATTTATGTGTATCTTTTTGCCCGTAGTCTTCCTGAAAGGATGCATGGTATTGGTTCTTAAAGCTAAGGGCATTGCATAGTAAGAACATTTGTACTGTAAGATTTTACACTGCATTGAGCTCCATTGCAGCGCTATACCTATATATAATAGCGTTTTCATAATCACAATTTAAGAACCTGCAAAGTCCCAAATGAAATGAGCTCAAATCATGTCAAGTAGTTAAGAAAAATAACTCGACTTGTGCCCCTAAATTAATTGCATAGTTTAATTTCCTCGTAAATGTCTCACGTGTGATGTATTTCATGGTCAATTCGCATAAAAAAAATGTTCAAAATATGCCGTGTTGTGCCCGTCAATGTCATGTCATGTTATGTTACGTTTAATGAGCACAAAATGGAAAAAAAAAAAAAAAAGAGGATTTGTCTACATCATCCGATTCAGTCCAAGGGATTTTCAGTCCCCTTTTCTTACAAAGTGCTTAAAAGATTCTTACAAAAAAAAGGAACAAAAACTCTTCATTCTAATTAAGGTCCATTAGCCCACGGCCCACACAATACAAATCGCAGCCCAAACCAAACTTAACATCCGCCGGCCGCGTGCTTATCCTCTACTGATATGGGAGGTTTTTGAGATTGAGTTGCACGAATCTCAAAGCAGATCCAACGGTTTCAGTACTGCGCAGTAGAGGATATGAATTCACCATATTACTTTCCCCAAATATTCGACTGGACGTCTCCGTTATTCTCTTTCAAAGGAAACCTCCCCCAAAATCACCGGACGTCTCCATTAAATCCCCACCTTCTTTTCTTTCTTTTCACTGGCGGGAAGAAACCCCAATTCCCTCCCAAACCCTCCCTCTCCCGCGCTGCATCATCGCCATGAGCTCGGGGAAGAAGCGCGGCGGCGGCGGCGGTGCGGCGCCACCCAGGCCCGGCGCGACCAAGCGGTTCCAACCTTCAACCTCCTCCCCCGCCGCCGCGGCCACTGCCACGCCTCCGACCCCGACACCCCCGGCTCTCGATGAGGAGATGATGGACGAGGACGTCTTTCTGGAAGAGACTCTGCTCAAGTACGAGGAGGACGAGGAGGCGCTGCTCTCGCTCCGAGACGAGGCACTCGCTTCGAGACTCGCCAGATGGCGACGCCCCGCGCTTTCCCCCGGCTACCTGTCTTCCTCAGAGAGCATCGGTATATCAGCTTCTTAGTTCAGTTCAGTTTGAGATTGTTGATGCTCGGGATTGTTTGCAGGTCTGATTCTGGATTGAATTGTGCGTGCAGTGTTTCAGCAGCTGGAGATCGACTACATCATCGGTGAGAGTCACAGGGATCTGCTGCCTCACTGGTCTGGCCCTGCCGCCATCCTCAGAATCTTCGGTGTTACCAGAGAAGGTATAATATTTAATCAATAATGTTCACTTTTAATGACATTTATCTATTCAATTACAATTATTCACTTACTACTATAGCTATGTATATTTAACCGTAAATGTTAGTGTAGTGACTTATCTGTGCTGAGAACGAAATTAAATGTTTCGCTAGCATTGTATGGTTTGCAATCTTCTACCTTTCAACTGGATTGCTTTACTTTGGGGCCTTGGGACTTACATTGCTACTGGGTTGTTCCTCTTGTTAATCGCACTTAAGAATTGAAATGCAATAGATGGATTTTGCTGAACAATGAAAGGAGGGTTTTAGCACCAGGGAGGACATTGCAGTTATGATTTAATTAACATCTGGCATAGATGAGAATGTAGATCCTCATTGTTATGACCAAAATTGTCAATGATGTGGCAATTTTACCTTATTATTATTTGGGAAAGGGGATCGAAGCAAGGCTTAGAAGCTGACAACTGCAATAGTGAATTCCAAGTACATTTATTAAAGCTCATTAGGAAAGATGAGTGTCAGTTGTTTATCTGGCTGCTTGGTTATTAGTGGACCTATGAGATCATTACTTTAACTTATAAATATTTTCTTTTTAGTAGTAACAACCTTTTGGTTTTACAGGTCACAGTGTATGCTGTCATGTGCATGGATTTGAGCCATACTTCTACATAAGCTGTCCACCTGGTATGGGACCTGATGACATATCACGCTTCCACCAAACCTTGGAGGTATTCTGTACTAAGTACACTAGCTTGGTTTTATTCGTGGTGCTAGCACTAGCGGCGCTCCTCATTGATTTTTTGATATTTGATTTTCAGGGAAGAATGAAGGAATCAAACAGAAACAGTAATGTACCTCGATTTGTGAAGAGGGTTGAACTGGTGCAAAAGAAGAGCATCATGTATTACCAACCTCAAAATTCACATGCCTTTTTAAAGATAGTGGTAGCACTGCCAACCATGGTTGCTAGTTGCCGTGGTAAGTGTAGAAGTAAAAGATGGTGAAAGCTCCAAATATCATTCATTTAGTATTGATTTGTGCTCCTCTACTTAGCACTGATAAGATAATCTATCGACCTCGTCAAGGTTTTCAAATGTTATATCCATATCCATTAAAGGACAAACAGAATATAAAGTAGGGTGTTTGTATGATAAAAGGGAAATATATTACAAATGTACATAGTAATAATTTTTTTTCATATTAAATGGCACAAATTGATTTGTTTGCATATACTTTTTGCAGGTATACTTGAGAGGGGAATAACAATAGATGGTCTTGGTTCAAAGAGCTTTGTTACATATGAAAGCAACATTCTTTTTGCACTCCGTTTCATGATAGATTGTAATATAGTGGGTGGCAATTGGATTGAGGTCCCTTCTGGCAAGTACAAGAAACGTGCTAAGCTCATGTCCTACTGTCAACTCGAAGTTGATTCCTTGTATCCTTCTTCTGTACTATTACAGTATTCACTGAAGCGGGGATCGGGTGACAACTATTTGGTTTGACAATGATGGCAATGGGTCATCAAATAAATATAAAAAAATCTCTAAAATGGAAATTTTTGTATAAATGTATCCCTAATCTTATAGATTGATTGTGTTTCGAATTTCAAACAATTTGAGCATCGTTTGATAGTCCATCAAACCTCATTACATTTTGGACCGTTGCAAATATCAACAAAATTTGATGTGCTCAGCCTCAGCTGGAATATGAAATTTGAAACATGATCAATCCATGAGATTAAGAATATGTTTATACAAAATTTTCCATTTTAGAGATTTTATTTATATTTATTTGATGATCCATTGTCATGGTTGGCAAACCATTGTCATCCCATCCTCATTGTTCACTGAATTGGTAAACTTTGCAAGTATTCTCTTGCTTATCAGACTCAAAAAGCAAGAGTCTGGCATAGCTGTACTCATACTGACCTATATCCCAATTTATAATTACAACATCATATGCCAAGTAACACAAAAATTGTTTTAGGTCTTGGTCATTATTGATACTGCAACCGCCAGTCCTACATGATCTGACTGTTTTGGAAACCACTTCTAAAAAAGTTGGCCTATTCTTTACTTGGTGTCAAAATGCGATTCTCAAGAATCTTATCATTAACAAGCAATCTTGTTCCTTAATTGCATTTAAAAAGATACTCAGATTTAAGAAGCCATGCACCAGAAGGAGAGTACTCTAAGATGGCGCCATTTCGGATCCTAAGCTTTGATATAGAGTGTGCTGGCCGAAAGGGTCTATTTCCAGAACCTACTCATGATCCTGTTATTCAGGTTACTTATTAATTAGATTTGTTAAAAATACCTATATAAATGCTTACTGTTTTTGTTTAACACTCAAGCTCAGTGATTTTGTTTCTATGTTTGAGCAGATTGCAAACTTGGTGACTCTACAAGGTAGTGATCGACCATTAATACAAAATGTCATGACTTTGAAATCATGCTCGCCTATAGTTGGGGTTGATGTGATGTCCTTTGATACTGAGAGAGATCTTTTGCTTGCTTGGAGGGTCAGTTATTTACTTAGTGTCAGTTTCCTCTTTGAATGTTCTGCTATAATTTATTCAGTCATGGAACTTTGTAGGACTTCATCCGAGAAATTGATCCAGATATCATTATAGGATACAACATCTGCAAGTTTGATCTTCCATATCTTATTGAGGTGCATTTTTTGAGTTCTGTATTTTTCATTAATTATTTATGTTGGTACAGTATTGTTGCCTTTGATTCCACATATTTCTCTGTTCTTGTAGAGAGCTGAAGTGCTCAAGATAGCAGAGTTTCCAATCCTTGGTCGCATCAGAAATAGTCGAGTTCGAGTTCGTGATGCAACATTCTCTTCAAGGTATTACTTCCCCCTTTGCCTTAGAAGAATTTCTGAATAAATGTATTGCAAGTAGCTCTTATCTGTAAGCTAAGGTCATCATATAAGACAGAATATTTTTGAGGTTTCTCTTGTTTATTTATAAGGTGAAAGGTAAACAGTCAGTTTAATTAGCGTTTTTTTTTTCTAAATAATCTACATTAAGCTCTATTAATTTAAGAAGATCTGGTTTTCTAGTAACACTGCATTTTATATTCCCATTGATTTTGAATTCTCACGATAGAGTTGTCTGAAAAAAAAAAATCCAGGCAATATGGTGTGCGAGAAAGCAAAGAGATAACCATCGAAGGGAGAGTTCAATTTGATCTTCTTCATGTTAGTACTTCAAAGGTTTCATTAATACCATTGGTTACCACTATTTGTCTAATCACTGATTTTGGCGTGTTACAGGCTATGCAAAGGGATTACAAGCTTAGTTCTTACTCACTGAATTCTGTGTCGGCACATTTTCTGGGAGAACAAGTGAGTCCTTGCTATGTCAATGTTTAACAGCTGATCTCTTCTGTCATTACCTCTATCTGTTTTTGTATAAGTATGTTCAATGTTTTCTTATCTTTGTGTTATGCAGAAAGAGGATGTTCACCATTCCATAATATCAGATCTTCAAAATGGTAATTCTGAGACTAGAAGACGTCTAGCTGTCTATTGCTTGAAGGTTAGATGCTTTACCTTGATTGTCAAATCACATGTCTGGCAAATATCATATTTGCACTTTTGGTATGTCTCCATGGCCATGAACATTGTATTTAAGGTTTGTCCATGTTACTTTTCCAGGATGCATACCTGCCGCAGCGTCTCTTAGACAAATTGATGTATATATACAACTATGTTGAAATGGCAAGAGTCACTGGTGTGCCGATCTCGTTTCTTCTATCAAGGGGTCAGAGCATCAAGGTAAACCATTTGCTAACCATAATCTAGAAAGTAGATCATGTTAATTATCTAACAAAGAAAAATGATCTGTAGGTGCTTTCACAACTTCTGAGGAAAGCGAAGCAAAAAAATCTTGTTATACCAAATATCAAAGGTCAGGGCTCAGCTTCAGACACTTTTGAGGGGGCAACCGTAAGTTTGTTATTTCCTTCTGTTCATTTCTAGTTATTAGCCAGCAAGTTAGTTTGACAATGTGCAGAATGTTATGATTCTGTTGAAGTTATGCATTTGCTTACTTCTATTCTATGGACAATAGTTTTTGGAAGAATACTGGAATACTGCTATTGTCGCACCTCTTTGTAATGGTTAATTATCTCTTGATTTTGGTAGGTTTTGGAGGCGAAGGCTGGATTTTATGAGAAGCCAATCGCTACTCTTGATTTTGCTTCTTTGTATCCTTCTATTATGATGGCATATAATCTATGTTATTGTACCCTTGTAAGTATTACTATGGTCTTGAAATATTAGTATCTCTATTGATTGTTATAGTTTTATTTACAAGCATTATTTCCCTGCTTCTATTTCAAGGTCACCCCAGAGGATGCTCGAAGGCTAAACTTACCACCTGAAAGCGTTAATAAAACCCCTTCTAATGATATATTTGTCAAACCTGAGGTGCAAAAGGTACACTATGCATAGGATCGTTATATGCTGCAATTCATATCTAGAAGCATCTCAGATGATAATGTTAATGTTCCATTTTGTTTAGGGTATACTACCAGAAATCCTTGAAGAACTAATTGCTGCCCGTAAAAGGGCCAAAGCAGATCTGAAGGTTTGTGATATTAAATAAAAAATTTTAGTTAATAACAAAATTTTAATTTTGGAGCTCTGAAATTATCATTGTTGTTTTGTATTGTCAATTTCTTTTTAGGAAGCAAAAGATCCTTTTGAGAGAGCTGTTCTTGATGGTCGACAGCTGGCACTGAAAGTAATTATGTTTATTTTACTTCTTAGAATTTGTACTTTTAGTTTCAGATATACTAAGTACTAACTGTTCTTATGTACAGATAAGTGCAAATTCAGTTTATGGTTTTACTGGAGCAACAGTTGGTCAGCTGCCTTGTCTGGAGATTTCATCTAGTGTGACAAGCTATGGTAATATAATCTTAAATAAAATAAAATATGTACCTAGAAAAACGGTATATAGCTGCTTCAATGAATTGGTTTTTACGCTTTGTTCAGGTAGACAGATGATTGAACATACAAAGAAAATTGTGGAAGAGAAATTCACCACAATGGCAGGCTATGAGCACAATGCAGAGGTACAGAACAGGTTAATAATCTTCTTTGTTTCTTAGTTTTTACAGAAATTGGTTAACAAAAATTATGAATTGTTAGGTTGTTTATGGAGACACGGATTCTGTGATGGTACAATTTGGTGTGCCGACTGTAGATGCTGCAATGAAATTGGGAAGGGAAGCAGCAGATATCATCAGTGGTACATTCACTAAGGTATCTCCTTTAAAATAAAACATTAACTCATGATTGTTGCAAATCTATTGTTTGCAATATATAAGTGGTAAGCTTAAGGTACCTGTAAAATTACCTGAGTAAGACATATTATGCAGATAGTTTTGCACACTCTTTTTTATAGTATTCTTACAACACACACATGCTCGTGAGTGCCATAAAGTGAAACATGTTTCATATTGTAGAGTAGTATTTTTGCGAACTTATTATATTTGATGTTTTCTTTTGTGGGATAAAGCAAATATGTTATTGCTGTTCTAAAATTTATGTAACCTTTTTTTTGAAGCCCATCAAACTGGAGTTTGAGAAGGTATACTTTCCCTACCTACTAATTAGCAAGAAGAGATATGCTGGCTTATACTGGACAAATCCAGAAAAGTTTGACAAGATGGACACAAAGGGTAAGAACTAAGCTTTGATAATTTGAATTCAGTAACAACACCAAGTTACCTTCATTTGCAAGTACACTCAAAATCCTTCGCTGTTGTATTTGAGCTGCCAACATTTTATGAGTTTATTACCTCAGTTAGGAAAGTGGATAAAAAGTTGACCACCATGGTAAACTTCCTTACAAAAAATCTGTGAGCTAATTGTTGGTCCCATTGCAATCAACAGCTGGAACCAAATAGTTTGATTTCGCATCAATTCGACTGAATAGTAAAAGGTTTAAAATGTTTATTTACCAGACAGAGTTTGTTTAATTTTTAGAAGTATAGCAGTTCTGAATTTGTTTTTAATCCAAAAAGTTCTCCATCTCAGTTGGAAATATGATTATCGTTGTTTATATGCAAATGCAACACCATCTTGGAACTACCTTTATAGGTACCTTATAAATGCAGTTGTGAACTTTTTTAACTTTGTTGTGATCACTGCTCAGGCATAGAAACTGTCAGAAGAGACAACTGCTTATTGGTAAAAAATTTGGTTACCGAGTGCCTTCACAAGATATTAATTGATCGAGACGTACCAGGTGCAGTACAGTATGTTAAGAACACTATTTCCGATCTACTAATGAACCGGATAGACTTGTCTCTCTTGGTCATAACAAAGGTGAGCTTTTTTATTGATAGGTTTGAAAAAGGCACTTAATTAGTGTTACTGGTTATGGTGTAATTTAGTTGATTATATTGATTGCAGGGGTTAACAAAAACAGGAGATGATTATGCAGTCAAGGCTGCACATGTGGAACTTGCTGAACGCATGCGTAAAGTATGACTATAATATTGAGTCGTCTTAAACTTTTTACTGGCATAACTCATACCTAAACATTAGACTATATCCAGAAAGGTAATAACAGGGTCAAAATAACAACAACAACAACAATAACAACAAAGCCTTCAATCCCAAGCATGTTGGGCTAGGCTAGAAATGAAACCCAAGTAGAGCCATAGAGTAGTATGATCTGGTCTGTGAATCAAACAAAACATTAGTATGCAATATATTATTAATGAGAATATGTACATAGCTTACAAAACTGTGAAGCTTCTCTTCATATATGTGAACTGAGAATTCGCAGCGTGCATCAATATGATATGTATCTTTTGTTAAACAGAGAGATGCAGCAACTGCACCAAATGTTGGTGATCGTGTCCCTTATGTGATTATTAAAGCAGCTAAAGGGGCCAAGGTACAAACAAACTCCTTTTTCTAAAGTTTCCATAAAGAAATCCTTTGCAACCCTATATTATATTTCTCTGTGTGCATAAATTGAAATTTTGCTTTTGGTGTACAGGCTTATGAGAGGTCAGAAGATCCAATCTATGTGCTAGAGAACAGCATCCCAATAGATCCTCATTATTACCTTGAAAATCAAATCAGTAAAGTATGTTTCTTTTTATATAGTTTGTTATCTGAGGTGTATTAAAGCATGTATAATGATACCGTGTAAAATATTTATAGCCACTTCTAAGAATATTCGAGCCGATCCTCAAAAATGCAAGCAGGGAACTTTTACATGGAAGTCACACAAGAGCTGTTTCGATATCAACTCCTTCAAATAGTGGGATTATGAAATTTGCAAAAAAGCAACTCAGCTGTCTTGGGTGCAAAGCTGTTATCAGGTAAGATCTTTATATCATTTTGAGTGTTTTCCTTTTATATATATTTATGTGTAGTTGATTTTTTATCTCTGAAGTTTTGAAATTTTTTCCATGTTAGTGGTTCAAATCAAACTCTATGTTCACATTGCAAAGGAAGAGAAGCTGAGTTATATTGCAAAACGGTAGCAAATGGTAACAACTTAATTTTACTTCTTTTTTTATTTTTTATTTTTTATTTTTATTATTTTTGTCTTTCCAGCACATGAATGTTTTGTACTTTGTAATGTTAATCAAGTTCTATAAATTTCACAAAAACAGTGTCTGAATTGGAGTCACTATTTGGAAGGCTATGGACTCAGTGCCAAGAATGCCAAGGCTCTTTACACCAGGATGTTCTTTGCACGAGGTTTGAGCTTCTGCGTTCACCATATAATCACTCATGTATTCATTCAAAATAAAGCCATCATATTAACTCAGCAAGTAAACAGGATACGGTTTCTCCTATTTGCATATAGTTTGACATGTTTATTGTATATTCTAGTAAAAATAAAGTTTTACCGCAACTGTTTGGAACCCTTGCTTTTATCAGTTTAGACTTATATTCCAAGTGCTCTCGAAATATGTGCTGTTCTTAATTATCCTAGAAGTATCATGTGTAGTTGGCAAAAATGTGGAAAAAGAACCTCCCTTGACGAATCTTTAATTATTTTTCTTGTCTGATCTAGTCGTGATTGCCCAATATTTTACCGGAGAAGAAAAGCACAAAAAGACATGGCAGAGGCTAAGCTACAACTTGAACGATGGAACTTCTAGATATCCAGCTGATATAAAAATTGTAGCCTGTTTATTTATATCACTAGATCGGCCATCTGTTGGCCGATTGGTAAAGAGACTTGTGCGAGAACCTTAGTGTTAGTATGTAGCTTTGTGCACCGTTTGGATTTTCATATGTTGATTAGATTAGTTAGACGGAGCAGCAAATGCATCATGTGTGAAATGCGTGTGATTATACAGTGTATCACAATGTAGTCTCAATTTCAGAACTATTCATGTAAATACTTGCCTTGTAGTTTAAATCCAATTAGTCAATTATATATTGTATGGCTCTGTTCCTTAAATATTATTAGCAAAGGCTAGAAGCCTTACAGTACACTTGTTGAAGCTTGTGTTGTTAAATTGTTAGTAATTAGTATAATATTTTGTTGTTGTTTTTGTGGAATGAGAGTGATCGTTTAAATAATGTAATGTATAATGGGACAATGAGCGTTGTCTCAGCTCGAATCTAGTGTACACATGATTCAGAGAATTGGGATGGTTGGGATGATATTGATAAGGAAAAAAGAGGTAGGACTCTTGTCATGCAAGAGAGCAGAGGAACTACATTTTTTATTTCATTTAGTAGCCATTTCTCTGTTCGTCTCTCATGGGAGAGGAGAGACTGTATTTGGTCTTATTGTAGCTGTTTCGCTTCATCGCAGTGAGTTTATTCTTTGATTTTCATATATGCAAGGATATACTTGTCATTATTCTTCTTTAGGGTTGTGCTTGTATTTGAAAATACTAAACAATTTGAGATTTCACTCAAATTAAAAGAATGAAAATTTAAATAAGTAGCTCACATTATGATTCTTCCTGTCATATCTTGGCTATCTGTTTCATTGTCATTTTCAACTATTACTATTTCGAAATGTACCTATTTTCTTTTCAACTCTTTACAATTGTTTACTATAACATGAATTTGATATTTCTCATCTGATTTCGATTTATAGTCTTCAAAATTAATCTGATCATTTGAGAATAGAGTATTATTAATCTTTACTCAGACCCTGCTCAAAAACTTATTCTTATAGTAGCAACTTTATTAATAAGCCAATTAAGATAACATATTTACAAATCTTTTCTATTCCAATTTCATCACTGCTGGAAGAAGAATCATCTACTCAGAGGGAGACATCCCGAGAAGGCGCTGCTTGAAGCATTCGAGCGTCTTCTCATCAACCCGGTGGCACTTCTGAGTGAACTCCAGCAGCTCCGACCAGGTGAAATCCGGGTAAAGCCGTACGCCATCCGGCCCTATGAGAGAGTCATGTGCTCGGATCACCTTGTCATCCCGAGGGCAGACGAAGAAGGCGATGGAACGACGGCTGAAGTCCCGGTTCACCACTGCCCTGTGCACACAGCTCTTGTAGATCCCGTTCGTCATCGCCTGAAGATGCATTTTGGGTACATTTCCATATCAAACAATGAAGAAAAAAAATTCTCTAGCATGGTACAAATTCTCCTCCTTTTTAGTTGTTTCATTTCATTAGTTTGTAGTAAGAATGGGGGAAAAAAAGAATACAGAAACTTCATGCGTCTATTGATGGACGGTCCATAGAAGTTACACTGTGAGTGTAACTGTTACATCTGGGCCCATATGGGGTCTATTTGTCATACTACCGTCTATCAATGAACGGTAGATGTTTTTTTTTTTTTTTTTTTTGAAAAAAGTAGGCTGTCCTACCGATTCTATGAACGGTAGATGTTACTGAATATAAATTGCATAAGCAAAAGACAATAACAGTACCATAAAAGCATCCCCAATATTGACAACCAGTGAGCCAGGAACAGGTTTGATAGACTGCCATGCGCCGCCGGTAAAAACCTCGAGCCCTTCGAGCGCCTCCTCCTGCTGCAACACCGTCAGTGCGACGGTGTCAGAATGGGGGCCGGTGCCTTGCGTCAGCTCCGGCTCGGGGCAGCGAGGGTAGTAGTTGCACCTCATTATGTACCCACAGTCCTGGAAGAAGTCCCTGTAGTAGTCCTTGCCAACACCCAGACTCAGCCCCAGAAGCTCCATGATGGACAGTGAGAGCTTTGTCATGGCCTCACAGTATTTTTGGTATAGCAACCTGATAAAAATAAATATTTTTATGTTGCAGTTTATATAAAGTAAGTTCGATATATTTCAATTGTTAAAATGAGTAAACAAAAAAGTTGATTAAGTCTATCAGATCCTCTTTTTTTTTTTTTTTGGGCAATTACAAATTTTGAAAATAAAGTAGGACCGAGAACTTGAACCAAGACAAACTACTCAAATTTGGGCATATATATTCCTATACAACCCCAAAATTAACCAACTCAATCCAAAAAATATTATACTAAATTCCAATCATTTTGAACCAGAAAAAAAAAAGGAAATAAAACTTGGAGAAAAAAAAAAAAAAAAACCGAAGATGGTGTGACGTCCAATTGATGACATGTTACAAACCCTAACTTGTCCTGATCTGAATAGACAAGCCTAAAGATGAGAAGACGGCTACACTACAGTAGTAAAAACAAAACGACAACATGTCTAACAAAGAACCAACAAATCCGTCACATTCGCCGACTACATTACAAAATGTGGAACAATTTCTAATTCAATCTCTTTTTTTTTTTTTGTTTTGAAGAATTTTCTAATTCAATCATTTGTTGAGGAGTAATTGTCGTGAGGATACATGTTCAATTCAACTGATTAATCAATTAAATGCGTACAAGAGTTTCACGTGACGAGGAGCATGCCCTCCATGGCTGTGCACGCATGTATGTGTGATATATCCACATGTAAAGCTAATTACATGCATCAACATCACAAATCTCTCACCACTAGCAGCATAGGAGAATCCTCCAAATCTCAAAGATGTTAAAGAGAAAATTTGAAACCGGCAAAATTGACACATATATGCCAGCTTTATAATTGGTTGACTCTAATTAGATTATTCAATTGATTATTGATTATTTTTTAGACCAGAAGCGTACCCGCACGTTTCTGCGGTTAATTTTAATTTTTATTCAAGATAAAGGATGAAAGGGTTGAATAGAGGAAATGAGTTTGTAACTTTAGTAGAGTGATACTTTGCTACTTCGGTTTTGTGTTGAGTCAAAAATGGAGAGGAGTGCAATAAGAAATGGAAGTGATGTGAGCCTTTCATTATATGATGGATGAAGATTAACATAGAAATTAGACTATGACCATCAATGCAGTGTCCAATGCTGAGCTTCTTTTGAAAGGAGTATAGATATAGATAAAGATGAGAGTCAAGTCACTCAAATTTAAATGTCTATAAAAAATCTCTATTCAGGTTTTGAACCCGTGACCTCCCACACGGGGAGCGTTGCCCTTAGCCACTAGATTAAAGGCTGGTTCTTATTGATAATTGATTATTATTATTATTATTATTATTATTATTATTATTATTATTATTATTATCATCATCATATTTTTAATTAGCATTAATTAATTAATTACCTGTTTTTCTTGACTAAATTTAATTTCATGTATAATTAACATGATGTTGTTTTGTTTGGTATATATATAACTGTATATATAGTATTAAAAAAAATAAAAATTCATGGGAGCATTACTATTAATTAATTAAATATAAATACTCTTAAATCTTAATTAATATATATGCATCATACAATAAAAATAAAACCTTTATTAAAAAAAAAAAGTTGTGTACGTACCCCATGGGCTCATACTCCTTGCCAAGAGAAGACCTCATGAACTCAACAATGTCACCACCAGACTTGAACGACAGGCACTCCTTCCACGGCAACTTGTCGGAGAACCGCTCCGAGTGAGCCCCGGAGTACCCCGCCATGCTGCCTTTCCTCTGCACCATCCCCAGCTTCGCCTCCGACGGCAAACCAAAGTACTCCGCGGCGCCCTCCAGCGCCCCGTGCAGAACATCTGCCTCGATGCCGTGGTTCACCACGAGGAAAAACCCGTGCGTCCCGCATGCGGCACGTAACGCGTCTACTTGCTCCTTGATCGAGTGCGGGTCCCCCGTCAGGACGCCCTGGAGGTCGATCACCGGCGCGTCCAGGACTCCTGACGCGGGCGCCGTCTCGGACTTAGGCCACAGGAACTGCTTAGGGATGGTAGGTTTTCTTGTTAGCATGGTAGGGAGGAAAATGGTGTTGCCATTTTCAGAAATGTTGGCTGAGGGCAGGATTGAGGGGGCCATTGTTGTAGGACTGAATGAAGTTTCTCTCTTTTCCTATTTCTTTCTTTCTTTGGCGTTTTGTTTTGTCCTACTCTCAAAGAAGAGTGAATTGTTTTGAGCAGAGAGGGTAGCTTATATAGTCATAATATAGGGCATTGTATATGTCATAAACTTACAAAGAGTAATACCTAGCGTCCATTGAATATATGTTCATAGCGTCTGTAGGTTACAAAATCAGATTTATCTGTCTATAGAATATATGTTCATAGCGTCTATAAGTTACAAAATCAGATTTGTCTGTCCATAGAATTTATGTCCATAATGTCTATAGGTTACAAAATTAGATTTGTCTGTCCATAGAATATATGTCCATAATGTCTATAGGTTACAAAATCAGATTTGTCTGTCCATAGAATATATGTCCATAGCGTCTATAAGTTACAAAATCAGATTTGTCTGTCTATAGAATATATGTCCATAGCGTCTATAGGTTACACAATCAGATTTATCTGTCCATAGAATATATGTCCATAGCGTTTATATGTTACAAAATCAGATTTATCTGTCCATAGAATACATGTTCATAGCGTCTATAAGTTACAAAATTAGATTTATCTGTCCATAGAATATATATGTCCATAACGTCTATAGGTTACAAAATCAGATTAATATGTTACAAAATCAGATGTATTTGTTACATTTGAGTGTATCTATAGACATATGGATAGATGCATTTTCAATGGACGCAAGATGTTTCTTGTAAACTAAAGATAAATTTAATATAAATTTGTACCTTTGTGATTTGAGCATATCTTTTTTTTTTTTTTTTTTTTTTTTTTTCATGTACGTGGCACGTACATAATGAATTTCCTCTTTTGTAATTTGAGCATATCTTTATTCCCACTTCTGAAGATTTTAGTTTGTTTTTTTATGAGCCGATTCATTGAACGAATAATTAAAGCATACAAATCATTATTTCATATTTCAACGGAAATGCGGAATCTCCTTTGTTAAAACAAATATATATATATATATATATATATATGAGGAGGGATCTATTGACAATGGATATTTTGACAATCTTGATAATGGTATCTTTAAAAAATTTATAAAAATTCATTAAAAATCTTAAAAATGAAAAAAAGTTTACGGAAGTATTATTTAACTTATAGATGGATTATGTTTCCGATTATATTCAATTTAAATGATATTCGATAGCTTTTTAAATGTCCGTTAAATTACAACCGTTAAAAAATGTACAAAATTTTGATAAGGCATCAAATGATGTTCAAATTGGTTGAAATTTGATACACTATCAATCTATAAGTTAAATAATGCATCCATAAAACTTTTTTCATTTTTAAGATTTTTAATGAATTTTTATAAATTTTTTAAATGTACCATTGTCAAGATTGTCAAAATATCTATTGTCAATGGATCCCTCCTCTATATATATATATATATATATATATATATATATTATTTTTTTTTTTTTTTTTTTTTGAGGAAGTGGAAATATATATGTGACAACCATATCTTTTTTTTTTTTTTTGGATAAGTCAAACCTATCAAAAATCAATCAAAAAGTATGTTAAATACAAAATATATTTTGCAAACATGTTCTCAAGCTTATACATTGCTTTGTTTCATTTTTTAAATTGTATTCAATTTGAGTGTTATCGTTGTACATTTTTTTTTTTATTATTATTATTGCATTCAATTTGAGAGTTATCGTTACAAAAATAAAATGATTTAATTAATTCTATAAATCGGATTTATATTTTTTCTTCTGGTTATTTTATTATTTACAATAAAGGTAAATGGAGACATAAAGCATTCATGTTAATTAACAATTCAACGTACAGATATATATGCTCACAAATATTCAACGTACACATTCATATTAATATTTTCCGACTGTTGGTAGGGAATTGATCCTATCTTCTGTTTAGTATATCTCCAATTATTTAAGATATGCTGAAGAGATTTTCCTTTAATTTTTTTCTACTAGGATTAGAAAAGATATGGTACATTATCCATTTGACTACCATTGGTTCATGAATTTTATTTAATTTTCAGCATTTAATCCAGCATGTGGATATGTACAATGTATTTTTTTTTTTTAAAAAAAAAAGAAGATATGTACAATGTATATATATGAGCAATGCTACTATATATGAGGTTAAGCTTAATTACCAATCACTTTGGTGAGCTTGACTAAAAAAACATGCTTAAGTATCTTCAAATTGTGATTTATGTCTTTTATAAAATTTTTTATATCAAAATCTCTTGGAAATTGGAATACAAAAAAAATTTTATTTTTAGAATTTTTTAAGTATTTGTTTCATTTTTTTTAAGATAGTATGTTTTCATATCATTTTTTTATTAATATTTTGTAGTCTATCTTAAAAAATATAAAAATATATTTAAAAAATTCTAAAAATGAAAATCTTTTGTATCCCAAGAGATATTAATATAAACAATTTTATGAAAAACATAAAAGTCCGGCTACGGTACTTCCATAAACATTTCGGACCGAAACGCTTATGGTCCAATTTTGAAAATCCGTCGTCCGAAATTTTAATCCAAATAGCTCATAATAATCTTGACATAATTAACTTGTAGAATCCCAATATTTTCCATTTTATGAAAATTTTTGCTATTTTTAAAGATTGGCATACAAAATTGATTTATTTTTAATTATTTTAAGAGCCATATTTCAAAAAATCATTAAAAATAGTAATAAACTTCCTAAAATGGTAAAAATTGGCATCATCCAACTTAAGTATGTCAAGATTATTATGAGCTATTTGGATCAAAGTTTTGGACGACGGATTATCGAATTCAGGTTGTAAGCGTTTCGATCCGAAATGCTTATGGAAGCACCGTAGCCGGACTCAAAGTGCTTGATATCACAATTTGAAGATACGTAAATATATTTCTTGAGTCAGCCTCACCAAAGTGCTTTGTGAGTTTAAGCTCATACTACCATTACCCTAAAAAGATTATAATTTTTCCTTCAACTCAACAAAAATAACAACAAAAATAAAATTTGCCCCTTTTTTGGACCGTAGCGAATGGGACCACAAGACAAGCACAGAACCAACAAAAACCTAGCTAATTAAAATGCTAAGCAAAGTGCAGCATCAACCATATATATATCAAGCCATGGACAATTGGCCATGGACAATTGGCCATCAACATCAAGCAGTTGACACTCTAAAGGCAATATGTGCCTCAAGGGCAACTCCTTGTTGAAAATTCGTACCAGTGTTTTCGAACGAAAGCGATAACAGAATCCTATATGATTGCAGCACTGGCATCAAGCAGCCGATAATGCTTTAGTTTAATTATATATTTGTAACGGATCGGTATCGGCTGCTTTTCTAATCGGATGGTCAGAGTCGGTTTCTGTACGGATCTTAAAGTACTTCGGTGTTTCCCAACCGTCATATTTTAGAAAAGCAGGGTGTGCTTTTTCTTTTGAGAAAAGCAGCGGATACCGATCCATTTGTAACTTGTAAGTAAATTTTGGCCTGTTTTGCTGGCACGTAGTGGTGGATACCACGTATTAAATTAAATTGCCTATAATATATCCTAAATCCTATCTCAAAATTAAAAAATATATCATAAATCATAATACAGCAATAAGGGGGAAAGGGGCAAAATATTAATAAACAAGGGTGCAACTTAATTAATCTAAGAAAAGTTCAACTCAGTAATTAATATTATTTATACCAAATACCACAAAACATACATCTTTAAGTCTCACAAAAGACACTATATTTATAATTTATAATTTACGAAAATTCTTCGTCTTAATTACCAGTATGTCTCAAAACAACTCTGACACAATTTCAATTGGATTATTTTGCTACTCTTCAGTTCAGTTGATTAATAAGTACATGAAAATATATTATATATATATCCCATCCTTTACACCTGGTAGGAGGTTTTGCCATGAATCCTCTGGTTTGAGCTAGTAATCAAAATTCTTTGAGACCAGTATTGAGAGAATCAATACTGATGTTTAGTTATAAGGTATCAGGGCTGTTAAAAAAATATGTAGGAGAGAGTAGTGGAGGCCAAATGGCTTGTTGTAGTAATTTACCTAATTTAATTTCATACAATATATATGAAATTAAAAAGACAAAAAAAATTCCCTTGATATATTGCAACCTACCCAAATATATGGGCTATATAACTAACATAGCTATGTATATTCATTTGAATTATTAGATTTGTTTTCCCTTCTACTAAGTTTACAGTTATACTATTTTGCATTTATTTTCAGATCATAATATAAACAAGCTAGAGCTAGCAAATATCACCGGCAGCCTTAAACAATCTACACATGGTACCAATTAGTATAGATATATATTTGATCATCACTATTCGACTGTTACATTATACTAGAGCTGTAACTCGGGCTTCGCCCTGAAATATAATAACAAAAAAAAATAAAGCATATAAAATAAAAATATTTATTTTAAAAAACTTAAACATAATTTTAAAATTTTTTATGTGAATAATGATGATGATGATGTATAATTTATAAATAATAGCACATAAATATTAGACCACTTTAAGGATTAAATTTTGTCTTAAACATATCATATCATCTTATTAAATGTGAAGAGAGAATAAATATAAACCATTGGATCAAAGTAGATGAAGAGATTTAAACAAAATCAATGGTTAATAATATTGATGATGTGGCATAGTTGAGGTGCTTGGAGCGTTACCCCACTTTCTAGTTTATAGATTTAGACATAATGATATGTAATTGAGTAAGACCTAGCGTCCACCTTTTTTACTAATCCACTGGTCCACCATATTTTCAATGAACAAATATTATTTCTTAGTAAACATTTATATCTTTCCGATCAATAGATATCGTTTTCCAGTTAACATATACACTACGGTTTCAAGTGAACATTTATGCGACTGTAGTAAGCACATGGATGCACGTGGTGTGTCAGAATTGTGAGAGAGGGTGGATAGGTGACCTATTTATAGGGGTGGACTCTACATGTTTTTCACGTAATTCATCCAAAGATTCAGAACCTCTTCGATATGTAAAGTAGTATTAATGTATTATACACAGTATAATATACAGTACACTGTACACTTATCAGTGGTCAATTAATTGTTTATAACATGACTTTGTGAAGGCTCAGATTTGGTCATTTGGTTAAACCTCACAAAAGATTTGAGGCTCAGCGTAGCCTCAAATTAGGTATCAAATGAACAGCATAAGCTTAAAACAAGGTTCTTATAATGTTGTCACCTCTATATGCACCACTTTTGTATAATATTTGTGTATACCCATATTGTCAATAAGTTTTAAAAAATTTTCTTTTCGGATGATTATACTGATTTGGGACATTTTCTCATGTATTTTGACAGTTCTTCTATGATTCATAAATAAATCAAAGGAGATGGAAAATTCTGCTAGAGTTGAGAAGTAAATAAGCAAGTCAAAATTTTTGAAGGATAAACAAATAAAAAACAGCAGATAGATGTTTTGTTAGAATATAATGAGAAATTAACCTACATGATATTTACAGCTTAATTGAAGCCTTAAAAAGGGATTGAGTGAAAGAAATCCATAGAGATCATTTCTACATGGATTGGGTCCTATATATGGGCTATGGCCCATGAAATGGAAAAGTTTCAAGTTTTGTTTTTTCTCAATACTATCACAAGTTAATCAAGTGATCGATAGAGAACCGTTGATTCAAACCGGAGAAAAATTAAACAAAACAAAAAGCAATTTATTGTCCGTTTGTAAAGAAGTGGTGGGTGTTACGTTGTATAACTGCATATGCGCTCAAGTATCAAAATTTGGAAAATAATGCTTTTCAGATATCCTTACTCCTAAAAAAAAGACACTGGATTTTTTGACATCAAATTTTTTATATTCCCCAGAGAAGAAACCTCAGCCGTTGATTGTTTACTCAGATTGATCACCACCATTGATGTACATTAATATCCCGGCCCATTAAATTTAAGGCCTATATCAGTTTCTTCACAATTGATGAGCTTTCGGCCTTTTATTATAAGATATAATAATTTCAGTCTATAAAGTAAGGCGTGGGCTCTTTACTAGTATTCGTATATCAAGTATAGCAAAAAAAGATTGATTCTTATCATGTAGTTTTAAATTAGCTAGAGTTGGTCCTCATCAAGGGCGGAGTCAGAGTTGTGACATGGAGGGTGCTTAGCAGTACAAAACTATATATCCATCAATTATAGGGGAGCCAAACAGAAATTACTGACCAAATTACACAGTAAAATGACATATATTTCTTTAAGTTGCAAAATCATGGGGTGCTTAGCACCCCCATGTCCATACAATTAAATTTAATGCCAAGCGGATCCTCTCAATCTCATGATGCACCTACTCAATTAAGAAAGTCTAATCAACCGTGTACATCGATTTGATGTCTAAATTATTGCAACTAAGTACGAGAAAATTAAGAAACTCAAATCCGCGTCAGTCTGGCAACGGAATTCCAACTTAATTAACTATATTATAAATGTCAGATCAAAGTAAAAATAATTGAGTCAACGATTTATTTATTCAGAATTAAAGCATGACAATTTATTAGTACATATAATTAAGCTAAAATGCAAACAGAAAAAAAAATAAATAAAAAGGCACCATGTGTATGATATGAAGGCATACTAATAAAAGAAGAAAAAAAAAAGTTAATTTCACAATACATAGTTTTATTCCCATACCCCCAAAAAAAAAAAAGAAAAAAAAAAGAGTTGATATCACAAATCAAAATACATAGTTTCCACCTCCTTTTAGCCCTACAAAATCATCGTCTATATATATATTTCTATTTATGCTGAATTTTTATGATCATGAATGCTCAAGTATTGTTGTGCAAAGCCTTGGATGCTTCGTCGGAAGAGGAAAGATCGATCGATCGCCGGCTCGTTTCGCTCTGTTACGAGATGCAACCGTACGCGCATTGTGGTGGCTAGCCCCGCAAAGAAGCCGATGACCGACCGGAAGATTTGCCGCTTGATTGTCCCTCTTTTCGGGGGCAATGACGGCCTCTGACCACCACCGTCGTCTCTGTCACCGCCGCCTGTCGTGCTAGTCACTTTTACAGTAGCCTCCATATATATATCTCACTTGTAGAAAAAAAAAAGAGCAAATTAATTAAGAAAAAAGAGAAAGAAAAGGAGCAGTGTATTATGTATATATTCTTCAAGTAACATAAAGAGAATAAATGCTTGATTGGAATATATATGTAGAGTTAGTCACTTGTTGGTGTTTATATAAGGAGACTTGAATACTTCATATGTGACAAGGAGCAACAAGGACACGCTTTCTGCTGCTTAATTAGTGAGAGCATCTTTGGCTCAGTCTTTTGTCTTTGCCAACAAAAGTACTCAAAAAATTAAGTGACCACATCAGGATCTTAATTCAACCAACTACTTCTTCTGTATATTGGAAGGGAGTTGATAACTGCACCCCTTAAGAAAAATTCCTCTAACTGCATCTCAATACATTTTTAGTTAAATTTCTTTTTTAGATACAACAAATCACTTTTACCGGTTCCAATTCACATCCTCAATCGAACAAAACACTTATATATATACAATAGAAAGATCAAGAATAAAAAAAAAAAATTCACTCAAAATTTATGAGAGTATGAGAAAGAAAGAGAGAATATTACAAATTTAGTTTGATGGATGGATAAGGGTATAGTTAAGGGGGAAAAGATCATTTCTCGTTGGAATATTATAGATTTAAGATTTAGGAATTTAAGCATGGCCCAGAAGAAGAATGCGTGCGTGTCTGTAAAACGAGTTATGTTGCATCATTATTTTAGTGTTTTGCATAATACTTAAACAATTTATATTTATTTAATGAAGTTTTTTTTTTATTTTAAAATTACGTGTTTCGAGTTGACATATTTATATTTCCTTGGTGACAGAGGATTATGGAAACTGGAAAGGATTAATTAAAGTTTTCATAAAATTACTCGTGACACAGTTTTTTGAATATTTTTCCAGATTGATAGAAGCCCACCAGGGCAATACAAATTACAAAGTTTTGACTTTTTACTACTCGAGAAATGTGGAACAATTTTAATTTCTCAATTGGATCTCGGGCCCACCTAAAATGAATAGTGGCTTAGGAATAAAAAGAATCTAGACCGTCCGATTGATATCTAACAATTCTTATCATCTACGCTGACATCAGCGGTGACATCATGTTTTATATATGCTTTGAGCCCCCACTTTGCACCCAAACTGTTTTCTTACTTTTGTAACCCCACTTTACACACACTGGTCTCCATTAATTGATCATCTTCTTTCGTCTGTGTTGTTGATTTAATAGCAAATTGAATTACATAAAAAAATTGAATCAAACAAAAAATCACATAAAAACATATAGCTTTTTAAATGCAACCATGTTATGTCTCTAGACATTGATATTGAAACAACCTTGCAATAATAGACAAAAAATAGAAAAATATATATACATAAAATAGGAGATATCATTTAAGTTTGAGTTAGTATTGCTATTGCATTTGTAGACATAAATTGTTTGCTGCCATGACGCTAGGGTAGAAAATATTGTTGCAAGCATAAAATTTCAATTTACCAAAATATTTTTTGATGGCAAAATAAATGTAAATAAAAGAAAAAGTGAAGAGAGTATTTTATGCAATTAGTTAAAATATTTAGTAGTTATGAATTATAGACAAATTATTATTCTTTATTTGTATCGAATGCAAACTTTTAAGAAATGTGTCGCGACTCTTAACAGTGAGATGATCATTTAACATGTTTACGTTAAAGTGGAATTACATAGTTGTTAAATATAAAGACGGCTACTCATTTATATTTTACATTTAAAATGGCTAGACAATACACTCTTATATAATTGAGTTCAACACATTATTTGAGTAGCTCGAGTTTCATTCTTTTTTTATTATTTCTTCCCCAATATATTTTATTTTTTTAATTTTGTCAAGTTCATTTAGTAATTTGGTTTGAAAGAATAATATAAGATACTTGAGTTGCGCAATTCAATGAAAATTGAGATTGTATAGTTATAATAAATTCATTTTATTTAGCTACTTAATTGTACAATAATAATATTTAAATGGAAAACTGCTTTTGTTGTATAGAAGTGAGGATTGTACCAAAGGCACAACTAATTAATCTAGTTTTGTTCCAATAGAGAATGCCAACTAAGAACCTCAGACTACAAGGACATTTTGTTATTTTTTATTTTCCATAAACAGAGGTAATAGGCCCACAAAAAAAGGGTATTTAACTTGGCACTGACAAGACTAAATTGAGTAATAGAAAGGAGAAGTCAATGCCAATGGAAGTGGAACCCACACGGTAGTTGACATTTATACTCATGTCAACCTATGAATTATCATATATTTTGATATAATTTTCACTAGACGAATTACAAAGTCTCTTCTTTTATGTGGACTTTTGCAAGAATATAATAGAGAAAAGGTAACATCAAAAATAAAGTAGTAAGATTATGAAACAAGTTATCAATTACATCAATGAATTAAGTCAACCATATTGCACATTGTTGGATCCAAAGTCACCTCATTAGTAAAACATGGACACAATTTTGTATAAAGAAAATTGTCTATTTTTTCCTTCCATATCCTACATTTAGTCAATTATTCATTACATAAAAAAAAAAATTCTATTGACAAAACTCAGTCGCTATACAAAAAAAAAAAAAAAAAAAGGAAATCCTTGAGGTGTACAAAAAATTATATGAAAAATGAAATTGATCCAGATTTTTCTTATGAGTGTAAGACTTTGAAATAAGGTGAAAATTTAGAGGAAGCACATATGTGAGAGGCATTTAATTAGTCCTCTTGATTATAAGGAAGTTATAATTTATTTAGAGCCAATTTGACAAAATAAAAGGCCAAGCAAAGTAACATCTTGACTTTGAAGGTGTTTGAATTCTAGAAAGCATGTGAAAAAAAAAAGAAAAAAACAATGAAATTTGGGTCAATCATCATCAAATATACTTTTTTGGTCAAAATAATTACCAAAAATATTTCAATGCCTCATAACTCATTTATTTTATTATATGTGGTAATATTTACGGGTTATATACATAGACAGAGCCAAACAAATAAATGGATCGATTACTATATTGAATCATTAATTCTTAATAATGTATAGTAATCATAGAATAAGAAATAATTGTAATTATGTGAGTCATATTAAAGTGAATGTTGTATATTTATGAGATTCAAATATAAACTTTATTTACAAAAAGAAAACACTTGCGCAATATAAAGAAAAAAAATATAAATTTCTGTAATTTGAGAACAATAATGAAAATATTGAACAGTAGTTGGTCCACCTAGATCTGCCGTATAGTCGCACTCTGAAGTTAACAATCAGTTTCGAGAAATGAACTTCCACAATGGCTGACTCGTCTATACAAAATAATTAACAAAGGAAAAATATATAGAGGAGGGATCCAATAACACACAAAATTTTGACACAAATGTTACACTAAATCATATAAATTTACAAAAAATCTTAAAAATGGAAAATTTATAAACATGTTCATTTACTTATAGATCGATTGTGTTACAAGTTTCATTCAATTTGAATGTCATTTGTTACTCCATCAACGATCATCAAGTTTATATGATAATTAGAACGATCTAAATTTAATTATTCTTGATGGAGTATCAAATGACACTCAAATTGAATGAAACTTGAAACACAATCGATCTGTAAGTAAATAAACATGTTTATAAAAGATTTTTCATTTTTAAGATTTTTTATAAATTTATATGATTTAATATAACATTTGTGTCAAAAAAATATTGTGTCATTGGATCCCTCCTCAAATATATATTGCCCCTTACATTGTCCCCAGCACCATACGATGACATGGCAAATATTTACAAAAACATCCCTTTTTCAGATAAATTTACAGAAATATCCTTTTTTTTTTCCAAAGAACATTTACAAAATTGACCATATCTGGAAAACTATTTACAAATATGACCCTAAAAATTTTACAATAATGACCCTCCGACCATGAAAATTTTATAAAATTGACCCACCCGACCTGCATGCCACCTCATCATAGGGTTTTTTTTGAAATGTTGACAGCTGCTGCCAACATGCACCTCATCATAGGGTTGTAGGGCAAAGTTTGTGGCATAGTATCATTGTCCAATTACAAATGCAAGACCAGGCTCCTATTTTATTTTTATTTTTTTTGAAATCCAGGCTCCTACTTTCTAATGTCATGTTTTTAACTTTTTATAATAATAAAAGTCAATGGTGATTGGTGAATGTACCTGTCTCTGTCTGTCGAATTAGAAAAGTGCAAAAGAGCGAAGAAGAAACAGAGAAAATTTTAAGTTGGTATCTGATGATTTGATACTTGATAGCGTTGTCCACTGAGGGACGCGCGGTGGGGTAATTGAAAAGGAAACTTTACTCGTCAGTACTCCTATCTAAATTTGTGTTCAATGTTCAGTGTAGCACCGCATTAATTCAGTACAGTACAATATACAATACGAAGAAGTATCTAATCTAATTCATTTTGAGATGAAAATATCCGAAATCATGTTATTAATGAAACGATGGCCAAAATGTTTGGTGTAGGCATAAGAAACCAGAACAAGCTCTAGAGACCCCCATCGTAAGTTTCAGATATTAGTAAATAAGGCCAATATTTTGGCCACAAATAAAATTCTGTTACAAAAAATACTATCAACACCTCAGTTTTACACACCCAGTCTCAAGATCACGTAATAAAAAATTATGTCCCAAAAATTAAGAATACATTACAAGTAATACAAAATGTACACCGCCAGAACCACCTTGAAAAACATTTAGTAGAGCACCCTATACTATGAATCAAATGATGCATCGGCTGATGCTGCCATTCCACAAAATTTTAAGAGAGAACTATATCAAAAGGTAAGAATATGTAGAGACAATTCATTTTATGTAAAAAGAATACCTATGCTATATGGCTATGATTCTAAGACCAGGGCGCTGTGCTATTCTCAACCTCTGTGGGGCGCCACTTTGTCTTTTGAACACAGAGCAAACCTTCTTTCTTCTTCGTGAACGTCATTCTGACCTCATATTTTAGCGACTTTGCGATGCTCTCGATCTCATTTATCGTTTCGCTGGTATCGCGCACGATCAGCTTCCCTTCAGGTCTAAGCATCCGATCCACCTCTACCATCAGCGGCAAAATCTTGCATCTGGAAGACACAAAAGAAAATAAGAGGAAAAGATGAGCTAAATCTAGCACTTTACTAATTAACCCATTACAGTTACAGACATCTGCACAAATGTATTGATCGATGAACAATTATAAAAATGAGTTACGGATAAAGTGCTGGAGGAAATAAGGAGAATAATTAGAAGAGTAAAATAGAAGGCAGATCACTAACTTTTTCTTGATGCGAGAGAAGAGGTGATCAGCATGAAGTAGGTCATAAGATCTAGGATAGGTGCTGAACGACTCACACCAGTTGTGGTACATACCAAACAGGCCACGCTCATAAATTACTGGAAGTGTATCTGGTGAGTCAATAGGCACCACATTCATCACCCACACCTTCATGTCTCTCAATGCTGCTGCAAATCTGCAGAGATTTAACAAAGAGAGGAAAGCAAACAAGTTAGCATGCTGAATTTAAAAGGATAATATTATCATAGCAGCAGTTGGCTGTTGGTTATTTACCAAGTTTTAACTACCTCAAGCAACCCCATAAAGCTTGGCATACAAGAGAGACCGTTTCAAATTTATATCACACATAAATAAGGAAAAGGAAAAGGAGCAAATATTTACAGAGAAATTAAGGAAAAAAAAATTGATCATCAAGTCTTACCCGCCATAAACAGCTCTCATGTCCATGACATTCCTGACGTGGGACCAATCAATTCCCATCCCTTTGATGTAGGAATTGCTGACAACATGCTTCCAGTGTGCATAATCAGCCTCAAAATCTTTTGGGGCAGGTTTGCCATATACACCAATTTGTGACTCATTCAACCAGTATGGAGCCTTCTCCATTCTCTTAGGCCATTGTTCTGGCCATTTAGACCCACGGTCATTCGGATCATTCGGTAATTTATGCATGCATGCTTGCAAAGATATGTTCCTAGAAGAAGTATATCCATTATATTAGACATGAATGAAAATTGCTAGTGTTCCAATAAGTATACATGAAATTGACTTTAAACTTCGATATTTTTGTTATTAATCGGCATGTTATTCAATTCTCCAGAAAAGGAGTTGATAATTGTAATTTTTAATATGCACATTCCCCGGAAGGAAAAACCATGATAAAGAAGTTCTGACCTACTCTATGGAAATTTGCCTAACATAATTGCATAGTACTTGTAATTGGGATATGTTAGTCTGTGGTCTGATTCAATGTATGTGGAAGTTCCACTCAAACACTTACAAAAGGCAAAATAATGTAATTTTGTATAAGAAAAATTACCAAGCTGCATTAGGGTCATCAGATTCTTTGCACATCGGAGGATTCTTCTCTTTTCTTTGTTCATAGCATTTATTATCAGATGGTTTTTGATATGTTGAGAATCAACGCTGAGGCCCAAGCCCATCAAGCCCAAGATCAAGAATTATCTAGAGTAATGTGGTGTTGAGATATTTATTAGGAATAATCTAGAACATTATGGATACAAAAAAAAAATATCTTAGGTCTAGAATAATCTATAGAAATATCTATGGAAAAATATCTAGGTTCTAGAATCCTCCATAGAACTAGTATAAATAGGGGTGTGGTGTTGGATGTAGAAACCAAGCAATCAAGCAAGGTTAGAGCCACATTCTATTGTAAGAGTCTTAGTAGTGAATTGGAGGTTAGGATTGTAGTAAGAAGCTAGGGTTATATGGAGGTTTAGTATTTAAGTAGTAGTTGTAACAATATTTTGAGATATAATAGAAAATATTGTTATAGCTAGTGCCTCCATACTCAACAATCTGGTATCAGAGCCGGAGTTGTCGGAGCTTGTTCAGAGTCGGTGGTAGGGGTCAAGCATAGAGCCGGAATTCTGCCGGTGTTCCGCCAGTCAGTATAGTGGTATCGACAAGTTGTCGAAGGAGCCGCAGCTTGACGACAGTCCGGGACTGCGAAGTGCGGAGGAGGAGAAATCTTCAAGAAGGCTTACTAGACGCTGGGCGAGCTAGTTGAAGCCATGGATTTCTCAGGTACGATTGGTGGAATGAAGAAATTGAATTCTAGTAATTATATATATTGGAAGGCATGCATAGAGTCCTACCTCCAAGGGCAGGACCTATGGGAGGTAGTAGGCGGGTCTGAGACGACCCCGCCGAAAGTTGATACCGTAGAAGAGACGGTATCGGAACAAGTTGCTGGCCCCAAAACGAAAAAGAAGAAGGCTTCAGAGAAGCCAGCTGAAACTCTGTCCGTGGAGAAGCAAGCCGAAACTCTGCGGAAATGGCGAATCAAGGCTGGGAAGGCGATGTTTGTACTCAGGACAGCCGTTGAAGACGAGCTACTGGAGTACATCAGAGAAGCGCCCACGCCGAAGGTAGCCTGGGATACCCTAGCAATACTCTTCTCAAAGAAGAACGACGCGCGCCTCCAACTACTTGAGAAGGAGCTCATGACAATCTCACAAGGTAACATGATGATTAACCATTACTTTACAAAAGTAAAATCTCTTTGTAGTGAGATTGCTCAAATAGACCCTGAAGAAAAGATCAGCGAGCAAAGGATGAGAAGGATTCTCATCAATGGGCTAAGACCCGAGTACAGCGGGTTCATAGCAGCCGTCCAAGGTTGGCCAACGCAGCCAACACTATTGGAGCTGGAGAATATGCTCGCAAACCAGGAGGCTCTAGTGAAGCAAATGGCCGGAGTCTCGTTGAAGCAAGAAGAAGAGGCCTTGTTCAGCAACCGAAAGACGGGTCGACCTGACCGAAAGTCAAGAGGTAGACCCGAAGGAAGGTCTAGCCAGCAACGAAGGCCTAAAGAGAAGACTAATTCTTCAGGGGGAGCTCGAGACTCATCCGATGACGATGAAGACGATGACGATCGATGTTATAACTGTGGCAAAAGAGGGCATTATGCACGAGATTGCTGGCGGAAGAAGAAGAAAGGCCATGGTAATGTGGCGACCTCAAGAAGCCAAGACATAGTCCATGAGAGCAGTAGTTGTGAAGAAGAGTGGGATGCAGAAGTAGCACTCACTGCTGCAATCGTGGAAGATGAAGAAAGCCTCGCGGTGACCACAGTGGAGATGGTGCCGGAGGAGGTCCCATATGAAGAAGATTGGGACACAGTGGCGACTGTTGGAATACAGTCGGTAGTTGGCATAGAGGTTGCCGACAGTGATGAATCAGAGGAAGAGGAGTTCGACATGGAGTCGTGGCCGATCAAAGATGGAGAAGATGCCACAGAAGTCAAGGAGGAAGAGATCAATTCCGAGTCATCGTTCTTCATGGAAGACACCGAAGATGTCAAAGAGGTAAGTAAGCTTGACTTTGAGTCATTACCTTTTAAAGAACCAATTAAAGAATTACTCGATGAGGAGACCAAAGTCGTAAAGGAGGCCGGAATCATGAGCTGCATCATGGCTGATGACGAGAAGCCACAAGAAAGCCCCAAGGTGGAAAACATCACCAAGGAGGGTGATGATGTCAAGACGACGTGGAGGAGTGTCGTGGTTGCCGAAGAATGGGAGCTCTTCGAAGGAGATGCAGGCTATCAGGTAATTTGTCGAGATGTCGGACCTCGACGAAGGCTAGTGACGAGACTACTGCAAGCACCACAAATGACTGAGTGCCAAGCACTGCTAGCACGAAGGAAAAACTACAAACATGATGATCCGGATGGACGCGGAGTACCAAAATCGGAATAGTACAAAGTCAGCGTTGAGGGGGAGTGTTGAGAATCAACGCTGAGGCCCAAGCCCATCAAGCCCAAGATCAAGAATTATCTAGAGTAATGTGGTGTTGAGATATTTATTAGGAATAATCTAGAACATTATGGATACAAAAAAAAAATATCTTAGGTCTAGAATAATCTATAGAATATCTATGGAAAAATATCTAGGTTCTAGAATCCTCCATAGAACTAGTATAAATAGGGGTGTGGTGTTGGATGTAGAAACCAAGCAATCAAGCAAGGTTAGAGCCACATTCTATTGTAAGAGTCTTAGTAGTGAATTGGAGGTTAGGATTGTAGTAAGAAGCTAGGGTTATATGGAGGTTTAGTATTTAAGTAGTAGTTGTAACAATATTTTGAGATATAATAGAAAATATTGTTATAGCTAGTGCCTCCATACTCAACATGATAGATGGCCAGACCAACCATGTTTAGAGTGTCCTTTGACTTCTTTACCATTTTCCAGCACATGGCTTTCATCAGTTTAGACATTGCTGAATTATTCAAAGAGAAAAGGTCCAGTTATACCAACAGTTCATATCAATAGAACATAGAATAGTAAGAAAATATAAGAACTAACCATCCCAGATCTCAACATCTTCAGGTAGGTCCTGGTAAACAGGAGTAGCTGACCAGATAAAGTGACCACCAGGCCGTAACAACCGATTTAGCTCTAACAACAGCATACCATCTATAGAAGATCATCAAGATTAAATCAGTACTTAATTTATTTACATTCCATCCCATAAATGCGTAATCCACATTATAAGTCTAAGTCATAAATTCATGCTTTCTGTATAGAAATGTTCAAGAATCTTCTTCTTCTGCAGGGCCATTTGTGAAAAAATAAAGTATGATAAGACGAAGAAATATATGTTTTACCATCTATGTGCCATGGAACCCGGCAGCGGGCACAGTGAATGGCATCAAAGGACAAACTGGGGTAGGGGAGCCTCTTAGTTCCCATAACGGCTGAAATGGCAGGAATGCCCCTTTCTAATGCAAACTGCACTTGAGCCTCATGTTCATCTTTAGGTGCAAAGGACATTGTCAAAACATCTCTGTCAAACAGATAACCACCAAAACTGGCAACACCGCACCCAACATCTAGCACGACCCTAGTTTTATTTCCCCATGCTATGCCAGGCAATGACTGTAATGGCAATGGAAGAGAAATTAGAACAAATACAAGGACAAAAAGTGCTAATGAAAAGGTCAGAAATACCTTGTGTCCAACAAATGAAAAGGTCAGAAATTCAGCTACGTTAGTTTTATCAACACTAACTTGAATTTGACCAAGACATTTTGTCAAATACCTTGTGTCCAAAGATAATGAGAACTCAAGAAAACAACAACAGAGGGATACAAAAATATTCGATGGACAACCCAAGAACTTTCTAACTTATGGACATAATTTCATTGTCTAGCTTGGACAATAACAGTGCAAGGATTTGATATGCATATATTATTTATTAATTGTACAATATACAGAAAGCAAATTATTTATGTTACTTTTATTCACAAAAGATATCAGGTTCTATATACGATAACAAAGAGAACTAAAAAGCAAACCTCTTGAATGTTATCAATGTAATGGAGTGCGCCATTTAAAAATTGGGTTCCACCACCAGGAAAAGAAAGGTACTCGCCAGAAACCTTGACCCAGTTCTGGTGTCCTTTGAAATCTGCGAGCTGGGTATGAGGCACATTATGATACCAAATCTGTTACACAAATCAAATAACCACAAGTCAGGAAAAGAAACTCATGTTTACTAGATGGCTATGGGCAGTTCTGATGTCCCTTCAACTTTTGGCACTTTAATGCTTTTGATCGAACAATGTACATCTTAAACCAACAACTAAACCTAATTATTTGTGACAGCACAATAAAATCCCCTGATAGAACAGGCCTGTAAATTTTATACCTTATCCCTGCTGTGAGGCCATTCAATAGACCTCTTATATCCCTCAGGAACTGGCACAAGACATGTCGGTCCTTCATCAGGGCAATGCCTTTCTCTATGCTCATAATGCCTAGTTGTACGGAGCTTCTTTATAGCCGCCTCATTGTCTAGGCAAGGGATATAATCTGCCCCAGCACTGGTATTGCATAGTTTCCAAGTAAGTGCCATTGCATCATCCTTGCTTCCTTTCGCTGATTTTGATTGAATCTCCTTTTGATTCTTCGATTCTGTCGCTTGGGTAGAGAAGGTTCCGTTTTGTGTGCTTGTCTCATTTAGTAGCTCTGCTTGGGCCATATTGGGGAAAGACTCCACTAAAGTATTATTGTTGTTTTGCTCCGAGGTGATTTCTTTTTCTGTTGTCTCTTCACCGGCCACACTGTTGGATTCAAGTTGGTTTTCGCTGGTTGTAGTTTCTGTGCTGGAGACTTTATCATTCTCTGAGTTATTGCTTTCATCACTGCTTGTATTTTCTTCAGAGCCCTTTTCATCGGTCTTCTCAGTGGAATTTTCAGTTTCTAAAGTTTTGTTTTGGCTTATTAACTCCTGAGTGCCTTCCCCAGGTGTTACCAACTCTCCACCCTCAGTTTTACCATTTTCATCATCAAACTTTGGTGTACCATTTTCACTTTGCCCCCTTGCATCTTCATTGCGTTTACTTTCAGTATTATCCTTTCTTTCACTTTCAGTCTTAGTATCTTCACTAGGCTTGGAGCCATTTTCTTCAATCTTCTCATTAGACTTCTCTGTCACCTTTGTAGGCACGTTTTGGTCATCAGAAGAAACAGTATCGTTTCCGGTCCCATTTTCACTTTCATTTCCGTTTTCTGTTTTGTTTTCATTTTCATTCTCATTACCATTATTGTTTTCATTTTCATTTCCATCTCTCTTCTTGCTTTCAGTTTCATTGGAGGAGTTTTCAGTGTTTGTGTCAGTATTAGTATCCTCTTGTTGGGTATCTTGTTGGGTATCAGTTGAAACCACTGGTTGCTCTTCAGTTATGGCAATGGACTCGGTTTCGGAGACTAGTTCATTTATCTGAGATTTGTTCTCTGACGGGAGACTACCAGGTGTGAAGGTTGATGATGTAAGCATCCATACCCCTACTAAGACAAGGGCAACAAATACGACAAAAGTTGCAGTCGAATAGCTATTTGATGGCCGCCTATTTGGATTTCTATCGAATAAAGCCATCTACACTAAAATGCAATGAAATTTGTTAGTTGAAAGGGGTAAGCTGCATCAAAGAATTTAGATTCTCCAAAATCTATGAGAGTATAGTGCTTTTTCGAATATCGGTGGACAGTTACTTGGGAATAAAATAAAGTGCTTATTCACTCTTACAAACATTTAAACTTCTTATATCTGTTCCTACTTCCAAGACCACCTCTCATTATCAATAGATGTATAGTCATGCCAATCTCCAAATATACTCTCTCTCTTTTTTTTTTTTTAACCTTGTTTCTTAAAATTTTTCCCTTTTCTATATTTCCCATTTGCTTATTAGAAATGAGGGCTTGAAAGGGCCCAGATTACCATGCTCCTCTAATTTACCATCCGAATGAAGCTTTTGTTTATTACAACGCTACATATTGTTAGCAAGAAATCGGAACTGTTTTCTATTTGCTCATACCAATATGTGTAAAATACAAAACCAAAAAGAATTCACTATTATAAAAACAGCATTATTATTCATATTCAACCCAAATAAATTCACTATTGTAGAAATTTCAAACCAAATTCACGGACAACACCAGAACCCAGATGCAGATCAGATTCTCATTCTCCCTTCCCAATTCCCATTTTTATTCTTTCGACATTGTTTCATGAACAATGCCGAAAGAACACCATCAAACAGATCAATAACATTGCATTCAATTCAGCAGCTAGCTCCGAGGAGCTCACTGGAGCTAGCTACCAATCCCAAATCACACCAATCGGAGCAATGCCGATCGGTACCGCAATTCAAAATTGACAAAGATGAAAGATTTGATGCAACTCAGATCTCCCTGATTACAATCAAAACACACAAGATGCAGAAGAGTATAGAATCGTGTTGTTGTTACGTACCTTGTTCTTGGATCCAGGATAGGAAGAGGAAGAGGAAATGGAGAAACGAATCCGAGCGGTTTCGCTTTGTTTAGCAAATCGAAATTGAAAGAATTTGAAGGATTTGAAGGATTTTCGTTCGCTTTAATACAGACTCCGCGCGCAGTTTGAGATCCGGAATGGAACGGCTGAGCGCGGTCGAGGACACACTTGAACCGTGCTATTTCACTGCGTGTGGGACCCAGATGTAAGGGTTCCGTTGAGGAGTGGTTCGGTTTGTGGTATACGTTTTGGACCGGAGGTTTGGAACGCCGATCGACCGCCCGGCCTTAATTAAGCAAAAAAGCGAATGTATGTGGGACACTGCAAATGGACCTGGCATATAGCCGTACGTGCAGTGAAACCTTAAGACATACAGATATATAGTTGGGGCCCATGTTTCAGTGTGATGAAGACGTACTGAACGAACTGGACGGGGTGTTGGGAGGAATGCGGGTAGATGAGGGTTGATAAAGACAGGACACCGCAGCGATCTCTGTCGGAGGTAAATTACGCAAATGCCCTTGTTCAACTGATGGTTTGGCGCCGAAGACTGCAACCGACAGTTTGAATTCGGAGGAGATCCGAGGGTAGTTTGGGGAGAGGGACGGAGGAGTGTCACTGGGATTATCTGCAGAGAGAGCCAGAGAGTAGAGTTGACGATCTGGCTTAGATAAGTGAGCTCAGTCAGTAGTAGCTCACTCCCTCACTCTTTATTAATTGATTATTAATATTGTTGTTGTTAGCCTTTTCTTTGGCCAGAAGTTGGTGGCATGGCATGTGATTGTGATTTGTGAAAATGAAATTGGATTTCCCGAGATGCCGCAAGAGAAGTTTAATCGTCTCCAGTGAGGTTAGGATGACTGATTAACAGTTGTTTAAATTCTAAGCAAAATATGGGGTGCATGAAGTAGACAAAGGAACTAGAGTAAACACTTTTCATTTAAATAATCGCTTTGTAAATGCTACTATGAGTATATATTTGGTCTACAAACAAATTTTCTAAAAATAAAAAAAAAAATTGTATTCAGAGATTTTGATATAAATAATTTTATAAAATATATAAATCACAATTTGGAGATACTCAAAGAATGTTTCAAAGTCAAACTCACCAAAATGCTTGGTGAGCTTAACCTCATAGTAGTATTGCTCTTATTTTATTAATTTAAATAAAAAATTTGGAGGTGATTTGATATGTTTTTGGAGGTGTGCGGTGTATTTACTCAATCAATTTGAGTATTGTTTGATGGCTTAACAAAATTTTATATACTTCTTAATGGTTTAATTTAACGAGCTTTTGCACAGTTATCAGACATCATTTAAATTGAATATAATCGAAACATAATCAATCTATAAGGTAAATTTTAGTTCTATAAACTTTTTTATATTTTTAAAAACTTTAAATTTTGTTTTTTCAAAAATTTAAAAATTTCGTTGTCAAGATCGTCTCACATATAATTAACACAATCTTACATTTTGGACGTTAAGTAGTGACCGGAGAGGATGCAACCTTGAGAGGGGTGAAGTGTTAACCCATATAAACCGTATTGGTTGGGAAAAAATATAGTCTCACGTTGACTTCAACGGTCTCACTCAAAGTAGCAATAAACGATACACAGTTTAAGGTTTTGTAATTTCCCAAAAAATTAAATTAATGCCCACAGTGTATGCTTGACGCAAATATACGCTCAATTCAAATAACGAGATCCTGGGCCTCAAACTCCTCAAGTCAAAATTATTCATAAGCATCGAGCAATTCGACGAGTCAATTTAATTAGGCAATACAATATATAGTAGCTGCCGGGTCTCACACAATTATTACCAATTTAATATCATCAGTTGAGTTTTCCAAAATCTGCCCAACATTTTTTAACTTACGCTCATGGAAATCAAATGCCCATTTTCTCGTATTGCACATGTATTATACACGAATCGGCAAGTCAAACAATGAAAATATGAAACTATTCAATACATCCCTCGATGAAATAAATGTCTTTAATTCCTGTACAAGCTATAGGGACTGACCGGTGCGTTAGGCAACACTGATAGAGCCCTTGTACAACTCGATCCGTACCGGGCTAGCTAGCTACCGGCCAAGCCGATTTCACATCGTCTGCCTTAAGGTAAAGTGCTGCATAGAATGTAAACCGTTGGATCGTCTCAAGATTCGAGCCTGCACAAATCTTGAAGTGATCCAACGGTTCACGTGCCATGACGCACTTTACCTTGAGGCAGAGGATGAGCACTCGGCCAACCCGGTGGTTGTCTTAGTGATGTTTTCTACAAAAACATCTATTGACCGACAATGCGCATCAAACCAAATGGGCCGGTGTCCGTTCGATTGCACTGAGATTCGTGTAAGAGCCAGTGTCACAGTGTCAGTCTCAATCTCAACGCAATCGAACGGATATAAAAACATATATTAGTATGTGATCTGAATTTGTGGTCATATTGGAGGACTGAAATGAGGCAACTTTTTTCATTTTTCTTCTACCCCACAAAATATGTTCAAGGACACAATCCCTCAAAATTTGTAAAGACAGCTCTGTTACTGTTGTGTTCTTCTGCTAATTCAACTACAGCCTACAATGGAAGTATGCATGCAGAAACCGAAGAAAACATAGACAAAAGTATGAAACAAACCCAACAAGCACAGGTCACTAGGTCGACGGAAGCTCATCCTCTGTAGCGCTACATTGTGTAGCACAGGACGTGAACCGTTGGATCATCTTGAGATTCGTCTTGCGCTACACAATGCAGCGTTACAGAGGATATGAAATCCTAGGTCGACAGTCTGAAATGCACTCATTCTCTAGATTGATTCTGATTCAAGCCAAGTACAAGTACATTGAGTTCAGAGAGCCAAATTGTTTTTTCTGGTCAGAGTGCAAATTAAGCCAGGCTTTAACATAAGTACTCTATCCACATTCCATCAGTTTGAAAAGGGGATAATTAAGTGAGTGATAACCTTAATTGGAGGTGTATTTTGCTCGATATGATAAGATTATTGAGTATGAATTATGAAATCAACATAACAACTTACAAGTATATATAAGGCACAATCATTATTTTTTTAGTAAGAACACCTCCAGCTGATACATTCTGTATGAACTGCTCTTCGAGGTTCTTATTTTTGGTGAAACAGTATGCAGCCAGAGGCTTAGGAAATTTAATTGTTAGTGAGTTCAAAGGCATTTTCTGATTTACCCACCTAACAATTTTTGAGCTGACAAAATTATTGTGGGTGAAAATTTCTTTGCAAGAGAGGTTCCAAATAAAAAGAAAATGATGAAATTAACAAGGAATGATACGAAAAAGTACATAACAGGATATTTCCTTGAGAGAATGACTAGATAAGGCACTTTTTTGGGTATCATTTCTTATATCTCTATAACATTTTTCAACCAAGAGAAACTTCTTGTGTCCATCCGATGGACGTCCATCACAAACACAAAGTGACACGTGGTGAGCCCCACTTATTACACTCTGTGTATGTGATGAACATCTATCCGATGGACGCTAGGTGTTACTCATGAACCAATATTTACGGATGAACAAATCCTAAAACCCACAACATGTCAAAATTACAGGATGAACAAATCTTGAGCCCATTAAGCCCATTACAGAAATCCACTACAAAACTCTCCCTCTCTCTCCACACAGACCCAATTACCCAAACAAAACAACACAAACAATTAACAAACGTCATACTCAAAACCTTTTTTTTTTTTTTTTTGAGAAGTTGACACCAATATGAACAAACGTCAATTTGTTCCCATTTGAACTATATCTTTGCATTTTTATGAAATATTTTACAATATTTTTTATAATCAAAGTTACAAATTTTATTTGTACAAAACATTTCAATTAAAACAACTAAATAAGTTCAAATTTTAGATAATTACTTAAGGGTAAAATTATTATTTGAGAGGTGTCAAATAATTTTGAGGGTGCTCAAAGTAGCTGAGTCCTCATCAAATTGAAATCTCTTGAGGTTTTCTACGGTGGAATAGTCAAAAACCTCTCTAAAAAACTACTATGCACGGTTTTTAGAGCTGCCCGCTACATTACTATATATTATTTCCAGTACAATTTCTAGCCACTCCATAATTTGTGCACTCGTGCTCATCCTCTTACGTACTGCGATGTGCACTACATCACACGTAACTCATAAGCCATTGGACTGTCTCGAGATTCGTGCAGCTTCGGATCTCGAGATAATCCAAGAGACGCGATACACTGCAACGAACATTGATCATGGCAGTACATCATCATAGTAGCTCCCGTCAAGACTCAAGATCGTTCTTCAACCTTCTCTCAGCTTTGCCTACCATTACAGTCCCAGGCCGAACAAGTGTAAACCCCTGATTACCTACCCCAAAACCCCCTCCTCGCAAGTCACTTTCAGGCGAAGACTTTCCATTCGAACACGCAAGAACAGACCAGACCTCGCGTCCAGTCTCTAGAAGCAGGTAAGGCAACAATAAAAGCATCCGATACTCTCATCTCATGGCCACTTTCTTCTCCTCCAAGACAGCCGCCGCTGCCATTGCGCGATCCGCGATCCATCATCATCGCCTCCCCTCCTCCGCCGGATCTCGCCTCCGCATTCCCTGTTCGTCTCCTCTCATCACCTCCCCGTCCCCTCTCCGCCTCGGCCTCTCTCAGGTCCGTTCGCTTTACATCTACATGTGTTGCAATGTGTGAAATGTGTCAAATGCTGACATCCCTGAAATTTAGCACTGGTTCAGTTGAATTTATTATCAGAAATGCATGATCTCATCTCTCAGGACATGTTCGGCAGACACAAATTATGTAGGTTTCTATTAGGAATTGAGAGTATAATAGTATATATAGGAAATTATTTATATTCACTGTCCCTAATAGGAATTTATTCATCTAAAACGCTTGCTTTTAGAGAAAAATATTAATTAAGTTGGACTAGATTATTTTTTTCCTATCAATGATGGGCTCTTCGTAGGTTTTTCGTAGGTTTTCACTAAATGTAATATGAAATCCTAAATCCTGTTCAAATAGAAAAAAATTTATGTAGGATTAGTGACTACTGAACGAGCCCTTAGTGTTTGATTATGATTTATGTTGTAGAATTGCTAATGTACAGTGGTTTTTATTTGGGTTCTTGAACTGTGTTATCTCTTATCTGGTAGAAAATCGGTCTGCCGAACGTAATTGCGGTACGTGCAATGAGTACCTCCGTAACACCAGCATCCGATCCGGCTCAGCTGAAGAGCGCCAGGGAGGATATCAAGGAGCTCCTCAAGACTAAGTTCTGCCACCCGATACTGGTAAACGGAATTAAGAAAAAAAAAGTTTTCTATAATTTTTGTATGTTTTGGCATATAAGTTATGACCTCATATTTGTTGACTGTGATTTTAGGTTCGGTTGGGATGGCATGATGCTGGCACATATGACAAAACCATTCAAGAGTGGCCACAAAGAGGTGGTGCTAACGGAAGCCTTAGGTTTGAGACTGAGCTGAAGCATGGAGCTAATGCTGGTATATTCATTTCCCAAAAGTATAATCCCCTTATATTGGTTTCGGAGAAGTAGACCTTAATATTCGACGTCTACCACATTGTTTGCAAACAAGACCAGTCCTTAATATTTGCAGGCAACACAAACCCATAATTTCTGAAGCAGTTTGAATTGAGTATGAAAAGCCCCAGGAAGTTTAGCCATTGATAGCTAGGTTCCGTTTGTATAATGACCCAAAAGTGCTGATTATCTCTTTCACTTAAAAAAAGTTTAACATTTGCGAATGCCGTAATATGTTTTGTGTATTGTGCCTGATTTCATGGTACTAATGCAGGTCTGATAAATGCTTTGAATCTTATCCAACCAATCAAGGACAAGTATTCAGGCATAACATATGCTGATTTGTTTCAGCTAGCAAGTGCAACGGCAATAGAGGTGATTTAATGCCCCCCCTGCTACTCCATATTATACCCATGCAACCGTTATGTACGCCGCAGAAATTATTTTTCTGTTTTCTTATTATTTTAGGAAGCCGGTGGCCCAAAAATACCTATGAAATATGGGAGGGTTGATGTAACTGCACCTGAGCATTGTTGTCCTGAGGGGAGACTTCCTGGTAAGCAGTACTTGAGTTCAGGAAATGTCACATACTTCCAAAGTTTTTATCATCTTGTACTTTCAGTAACCATTCCATTTCGTGACTTCATGTTAGATGCGGGCCCACCATCACCTGCTGATCATTTAAGACAAGTTTTCTACAGAATGGGGCTTAATGACAAGGTTTCTATTTAATACAACACTCCTCTGCATCGTTTTGTTGATTATATGTCGTGCTACAAAGCATTTTCTTGTACTCATTGGTGCTTTTATTACAGGAAATAGTGGCACTATCTGGAGCACATACACTTGGGAGGTCTAGGCCAGAGCGAAGCGGCTGGGGCAAGCCTGTAACTAAATATACAGTATGTTACTTAATTAATTTACTGATTGATTGTCTTGTACTGCGTTTGTTTGTTTCCCATACATCTGTCTCTATTGGAATTCTCGTGTATTACTACATGGAAGACATAGTTTACACTAATTTAAACAAGAAATGAAAGAATTGTCTAGATCTCAGTATCCGGATACAAGACAATAGTTCATTGCTGATTCTTGTGTATTACTATGTTTACAAATTTTATTTTTTGTAGTCTTATAAAATGTCATCATCATCAATTTTGATCTCTTAACAGAAAGATGGACCTGGCGCACCAGGTGGCCAGTCTTGGACCGCCCAATGGTTGAAGTTCGATAATAGTTATTTCAAAGTAAATCTCTTTCTTTATTTGATATTGTTCTTAAAAATCATGTATTGTGAGGTCAGTGGTTTGAAACTTGGAACATTTAATTTTAAATTTGAGTGACCTGACCCTCATCTTTATCTCAAAAAAAAAAAAATCATTTATTGTGGATTCTTTCAGTAACACTTAAATTTGTCATAGCTGCATAAAATTACCAAAAGTTTCATGTTTGGAAGAGATCAAAATTGTTAAGATAACTGTAATGCAACTTTTTATTGGCATAGATTACACTACTGAAATTATTGATATTTTCTGTAGCCCAAAATGCAATAGATACAGGTGTAAAGGACTTGATATTGAGCTTGTTTAAAAACAGATTACTAAGAGTTTTTTTTTTTTCTTTTCTTCCTTTTTTAGAGAAGAGATTACTAAAGGTTAATGCTTAGGTTTGTCATATTTTCTCAAATTGCAATGAGTTGCCCGCGAATGAAAATATGAGGTGCCAGTTGATATAGTATGTCTTTTGTTTTACTATATAATTATTGTTGTTTCAATCAGGATATCAAAGAAAGAAGAGATGAAGATCTCCTAGTGCTACCAACTGATGCAGTATTGTTTGAGGATCCATCATTCAAGGTAAATTTTTAGCTACTGGTAAACCTTGTAGAGTTTCCTTGTAATGCAGATGATGCTTCAACATGCTTATCAAAACATTATTGTATTAATTCATTCAAGGTCTATGCTGAGAAATATGCTGAAGATCAGGAGGCATTTTTCAAGGACTATGCTGAGGCTCATGCTAAGCTCAGCAACCTTGGTGCCAAATTCGAACCGCCTGAGGTGAGTCACTTATTGGTACTCCAACTTTGTTATAGGTTGCTAACATGTACAAATGTATGCCCTAAAGTTTGTGACAGCTTGTGAGACGTACCTTTAGCCCCTTTTACTAAAACATATCTTCAATATTGCAGGGTATCACACTGGACTAAGCCTGATTGCCGTCTTGTTTTTGACATCTACTCGTAACAATTAGTGGGCTACTGCGGGAGATTTTGTTTATTTGCGGAACTACAGCATTACATTTTCTATTTGTTCTGTAATGTTTACATTATGGTGCAGTAAGTCTAGTCTGTCTAGTCATCGGACTTTATTATAAGTAAATAAATTTGATCAAGGATGATCTAAATAAAGCATGTACTTGTGAATAACCTGAAAATACTGTAAGAGGTGTGGTAATGGTATACTGGTATTTGCACTGCACAGGAGTGGCTTGTAGTAAGTTCACTTTATTCTATCTTTCTTGGGTGGTAAATCTACATCTTGGCTAAAACAGCAGCATGCCATTTTACATGGAACACAAAATGAAAAGTATCGAGTATTGTAATGTTCCTTGTGCGTAAAACATTATCTGATAGTTAAATATGCAACTACGCTGCCTGAAAGATTTTTGAGGGGCGCCTGTTTAGTCCAATGATCTGAATCAATACTCAATAGAGCAGAATAGCAGATCAGAAGTTTAGGCTGCGCAATTGATCTGAATTGAACTCCATTTAGGATTAGTTCCACATCCAATTTGAGTTGCTATTGGCATAATGGCATGGTAAAGAGATGATCCATTGAACAATTGAAACAAACAAATATATTCGAAGCAAAGTATGGAACAATTAAAACAAATTCATACTTGAGCTATCGGAATTTTTTTCTATTAGAATTTCTTCATCAAAGTTTTGATATAGATGAACTTCTTTTCCAATTACATTTTTATATCTTCTCTCACTAGATATCATATTAATTCTAAATTTAAATTTACAATTGACAGCTAGTTAAATCTAAAAATAGTTACTTCCATCTTCCTTTTTTTTTGAGATAAAGATGAGGGTCAAGCCACTCAAATTTAAATGTCTATAAAGACCTCCCATCCGGGTTTCGAACCCGCAACCTCCCACATGGAGAGCGTTGCCCTTAACCACTAAACCAAGTTACTTCCATCTTTTTATCAAAAACTAAAAATAATTCTTATGTGCTCATATTCAACATATCTTTGTTTTGTTGCCTACTTTCTCAACAACAAAAATGGAAATTTTGCATTAATTCTTCCTGAGATCCTGCTGTATCCACGCCTGAACTGTACGTGGAGAAGAGAGCACCAACCATTCTTATCATGCTTAGAAACAAATTCATACGTTGGCCATCAATATTTGGTAATGGCATTGTATTTTTAATTGAGTTAATGTGCCACCCATGTTTTGTTTTGGCAACTTTTAACGGCCTAAAACTTGGATTAAGTCTACATCCTAATTCCTTAAGGGTCTGTTCGTTTGGACGTAAAACAGACCCCGAAAATTCTTTTCCGTGTAATTTGGATTTATGTCCGTTCATTTATGATTAAAAACAACTTCTGCTGAAAAAACCTTTCCGTATTTCACTAAAAACGTCTGTTTTCGTTTTCCCCTTTTTTTCGACGGAAAACAAAAACGAAAACACTCGGCGATCGACGATCTCCCCCTCCCGCGTATAATTTTCGCTCCCGCGCTTTATCTCCCGCCAGTAAGGCTTCCTTCTTCTACTTTCCTTTGTGCCATTGCTGCTCTTCTTCACTCCTTTGCTGCAATTTTGAGGTTCATTCTTTTGTTTTTTCCCCTATTTCATTTGAGTTTTTGGGTGAAAAAGTGGTAGTATTTTAACTTTTTTTTTTTCTGTTGTATTTTTTGCTGTACATACGACTAACATTGCTGTGTATGCTCTGATAGTAGTTACCACATAAATATATAATTCTTTGAATGTCATTTTTTTTATTGCCCTTTGAAGTGTTCCGATCAATTGGTACAGTCTCTAACTGGTACATCTGTCATCTGTGCTATGTGCACAAACATTGTACCCTCAAACACGTTTTCTCTACCAGTTTGGAGTTTTTAGTGGGGTTAATTTATTGACTTCTTAGGTAGGGGACAGGAGGGCTGAGAATGCAGTACAAGATAAATTAATGTTACAGTTGCAGTTAGTGTTTTTAAACCTATATTTTTGGTTCATTATTCTCTAGTTTACTTGCAGATGCATCTGATTTAAGTCATTCAAAAGAAAGGCATTTGTAGCTGCTGCAAATGCTGTTTCAGCAAAATTCGGAGAACCATGTAACTGGACAAATGTTGAAAATCGCCTTAAGACTTTAAAGAAGCAGTGGGCTACTATAATGCATTTGAAGAACTTGAGTGGATCAACCTTTGATCCTTTGACTAAGACCATTAAGTTGGGTGAAGGTTCATACCAAGATTATGTTAAGGTATTAATTTCATTACCCTTACTTTTCCAATAGAAATATGATTTTAATTATAATGCACATAATTTATTATTTTTGTAGGCCCGTCCAAAGGATACGATATATCTTAATGTTCCAATCCAATTTTATGATGAACTTGCCATAATTTGTGGAGATGATCAAGCGACAGGAGAATTTGCCATTGATGATCTAGACAAGGTAAATCTAGATGATATTTGTGGTGCTGACGAAGATGCTAATGATATGGATGATGATGAGGTTCAAGTGATTGAAGAAAGTCCGAGGGTGCCCAATAAACGCAATTCTCGTCGAGTGCAACATCCTCATCAAGAGGAAACCACATCTGAGGGTCTTACAATGGACAAACAAGTTAAACATAAGAAGCGTAAGGGTGATCAATCTCTAAATAATCTAGTTGACAAATTGGAACAAATAGCCGATTGTATGATAGACCCTACAACTCGACGGAAAAGAGAATTGTTGGCCGCTCTCAATGCATCTAAGTCCCCTGATGCAAATGAAGAGATTATTTTACAAGCATATAGTTGGTTACTAAAAAAGGAAAATGAGATTGAAGCAGATGTGTTCCTAGCACGTAGCGAAGAATCGAGAGAAAACTGGTTATTTAACTTTATGCTTTCTTGAGAGTATGTTTCGTTTGATATGTTGTCATTAGTCGTGGTATGAGCACTTTTTTTTTTTTATCCTATTAGTAATCTAATAATGACAGATTATGTTATTAGAGTAATATTTGTCAATTCAATTTGCTAATTTTCTAGAGTGTGAGCTACTGAGCTGCAATCTTAAGTTGTTTTTGTTGTCAATTTGTTTTCATTTCAAAGCATTCTAATCCAATTAAAGCATTCCATTAAAGGGGTACCAGTACCTCTACTGGCACACTGTACTGGGAATATTTTTTACTGGTACGAGCTTAATTCCAACATTCCAACTATTGAGATGGAGACATGGAGACATGGAGTGATGTACCTACTCCCAAGCTGGCAACGTTTGGGCTTTTCCTTTACATTTTCCATTCTGATCCAATCTAAACGCATGGAAAGAAAACCATATTTTCTTTTCTTACCAAATGAACACAATGAATTGTACTATCCTTTTCTTAATAAAACCATTTTACGTGGAAACCAACTTTCCGTTTTTTTTCCTGCTAAACGAACAGACCCTAAACTAAACGGGAGAATTTTGAGAAAGAAGAAGAAAGATATCAGAGGTCACTAAGGCTATGGCCTAGTGGTAGTAACATAGTTTTCCACCGTGGAGATCCGGGTTCAGGTCCCAACAGGGGCTGTGCAGAGATTACTTGAGGAATTTGCCTATGGGTTTTGTTCAAAATAATAAATAAATTAGACAAATAAATTAGACAAATAAATTATATTACATAGTAGCTTAAGTGGTAGCTAACTATGATAACTTCTAAAAGAAATTTGAGGAGCTAGATTCCTATCTTTCTATCACAAAAAAGAAAGAGTATCATGAGTATTTTTTTTTTTTTTTATTATAGCCCGTAGGCCGATATGAGTACATACACCATATACCCTACCTAATTCGCCCCATCCGGAGTTCGATCCCAAGTCTCTATATAAGGAGCCAATGCCACTACCAATTGAGCCATGCTTTGGTGGGCAGTATCATGAGTAATTTGATTACTTCAAATTAACAACTAGAGATCCTGGGCAATAAAAAGGTAGTTGAATATATGTACTCACAAATAATAATGCTACGATCATTTGACCCCACTTGCTACAATGGTGCAATGTGTTATCATTTATCAACTTATCACTGTGGGTTGTTATCACCGTGGGGTTCCTTGAACAGGCGCCTTGCTAATTCGCTGAAATCAGCTCGGATCCAAATCCGATCTCATAATTCTGAGATCCTGATCAGACGGCTAAGATTCTTTCAAAAACCTCCCTAAAAACTATCAACCGTCAGATCGAGATACCCTGCAATTCTCTTTTGGATAGCAGCGGATACAGACTCATTGATCTCATCTCCTTGCCCGGTTGCCAACTGCTAAAAAGGAGGAAAATTCTCCCCAATTTTGGGAAGTGGTTGGATATAATCTTTTGGATAGAAACTTTGCATCAATGATTTGATTGTTTAGGATAGGAATGAATGGTCTCAACTCAAGCTACTGATTTGTGTGTCAGACATGATGACAGGTGTTGAACAACAATAGGGTTTGCACTTGCATATTTATGGATTCGGCTGTCGGCATTTATTTAATAGGAGTAAATGGAAAGAGCTCCTCAAATATCTTTCTTAACCTCTTAAGATAAAATATTTTTATACCTAAATGTAGTGATTTAAAAACGGTCCGAGTCGGTCCAAACCTGCCTCGGTCCACGGGTTTTTCCGGTTCGGGAAACCTCGGAAAAATTTTGGAGGGAAGGAGATTGGACCTAGCTTAGGACTAGGGGTGTACAACGGGCGGGTTAACGCTTTTTTATCAAAATTTGAACCCAACCCGGTTATACCGGGTTATAAACTATTGTTATTCAACCCACCCGTAACCCAACCCAACCCGACTACTTTTTTATGTACGGGTTTTTGCGGGTTATACAGGTTACGCGGGTTGAACGGGTTATAGTTTCGGTTAAATTATTAATCATATAATTTTTACTTTTTGTATAATATTGAAGATGTCAATGGTGATTTATAACTTGATAATATATTTTGGATAACTTAAGTAATATAAAGATGATATAACATTAAACATAAATTAGGAATTATATATAGAGTACTCATTATATATTTATTCGCTAAATTTCATATTAAAAACATAGAACAAACATATAAAGTTGCAAAAAAATAGTTAGACATAATAAGCATTAACCCAAAAACATTATAAAAATTTTATATTGATCTTAAATAAGAACTTAATTCTTAAATTATTGTCTCATTATTTATCTTTTTAATAAATTATATACTTGTATAAAATTATAATTTATAACTAGTTGCGGGCGGGTCCGGGTTAGACGGGTTTCTAAATGCTCAATCCGTAACCCAACCCGGCATAACGGGTTAGTCAAAATTACAACCCAACCCAACCCGGTAATATCTCTAACCCGGTAAAAAACGGGTTGGGTCGGGTGGGTCGGACGGGTCGGCCGGGTTGACGGGTTTTTTGTGCACCCCTACTTAGGACCGTCCCTCCTGGGTTGCCCGGTCCCGGAGTTATATGTCAAAAAAATAAGTAAACAAAACAAAAAAATATAAAAAATATAATACACCTATTTTACACTACAAAAATCGAAAAAATACTTAAAAAAATGAAAAAAAATTAAAAATTAAATTATTTGTTTTAATCATATATATATATATAATTTTGCTACTGTGAGTCACGATCCAAAAACATATCAAATCACCTCCAAATTTCAATTTAAATGGCTCAATAAATTCTTCATATTAAAATCTTATAGCATGCAAAAAATTTTCATTTTTAGAGATTTTTAAGTATTTGTTTGAGATTTTTTAAAAGTGACTATGCAATATTAATAAAATAATCAATATTTATGTATCATTTAAAAAAATCTAGAACAAATACTTAAAAATCTCCAAAAATGAAATTTTTTTTCATGCTATAAGATTTTGATATGAAGAATTTATTGAGCTATATAAATCGAAATTTGGAGGTGATTTGATATGTGTTTCGGACCGTGACTCACGGAGCAGCTCGTGAGTCATGACTAACGGTAGCATCACTATATATAGAGCCTGACTATTGTGAAAACGTTTGCATATCACTCCATGTACAAATAAGTACTGTATTATTACTATTTTTGGGTCATATTCAAAAATCCAAAACAAATACTTAAAAAGCTCCAAAAATGAAAAATTTTTGTATCATCTAGTATTTTCATATGATGAATTTAATGGAAGCAATAAATCAAAATTTCGAATGTGGCAAAGTATAATATGGACCGTTTGCATTTTGGAGTGAAATGCAAACGTTTTCACAATAGTCAGGCTCTATATATAGAGTTAGACTATTATAATAACGTTAGCATTTCGGACCGAAATGCTAACGCCTCAAATTTTATGTTATCATGTCTGAAATCGTGATTTATGGTGCTCAATAAATTCTTGATATGAAAATATTGGGGGATACAAAAAATTTTTATTTTTAGAGTTTTCTAAGTATTTGTTTTGAATTTTAGAAAATATCTCATAAATATTAATAAAATATTGATGTTTGTACATGCTATTTTCAAAAATACAAAACAAATACTTAGAAAACTCTAAAAATGAAATTTTTTTGTATTCCCCAATATTTTCATATAAAGAATTTATTGAGCACCATAAATTGTGATTTTAGACACGATAACATAAAATTTGAGGCGTTAGCATTTCGGTCCGAAATGCTAACGTTAGTATAATAGTCTAGCTCCTATATATATATAATTTTGCTAAAATGAGTCATGACTCACGTGCGGCTCCGTGAGACAGTATCCAAAAACATAACAATCACCTCCAAATTTTGATTTATATGGCTCAATAAATTCTTCGTTTCAAAATCTTATAGCACGCAAAAATTTTTCATTTTTGGAGATTTTTAAGTATTTATTCTAGATTTTTTAAAATGATACATAAAACATTGATTATTTTATTACTATTGTATAGTCATTTTTAAAAAATCTCAAACAAATACTTAAAAATCTCCAAAAATGAAAATTTTTTGCGTGCTATAAGATTTTGATACGAAGAATTTATTGAGCCATATAAATCGAAATTTGGAGGTGATTTGATATGTCTTTAGATCATGACTCACGGAGCAGTCTGTGAGTCATGACTCATCTTAGCAAAACTCAAAACTCATATATATATATATATGAGGAGGGATCCATGAACAATGAGTATATTGACAATCTTGACAATATAACATTTCAAAAATTTCTAAAAATTCATAAAAAATCTTTAAAATGAAAAAAGATTTATAGATGCATTATTTAACTTATAGATTGATAGTGTTTCAAATTTCAATCAATTTGAATATCGTTTGTTAACTTATCACAAGTTTGTGTACATTTTAACAATTGTAATTTAACGGATTTATGAAAGCTATCAAATATCACTTAAATTGAATATAATCGGAAACATAATCAATCTCTAAGTTAAGAAATACTTCCATATATTTTTTTCTATTTTTGAGAATTTATATGAATTTTTACAAATTTTTGAAATGCTATATTGTCAAGATTGTCAAACTACTCATTGTCAATGGATCCCTCCTCTATATATATATATATTATACAATTAAAAGTTAGGAAAATAGTATTTTTATATTAAAAATGAAAAAAATTAAAATAATATTATTTATACCGAAAAAATAACATAGAAAATCAGAAAAAAATTTTAATAATTATATTTGTTATAAAACAAAAATTCTTCTTGAAAATAAAATTTAAATAATATTATATTAGTTGTTAACATAGGCGGGAAAAGTTGGAACCAAGTCGGGTTACCTCGGGTTATTACCCCGGTACCCCGGGTCGGGTAGGGGTCGGGTCCCGGGTTGCCCCGGTACCCCAGGACGGGTAGGGTCGGGTCTCGGGTTGCCCCGGTACCCCGGGTCGGGTCCCGGGTTTGCTCGGGTCGGGTTTCCACAGAAATTTTTCTGGGAACATGGATACCTATCCTTGCGAGAACCATCCCTCCTGATCCTCTCGGGTTGCCCCGGTCAGACGCCCGGGTCGGGTCGGTCGGTCGGTCCATTTTCCCTGAGTTTCTCGGGTCGGGTTCGGACCTCTCGGGTTTTTTTAAAACACTACCTAAATGTACACTTCCAAGATTTCATTCTAATATCCAGATTCTAATCACTTAATCAGTTATTTAAATTTACAAAAGTCGGGTCCCACCCATTGAATCTATTACATCATGGTGTTATAGTGAATAAATTGTCTGCGATCAAATGTTGTTCATACATATACAAGGTGTTCATACCTCTCACAGTAAAATTTTCATAGTTGATTATTTGGTGTTCATATCTATACATCAAAAATTCTGTGTGAGCCGTCTAAGATTTCATGTTCGAGTGAAAGATTATATTAAGACTCATACTAGATTCCATGTTTTAGTAAATAACTATCCTTATATAGTTTATGTATTCATATCTTATTCAGCAGAATGTTCATATATATTGCATCAAGGTGTACACAGCTGAAGATACGTTCACAGAATATGTCTTCGACTCTTCGAGGAATTTTTGTTGTGGTACTGTGAACTTGTCTCAAGATATCAAAAGCATGCTGTATTGCTGTACTTTTGTTGCAGTTAATTAATAGGAGCAAAATGGAAGCTAGCATGTGTACCTAAGCGTAAGGGCTTTAATGCTTTGAAATGGACCCAGAAAATATGTTCTGTTTGATAATTTGGTTCCTTCAAGTTATTATTATTATATTTTTTAGTAAACATCTATTTCATTTTTTTATAAAAAAAAGAACATTAATTTTATGGGCCCATTTATGGGACCTTAAAAATTCTATCCTTTTTTTCGAGGGATGATGGGTCCTTAAAATTCATAATTATTTTTTTATTCGGCCCCCCACTTTATTAAACTTCAACTTCAGAGGGTCCTATAAAAAGGAGAAATTATATGTTACCCCTTCAAAAATTGTGCTTTTATATTTCAAAAAAAATTTGTGTTGTGTCCTTCTATTTTGAACAGTTTACCAAGAAAGAGAACAAACAAACAAAAAAATTCTTAACAACCGTGCCAAATATTGGGAATGGAAACAAAGGTTGTATCAACCATCAACCCACTAACAAGAGAACATGAAATGTCAGACCAGATCTAACTTTTACAATAGACAATTTCTCCCACGGGTGAATAATTAGAAAAAATCAAAAAAGAAATAAACAAGCTGCACATCTAACCATGAATTTTTCGATCAGGACAAAATGGATAAAACAGAGAAATACATGTGATGATGTGAACTGAAGCATGTGTGTATGGGTATTGGCCCTATTGGGTAGTGGTCATGTACAGGCCCAGAGTTGAACAACTCCATTAGTGGGGTTTATTTTTATCATTTTGTCCCTCATAAAATGTGGTTTCAATAAAAGCCCTTCAAAATATGTAAGAATTTCTGTTGTTCCAAGGTTATGTTTTTATATACTAGTAAAGAGCCACGCATTGCTTTGGGTTGAAATTGTTATTTCTTATAATAAATTTTTAAGATAATATGTAATGGGCTGAAACATTAATATGAGCCTTAAATTTTAATGGGCTGAGACATTAACGTTAACAGGCATTAATGTAAATCAACGGTTATGATTTATCCAAGAAAATGATGAAGGGCTCAGGTTTCTTATTTGGGGAAGATAGTCTTTCATGTCATTTTTTCCCATATGCTTTTATATGCTTTTATATTTATATAATAGTAAGGATAAGGATATTATTTCAGCTACAATGACAATATGCAAAATATTGAACCTTTTATTTATTCTAAGAAAACAAGAAAGTATGAACAAACAGAAAAGGTATAAATTTCAGCTGCAATGAAAGTATGCATAACATTGACCTTTATTATTCTAAAAAAATAAAAAAAAAAAGTGTGAAAAAACAGAAAAGTATAAAAATAAAATGCTCCTATATTTCAAGTTTCAGTAACTGCTATGCCTTATACATACATTCATTGCATCACACACATAAATTAGCAGTTTTACAACTCTAAACTTAAACTCAATGACCAATTCCAAATAGTGCATAAAATAGTGCAATGAAACTGCCTGCTATGACTCCCCTGAGAATCGACTGCTTTTCGGGTGTGTAGGGCGGATACCTCGCCTTTGCCTCCCCCCAAAAACTGCGCGAAAGAACCGCCTTCTTGTGGCTGAACGCGTCGTAAGAGAACTTTCCATGGTACGAACCGATTCCACTCTCCCCGACTCCTCCGAATGGCAAGAACGGGTTGGCAAGCTGCAATTCAAACAATAGGGACGAGTGAGTGATAACCGTAGGGTAGTATTTTGCGTGATACAATGATCGTGTATAAAATCGATATAACGACTTACATGTAAGGCGCAATCGTTAATGAGAATTCCTCCGGCTGTTACATCCTGCTTGAATTGCTCCTCGAGTTTCTTGTTCTTAGTGAAACAGTATGCAGCCAGAGGCTTCGGAAATTTCTTGATGAGTTCGAACGCATCTTCCAATTTATCCACCTAACATAACATTTTTTCGAGTCAGAAAAATTATTGTCGGTATATATTTCTTCGCAAGAGTAAATCCAATTAAAAAGGAAAAGAGAACTAACCGTGACGATAGGAAGCAATGGACCGAAAATCTCGTCCTTCATGATTAAAGAATCAAGCGGCGCATCTAACAGAACTGTTGGGGCAATTCTCCTGTAAAAAGCAAATGCTGGTAAGAACAGTCAGAATTTAAGAATTAAGATTCAGTGTTCAAACACCTAAAAGAACGAAATATTACAGCTTCTTTTTATCTCTCTGGCCTCCATAAACAATCTTGCCCGAAACCTTTTCATCATCCAACAATTCCGTAAGGCGCTCATAATGTCTCTCATTGATAACTCTGGATAGATCTTTTGATTCCAGTGGGTTCTTCCCGTAAAACCTCTCCAAAATTATTTTCAGTTTCTCTACCTACATAAATAGCCAATAATAATGTAGATTAAATTTCGAACATTTGGTTCTGACGTGTTTCAGCGAAACCATTCATAAGGTTTACCACAAACTTCTATTTCAATGCATAATTCAATACCAAGCATCTAATAAAAATCAAAATCTAGGTGATATAAACATGCATATGGTTGGTTCCTCGAGGTTAGTTGGACAGGGGTTTGACGGTTACCAGCTTGGGAGCAAACGATTTCGTTGTAATGATATAATCGGGAGCGATACAAGCTTGCCCATTGTTGCATCCCCATTTGCCGACAGACAATCTTTTTACTGTAACCTTTAAGAGAAAATCGGAATAAATATCGAGTCAGAATAAATAAGTGTTGAATACTGAAAGCAGTTATTTGACATAACGATAAGGATTGTTAAATATACCGTTAGATCGACATGAGAGTCGATGAGGACGGGACATTTACCACCGAGCTCCAAAGCGACCGGAGTTAGGTGCTTAGCAGCCTTCGCCATCACTATTCTGGCTACTCTTCCATTTCCTGGCAAATAAAATAACGATGATATCGATTTAGCTTAACAAGTAGTTGCACAACCTCCGAGTTCAGTAGCTTGACATAAAATTCTCTGTCGGTAGTAGACAGTTACATTAAAATTACATTATAATATTATATTATATTCAGGACTAATTTCATCTACCAGGTCAAGAAAACAGTGGAGAAGAAGGCACGTAGACAACGAAGAAAGTATTTAACAAAAAGCTCGAAGATAATCTAATAATTGTCAGCTGTAGTAGGAGACAAAAAGCTTATATACCAGTATAAAAAATCTTGTCCCACTTCAGATCCAAGAGCGCCGTAGTTTCTGCTACAGCTCCTTCTACGACCTTTATGCACGAGTTATCCACATATTCCGGTAGAAGTTTTGCGAATAGTTCTGAGGTAGCAGGCGCGAGTTCTGAGGGCTTCAAAGCAACAGCATTACCAGCAATAATAGCGCCAATTACCGGCTCAATAGACAACACTACAAAACATATTATTAAGAAGAAAGATTGTTACCTCCGGAATTTTCTTCAGGTATATTGATGTAATTTAATGAATTAAAACTGAATTCAGTGAACTTGCAGATGTTAGAAATGACATTTTTAGACTTACAAAATGGATAATTCCATGCTGAAATGACTAGAACTGCGCCAAGAGGTTCCGATAGAATTTTGGCTGATGACGGGAATGTTGTCATGGAAGAAGGCACCTGCAGAAAGAATTGATCTCACTAAATTAGAAATAAATTGCAGTGTATAAAATTTGTGTATTTCAAAAAATATATATATATATAATGAAGTAATAACCTTTTCTGCTTTCATCCATTTCTTCAAATGTTTCAACGAAAATTCGCATGCCCCCTTTGCCAAAGAGATCTGCACCGATAACACTCAATTAGCTTAGAAACATCCACATTAACAAAAAGTACCGAGAAGGCATTGTTGCCATATAATGAGTACGCCAAGTCCTGAATAGTTTTAAGAAAAATTGGTGACAAGTTCCTTTATCTGGGGAGGGTGTGTACAACCAAGGTTCTATGAATGCAAAAATTTTTTTTTTTTTTTTTTGGTAAATAGCATAAAAAGCAATTTGGCCATTAATTATCATCAAACCTAAAGTTATAAAAAAAAAAAAAAAAATTAGAACCATGCATTTGGATGATGAAAAGTTGCTTCCCTATTTTTGGAAAATAAGGCTCTAAATCAATAGGGGTTATGCATATCTTTACCAGATAACTTTTTCACATAGTTTACATAGTTTGGAAAAGGATAAGAATTCACAGATGAGCTAAATGGAAGAAGATAATTTTTTGCCATGCTTAGTAAAATCTTTGCTTAAAAAATATTTTGTTACATTTTTTTTTTTAGGCTATGACATGATGATGACACCTCAAATCAAATGAGCAGCACCAACAATTCAAAACAATAAAAAAGGTGTGGGCACCAAAAGGAGAGAACTTGAAAATGAAGCTGAGCAAGAACTATACTGGTACCAACTCATTTCATGTGCCAGTAGGTAACTGGTACCAGAATACTATTTTACTAATCATTGGTTGGACCACCAACTTGTAGATTATAGTATTATATACTAATAAAGCAAGTATACAAACTGCATTAAAGTGTGTTTTATTAAATGTATACATTTGATTCATTGATTCATTCACAAATTAAAGCTTCCAGTTTGCAACTTGCACAAAACAAACGCATGCCAAGAGTTAAGGGCACTGATTTTGTACTTTGGTTTGCATAATAACTAATAGGAAGCCTACCAAATACCAATATTTAATGCTAAAATAATTTCATTTTTTTCCAAGGTGTGCTGACAAAATAAATAAACTGGAAGATAAAAAGCGAAATATAAAAAGTGAAGAAGAGTTGAGAGGTATATAAAAAATTAGGCCAATTTTAAAAAATAATAAATATATAATAAAAAAAAGATAACTACTTAACTAGTTAAAATTAATAATTACATAATAATAAATTATTAAATTCAGTTTGGGGCAAACTGGAGAAAATAAAATAAAATGCATCTCCGGTTGTACACAAATTGGAGACGATCTCTAATTCTCTACACATTTCTGGGTTCCTTCCAACTCTCAAGAGTAAAAGCAAAGCAAACGCATCATCATCATGATGAGCAAAGCAAAAAGTAGTCAAATTTATGCAAAAATAGTCAAATTTATCCATATAAATAAATAAACAAGCAATTCCAAATCAATCAACCCATCACACCAAAACCCCCAATTTTTCAATTTAACTACTTGCAAATTTGCAATTGCAAACCATCAATCAAAACAAATTTCAAAGGTGAAGAAAATTGAACCAAGTACCTCATGGAGGTAAGTCTCGAGCTCGGGCTTCTCGATGTCGCGGCGGAGGGCCTCGGTGATCTCATCCTCCTTCTCATTAATCAGTTTGATGATGCCCATGAGCTGGGTCGTCCTCCATTCATAGCTCTTGGTCTTGCCGGCGTCGAAGCCCTCCCGGAGAGCCTTCAGGGTGCTCTCTGCTTTCTCCCTCTGCAAAGGAGTCACCTCAATCTCTCCTGCCATTAATCAGCTGCTGATCTCTGTTAATTGGCTGATTTTAATTTTCTCTTAATTTTTTTTTAAAAGATTGATGCTTTCTTCTTCCTCTGTTGTTGGGTCTGTTTTATAGAGGCATGAGGAGGCTATCTTGGGAGGTAGAGAGGATAATAGAGAAGATAACAGAGCAGAAAATAAAATGATATGATGTGATATTTTAATATTTTAGTACTCTTTTGCTTCTAAGAAAAGAGATGTTGTGGTAGGGGAGAAAAAATTAAGGACTTGGAAAGATATTAAAAAGGATTTTTAATTTTAAAATTGACACTTGTTGAGAAAATACAAGTAAGAGGACACTAATTGAGGTGAGTTTTTGCTATTTGGTCCCTCAGAGAAAACTAATGTGGGATTTGTGGGTGTTATAATTTTATTTTAAGTGAATTTGCAGTATTAGTATACAGGAATTGCTTGAAATAAAATGTTTTTGCAACTATCTTTGTTGAAGACTGAGGAAAAATTAAGGACAGGAAAGATATTAAAAAGATTTTTAAAATTGACACAATGACACTTGTTGAGAAAATACAAATGTGAAGACACTAGTTAGGGTGAGATTTTGCTATTTGGTCCCTCAGAGAAAACCAATGTGAGATTGGTGGGGTTTGTATACTTTTATTTTCAAAGAGTTTGCAGTATTAATAAAATGTTTGCAACTATTTTGGTTGAGGAAAAATAGAGGACAGGAAAGGTATTAGAAAGATGTTATGAAATTGGCACTTGTTAAATATTAAATATGAGAGTATTAATGGTGGTTGGCTTTCGAAATTTTTGGTCTTCTAGAAGAAATAAATATAAGTTGGGAGGATTTTATTTTCAGAGAATTTACAGTATTGGCACAAGTATAATTTGTGGAATAGGAGCAAGAATTTCTTGAAATAAAACTTTTGCAACTATCTTAGTTTAAAACTGAGGCAACAAATAAAAATAAAGGACAGAGAAGATATAAATAAATGTTCTTGATTGATATTTGCAACCAAAAAAAAAAAAGATATGAAAATTTTATGATGAGAAGCTTTTGCAATGTGATTCTTCATAAGCAATAAAGAGAAATATAAGCTAGCTGGATATACTTCGAGATTTTGCAGATATTGGCACACGTATTGTTTGAAATAAATTTTTGCAACTATAATAGCAAGGCAATGGAATAAAATTAAGGATGGGCAACATAATATTTTTTTTTCTAAATTGACAATTATCATATATAGAAATTACAAAAAATATAAATGGTGGTGAGCTTTTGCAATCCGGTCATTCAAAAGTAATAAATATCACTTAGGTGGATTTTATTTTCAGAGAATTCATGGAAGTGGCACATGAATTGCTTGAATTGAAATAAAATGTTTGCAACTTCCATTTTGTTAGATGTAGACTGAAGCAGCATAGAAAAATAAGAAAAAAAATAACAAGATATATATAAAATAGAATTCCAAATAACATTTGTAAAAAGTAAAAATATCTGAGAATATAAATAGAGATGAACTTTTGTAATTTGGTCTTTCAGGAAAAAATGATATCAAAATCGATACTAAATCTGTTAATATTCATATTATATAGGTACATCTTGAAATTAATAGTTTCATACGCAACTTACTTTATACAGTGTATTGAGAAATATAAAATATTATATAAAATAATTTAAATATTTTAATGAGCTAATTTAAATATTAATATGTACAATGTGAACATCAATTCTGGCCTCATTTTTTTTTAATCCGTGTGTCAGGTCCCAAAAATAATATTAAAAAAAAAGTACAACCCCACAATCAGCGGAAGCATAGCCGGAAATAAATATTTGTAACCATGTTTACAGATGAAACCTTATATCACAACAAAATTATGTTTGCAGTTAGGAGCCAATCTGGAGCCCCCCATGTGACTTGAGCCACTTACTTAAAATATATTCTCAAGGGCCCAAGCTGAAAATAATTGGATATATTCATTTCATAAAATATATATATATATATATATATGAGTTAGACTATTATACTAACGTTAGCATTTCAGACCGAAACGCTAACGCCTCAAAATTTATGTTATCATGTCCAAAATCATGATTTATGATGCTTAATAAATTCTTTATATGAAAATATTGGGGAATACAAAAATTTTTCATTTTTAGAGTTTTCTAAGTATTTATTTTTGGATTTTTAAAAAAGAGCACATAAATATTAATAAAATATTGGTGTTTGACATGCTATTTTCAAAAATACAAAACAAATACTTAGAAAACTCTAAAAATGAAAATTTTTTGTATTCCCTAATATTTTCATATAAAGAATTTATTGAGAACCATAAATAGCGATTTTGGACACGATAACATAGATTTTGAGGCGTTAGCGTTTCGGTCCGAAATGCTAATGTTAGTATAATAGTCTAGCTCTATATATATAATAATTAGGGACATATACACGTAATGGACACAGTAATTGGTCATTAGTTACTTATTAGACTTATTAGTTATATCATTCTCAAAGAAGAAATCTCAGTCGTTGATTGTTTACTTGGATTGATCACCACCACCGTTGACGTACATTAATGTCCCGACCCATTAAAATTTAAAGCCTATGTTAGTTTATTCACAAGGGATGAGCTTTTGACCCTTTATTATAAGTATAATAATTTCAGCCCAAAGCAAAGTGTGAGCTCTTTACTAATTAGACTTAAAATGGCCATAGCTAATATGCATGCATTTTGTTAGTGAAGGATGGTGACAAGTGATTAATCATAAATTGTACGCCTAACAAAAACCTGCCTACCTCATTAATATGATTAATTGCAATAATTATTAGGATATCCACATCATAAAGACTATTTTAATTTGAAGACAATTTTTTGTCAAATAATAATCTTAAATCTAAACATCAAGCATTAATTTGACTTGTGTCAAACAAACAATCTTCAAAATTTTCAAAAGATGATTATTAAGTCCTACCCAACATGATGCATGTCAAAGACTACCTACCTAATTAGTAATTATGAATCAATTGCAATAAGTAATCAAATTGGTTATTATGTACGATATCAGGAACTTAATATATATTATACCAAAAATATTGTTAGATTTATATTTGAACTAATATTTCATATTGTTTAATTATTCAGAAAATTAATTATTAACAGATCATAACTCTTCCGAAAATGGTTGAGGGTCGAGGATTACATTTTATACCTCAAGTTCTATATATAGTTAAAAAATTCTATTATAGCTGTTGAATATTAATTAGTTGACGCTTTAATTAAGGACTAGAATTTTGTCCAAAGCTATTTGGACCGTCTCAGTCCAAAGCCATGACCAAAAAAGTTCGATTCAATTTATATATTTATCAACAGTGATAGCATGTGACCGTACAAAGGAGCGTTCGTGAAATAATCTCGTTTATGTTCTGAACAACAGCTTTCGTAAGAACAGAACTACAGATTGTGTTGGACAAATAATAAATCTATTTTTTAACTTCATTAAAAATTTAACAGTGTGATTTAAGATAATTGTTGTACTAATTGATTTTCTTGTTATTTGACAGTTTTTATGAAACGTGCATTTTTTTACAATTTATCTTCAATTTAATTATGTATATGAATTCCATTTGAGAAAAATGAAGCAATTTGGCTAAATGAGTAAATAACAAGACAGATGGCTATCTATATGTGATTATATTTAAGAATTATAAAATGTAAACTTGTTGGGTTAGAAATGCAAACTTGAACTAAAATACAAGAAAAGTTGTCCACAAGTCATAACGGTTGAAAACCGATATAACGATTCACACATATCCATATTTTTTTCTTATCATTTTTTTTTTCTCATTACACAGCACAATGATTTCGACCTCTCCATTACGATGCAAATCTTTCCGTTATCTTAATATCTTATCTAAAACAATAAAATTTGAAATGCACACAATGAGGCAAGTTTGAATGGCGAGATCATGTCTCTCTACCCTCCACAATTCTTGCATTTTTTTTATACCGACGGTTGAAAACACTGAAGTACATTGAGTCGATGCAGCAAATACCGAAGTACTTTGAGATCGATCAGTACAGTAACTGATCCCGACCGTCTGATCGGAAAAGCAGACTCTGCAACGGATTCTGATCCATATCAGTGGTACAGCTCAATCCTGGTTTTTGACATTTGACCTCAGTGGTCAGCCTTTGCATGCATGATGCATACACTGGTACAGCTCTAGAAGTTTCGCAAGTGACTCCAAAAAAATCAAATATGAAGAGTCTTAAATACTATGTTCTGTATAATGCTTGCATCTAGAAGTGAAAAATCAGGCGGACAGGTCAGGTTCCAATTCAAATCGGACGAGTTAGATCAGTTTGACTTTTTGAAAAATATCAAGTCGGATTCGGATTCAAATCAGTTTGATCCTCTAAGATATATTGGGTTGAGTCGGATAATTTTAATATCATGAACTTCTTTTTAGGTCGTAGATTGCAATTTGAGTTGAATTATATATTGTTGGATCTCAGATAGAATCATACTGGAGTCGGGCCAAGGCAATTTGACTTTCTAAAAGACGCTGGTCGGATCGGGTCGGGTCGGATGATGGACAGGTCGGGTGGATTTTCCCATTCGGATCGGATTTTGCAACCTCTACTTACATCGCATCTTAATTTCGGATCCGAATCTGCCGTTTTTCTAAAAAGAAAAGCAGGCTCTGCTTTTCCGATCAGATGGTAGGGATCGGTTTCTGCACCGATCTTAAAGTACTTCGGTTTTCACTGCATGAATCTCGAAGCACTTCGGTGTTTCTCAACCGTCAGATCAAGGAAAGCCGGGTCTACTTTTCTTTTCAGAAAAGCAACGGATTCCGACCCTTAATTTCGCATGTGAGATGCATATATTTTACTTCAGGAAAGGAGGAAAAGTTTATAGACTTTTTTTGATGTAGCAGACGATATGCCTACTATAATTTTCATTAAATAAAATTAAAAAGAAGAGTTGATATAGACTATAAGATAGAAAAAAAAAGAAACCCCAGACAAAGAAGTTCATAAACAAGTATCACCATAACCCTTCAAACCTTGGAAAAGAAGGAAAAAAAGAAAATGAAAATATGGAAGCCTTGTAATCCATCCATCGGTCAATCGTCCATTGTAGACTTGTAGCACCATATGCCTGGAGGTTGAGATCCGTAGAAAGGGTATTCCTGCGTGCGTTTCGTCCAAAACATTAAACACCCACCATTTTCTTGTCGTTAATTTTTCGGAAAATGTAATTTACTTTGAAAGAGTTGTCTGATTGCATAACGGAAAATGTAATTTTCTGGGACTTTTTACTTGGTATCAAAATCCAATTTCACACTCGAACTTTTTAACTAGAAAAGAAAACCGTCTTCACTTCACACTGTGGAAGATGGATCTTAATTTGATGAAGTAATAATCGACTAACCGCTGACTTCAGTGGAAATTAATAGTCAAACAGAGAGTAGATAAAATAATTAACAACAAATTAACAATTAAACTAATTACTCAACTGGGGAGACCAAAAATTAATTAGTGCAAATGATAGAGCAATCAGGGATAATAATATAAAAGGAAGGCATATCGCAATCGTTTGAGATAAAATAACAAAATATCGTCCGAATATGATAATGAAATTAATTTGGAAGGTACCTTTCATAATTGGGGAGGGATCGGCTCACGATCCTTATTTTGACAATACTGACAACTAGATCTTTCAAAAATTAAATTTGTAAGAATTCATAAAAGATCTTAAAAATGAAAATAGTTTTATGGATGCATTATTGAACTTGTAGATTGATAGTGTTCCAAATTTCAATTAATTTGAACATCGTTTGATGACTTATCAAAATTTTGTATATTTTTTTTAGCGGGTGTAATTTAACAAAGCTTTGACGAATGTCACGAACCATTAAATATCGCTTAAATTGAATATAATCAGATACATAATCAATTTATAAGTTAAGAAATACTTCCATAAATTTTTTTCTATTTTTAATATTTTTTTATGAACTTTAACAAATTTTTTAAATACCCAATTGTCAATATTATGAAAATAAGGTTGTCAAATGTCAATCGATTCCTCCCCTTCATAATTTGTGGATGAGATCCATAGTAGTGGACTGCTGTGATTGTAGGTATTATTGGGTTTATTAATATATCCACAGATTGAGATTTTTTGTTTGATTAATTAGTGATTTAATCTGACAAGTTGTTTCAGTCTGGTTGAGTGTTTGACCGACCAATTAAGCTGCCCTGGCCTGTCGACTAATAAGAAAAATTATATATAGATAATTATCTTTGTTTTATTTAACATATCTAAATTAATTAGTTTTCATACATAAAATTATGAAAATTTTTAAGTTCCTTATTCTAAATGTACTTGGCTTTCTATCAAAAAGTAAATAAACAAATAAATGTCTCTTTATTTGTATATATATACACATATATATAGTCCGGCTACGGTGCTTCCGTAAGAATTTCAGGCCGAAACGCTTACGGTCCGAATTCGAAAATCCGTTGTTCGAAATTTTAATCCAAATAGCTCATAATAATCTTGCTATAATTAAGTTGGATGATGCCAATTTTTACCATTTTAGGAACTTTATTACTATTTTTAATGATTTTTTGAAATATGACTCTTAAAATAATTAAAAATAAATCAATTTTGCATGCCAATCTTTAAAAAATCATTAAAAATATCTAAAATTTTCATAAAATGGAAAATATTGGGATTCTACAAGTTAATTATGTCAAGATTATTATGAGCTATTTTGAACAAAATTTCGGACGACGAATTTTCAAAATTGGACCGTAAGCATTTCAATCCGAAATGCTTACGGAAGCACCATAGCCGGACTCCACATATATATGTTCATGAGTAAATCTAGCGTGCTCCTAGGAACCCGGAGGCCTCCCGTACTTCTAACTCAAAAATTATACTAAACCATTATAAAATTTGATTTATCGTTCTCATTAAATTATTTATATGAAAATATCTTAGGATACAAAAATTTTCCATTTTTTGAGTTTCTTAAGTACATATATTTTGGAATTTTTTAGAATGACCTCAAAATAATAATAAAATAACGTATAAAACTATGTTATCTTTAAAAAGATACAAAACAAATACTTAAAAATTTTAAAAAATGGAAAAATTGTTTATCCTATGATATTTTTATATAAAGAATTTAATGAGACCCATAAATCAAAATTTCGAGATGGTTTAGTATCATTTTTTAGTTAGAAACACGGGAGGCCTCCGTGCTCCTAGGAGCATTATAGTTTTACTCGTATGTTCATTACTATTTAGTTCAGATATGTTGTTCCAGAGTTAATTAGATTGGCAGAGACATGCCAGTACGTACATGTTTCGCAGCCGTTGATAAAGTCTTCGGAAAATAAAAACTGAGAATGACAGTTATATATTGCCAAGCTTTTTTTTTTTTTTTTAAAAAAAAAAAGCAATGAGAGTGAGTGAGAGACAAAGAAGTTTTATTAAAAAAAAAAAAAAACAATTAGAGACAAAGAAGTTGCATATCCTTTTCACAGGATGATACGATACACCACAATAATACCACATGCATAACGAGGGATTTTTTTATTAATAAAAAAAATAAAAAATCAAAATTACAACAGTAAAAACTGTTTTTTAAAAATTGCAAAAATAAAAAAACCGCACTCTGAGATCGCGGCCTAGTCTCAGACTAAGCCGCACTCTGAGATCGCGGCCTAGTCTCAGACTAAGCCGCAATCTGAGAGTGCGGCTTAGTCCGAGACTAGGCTGCACTCTTAGAGTGCGGCTTAGTGGCTGATTTTTTTTTTAAGCCTGCTGCTGCATCTGATGTCGTTACCAATGGTACCAAAGGTACCAGCTCATACAATACCAAGCATAACACATTCCCACCCGAAAATAAGCAAGCCAAGTAAAGCAAACCAGATAAATGGAAGAAAAATAAAATGCCCACTAAGTTAACATTAAACAAGTTCATTAAACAAGCGTAGAGTCTCTTAAACAAGTTCGCACGAGCGAGATCTATATAGAACAAGTTTACAATTGTTAAACAAAGTCAAGAATTAAACAAAGTCTCCGTATCTCTCTGGTGGCTCCCCACGGTTTGGTCGGGTACCTCTTTCCTTTATTCTACCTATTAAAGAGCAAAGAATTCATTTAAAGTTGTTTGGTACGCAATTTATATGTAAAAAAGGAAAATCAACGAAATTAAAGAGCAAAGAACATACGCTGGGTGGTCGATCCAACCACATAAGTGCGACGATGTGTTTGAGTCGCCTAGGTGACTGGCGCTGGTGTCGACTCCGCACCCGGACCGAAAACGACATCAGAAGATGCCGAAGTGCCGGCATCGACTGACGGTCCCCCATCAACGGACGTGTCGCCACCACGGCCTCCGGAGGGTGGAAGGTAACCCACATAAAAGTTTTTCACGTCCTCCATGCTTGGCGGGTCCGGCATCTGGTCATCTTCTCTGCTTGACTGCCGACTGTCAATGTCCATAGGGAGTCCATGTGTCTCGAGTAACGCGTCCAAGCAATGCCCATGGCCAACGTCATCTAGACTTCCACGACACGTACTCAACATGAACTTTCCCACCTTCTTGTATCCCTTGGAGATCATCAATTTCAGTCCGTACGCTGCTTGCCTAAGCATCCGCTCAATCTGCATGACAACTTGATCAGCTATACTCTTAATTTGAACACAATAAAAAAAAAAACAAAAATGAAGAAGTCAACAGAGAATTCGTACCAAGCGCGGGGTAACATCATGTCTAGGCGGGACAGGCATCAAACTCACTGGCTGAGAAGGCAACGGCAGCGGCTCGGGAAATCTCGCTAGGATCCTTTCTCTCGTGTGTACAGTGATACACCCATGTCGTGAAAACCATATCATATAGGCATGGTAATCGCTCGGATCGTACACCTCAGAGTGGTCGTGATCAAGAACATGAAGCCGGCAAAATTTTTTCCCATGGCTCTGGAGCCGACGGGGGTAATGCCTGTTTTACACCTAGCTGTCGCATAACCCGATCCGGGTAATGGCACTTGACTGTCCAGAAATGGACCAAGTGGATCCTAGCCCACCACGTGTCGGACTCCTCGAGCACTCTCGGAGGCAATAACTCGGCACCATCCTCGTCCAACAAATCTCTATAAGGCTCCTAGTTGACATCACCTTCCCGCAATTCTTCTATGGCTTTTATGTAGAAACTGACCTTGCCGTGCGGGTTGTCTCTGAAAAATTTCTTGCCGCACTATACGATCCCGTATGCGTGCCGATACTTCGGCTCCGGACCCCCGAGATAATAATTACTCACGACCTCCGGTCTACCCATATAAAAATGAGTCCATGCCCACTTCTGGAGAACACATCAGCGGTCCAGCGATGGACTCCGCATCTGCCCACGCAGCCCGGCAAAGGTTTTTATACAGGCATGCTAGGACAGCCGCTCCCCAATTGTACACGACCAGCTCGTCCAAGTTATGCAGGAACTAGCAGTACATCGACGGCATGCAGTCACCTAAGCCGTCGGGTAGGAGAACCTTTCCAATCAACTCCATGATATACCCCGCCAGGTTTTGATGCAACAGATCCTCGTTATCTGGAAGTTCAGCAAATCTCTCGGCCAACCAACGGAACTTAAAATCATTTTAATGAACCCATATAAACAACATGACACCAAAATATATGAACGTGTACAGTTGTAAATTAATTAGTGAAACTACCTGAGATGGTACTTGGACACTCTATAATAACTCGAACCGTCCATCCTTGTGACCTTCTTGCCCTTGAATGCATCGTCCCCTACCCTCGGGCCGAACACACTCTCGAGAGAGGTTGTCCAATTCATGTTGGTCACTCCGGTCACGGGCTGACCTTTAATCGGTAATCCCCACAAAATAGCCACATCCTGCAATGCATTCATAATATTAAATGGGTTGCACATCACATTTACAAAGAAATAGGGCTTATAGGGTTTGTTTCAGCTTGTAATCTTCAAACATGACCCTCGATCTGAAAATCGACAAGTTCAGGAGTTCTGGTTGCCTAAAAATTCTCAAAATATTACCACATGTAAATAACAATCAAACAAAAGTCCTGTCAAAATTTTACCATTTTTTGGATTTTCTATGAATTGATATGATTTTCCTAAATCCGACCAGAAAATCGAAACTGAGGCAAGAGCAGTCAAGGGCCTGGTACTGGAATAAACAGAAAAACTGCTACAACCTGTGAATTGGACCACCTGATTTTATTTTATATTCTTGTAGTACACATTGAGTTGTGCTTACAAAAAAATTTTGGTTAAAAGATTCTAAGTCTAAAGCCCCCAAATAAATATTGCAAGAAAATCGCAGCACTGTTTCCAGAATTGCCCTTCCACTGAGATTGGTTGAAAAGCACACTAAAACAACACCAAATCAAAAAGTGTTCTACACAAAAAATGTTCTCAAAACACCTCCCCAGATGCCCATAAAATAAAATAGGATTGTTGTTAATAAAATTTTTTGATAATGAACTGATAAGCTCCCCGGTATGCTGCTGTACCAGTTTTTCTGGTACTGACAGCAGATGGAAACCTTTTTTTCTCCCATATTTTGAATATAACACAAAATTTAAGATTGCGAGCATGTTTTGTATGATGTCAGGATGACAAAGTTTCACATTTTTCTGAAACTTTTATGATTTTCTATGAATTTTACAAGTGATCGGCTTCACAATTCTTGTACTAGTAAATTCCGGTCTAAGATATCATTTTCATCATTCAATTTCTCCCATGTTTTGAATATGAACCATATATCAAATCTTATATATGTGAAATAGGTATGTTGCATAATATTTAAGAAGTTTGGCCAAGAATTAAGTCCATCTGATGCTCGGAATTCAAATCGCAAAATCAGTCTCAGAACTAAACAAGTTGGTATATCGTTTATACCTGTAATGTGATGGTGATTTCGCCCGTTGGCATGTGAAATGAATGCGTCTCTGGACGCCACCTCTACACAAGTGCTATGATCAATGCCGGATCGAGGTCGAACGTCTCCATCTGGTCAACCTGAAACAACCCCATCTTCGCCAGCACGTCATCAAAGTACTCGTGGTGAGGGACGTTTCCTCGGCTCTGTCTAATGGACAGGGGTTTAACGTCCTACAACGCATGCAATATATGTGTCAGGTTATTACTTGTCAAAATTTAAAATTTAATAAGAAATAAAAGGAATTACCTCATTGACGATGTCAAGCATGCGGTGGCAGTCCTCAGGCACCTGCAACAACGTATGTGTTGTTGGTGCATTTGACGGTCCAGCACCATCGTTGCCTCTTCCAGTCGACATCTGTTGCCATTATTTGATTAGTAACATAAAATTTAGTCGTGAAAATCTAAAAAGAAATCAGACTTAGAAAAAACAACACCATTTGTAAGCTTGTCATGTGTAGCTCATGCACACATAAGCACCCAAATCAATTAACACAAATTGAGCAAAGTGGATATAATTTCATTTGGCTAAATCATCTTGCATCTGTAGCTTGGAATCACATAGAAACTCTCGCAATAAATTTTCAGCAGCACTATTTATGACCATCACCCACACAAAAAATGAAAAAGGGTAGTTCTGGTTGTCTAAAAATTCTCAAATTTTTATCACATGTAAATAACAACCAAAAAAGGGTTCAGTCAAAATTTTGTATTTTTCCGAATTTTCTGTGATTTACTGTAATTTTCCAAAGTTAGAACAGAAACAGAAAACTGAGTCGAAAACAACCAAAGTCTGGTACTGAAAATATTGAATAAACTGCTATATTCTGAGAACTGGACCACTTCATTTTATTTTATATTCTTGTAGCACACACTTAGTCGTACTTCCACACAAATTTTCATGAACAAATTCAAAGTTGAAAAGCCCTCAAATAAATGTTTCAAGAAAATGACAGCACTATTTCCAGAATTGTCCCTCTGATGAAACTGGCCTGGAAACACATTAAAACAACACCAAATTGAAAAGTGTCCAACATGAAAAGTGTGCTCATAACATCCCTCTAAGTGTTTGTAATATAAAAATGATGCCCTGTTAACAAAATTTTCAAATTATGGACTGATTTGCCCTCGGTATGCTGCTGCCCCAGTTCCAGCATACTGGCAGCAGCTGAAAAACCTCCTTTTCTACCACATTTTGAACATAATGCACAAATTCAAGACTACGAATATGTTGTGTATGATGTTTACATTCTCCTGACAGGTTTTACATTTTTTTAGAATTTTTATGATTTCCTATGAATTTTACAAGTGAACAACAATTCAATAATATCAAAGAATCAACAATTCAATAATTTAAATCCAAATTCACAACAATTCAACAATTCAACCACCAATTCTACAACAATTTTTAACTAATTGAACATGTCAATAAGCATTTCCATAATAAAACTAGAAAACAAAGCAATAATTTTACCAAGAAGACGGATCGGGGGCGCGGGCGTTGGTGGGGCGCGGGGGAAGGGGGCCGAGGGTGCGGGGGCTGGGTGGGGCGCGGTGGCGCGGGGGTGGAGGTTGGATCTGGGGTTTGGGGTTTTTTTTCGGAAAGACAGAAAGAAAACGAAAGAAGGAAGGAAGGAAGGAAAGAAGGGAAGGAAAGAAGGGCTGCAAATTATTGGTGGTTGCTAAGCCAGAGTGCGGCCTAGTCGGACTAAGCCGCACTCTCAGATCCGCGGCCTAGTTTGAGATTAAGCCGCACTCTCAGATCGAGGTGTAGTCTGAGACTAGGCTGCGATCTCAGAGTGCGGCTTAGTCTCAGACTAGGCCGCGATCTGAGAGTACGGTTTTTCTATTTCTGCAATTTTTAAAAAACAGTTTCTACTGTTGTAATTTTGATTTTTTATTTTTTATTAATAAAAAAATCCCGCAGAACGTATTTATAATATCATACAATTGATTGATCATATATATATAGAGTGAGGCTATTGTGCTTCATAAAGCGCAGTGGCTAGTGCGCTTCGGCCTCATATCTCATCAACTGTAGCTTGAATGACTAATCCAAGTTGCTCACCATGATCTTGATATTGAAACCTAGTTGCATACCAAAATTTTCCATTTTTAGAGTTTTCTAACTATTTTTATGAATTTTTGAAAAATGACCCATTTTATGTACAAAATTTTGTACATTTTCTATACAATTTTCAAAAATCCAAAAAAATAGTTAGAAAACTCTAAAAATGAAAAATTTTGGTAATCTGCAAGATTTCAATATGTAGATTGTGTTGAGCAACTTGGATTGGTCATTTGAGCTACGGTTTTGCGATACGAGGCCGAAGCACACTGCCTCACCGCGCTTTATGAAGCGCAATAGCCTCACTCTATATATATATATATAGAGAGAGAGAGAGAGAGAGTAAAACTATGGTGCTCCTAGGAGTACGGAGGCCTCCCGTGCTCCTGACTCAAAAATCATACTAAACCATCCCGAAATTTCGATTTATGGGTCTAATTAAATTATTTATATCAAAATATCATAGAATACAAAAATTTTCCATTTTTTGAGATTTTTAAGTATTTTTTTTGTATTTTTTAAAGATGACATAGTTATATATATATTATTTTATTATTATTTTGAGGTCCTTCTAAAAAATTTCAAAACATATACTTAAAAAATTCAAAAAATGGAAAATTTTTGTATTCTAAGATATTTTGATATAAAGAATTTAATGAGAATGATAAATCAAAATTTCATGATGGTTTAGTATGACTTTTGAGTTAGGAGCACGGGAGGCCTCCGTGCTCCTAGGAGCATGCTAGATTTACTCTCTCTATATATATATATATTAAGAGTGATGCTACGGTACTATTAATAGTACACAATGGTCTGTACTACGGCTCCATATTATAATTTTTAAAGTTCAATTAATTAATCCAAACCGTTCAATGTGATCTCCATATGTTAATATAGTTCTAGACCAAATTTTATATTTTTAAAAAAATTTCAACTATATATTTTGATATATAGAAAAACAATATTTTTGAATGGTCTATAATATTTATATTAAGTCATTTTCTAATTATCTAAAAAAATAGTAAAAAAAACCAAAAATTATAAAATTTAGTCTACATTGACATTTATATATGAAGATCACATTGAGCGGTTTGGATTGATCAACTGAACTTTAAAATTGATAATATAGAGCCGTAGTACCGACCACTTTATACTATTAATAGTACCATAGCCTCACTCATATATTAAATTGTTCCATACTACCAACTAACAAGTTAACAAATTAGGATAATGTTTCATAACTCCTAATTCGTTTCTCTATTTGTGGGTGGCAAAATATTATTTCTCTCAAGTTTTGTTTGTGTCAAATCATTCCCAAACAACTTCATCTTGTGTCTATTGAAAAGTTGTCCATAAAACCATAGCCTGGACAACATATATAACATATACTTACATTTCGAAATGTAACCGATGGATGCTATGAACATCTCTTCTATAAACGCTAGGTATTACTCTTGATATAGTAATCTCGCTTGACAATTTATTGTCAATATTGCTATTAGCCCCTCACATATTGAATTTTATAGTACTATATATTATAGGGAAAATTGTCTATTTGCCACTCCAAAATGCTCAACTTGTCAAAATGTCACTCCAAAATTTCAACTTGCTAAATTGCCACTCCAAAATCTATCTACTCTCTTTTTTGCCACTATTACCGTATAAGCTCTTCAAAATCTTCTATAGACCAGAATACCCTCACTCAAATCAGAATCCTTTCTATGATATTGTAATGTGTATATGAGAAGTGAACTGTGAACAGGAGAAGAAATGACTCTTCTTCTTTGTGGTCAGTACTCGGTACATGATGAATTTCACTTAATCTCAAACAGGACCAATGGAAGAGGAGAGAATACATCAAAATGCTAGTAATTTATTGTACTCCAATATCACTTCTCTTGGAAATGCTAATTTATTAAACTCAAAGATAGAAAATTAAAAACAAAATTTGAGAAATTGGGTCAGTGGAGGAGAAGGGACAAATGGAAGAGGTTGGCTACTTCAGCTTGGAGATCGGATAGGCTCCAATGCTTGGCTGGGGGAGCAAGAGTTTCTATTGGGAGGAAGAAGAGGCTCGTTTGGGGTAGTGACCTGGCGACCTTAATATGTAATGGCTATTTGGTTCTATTGTAAGATTTAATTTGGGAGAGATGAACAGGCCCATCAAATTGAACACCACCGTACAAAAGGGTATAATTGGTAATACTAAAATGCTTTAAAATATATTCTACAATATGCCATTTTTTTCATTAAAAATAATACAAAATACGGTTATAATGGCAAAAAAGAAAGAAGATATATTTTGGAGTGGCAATTTAGCAAGTTGAAATTTTGGAGTGGCATTTTGACAAGTTGAGCATTTTGTAGTGGCAAATAGACAATTTTCCCATTATAGACAATTTTCCCATTATAATGACCCTAGCGAATCATATTTTTATATATTGCGATCGATCAGTCCACACCCCACACATTAATGAAATTATTAGTGTAGTAATATATATTTTTGATGAAAAAATAGGAATGAATTTTTAATTTTCAAACTATATAATTAGTATTTTGTGACAGGACGTGAGAAAACTCCCACTATAATTAATTTGCATGCATGCATATGCCTTAATCATGAAAACAGTGATGTGGGGTAGAGGAGGGCCGTCGATTTGATCACAAGTAATCATTTGATAGTTTATAAGAAATTGAGAGGATTTTTTATATTTTTTTTAAAAAAAAGGACATTTCACTATTTATTTCCTTTTGAAAAATTGCAGTGAGATTAAATTATTTTAGTTAAAATTAGAGTGATACATACATAGTATATATAAGCTATGTGTCTATATCATCTATAGATTACAAACTTAAGATGTGAGTTACAAATTTGATATATATCTGTTATAAAATTTGTATATCTATAGACGTATGGATAGTATTTCTATAAACGCGAGATGTTTCCCTTAAACTTACATCTCTTCTTGACATAGAGACGAGTTAAATTTGCAATTCACCATTGATGCACCTATTTCATATATGCATATTAACCAGACTTGCACCTATATTTGTACCTAAAATCCTAAGTTCATTTGCATTTAGGTAGAAGATTGTCTAGAATCCAGTTACTGTTGTTATTTGATCCTATTTTTAGGAAACAGAGCTTTTGGAGCTAATACGGACTAAATTTGGAGCAAGGAGCAAAAATAGGCGAAGTAGCACAAAGGAGCATCTAATTTTGGACCGCAATCAAGAATAGAACTTCTATTTCTATTTCTTGCCAACGCACAACCGCCTATGCTATTTCAAGGAAACGCGCAAACTCCTAATTTTGGTGGCCGACATGCTAATTGCGGGCCGCACTCTGCTATTTGCGGGACGCACCATGCCAAAAACAGATTGGAACATCTATTTTCTGGACGCGCTTATTTTGGGCGATCTCATTTTTGGGATTTTCCCTTAATTTCGCCCCAAGAAATCAGAAGTTAGACAACCATATCTAGGACATCTTCTCATATAAAAGAGACCCCTTGGGGTGCTCTCATATCATCTGGTGTTAGGTGTTAGGTCTCATGTGTTGAGTTAGTTAGTTAGTTGTTAAGTTAGTTGAGAGTCGTGTGAAGGGTGGAGCTAAACGCCGCTAAAGTCAAGAAGACGGTTACTCGCCTCTTCCTAAGCTTACTCGGTGCTTTCTTTTCTCTTATTTTGTTTATTTGTTGTAGTTATGTCTAGGTCTGAGTAGTCGTGTTTGTTCTTAGAGTCTAGGATGATGTTTGTTTGTATGGATTAATTGAATACTTGATTTTCATGTTTATGCATTAAAGTTATTCTCAATTTGCTTTGCGCTTAATTATAATTGTGCTTGAATTGTTTCTTGTTCGTTTGTAAGAACCTGTGGATTGTGCACGATCTAGTTGGTTAACATAACTTCAATTGATCAAGAATTGATACTTGTGCTAATTGGGTAGTCAACTTATTGTCCAATTGTACCCGAGAGGAGAAATTGTGGTTATAACGAGAGTTAAACCAGACCTGAGAACAAAAGTGAATTGAGTATAGGATTAGATGAATTGAACTCGTATTTGATATTATCCTTTGAATTCCCAATTGAACTAAAAGTATTTGCTAGGATTAGACGAATTGATCTTAGGTACGGGGATAATCTTTAGTTAAGGTTAGAAAAATTGAAAAAGGATAATTCTTAGCTAGAGATAGACGATCTAAACTTAGGAATAGGATAATCTTTGCAACTGTTTTGGTTTTGTTAGGAATTGATAACTTTAGTCAACAATCGAATTAAACAAAACTGCTCTCTGTCTATTTCTTGCGGACCGTAAACAACAAGAAACAACAGAGAATCTATCTCTCGGACAGTTATCTGTGGTCCATAGTTAACCACTAATGGACAATTAAGCTGGTAGCTGAAAGAGAGGCGAATTTGTATGTCTTGTGAACCGTAACCGAGAGGTGCAGACCGCAAGCAATTGATCCAGACAGCAAACAGATTCTGAAAACCCTGGGAACGTTTGTTTAGTAATTGTTTTAAGTCAAGTCTTTACTATTTTCTGTCATTAAATAATTTAGGAAACCAACTTCAAACAAAACCCCCCAAACAATCACATTCCCTCTAGGATTAGAATAGAGTTTAAAGAATTGTTTAGAGATATAACCATTCCTGTGGATTCGATACCGACTATATTGCATAATATCGTACGCTTGCGATTGATTGTATTATTTAGGGTAAAAACCTATACACTCAACACGCGTATCAACCATATACGTGTTTTGATGAGAACTTGATCATTTTAGGTTTAGTTAGGTTAAATGGTTAGCTTTATTATATATATATCCCGTTATGTAGCTAATATTTTGATTTTAATTACAGGCATATATATATATAAGATTTATGCGACTAGCTAGTGTATTTTCGTTTCCTCTTGTTTCGTCACCATGGAAACCTCCAATTTATAATTTATTATGGGGAGGGACCAATTGACAATGACAATTTATTTTGGGCTTTTAGGAGAAAAAAAAGTATTCAAAAACCGGGAAATTTAAAAAAAAAAAAAAAAGGAAAAACTCTTATACAAATATATATAGTGTGAAATATGTAGATTGATATGTTTTTAATTTCAAGCAATTTGAATCATATTTGATAGTCCAACAAAAGTTGCTTAAATTAGAACCATTAAAATTTGTATAAATTTTTGATGAGATATTAAATGACATTCAAATTAAATAAGTTATTTTAAGTTATTTAAATTTTAATTATCAAGATTATCAAGTAGCAATGATCATGTGATCTCTCCCATATTTGACCTACACGTTATATGGACAAAAGGTACTTAAGCTCCACCCATGCAACTGGCAAGTTTCTTTTTTTTTTTGAAAGGTAACTGGCAAGTATCTTGCTAGCACTGAATTGTGTGCGTTATGCATAATAAAATAGAACTTCACTGGCGCCTGAATTTATTGAAATCATCACAAATTTCAAATTCACTAAAAATAAATTATATACTTAAATTCTATGGACATGCTACGGTGCTTTGTAAAGTTGGGTTTTTTTTGTTTTGCGTTTTCAAAATTTCACAAACGAAAACTCGAACATCAAATCTAATTGAACCAATACATTCTAAACATTGAAATATGATGGGATACCAAATTTTAATATTTTTAGAATTTTCTAACTATTTTTTAAGATTTTTAGAAAGATGGCCCAAAAATAATAATAAAATAATGATGGCAAAAAGTGTCAATCTTTCAAATATCCAAAAAAAATAGCTAAAAAATTCGAAAAATTATAAAATTTTTTATTTTGCATGTTTTCAATATGTAGATTGTGTTTAGCAAATTATATTGCCCATCTGACCTTTGGAGAATGACATTTGAACGCAAAACAAAAAACGTCCCAACTTTGTAAAGCACCGTAATTATATTCTTGAATTCCATTAAAAACCTATATATATAGGACTTGAATTTCCGTAACTCTTACATAGAGATTTATTAGCTTAAATATCAAACATTCATGACTCAGTCAAATTAATTAGAAAAAAAAAAAAATGTTGCGTAGCCAGAATTTAATTTTGACTTGCATTGCCTCAAATATATATCTTTGGATTCAGTTATCGATCGAACAAAGCAGTTAGAAATTGTAGTCTGGACGCATCTGCCATTCTAAGTTTCTAACGTGGAGCCTTTGTCAATTATGCATACATAACGAATCCTTTTCAGAATTTATTGTGGCATGCATTTTTGGACTTGGACCCTGAATTTATATATATTTCCTCTCAAACAACTAAATTTAAAACTCTTAAATAGAAAAGCTAATCGATAAATTAATTAAATATAATGTATGTATATCATGCTTTATATATATATGCACAAACATTTATATATCACTTAAACTTTATTAGGCAGTACATATAGTTTCTGTAAGAAATTAGTATAGCTTATATTTATGAGACTTAACCTTTCTTTTTTCTTTTTCTTTTTTTTTGAGCAAAAGACTTAACCTTTCTAAAAAAAAAAAAAAATTAGTTAATTTGGAATCTTCAAGCAGTAACCTGCAGGCCACATAATTTTGTAATGGACACATCAAAGATAACTGATCTTTTATAAATAAACTTGTTTTTTTAGTTTCAATATAGTTTTGTATACTCAAAATTATTTGCAATATTATATGTGGAACTTTCTCCTTCCTGAAAATCAGTCCCATAAATGATTGGTACATGTATATCACTTTCTTCTTTCCTACAAATTTGCAGACACAACTATATTTACAAACTATCTTAATAAATTTGATGTCAACCACTTTAATTACAAAATTAGAAATATATCATACTCTTTTTAAAAAAAAAAATGAAACATTTTCATTATGATATTTATGAAAGCTTTAATATATATTGTTCATACTTCACACTGTAGCATGCTGTTATAATACACCTCGATGGATCAAGATCACCCACCATATAAACGTGTATGAAAATCATTGCATTTTTTTTTGGGGTCCGTGTTGCAGATATATACCACACTATATATATATATATATATGAAAAAATATATATTACCCTTTACATTGCCCTCAACACCATAATACAATAACATGACAAATATTTACAAAAATATCCTCTTTTTCAGACAAATTTACAAAAATCTCCCTTTCTCCAAAGAATATTTACAAAATTGACCATATCTGGAAAACTATTTACAAAAATGACCCTCCAGCCCTTAAAAATTTACAAAAATGACTCACCCGACCTACATGCTACCTCATCATAGGGTTGTGGGGGCAAAGTTTGTGGCATGGTATAATTGTCCTATATGGATATGTGGCGTATATTTCCATATATATTTCCCCTGGATTGTACAACTGAAGTTCCATGCATGGTAGGTGATAAATGTGTGCACTATGTTATATATATAGGGAAACTCTATGCGTCCATTGTATGGACGATCCATATAGTGATTTGGCAGCCACAACACCACCACTCTAGCAAACCCACTCCACATCATATATCTCTTTCTGTCCCCAACCCCCGCTGCCATCGTCGCCCCCCACTTCCGCCGCCGCCAACCCCCGTTGCCCCCAATCCCCCGCCGCCCCCCACTTCCGCCGCTGCCAACCCCCGTCGCCGCCAACCCCCGCCGCCCCCAACCCCTGCCGCCTCCAACCCCCAACAAATTTCTAACAGATTGTTATAAATTTTATTACAAATTGTTACAGTCACTTGTTGGTTTTGTTACAACTTCTTAAAGAGTTGTTACAGTCACTTGTTGGTTTTGTTACAACTTCTTAAAGAGTTGTTAAAGTCACTTGTTGGTTTTGTTACAACTTCTTAAAGATGCATGAAGTGTGTTTGATTACTGATACTTATTTAAAGAGTTGTTACAGTCACGTGTTGGTTTTGTTACACATAACTTATGTGTTTGTTACAGCCAGCGTACTGGTTTGTTACAATTAATGTGCAACGGACACAGAAATCTCGAAATGAGCGGGATTTCCGTTCAAAACAACCCAAAAAATCCAACAGGATGAGCGGGATTTGTGTTTGATTACTGATACTTATTTAAAGAGTTGTTACAGCCACGTGTTGGTTTTGTTACACATAACTTATGTGTTTGTTACAGCCAGCGTACTGTTTTGTTACAATTAATGTGCAACGGACACAGAAATCTCGAAATGAGCAGGATTTCCATTCAAAACAACCCAAAAATCCAGCAGCATGAGCGGGGTGTAGTGTTTTAAAAAAACCCGATAGGTCCGTGATGCACCGCATTCATATCTGCATTTTACCAGACTCACGCCTTTATTTTGACCTAAAATTCCAAAATTCATATGCATTTAGGTAGTAAGGTGTCTAGATTCTAGTTACTTGCTTTTGTCCAATTTTTAGGTAAATTGAGCTTTTAGAGCTGATTGGATGCGATTTGGAGCATGGAAAGTTAAGGCAGCATTGGAATGCACTTCCTGCGGGCTGCAAGCCATCTCTTGCGGGCCGCAAGCCCGCTATTGCGCTGCTGATTCTGGTTTCTGGGCCCTGGCCTATTTAAGACCGTCTCTTTGGACGGTTTCTTCATCTTCCAGACGTCTTTTCACATCCAGAAACCAGGGAAGAGGAGAGGATCACTTGTTTCATCATTTCTTGAAGGAGTTTTGAGAGATTCTTCCTCCAAGTTGAAGATCAAGTTGACGCTAGTTTCTTCTTCGGTTTCTCTTCATCATGAACTGTTTTCTTTGTTTATTTTCCTTGTTTTCTTCTATCATAACTTAGTAGATTAGTTGTTCTTAGGGTTGATGATGATGTTTACGTGTATGGATTGACTGTACGATGTTTAGACTTACGTTGTTTTCAGTTTACTTATGATTTTCATGATATTGTGCTTTTATCATTGCTTGTTCGTATGGTAAACCCGCGGATTAGGGCAAATCTGGTGTGATCATCTATATCGTTTGACCAAGATCTGTTAATTGTGTAATTTGGATTGATTGTTCGCTGTCCAAGAGAATCCGAGAGGAGAAATTGCGGTTTCGATGAAAGTTGAACCGAATCCTAGAGTAAAAAGTAAATTGTACATAGTTTAGATATAATTCTATGAATTCCGATTGAATTAGGAGTGTTAGAAGGACCAAAACATGACAATTGAAGGACTTGTACCATCTCTGGTTTGAATAGGAATTGATAACATAAGCCAAAACACAGAATAGAACCGAAACTGCTCTCTATCAGGTGCCTGCGGACCGCAAGAGACATCTTGCGACCCGCAAGCACTTGTAGAAAGTGCAAGACAGAGGTTACGACACTGTTTGCAACCTGCAAGAGACATGCGGTCAACAATCAGTGTTGGAATCCCTAACCAACCTTCTGCAACCCGCAAGCAGTTGATCCAGAAAGTAAACTGATTTTGAAAACTTTAGGAACGCCGTTTAGCAATTGTTTTTAAGACTCTAATTACTGTTGTTTACTGTTTTACATCTTTTACTGTTAAGAACTCAGTCTTTGACAAAACCCCCTATTTTAGACCAAAAGACCAAAAACATTTCTATTAGGACTTGGAGTTGCAATTAGAGTTAGGTTTAGAATTAATACCGTCCCTGTGGATCAACCCCGACTGTACTCCACGAGGTCGTACGCTTGCGATCGAGTGTTTACTTAGGGTAATTTAAAAGCCTATACCTTCTGAGCGTGTCAGTCCGAACCCGATCCGGGCATCTGACCGGGGCAACCTGAGAGGACCGGGAGGGACGGTCCTCGCAAGGGTACGTATCCATGTTCCCAGAAGAAGTCCCGTGGAAACCCGACCCGAGCAAAACCCGGGACCCGACCCTACCCGACCCGAGGTACCGGGCCCGAGGTAGTCCGACTTGGTTCCAACTTTTCCCGCCTATGTTAACAACTAATATAATATTATTTAAAATTTATTTTTCAAGAAGAATTTTTGTTTTACAACAAATATATTATTAAATATTTTTTCTGATTTCTATGTTATTTTTTCGGTTTAAATAATATTATTTTAATTTTTTTCATTTTTAATATAAAAATACTATTTTCCAAACTTTTAATAGTATAATATAATATATGTATATCTGATTAAAACAAATAATTTAATTTTTAATTTTTTTTAATTTTTTAAGTATATTTTTTATTTTTGAAATATAAAATAGGTGTATTATATTTTTTTGTTTTGTTTTCTTATTTTTTTTTTACATATAACTCCGGGACCGGGCAACCCGGACCGGGAAACCCGGGCAACCCGGGAGGGATGGTCCTAAGTCAGGTCCAATCTCCTTCCCCCCAAAATTTTTTCGAGTTTTCCCGAACCGGGAAAACCCGTGGACCGGGGCAGGTTTGGACTGACTCGGACCTACCCAGACCGTTTTTAAATCACTAGCGGGGTGGGCAGTGGCGGGGGTTGGGGGTTGCCACCCGGGCGCTAGCGTGGACGAACGATCCATGTTGACGATCCACCGGAGCACCAATGCAAGATGCCGCCGGGGCTCTATGGAGGTAAGGACGATTCTTTCATGGACGGTAGTTATCACTCATATATATATATATATCTCTTGATTGTGAATTCCTCTCTCCCTCTCCTTTATTTCATGGTATAGTGACTGATCATGACAACAAGCAAATGAAATGAGCAATCAATCGATCTTTCTCTAGAACAAGGCACGTACGGCACATGTGAAATGCGTTGGTTTCGGTTCAACATCAATTTTAATTGTCAATATATTATCTATTATATATATTTTTTTGTAAGTATAATGTATTTTTGGTTCAGCTAGCATAAATTGTAGTTCCTTCTAGAAAACAAAGCACAGCTAGCAGATTCTTTAGTTTTGGTTCAACGTTTATTTATTAATTATAAATTTATAATGGCCAGTTATATAATACAGTTTTTGCCCTAATTATCTAACAGTAATGAAGTTGCATATAAATTCATATACTGTTTGAGAAGTTTGTTTAAATTAAAATCTAACCAATTATATTATATGTTGCTTTCCATTCCATAAATTCATTTGATCACTGTTGCATTATTTACGTCCCCCACAAACAAAGGCAGTCTTGTTGAAAAGTTCATGGATGCAAATTAAAGGGCACTCCATTAATTCCCAAGAAATAGTACAAATTGTTCATCTTACTATTTGAGTTCTCCGTTTGTCGAACTAGAAGTGTGACAGAGGGACCATTAATACTGTCCCATTACATGGGAAAGAGAGATGCATAACTCATATCTTTGTATTGAAAAATCCAATTGAAGCTATTTTGTTTAATTCTGTTGTGGACTAGAATAATTTATGAACTATATTTTGTTGAATCGGATGATTGCAATATATTCTTAAGACACAACTGAAGAAACGGTTCCTTGGCCGATCCGTAGGAAAACATCTCGCTCTTTTTTATTCATTTTGATATGAGCGAGGTACTCTGCTATGAATAATTAGCTGAGTGTCCCCTTTAATTGTGTCTAAAAGATATATCATTATTATCCAATTTTTAAAAATGAACGATCATTCTTCCTTTTCATAAGAGAATTAATTCACCTTTAATTCATAAATTATATTTTATTATTTTCAATTATAGGTTTTTTTTTAGGAAGGAAATATTATGTTGTTCTTATCTATAATAATTGAAAGCGACCACATATATATATATATGTTATAACTACATACATGAAAGCGGTTATCATGTTTGCACTACGTACCGTACGTACCGGTACGCGGCCGCATGCAAAGGCAGAATGCCATCTTTGACATCAATCACATTTCATACAAGAAGTTGTGAGCTAGATTGCTGGTCTATGTATATACGAAAAACATGCCGTTCCTGACTTCCTGCACTGCCACGAGGTTTCACAACCGATGACGTGCATGCCACATCAAGTTTACAAAGATATATATAAGTATCGCGTCATATATATACGTTGAACAAAACGCAGTAAGGATGGAAATATCAAATAACAGGGAGCCCCATCTCCATTGATATGGAAGATTTCATAGTTCATATCAAGTTTGCCGTGTTTGACAAAGCAAGAGTGCAACTTTTGAGAAATAATTCACACTTGCCGGCCGGTGCCGCAAAGCCTTAAACACAACAACAATTAATGGCAACTTGGCAATATTCATATTGAGCATGAAATTTATGTAAACAAAATTGTGTCCCAGCATTATAAAAAATCCAACAAATATTGTGAACCCAGTAATCAATTTTGTGAAGGGACCTGATCAACTAGAGCACAAACAAAGAAGAAGAAAAATAAGCAGCAACGAATTTATGGTATCCAGGGCTTAATGGGCCTGGTTTCTATAACTTAATTGGGCCAAATTAGTTATATATATACTGTTTTTTGGGCCTAATTGGGCCCAACTAATGTCTTTTCATGGGCATCGAAATTTTTAGTTGGGCCAAACAGAGACTCTCAAAGTGGGTATAAATTTTTAGTACTTTGTTATGTGAATCCAACAAAATTAGAATTGTCATACTTTTGCACTGCCTGGAAATTATATAATGGGCCATGACCTAAAAAAAATGTTTGAAAAACAAAATAGGTGTTGACATTTTTTTCTTTTATTTGGGTAGACGCATAGCCTAAATGATCAAGAATGAGCCCAACTAAATCTTGTTATTTTTGAGAATAAAGACCCAAGAAGAAATTTTCTAGGTGACACCTGTGTTGAGAGGAGAAAGAGAGATAGGGGACACGTATCACAGTCATGGAGGCCACGCTGGAGGAGGAGAGGACACGTGGAGATGAGACAAATGGGAAAGTGCAGCCAAATAGGGGCAATAGATGATGTCAACTGATTGCATCAGCCAAAGAAGTGGACAAAAAGATTCAACACCTGAGATTAATTGGAGAATACAGTTCATCAAATTGAACATCCTTAATTGAGTAAATATAATAGTAGTATAATTCACATGATTTTGATCATATCTAATGTTTAATATTTAGTTAATTCTGATATGGATTGAAAGAATTATGGACCGTTCAATTTGTTAAATCAAATGGTCTCAATATATTTTTGAGACACAAATAAAGAAAAAAGATTGATCAACGAAAAAAATTAGAACTGATGAAATTAAAATAAAATAAATGTATAGCATAACACCTCTTAGTATTTAGAGAAACATCTTGTGTCCATTGAAAAATTGTTCATAAATCCATAAAGGTGTACGGAATGAAATAGATACATTCCGAAATGTAACAGGTGCATCTCAAAATGTAACTTACAGAACAGTTTTTCTATGGACGCTAGGTATTACTCTAATATTTAGATGCGTATATGTGCTACTTTTTAAGTACAAATAAAAAGTATTGTAAAAAAATGATACAATAGACGTAAGAAGGATTTCTTCTGTCCATCCCTAGCTCAAAAATTTCATGGATATAATTATTAATTATTCGGATGGCTTCCATGATAACAACATCCTCAATTATATATACATTATATTTTTGAATGATTCCCTGTTCTTTCATACGTTGGACGTCAAAGAAACCAGTACTTTGCCTTCATATTATATGTTTCCATTTTGCATTTTTGCTCAAGGTAATATATTTCCACTATAATTTATATTATACATACCATTTGCTCAAGCTGTTTTTACTTATACCATTTACTTACATTGCTCCATCCAACGGCTATAAAATATGACTGCATGATAAATCACTCTTGTTACATTACCTACATATATAGCAATACATCATTATCATATGGCATAACACGTTCAAAAAAAAAAAGAGGAGGAAGTGAAATGGACGTTGTGAAGGGGGAGCTGGAGGTTGCTGCCGGGGAGCCGGTGTTCAACGAGAAGGCGGCGGAGGCGGTGGTGGAGAGCCTCAGAGCAAGCTTTACGGCCGGGAAGACGAGGCGGTACGAATGGAGGGTGTGTCAACTAGAGGGGATAGTTAGAATGATCAAGGAGAAGGAGGCTGAGATAATGGCAGCCCTCCGGTCCGACCTCGGCAAACCCCACATGGAGGCTTACCTTCATGAGGTACTTAGTTATATTTTGATCAAATTATGTAAATTGGAAAATTATATTTTAATTAATTAATCAATCTTTTGAAAATTTTAAGCGTTAATTTTGATGGTTTTTATGGATAAGCAATAATTTTAATTTGTGTGTGAACAAATTGGATAATTAAACACCATATATATTCCAATAATAAAACATCTTCAATTTAACTTTTATGTGATTGCTTCATTCTAGTGTAGTGGATTATGCATGAACACACTTAGCAAGATAAAATTAGTTTCTGGAGGAATTAAGCTTAATTACTTTTCGATTTGAAGTACCAAGTTCAAACAAGTGCGAGTAAATCGACTCTTTAATTACTTGGTAGTTAATTATTCTTACATTTCGCAGATTTCTTTGTCGAAGGCGGCATGCGTGTTTGCCCTGAAGCAACTAAAACACTGGATGAAACCAGAGAAGGTAACTATTGCCTTATTGCTGAAAAAGTCATGATCTTTTAATTCTATGATGTTTATTTTCTGCTAATTTAGAGTACTTAATCATGAGTTATGTGTACAAGAACTCAATTCGTTCGATTCTTCTGATCTGAAATTCCGAATAGGTGCCAGCTACAGCCACAACTTTTCCGTCGAGCGCAGAGATAGTTCCGGAACCGCTTGGCGTAGTTCTGATCATCTCTGCATGGAACTATCCCTTCTGTACGGCTTTTTTCACATTCCAGGATATTTTTCAACTCCAATCATAAAAATAATAGTAATGAATCTCATCATAATTAAAGTTATAATTAATAGTAAATTAACTTACCCCCGAGACCCGCAGAGATTTCCATGTTTAAAATATAAAGAGGTTGTTTAAAAGTTTTTTTTTTTTTTTTCACTTTATATACTGATCAAACAACTTAATTTCTTTTCGGTTTTCATCTCTAGCATTGTTGATTGATCCTCTAATTGGAGCTCTAGCTGCTGGCAATGCCGTTGTTCTTAAACCATCAGAAATAGCCCCAGCAACATCAGCATTCTTTGCCAAATATTTACCAGAATATGTGGATAACCGCTGCGTAAAGGTCGTTGAAGGGGCGGTACCTGAAACAACTGCACTGGTACAACAGAAGTGGGATAAGATATTTTATACAGGTATGTTCCTTTTTATAAACATTAAGCCTTCTGAATTGTTGTCACTTTTTATAAACTAGGCATGTTCCTTATTATAATTCAATTTTTTGTTTGGTAAAAAGAAAAAAAACATGCCTAGTTTATAATTAGGATCTAGTGATTTGAGCAACCAACATACTTAATCTTAATAACTACGTGGATATACTATTTAAAGTTTTAAACTTTTATGCATCTTTGTGAGGTTAAAGAAATTATCAGGGTTCTTTGTGCTTTCTGTTGTTGATATGAAAAAAGTCCCCGACCCTTTAGTAAGCGTGTGAATTGAATCAGTCTCCATTTTGTTCTATTTTGTTTTGTTTTTCCTCTCTTTGTATGTTTCAAGGAAATGGAAGAATTGGCAGAATAGTGATGGCAGTGGCCGCGAAACATTTGACCCCGGTGGTTTTGGAGTTGGGTGGTAAATCTCCCGTCATTGTTGATTCTGATCTAAACTTAAAGGTATCAAACAACAAATCCTTAATCGCATAACCATTAGTGAACAAATTAATCTGGCTTGAACCTGAATACTTGTAGTTTTTGTATGTTTCTTCTAGTTCATATTCATAATGAAGGGAAAAAAAAAGAAAATGTTTAGGTTGGTAGTGAAGTTTGTATTTCGACACTTATATTTCTGCATTTGAATTTCAGTATAACTTTCTCTTTGTGGTTTCATCTTGTCATAAGATTGCTGCGAAAAGAATTGTTGTCGGGAAGTGGGGATGCAACAACGGGCAGGCTTGCATAGCGCCGGATTACGTCATAACCACGAAAACTTTTGCTCCCAAATTGGTACAGCATTCCTAAACTCTTCCCTAGTATACATCTCTAGCTTAATTTCTCTTACATGTGTTCAGGCACAAGACAATTGTTTTACCCTTCATTGTGTTCATAATCATGTGTTTAATTAGGTGGATGCTTTGGAAGCAACTTTGGAGAGGTTTTACGGAAAGAACCCTCTCGAATCCGCCGATCTATCAAGAATTGTGAATTCCAGTCATTTCAAGCGCTTAACGAATTTACTCGATGATAAAACTGTTTCTGACAAGATACTGTACGGTGGAATGCGAGACGAGAAGCAGCTGTAAAATTACCTTTTTTTGAAATTTCTTTCGATTTTTTTTTTTTTTTGGTTCAAGTTAACACTTCTTTTATCCCTTTTTTCAACTTCAATCAATCAGGTTAATTGCTTATATTTAGTACTTACATTTATCAGAAAAATAGCTCCGACGATTCTGTTAGATGTGCCATCAGAATCTCTGGTAATGAAAGAAGAGGTTTTCGGTCCTTTGCTTCCGATCATAACGGTCAGTTAATCACTACATAAAATCCATGTATGCATGTATGCTTAGGATTGATTTTACCGATTCTGGTACCGCATTCCCTGACAGCTTCACTTGATTGGTACATTTACTAGGTGGAGAAACTGGAGGACAGCTTTGGCTTCGTCAGCTCCATGCCGAAGCCCCTCGCAGCGTATCTTTTCACCAATAATAAGAAACTTAAAAAGGAATTCGTCGAAAAGGTATCGGCAGGAGGACTTCTCATCAATGACATAGCTTTGCATGTAAACCTCCTTCAATTTTTTACACAATTTCTTTCATTACGAAATTATTGTGTTCCTTCCTGCTCAGTATTACTCTTCGGCAGATTGTTACGTAAGAGAAACATATAGAGTCCACCTTATAAAGTAAGCCATCCATCAACTCCTTCTTACAGTTCTGACATACCACGTGCATTAATGTACTTAGTACAGTTGCATAAATGTTTACTAAAAATCATTATGTATCTGTTCACTAGAAAATAATATTTATTTATCAGAAAGATATAAATGTTCACCGAAAAATAATATTTGTTCATTAAAAGTACGGTGGACTGGTGGATAAGTGAAAAGAGTGGACGCTAGCTATTACTCGTTACGTAATTCACATCCTAATAACTCTTTTAAATGTTCTAATATCTTCTAATCTTGTAACAAGCACTCAAATCCACACTTGCCCTTTGGTGGAGTCGGGGAGAGCGGAATCGGCGCCTACCACGGGAAATTCTCCTTCGATGCTTTCAGTCACAAGAAAGGTGTCATTTCGCGTGGTTATGTTGCCGATATCAGCGCGAGGTATCCTCCTTACACGCCCCGAAAACAGTGGATACTGAGGCATTTGATCGACGGGAGCTGGTGGGCTCTTCTGCTTGCGCTCCTCGGATATCCCAGAGAATAGTTGCGCCGCGGCACTGCAGCTCGGGTTGCGTCTCATTGATGTATATGTGTATTTCAGGAGTTAGTTTATACAAGTGTATCAGTGATATATATACTGGTATATATATCCATATATATAGATACGTTACAATTTAAAAAATTGTGTATGTAGATTTACATAGCTGCTTTGGATGCACTATATATATATAGGTTGTTTTCTGTATATATGCTTGCATTATATATAAATTTAAAGAATGGAGGTTTTGTGTTAGCTATTATATTATGTTTTACATATTACTAATTAATGGGAGGATCACTGTTTAAAATTCTATTAATGTGAATGGCTCAGTACAATTTCTCAGATTCTTTAAGTGCAAATACAATGCGTGGAGGCGCATCATATATATAATTCCTCCAATTAGGAGAATAATTAAGTACTGCTTTCTATTAGAAATGTTTTCGATTTATTAATTTTATTTTTAACCTTGATATACAAGAGAAAATTTGCAATATAGGACGAAAATTTTCTTGTAAACTTATCTTATTTTTAATGAAAATTCAGTGGGCAATCGCCCTCTGCTTAAAAAAAAAATTAACCTTGATAGTGAAGCTTAATATTACTCTTTAATCTGAACGAGATCATGAAATCTTGTACACTTTACAACAAAAAAGAAAAAAGAATGATAAAAAGAAAGAAATAGAAAATGAATCAATATGGTTGAATTGTATTAACCACACAGTTCATACCCCGCTGCCCAAAATTAGTTGTTTACCTGTTATTGTTATTTCTCTTTCAACTCAGCTGAATTTCATTATCCTCAGCATTGCACGAAATACATGCAATCTTGACCGTCCAATCTCAATCTGAGTCCGGTAGTTGAGTGCTAATCGGATTATAACGAAGTAATTACATTATCTTTTGAGCAATTTAATTGATGATATTTAGAATAAATTAAAGAAAGAACTAGAATTTTGTCCAAAACTATTTGGGTTGTCTCCGTCCAAATTATGACTAAACCGTTCGATTAATTTATATTTATATGTTTATCAAAGCAAAGCATTCAATAGAGTATGTGAAGCATTTTTTCAATATTGTCCTTCAGTCCTAGAAGTTAGGAGTTTCATAATTAATATTTAACAATTCTGACAATTGATTTTAGAATGAAGTTTCAGAAAAATAAAATTTTGAAGATAGATAATTTCGACATTCATATTTATTAATTCATGGATCGATTATATTCGAACTGCGTCTAACTAATTTGAATAATATTTTATACCTCATAAAATTTAATTAAATTCAAACCGTTATAAATGTTATATAATTTTGATAATTATTAATATAATATCAAATTATTCCAAATTACATGAATTTTCATTAAAAAATCATTTGGCGGGTTTATTTAATTGCCAATTAGTCGTTAAACCAGATCTCTCATTATCCATTTACCCTCATAATTGCGTTTGAGATAATTCATAATTCTGTTCTCAACAAAAGATGAAAAGAATTTCAAAAAACAAAAAAAAACAAAAACAAAAGAGGAGAACTTTCACAGTTACTCATCTTCCTATTTTAAGACTTGCATTCTCAAAAAGACCCAAACAAACAAACAACTGAACAACAGTTGAAGAAGAATTTGTTCCAACACAACCAACAAAATCAATGGAAATCATTCCGAATTTAGTTCGATCGCGGTACCTTCCTCAACTTCCATGCATGCTTATCATGATATCATCTTGGATCATGCCGGCTTATTTATGCACCATTCTAGGGGACAATGATGATGGTGGTGGTGGTAGAGTGATCAACTGATCAAGCTGCTGAGGATACTGACAATGGAGGCATTGGTGAAGGGTGTGAGGAGGAGCTTTCAGGAGGGCAAGACAAAGCCGTACAAATGGAGAGTGGAGCAATTAGAGGGGCTGATGCGCATGATGGTCGAGCAGGAGAAGGAAATCGTGGATGCGCTCTGGAATGACCTCGGTAAACCGGAACTTGAGTCGTATCTCCATGAGGTTGTCTTTTTGTATGTACTTTCTTTGTTTTGCAAATTTGCTTGCAGTCATATATCATATTGGATAGTAAACAGAGAAGTCCAATTTTGATTCCGAACTATTGCAGCTGGTTCAAGCTGGTCCCTAAACTATTTTTTAGTTCAAGTTGGTCCTTAAACTATTTTTTGGTTCATTTTTCCCTGAATTATTGTGTTTGATTTAAGTCAGTTTTAAATAATTAAGTTTGGTTCATATTGTTTCTTATGTTTACTTGCATTTGTACTAACAAATAGCAAATTAGTTCATGAAATATAGCCGTTTGCTTCCATTTATGCCAAGTGATAGCAAATTGGTCCTTAAGTGTAGCAATTAGTATGAACAAATCCAACAATTCAAATACCAATTTGAACCAAAAACTAGTCGATGGACCAATTTGGACCAAATAAAATAGTTTGAAAACCAATCTAAACCAAACATAATACTTCAGGGACCAAAATCTAACTTCATCCGCAAAAAGAACAAGCAAATGTGCAAACCAAATTATGGTACGCAGTACCCAACATGAATTTAGTACTAATTTAGAAAAAGAAAAGTGAGTATCTGCCTAGTTCTGATTCAATTGGTCATGCAGATTTCTTTGTGCAAGAATGGATGCCAGCATGCTTTGAAAGAACTAAAGAACTGGATGCAACCCGAGAAGGTAATTTACCAAGAACTAAGATTTAATGTGTCAGTACTTTATCGGTTTTGGTCCTGTTTCTAAACTGTTTTCTGAATGAAGATATGTTTTATGTTTGGATACACATTTGCCAGAAAGAATGCATAAAATAAGAAAAAGTTTGTGGTACAAGGAGTACCTACCAACTGTTATTTCAGTCAGTTTCTGATCTCAAATGGTGAAGCTGTATTCTAATCATGCCTTATAAAAGTACTTTTCTCTTAGTTAACTTTTCGGAAGTGTTTGTTTTTGTTCAGGTTCCATCTCTTATCACAACGTTCTCCTCGACTTCACAAATAGTACCGGAACCACTCGGGGTCGTTCTGGTCATATCTGCATGGAACTATCCATTTCGTAATTCCTTCAGTCATTTCTTTACCTTACATTTATATCATTCTGACTTAATATCATTTTAAGACCCGGTATAACATTTTTCTTACTTCGTTGCAGTTGTGGCAATTGATCCTTTAATTGGGGCTGTTGCTGCTGGTAATGCCGTGGTGCTGAAACCATCAGAAGTAGCACCGTCGACATCAGAATTTTTATCGAAGTATTTACCACAATATGTAGACAGCTCTTGTGTAAAAGTTGTCGAAGGGGGCATACCTGAAACAACTGCACTTTTGGACCAGAAATGGGATAAGATATTTTATACAGGTCAGGACTTTCCTGCCCCGGACTTGTTTATCATTCAAATTATATTTTGTTTACAACTTTTTTATAATCTTGTACTGCTGCTTTATGCTGATTGATTTATCTACCAAACAAGAATAAAGAAAATTTTTACACTTTTATGATACCAATTGCGTGCGAATTTAGCACCTTCTAAATTTGTGGTACTTAGATTATTTTGCTTCTGTTGAACACTTTTCTAAACGATCTCATGACATTTCGATTCACGATTTTAAGTACAGAGATGAGCATAATGAGTGTTACCTTTTGTTTTCAATATTTCAGGAAGCGGAAATGTGGGTAGAATAGTGATGGCTGCTGCTGCTAAGCACCTAACTCCAGTGACTCTGGAGCTTGGCGGTAAATGCCCTGTTGTTTTCGATTCTGAAGTAAACTTAAAGGTGATTATTTACATTAGTTGTTGATTTACAAGCATTTTGGGTTTCTGTCAATTTATTATGTATTACATGATCTTCTGAATCCAATTTGCAATCTAAAGATTGCAGTGAAAAGATTGGCCGTTGGGAAGTGGGGATCGAACAATGGACAAGCTTGCGTTGCCCCTGATTACATCATAACTACTAAGTCGTTCGCTCCAAAACTGGTAAGATTTATCACTTTAACTCTCATGAAGTATTTTCATTCTTCGAAATAAGGAACCATTAAAGAGCAAAGGAATTTTCAGCAAGATTTTATATGCTTCACATTTTTTAATAGGAGCAAGATTAATCACATGAACTTTTTAATGCACTAATGCATTACAGTTCGATCAGATGCATTAACTCGCACACTGTGAACACTTGTCGCTGATCAAAGTTTCATGATTTTGTACCAATGACTCATCTTCATTATTTTTAATGAACTGAAAAAGGCTCGAAATCGGTTTCTTTAGCTTTGATATCAGTGAGAACTGAGGAATCAGTATTCTGTTGCCACAACTTACCAGTTAAAGTGTTAAACCACTTCCGGTATGTCCTTCATTTTTCGTTGTTGGTCATTTTGGCAGGTGGATACTTTGAAAGAAACTTTGGAGGAATTCTATGGGGAGGACCCTCTCGAATCAGCGGATTTATCCAGAATTGTGAACATCAAACATTTCCGACGTTTAACACAGATGTTAGATGAGGATAAAGTTTCTGGAAAGATCGTCCACGGAGGGGATATAAATGAAAATCTTCTGTAAACATCTCTTTCCACTTTTCAGTTTATAAATTTCGTTCCACAGATTTTGTATTTTCTTATATATTTATCAGGCACTGCAAAAAATTGAAAAAAATCGATAAATTAAGTAACAGAACATATAGAACTAGACAAATTAAATATGCATACTGTTTGTAAAGCAAAAATTGTAGAAGAATAGGCATGTTCTTATTCAGTCTAACGAACAAGATATCGAGTCAGTAATCTTCTGAACTGCCTTTTGTAGGAAAATAGCTCCCACAGTACTGCTCGACGCCCCGCTTGATTCTCTGATAATGAAGGAAGAGATTTTCGGACCATTGCTTCCCATCGTAACGGTTAGTTTGTATTGCTTTCATCCTTTCACAATGATAACAACTTGATCTTGATGATTGGTGAAACAGTTTACATGAATGTGATAATGTTATCAGAATAATGTTTTTGATGTGAAATGCAACAGGTTGAGAAACTGGAAGATAGCTTTGAGTTGATAGAATCAAGGCCAAAGCCTCTGGCAGCATATCTTTTCTCCACAAACAAAAGACTTGAACAGGAGTTTGTGCAGAAGGTGTCTGCTGGTGGAATTCTCATAAATGATGCAATTATACATGTAAAGCTATCTTTTTCTTTCATTTTCATTTTCTGCCAAGTATGCTAGTGGTTTTTTTTTTTTTTTGCTCACTAAAATAACCTCTTTAGAAAATTGGGTCTTATTTTTTTTTGCTCCTTAAGCTTTGTTCCAGCCATGAAGCCTCAATCAAGCAAAACACAGTAAAAAAAATTACCAGACTGGATTAAATTGAACTTGCTGTGGTAATAAAATTAGGGGAATGAAAATTGTTGATTTTATATGGAAATAATGGAAATAGCAATATTGATTAATGGAAATAGCAATATTAATTACCTTAAATAATTGTAACAAAGTACATGTTTAAATGTAAAAAGGTGCATTAACATCTAAATCATACTAAAACTCGTACGCAGCTCACGAACCCGTACTTGCCATTTGGTGGAGTTGGAGAGAGTGGAACAGGGGCTTATCACGGCAAATTCTCGTTCGACACATTCAGCCACAAGAAAGCCGTGCTCTCACGCGGTTACGGTACAGAAATGAGGATAAAAGTCCGCTACCCGCCATACACATACCATAAACGGACCATTCTCAGGCAGATCATCGATGGCAGCTTGGTTGCGCTGTTTCTAGGCCTCTTCGGACTCCACAGATGATATGATCGGGTTCTGAGGGGACCCAGTTTCTGCATCACGCCTTGTATATCTCGAGAGCATGAAACCGAATCGCTGCAGATGCATTTGTGAATTGTAATTGTAATAAGTTTCGGTTTAAGGTTACATTATTTCTTCTTTTAAGAATAACAGCCATATGATAGTAGTCATGGGATAAGAATCGGCTGCTTTTCCGAAGAGAAAAGCAGAATCTGCTTTTCCGATCGGATAGTCGGGATCGGTTTCCGCACAGATCTCGAAGTATTTCGGTATTTTCTGTACGGATCATAACATACTCGGTGTTTCTCAACCGTCGGATCAAAAAAAGCAGGTGATCTCGATCCGCAGTGATGGTGAAAAAATTCTTCTTTGCTTTTCATTTCGAGTTCGTAGCCGGTGATTTTTTATTGTTAGTTTCAAATAATCTTTTTATAAACTCCATCAATTCATAATATAAAATGAATCAACCTTTCTGGTTTTTTTTTTTTCTTTTTCCTTTTGCGATGTCTAATATTTTCAAGTATTGATTATACTGTTCTCTTCTCACCCATGTTTGATGTGTTATTCTCCTCTCTTTTTTATTCCGATTGTTAATGTTGTTAAGATAACAATGGTTAAGATCCCTCCCCTTCACCTGTTGATTTTCTTTGTTTTACCTAAATACTTAAAATTATTTATTATTATCAACAGTAAGAGGTAAAATTTTCAAAGTTAAATTCTTAGATAACATATATTGCACATGCAGTACGAATATTGTTTATGCCCGGCGATTAATACTGATATGATTCAATGTGAAGTCGAGGTATAACAGGTAAAAAGTGTACCAACAATCATGCATCCGTATAAAAGCGTATTTGTTGGAAACAAGAAGGGAAATTACATTTAACTAACGACATCATGTTTTGTTATGAAGTCTCCGTTAAGCACAGCAAGCTTCATTTCAGTAAACAAATAACATACCAGCCACCACTTCACATTGTAGCAGGACAGGAGATTATGTACTGCAACTTCTGTTTAATTCCAGAAAAAAAATTTTAAATATTGCAAAGCATCATCAATGAATCACAACAGAACCAGTATACAACAAAACAAAAGGGAAGATCTCAAACTAATCAATTGTTTACCATAAAGGGAAAGAAAATGTAGATCGTTCTCTTACAAATCTATTGTCAACCCCAAACAAGTTTAGACCAGATACCAGATGAGAAAACAAAGATTAACATGGAATCCCATTATTAATAGGTAACAGTCTATGGTTGGATATGTAATAAAGCCCAGCAGTCACTGCCACTTTAGGTTTGCACCAAGCAAAAGCCACAAGCTCAAGCCAGGTAAAGAAAAAACATCTTAAATGACCGTCATCATGATATCTATGCATATAACTTTTTAGAAGGTTTTCAAATTTGCATCTCTTCTCTCTCACGCAGCCTTGGAAACTTCCTTCACTGCACAGATCTGCTCCTCTCCCATGGCAGACATCACAGTCAGCCCCAAATCCTTGCCAGCATCAAAACCATCCTTGATCTGTATTCAAAAAGAAAATTGATATTAAGAATAATTCATACCAGAGAAAGCAGGTTTTTACTTTTAAGTACCTACATAAGAAAATTACAGAAGACGAAACACAAACCGTAGCAAGAAGAGTTTCATCAGTGGGCAGTCTCAGATCATCCTTGGTGCCACCACTTTCAGTCAGGAGGCTCACCTATAACAAAATCACAGGCAGAGGTTACAAAAACTAAATATGAAATGTCAAATAGGTTCTTTACCAATGAAATAGAATAGAGAAATAGAAAATAACTTACAAATCCATCCTCAGAGATGTCAATGAGCTGGTACTCAGTACGGTTCACATGAGGAACCTGAAAATAGATAGAAGAATAGAAATAAGTATATCAATGTTTATGGAAACCCACAAACAGAAAATGAACAATGTACAAAGATTTTCCATGCAAGTAACCGAACAAAGAGACAAAAGAAAAGGAAGAAGAACTTCCAGCCCTCAAAAGAAACAATAAAGTATTAAGCAGCTATCAGCATACAACCACCTCAAATTACAAAAGATCTGACTACTAGTTCACCTTTCAGATAAAATTTTATCAAACAAAACAATTCCAGAGGTGTTTTTTTTTTCAATAAAAAACAATCAAGTTTTATTCGAAACATGAAAATCTCAAGGTTGAACATCGCACGTACATCACAATTGTGAGAGGATGGAACAATATCCTCGAGCTTCTTTCCATTGAAGATATCAATGGCAACAAAGTGGCACTTTGCGTGGCCGTGCTTGCCAGTCTTTGAGGTGGACACCTCAACAACCTATCAACAGATTCAAGAAATACCAATTATTATTAATGTCCAGAAATATTAGACAGAATGGATAAGAAAACTGCAAGCAGAACTACAAAAGATACTCTTCAGATTAGTCAAAGGATAAGCAAGTCAATAAGCTTACGTAATATGTACAACAAATTCCTCAAAAGACTATAATAGACTATAATTATATAAAACAAAATTAAATTAACCTCACCACAAAGCACCATGAACAACAATCTCATTCACAGATTAACATTTAAACTCATCCTACATATGTTTATAATGGATCATATAGTAAATTCTCTCCAAGAGATTATTACTATTTAGATCTAATAAGATTGCATTAGGAGCAATTAAACAAGTGTAAAATCATACAAGCACGAGCATATACAATCCCCTTTGAACAGATTTCAATCAAGATGACATATTAAATTAACAGTATCCTACAGAATTATACAATCAAGTACACAGATCCAGTCACAACAAAGAGCTACGAGATCCAGAGAGATCGCGCACGTACCTTGCAGGGTCTCCCCTTGATGACGATGTAGCCATTCTTGCGGATGGTGCCGGCCTGCTGCGGGTAGGTCTTGGAGGCGCCGGCGTCGGCCTTGGACTCGAAATGGTGCTCCTCGTCCGACATGGTCTCGAAACCCTAGTACCGCTAACAAACCAAAACCCTAACATTCAAAACAAAAAAAAAAAAAATCAACATTTTCAGATCAGAACGCCGATCAGGTAATAATCCAAATACGAGAAATCAAAATATAGAGAAAGATTACTAGATTGATTGTACAGTGATGATTAGTGAAATTGGGTACCTTGGTGAGAGGAGAGGGGAGAGGAGAACGTTGAGGCGGCGGAGGAGGAGAGGAGAGACTGAGAAGGATTGAGAAAGAGAGGGTTAAGAGGGTTAGATATCAATTCATATCCCCTGCTGTACTGCATTGTGCAGTTCACAACGGCAGCAGTTGGATCGTTTCGAGATTCGTGATAGCACGGATCTCGAGATGATCCAACGGCTGTCGCTGTGAACTGCACACTGCAGTAAGTCAGGGGATGAGCACTCGGGTTAGATATGGGAGTATGATTGGACCAACAAAATATCCCTGCCCGCCGCTCTGCTGCTGTTGTGGAACTGTGGAACTGTGCGTGTGTTTCGTCTGTGTTGCCTTTCCTGCTGCTGTGGTTGACTGATTTTCTGAATTTGTGTGTTGCCGTTCGTGTGCATCATATTTCTAACCTTTTGTCTCTTATCTTTAAATGTAAAATGATGACAGCCCTAGCTTGATGTTCTCTACACCTATTCTTCAACTTATTCCAATTGCACGGAGCACCCACTCGGCCACATGTCCACAACACAAACAAAGCTCAAGACTTAGCTATCAGAGAGAACACAGTGGCTAGATGAGAATAAACTTCAAAACACAAAGTATTTCTTTCCCCCCAAATAACCCAACACACTGCCCCCACTAGAGCTAATAGTTTCCTATTCTCATAAGAGGTATTGGAGTTGTAACTATCCCATAAATCAACCAAGGATGATGTATTCAGAGGTGGATGCAACAAGGTTGATGCCCATGTCCACAGAGGCAAGACTAAAGGGCATCTCAAAAACAGATGCGTAGCATTCTCCTCTTCTTCTTTACACAGTACACACATGCCATCTCCTAGCCAACTGACCGCGCGAACGGGTATAGGCTTTTAAACCTAAAGTATGCACTCGATCGCAAGCGTACGATCTCGTGTAGTACTTGAGGGTCGAATCCTCAGGGACGGGATTAACACCAGACTTTACTTAAACCTACTTCTAAATTCTAAGAGAGTTTGGATTAAAGGGTCAATTGTTGGGGGTTTTAACAAGGCTGGTTACAAACACAAGGAAACAGTGCTAAAACAAGTAAATAACTGAAAGACAATTAATTAAAAGGCGTTCTCAGGGTTGTCAGAATCAGATTGGTCTCAGGATCAGTTGCCTGCGTTCCGCAAGATGTCTCTTGCGGACCGCAAGTAGTTGGTTAGGGTCGCAAAACTGTCCACGAACCACAGATCTCTCTAATAATCCGCAGTCAGTTTTGTAACTCCTGTCTTGCACTTTCTGTAACTGAGTGCGGACCGCAGGCAGTTGACAGAGAGCAGTTTTCAATTCTGGTTTGGTGTTGTGACTAACGTCGTCAGTTTCTAAGCAATTCAGAGTTGGTACAAGTCCTGGGTTTTCACATTTGGTCCTCCTAACAATCCTAAATCGATTCGAAACTCGTAGAATAGGTTCTAAACTACGTTCATGTCACTTGTTAACTCTAGGGTCCGTTTCGAGGTTAGTCGAAACGCAGTTTCGCCTTACGGGTACTTTCGGATACAAATCAACCCAAATTGTGCAAGCAATCAGATCTGATCAAATGATACTACATTAACCAACTAGGTCTGGCCACAACCTATAGGTTTACCAATTGAACAAACAAATCACAAACACGTTATAATGAAAATCTCAAGTGATTATGAAAACAACGTAAGTCTACACATTCAACTAATCCATCAACACAATCGTCATCATTCAAACCCTAAGAACAGATAGATCTACTCACTCATGACACGAGAAAACAAAGAAAACAAAGAACTGAAAGAACTCATGATGCAAAAGAACCGAAGAAGGATTCGAGGCGACACGATCTTCACTCCCGCGCGAGAATTCTCTCAAATCCGCTTCGAAGAATGATGAACGGCCTTCTCTCCTCTTTCCTCTGCCTTTGGTTGTGAATATGCAATGAAAGGGCGTGAGAAGATGAGTGAAAAAGATCTCTGGAACCGTCCCAATGACCGCCTTATATAGGCAGAGCGCCAGAAAATAGAAAACCGTAGTGCAGTAACCTCCCTGCGGACCACAGGCACGGGCCTGCGAACCGCAGGAAGAAGGAAATGGCGGTTTTTCTGCTCCACAGGAAGTTTTCAGCGCCGAGCGGAAGGTCGAACGTGCTGTAACCTCCGTCTGCTGGACGCGGGAGGGATCCTGCGGACCGCAGGAGGGGTCCTGCGGACCGCAGGAAGTTCATTCCAGTTTCGACTTGCTGTCTATGGCTCCGAATCGCGTCCAATTGGCTCCAAAAGCCCGATTGACCTGAAATTTGGACAAAAGTAAAGAAGTAACTAGAATCTAGACATCTTACTACTTAAATGCAATTATACTTAGGAATTTTAGGCCAAAATACTAGTGCAAGTCTGGTAAAATATATATATGAATGCATGGCATCACCAACCCTTCTTCTTCATAACATCTTTGGTTAAGATCTTTTCATGGAAAATCAGCCGCAAAAATGATCTAATTTTCAAAGGAAGACCGGTTTTTCATAACTTCACATATTTAAGAATGAGAACTCCTCCAAAGTTAGAAACTCTTTCTTATATGTTTAGAGAAAATATAATTATCCCCGGACCTTTATCCCCTAAGAAATCCCCCAAATTTGATTATTTGCCCTATTTAGCACTCTTTCTGTTTTTCTCTTCTCCTCTTTGAAATGACAGTTCTTCCTTGCTCTCCCTTCTCCTCCCTCCAGCGACTGCGATCCATACCTCGTCCCCGGCGATCGCGATCCCGGCTTCACCTTCTGACGATCGTGATCGCCGGTGCCGATGGGCACTGTGTTAGTACTTAGTATGTACTGCACAGTTAATTATTGTTGTAAATTGTAGCATTTTAATGGTTTTTATGTTGTTTTTGAAGTTTGTTTTGTATTTTGTTGTTAAAGATTGTACATTTAAGCGACAATTTGAATGAATTTGCTTACTAAATCTCCATTCATTTTATATAAACACTTATAATGATTGTATGAACACTTTTCGATATTACATAAACACTCTTCAAAAACTACATAAACAATTTTCAATTTCACATAAACACTTTTCATTTCCAGATAAACACTTTTCATGTCTACATAAAAACACTTTTCATTTCCACATAAACACTTTTCATTTCCAGATAAACACTTTTCATTTCCAGATAAACACTTTTTATTTCCAAATAAACACTTTTCAAGTTGTTGTTGGGAGCCTGCCATGGCTGAAGGTTGCGTTTCTGGATGCAAGTGGGTTGGGTGCTAGTTGACAGGCTGACGAGATGCGTTTTCAATTTTTGACAACTTCGGGCCGAGCGCTTAATGTGTCTTTTAGCTGAAAATGGAAAGACTGCTATGGGGGATTTTAGCGGGGATTTACTTAAGGAGATTGTTAGTCGATTCCATATTTTTATTGTTTCTCGATCTTATATATATCCATTTTCCTTTTAATATTGCTGCCAAATACTTATTTGATATAGCAGAAGAAAGGGGAACTCGATTTCTTGATTTCTTCTAAAACAAGAATCTTCAAAAGAAAACTGGTTTGCCAAATCATTCATTTAGTTTCAAAACTTGAAGACATTTAAATTTTGGTAAAATCAATTTACGGTTGCAAAAGAAAAACACAAATCGGAATTCATTCGGGATTGATTTGATGAAAACACATAAACATCTCAAGTTAAGCTAGATCGAGCTAATCTGACTCGAGTAGACATGACTCGTATAAACATGGTGATCAGTGCTCGAGTGTAAGCATGACACTGACACGACATGTAAACTCGATTCTGTACCTATATTTTTGCGCTTAAATTTAGCATCGGTTCTACTGAATTCTCTTCTTTATTTTGTTTATAAATGTTAATTATGTCCATAACAATTTTTATATAATCTATATTATATTGTAAGCTTATATTATGTATCAGGACTGAAATAGTTAGGACTTAGATATATAAAATGGTTGCTTGACTCTTTCTGTTATAAAAATAAATAAATAAATAAGCTACTTCAGATGAGATATGATATGATACGAGTCATGAGCTAGCTCTAACTTACTCAAATTAAATTCTGATCTGAGTTTTACCTCTTGTACCGAAATAATAATGTTGGACTCGAACGCAAGCGGCTTGACTCTATTGTTAAAAGAGTAATATATCTGGAGGTGGCAAAACCCGACCTGACCCGACAAACCCGTCCAAACCCGACCCAACCGAACCCGAACCCGACCCGACCCGACCCGGCTTGACCCGATACCCGACTTGAACGGCAGTTAGGCAACCCGAAACCCGACCCGACCCGACCTGAGACGACCCGAGACCCGACTTGAATGGCAGTTAGGCAACCCGAAACCCGACCCGACCCAACCCGAGACAACCCGAAGACCCGATATTATTCTAGATTACAGACCCGAAACCTGATCCGGACCCGACCTAAACCCAAATTACTCGAGCCCTAGACAACTCAAAATTGGATGACCCAGAACGGCGAAACCCAACTCGACCTGAAATAGTAGGGTCAACCCCATATAACACAATCCAAACAGTCTACCCCGATGCGACCCGACTCAACCCGATTTGATATTAAGAGCATTCAAATTTGATTAAGATAGAATTGAAAATGATATGTATCAACTCATATCAATTCATATTATCAATGCGACTCCAATGATTCTCTTATTTTTATCTTTGATTTTAATTATTACTTACAACAAGCTAAATTTTATTTCACAATTAATTGTAAATAAATTAATTAATTAGTAAAACTAATCAATCATATTTTATATAGTGAAAAGAGCGTAGCAGTTAATACCCAAAATGCGGCCATCCCCCTAGTGACTAGTGTACTTGGATAAACAACAGTAGTTAGAACCAGAGATGACTCGAGAGGTCAATACTAGATCAGATGACCCGAAAGCTAACCCAAATCAAAACCTGACTTGACCCGACCCGACTTAACTCTTGACCCGGCAAAAGGTGACACTTGGCGACCCGAGACCCGACTCGACCGGACCCGAACCGACCCGTGACCCGATCAAAAGATGGTCTTGCTGACCCGAAAACCCGACCCGCCCTAACCCGACTCGACCCGTGACCCGATATATGGCGGCTACTGCTAACCCGAAACCCGACCCGCACTGACCCGACTCGACCCGTGACCCGATAAATGGCGGCTACTGCTGACCCGAAACCCGACCCGCGCTGACCCGACCCGACCCGTAACCCGAATTTTGCCTGGTCAAACTAACCCGAACCCGACCCGACTCGACCCGAACCCGCCCGACTCGATCCGATTGCCACCTCTAAATATATCAGAATATATACATTCTGAGTGTGTCTATAAATGTATGAATACATTTTCAATGGACGCAAGAGGTTTCTCATTGTTAAAATGGTACTGCTTTCCACCACAAATGTAAGTTGTCACCCCATCCGGCGGCCCATTGTAAGTGCTTTGAATAATAACAAAGGCCCAAAGTACAACATAAGTACATAACATAACACATAAAATGGGCCTAGAGTAACCAAACTTAACAAAGCAAAACAAGTAACAAACTGACCCAACAAACAAGTGATACTTAAAACGGAGGCCCAAGAACAGAATATAAATGAAAAGATTGCCAATCCCCTCTCTGCTGCATCCCAGGGTTTTCACTCCAGAACAAACTCGCGCCGCAATGGTACCTCTCTCTTTGCCCTCTTTCCTCCCTTTCTCCGATCTAACATTGTTGTTTTCTTCCACGAATTTTATTTTAATTTGTCTAATTGAGGTGTTTCAATTTCTCAGGCCCCGAAGAAAGGCGTGAAGGCTGTAACCAAGAAGAAGGTATATGCTAATTCTCAAGTATTTTCAATTTCATTTACATACCAAATTATCCCCTTTTAGTTCAATCTGTAATGTAAAAATCAGGCTACTTGTTACTTGTGTTGCATTATTCATTTTTTTTTAATTTAGTGATTGTTGTTCTTGTTATGAATTAAACCCTTGTGGTGTGAAAACCAGGAAAAGGTATCAAACCCTCTGTTTGAGAAGAGGCCGAAGCAGTTCGGCATCGGCGGGGCCCTGCCGCCGAAGAAGGACTTATCCCGCTTCGTCAAATGGCCGAAGGTGGTCAGGATCCAGCGGCAGAAGAGGATCCTGAAGCAGAGGCTCAAGGTCCCGCCGGCTTTGAACCAGTTCACGAAGACCCTCGACAAGAACCTGGGTAAGAACACCGTCAATAGTTTGTGGCTTGTTCGGTGTTATGTTAGAGTCCTATATATGAATTGTTGTGAAATGGGTTTTGGTATATAAACTAGGAAAATACTTCCTCTATAAAAGTTAGGGTTTATGTGCAGGGCTACTTAATATATAGAGTTGTTCTGCTATGGATAGGCTAAGTAACCTTTCATTTTGAATCGAACGGTTATTATGAAACATTTCTCTTTGATTGTATCTAAAAAACACATCGTGACCATCCAATTAAATAAAAAACGAATGGCCCAGATTTTATTGGATCCATAGCAGAATTAGCCTAATATATATCATTACATTCGTTTTAGGATCTTATAGTATGCTTGTTAATTACAATGTACCTATTTAGTTGGACTGTAGCATATGTTTTTCATGGGATATGTTGTCAATTATTTTTAGCTGGAATAAATGGTGGAAAATGATTATCTTTTGCCTATTTAACTTATAGTATATGTGTGTGCCACTGTTTGTTGATTTTGATTGGGTACGTCTTTACAAGTGATACATTTGTTCTGTTGTGATTTACTTTTCTGTGCATGTCTCTGTGTTCAGAAGATCTGGTAGTTGTTCTTAAATCATGTATATATTTATATAATCAAGCTAGGAGCAAATACTATAATTCATGTAATTGCTTAACCAAGAATTGTTTTCTTCTATCTTCAGCTACCAATCTGTTCAAGATGCTACTGAAGTACAGACCTGAGGACAGGGCAGCCAAGAAGGAGAGACTTCTCAAACGGGCCCAGGCTGAGGCAGAGGGAAAAACAGTTGAAGTCAAGAAACCGATTGTGGTGAAATATGGTTTGAACCATGTTACATACCTCATCGAGCAAGTATGGTTCTTGTCTTTTGCGTGTCGTTTGTGAGTTTTAATTAATTGGAGTTTGAACATGAAGTTCATATTCTAGATGGACACCTCCTGAAAAGCATTAGTAATTACACCAATTTTAGTAATTGGGCAATAATTGTATACCGTTTGTTAGTATAGAGTCATGCAATCTAAAGCACGATGGACACCTCCTGAATTTATTTTTGGCTCATGATAGCTGGCTTATGTTCTGGTAAAGTTGTTCATTGTACAATTGTGAAATGAAAATAATTGCAGAACAAGGCTCAGCTGGTTGTAATTGCACACGATGTGGACCCGATTGAACTAGTGGTGTGGCTCCCTGCGTTGTGCCGCAAAATGGAGGTTCCATACTGCATTGTGAAGGGAAAATCTCGTCTTGGCCAGGTGCATACTCTTGTACACTTGACTTGTATTTGTACAACCTGCTCAGAAGCTCCATTAACTCTTCTGAACGAACCTCTGCTTACAATAATTTGTTCTGTGCTTAAATTAATTTTTGTTGTGCTTAATTGATGTCAGATCGTGCACAAGAAGAATGCCTCTGTCTTGTGCCTTACCTCTGTAAAGAACGAGGACAAATTGGAGTTCAGTAAGATTCTCGAGGCAATCAAGGTTTGGTTTTATTTCTGAACACTTCATAATTCGTAATATCACTTACATTTGCGTACCTGCTGAGTATATAATTGTACTTGTAACTTTGTTTAGATGAACTTCAATGAGAAATATGATGAGCTCAGAAAGAAGTGGGGTGGTGGTATAATGGGCTCCAAGTCGCAAGCCAAGACGAAGGCCCGCGAAAAGCTTCTTCAGAAAGAGCAGATCCAAAGGATGAGTTGAGATTTGAGACCTAATTTTGTGTTAGTTCCCTAAATTCTGTTGTGATAGGGACTTTGTTGAAACTGTTTCATTTTTGCTGCTTTGGGTAGGCTATTATAAAAAAAACCTTTATGATGAGAATGCACCTTTTATATGCTTTTTGTGTAGTATTGAATTGTCTTGTCATTATTTGCATTTCGTAAGAGTTCAATCATTGGCTGTTTATAAACGTTTAGATCATGGAAGGGATAATGCAATAATAGAGAGATTGAGAATGGGAAATGAGGACAGTGAAAAATAATAATATTAGGTAGCATGAAAATAATAAAATGTGGTATTATTTTGAACAATAGAAAACTAGAAATGTTGTTTCTTAATTGTATGTTCGGAATATTGACACTTGGAAACAACTATTTGAACTCTCACTAGGACAACAGAATAGCAGAGTTATTTCCACTGTCCCAGAACAATCTTTTTTTGTTTAGGTCGATGTCTTGTATCTGGAAAAGTCTCAGCTATTCCTTTTTTGAAAAATAGTATCAAAGCTGCCTTTCCTAAAGCATCTCTTTTGTTTATGTACCATTTATAAAACATAATTTAATAGAATCTTTTGATGACATCTGATTTATTAGTAGTGTTGAAAAACAAAGCAGCTATTTCACGTCATTACCTTTATTTGTGATGACTAATGTTGTCTGCTTTTTGGCATCGGATAGAAAATGAATGTTTATCCTCTGAACAGTAGATTTTTAGGGGGAAGGGTTGTGAGATGTGTTTGCTCAGATCCTCAAACAAATCCAACGGATAGAAAATGAGTGTTTATCCTTTGCTGTGCAGAACGGTATAATGCACTGTAAATACTCTGCAGTAGATGATACCAAATCATATTTAGAGGAATCCATTGACAACGCTTATCTTAACAATTTTAACAATGAGATTTTTCACAATTTTGAAATAAATCATTAAAAATTCTCAAAAATATAAAAAAGTTTACGGAAGTATTGTTTAACTTTTAGACTAGTTATGTGCCCACGCGTTGCAGTGGAATTAATTATATTGTCATATTGCAATATATATATAGTCTAAAAGAAATATTAATTTCTATTGTTAATGGTGTCATAAATAAAATTTAATACAAAATAATATTAAATTTCACATGTTTGATATTTAAGAATACAATAATTACCATGTTTGTCATTGAAAGTTCCAAAAATAAAAAAAAATATTATTAATCACTATGTGTGACATATAAGAATACATTACAGCAAAAGGAGAAAATAACAAATGACATGATAAAAAAAAACATTTATCATGAATTTTCAGCTCCAATATACATAGCAAGAGAGGAAGCCTTACCACATGATCAATCTCTTTTTTCCTTTTCTTTTGAGGAAATCATGATCAGTCTCTCAGCAACTTAAAAAGTTCATTCTTTAAATGACACATCCCAAGATAATAACAAAACGATGATTGCAAGTTAATTTATTTATTTGGCACTATTTTACTAACGCGTGGCATTGATTACAATCAGCATAAATAAGTAAATCTCTTACACAAGCAATTGCATTCTCCCCAAATTTTTGCTGCAATAGAAATTCATGTTCCTGTCAACATGGACAAAACGAAATCCGTTTCATACTCAATTTTAAAGCCTGCATCACATCTTTGAATGATTGTCAGCACAGTTGATGCATTCAAATAGTTTGTACATTTAAGCTGATATCTTGTATTAAGTTCAAATCAAGTAATACAAAAAAGGGCCAGGAACATAAATAATACAATCGGCTCCAAATTAAAGTACCTAGAAAATGTGAATGAGAAGAAGCCTGTGCATGTACTTCACACATCGATTTGATTCCATTCAATATGTGCAATTGTGCATTATGCTTATAAGTTTTTTTTATACCAACACTACAGCGCAAACAACTGTTGTGGGCATGCACTGTAGAAATGCTAATTGGGCAATACATGAAGAGAAACAAGTCAAATTCATGTCAGTATATTTATATTCTTATACCCCTGAATAATATTTAGTGTATATATTAAAATAAAGAACTCACAATAATGGATATAATTTCCAGCACGGTGGATTAGGCACTTATGAATCACAACTATTGAAGCAACGGGTTCAAAATCGGGAGTGAGACATACCAGAATCAAGGTATGTGAGGGGAGTTTTGGCCAAATCTGGGTGACAACAGTTGCAAAGAAATGGTACCATAATGTATGTGTCAAGAGGCGATGGCAAAACGACGGAGGCGGTCAAGCTCACAGCGATGCTCGGCAATGATCTCCTCAACCCTCTCGCGAGATTGGCATCAGAAATAACAAAGAGATGGTGGACTTGGATCGAGCATTGATTACTTGAAGATCTGGCAGCGATTGGCGATTGCGAAGAGAAGAAGAAAAGCGGCGCTTATGGTTTGTTGGCCGGCTGGCATAGAGGCAGTGGCACGTAGGGTCTGCTGACCGGTGTGCAGGAGTGTGGCACTCTAGTACATGTCATGTTAATATCTGGCATTGTTTAATACTGAATACTAACAATATAAGGCTTTCTTGATGTAAACAGTACTGAAAATTCATCAATGATAGCATGGAAGAAATCAACAAATAATCCCAGAATTCTTACCTATCTCCATCTTGTGGGAGTGCATTGAGATAATCATCAGGCACAACTCCCCGGTGCTGAGATGGTCAAGCCAGTTAAATAGATTTCTCTTCAGCGTAATCAAATTGGGGCAATTTTGGCCAATAAATTCTATTGAGCAGTAGGTGACCTCATAGCAGTTGCTTATGTCAAGTTCAATCAGGTTAACGCATGAAATTGCAACCTTTGACAAAGCAAGGTCTGTAATGGCCCGACTGCTTTTGATGGAGAGGATAGAAAGTTCTGGCGACCTAAATAAATGTTCAACAAAATCAATTACAAAATTTTGAACCTGCTTTATTCCATGGAGTATGTACTTGTTTCGACTTCAATTTAGAAAATTCTACGCAATTAGAAGAAGCGGTCTATATGCCCCTTCCTTTAAACATAAAACACACAAGTTTGCTCATTAACCCTAAACAAACCTTAATTCAGTAAGCCTAAAATTTAATTCCAAATTGTGAAAAAAAAAATCTACAATGCTAACTGAGTAATGAAGTGTTCAATTGTACAATTTTTCTTTTTAAATTACGATCTGATCCTTTGTAAGAAAGCATAAACTTGATACAATCTCATCCTAATTAAATTATATTAAATCAAGTCAAAACTTTATGCAAAGATGACTTAAATTAAAGCAATTTCACCCCCCAACTATTCCAAAGTCTGCAATTGTGCATGATTTTGAGTTTTTGACATGTCAAGCAACTCTTAAATGGGAAGCAATAAACCATTGATCAGTTTAAATTATCATAAGCTAACCATGCTGCACACAACAAGTCCTACAAATCCTAAATTCAATCCCCTTCAATCTACCTCTCAGCCAAAAAGCACAGGCAGAGCAGTGCCTCACCCGGACCTCCTTCAATCCTCCATCGAACCACTCAGCCATCGATCGCATCATTGAATCGACCCGGCGCTGGAGTCCACCACGCCGCAGCATCGGATCTACCGGCCCCCGCTGCCTCGAAGGCAGGCTCCAGATCCAGAGTCGTATGCAGACTGCCATCCCGAGCCGTTTCCATCCAGGACTTGCAGACCCGCATCGCCACCAGCCATCGGTCAGAGACGCTCAGCCGCCGGAATATGTTCACCAGAGACCGTCGTCAGATCCGACCAGTCCCGGTGCTCCGGTAAGGGTTGCGGTTCTCGTTCTCGTTCGCCTTCCATGGAATGCGTCGCGCGGATGGAAGGGCCGAGAGAGAGCTAAATGCAGCGAGCCGACGCGGATTGAAGGCATGGGATGCGAGAGCAGCGATCCAAGTAGGGGTGTAAAATAGGCGGGTTTACGTTTTTTTTATGAAATTTGAACCCAACCCGTTATATCGGGTTATAAAATATTGTTACTAAACCTATCCGTAACCCAACCCAACCCAACTATTTTTTGATGTACAGATTTTTGTAGGTTGTATAGATTACGCGGGTTAAACGGGTTATAGTTTCGGTTAAATTATTAATCATATAATTTTTATTTTTTATAATATTGAACATGTTAATGGTGATTTATAACTTGATGATAATATATTTTTTATATCTTAAGTAATAAAAAGATAATTTAACGTTAAACATAACGTTAAACATAAATTAGGAATTATATATAGAGTACTCGTTATATATTTATTCGCTAAATTTCATATTAGAAACATAGAACGAGCATATAAAGTTGCAAAAAAATAATTAAACATAATAAGCATTAACTCTAAAACATCACAAAAATTTTATATTGATCTTAAATAAGAACTTAATTCTTAAATTATTGTCTAATTATTTATCTTTTTAATAAATTGTATATGTAAGTTTGTATAAAATTATAATTTATAACTAGTTGCGGATGGGTCCGGGTTAGACGAGTTTCTAAATGCTCAACCTGTAACCCGACCCGGCATAACGGGTTAGTCAAAATTACAACCCAACCCAACCTGGTAATATCTCTAACCCGATAAAAAACGGGTTGGGTCGGGTGAGTCGGACGGATCGGTCGGGTTGCGGGTTTTTTTGTACACCCCTAAATCCAAGGGAGGAGAGAGTCGCGGAAGGCATTCGAATCGAGCCAGGATGAGTAAATGCGATCCAAGAGAATAACGCGTTTTGTCTGAATCACTGATTGGGGAGAAAATCCAAGAGCGGATCGATATATTAAATAGCGGTGAACGGTTTAGATTATCCGATCCGATGGTCAGAAATGAGTTTGGACAAAAAGTCCTTTTTTATCTCAAAAAACTCCTCCATTTATTATTAATAGAGATGATTATATTTTCAATTATACTCAGTTTAAGCGACGTTTGATTGCTCTATAAAGATATATTAAATTACAACCGTTAAAAAGTGTTAAAATTTTGATAAGGCATCAAATGATATTCAAATTGATTGAAATTTGAAAAACTGTTAATCTAAAATGATAGTAATGCATCAATAAACTATTTTTCATTTTTAAGATTTTTTATGATTTCTTATAAATTTTTAAAAAATTGTCAAGTTAAGCATTGTCAATGGGATAAAGATTGAACCCCCCACTTCCAAATCCCCGGATCCCGTCCCCAAAACACTCTTACCAAACAAACATATAAAATTTCCACTTTCGATTTAACTTTCCACAATGACTGGTATATATTAATTACGGGCCTGATAACTGTACCCCTAAAAAATCTCCTTTAACTGCACCCCAATACAATTTTACATTTCCCATATGATAACAGAAAAAGTGGTTATACTAACACGCAAAAAGTGTTTATACTAACTGCTAATATGGTTTATACAAATAACTTAATGTGTATTAGAGCTGGAGCAATGGAGGTGTGACCGGAGATGGTGGTGGAGGTGCGGCCGGAGGGGGGCGGAGGTGCGGCCGAGGGGTGGTGGAGGTCCGGCAGAGAGGATGGAGATGGGCGGAGGTGATATGGTGGTGGGAAAGAAATCAATGGAGGAAGAAGAATGAAAGAATAAGAATGGGGTGCAAATAAGGGGTGTAGTTAAGGGTATAAGAATAATTTCTCTATTAATTATAATCTTTTTAATTTCTCACGCAATCTATTCATGTCTGAGAGTTCGTTTATGGAGCGTGATGCTATTCTTTGATTCCGAGTTACTGATCGTGGCGTTCTTCTCCCGTCACGACGTTGTTTATCCAGTAAGCGCTTGACATTTTTCTTCTCAGCTCGCCGCACCGATTGCTCTCTCAGCTTGCTGCCGATTCCGTTTGCTCCTCCGCTATGCATGTTCATCGATTCACCGTCACGCACGCGATTGCCATCCTGTCTTGCCGTACCTTCGCATGTTGGATCTCCTCTGTTATGAGTTATGACCTTTCAATCGTGAGAGTCTGACTGATCCAGATCCATTTAGAAGTATGAAACGGTTTCGACTTTGTGTTCATCAAAAAAAAAAAACCTGCTGCCACGGCCTACAAAATGGTACTTCCTCTATCAACAAAAGAATAAATTTGTAGCAAAAGTCAAATGAAATAGTGGAAGAATGAAATTACTTTTGTTAGGGGTGAAAACGGATCGGATAATATCCGTTCGTATCCGGATTCGTATCCAGATTTTTGCGGATACGGATATTCGGATACGGATATTTACGGATACGGATACGGATAAAATTTATGCGGATACGGATACGGATACGGTTTTGAATATGGAAACGGATACGGATACGGATACGGATAATTATCCGTATCCGGATATTATGGTAATTCGGATATCCGTTTCAAAGGCTTATTATATGTCTTTCAATTGGATTTTTTATGTAGATTTCAAATTTAATGAAGTTTATATCTAATTAGACTTTAAATTCATCTCTTTTATAATTATTTATAACTTGTAACTAATAATATAATGAATATTATGGATTTTTTTTTGTTAACTAACATGTAATTATTTATGATGATAATGATCTACGATGAACTAATAACATATTTATGATTAGTGATTAATTTTTATAGTAATTTAACCATTTTAGTTAGTGATTTATCATGAAAAAGTTATATAAAATATATTTTTTTAATAATACGTCTAATATCCGAAGTATGTTCGTATCCGCATCCGTATCCGTTTAATATCCGATCCGTATTCGTATCCGTTTAATATCCGATCCGTATTCGTATCCGGAACTATCCGTATCCGTATTCGTATCCGAAAAACTAAAGCGGAATACGGATACAATTTTGCACACTATCCGTTGATATCCGATCCGTTTTCACTCCTAACTTTTGTGCCCTCAATTAGTAGAAAAATGAATATTATTGGAAGGAGACGAGGGCATTTTGAGAATTTCGTAATATATATATATTTTTTTGAGGAAGAAAGTAGATTCAAACAAAGGGTATAAATTCATTTAATTGTGGACAAGTTGTAAAAAATAAAAATGCATTTAATTGTGAACGGAGAAAGTACTTTTTACGACAAAAGTAACGAAGTTGTCAGTTGTCACCATTCTGCGGCCCATTGTAAAGGCTTTGAACAATAACAAAGGCCCAAAATACATACCACATAAAATGGGCCCAGAATAACTAACCAAACTTAACAAAGCAAAAGAAGGCCCAAAAAAAGAATATAAATGAAAAGGATTGCGTCGGCTTCATCCCCTCTTCGCTGCCCAGGGTTTTCGCTCCAGGAGAACAAACTCGCGCCGCAATGGTACCTCTCTCTATTCTCTCCTTCTCCGATCTAACATTCTCTCCTTTTTTAATCTTGATTGATTTACGACCGCATTCTTGTTTGTTGCAATGAGTTGCGATGAGTTTAATTTGTCTAATTGAGGTGTTTCAATTTCCCAGGCCCCGAAGAAAGGCGTCAAGGCTGTAGCTAAGAAGAAGGTTTGCTAATTCCTAAGTTTTTTCAATTTCATTTTCCTACCAAATTATCCCCGTTTAGTTCAAATCTGTAATCTATAAGCATAAATCCAAAGTCAGGTTACTTGTATTGCATTATTTATTCATTCATTGAATTTAGTGACTGATGTTCTTATTATAAATTAAATCATTGTTGTGTGAAAATCAGGAAAGGGTATCAAACCCTCTGTTTGAGAAGAGGCCGAAGCAGTTCGGCATCGGCGGGGCCCTGCCGCCGAAGAAGGATCTATCCCGCTTTGTCAAACGGCCGAAGGTGGTCAGGATCCAGAGGCAGAAGAGGATCCTGAAGCAGAGGCTCAAGGTCCCTCCGGCACTGAACCAGTTCACGAAGACCCTCGACAAGAACCTGGGTAAGAAGATTGTCGATGGTTTCTGATTGATTTGTGATCATTATGTGGCTTGTTCGGTGTTATGGTAGAGTCATCTATATGAATTGTTGCGAAAGGATTTTTGGTATTTAAACCAAGAAATTACTTCCTCTATAAAAGTTAGGGTTTATGTGCAGGGCTACTTAAAATATATCATTACATTTGTATTAGGATCTAGTTGTATGCTTGTCAATTACAATGTACCCGTTTAGGCAGACTGTAGCAAATGTTTCTCACGTCATATGTTGTCAATTATTTTTAGTAGGAATAAATGGTGGGAAATGATTTACTTTTTGCCTATTTAACTTGTAGTATATGTGTGTAGGACTGTTTGTTGATTTCAATTGCGTAGGTTTTTATAAGTGATCCATTTGTTTTGTTGTGATTTACTTTTCTGTGTACGTCAATGTGTTCAGAACTTCTGGTAGTTGTTCTTGAATCATGTAATTGCTTAGCCAAGAATTGTTTTCTTCTATTGTCAGCTACCAATCTGTTCAAGATGCTCTTAAAGTACAGACCTGAGGACAGGGCAGCCAAGAAGGAGAGACTTCTTAAACGGGCTCAGGCTGAGGCAGAGGGAAAAACAGTTGAAGTCAAGAAGCCGATTGTGGTGAAATACGGTTTGAACCATGTTACGTACCTCATTGAGCAAGTATGGTTCTTATCTTTTGCGTGTTGTTTGTGAGTTTTAATTAATTGGAGTTTCAAGATGAAGTTCATAGTCTAGATGGACATCTTCTGAAAATCATTAGTAATTACATCAATTTTAGTAATTGGGCAATAGCTGTATGCCGTTTGTTAATACAGAGTCATGCAATCTGTAGAAAGAATTTTTTTTTTTGGCTCATGATAGCTGTCTTATGTTCTGGTAAAGTTGTTGATTGTATGATTGTGAAATGATAATAATTGCAGAACAAGGCTCAGCTGGTTGTGATTGCACACGATGTGGACCCGATTGAATTAGTGGTGTGGCTCCCTGCCTTGTGCCGCAAAATGGAGGTTCCATACTGCATTGTGAAGGGAAAATCCCGTCTCGGCCAGGTGCATATTCTTCTACTCTTGACTTGTATTTGTAGAACCTGCTCAGAAGCTACATGGTGTTTGTTTTACCTGTGGCTTATGCATTGAAGGATTTTAAACTGTTTTGAACCTTTTTGTTACTATTATTTGTTCTAAATCTTAGCATGTGCTTAAATTAATTGCGTTGTGCTCAATTAATGTCAGATTGTGCACAAAAAGAATTCCTCTGTTTTGTGCCTTACATCCGTAAAGAATGAGGACAAATTGGAGTTCAGCAAGATCCTCGAGGCAATCAAGGTTTGATCTTTATTTCTGAACATTTCGTAATTTTGTGATATGGCTTACACATTTGCATACCTAATGAGTATCTAATTGTACTTGTAACTTGATGTCTTTGCTTAGATGAACTTTAATGAGAAGTATGATGAGCTCAGAAAGAAGTGGGGTGGTGGTATAATGGGCTCCAAGTCGCAGGCCAAGACCAAGGCCCGCGAAAAGCTTCTTCAGAAAGAACAGATCCAAAGGATGAGTTGAGATTTGAGACCTAATTTTGTATTAGTTCCCTAAACTCTGTTGTGATAGGGACTTTGTTGAAATTGTTTCATTTTTGCTGCTTTGGTAGGCTATTATGAAAAAAAATCTTTATGATGAGAATGCACCTTTTATATACTTTTTGTGTAGTATTGAATTCTCTTGTCATTATTTGCATTTCTTAAGAGTTCAATCATTGGCTGTTTATAAACGTTTGGATCATGGAAGGACTAGCAAAAATATAGAAATGGAGAATGGTAAATGAGGACACTGAAAAATAATAATATTAAGGTAGCATGAAAATAATAAAATGTGGTATTATTTTGAACAGTAGAAAACTAGAAATGTTGTTTCTTAATTGTATGTTTGGAATATTGACACTTGAAAAAAACTATCTGAACTCTCACTGGGAACAACAGAATAGCAGTTATTTCCACTGTATCTGGGAAAATCTCTGTTATTGCTTTTTTGAAAAATAGTATCAAAGCTGCCTTTCCTAAGGCATCTCTTTTGTTCATGTACCATTTATAAAACATAATTTAATAGAATCTTCTGATGACATCTGATTTATTAGTAGTGTTGAAAAACAAAGCAGCTATTTTGTGTCATTACCTTTATTTGTGATGACACCGTGCTCAATATGAATTCCTTCCCCTCAAATAAGAATTGGAATTCTACTTTTTTATGACTTCTTGCTCAAAATGGCAAACGCGAATTGGAATTCACTTCATTTAGGATGATTTGGGGGCAAATTTTCCCTCAAAATTTTTCCGTGAAAATTGATGGTATTTGGTGCGATTTGGATTTGGCGGAGACACCCTATTCCACGATACCAAAATTGCCCCTTTTCTATCAATAGAAGGTATCTCCTCTCTTCCCTGCTCTTCTCCTCTCAGACTTCTCACTTCCACCCAACATTGTGCTTACTCTCACCTAGCAGTGCTCATTGGCAACGCGCATCACTCGCCCAAGTCTCGCTCACAGGTGCTTGTTCTATTTCTTTATTGATCGCCTCTCTTTAATTTTATCTTGTGTGCTCTATCACTGCGCATGGTGATTTGTGGCAGTAAAAACAAGCATGATACTAAAATCAGGAAGGTTGCCTTGGATAGTAAAATTAAGCACTTGGTACCTAATTTTATTCCACCGATACATTGTCTCTTTGGCACACTTTGATTACTGTCTGCGACACTAAGGTCAAGCAGGAAATGTCAAAATTCCACAAAATGTTTCAAGCCAATAAACTCCCTTGTACAGCCTTCTTCTGTACTGGTAAGTCAGGTTGAGCCCCACCAGTTCTTCATGCAGAATATTAGCAACGTCCTTTCTTTTGTTTTAAAGGGTAAAAATGTCATGTTATATGAATTGAAGTCACTTTGTTTTATATTTGAATCATTTTGAACATGAAAAAGAAGAATTCAATTCAATTCTAGTTTTATATTGAACACAAAAATTTAATTTACAATTATTTCTATTCATGTCATTTCCATTGAAATCAATTGAACTCTACTAGTAGTTCATTTTGAACAAGGTATACTTTTGTCTGCTTTTCGGCATCGGATAGAAAATGAATGTTTATCCTTTGCTGTGCAGGATGGTATAGCAACCTATGAAGTATGAACAATAGATTTTTAGGGGGAAGGGTTTTGAGGTGTTTGCACACAGTCACGAAGGGAGAGGTGTTTTTGGGGGGGGCACTTGACCCCCCTTAATTGTACCCAAAGTGTTATACGTTACATATATGTCACACATATATTACAAGTTAATGCAGTTTTTGCCCCCCCATAGATTTAGTAGTTACATTTCTTCTTATTCATTAAGGGTACGTTTGGATCGCACAAGGATTAGTACAAGAATAGAGGAATTGAGAATAATAAGTGAGATTAGTAAGGAAAAAGTGATTTTGGGATTAGGATAAGGATAGTAAAATTATAGTGCTATTCCGAAGTATTGAAATGTTATTTGGATGATATGTTTAGAATAGTGAGAGATGAAATTAATATTAATAATAATTTATTTATATGTTTCTTTGCAGCTAATTTATCATTATTCAACCTTATTTCGAATAATATTAATTCATACTGATTTTATGATTTTTGTAATTTTCAACCTTAATAACACACCATAAGAATTCTCTTGTCGTCATCTGTGCAATTGCATTTATTCGAAACTAAGCAAGCAGCAATCAATTAATTGACAATCAGCTATAAACTAAAACACATAAAAAACAAAAGAAACCAATATGAATGATAACGATAACGAAGATCAAGGACGAGGGAAAATATCGGTTGTCAAGCAAAATTTATCCACAAGTCAAGCAAAGTCTTCTATTCTTCTTCTTCCTTTGTCAAACTTTCTTGCTTTTCTTCTTTAAAATGGTGATAAAGAGAGTTTAATGGAGGCCATAGACTTATTGTGATGGTGAGTACTAGTGTATGAAACAAAATATAGGCAATTGAGATGTCTATGGATTCCTTGTGGTAAGGAGAGCTCAATAATCAAATTGGTTTTATCTATTTCATTATCGATCGGAGACTATTTGAGAAGGAATGGTTCCACAAGAGTAGGTGGCAGAAGATTCCTTTTCTTGGGAAGCGTGGTAACAGATGGAAAAAGAAAGCGCTCAAGAGAAGAAATTTTGCTATTCTCACTATTCCGTCTTTCAATAGGAATAGCAGATTAGAGCTATTCCTGAGCTAATCATATTAGTAAAGTTGCGTTTGGATTGTATTTCAATTTGGAACAGCGAGCTATTCTCAGAATAGTCCTATTCGAACCCATCCAAACGTACCCTTAGTGTGTGTGAATATGTTATCTTGATCAAAGTTTTCACCTTAGGTGCTACGTACCAACCAATAGCAGTACATGAGTCGATTTTATTTTTCTTTAATTACCAGCTATCAAAAGTGACTTAATTATTATGTTATGAAGTTCAAAAAAGATATCAGTACATCATGTAAAACATTAAATTCTTTAAAGAATTGCAACATACCAAATTGATTGATATCAAAAAATTTAGCAAATATATTTTATGAGCAGAACAAAATCACTTAGATATATATGAAAAAAATTCTTTCATTCTCAACATCGTCTCTAGAACTTTATTTTGTTCACGACTTCAATTCCTCTAATATTACCATAGAGATATATTTAAGGAAAATTCCTAAGCCATCAAAAAGTTGTATGCCATGGATACGGTTCAACAAAATACCGGTATGTGTGTTGTCCATGGTCCGCAAGCTCAAAATGGCCTCGTGATTTGTAGATAAAAATCTAAAAGTTTTATATTTTAGTTTTTTTTATTATATTAAAAGCCTAAACTTAAAAATGTAAATTGCTAGCCATTAATATTTTTCACTCATTCAAATGTTTTTTTTTAAAGCTTCATCCATTTATATTATTAACTTACGATTTTAATTTTTTGCCTCCCAACAAATTCTTTCTGGCTTCGTCACTGTTTGTGCAGATCCTCAAACAAATCCAACGGATAGAAAATGAGTATTTATCCTTTGCTACGCAGGACGGTATAGCACAGCCTATGAACAATAGAGTTTTAGGGGGGAAGGGTTTTGAGATATGTTTGCCAGATCCTCGAACAAATCCAACCGTTCATCTACTGCAGTATACGATACCAAATCATATAAAATAGGCAGACCTAAATCCACTACTTTTCTGAAAAGAAAGCAAACCTTGCTTTTCTTGATCTGACAGTTAAAAAACACCGAAGTACTTCGAGATCAGTGCGGCAATCACCGAAATACTTTGAGATCGGTGTAGCAACTGATCCCAACCATCCGATCAAAAAAGCAGAGTCTGCGGATTCGGATCCATAATAGGCTATAAAGACGGATCTCGGCAATGTTTGAAAAGTAGCCCAAAAAAAAGCAGCGCATGCGAATGGTTAGTTGGGCAATCGGTTATTGTATGCCAAAATTTGAAGCGCAAAAAATCTATACTTGGAAATGCATCCTTTCCTTGCATCCTTCACAAAAGCAATATCGACAGTAATACAAATAAATGGGAGAACAATTATCAGAAACACTCACAAGATAAAATAAATAGAAATGTAAACAACATGAGGTAATTTTATTCCGAAATATCATCCCCAAACAATAGATGGAGATGTAACAACAGTAAGGAAGAGAAACAGAAGTGTGGATCCGCAACTAACTTTTTGAACCGTTTCAAGGCTAGCATCATGTCTAGACTGATGCGTCAGGAGTCTCCATATGAGCGCAGATACAAGACCAGAAGAGGCAAAAAAGGCAAAGAACTTGAAGTTTAGTGTCTCTTTCTTTTCCTCGCTGAAACCTACTGCAGCAACCAAGCCAGCGAATGCTATGTTTGTGAACGATAGCGTAACTGGTTTGTGCCGAGGATCTTCATCCTGGGGGTCCCTATCAGAGAAATAAACCTTCCAGATGTATGCAAGAAGAAAAACTAGAGCAGGTAAAGTTTCAAGAATAGTATATTCTTGTAGTAATTCCCATGTACCTGCTAGGACATTTCCCAGAACAATTATGACCAGTAGACATTTGGCTGTCCAAATTTTTTTAGAACAGTGCCTTTGATTGGCTACAGAGATGAGCACCATTATGAAGATGCCAAATAAGGAACCAACATAAATGAAGAACAATGGGAGGTCGAAATGATTATGAACAGTAAGCTGAGTTGAGTTTTCTTTTTTTGAAGCAGTAGGTGAGAGCATAGTTGAGTTTTCGTTTGAAGTAGCATGATTTGAGGTTCTAAAGTTATCAATTGCGCTTCCGATTATAGAAACGAAGAAAAGGTTTGTTATGCCAGCTGCAAGTTCTAGCAGGTGTTCCAGTTCTGCTTCCGGAACTTCAAGACCATGGTCTTTTTTATAATGGAATATGGTTACAAGTCCAAATAACAAAAAAGGGATATGATCGCTAACGCAACTGACAAGCGATTGTGGTTTGTTTGAACAGTAGAAAAATTGCAAATGAGGTCAAAATCATCAAGTAACCCATAACAGTCAATATGCGACTCGAGACATGTACAATATCAGGGACGTCGGCTAAAAATCTCGGGATGATATTTGTTTCCATGAATTCTTTAGCATATTGGTACATCCACAAGATGATACCAATAATGCTCAATAATATGGTGAATACTGTGATGAACCCTCCTGCAATACGAACAACACGATCATTTTCTTGACTTGAATCCGAACTTGCGAAAATATCCTCCCTAAGGTAAATGATAGCCATTAGTACTTCAAAAGCAATGGTAAAGATGCTCTCTGACATGCTCATAGCACGGTCGCGCATCCTGGCAAACTGAAAACATATATAAAATCTATATCATCGTTTATTAATACAAAAGTGCCGTGGAAAAGTCTGTGGTGCCCCGAAAATGATAAAGGCTTATAAGAACAATATATGACTCATGTAAAGTAGATCTTAAATTAAGTAATAATTAACAAGGTAATTAACTGCCATCATGGTTTTTTTTTCATTAATCACATGTCTACTTTTCAAACTTTACTTAGTTACCTAAATGAATCAGTATAATAGCAGTGAGTTGGAGAATATTTTTTTTTGGGGGTCTAAATGGCTGAAGTAACCGACAATATAATTGATGGAATTTTTATTACCCTTGGACATCAATCCCATTGCTAACTCTCAGTAATATGAATATTTTTCTGAGACAAAGATAAGCGTTAAGCCACTCAATTTTTTAAATGTCTATAAATGATCCCCTCTAGATTTCGAACCCACGATTTTACACACAGATAGCATTGTCTGAGCCACTAGACCAAAGACTGGTTCTTTCCCTAATATGAATATTAGAAAACATAAGATATGGCATCCCGCATCCGTATCAAATATGGTATCTCCATGACAATTTCCTTGAACAATAAATATTCGAGGGATTATTTTTCTTAATTTCTCGTTTCGTTCAATTAAGTTGAAGCCTCACAGTACATATATGAATAGAGGTTTAACAGAGACAGAGAGGCGAGACCAGCTTCATCCTGTCAGAACAAGAATTATAAATATATTATAAACTTCTTATAGTTTTCTTAATTGGAAACGATAAAAGAAATAAAATGATTGGAAATATCAACTTATAAAATTAATTTTCTTGTTTTAAGTATACTTGTGGAGGAGCTGCTTCTTGACTTTGGGCAGGCCCTTCTCAGTATATGTGCGAATGCATCAGAGATACAGAAAGAGGCAAAAGGATGAACCAATAGGCATAGTGAAGTAGGCGCAATCAGTGAAGCAAGGGCAAGGGGAGAGAGGGAAATTGCATACTGGTAAAACAAAATGGGTGTGTCGACATGCCAAGAGGCAGTAATGTACAGATAATAGATGGATCATGGGATCAAACAGGAAAATGGTGTTTGGCTTTGCTTGCATTTGATCAGCATGACAACCTGATTGGAATTGAAAGCCAAAGCACACTTGCAGCGGACCTATTTTAAATTCTGTATGTAATTTTACAATACCATTCTGTACGGGGAGTTGGGAGTAGAGTACTAGTAATGTTTAAATTTTATTTTCTTAGAGAGGCAGATGTTCATATCAAATGTGAGACAGTTTTTACTTTAGCAATAATAAAATGGTGCCCAAGGGCTTTCACTAGGGGGGCAAAAAAAAGAAAAAGAAAAATCGAAGACACGCACATACATCAACGAGGGAAATACTTCGCAGCCAGTAATCCAGTATGACATGTTATCAGAGTAATACTATAAGGGGTATTCAGAGAACATATAAATTACCTTGATCAGTAGCTCACTTGACCTTTCTACTTGATTCTGTAGCTAACTTGTCTTCCTCCGATTGAGCTAATTAAACCTTCAAAACATGTCTTCTAATTGCTTCAAAATGTTTTATTCGTTGTGTTTTCTGGTACGTACGGCTTGACTATATAACGGAGTATTGGGATACAAAAAAAAAAAAAAAAAAATGAGTTAATCTGCAGTTTCCATCCAATAAATGATAATAATTAATTATTGATCAATTGAGTCTATTGACCCGAATAAATAACCATGATTTTCTTTGAAAGAAAGGTATGATATGCCTGTTTTCGTTCATGGTTTTCATTAATGAAAACAACCAGAAAATAAAATAACCATTGAGTCATTGACTCAGCAACTCTTCTATAAAAATCTTTTCTCTATGAGATTGTTAAGGGCCCAGGTTGATTTTTATTTCCTCTTGTGAAGATTAAAAAAATCGCAAGTAATCTAATGATTACCCATCAGTAATAATTCAAAGAAGCACCTTCCCTATATATTAAAATGCTAACTAACATTGGAGTAGAAGTGTAGAACTAATCAAAGCTTGTGAAGACAGACCCTCATCTTTATCCGCTCGTAATCTTGCGTTGCAATTGCTCCCGCGCATCAGATGATGGGTATATTAATGTTAATATATCTCGACCTATATATATTAATATTAATGTATGCGAAAGATCACAAAAATGTTGTCTCTTGTATTGTCAAAAGAAAAAATAATAAAAATGTAATGAGGTCGTCTTGTTGCTTGTCCCACTAAAGCAATGACGTGTTTAGTAAGTCTAAAAACATCCCGAATATAAAATGGAAATTTGCTTGCTTAAATTTCAATCATGCCGATATAAAACAGAAATTTGCTTTCTTGAATTCCACCCCTGTTCTTTTATTTTTCACTGCAAAATAAGTCGTTCTTTTATTTTCACTGCAAATTTAGTCGGACGCAGCCAAAGTCCGTACGTAGAGATCTCATGAGCAAAGTAAGGAAAAGGGATGGAGATAGCTCTCCAAACACGGGTGCATTCAGGAACGAGGCGGCATATAGCTCGCCAAACATGGGCAGCGTCAGAAGAGGGGAAGGATCTCAATCTTTAGACATGGCCATGAGCCCATTGAGTTTATCTGATATATATGCGAACCCATTGAGTAGCTTTTCAACCTGGAGGGATTTGATAAGTAGCCCATCAAACCCGCGCAACATCAGAAGCAGGGAAGGATATAGCTTGCGAAACATAAAAAAGGTCAGAAAAAAGGAAGGAGATAGCTCTCCAAAGGTGGGCACATTCCTCAAAAGCGAGGAAGGAGGATATAGTTCTCCAAACATGAGCAAATACAGAAGCGAGCAAAGATATACCTCTCGAAGCCAAAGTAAAGTCAGAAGTTGGGATGGACATAGCTCTCGAAACATGGAGATACCTGTCAGCAGTTACAGACACAGTAGGGCAATCAGGGGCACATTAAGAAGTGGCGAAGAACATAGCTCTCTGACCAAGGTTAAAATCAGCAGCAGGGAAGAATATAGGCATAGCTCTCCAATGATCAGAAGTGAAGGAAATAGCTCTCCAAATTCAGAGCCATCTTCTCGAAACAAGGTACCTCGCCGTCTCTTTATATTCTTTTTAAATCTTTCTGTCGACTTTCACAGAACGTTTTGGGGGAACTTACCGCTGTTATCATCTCTCTCTCTCTAATCATTCTAAGGAAGATGATTTTAAGAAAGACTGTTAAATTAATAGTTTGGAAAATTTGGCAATTCAGACTCAATCGATCGAGTAAAGACTGTATATATCGCTCAGGGTGAGTCAATTTTTCACTGAGTTATGAGGCAAAATGATCTTTTTATCAAAAACATCATGGAGGCATCAGGTTGCATGTTTTCTCAAATTAGTAACTGAGATTTACGAAATATAATTAGGCTTCATCCAATTTTGTTAAACAAGATCAACAAAAACCTTGTCGAATCAATTTATTTTTATGGTTATATCAATTATTTGGGTGTTTAAAAAGAGTACAATTATATATATCATTAGAATTAGCTGTCTGATACATATGATTTTCTGAAGTGCATGTCTTGGATCTCAATTTAAAACAATCACAACAGTCATGTTTAGATTGACAGATCTATTTTCAACTTACCGCAATTCAAATTTCGTCGGTTATGCAGTCGATTTGAATTCCTTTGTCCGAAGTGATACCTGATTGCAATGAATTTTAACATATTTGATACTTTCTTTTTTAACACATGTATAATTTCATTAAATAAATTAATATCCCAAACATAGAGGTGCTATAACATAAGTTAAGAGTGCTCGAAAAGAATTTATCGGTGATCAAATCACCTCCTTGCTATTACATTTAATTAGCGGGCTATAAATATTCTGTATGTAACACTTCATTTGAATTATGTTGGCAGGCACCTGCAATAGCTTCAGGATCTCATGTACATGTTCCAGATAGAGCACCAACATTGAGATTTTCACTACACAATGCGGGAATACCCGGTTGTGTATCTCGTTTTGTTGAAGCAGCCACCTTACAACAACTGCATGTACTTGGTTTTCCAGATATCGTGCTTCTGACGTCAATTCTTTTAACGATCACAGCTGACGGAATACATAATGGAATACTCGGAGTAATCTTTTATTTGGTGGTAATTGTTTTCTTTTTCGTATGGTCGATATGGGTATTAAACGACACACGATACCAAGGAACAATCATGGCTCATAATACTTCTAAGCCTCTATTAAATATCACTGCTGCTCTTACGATGATTCTGGGTTTTCTGAGGATGATTCTCCTAAACCGAAGTCATTCTCTATCTGAAAGTCATATTCTATCTCTTTGCATCCTTCTGATGGTGACAATTTCATTTGTTTGTATCATGGGTTATGAAGCGTTGAAAGAACCCGATGTCCCAAAGCATGGAAGGGATAGTCGGTCTTTTGTTGAGAAACCGACAACAACCGATAAGGCAAATTTTAATGAAACACATGATGTTACTAGCCATCAAAAGGAACTCAATGGCCCAATGATCCTGTCGGCAGCCCTAACAGCCTTAATCGCTATTTTAATTTCCGGCGACTTCAAGAACCAGACCGCATCCGACAAGGGAAAAAACTCCCTGCACATTGCTGCCATTAGCTTTTCTTTCCTCAGCTATATTCTTGGTGTAATAAGCCTGCTGATAAACTCGGTTCCTCCGAAAGTGCATTGTGAAGCCCACCTCGAAAAGGTCGAGAATGCTTCGGGTGTCCTTTATTTTGTATTTATATTCCTGGTCATAGTGACAGTTGTTACGATAACAGCTTGCCATTTATCTGGGTACGCATTATTCAGTGTAATGCCGTTGCTAGCAGAATTGGGACGGCCTGACACTGAAGTAAACCTGATGAGCAGCATATTTAAGCCAATATGTTTGATCATCATGGCTGTATTACTACGAGTTATGACAGCTATCATTCAAGGGCGATGCACTTTCTACCGTGATATGAGCAAATTATGTGTCTCAATGGGACTGGTATCGTATCTTAGCGAGAAGCTAGCAACCTTCGCACAACCCACTCCAAGCAAGCCTGCACGTTCGCAGCAAAAAGTAGAACATCTTGACTAATTCGACGATGGCAGCTATTGTTGGAGACTTTTTTTTTTTTTTATAATTAGTTCCAGGACCAGTTTCGATATATATGTTCTCTGTTTCACAGGTAGAGATCATATACATCTATATTCATTCCTTTTGTTCCGTTATTTTTTATATGATTAATAACTTGTATAATTTATTACCGTCCAGCAAGTTAGCCAGAAAAAAAAAAATACAAATAGATACATTTATTGTGTTTATTTGTGGTGTGAAATAATTGTATTAATTGTATGTGCAGGTGTCATGTGTGTATGCATATTAATATGTGCAATATATAGACTCAATTTTCTGTAATTATGTAATTCCTTTTGATATCTGTGGTTCGTTGGTTTGTTCAGTAATGATAATGTATGTGAGTTTCCTCATCATGTTATGTATGAGAGATTTCTACTTGGGTGTGTGGCAGGCGCACTGCACAATCAGAGACTCCATCTTCTCTTTTTTAATTTCTTCTTGTTTTGGGTTGGATTGGGGAGGATAAGGTTTATACAGAGATGAAGAACTTCAACAACGAATGGTTTTCTCACAAATGGAGAACCAAAACCAACTCTCAACTCTCAAACTAATGTACATAGTTGGATCACTTTTTCTTCTTAGTTATTCTTTTATGTGCGTCTTTCTTATTTCTTCGCTTGGGTGATTTTCGGTAATGAAGCATGAATCTGTCACAGAATAGTTTTGTTGATTCAGAGAAAATAATTTTGTCATTGTGAATTCAAAACTTGTAACTTGTCCTTGTTCTCGATCATTGGGTACAAAGATCGTCATTTTACTCATTTGGTACATCCACTTCGAAGTATCACTCAAATTTATTTATTAAATACTCAAAAGTAGTTATATCATCTCATAAGTTTTATTAACTTCGAGGTAAAAATGAAATTAAAAAAGATACTACTAGTCCAAGTTAATAAAAAGTAGTTATATCATCTCATAATACCCTCTTTCCACCAATATTCAAGAATTGTGATCGGATTATAAATTATTGCTTTGATCATTCCATTAATGCTTGATTTTCCAAGTTAATACAGAAATTTTGATACTCACCAGGTGCCGCATGTCACGTGATCTGAATTCGCATGTCAATTTTGTTACAAGTAACGCAAAAAGAGAGAGAATTTTGTAAGTACCTAGAACTTTTATTTAAATATACATCTCTCTCTTTCTGCACAGCATCGGGTGCCGCATGTCACTTGAATATGAATTCGCTTGATGCGCCATACAAAAATAATTTATCACCATTACATAAGCAATATTGACAGCAAAAACAAATAAAAGAGAGAACAATCATCAGCAGCACTCACAACTCACAAGATAGAATAAAAATAGAAACGTACATAACACACGAGGTAATTTTGTACTAAAATATCGATCATCCCCAAGCAATAAATCCAGATGTAACGACAGCAGAGAAAAGCAGCACAAGTGTAAATCCGCAACCAACCTTTTGAACTAACATTAAGTAAGTATCATTTGTGGTATCATGCGTCAGGAGTCTCCATGTGACTGCACATACAAGCCCTGTCGAGGCAAAACCGGCAAAAAGCTTGAACTTGAGCTCCTTGTCTTTGTCATTGAGAGCTATGGCAGCAACCAAGCCAGCAAATGCTATGTTTGTGAACGATAGCGTAATTGGCTTGTGCTGGAGATCTTCATTCTGGGGGTCACTATAATAAGCCTTCCAGATATATACAAGAAGAAAAACTAGACCAGGTAAAATTTGAAGGATAGCATATCCTTCTAGTAACTCCAATGTACCTGCTAGGACATTTGCCATAACAGCTATGACCAATAGAATATGGAATGTCAAGATTTTTGTAGAACAGGAGCTTTGGTTGGCTACAGAGATGAGCACCATTATGAAGATACCAGATAAGGAACCAACAAAAAGAAAGAACAAATGATATTTGATATGACTATCAGCAGTAAGCTGAGCAGTAGGCGAGAGCTGAGTTGCGTTTTCATTTGAGGTTCCAAAATTATCAATTGCCCTTGCAGTTAAAGCAGCAAAGAGAAGGTTTGTTATACCAGCTGCAAGTTCTAGCATGTATTCCAGTTCTTTTTCGGGAAGTGCACCACCGTGGTCTTTATTAAGGAATCCAATTATAAATCCCAAACAAAAAAGGGATAATATAATCGCTAACGCAACTGGCAAGGGCTTGTGGTTCTGTTCGAACAGTAGATACACTGCGATTGAAGTCAGAATCATCAAGCAACTAGTACCAATCATAAACTTGGGGAAATATTCTTCCACGAAATTTGGAGCGAAATTTGGAGCGTACACGCAGATCCACAAGATGATACTTATAATGCTTAATGATATGGTGAGCACTGTGATGGAGTGTCCAGCAATGCTAACAACACGATCATATCCTTGACTTGATGCCGGATTCGTGAAAATGTTCTTTCTAAGGTAGATGATGGCCATTAGTACTGGAAAAGCAATGGTGAAGATGCTTTCCGACATGCTCCTAGCACGGGCGCACATCCTGGCGAACGGAAAACACATTAACATTTATATCGAATTATTGATCGTCGTTTATTATGACAAAAAGTCCATGGTGCCCGGAATAAACCATAGAGGGATCGGTTGACGGTGCCTATCGTGAAATCTTGAGAGAATTTAGTTTTAAAAATTTTGAAAAATCGTTTAAAAGTTCTTAAAAATCGAAAATAAAATGTATATATGTAATTTTTTTTTACTTATAAATTGATGATAGTTTAAATTTCAATCAATTTGGATTACCCCATTGGATAGCTTATCAAGATTTGGTGTACTTTTCAACCATTACAAATTAATGAATAACTATTGTATACACTTAAATTATATATAATTGAAATCATAATCAATCTATTTCATTTACAATATATGTAAAGATTTTTGTTTTTAAGATTTTTAAAATATTTTTCCATTTTTTTTAAGAACTTTTTTGTTAAGATTGTAAATATAGACATTGTCAGTGGATCCCTCATGAAACAATAGATATAGGATTTTTGATAATTTTGACTACCATTCTAATAAATCCCAAAATAATTTATAAATAGAAGATTTGAGAAATATACATCTGATCTGAACATATATAATTGATCAGAGCTAGGCTATGGTGGTGCTATGGAATATAATATCGTTCTGCTACCCATCGGACAGAGTCTGGTCCAACGGCGCAGACTACCCAGGACGAGAATTCATATCATCTGCCATGCTACAACCGAGCAACGTAGAAAGAGAAAGAGAGAGTGACCGAGGTGGGATCCACCGAACCAAGCTCTGTGATTGGTGGTCATACTTTGCCATATGTCAGAGGATAACCGTCCCCAGGACGATGAGTCCATGACATTGGCTCCTCAAAAAAAAAAAAAAGAGTCCATGACATTGATCAGTGCATGATCTTGCATTGTTGGTAGGGGAGTAAATTTCCGGCAACAATCCAAGGACAATCCTGGGATCTTTAATTTTATTGCATTCTTTTGTACTTAAGACATTCAAATTGTAGTACATATTTTCTAGCTAGACCCTACGGCAGTTCAAAGAGGAAAACAAATAAAGAATTGAGTAGTACTCGTATATCTTTTACGTACTTTGTGGTACCAAGAAAAGAAATTATACATTTTTTTAAAATTTATCTCACTATATATATATGTATCAAATTGAAACCTTGGTTTATTATATGTTCCTAAAAGAAGGAATGAGATATGCGCCGAAAGGAAGCCCTTCAAATGGCCTTTTTTTTTTTTTTTTTTTTTTTACACCACAAGAGAAACGCACATGAAAAAGAAATTACTTCGTAGCAAGAATCATGCAAATCCTATCAAAGTGAAACTGGAAGGGGTTTTCAGAGAACATATAAAAAGGAGTACCGGCCGGCGGAGATGCCCAACGATACCTGAATTAATACCTGATAGATCAGATCACTCCGTAGCTCGCTTGTCCTTCTGCCAATAAGCTAGTCTCCAATACTTTGTCTTCCAATTGCTTCAAAGAGTTTGGGACTTTGGGTTGACTATATATATATATATAACTTAAGAGGTGATTCTCTTGAGTCTTAACGAGCCCAGGCTACCCTGCTATAACTTATAACACAATTTTTGTATCCACAATTAAGTTCATCCATGATCCAGCAGCCGATCTTGAGTGTCTAGACAAGTTGGCACCTCTCTTCACTGTCAAGTGTCAATAGCCACAACGGAATAATTAATAGTCTAAGTAATGGCTACCCCCACCACCCTTTTATTTATCCACCCCTCCACTCTCCAATTTTTACAGATCCATCGTATTTCAAAATTAACACCTATCATTTTTCAGTCAACACATATATTTCGATGAATAGATATCATTATTTTTCCAGTTATTGGATACAGTATGGGTTTTCAGATAATATTTATATGCTTCTCACAAGCACATAGGTGTACATGAATTTGTCATACAATGAGAGAAGGATGGACAAGTGGCCTCAGAGATATGTTCTTTATAATAGTCATATACCTATGTAATATTAGTGACATCATTTTAAAAAAATATAATAATAATAGTGACATCAGTTTTCAAGAACAAAGATAATAATAGGGGTAAATTTTCTAATAGGTCACTAGAGTATACTCTAAATCCAATTTTAATCACTCAAGTTCATTTTACAATTTTTTAGTCACTCAACTTAATTATATATTTATCCATATTTAGTAACTCCTATCCATTTTCATTAAATTATGGATGAAAAAGTTGACCCTGTTACCTTCATTAGCGAGGAACTCCAGCAATAAAGATAATTCCCTCCTACTTCGTCAAGCATGACAATGAAAAACTCATATTCCAAGTTTTTTGAGTGCTACACCGCTCTTGAGGTCCTGCACGCACACGGGGCTTCAATTTGGGGTTTAGAAAATTAGTTGTTGTTTTTTAAATAATTTTGTTTAAATCAATAGTGTTCGGATTGAAGTTCAAAACCCATGAATGAACCCATTGTATGTGTAGTAACCAGATTTGAAATCAACATATCAAATTTGAATTGTTGCTTTGCAATTGGCAGCACAATTTTATTATTCTTTCACAGCGTTTTCAATTTTTCACGGGATTGGATATGGATTTGTTTCAAATAAAGTTGAGGTGATGTGTTTTTAAACGAAAGGACAGACATTGATACAAAGGATTATCTGTAGCAATATGCATTCATTCAATTAAGAATAACTGCTTGAAGTCAATTCGTGCTCTCTTATTTCAAGTAAGAGAAGATATCGAAGGCATGCATGTTGATCTAAATTTTGGAAGTAAGATATTTAGAGTTAACAGGGTTAGTACTTTTCATCCATAATTGAATGGAAATATATCGGAGAGACTAAATATAGATGAATATAGAAAGAAGTCGAGTGACTTAAAAAAAAAATGAATTTGAGCAACTAAAAATAAATACTTACGTGACTTCTTACAAAATTTACCCTCATAACAGTGACAAATGGAGACTAGGTTGGTGAAGGACAAATTGGCAACTCTCTGCAATTTAATAATTGTGAAGATGACCCATGTGAATGACGTGACATAGGCAGACTAAGGGTCTATTCGCCTATTCGGTAGAATTCATATCCATGGACCAGGTGTGTACGTCAACACAACGAAACAATTACAAAAATATATTGTTTCGTTTTCATTTCGTTTCGTTTAACAAAACTGTAAATCGTTTCGTTTGAACAAAATGCAACAAATGAACAAAAATAATCGTTTCGTAGTTAGTCACGGAGTCAGGGGGTTTTTGGTAGAGGTGGCAGAACCCGACCCGACCCGAGAAACCCGCCCGACCCGAACCCGACCCGACCCGAAATTCTTTAGATAGTCAAACTGACCCGACTCGACCCGACCTGATCCGAACCCGACCCGACCCGAGATCAAATAGCATCCAATCCAACTCAAATCAACATACGATCCAAAAAAAGTAAATATTAAAATTGACCCGACCCGACCTGACCCGAGATATTCTAGAAAGTCAAACTGACCCGACCCGTCCGACCCGAACCCGAACCCGACCCACCCGCCCGATTTGCCACCTCTAGTTTTTGGGGGGGTCAGTTGCACCCCCCCTTGCTTTGCGGAATGATACATGGGTGCATGACAACATAATTATTACATGCACAATAGTTTTTGCACCCCCAATAAAATTTGCTGATTTGTAATCTAACAATTTTTGTTTTGTAAAATATAGAAAGATGCGATATTGTTCAAAATTTATCCTTAATTGCAGCAATAGATAATAACTTTAGATTGTTTTCTTTTATAAATGATAGTCAAGACTAAAGATAATTATTAAAAGCAACTTAATTTTTATCATTTATGCTCTGATTTAAAAATAAGAGATGTTAGTACATCTGTTGTGGAATTGAATGTTTAAAAAATTGCAATTCTACCAAAACAATTAATATTTAACCAAGAAAAATTAGAGGTGCGCATGAGATTTTTCTCATTCTCAAGATCATCTATGTATTATGTGGCTCCGACTTTGATTCTACAATATCGTCATGGAAAAATTTTGCCCCCCAGTAAATAGTTTTTTAGCTTCGTCACTGTTCGTAGTGGTATTATTATATGAAAATAGAAAACAAAATAGAATAGATTGTTGTATTTATTGTTCATTTCGTTTAACGAAACCATAAATCATTTTGTTTGGACGAAACGAAAAGAAACGAAATAACACAAAATTTCATTGCATTGACAGCCCCACCCATGCTCCATGGAAATTGTTAAATTGAGCTTTCTGGGTATGAATTACTATTTGTCGTACGTATTGAAGACTCCAAAATCCCAATGGTAAGATGCTGGAAATTTACAAATGTACCGTACGTTTGGTAGTCGTAGTAAAATTGATTCAAGAGCTTAAATCAATTTTTAAGTCACCAAACGGAAGTGATTTAAGGTGTAATAAGTTAACGCAGCTATATAGGTGTAGTAAACTAAATCACGAACATTTCATATCTTTTACACATAACATCAACTTTACTTCACTACTACCAAACACCACTGATTTAAGGTGATTTAACGTTTTACTGATCCACTTTAACTTACTACATTTGCCAAATGAGGGGTAAAGACTTAAAGACTTTGATCAGTTGCATACTTGCATTGTATCCCATCTGACTACGCGGGATGAGATTAGTCATGATAGAATTTTCAATTGTTCGAGTGTCTCACCTGTACGAATTTAATAACAATGTGGACAGGTATTTATTGTGGACAGTTGGAAATAATAATCCATTAATTATTGAAAGAACCCACACACATGGATTGACTATGGAAATATGTACGATAGGAGGGGATCATTATAACCAAATAGTTTGACAACCATAACAAAGAAAGTGTTCTCACATAAATATAATCTCTGAAATAGAAAATTATGTACAAATGAATTCTTAAAATTATTGCTCGATTGTGTTTCAATTTTCAACAAATTTGAATGACATTTGGCCATCAAATCCTGTTACATTTTGGACCGTTACAAATATTAAAATATTTTGATGAGCTCCGGTAGAGTATCAAATGACATTCAAATAGATTCGTATTTTAAACACTATTGATCTATAAGCTTAAAAATATATATTTGTATAAATTTTCTATTTTAAAGATTTTAATTATATTTATTTGAGAATCTGTTGTCATGGTTATCACATTTAGTAATTGTCAACAGATCCCCTCTCATATGTAAAATGAGTGTTCGGTTGTACGACTGTGATAATTGAGAAAAGTTTCTATTTTATTATCAATGTTATATCAACTGAATGATATGCTACACAAGTATATAACTGTACCATGATTTTTTTTTGAGATAAAGATGAGGGTTAAGCTACTCAAATTTAAATGTTTATAAAAGACCCTCCATCCGGATTTCGAACCCGCGATCTCCCACACGGAGGGCGTTGCCCTTAGGGCCTTAGCTACTAGACTAAAGGCCGGTTCTTATAACTGTACCATGATTGTTTATAAAAATGACACAAAATAACTGTACGATTATTATTGCTTGCAAACCTTGAAATAATCCGATGGTCTACATGACGCCCTTCTGATGATCGACAGCGCTACAGAGATTAGTACTTACAAATTAAATGTATATATCACTTTCTCTCTTTTCACATAGTTGATTAGTAATAGTAGGTGGTATTGAAAGAGTATTTGGGCAAATTAAGAAGAAGATTAGTACGCCAATAATTCGTGTTTAAACATGAAACGTACTAAATTCATTATACTTGCGTTCTGATCAAACAATTCGTGAATCAGCGAATTAAATGCTAGCTGATCTCTTCGGTAGAATGCGAAAAAAAAATTAATACGCTTTATCCCTCCGTTTGGTAAGCATAGTAAGTTAAATCGGAGTAAAACACTAAATCACCTTAAAGCAGTGGTGTTTGGTAGTAGTAGTAAAGTAAATAGATGAAGTAAAGTGGATCGAATGTGTAAAAGATATGTAAAGTTGGTGATTTAGTTTACTACACCTATATATAGGTGCATTAACTTATTACACTTTAAATCACTTTCGTTTAGTAACTTAAAGCACCTTAAATCACCTTACTTTACTTTTACTACATACACCGCCAAACGGGGTGTATAAAAGTAATGATATGTTGATGAGTGCAACGACATATATACTGATAAAATTCAATTTAAAGCCTATTCTTGACTTATGGACAAAGTCGGAAGCAGCAAAAACTCTCTCGGGCTCTCTTTGGCAATGATGAGATAAACAAACAAAGTAATAGTTTTTATCATGAGATAAACTCTATCCCGGCTAGGGGTGTAAATGAGCCGAGCTGGCTCGGTCCGGGGTATGTGCGAATTCGGCTCGCTCTCTTAGCTAGCCGGCTCGGCTCGTTTAACAAACCAGTCCCGAGCTGAATACCCAGGCTCGAGACTGCTCGTTTATTAACCGAGCCAGCTGATTTAGCTCGTTAGAATACATAGCTCGTCAGAAATCACTAGGACACGAGCTGCAGATCTGCGGGCTGTGCCCGGTGTGGGGCTAGGCAGATCTGCTGCCGGTGTGGCGCGCGGCGACCGGCGGTTAGGGGCGCGGCGGGGGCGTCCCGGGGGTGGTGACTGGCGAGGGGCGCAGGGCCGGGGCGCGCGGGGTGTCACGGTACAGATTTGTAACAAAAGCAATTGAACTCAATTATCAAAAGAATCGAGTTCTCAAGTGAAACTGGTAAAAGAAAGCAAAGAGAAAGGAAAGAAGAATAGAAGAAAAGAAAGATTCAATTGAGTTTTCTTATTCCACACATGTCTCAATACAACTTTTCCTATTTATACTATGGTTCAATACGCAACAGTAATTTCAGAATTCTTATTACAATAACAGCTATGTAAAAGAACAAGTTTATCTCTCCATTTCATCTCTCACTGCTCTTCCTCTTCTGGCTTTCCTCGTTACTGGAGATATCCAGCACTGGAGATCACTGCACCATTGTAACTAACTCTGACTATTCTGTTGGGGCACAGCTTCCTGGCCCAATTCCCTCACTTCATTCTCCTACGGCCCGTCCACCACCATACTCGGCCCAACTGCCATTTCTTCCTTAATTCCAACGGTTACTGACATTCCCTCCCCCTTTGAATGCAAGTTGTCCTCAACGCAGAAATCAGGAAATTGCTATCTGAACTCAGAGTAATCTTCCCATGTAGCATCTGAATCAGGTAAGTTCATCCATCTTACCAGAATCTTAGTAGCTGGTTCCCCTTTCTTTTTAACAATCCTTCTATTAATGACTGCCAATGAAGCCACCCGTAACTTCCCATAGTTACCCAAAATTGGAAGTTTAGGTGAGATGTTAACCCCATTCCCTATTTTCTCCTTCAATTGGGACACATGAAACATAGAATGAACCTGTGAACCTTCTGGTAAGTTCAGTTTATAAGCTACTGTTCCAATTTTCTCCAGAATCTCAAATGGGCCATAGTATTTAGAACTCAGTTTCCGGTTACCTCTCTTTTGAACATATGTTTGCCTGTAGGGTTGCAATTTCAAATACACCCAAGACCCCACTTGTAAGTGTCTCTCAGTTCTCTTCTTATCAGCTTGCCTTTTCATTCTCTTCTTATCAGCTTGCCTTTTCATCCTCTCTTGAGCTATGTGCAACTAATGTTTCAACTGTAATAGTATGCCCTGCCTCTCCTTGAAAAATTCATCCACTGTTGCAACCTTGCTACTAGGTTGAGAACCCATAAAAGCATTGGGAGCATCATACCCATAAAGAGCTTTGAAAGGACTCATATTAATTGCACTATGATGTGAGGTATTATACCAGAACTCAGCCAGATAGAGCCACTTCATCCATTGCTGAGGATTAGAGCTTATCATGCATCTCAAATATTGTTCCAAACATTGGTTCAACCTTTCAGACTGTCCATCAGTCTGTGGGTGATAGGCTGTGCTTAAGTTCAACTTCACTTCCAACCTTCCCATTATTACCTTCCAGAACACACTAGTGAATAGGGGGTCTCTGTCAGTTATCACTTTATTTGGCAGCCCATGCAATTTGTAAACAGTTTCCATAAAGACCTTGGCAATGCCAGTAGCTGATAGAGGGTGAGCTAGGGGTATAAAATGTCCATACTTTGTAAACTTATCAATTACCACCATTATTACAGTTTTACCCTCACTCTTAGGCAGCCCAATAATAAAGTCCATGGTAATTGTCTGCCAAGCTCCTTCTGGGATAGGAATAGGATCTAACAATCCTGCTGGTGCCAGATGTTCAGGTTTATTTAGTTGGCACACTTCACATAATCTCACATGAGTAATAATCTCCTCTTTCATATGTGGCCAGCAAAACAATTTCTTTGTTCTTTGGTAAGTACCCAACATACCTGAGTGCCCCCCTGTGCCTGAGTCATGCATCCACTGTAATACTTTGCACCTTCAATCACCTTCTGTTCCTACATACAGTCTGCCTTTGACCCTAATGACACCCTTGTGAATTTTTACTTTATCCCCTTCATCATGTTCACCTTGCTGTAATACTGGCTGTGCCCAGGAGTCATTCTCATAACTACCCTTTAACTCCTCAACCCAAGTTGGAGTTATCTCAGTAATGGAACAACACTCAGCCCCCACAATTTCCACATTTGCCCTTCTAGATAAGGCATCTGCCACTCTATTTTCAATGCCTTTCTTATATTGTATAGTGTAATCCAAGCCCAGCAATTTACACATGCCTTTATGCTGTATTGAATAGTTCAATCTTTGCTCTAGCAAGTATTTAAGGCTGTGATGGTCAGTTTTGATTACAAAGGAATTTCCATTCAAATAATGGCGCCATTTCTGAGCAGCTGACAATAGTGCCATTAATTTCTTTTCATAGGTAGAGAGTGTTTGAGATTTTATACCTAAAGCCTTGCTGAAGTAAGCTATTGGTCTACCCTCCTGCATCAGAACTGCACCAATGCCTGTGTTGCTTGCATCAGTTTCCAGAACAAAGGGTTGATGGAAATCTAGCATGGTCAGGACTGGAGCTTGACACATAGCTTGTTTCAACTGAGAGAAGGCTACCTCAGCTTCCCTACTCCATGCAAAAGCATTCTTCTTTAGTAACTGAGTCAATGGTTTGCTTAATTCTCCATACCCTTTTACAAATTTCCTGTAGTACCATGTTAACCCTAGGAATCCTCAACTCCTTGACATTCCTAGGCACAGGCCAACTGCTCATTGCCTCTATTTTTCTGGGGTCAGTGGCCACCCCCTGGGCACTGATAATATGCCCCAAATACTCAATTTCTTGGAGTCCAAACTCACATTTAGATCCCTTGGCATACAACTGATTGTCTTTCAACAACTTCAAAACTGTGGCTAGATGTAGTTTATGCTGATCAAGGGTAGGGCTGTATATCAAAATATCATCAAAAAATATCAGGACATTTCCTGAGATATATTTTGAAAATATTATTCATGAGTGCTTGGAAAGTGGCTGGTGCATTGGTGAGTCCAAATGGCATAACTAGGTACTCATAGTGACCCTCATGAGTCCTCAAGGTTGTTTTGGGAATATCCTCAGCTCTCATTCTTATCTGATGATACCCTGACCTGAGATCAATCTTAGAGAAACTCTGAGCTCCTTTTAATTGATCCAACAGATCATCTATCACTGGTACTGGGTATTTATTCTTCATAGTTTGATCAGTCAATTTTCTATAATCCACACACAACCTCCAAGTTCCTTCTTTCTTCTTGACTAACAAGGCTGGAGAGGAATATGGGCTCACTAAAGGTTGTATAACTGAGTTCTTTAACAACTCTTCAATGATTTTATCCAACTCCATTTTCTGATAATAACTGTACCTATAAGGTCTCATATTCACTGGTATGGAATCAGGTTTTAGGATAATCTGATGATCAGCAGCCCTAGCTGGTGGTAAACCTCTAGGTTCCTCAAATACTTCTTTAAACTGTTTCAACACATCATCCAACTCTCTGGGTATTGTTTTTGCAGCTGGTAGCTCAGTTTGTATCATCATTACTTGTGCCACCATAACCTCATGACCTTCCTTTAATTCTTTTTGTACAGCTATACTCTCACAAAAATGTATTTCAGCTATTTCATCTTGCACATGCAACTTCACGGTTTCTCCATTTTTTGTGAATGACACCCATTTCTCTAACCAATCAACCTCCATTGGTCTGTGCTGTACCAACCAATTCATTCCTAGAATGATATCATACCCCTGTGTGTCGAAAACCCTCATACTGTCACAGAAATTATGTCCCTGCAATGAGTAACAAAGGTTCTCACATTTACTGTCAGTCACAGTTTTTATACCACTCACAGCCAATTTAGCTACTAAGGGTATGTTTGGATGTTATGGATTAGCACTGTTCTCAGATTAGTCGTACTATTCCCGATCAAAGGTGATCCAAACGCTCAAGTGCTATCCTGAATAGCTTTGGAACAGCGCTAATCTACTAATCTTACTGAAACTTGGAATTGTGAGGATAGCGAAATGGGCCAGTTTTCTTTTAAAAGGAAAATGCTTTATCCATTTTTTTATTATTATTTTACCCCCACCCAGTCAGTGCTTTTATGAAAGAGAAAGAAGCTTCTTGTTGGCCAAATCTTTGCCGTCCTTTGCCAAGACAGCCATATACCGGCCAAGTGGATAGCTCCTTTGCCCTCTCCACACCACGACGAACATTTAGAGACCCCTCAAGACTATATGATTCTTCCCCGGTAGCCTAGTCAGTCATCTTCCTCTTGAGTCTCAACTGACTTCCATGGTTTCCACCATGGATGATTCAACATGCTGAACCAACAAGTACCAACTGGTCTTGCTCCATTCTTGTTCGCCAGTAAAGCCAAAAATTTGTGTCTGGCCTGCTTTCTTTCATCGTCCAAATTTATAAAATTAATGGCACGATTTTAGGATTTTTTTTTTTTTTTTGCCTACAAGAATGGCAAAGAACTTTTTGGATGGTTTCACTTTACATCTTCCAAATTTGTAGAATTAATTAATGGCGTAGTTCAGAAAATGTGGCTGAATTAAATGTGTTATAAGCTCTGGTAGAAGTTGAAGTTTGTTAAAAAAACCTATACCATTATTTTATTTATTCACTCAATCACTATTCCAAACATACACTCCAAACAATATTTCTTTACGTTTAGAATAGTACTAACTTTTACTATTTTCAACTACTAATCCAAATCACTATTTTTTTACTATTCTCATTTACTAATCTCAATTTCTCTATTCTTTGCTAATCCTTGCACGATCCAAACGTACCCTAAGGGATTTGTATCAACAATCCTACACTTGGCCCCTTGCAAGACTGTAGGATTCACAAAACTGTGAGTACTTCCACTATCTATCAGCACACTGATATCTCTCTGCCCTATTTTACCCTTAATCTTTAATGTGGAAAGGTTAGGATACTGTGAGGTTGCCATCAGGACACCATGGCTTCTTCTACATTTTCCTCCTCTTCTTAATCCTCATGCAATGAGGCATCCTCATGTTGTTCCTCCTCTCCAATCAACATGTTAATCTTGACCTTACACAAATGACCTGGGTAATATTTTTCTCCACATTTAAAACATTGACCCAGTGCTCTTCTCTGCTCTATGAGGGCATTTCTGGGATTACCTTTAACCACTGGGGTTTTTACTTCTTCTATTTTATCCTTCCATACAATATTCTTAGTACCTGAGGTTTGACCAGTATTACCAGTAAATTTGAAATTACCCCTATTTCTTTTAAACTGGTAGTCTGATGCTACTTCTAAATGAGTTGCCTCTTCAAACACTGCCAGCAGACTGGTATGCTTCCTAAGCAAGAGCAAATGCTTGATATCATCTCTCAATCCACTTACAAATGCTGTTACATAGTGGCTTTCTGGTAGATATGGACACTCTACCTGAGACCTAGATTGAATGATTTCAAACTGTCTCATATAATCTCTTACAGTCCCTGTCTGATTCAACCTTTTCATCTCTTCATAGTTTCTCAGTTCTTGCAAATATGATTTTAATCAATTTCCCCAATTCTGACCAGGCTGGGTGGTCATGAGTGGATTTGTACCCCTATACCAGGAATTAGCTTCCCCTTTGAAATTTGTCACTGCCTGAACCGTTTTGTTACACTCAGCAATCTTGCACAACTCAAACACATATTCACATTGTGCAATCCACTCCTCAGGATCCTCTCCCCTAAATGAAGGGAATTCTTGTCTGGAAGTTTGTACCCTCATCTCATTATGACTCCCCTCAATTTTGCTCCTCCCAACTCCTTCACCTTCCATACTTGCATTAAAGAATGAGGAATTAGGAGTTCCTCCACATATCTGCCCTACTCTGGATTCTAGATCTAGCACCTTATCAGCCATATCCTTCATGGTGGTAGCATGCACATGAGTCATTGCAGCCCCTACCTGGTCGTTAACATATTTCAAGATCTGCTCTTCCATGGCAGCCTCCCTTTTAAGAGCTTGCTTGACCTCATCTTGAGTCTTGATACAGATCTGGGACTCCATCTTCTCAAATCTTGCTCTATTAGCGGCATCCATCTTCTCTATTCTGGCTAGCAAGGTTTCCAATGTCACGCCACCTCCATTTGATTTCCACACCATTTTGATTCAAGATCGATCAGATCTGAACCCCTCCTACTACTCTCAAAGCGTGGGAACCTGGCTCTGATACCAAGTTGTCACGGTACAGATCCGTAACAAAAGCAATTGAACTCAATTATCAAAAGAATCGAGTTCTTAAGTGAAACTGGTAAAAGAAAGCAAAGAGAAAGGAAAGAAGAATAGAAGAAAAGAAAGATTCAAATGAGTTTTCTTATTCCACAAGTCTCAATACAACTTTTCCTATTTATACTATGGTTCAATACACAACAGTAATTTCAGAATTCTTATTACAATAACAGCTATGTAAAAGAACAAGTTTATCTCTTCATTTCATCTCTCACTGCTCTTCCTCTTCTGTCTTTCCTCGTTACCGGAGATATCCAGCACTGGAGATCACTGCACCATTGTAACTAACTCTGACTATTCTGTTGGGGCACAGCTTCTTGGCCCAATTCCCTCACTTCATTCTCCTGCGGCCCATCTACCACCATACTTGGCCCAACTGCCATTTCTTCCTTAATTCCAACTGTTACTGACACGGGGCACGCGGCGAGGGAAGCGTGGCGGTGGCACGGGGCAGAGAGAACTCAGATAAGAGAGGTGACTATGAGAGTAGAGGAGAGGAATTGAGGAAGTGAGAGTAGAGGAGTCAGGAGTGGAGGAGGAGGACTGTGGCTGTGAGAGAGTGAGGAGTTAGGGTTAGGTGCTTAAATAGTTAGATAGATCAACGGTAGGATGTAAACCATATATCCAGATGGACGGTCCAGATTGGCTCGTTTATAGACCGAGCCCCATAGGACTGAGGTGGCCTATGTGCAAGATCGCTCGTTTAAATAAATGAGCCAACGAGCCGGCTCGTTAGTGACTCCAGCTGCAAACGAGCGAGCCAATAGCGAGTCGAGCCCGAGCCACTAACGAGCGAGCCACAAGCTACGAGTTTTTTTGCCACTCCTAATCCCGGCTTATCCCTTAATTTTGAGCGAATGATTGATAACGTTACCGGATGAAAATCTGCTACTTTTATGAGAAGAAAAGCAGACTATGCTCGGATGGTCCGTATCGGTTGTCGCACTGATCTCAAAGTACTCCGGTATTTGCTGCACCGATTTCAATATACTTCGGTGTTTCTCAACTGTCGGATCAAGAAAAATTAGAAAAGCAGGTGATCCCGATCGAACATTACCGGGATAATTTTTGTGATAGAACTCAAAGAAAATGTTTATCAATCACCAGAAATCAGTGGCGGATCCAGAATTGATATGAAAGGGGGGCTAGGGGACGATTCATAGTTCCAATGTTCTAAGGTTTAATCCAAAAGTAGGTTTAAAACAATAAAAAAAATAATTATTATAATATATGAATTATATATGAAAGTGGGTTTATACATTATTTTATTATTATTTTGATGTCATTCTAATAAATTCCAAACATATACTTAAGAAACTCAAAAAAATGGAAAATTTTTGTATCCTAAGAGATTTTGATATAAAGAATTTAATGAGAATGATAAATCAAAATTTCATGATGGTTTAGTATGATTTTTGAGTTAGGAGCACGGGAGGCCTCCGTGCTCCTAGGAGCACACTAGTTTTACTCTCTCTCTCTCTATATATATATATATATAATTAGGCTACAGTAATATGCATATCACGGTTTTACCGTGCTATACGGTCAATACCTGCATTTTCGGTGTCCAAATAGTCGATCCGAACCGCTCAATGTGATCTCTATATCAAAATATACTAGGAAACCAAATTTTATAATTTTTAAAATTTTTTTGCTATTTTTAATGATGGGGAGAAAATTATTGTTTTGTATGAACCAGAATCCTTGGATCTAACCATTTTCTTCCCATCATTAAAAATAGCAAAAAAAATTCTAAAAATTGGTTTGCTAGCATATTTTGATGTAGAGATTACGTTGAGCAGTTCAGATCGACTATTTGAACACCGAGAATGGAGATACAGACCGCATTGATATGCATATTATTGTAGCTGGACTCTATATGTATATATAAGAAACTCAAAAAATGGAAAATTTTTGTATTCTAAGAGATTTTGATATAAAGAATTTAATGAGAATGATAAATCAAAATCTTATGATGGTTTAGTATGATTTTTGAGTTAGGAGCACGGGAGGCCTCCGTATTCCTAGGAGTACGCTAGATTTACTCTATATATAACAAAACTATCAATTAAAAATAGGGAAAATTGTCAAAATACCATCTCAAAACTTCGAACTTGTCAAAATGCCACTCCAAAGTTTTTGTTTGCCAAAATGCCACTCCAAAACAAGTTCCATTGTCAAATTGCCACTGTCACATTATTTTGTATACATTTAATTTAAAAAAAGACAGATTGTATTATTATTTTATATATATATTTATATTTCCTTCTTTACCCTTCTTTATTTTTACTAGTACCACCTCTTTATTCTGCCCCTTTTCCTTTTTTCTTTTTTTTTTTGTCTTTTTTTCTTTTTCATTTCCGTTGTAATAATCTTATTAAGTGAAGCTGCTCCCTCTCCCACGAAGGCAGCCAAACTCCAAGGTGAATTGGGCCTCATTCCAATTGCTCAAATGTGCCTCTAGTACTACCCTGAGGAAGCAAACCCACAATTCCTTTGGTGCTGCTCAACGGAGGCTTCTTCAGGTTGTGCACTTGGAGGAGAAGACCACAAAAAGAATAAGCACGAGTAATGGTGATGACGTGTAGGAGCAATTGTGCTCCATGGAACCAATGAAGCGTGACCATTGCCATATGCTCAACAAAGAGGCAGTGACATTACAGAGGGAGAAGAAGGGTAAAGAAGAAAATACGAAAATACATATCAAATAATCATACAATCTGTCTTTTTTCAAATCATATATACACAAAATAATGTGATAGTGGCAATTTGACAATGGAACTTGTTTTGGAGTGGCATTTTGGCAAACAAAAACTTTGGAGTGGCATTTTGATAAGTTTGAAGTTTTGGGATGGCATTTTAACAATTTTCCCTAAAAAATATATATCCAACAAAATAGTTATTTGATTAAGAGTTAATTACATACTTAAGTAATAAAACATTTAATTTGTTTTTTATTGTCCATGTTTGATATCAAACTAGTAAAAAGCCCACTCCTTGCTTTGGGCTGAAATTATTATTTCTTATTATAATAAACTTTTAAGATAATATGTAATGTGCCTTAATTTGATATACCTAATTTGAGATAATTTATATGGGCCTTAATTTTAATGGGCTGAGAACGTCAACGGGCATTAACATACATCAACAGTTCTGATCTATCGAAGAAAACGATCAACGGCTCAGATGTGAGGATAATCTTTTCATGTCATTTTTTCCAATATGCTTTTATTATTAGTAAGGATAAGTTGAATTTTGACATCAAATTAACAAAATTCACACCAAATATAAACTTGAGTTAAACCAAAAAAACCGGGGTTCAACCATTTCTACCGGCGAAGGGGGGCCCGGGGCGCTCCCTGGCACCCCTAGATCCGCCCCTGCCAGAAATAATATTTGTGGTTATAAAAGCATCTCCAACCCAAAACCACCGCTCAGAGGGTCTTAAGGGCATAATTGTAAAATTGTAATTTCAATCAAAATTATTTTGTCGCTACAGTAAAGTTTTGGAGGCGTGGAGCAGTTATGAATATTTATGGTGACATCATATCAAATTTTTTTGGCTAAGACCGACGGACGACGGTCTTGCTAAGCCGTCGTGCCAAATAAAAAAAGACTTGGTCGACACAACCAAAATTTGGGCAAACTTTCACTCAAAATAAAAAAAGAAAAAAAAAAAAGAGAGAGAGAGCGAGAGCATTGGCAAACTTAGAAGCGAGGAAGCTTGGTCGACACAACCATCTTAATTGTTCCATGGTACAACACCATCTCATCTCATGTCTTCAATTCTGTTTCTTTTTTATCATATTTATTATTGTTGTTGTTCTTCTTCTTCTTCTTCTAATCTCCGTCCCTTTCTCGTTGTATCAATTGACAATCCGTCGGAAACTCCCTTGTTGATAGCTGCTAAATTGCTAATGCTATCAACCTTTCGAAAAAAAAAAGGGACAATTCGTTGGAAATTTTGAATTTCATTGAACGTTTTATTGGAAATTCACTCCTATTATCATCTCTTTCACGTAAAGTGATGGATCTATAGATCGAACTTGCGAAGATCATTTTAGGACAGATTGTAAATTATGGTAGTTTGGAAAATAGCACAATTCCCACCTCAATTGACCGAGTCCGCAAGGGCTGGCCTAGCCAATTTACACGAGTGTACATCCACTGGAATGGTCAGATTACCTCAAATCATGGAGTAGTCAGAAATTGTATTGGAAGTAATATGTACTATTGTAGCAGATAGCTTTAAAACCGTGCACAGCATCTTTTTAGAAGGTTTTTGACCATTACTTGGTGGAATACCCCAGAGGATTTCAATTCAATTTACACCCAAGTTATGAAGCAATTAACATGCTTTTTTGAACATAAACTGTATATATGGAAGGCCAGGTTCGCGGGCGGAGGGAAGGGGAAATTGGAAAATCCTACACGGAGAATCAAAAAAAAAAAAAAAATTCTAATCTTTTCGAAAAAAAAATGTGTATCAGTCCACCCTAATATTTGATATTCATAACACACATTGCCAATCATCTAATAATATTGATAATTATGTTTTTCTTAATTTGAAAAATAGTACAAAAGTTCTTTAAAAGAAAAAAAAAAGTGGATAGTTGTATTATTTGACTTGTATACACTTTTTTTTTTTTTGAATTTTTAAGATTTCTTGAAACAATTTTATTTTTGAAGTTCTTAAAAAATTTTATTGTTATATATCAAGATTGTCAAGATCACCTTTTAGTTAACAGATCCCTCACTCTAAGAAGCTGCAAAAAATTATAACATTCTGTTCGATCATTAGTTCATAACACTTCATTTTCATTTAATTAATGATGTTTACAGGCTCCTACTGAAGCTTTAGGAGGTGTATCTATAACCATTTCCGGAACAGCAGTCACTTTCGTGATTAACAAATTCTACATGGCGTCCCTGCTGAATCCGAATCCGAGCATGATTAATAATATATACTCATATCCAGTTCGAGATATCGTCACAACGTCGGTCACATTCTTCTACCTAGTTGTTTTCTTATGCATCATGCATCTTGCCAGTTTAGCGGCATTCGCGCACAACTTCCTCAGCTGGTTACTGATGAGTCACCGCAGATATCGGGTGGTGAACCTACTAGTCCACCTGCTTGCTGCTCTTATGATGATCGATTGTTTCCTGACGGTGGATCTTCTGAATGAAAGCCATTACCTACCTGAAAGTTCTTCGATCTCTCTTTTCATCTTTCTCATCATCACGGTTTCGTTTGTTTGTGTCATGGGTTACGAAGCCTGGATGAAACGCGACATTCTAGAGTACGGAAGGGCTAGTCGATCCTCCGTTGTGATGTTCGGGGGCTTAGCGTTACTGTTGTTATTCCTTTTACCCTTAATCAATATTCTGGTTTTTGGCAACTTTGAGAAGTACTGGATCGCGTCTGATAAGGCGAAAAACTCTCTTTACACTGCTGCCATCAGCTTTTGCTTTCTCAGCTATGTTCTTGGTGTGATCAGCGCGCTGCTAAACTCAATTCCCCCAAAAATGCATTCCGAAGCACACCGGGAAAAGGTTGACAATGCTTTGGTTGTCCTCAATTTTATACTTCTCTTCCTGGTCATAGTGACAGTTATTACAATCACAGCTTGCCATTTTGGCGAGTATGCATTGCTAAATGCAATACCGTTGCTGGCCGGACTAGCAGGGCTAAAATATTTGAACACCGTGGCTGTATTACTAGGGGTTCTTCTGGCAGCCATCATTGAAGGGCAAAGCACTTGCTACGGTGATATGCACAAATTATTGGTCGATATGTGCAAATTATTGGTCTCAATGGGACTGGTATCGTATCTCAGCCAGAAGCTAGCAACTTTACAACCAACTCCGAGCAAGCGAAGTAAAGTGGAACATGTCGACTGATTTAACAATGGTAGCTACTGTTAAAGATCTGTTCCACAATTAATTCCAGGACCAGTTTGGAATGGTTAAATATCTCTAATTCACGGTTAGAGATTGTATTTATCTGTATCCATTTCTTTTGTTTTGTTACCTTTATATCAATTTGTTAGATATGTCTCATATCTCACTATTTTCATATTACTAATATTTCTAAGGTTATATTTGTAAGTTTCCTTATTAGTATGTGTAAAAAACTCAGAACCGAAGATGAATCAAATTAGAGTGGTATTCTGTCTTTTGAGGTAGTGCCTCTTTGTCTCCTCTCCTCTCTTCCACTTCTCTCCTCAAATCCTTACAAATTGGTATCAGAGCAGGTCACCGTCAGGTTGTCCGATTGTTTCCGGCAACACCCGGTGGGAGATCAGTGCTTGTGAGGGCTGCTTTGGGCGCACGAGATGTTTCTTTTCCTCTCCGTTGGTGAGTGCTGTGAAGACATCGACAAGGTCAGCAGCAATCACCGATATTGGGAAAGGGGTGCTATTTGATTTTTTCTTTGGTGCGCCAGATCCTTTCCGTTGCCCTTTCCGTTGCAGAGTTGCAGGGAGCAGCGATTTTGGGGAGGTGTGTTTCTGTTAATACTTGCTGACCACGATCAACCCCAACCAGGACGGACTCGCATCCTCTAACATATGGCATATGCCATACCAAAAATCTCAGCCGCTCAAAAAATGAACGCTCAGATTTTTTTATATCACCTGGCTCGACTATCCATGACACCTTTCCACTTATTTAACAAAGCTCCTTCAGATTTACCATCCCAGAACTCATTATTACATCTGACAAATGCTTTGAAATGACTGGTGCCACCTCAGCAAGCCTTCTAGGTGTCACCATAGGTGAACAAATTGGGGACATGAAAAACTCCACCACAACTAATCCCTTTCATCTGGACTCTCTGTTGAAGGGATCATGATTTCCAGCTTTATTGCAGCCAACATAGTTGGCTCGCCGATCTTGACCAAAGCCAAGCCATCTACGGAAGCAACCGGCCAAGAGAGATGGTGGTTTCCCGAGCGTCGTTGAGCGATCGCGCGTCCGGTCGAACCAACTCAGAGAGGTGGCGGTCGTAGAAAGGGACCGGGAAGAGGCGGCAGAATGCTTCCACCTCCATCTGCGCCGCTATCCCCGTGGGTTGGGTTCTATACTTCTATCGGAAGAGGAGCAGCAGAAAACAGGTTGGATTCTATCGGAAGGAAGGAAGAATGGGTTGGGTTCAGAATCGCAAAGAAGAGTCGAGTGGGTTGGGTTCAAACAAAAATGTAATCGAAAGAAATCTTAAACGTTCATTTTTTTCAACGGCCATGATTTTTGGTATGGCATATGCCATATGTTAAAGGATGCGAGTCCAACCAGGACTTTATCAACTCTTTTTCATTTGTGAGCCACGAATTTCTTTTTGGTACTGATCAGGAGTTTGGAGTTTTTCTGAATTGGAGTTGTCTGGATTTTGGAGTACTGTATTGTGGTGATAGGTGGTAATTTGAGTTGCTTTCTATCAAGATGAGTTTAAATTGATCCAAATTTGATATTGAGAAATTTGATGGTACAACCAGTTTTGCACTTTGGCAAGTGCGAAAGAAAGCTATTTTGTCAAATTTGGGTGTAAGGGTCGCTTTAGCCAGTCGACCGGAAGGTCTTGAGGATAAGAAGTGGGAGGAAATAGATGAAAAGGCTTTGTCAACCATTCAGTTGTGTGTTAGTGATTCTACCCTTCAAGAAATTCTTACCGAAACCATAGCAGCCGAGGCTTGGGAAAAGTTAGAACAAACCTATATCCAAAAGACGGTTACAAACCGGTTGCGATTGAAGCAACGATTTCATTCGTTGAGAATGGCAGAAGGTGTTTCTCTTAAGGTCCACATTTCTGATTATACTGCTCTTCTAAATGATATGGAGATAATCAGCATTAAGGTGAAGGATGAGGATAAGGCCATGGTACTGTTGTGTTCTTTGCCTAATTCATATAAGGGTTTCAAGGAGACCATTCTTCACAGCAGAGATTCTCTCACTCTTGAGGATGTTAAGAATAATTTGTTAATTAAGTCTGACATTGACTTGGATTCTAGTAAAGCTAGTGGTAGTCATGAGAATGTTGGGCTGTTTCTAGAAAGAGGCAGAGAGAAGGAGAGATATCGTAATTCTGATAGAATCCGTTCGAAGTCCAAACACAGAAACCTGATATGCAACTTTTGCAAGAAAAAGGGGCACATAAAGGCTAATTGTTTCAAGTTGAAAGATAAGCAAAAAGAAAGTCAGAAAGGTGCTCCAAATGGAGAAGCTAATGTAGCTGAAACCGACTCAGGTGATGTGCTCTTTGTATCGGACGGGAAAAGTAAGTTTAAAAACATTTGGGTGATGGATTCGAGGGCTTCTCAGCACATGACCCCGAATCGAGATTGGTTTGATACTTATGAGCCATGTGATGAAGTTATTTTGGGAGATGATCGTTTGTGCAAGATAGTCGGTGTTGGCACAGTGAGGATCAAAATGCATGATGGAGTCATCCGTACTTTGACGGGCGTGATGCATATATCAGATTTGGCTAAGAATCTTATCTCTTTGGGCGCTCTTGAAGATGCTGGATGTAAATTTCACGGTGAAGGTGGATTTCTAAAAGTCTCAAAAGGTGCTCTCATTTTAATGAAGGGTAAGAAAGTTGGCAAATTGTATTTTCTGGAGGGTTTAGTAATAACAGGAACCGCTGCCATTACAAGCTCCACATCTGATTCCGACAATACTAAGCTGTGGCACATGAGGTTAGGCGATATGAGTGAGCGCGGGATGATGTTGTTGAGCAAGGAAGGGCTATTGTGTGGTCATAGTACCGGTAAGCTAGATTTATGTGAAGATTGTGTTTTTGGCAAACAAAAGAGGGTCAGTTTCAGCATGGGAGTGCACAATACCAAGGGCACTCTTGACTACATCCATTCCGATTTGTGGGGGCCTTCACGTGTACCTTCTGAAGGTAATTGCTCACGATACATGCTGACTTTTATTGATGATTTCTCAAGGAAGGTTTGGGTCTTTTTCTTAAAAGAGAAGTGAAGTGTTCACTACTTTCAAACAATGTGCTGTCCCTAATGGCGCCTAGAGGGGGGTGAATACGGTGCCTTAAACAATTTTAGCAATTTTCGCACAATTAACTATTTAGGCCAAATCCTAAATGCAATTCAATTCGATGGCCAACAAGTTTGTAATAAAGTAAATAGAGATGAGTAAGAGAAAGCAAACACAAAGCGAAGTGACACGTGATTTGTTAACGAGGTTCGGCGAATCGGCCTACATCTCCGGGGTACCGCAACCAACTCGGTGGTGCGCCTTTCCTATTACCCGCAAAGAAAGGAGTACACAACTTGGTGATCCCTTACACAAGAAATGGGCCATCACCGAGGTCGGAGGAGAGGCGAAACTCAAGCTCCGGAAAGAAAAATAGCTTTCAATCTAACCCTCTTACAAGATCTACAATCTATGGTGTAGCTGAGGCTTGAATCACAATGATTTGGCTATGAAAAGCTCAAGCAACAATGGAGTTTAGTTCTAGGGTTTTTCTCTTTTCAGCAGGTTTAGAATTGGGGCAAAAGTTCTAATTCGATTTGGGAGAGAAAGATATTTATATGGGTCCCGTGACTGCCAGCCCAGCAGCCCAACTTCACGTTCCGTTATAACGGAACCGAGTTTCTGTTATAACGGAAACTGGAGTTGGGCTACTTTTATAAAGTCAGAACCCTTCCGTTATAACAGAATTCATCATTCCGTTATAATGGAATTTCTGTCAGTTCTAACGGCGTTTTGGATGTGACATTTGATCGTTTGATGTTTTGTAATATGACTGTTATGTTGATCCATTGCTTGAGCTTTTTAATGCCATCAATAGTGAATGTTTAAACTATATATTTCTACCTAAATTCACTACTATATTTGAACCAAAAGTTCGATGATAAACTAATCCAAATCTTGAGTTGTTGCCATCATCTTTAGCTTATCTCGTCTTCAACACTATTGCTTGTTTGCTTTGAGTTCTTGATAATTTGCTCAAATAATTGTCCTTACACAAACAACATTCTCAAGGAAATCATTAGTAACATAGTTTGATATTGTTTTGGAAATCGTCAAATAAGAAATATTATTTCGAACAACAATCTCCCCCTTTTGACGTTTTCCAAAACAATATCCACAAGTAAAGCAAGATAAATAAAATTTCAATAATTCGCGCGGAAACGTGTTTTGCATTTCAACTGTAATTTTGCTTTACTTATACTACTCCCCCTTTTTGGAAATCGTTAAAAGATTAAGCAATTTTGCTCCCCCTCAAGATTTTTATTTGTTCAATTCAAGGCATTAAAAATTTTGCCATAGTTTTGCCTCTTTTTGGTTACTCCCCCTATGTTTTTGAATTTGGTAATCCATAGTGTACCAAAAAGATATCACATCACAAGTCACAAATTATGCAAATCACAAACAAGCAACTACACAACATAAAATTTTTAGAAAAATATTACAAGTCATAAAACATCACATAGATAAGCATACAAGTTTGATAAAATATGAAAAGTTTTTGAAAGATAATAAAATTATGCATGACGAGAAACTAAATATGATAAATGATATGATATGCATCCTCTCATCTCACTCATCATCGTCATCACTATTGTCGCCTTTTCCTCCTTGAGAGTACTCGGTCCACGTGTGTCTTCCCAAAATTGATTCACGGTATTGTGGCATCTTTCAACATTTTCTTCTAAAGTTTGGAAACCGGAATGCATTTAATCTTGAAATGACGTAAGTTGTTGACCATACCCGTCAAGTCGAGTTTCAAATCGATCAAACCTTTCATTCATTTTTCCGAATTGTTGATTATACCCATCATGCCTTCAGATTTGCATCAGTCTCATACCGATCAAGGGGGATTGTGATCGTAGCGTCCCAGTCACTTGCATCGGTCGCATATTGATGAAGTGTTTCATTTATGCCTTGGAATTGGTTTGTGAGATAGGTCATGAGTTGATCAAAGTTTTCGGCTTGAGATTGAGGCGCCGGTACGGCTTGTGGAGCAGGTTCCGGTTCCGGTTCTTCCTGTTCTGGGGCCTCTTCACCGAGAGGATAGTATTAGTTTGGTGCGGCGCCTTCCGCCATGAGATATGCATTTCTTGGATCCGACGGAGTTGGTACCAACATATCCCCATCTATCTTTATCCAATCCGAAAAATAATCCAAAATATTTTTTGGTTGCTTGTGGTCATCCTCGGGAACTCCATAGAGTGGATTTTCGATACCTTGATTCTTTAGGATGAGATGAACTAGATTCCCGTATGGTAGGGAATCTTTTCTATTGGAGTGCGCTTTGTGCATATGACTAATCAAGACATATGGAATGTTTAGATCGATCTCATCCATGGCGATCATATGCCTCATATAGAACAAGCCTCCACTTTTCAATATTGGTTTTGGTTTTGGATTTCGAGGTGAGAATGTTGTTGACAAGAAGGTGTGCGATCCGATGCAAGGCCGGGAGATCGGTGATATACAAACCCTTCCTTGTTCCAAAACCGAACCATTTTCGGTAATCGAGAGCCGATTCTTGACAAGTCTCATGCTCCTCATGCCATGGCCAATTCTTGTGAGGATATATCGAGTGACCCGCATTGGTCATGGCAAGAAGTGAGGCAAGTTTGGAAAGTGAGACATCAATGATTTTACCATGAAAGTAAGAGGTGGCATCATTCATGTTATCGAACCTCAAATTTGCATAGAACAACTGGGTGGTGGGGTTGGAATAGGTATCGGGTATGGTTACTAATTCACCAAGGGAGAAATGATTGATCCAATTATTAATTTTGGTGAGATACCGTGTGGGAATTTTTCTTTTTGGGTCAAAGTAATTGTTAGTGTTTATGTACTAGAGAAACATACATATTTATATTTATATATATATGGTATTCGCTTGTTCATTGTTATTCTTATTTGGATGTTTTACTCATTAGTTTCCTTGAATTGATGTTACGTTATGGCTTGTGTCGTTTACGACAAGAGCAAGTGATATGCCATGATGGGTACGACGTCAATTCTAAAACTGCCCTGATCTATGATAACTAGCATGGTACTCTAGTTGGTCGGATAGGATCAGCATATGAGTCTAGCAGATGGGTTTGTATCACGTCCCATTGATAGCGCGGTTGTCAACTAGATCATATGGATGCATGTGCACATTCTCTGTGACATGGCATTGGACTGACCGCGACAAGAATATGACAAAAGGAATGTGTTATGTCATTCATATTCTTGTCAGTGTTGGATTCACGGTTGAGGTTGTCATGATCAAATATCATGACTGCACACTGTGACTAGTTTCCTATCCCAACCGTAACAGGTGGCATAAGGGATTCCAGTTCGGTGTGTAGAATTGGTAGCTTGGATCATGGATGATCAAGATACTGGAATGTCTCTCATCATAGATGAGTTATGATATCCTCTGGGCCCCTTGACATTATGGATTACACACGCGCGCAATGATTAATCTTAGTCATGTGTTTAATCTATATGGACGTCAAGTAAATGATATAGTCGTGAGGATGACACAATCCTGCCTCGGACTGATCTTGGATAATCATGTGACATAGAATCAACACAAGTAAGGTACACTTACTCAGGATCAAGATACTACGTGGACGTGCGTACTATCTGTATCATTTGGGGATCATCACGTGGATGGCTTGACACTGATGATGATCAGCATTGAACAGGTAGATGAGAATCACTGTTCGTGCAACCCAACATGATCCAGATCCCTATAAGGTCACACCTACAGAGGCTCTCGACCATTAGTCCTGTTCAGGTTCGTATCACGTCGGCGAACGTGTAACAAGTGATGACAATAGGTCAAATTAGGCACGGCCTGACTTGAGCTTGATTGGGCATCATGATAACCTGAATATCATCATGGCTATGATGTATCGATCTTATGTCTCGAACACATGAGGGGTAGGCCCAAGAAATAGATCAAATGGGCTCTGTCAGCAGTTGCGTTATAACGCAACATATGTTGCGTTATAACGGACTGTGACAGCATAGTTGTCGATTGGTTCTGTCACAGGTTGCGTTATAACGCAACAGATGTTGCGTTATAACGCAATGTGACAGAAAGCCAGATTAGGGTTTCTGATTAAGGAAACACTAATCCTTGACAATTATAAAAGGGGAACTTTTTGCACGAATTTGGCAGTGAATTTCTAGCAGTCATTTTTCTCTTTCCTTCTCATGTGTTGAGACCTCTCCCTCCATCAAACCTAGGGTTTTATTGTTGAGTTTGGAGAGTACCGAAGATCGAAGGACCCGCCGTCAACGTTCTTCTTGCCTAGACGGATGGTGGTGGTCGAACCTTTGGTGGACAAGGGCGACGCGCAACCGGACAGCACACCGAGCAACCGTTTACGCGTCAAAGGTATAACTACTGCCTCTCTATGCATGTTATTGTGTAGATCAGCGATAAGTCGTTCGTTTGGCAAGATCTGATTGAACTGCACATGCTTTGGTTAGAAAAATTTTAATTTCCGCATCTCTAGCCATCGTGCTATTCCTTTTCAGTGGTATCAGAGCCAAGGTTGGCCAAACTTGAACTGATTTGTTGCTTTGAGGCGATATTATGCCTTGTAATTGAGATTAATCGATTTGATAAACACGTGAATAATTGTTAGAGTAGATAATTGATTGAATTGTGCCCTTAAGGCCTTAGATTAATTTTTTAATAAATTTGAGGATGTCACAGTACTTGATTGACATGTTTTGTGATGTGTTTGGATCGTACAAAGTGATGGTTTTGATCGCGGATCGAAACGGTAAGGGGCAGGGTCTGAAAACAGAGAGGTTCCGTTATAACGCAACTTCTGTTGCGTTATAACGCAACTGTCGGTTTTGCAGACTGATTCGGCGAGATCCGTTATAACGCAATATCTGTTGCGTTATAACGCAACCTGTGACAGAGGCTGAATTTAATTAGTTATTGCTTAATGATTATTACTTGTTTATAAATTGATTAGATCTGATTACTCTACTTGCAAAATGTCTTGTATGTGTGTATGAGAATGTTTGCAGGTGCGGGATATATGGCCAAAGATCAATGCCTTGTGTGATGTATTGATTGTTTGTGAATGTTTGTAATGCGGCCTCGGTGCCCCGTGGTATATTAATGTGTTAATTAATTAATTTGAGGCCTGCGTGCCCCAAGGGTTAATTGGGTAGCATTAATATATGTTTTTCATTTCATATCGCTTTAAGGAATAGTTTTATTTCTAGTTAGGATATGGGAATGGAAAAACAGGTACCAAGCTTAGAACTCGCGCGATCTCGGCGGATGGAGCTTGGAGCGGGGCCATATATCTCGCGGGGCTTGTATGCCCTAAATGCTTGTCAGTTGTTTGAGATTGTTGTGAATTTATTGCTATGGTTGAGTCGTAGAATAAATAAGTATGGTATTCGGTTTTATCATGCCCCACCAACTCGCAATTTGACCTGCATTAGTCCAACCAACCCAAGTGCAATTTCCCGTTGCCTTCCTTATCCACCTCCCTAAACGAGCTCTTGGAGACTTGACCGAATTAAGTAGGAAGTCGAATTGAGGGAGTGACGGGTCGTGGGGTACGCCGTGCGTGCCGAACCAAATAAGGAGAGGTTACGACTTGGCAAAGGCCATGCCGACGCTGGCTTTGGGGGTAGCGTCGAGGTCGCGGACCTTGATGCGCCAAGAGTCGTGCGCGGCACGATTGACCCGGCGTGGTCTACCTAAAATAGGTTAAATTGTAATACCTAGCCGCCGCTGGACAACTTAACTGAAAATATGGATCTTGGACCTACTATGGTAATTGGACGAACTTTACAAACTATAGTGGAAGTTGTTTTCTTAAAAACAAAAATGAATTTCATGAACTTAACTGCGATTTTCTCTTGTGGTAATTTTTTGTAGACATGGCTAACACGAACTCCCTGCGTCCAGTCTTGGACCGCAATCCTCTCCGTTCCGACGGTGCCAACTACTCTGATTGGCTCCGGAACCTCAGGAATGTTCTGAAGAGAGAGAGGAAGGAGTACGTCTTGACTACTCCCCTACCGGAGGGCGAGGAAATGCCTCCGGAGTTCATAGTGGAGAAGGCGGCCACGGATACTGACCCGGCCGTCATGGCTAAGAATCCGGCTTACGTCTCGGTGCAGACGCACCTGGCAGACGAGTTGGACGTTGGGACTCTCTTGATCGCGATCATGGATCCTGAGCTGCAGAGGCGGTTCGAGGACATGCCTACGCACAAGATTATGCAACAGCTCGCGGACTTGTTCGCTGAGCAGTTGCGAGTCGAGCGTTACAACGTGTTGACTTCTTTTGTCAACTGCCGAATGTCTGTGGGGAGTTCTGTATCGGCTCACATGCTTAAGATGATGAGCTACGTTGAGCAGCTGGAAAGGCTCGGCGCGCCTCTCCCTAGGGATCACACCGTGAATATCGTGCTCAATTCTCTCCCGCACACCTTCAGCAGCTTTGTGACTCACTATTACATGAGTGGGATGGAGAAGACGTTGTGCGAACTCCATGATCTCCTCAGATCGGAGGAGGTGGACTTCAAGAAGGCTGGGCCTTCCAATGTCCTCACCGTGTCTGAGCAGGGGAAGAAAGTTAAGAAGGGCAAGGGCCAGCGCATGCCAAGGCCCAAGAAGAGCAACAAGGGCAAGGGCGTGGTCGTGGACCAGCCTAAGGCCGCAAAGGTAATCCTAGCTGACGCCGAGTGCTATGAGTGCCATGGCAAGGGTCACTGGAGGAGGGACTGCCCCCAGCTCAAGACTAAGAACCCGATCCAAGGACCAGGTATCTATGTCTTTGAGACACATCTCGCTACTATTTCTAAGAACTGGATTTTGGATTCAGGTTCAGGTGCTCACATTGTTGGTAATGTGCAGGTGCTAAGAAATAGGAGACGGCTGAGCAAAGGGGAAATACAGATGCGTGTCGGCAATGGTGCGATTATATCGGCGACCGATGTTGGCGACGTAGATTTATCTTTGCCTACGGGCCTTATTTTACATTTGTCAGGAGTGTATTTTTGCCCTTGTATCACTAAGAACATAATCTCTGTATCGCGTATGGATTCAGATAGATTTAAGTTTACTATTATGAATGGTCTTATGGATTTTTCATTGAATGGTTTACATTATGGTTCTGGTGTTAAAACAGATGGTCTGTATTTGCTCGACTTGGATACGCCTATTCTTAGTATACAAACCAAAAGACCAAGGATCTCAAATGAAAGCGAGGCTTTCATGTGGCATTGCCGCCTAGGTCATATAAATGAGAGTCGCATTAAAAGGTTGAAAGAAGCGGGGCTTCTTGGCCAGTTTGAGATGGACTCACTGGACACCTGCGACTCTTGCTTGCTTGGCAAGATGACTAAGGCGCCTTTCAAGAAGAAAGGTGAAAGAGCAAATGACTTGTTGGGACTAGTGCACAGCGATGTGTGTGGGCCCTTAAGCATTAATGCCCGAGGTGGATACTCGTACTTTGTCACGTTCACTGATGATTTCAGTCGATACGGTTATGTCTTCTTGATGAGACATAAGTCTGAAACCTTTGACAAGTTCAAAGAGTTTAAGAACGAAGTAGAGAATCAACTCAACAAGAAGATCAAGGTCTTGCGATCGGATCGCGGTGGTGAGTATCTAAGTATTGAGTTCACCTCTTACCTGAAAGATTGTGGGATCGTCTCACAATTAACCCCGCCGGGGACTCCTCAATGGAATGGCGTTTCCGAGAGGAGGAACAGGACATTGATGGACATGGTCCGATCAATGATGAGTGCTGCAACTCTCCCAGCGTCGTTCTGGGGATATGCGCTGGAAACAGCCGCGTTCATGCTAAACCGTGTTCCATCTAAGTCCATGGAGAAGACACCATACGAGTTATGGTTTGGGAGAGTCCCTCCCTTGTCTTTCCTTAAAATCTGGGGATGCGAGGCGTTCGTGAGGAAGGATAGGACCTCAGGAAAGCTCGATCCTAGATCGGACAAGTATTTCTTTGTGGGATACCCCAAAAATACTCAGGGCTACTACTTCTTCCACCGGAATGAGAACAAGGTGATTGTTGCTCGTCATGGTGTGTTTCTCGCAAGAAAGAGTAGTGGGAGCAACGTCCAACTTGAAGAAATTCAAGTGGAGTTGCAAGATGGAAACTCGAGTTTTCCACCCAGGGTTGCAAGGGTTAGTGGGAGCTTCTTAAGCCCTGATCCATCGCGGATGGAAGAGGCCGAAGACATTCCTGCCGAAACTCAAGTGAACACACCCTCGACTCCGGTTGAGGAAGTGCAAACTCGAGTAGACGAGGAAGTGCCTTTGCAGGATGTGCCTGAGCCACAACCTGAAGAAGCATCACAACCGCCTCCGAGGGTTATTCTTAGAAGGTCACAACGTGTGGTTCGTCAACCTGAAAGATGGTTGGGTCTGCATGAGATCACCAGTTTGGATACTGATGATCCTGTGAGCTTCGATGATGCGATGAGCAGACCAGATTCCGACTCGTGGCTGGAAGCCATGAAAGCCGAAATTCAGTCTATGTACGACAATCAGGTTTGGGACCTGGTTGACCTTCCTCCAGGCTTTAGGCCAATTGAGAACAAATGGGTTTTCAAGAGAAAGAGTGACAAAGACGGGAATTTGACTACGTACAAGGCCAGACTAGTGGCGAAGGGATATCGACAGATCCAAGGGATCGATTTCGATGAGACCTTCTCACATGTCGCCATGTTCAAGTCAATTCGGATCCTTTTAGCCATTGCCGCATTTTATGATTATGAAATATGGCAGATGGATGTCAAAACCGCTTTTCTAAACGGCGATTTAGAAGAAGAGTTGTACATGGTGCAACCGTCGGGTTTTGAGGATTCATCAAATGCTAAGAAGGTGTGCAAGCTTAAGAGATCCATTTTGGACTTAAGCAAGCATCTCGGAGTTGGAACTTGCGATTCGATCGTGAAATCAAGAAATTTGATTTCAAGAAATGCGAAGAGGAACCTTGTGTATACAAGAAGGTTAGTGGGAGCTCGGTCGTATTCCTAGTCCTATATGTTGATGACATATTGCTCATAGGCAATGATGTGCCAATGTTGAATGCGGTCAAGTCTTCATTGATGAAGATTTTCTCGATGAAGGACTTGGGCGAGGCAGTCTATGTGTTGGGAATCAGAATCTATAGGAATAGATCTGAGCGACTTATCGGATTAAGTCAAAGTACCTACATAGACAAAGTCTTGAAGAGATTCGGCATGGAAGATTCCAAGAAGGGATTTCTGCCTATGTCTCATGGCATTAAATTAAGCAAGAGTCAATGTCCTTCAGGGACTGATGAGCTTGAGAGGATGAGTCGGATTCCGTACGCGTCAGCGATCGGATCGATCATGTATGCCATGACTTGTACTCGCCCTGATGTTGCATATGCTTTGAGCATGACATGCAGATATCAGTCGAACCCCGGTTTCAAGCATTGGACAGCTGTCAAAAACATACTGAAGTATTTGAGGAATACTTCAGAGATGCTCCTAATCTATGGTGGTCAAACTGAGCTAGTAGCCAGGGGCTACACAGATGCTAGTTTCCAGACCGACCAAGATGATTTGCAATCGCAATCAGGATACGTGTACACGTTGAACGGTAGCGCTGTGAGCTGGAGGAGCTCAAAGCAAGAGTGCGTGACAAACTCTACCACCGAATCCGAGTACGTAGCCGCAGCCGAAGCCGCCAAGGAAGGGGTTTGGTTGCGCAAGTTCTTGCAAGAACTTGAGGTTGTTCCAAGTTCACTTGAGGCGATTGAGCTCTATTGTGACAACAACGGAGCTATCGCTCAAGCCAAGGAGCCGAGATCGCACCAGAAAAGCAAGCATGTCGACCGCAAGTATCACCTGATTCGCGACTTTGTGAATCGAGGTGATGTGAGAATTAGCAGGGTGGATACGGACAGCAACACAGCTGACCCGCTAACAAAGCCACTGTCTTTGGATAAGACGAATCTTCATAGATCGGCCATGGGCATTCGACGCCGCGTAGGCTGGGTCTGATGATGTAGTGGTTGTACTTTACTTTTGTTTTAGGGTACACTTCACTGGACGTAGAGGATATGATGTCTCTAGTCCAAGTGGGAGATTGTTAGTGTTTATGTACTAGAGAAACATACATATTTATATTTATATATATATGGTATTCGCTTGTTCATGGTTATTCTTATTTTGATGTTTTACTCATTAGTTTCCTTGAATTGATGTTACGTTATGGCTTGTGTTGTTTACGACAAGAGCAAGTGATATGCCATGATGGGTATGACGTCAATTCTAAAACTGCCCTGATCTATGATAACTAGCATGGTACTCTAGTTGGTCGGATAGGATCAGCATATGAGTCTAGCAGATGGGTTTGTATCACGTCCCATTGATAGCGCGGCTGTCAACTAGATCATATGGATGCATGTGCACATTCTCTGTGACATGGCATTGGACTGACTGCGACAAGAATATGACAAAAGGAATGTGTTATGTCATTCATATTCTTGTCAGTGTTGGATTCACGGTTGAGGTTGTCATGATCAAATATCATGACTGCACACTGTGACTAGTTTCCTATCCCAACCGTAACAGGTGGCATAAGGGATTCCAGTTCGGTGTGTAGAATTGGTAGCTTGGATAATGGATGATCAAGATACTGGAATGTCTCTCATCATAGATGAGTTATGATATCCTCTGGGCCCCTTGACATTATGGATTACACACGCACGCAATGATTAATCTTAGTCATGTGTTTAATCTATATGGACGTCAAGTAAATGATATAGTCGTGAGGATGACACAATCCTGCCTCGGACTGATCTTGGATAATCATGTGACATAGAATCAACACAAGTAAGGTACACTTACTCAGGATCAAGATACTACGTGGACGTGCGTACTATCTGTATCATTTGGGGATCATCACGTGGATGGCTTGACACTGATGATGATCAGCATTGAACAGGTAGATGAGAATCACTGTTCGTGCAACCCAACATGATCCAGATCTCTATAAGGTCACACCTACAGAGGCTCTCGACCATTAGTCCTGTTCAGGTTCGTATCACGTCGGCGAACGTGTAACAAGTGATGACAATAGGTCAAATCAGGCACGGCCTGTCTTGAGCTTGATTTGGCATCATGATAACCTGAATATCATCATGGCTATGATGTATCGATCTTATGTCTCGAACACATGAGGGGTAGGCCCAAGAAATAGATCAAATGGGCTCTGTCAGCAGTTGCGTTATAACGCAACATATGTTGCGTTATAACGGACTGTGACAGCATAGTTGTCGATTGGTTCTGTCACAGGTTGCGTTATAACGCAACAGATGTTGCGTTATAACGCAATGTGACAGAAAGCCAGATTAGGGTTTCTGATTAAGGAAACACTAATCCTTGACAATTATAAAAGGGGAACTTTTTGCACGAATTTGGCAGTGAATTTCTAGCAGTCATTTTTCTCTTTCCTTCTCATGTGTTGAGACCTCTCCCTCCATCAAACCTAGGGTTTTATTGTTGAGTTTGGAGAGTACCGAAGATCGAAGGACGTCAACGTTCTTCTTGCCTAGACGGACGGTGGTGGTCGAACCTTTGGTGGACAAGGGCGACGCGCAACCGGACAGCACACCGAGCAATCGTTTACGCGTCAAAGGTATAACTACTGCCTCTCTATGCATGTTATTGTGTAGATCAGCGATAAGTCGTTCGTTTGGCAAGATCTGATTGAACTGCACATGCTTTGGTTAGAAAAATTTTAATTTCCGCATCTCTAGCCATCGTGCTATTCCTTTTCAGTAATAACATCCCAACAAACCACGCTTTGTGAATCTTAGAAACATCCGGTGTGCTTCATCATCCCGAAACAAATACCGATTTCCCGGTAATAAATTAAAGTTGTGTTCCGGTTCACTACTTGACTCACCACGAAGCCTTTTTGACCCTTTGGATACCGGTTTCTTGGTTCTTTCCCTTAGGTTCATTTTCAAGTAATTTCAAGACCGTTAGATTTGAGAAATTTTGAGATATTACCGATCGAGAAATTTATGACCTAGATGTGAGGAGAGTACCGAGAGAGGCTTGGAAGTGAAGTCGGATTGAAAATCGGTCGGCCGAATCATCGGGTTTCGTGAGTCTCTTGAACAAGGGTTTCGGCGAAAGAGATGAAAGATGAGAGGAAAATGAGAAATATGGGTATGAGTGCGTAGAGGTTTGAGAGGAGAGCTTGGATCTCGAGTTTTCCAAGCGAGATTTTGCAAGAGATGGCCGGAGTTGGGTTGGTTTTGGTGTGGTCCGAGCGGAGAAGAGGAAGAGAAGAGGTTGAGTTCGGGTTGAAGAGGAAGGTTTAGAAAAGAAAAATCCGAACCGACCCCTTTAAAATTTGTCTGTGAGTTGTTCCGTTATAACGGACCATTTTTGAATAGTAACGGAACATAGATCCGTTATGCTCATCCGCTTTTGAAATTAATCCGAATTTTCTCATAACGGACAGATTTGCTTGCTAACTAATTGCAAAGTGCATTATTTCGTTATAACGGAACAACCCTTCCTTTATAACACAATAATTCTTGAATTTTCTCGTTTTTGGTTGAATTTTCTTCCAGTTTCCGTTATAACGGAACCTCTGTTCCTTTATAACGCACGAGTTTGCTTGCTCTCTGACTGCAAAGTGCATTTTTCCGTTATAACAGAATGACTATTCCGTTATAACGCAATGATACCAATTTTCCTCCAGCTTCCATTATAACGGAACATGGTGTTCTGTTATAACGCAATACTTGTTGAGCTCGCTGAATTCAAGTTTTTGATGCGCCCAGCTTCCGTTGTAACACAACATTCGGGTCGGTTATAACACAATGAATGCAGAATGTAATGCAATTTTCAAAATAAGTTTAGTGCATAGAAAGTATAGTAATAATGCAATCTTTTTGAACAAAAAAATTTTTTTTGAACAAAGAAAATCATGAAATGAGTTTTCATAAAATACTCAAATATCTTTTTGCGACTCAAAGAGAAATTCATTTAATAACTTGTGATTTGATTCAATTTGGACTAAGATTCCTCACTCAATTCAAGCATTCCCAATTTAAATTTCAATTCATTGTGTTGGAAAGTGCTTAAGAGTTTTGTGAAGATGTCGGCTACTTGTAATTTGGTATCAACATGTATTAGCTCGACATCACCTTTTTCAATATGATCCCTAATAAAATGGTGCCGTATCTCTATGTGCTTGGTTCTAGAATGCAAGACCAGGTTCTTTGATATTAGAATGACACTATTGTTGTCACACATAATTGGTACTTTATGAAAATCTAGGTCATAATCTTTTAATGTTTGAATCATCCATAATATTTGTGTGCAACAACTACCGGCCGCAACATATTCGGTATGTTTGAATCAGTTAGTCTACAGTTATTGCCCCGGTCCTCTTAATTATCACTCATTCTAGGAATACATATCATTATATAGGTATGTTTTAATTTTTATAAAATTGTCTCAAGAAGATTGAAACTACATAAAGAAATTTACCATCAAATGCATGGCCCTGCTCGATAAGCCTTAATTTATCCTTTAGCAATGCTATATGGTCATACCTTCATCCCAGCAATCTCCCCAGGCATCTCTTCTATGACAGTTACCTGATATCCACACCGGAGTATCTATCTCTTTTGCAGAAATAAAATGAATGTCATCTGTCCATTCACTCTTGGTACATCACCTAAAAGAATAAAATAAAAGAAACTAAATTATATATCTTTGCTTATAGATTAAACAAACCCAAGTCTTTTTCTTATTTTTGCACTTAAACAGATTAAACAGAAATTAATTTGAGGCACGCATCATATATTCATATTTGAGGGGGAAAAGTATATACAAATTGTAGTTTGAAAAAAGAAAGATAATGCTGTTAAAAGGAGTTTTAGAGTCTATCAAAAATAAAAAAAATAAACATAAAAGGTCGTGACTTTTCTAGTTTCCCTAGAGCAAAATGCTGTTAAAGCCAGATCTCTCTACATTTTTATTGTTCCAAGAAAAATCTGATATATCACAGATACACAACAACAGTTTACTCTTTACATTTAATATGTATATTAAATTTTAACTGTTCGTAACATTGACAAGCAACAACAGTGCAATACAAAAACCTTTAACTTAAAAAGACTTGAAATGATTAGAAGACCATTAAAACTTCAACACTGATATGGGCTATAATGGCCGCATAATGAGCCAACCTTTTCAGGATATCATTGCCAAATTCCCAGACCTATAGAGGATTCAATGTGAATGACGTGACTGATTGAACCTCTATAGGTTGTGAGCAAGAATTAGAGTTCTAAAATCGTGCCGTTTCGTACCGTACCGTGTCCAGACACGCCGTGCTTTCGTGCCGTGTCGTGCCGTGCCTTTTTTTTATTAATATTTTTTCTGTATCGTGCCGTGCCGTGCCAAAAATTACAAGGAGGCACGGCACAGATAAGATACACCGTGTCTATCGTGCCGTGACTTATTCGTGCCGTGCTCTATTCGTGCCGTGTCCAATCGGATACGTGACCTACCGTGTCGTATCCACATGTTTTAACCGTGCTAAACGTGCCCACTCGTTCTTAACATAAAAAATTGAAAAAAATCCAAAAAAATAAAAAGTTCTAATAAATTAAAATTTAACCCAAAAAATTATTGAATTATTTTTTTGTCCAAATTCATAATAAAAAATTTAGAAAACATATAAAAGTATTAAAAAGTACCATAGTAAATGAATATTGTCTTAATTAATAATTACATAATGTTTTATAAATTATCTCTCCACCTTTTTCTAGCTTTGGGACCTACTATGTTTGAAACATAGAAGTAGTTATACATGTTTTTTACCCGCAACCTATCCGTGCTCACCCGTGTTCTATCCGTGCTCACCCGTGTCCTATCCATTCCTATCCGTGCCACCTACATTATTTTTGCCGTGTCTATCATTTTCCGTGCCGTTATCGTGTCGTGTCTGACAACCGTTCCGTGCCGTGCCGTTTTTCGTGCCGTTCCAAAATTGTCAAAACTCAGACACGGCACGGTTAAGACACGGTTAATGACCCGTGCCGTAACCGTTCCCGTGCCGTTTCCATCCGTACCCGTGTCGTGCCGTGCCGGAATTGGCCATGCCGTGCCTATTTTTAGAACTCTAGCAAGAATTAGTAAAAATTTACCCTCATAGCAGTGACAAATGGAGACTAGGCTGGTGAAGGACAAATTGGCAACTCTCTGCAATTTAATAATTGTGAAGATGACCCATGCGAATGACGTGACATCGGCAGACTAACTCTCTGTTTGGCAAGCGTAGTAAGTTAAAGCGGAGTAAAACACTAAATCACCTTAAATCAGTGGTGTTTGGTAGTAGTGAAGTAAATAGATGAAGTAAAGTGGGTAGAATGTGTAAAAGATTTGAAATGTTGGTGATTTAGTTTACTATACCTATATAGCTGCGTTAACTTATTACACCTTAAATCACTTCCGTTTGGTGACTTAAGGCGCATTAAATCACATACTACACCTTTAATACACTTGCCAAACGCTAGGTAAGGGTCTATTCACCTATTCGGTAGAATTCATATCCATGGACCAGGGGTGTCAACGCAACGAAACAATCACGAAACTATAAATCGTTTCGTTTGGACAAAATGCAACAAAAGAACGAAAATAATCATTTCGTAGTCAGTCACTGAGTCAGGGGGGTTTTGGGGGGGGTCAATTGCACCCCCTTGCTTTGCCAAAATTTCTCATACATGGGTGCATAACAACATAATAATTACATGCACAATAGTTTTTGCGCCCCCAATAAAATTTGCTGATTTGTAATCTAACAATTTTTGTTTTGTAAAATACAGAAAGATGCGATATTGGTCAAAATTTATCATTAATTGCAGCAATAGATAATAATTTTAGATTGTTTTCTTTTATAAATGATAGTCAAGACTAAAGAAAATTATTAAAAGCAACTTAATTTTTATCATTTATGCTCTGATTTAAAAATAAGAGATGTTAGTACATCTGTTGTGGAATTGAATGTTTAAAAAATGCAATTTATCAAAATAATTAATATTTAACCAAGAAAAATTAGAGGCGCGCATGAAATTTTTTTCATTCTCAAGATCATCTATGTATTATGTGGCTCCGACTTTGATTCTACAATATCGTCATGGAAAAATTTTGCCCCCCAGTAAATATTTTCTAGCTTCGTCACTGTTCGTAGTGATATTGTTATATGAAAATAGAAAACAAAATAGAATAGATTGTTGCATTTATCGTTTCATTTCGTTTAACGAAACCATAAATCGTTTCGTTTGGACGAAACGAAATAACACAAAATTTTGTTGCATTGACAGCCCTACCCATGGTCCATGGAAATTATTAAATTGAGCTTTCTGGGTATGAATTACTATTTGTCGTATTGAAGACTCCGAAATCCCAATGGTAAGATGCTCGAAATTTACAAATGAAAGACTTAAAGACTTTGATTAGTTGCATACTTGCATTGCATCCCATCTGACTACGCGGGATGAGATTTGTCATGAGAGAATTTTCAATTGTTCGAGTGTCTCACCTGTACGAATTTAATAACAATGTAGACAGTTTGACACTAGATATAATAATAATAATAATCCTTTAATTATTGAAAGAACCCACACACATGGATTGACTATGGAAATATGTACGATAAGGAGGGGATCATTATAACCAAATAGTTTGACAACCATAACAAAGAAAATGTTCTCACATAAATATATATAAAATCTCTGAAATAGAAAATTATGTACAAATAAATTCTTAAGATTATTGCTCGATTGTGTATCAAATTTTTAACAAATTTGAATGATATCTGGCCATCAAAACCTGTTACATTTTGGACCGGTACAAATATTAAAATATTTTGATGAGCTCCGGTAGAGTATCAAATGACATTTAAATAGATTAAAATTTTAAACAGTATCGATCTATAAGCTTAAAAATATATATTTGTATAAAATTTTCTATTCTAAAGATTTTAATTATATTTATTTGAGAATCCATTGTCATGGTTATTATATTTAGTAATTGTCAACAGATCCCCTCTCATATGTAAAATGAGTGTTCAGTTGTACAACTGGGATAATTGCGAAAAGTTTTTATTTTATTATCAATGTTATATCAATTGAATGATATGCTACATAAGTATATAATTGTACCATGATTTTTTTTGAGATAAAGATGAAGGTCAAGCCACTCAAATTTAAATGTCTATAAAAGACCCTCCATCCGGATTTCGAACCCATGATCTCCAACACGGAGAGCGTTGCCCTTAGCCATTAGACTAAAGGCTGGTTCTTATAACTGTACCATGATTGTTTATAAAAATGACACAAAATAACTGTACGATTATTATTGCATGCTTGCAAACCTTGAAATAATCCGATGGTCTACATGACGGAGGTTAGTACGTACTTACAAACTAAATGTATATATATCACTTTCTCTCTTTTCACATAGTTGATTAGTAATAGTAGGTGGTATTGAAAGAGTATTTGGGCAATTTAAGAAGAAGATTGGTACGCCAATAATTCGTGTTTAAACATGAAACGTATTAAGTTCATTATACTTGCGTTCTGATCAAACAATTCGTGAATCAGCGAATTAAATGCTAGCTGATCTCTTCGGTAGAATGCGAAAAACAAATTAATACGCCTTATCTCTCCGTTTGGCAAGCGTAGTACGTTAAAGCAGAGTAAAATACTAAATCACCTTAAAGCAGTGGTTCTTGGTAGTAGTAAAGTAAATAGAAGAAGTAAAGTGAATCGAATGTGTAAAAGATATGTAAAGTTGGTGATTTAGTTTACTACACCTATATATAGGTACGTTAACTTACTACACCTTAAATCACTTCCGTTTAGTGACTTAAAGCACCTTAAAATACTTTACTTCACTTTTACTACGTACACTGCCAAACGGGGTGTATAAAAGTAATGATATGTTGATGAGTGCAACAACATATATACTGATAAAATTCAATTTAAAGCCTATTCTTATCTTGACTTATGGACAAAGTCGGAAGCAGCAAAAACTCTCTCGGGCTCTCTTTGGCAATGATGAGATAAACAAACAAAAGTAATACTTCCTCTGTCCGGATATAATTGGATTTTTACCATTCAAAATTTGTCCATAATTAAATGGATGTTATGGTGTATTTGAATTTGAATTTGAATTTTTGCTCCACCCAATACAAATATCATTTGTATTTGAATTTGAATTGTGTATATTTAATTGCAACAATTATGGTGTAATAATTAAAAGTTGAGGGTAAAAAAGTAATTTCACTTTGTTACTAATTTTTTTGACCTTTCTTAAAAATCTAATTATTTGTGGACGGAGGAAGTAGTTTTTATCATGAGATAACTCTATCTCAGCTTATCCCTTAATTTTGAGCGAATGATTGATAACGTTACCGGATGAAAATCTGCTGCTTTTATGAGAAGAAAAGCAGACTCTGCTCAGATGATCCGTATCGGTTGTCGCATTGGTCTCAAAGTACTCTGGTATTTGTTGAATCAATTTCAATATACTTCGGTGTTTTTCAACCGTCGGATCAAGAAAAAATAGAAAAGCAGGTGATCCCGATCCAACGTTACCGGGATAATTTTTGTGATAGAACTCAAAGAAAATGTTTATAAATCACCAAAAATCAGTGGCGTGTCCAGGATTGATATGAAAGGGGGCCAAGGGACGATTCATGTTCCGATGTTCTAAGGTTTAATTCGAAAGTGGGTTTAAAATGATAAAAAAATAATTATTATAATATATAAATTTTATCTATATTTAATATCATTAAAAAATATATATTCAACAAAATAGTTATTTGATTAAGAGTTAATTACATACTTAAGTAATAAAATATTTAATTTGTTTATTATTGTCCATGTTTGATATCAAATAAGTTGAATTTTGATATCAAATTAACAAAATTCACACTAAATATAAACTTGAGTTAAACCGAAAAAAACTGGGGTTCAACCATTTCTACCGGGCGAAGGGGATCCCGGGGCGCCCCCTGGCACCCCCTTAGATCCACCCTGCCAGAAATAATATTTGTGGTTATAAGAGAAGAAAAAAAATCGCCAGAAACTAAGAAACGTACATAGAAAAAGTCAGAATTCAAAATCAGTGATAACTCTCAAAGTTTGGGCAAACTTTCACTCAAAATAAAAAAAAGAAAAAAAAAAAAAAAAAAAACAAAGAGAGAGAGAGCGAGAGCATTGGCAAACTCAGAAGCGAGGAAGCTTGGTCGACACAACCATCTTGTCTCATGGTACAACACCATCTCATCTCATGTCTTCAATTCTGTTTCTTTTTTATCATATTTATTATTGTTGTTGTTGTTCTTCTTCTTCTTCTAATCTTCGTCCCTTTCTCGTTGTATCAATTGACAGTCCGTCGGAAACTCCCTTGTGGGGATAGCTGCTAATGCTATCGACCTTTCGACAAAAAAAGGGACAATTTGTTGGAAATTTTGGACTTCATTGAACGTTTTATTGGAAATTCACTCCTATTATCATCTCTTTCATATAAAGTGATGGATCTATAGATCGAACTTGCGAAGATCATTTTAGGAAAGACGGTAAGTTATGGTAGTTTGGAAAATCCGACAATTCCCACCTCAATCGACCGAGTCTGTATCGGCTGACTTAGCCAATTTACACGAGTGTACGTGAAGGTTTTTTGTTTGTGCTGATAGTAAAAAAACTTTCTTATTAATCAAATTTGTTTACAGTACAGAGGGCTTATATATAGCCAAGACAAATATATGATCGTTACAATTGTAACATTACATTACAATTTGTAAAAAAGGAAAAATGTAAATGCTTGCCAATTACATTCTATCAATTATATCCAATTTGATTTCATTCTTTAACACTCCCCCTCAAGCTTGACGCGTATATATCATATAACCCGAGCTTGCTTATTATATCTTCAGAAGATTTGTTATTCAATCCTTTTGTAAACACATTTGCCAATTGATTTTCACTCTTGACAAATGGTGTTTTAATTTCTTGAGCTTGCACTTTTTCACGAATGAAGTGACAATCAACTTCAATGTGTTTGGTTCGTTCATGAAACACCGGATTTAATGCAATGTGTCTCGCGGCTTGGTTGTCACAATGCATCTTCATTGATGCTTGAGTTTGAATGCCAAAATATGTAAGAAGTTGCTTAATCCAAACCAACTCACTTGCGGTTGATGCCATGGCTCGATACTCTGCCTCAGCGCTTGATCGGGCCACAACATTTTGTTTATTGCTTTTCCGTGTGACCAAATTTCCGCCTACAAATGTACAAAAACCGGTTGTAGATCGTCGATCAAACTTCCGGGCCAATCTGCATCGGAATAGCCACATATCTCATTAGAATTATTATTTTTCATCCAAATTTTCTTTTCGGATGTCCTCTTTAAATACCTCAAAATTCTATTTATGGCTTCTAAGTGTGGTGTCCTATGAGCATACATAAATTTGCTAATTTGGCTTACGGCAAAAGAAATATTGGGCCTAGTTACCGTGAGATAAATTAATTTTCCTACAAGTCTTTGGAATTGGTTTTTGTCACTTAGGAGTTCACCATCTTCACTATTTAACTTAACATTTGTATCAATTGGTGTTATGGTCGGTTTGCTTCCTAGTTTGCCGGTTTCTTTAAGTAGTTCAAGAGTATACTTTCTTTGAGATATAAATAGCCCCTTCGATGAACGAGCTATCTTTATTCCAAAAAAATATTTCAACCTACCTAAATCTTTAATATCAAATTTTTGTTTAAGATCTCTTTTTATACAATCAATTTCAAAACTATTATCTCCGGTAATAATAAGGTCATCAACATAAACTAGAACTACGGTTGTACCATTGAAATTATGTTTAATGAAAAGAGATGAATCAGCACTACTTATCTTAAAATTGCAAGAAAGTAAAAAATGAGAGAGTTTGTCGTACCATGCTCTTGGAGATTGTTTAAGACCATAAATGGATTTCTTTAACCTACGACAAAGGTTAGAATTTGTTCTTTTTTGTAACCCGATGGGAGGGTCATATATACCTCTTCTTCAAGTGTTCCTTGAAGAAAAGCATTTTTAACATCCATTTGATTTAAATTCCAATTTTTATTTACGGCAATAGAGAAAAGAATTCTTACCGTATTCATTTTTGCTACCGGTGCAAAGGTTTCATAGTAATCAATACCTTGAGTTTGAGTATATCCTTTGGCCACTAACCTAGCCTTATATCTCTCAATGGTACCATCACTATTATATTTAACCTTGTATACCCATTTACATCCAACCAGTTTTTTGTTCTTTGGTAAATTGCAAAGTTCCCAAGTCGCATTTTTTTCTAAGGCATGAAGTTCCTCTTTCATTGCCTTACACCATTTGGATCATTTCTAGCTACTTCATAATTAGTGAGTTCTTCAATTTTTGACAAAGCCGCCACAAAGGCATAGTGATCATTTGAGATATTTTCATATGAAATGTAATCTTGTATAGGATAATTTACTGAATATGTAACATAGTCCTTTAGCCTCGTTGATAGTTGCGGTTGGCAACTTGACCTTCTTAGTGGCATGTCATCTTCTTCAATTTCCTCCATTTCTTCATTCTCAATTTCTTCTTGAGATAGCTCTTCCACATTTTCTTCAAAATTTTCCTGAGTTGTATTTCCTACAATAACTACTTTTTTCTCTTGATTAGTAGTAACAGGTACCACAAACTCATTCAAAGAATTATCATTACTATCTTTCTCTTCCTCATTTTTATAAAAAAAGGATCATTTTCAAGGAAGACAACATTTCTTGAGATATGAACTTTTTTTTGTTTTGGGGTCATAGTATTTATATCCTTTTTTATGGGATAAATATCCTAAGAAAATAGCTTTAATTGATGTATAATCTAGTTTATCTAATTTAGTTTTATACAAAAAATAAGTACAACCAAATATTCTTAAATGATCAAAATTAAATTTTCTATTATAAATAATCTCAAAAGGGCTTTTAAAATTTAATATGGAGCTAGGTAATCGATTTATTAAATACGTGGCGTTGAGAACGGCTTCCGACCAAAAATTTTTTGGAACATTATTTTGAAATAAAAGAGTTCTTGTCATTTCTAACAAATGGCGATTTTTTCATTCGGACACCCCCATTTTGTTGTGGGGTATACACAATAAGTTTGATAAATTATCCCCTTTAAATTTGTAAAATTCTCAAAGTTTTTATTGACAAATTCCGTACCATTGTCCGTACGAAGAATTTTATTCTTTTATCATATTGAATTTCAATGAGATTTACAAAATTTTGAAAATGAGAAAAAACTTTATTTTTATTTTTCATTAAATACAACTATGTTGCTCCCGAAAAATCATCAATAAAAATGACATAATATTTAAAACCATTATAAGAGTCTACAGGTGCGGGTCCCTATACATCAGAATGAATTAATTCAAATACTTCATTAATTCATTACTCTTAGAGGTTGAATTATTGAAAGGGAGTTTTGTTTATTTTGCAAACTTACAGACATCACACTTGTTACAAAATTCTTTTAAAAAATTAAACATCATTTTCAATATTTTGTCGGAAGGATGTCCTACTCGCTTATGTAAAAGATTACTTAAATCTTCGTCTCGTTTTGTAACATCCTAGTAAGCAGGAGAAACAGTTGTCGTGCTGTATTACCCAATAACATATAAATACAGTCACATTCTCAATTACCCAACCCCCAGGTCCCAAACCCTTATATAAAGTGGAAATATTTAATAAAATGAAACCCCATAAAATCTCTTGTGGCAATTATCGCAATCATTTCTTTCACCCATGTCGTCCTTGCATCGCAAACCTATAACCTGGAACCCACAAAGAACCCACGAAAAGTGGAACGGGTGAGAGTCTGAAACACTCTCAGTGCGGTATTTAGTTCCACCCGGTGGTATTTATCAAATCCACTAGCTAAACTGAATACCACTAAATAATCACTTTTAATAATAATAACATGAATAAAGCTTATAAAATCATACCAGTGCACGTCAGTGACGATAATAATTATCCCTGCAACTAATAAAGATTAGACGTCAAGTCAATATACAATTCCATTTTCCTTTCAAAACCAACATCACGATTTCCCTGCAAAAATACACGTACCAGTTCGATGTCTCACATCCAATCAAAACAAATACCAGAATATACACAAACAACACAAACATGTGCCATAAATCCAAATATCAAACATATCACACAAACCTGTATCAGACGAATCCCAAGCAACCTGCATATCAGCACGTATCACGAACCCTGTGCATACCAGCACATATTCTCATGTACCTGACGAACCAAGAGATCCAAATATATATCCCCGTACATGCCTGTACAAGCATGTTCGTAAACCATAGCGCTATAGTGAGGTAGCTAACTTCCTGCCGGTATCTCTATCCAGATACATGATCAGCAACCACAAGCACAACAACAACAGCGACAACAGCAACAACAGTATCCACAAACACATAGAAATGCATAACCTCATATATATACAATCACTTACCTTTATCAAGTCATGCACACATGCAAGCAATTCAACGCATAATCAGTATATCAAAATATAATCAATCACACAGAAACATTTCGATAAATAAAATATTCAGTTCAATTTATAGATTTGATAAATAATCGGAACCCACACCTGTTTGACGATCATTTACGGTGAGCCAGAAGCCCTCATCTGATCCCATATCAACCTTATATCTGATAACTTGCTGGTAGCTAGCTTGACTCCAGTATCTCAAGTATATATCACAATCCTCATGCGTCATATATTATATTATCTACATTTGTATGTTGACATCCAAGTATAATAAGTTGCACATATCAATAGGTTATATATGTACATGTTCCCTTGTATAATCTCTTCCAACAGTTTATGCAACGTAAATACTATTTTAATTAAAGTGTTATATATATCTAAGCTCCATGCTCAGTCCGACCCATTATTAAGCTAACTTCAATTAGTTATAAACCAATTAATGACATAACTGAATGTCCAAGTCCATTCTTAATCTAAAGTACAGTACCTATTCAAGATCAACCTTGCTATATACATATATATTCGGACCAGTTTTCCTTGATCAGTTCTATAGGTAAATATATGTATGGTCCAATTTCCCTTTGTATGTCTTATTTTCCTTTTTCTTCATTAATGCTAGCCTGGGGAACAATTAGCTAGTGTAACAGTGTTCCAATATTTATTTCCTTCTTACTCGGCTTCTAAGTCCACAACCAGCCATGCATCTTTGTTTTCACATCTTTTAATTAAATATTTATACATGCAGACATGCTTCTATAAACCCTTGACAAATCTCTGAAGTTAGATCAACTATATATTACTCATTCTTTAATTAAGATGTCTGCAGCTAGCTAGCGGCCTAGCAGGCCAACCTCGAGAGATATAGATTAGTTACGATTTATAATTATAACATTCATATGCTTCACCTCATGCGTACGTTGTCATCAATCCAGAAAACCAAACTATATATGCCATCACGGAGGAGAGTCTAGCTCATAAATCATGATTAACTCAATGAAAATTTGAATCATCCAATATACGTACTTAAGCCACTCGATTTTGTTGAGTCCAGCAAGAGTGCAAGACCATAGTTAAGGAGTGATATTAGTTCGGTTTGCAACGTTTAATTGAGAAAAGGAAATATATCACAAAGGTCATCGAGAATTGTAGCAGAGGGAGAAGATTCAAGAACCTGCTTAGCCATAACACCAGCAAAACAACTCCAAGATGCCACGCACCAAGTTGAAGAAAATATCAGAAGAATAAAATATAAACATCAGTGAGAGAGAGCCACATCGCATCCACTTAGATGGAAATTTTACAATTGAAACCTCATGATTTCCTAAATTCATGAACCTACCCTTATAATTGCTTAAATCCATGTTATATATTTTTCTGTCATATTTGATAAAGAATGTATCGATCATAAACTAGCTCAATTTTACTAATCTAAGATCAAGGATAATATCTGAAATATTATAAAAATCCTCAATTATTCAGATGAATCAGATTGGTGCAGAAAAATATATCTTAATTTTTTTTATGTCAAAAATTCAGATATCACACGTTTTGTATTCAAGATACGCTTGTTGCTATCCAAAAAATATAAACCATTTTCTAAAAAACCTCACAAATCTTTTCTTTGGAAATTCGATCTTGAAAAACTACACTATCTTGATCAAAAATAATTTGACAATTTAGTTCCTTAGTAAGTTTACTAATAGAAAGTAAGTTCACGATGCAATTTTTAACATAAAATACATCTTAAAAAAAATTCTTATTCAAAATGCTAATTGATGTGTATTTTTGTGTTGCTTTTAATTGCCCTAAAATACGCTAAAATCGTGTTGCAAGCGCACAACAATTATAGTATATTGTAGGGTGTCGAACCACAAGGACGGGAAAATTAGTAGACTTAAATCTAATAAACTAATTAAAAGAAACAAATGATTTTGATTAAAAGCGATTTAAAACTAATTAAAAGCGATTAAAAGATTTCAAGTTCAAGGAATTATGACCTAGGGATTCACTTTAACCTCTTGATTAATCAATTTTATTATTGATATGCGTGGAGTGTATAGGATTTTACCCCAAATAATATAATAATCGCAAGCGTACGATATTATGCAATATAGTCGGGATCGAATCCACAGGGACGGTTATATCTCTAAACAAATTCTTTTACTCTATTCTAATCCTAGAGGGAAAGTGATTGTTTTGGGGGGGGGGGGGGGGGGGGGGTTGTTTGAAGTTTGGTTCCTAAATTATCAGAAAAACAGTAAATACTAACTAACGACTTAAAACTTATACTAAACAAGCGTTCCCAGGGTTTTCAGAATCTGTTTGCTGTCTGGACCAATTGCCTGCGGTCCGCACCTCTCGGTTACGGTCCGCAAGACATACAAATTCGCCTCTCTTTCAGCTACCAGCTTAATTGTCCATTAGTGGTTAACTACAAACCGCAGATAACTGTCCGAGAGATAGATTCTATGTTTATTCCTTGCTGGTTATGGTCCGCACCTGTCACCAATGCGATCCGCAAGGAACAGATCAGAGAGCAGTTCTGTTTCAATTCAATTGTCGATCAAAGTTATCAATTACTAACTAACCAAATCAGTTGAAAAGATTATACAAAACCTAAGTATCGATTCTCTCTTATCCTAAGGATTATCTTCTAACCTAAGTTTAGTTCTTCTAACCTATACAATTCTTTTAGTCAATTAGCAATTCAAAGAATTATCAATAAGTCCTCTAATTCTAAGTTCAATCTACTCTCAATCTAGGATTGGTTTAACTCTCGTTAAAACCACAATTTCTCCTCTCGGGAACAATTGGACAACAAGTTGACTATCCAAATAGTGCAAGTATAAATTCTTGATTAAATGGCGTTTTACTTACCAACTAGATTTATGCCTAATCCACAGGTTTATCAAACTAGCAAGAAATAGTACACACGCACTCTCATGCAAATAACAATTCTTGATAAGATGATATTGTTGACCAACTGGATACGTACACAATCTACAGGTTCTTACCAACAAACAATAAACAATTCAAGCACAGTTATGAATAAGCTCCAAGCAAATTGAGAATAACTTTAATGCATAAAAGTGAAAAATCTAGTATTCAATTAATCCATACATACAAACATCATTCTAGATCCCAAGAACAAACGCGACTACTCACTACGAAACATGACTACAACAAATAAACAAAAGTAAGAGAAAAGAAAGCACCGAGTAAGCTTAGGAAGAGGTGGGTAACTGTCTCCTTCGATTCCAACGGCGTTGAGCTCCTCTCTTGACACGACTCTCGACTAAACTATGAACTAGACTAATCTCAACGCATGAGACCTAACAACTAACTCTATGACTTGACAAGATCAAGATACTATGAGATACAAGATGAGAGCACCCTAAGGGGTCTCTTTTATAGGAGAAGATGTCTCAGATTTAGGTGTCTAACTTCTGGTTTCTTGGGGCGCAATTAAGGGAAAAGTCCCAAAGGAGATTGCCAGAAATAGCACGCGCGAGAATATAGGTGTTCTGTTCTGTTTTGAACTGACTGCGTTCCGCAAATGGGAAGGTACGGTCCGCAATTAGCATTCCAAAGAGAGCTTGTCCTTGCAATAGCCTGTCTGTCGCTTAAATTGGCTCTCTGCGTGTTTCCTTGATTTAGATATGGCGGTTGTGAGCTGGCAAGAAATAGAAATAGAAGTTCTATTCTTGATTTCGTCTCGAAAATAGGAAGTTGTGACCCGCAATTAGATGCTCCTTTGTGCTCCTTCGCCTATTTTTGCTCCTTGCTTCCAAATTTAGTCCAAATAGCTCTAAAAGCTCCATTTACCTGAAAATAGGACCAAAACACAGAAGTAACTAGATTCTAGACAATATTCTACCTAAATGCAAATGAACTTAGGATTTTATGTGCAAATATAGGTGCAAATCTGGTTAATATGCATATATGAAATAGGTGCATCAAATCTCCCCAAGCTTAAAGTCTTGCTTGTCCTCAAGCTAGAACCTAAAACCTAAGAAACAGACTGAACCTAGACTTATTCCTAATTTCCCAAGTAGGACACAAATGCAAAGAAATATTTTGTGAAAATGTTTAACTCAAGATTTATGGGTAAGTTTAAATTCTACTTTATCAACAATTGGGTACAATTACTTCATAAGACATGTGTTATAACAAGTAAATCAAGACGAGCGACTCTTGTTCCATGAAACAAATAAGACAATTGTACTTTTTCGGACCTAGACCTTTCAATCAAACTACGAAGTTGTTGTTTCAATTCTGCTAACTCCACGTGAACAATTTTCTCGTTCTATTCAACTCCATAGACTTTGAAATGCCTTTTATTTCTTTTTTTTTATAAACCCAAAGCACGAATCAGTCCGGATGACAAAAATAAAGGGTGCACTCGTCCGCACTGACCGCGACCTTGAATTTAAATTCTCCGTTGCCCAAGATTTATCTCATCATTATGGACATTTACAAGAATTTTATTTTTTTCTTTTTTATTTTTTTATTTTTTTATTTTAAGACATTCATGCTATGACATTCCACTTTGCCAGACCCATGTTCACGTGAAATCAACAAAACTAAAAGAATTTCCTTTTTCATTCTCAATCAGACTTTCGGTTTGCTACTTTTTCCAATTAGTACCTACTCAATTCATGTGACTAGTCACTTCAGAACAAGAATTACCGACTATAACACATATTTCATGAAGTTATCATACTCAATTTTTAACAAAACAAAATTCAAAAACACACACAAATCTTGAATTTAACATCTACTCAAAATTTTTCATAAATGCAATGCATGAAAATTCGAAAAAAAAAAATTACTCTAAAACTCAGATTTATTCTATTCTCCCTCCCCAAGCTAATCCATACACTATCCTCAGTGCTTAGAACTTAGATATGAACATAAATGAAAGAGAGAAAGAATACGACCTGACAGAATAGCTATGCACCGCAGTCATCATCGGAGACTCCCCAAGCTGATTTGAACTATGCCTTTTCTGCTGACTGAACGGGGTCAGTTGGTATTGATTGCGGACCCTAAGGCGTCCCCTGCAGATCGCAAGCAGCTACCAGAACCTCTTTTCCTAGTGATTTTGAGCTCTGATTCTTGATGTTTCCTCAGGTTGACTCCTAGGACTACATGGACAAAACTAAACATACCTTATGCAACATTAGGATGAACTAGAATGAGATTAATTTGTATGGACTAATTGATACTGCCTAAACTATCCTAAACTACTTTATTCGTGCTTGGGTTGCCTCTCAAGAAGCGCTCGTTTCAGGTCCCGAGCTCGACCCCTAAGTTACCTGATTTATTTAAGAAGAAAACTTGGACAGACGCCAAGCTATGCATGGTGGGGACCTGTCTGTCTCGTACTTGGTCATACCTTCCTGCAGAGCGTTCTTCGTGGCCTGCGAATCGCAAGTAGCGTCAGTGGCTGAGTGCGTGACAGATGGTTCTGGTTGCGTCTGAGTAAGCAGTGTTACGTCTGGTGGATCTTCTTCCTGCGGAAAGCAAGCACTGACATGCAGATCGCAGGGGGTGATCTGTGATGTTGCATCTGGCTGATCTGGTGCTTCAATTGTCTGATCTGAACCCAACTCCTCGTGTGTGCTGCTATATTTATCCATGATATGTCTGTACCTATTAATGAACCTTCTGAGTTTGGCAGACATGGGTCTCGGATGTTTCTCGGGCCGTGGTGTCTGTTGTGACTCAAATCCTTCTATCTGCGGAACGCAAGGGATCGACTGCGAACCGCAAGCAGTTGATTTCGACTGATCCTGCAGAGAAGGTGGACTCGGATGCTTCGCTTCTCGCACCTCATGAACATTATCGTCAATCCTGTCCAATCGGCAGCAGTCTTCGGAAAAGTCGGGATATTTCATTGCTTCTTCTATTTGAAACTGAACTTTCTCACCACCGATGTTCATGGTGAGCGTACCATCATATGTGTCGAATACGGTTCGGGCAGTCCTTAGGAAAGGTCTACCTAGGATGATCGGTACATTTCTATCTTCTTTTATGTCTATGACCACAAAATCTCCCGGGACAAAGAATTTACCTACCCGAACGGGTATATCTTCAACGATTCCCAATGGTTTTCGTTCGGAGGTATCGGCAAGTTGAATCGTCATGCGAGTCGGTTTGAGGTCACCTACCCCAATTCTTTGAAATACGGTTTAAGGCATAAGACTTACACTTGCTCCTAGATCGCATAATGCTTTCTTGATAACGGCTTTACCGATGGTACAAGGAATGGTGAATTTATCCAGAACCCCAAGCTTAAGAGGTAACTCACGGCTTATGATCGCGCTACATTCGTGGTTGAGTTGCACCTTCTTACAATCTTTGAGACTTCGCTTGTTGGACAATATATCCTTCAAGAACTTGGCGTAGGAAGGCATTTGCATGAGAGTGTCGATGAATGGAATTGAGATGGTGAGTCGTTTAAGTACCTCTATGAACTTTGAAAATTGCTCGTCCAATTGGTATTTGGCGAGCCGCTGTGGGAACGGGACAGGTGGCTGATAAGGCGATTGAGCCTGTGAAGATTTACCCTTATCCTTCGTTGTCTCCGTATGTGAAACAGGTTCAGTGTTTTGACCAGTTTGCCCCTCAGTTTGAACTCCCTGCGGATCGCAGACACGAGGGTGCGGTGTTGGGATTTCATGTATAGCCTAGGGTCGAATTTTTAAAATTTTTAACCCCAAGTTCATAACTATACTAAAAGATCTTCGTTAATGCAACAATCAAACATCTAATTACATGGGAGAACACATGTAATTCTAACATATTACACAAAACAATTCTATCATGATTGCATGGGAGAACACATGCAATCCAATCATCTTCTCAATTAATTATACTCTAATTAATTCACAAAGACGACATAAGAATTGTACCTTGATTTGCGCGGAATTGATAAGGCGATTGGCTATTCTTCGTTGCTCGTTCTTCCTCTTCTCCTCCTGAATCGATCGACTTCAAAGCGAGGCAGCGGTGCGGAAGAGCCCTTAGTTCACCTTGAATCTACAAACAACTCGCGATCGGTGTTCACGATAGATGAACACCTAACCCTAGCACTCTCTAATGGAATTAGTTGTTCTTTAATTATCAACACATGAGAAGAACAATGGAGGAAGAGGGAGGCTGAAAATAACTACTAATTTTCGGGTGATCATTGTTTGTGATCCGATCGCCTATATTTATAGGCGAAGATCAAAACAAAAAAAAACTTAATAATAGCATCAAACTAATAATAGCGCTCTTAATATTATTATTAATATATATATAGCATGGCCCTATTTTTGTTTCCCATTTCGGCATGACAAAAAAAAACACCCCTATTTGTTTTATAAATTAAATTAGATAGTTAAAACCGTCTCCAATAATTCCATCTAATTACTTTATAAAGTAATTTTAGAAAGTTAATTCTAATATCTTATCCTTATTATTTCAACCATGAAATAATCTATAAGATATAGAACTTAGTTGTTTCTTATTCATTTGGTGTGACCGTTTAGGGATTTATGTCATGTTGAAGTTATGATATAACTAGTCTATATCAAATGACTACAGAGGTTCTATCACTACATATAGTCATTCAAATGACATAAATAATGCTGCACATTATTTTGCCAAATCCTCTAGTATTGTGTCTATCCTTGTCACGTGATATTCTGAATGCTGCGCAAAATAGGAACGTGTCATTTTTGCACTACATTCGTTTTCTTGGTCTCTATAAGTGAATTATAATTATAACTGATACCAGTTATATTGCTAGCATTATAATCCCACTTTACCAAGGGGCCCAGTAATATCACTACTCATATTGAGTAACAATGATACTGTTGATACATAGATTTCTCCCGCACAAGTTTCACACAACGAACTATCACTTTATCCTATAACTTGATAGGGTTTAAATGATAATCACATCATGTGTTACTCATGTGAAAAATATACATATCTCATATTGTAGATTCAAAGACACAATGAAACATCAATGACACAAACACAATCCATATGATGTTTCATTTAAATTGGTCATGCTCAATGTATAAAATATCCATCTAATTTTATACACTCATGTTTATAGTGATAAACTTTATATTTATAGAACTACAATATACTTTCTATTCTTGATTTCGTCTCGAAAATAGGAAGTTGTAACCCGCAATTAGATGCTCATTTGTGCTCATTTACCTATTTTTGCTCCTTGCTTCCAAATTTAGTCCAAATAGCTCTAAAAGCTCCATTTACCTGAAAATAGGACCAAAACACAGAAGTAACTAGATTCTAGACAATATTCTACCTAAATGCAAATGAACTTAGGATTTTAGGTACAAATATAGGTGCAAATCTGGTTAATATGCATATATGAAATAGGTGCATCAATTATCTTGTTACAATTTAAACTAAAAGTCCAAACCATTGTTGAGGGTTTCTAAATCCTATTATAGTAGACTTCCGCTCTCGCTACTTCATCTACCCTAACTTAACCAAATTGGATACCAACTCTCGTCACCTATCCTATTGATCTTGTTGCTTTAAGTTCTATGATTTGACCCTAATCTAACTAAATAATTAGACTTCCACTCTCGCTACTTCACCTAACTACCTAGCTTTGATTATGGTTTCCCCATTAGACGTTACATTTCCACTCTCGCTACTTCATGCAAAATCTACGTTTACTTTATGATTTTCTACCTAAGCAATTCAATTTTATCCCAAGCATAATTAAAGAGACATTTGCAACTATCTAATCAATTATGACATAATCAATTCATGAAAGCAAAGACTAAGATATAGCAATTAAATTGCACAAAGTAAATCAACAACGCAAATGATGCAACAAAATAAACAAAATATCATAAAATCAATGGTACAAGTTCATCCCTAGGAAAGGGGAGTCTAGCCTAGAAACATAGCAAAACAAATCATAAAATAAAGTATGAAAGAGATAGAAACAGAAGTTACCACCCCTTGACACGCTTCACCGCTCTGATGACATATGCTAGCTCTCCTCCTAACTCCAAGCACTTGATGTTAAGCATCAATACTTGGTACCCTTTTATATCTAAAACTATGTCTAATTCTATCCTAAAACCTACTATCAGACCTCCAAAACTTATTGGAATCCCATAAATATCCTTGACTAACAATGGAATGACCAACTATTAGCATCTAAAACTGATTGGAGTCTCGGAAATAACCGGAATGACCAATTTAGATCGAAACCAGAAATTTTTGATGCACTGCCACACTTAGTGCGCCCTCAATGGCGATGGCAGTGGGGTCTGCGTGGGTCGGTGTGCCCACAGTGGCGGTGGCAGTGGCTATTCTGGGTTGCTGAGGCCCGGATTGCGCCCTCGGAGGGTGTGGCAGAGGCCCGTAATGTGCAGTTTTCAAAATAACAAAATTCATGCAATTAAATTGAGCTAAATTGAGCTTATCACTAATCATGCCACATCCTTTGATCTTAATTTTTTCATCGTTGGCAACCTTGAAATATTGGTCATTTTCAAGGGTTCAAAAGCTTCTCAATAGGTTTTGATTTCCGGCCATATGGTCGGTAGCACCCGAATCAAGTACCCATTTCTCATTATTCTTTGGTGCAATTTTGTTATAATGATCAATACTCAAACATTTATTCTCACAACTCAATTTCAGATTTGACATATTTCCTCGTATATTTTCTGGTCCAAACCCAACATTAGACATTTTAAATGAAATGGGCTGGTTTGATTGGTTGCTAGAGCCTATCGTATTGTTTGTGGGATGAGATAAACAATGTTGAGTTTTAATTAAACCTTGACTCTTCTGATCCAGGAGCGAAGTAAGCATTTCCTCTATGTGATCGAGTCGGTCTGAAGTTTTTTTATTCATCCCTTTCGTCTCCTCCTCCTTCGCAGAGAGAAATGCTTTCTTCTCATCCTTCGGTTCGGTTGTGCCCATAGCAACTCGCATTGTCGCCTTTTCTTTTCTGAGTTGGTTAATTTGCAGTTGAGCTTTTTGATTGCCGAATTGCAACTCGATTTCTTGTGTCATGGTTGTTGATTTATTGATTTTGCTTGCGGAAGCATTTTGATCAGACGTGCTCTGATACCATGAAGGTTTTTTTGTTTGTGATAGTAAAAAAAACTTTCTTATTAATCAAATTTGTTTACAGTACAGAGGGCTTATATATAGCCGAGACAAATATATGACCGTTACAATTGTAACGTTACATTACAATTTGTAAAAAGGTAACCTATTGGCTCAAACATAGCAGGAGCGAATCTCAAACATACCGTGATTGGGACAACTAACAAAGATTTATCCTTATATGACAATAATAGACATGCATATCCCAGTCACTCAATCTTAAGAGACAAAAAAGGTAACCTATTGACTCAAACTGTCACCTCTGATTCAAACATCTGAATTCCTCCTGAAACCAAAATTAATGAAAAGAGTAATCATTAGTTCAACAGATTATGAGAGGTCAAATTAGGAGATTATTTACACAAATGATTCAGAACTTAGATGGTCACATGCATGCACATAATGTGTGTGGTTTGCCCATGCCTCAAGAAAATAGCACGCAAGATAAATTAAACACCGATACTTTATTTAAACACATCTTTCAAAAAAAAAAAAATACTTTATTTAAACACAATAATCAAGTTCTCACAGTTATGTTCCTACCAGTGAATACACAAGAAAATATGGGACTTACCAGTGAATACACAAGAGGCCAATATAAACAAAATCTAACATCCAAGATTGGAGACTTACTGATAATCATAACACTATACCATCATGACTTACAGTACCTTTTTGCTTCATCAAAATCATCTTAGACACAACGACCTTTCTCTTCCCAGCCACTCTTCAATTAATCAAAGAACAGAAACGGAATTAGAAATAGTCAAAACCTGTGCAAAATAAGGACTTGTGAAATATGGTAAAGATCCATTTCACTAAGTCTACATGCAAGGCCTGATCCAACAGAATTAACTTTGCTATCAATGTAGTGCTGCATCTTATATTGCAATTTATTCTTTTTCTTTGAATTATTAAAGCTTTCCAACTACATACATGATACATGACTGTTCTGTATTTGCAACTTTCCGATTATAGAACAAACATCTTGCAAAATTGCTATCTTGCAAAGTTGTCTTTATGAACTTTTAAAGGAAGAAGGGTTTTTGAGAGGGGAGAAAGAACCATCTGTACCTTGTATGAATAAGGTCTCTGCATCGATTGGGAAATCTGATGAGTGGCGACTTGGCGATTTGTCAGGAAGAACAAAAATAACAAGCTGAGGAAATTTTATACTGCACATACAGTGTAAAATAGAAAGAAATAATAATTAAATTTCTATTTCTTACGTTCAATCCTCTGATTGACTATACATGTAGAAGATGAAAGAGTATATAGACCAGTTGCAGATATTAGGTTCATTTGCAAAAAATACAAAATGTTTGAGTAGAGATTGAAAAACAGTAAAGAAACACAAAAAGCACAGATATGTACGTACCACTCTTGGGGTCACAAGGTAGAAGTCCTCAAAAGAGAATATTTTATATAATTTGTACCTAAAGCCTTAAGCAAACAGGCATAAAGAAGACATCAACATCACCACCCTTCTAACAAAGCACAAGCAACATGTCTTGACAACCATAGTGACTGATAAAGACTTATTGAAGCGACACGTAAATAAAATCAATACCTCTTCTTAGGTTCCTTGAGGATATTTTTCTTGAAGTTTCTCCGGTTGTTAATGTCTGCTTTGGAGCATATACATTATACTGTAAGATAAAACCATAAAAAAAATTGTGAGTGTCTACTTTGGCACCATGTATTATCGAATTATCCATTTTTGTAATGGATTTTGCTATGTCACAGTCATATAGAAAAGGAACCTCTTCTAATACTCAACTATATACAAGGATAAGGTTATGCTTTCGATTTTTTTTTTAACCTGAAATTCAATCCAAGATCTATGTGTCATCATTGGCAAGATTATCTGAGCATCCTTTTACCTTTTTATTACCGTCAAGTGCCTTCTATTTTCTGGACATTGTCTGCTATAATTTGGACAAATTTTGGTTACAACCAGTCCAAATATTTTATTTTCATGTTTTCTTATTTTATTTCTGTGAATCCATGAAATAGATGGTACCAGACTCTAGCCCAAAATAACAAAACAGCTTAGACATTAAAATTCAATGTCTTCTAAAGTTTCAGAAAAGCTTAGAGACAATGAAGCAATGCTACTTTTAGCCAATCAACAGATACAATGGATAAAACCCCCAAAAATTAAAGCTGCATAAGAAATATTAGTATGTATGTGATTCCAGCAATATTTAAAATGAAGCTATATATAACATCCCAAAGAAAGAATAGGAATCTGATATGTCTCCTCTTACATGGACCGGGTAAGCAAAGCCTAGAAACTATATGTCTCCTCTTAGCATACATAATAAAGTCTATATGATGCAGAAATGGTAGGAGACGATAATCGAACGAACACGGAAGCACTCGAGAGATTTGAGAATTCACACAGAATTCTAGGTTTTTGATAACTTGGATACAAAATAACAACTTTTCCTGCCCAAAGAGCTTGAGTTTGCTTATATAAGAAAATAGAAATAACCCTCCTAAAGAAAACAAAGAAAGAAACAAAGAAAACAATCTAAAAATGCAAGAAAATTCCAAAAGACGCAACTTGACCCGTCTGGGGGCGGACCGCCCAGCATCAGGGGCGGACCGCCCGCCCAACAAAGCGCAGGAACTTCACTGGGGCGGACCGCCCAGCTTCGGGGGCAGACCGCCGAAGACCATGCTGTATTAATTCGCCATTTCGATTGGGATGCCTTCCGATCCTGAGAAAACTCAAAACATGAAAGTTGTAGCTAATTTCTTTATCTTTCTATAGAATTTTTGAATCACCCCATTTGGACTTGTATTGAGGAAGTTATAGTCAAAATACCACAGCATATCAATCTGACCAATTCCGGGGCAGGCCGCCCTCTATCTGCATCATTCTCCCCCTCTAAGAAAAAACTCGTCCTCGAGTTTTGTCTTTGTAGACTTCTTGTAAGTTGTACAACATGAGCACAAACACCAAAACATTGTGAAGAGATCCAATGTTGCTCATGAAACAAATAACTTTTCCGTTCATTACTCTCCTTAACATATCAACAAATAATATGGTTTCCTCAAAACTTGGATCAAACAAACTCCGGAAACTTGTAATTGTTGGTTTTTTTCTCAGTTTGAGAAATGGATCTTTGCCAAATGCTAGACAGTTTTCAAAAGGTTTGGTTATCGTTTGGGACTCACCAACAAAGTTTTTGACATCCTCGATCTCTTCGGGATATTCATCAAAGATTGGTGGAGAATCAAAAATGATACCTTCACTTTCATCAACGATATTGAGCAGATTAACAAACCCACTCGGTTGTTGTTGGTGTTCTTCCGTTGGAATGATCACCGTAAACTCATCAGGATGACCGTCAAACTCCGGAAGTTCAATCTCCATCCCAAGGTTTTGAAAGGACTGATCAGGCTCATGACGAAGCCTGTGATTTCGCCCTTGATTCCCAATCCCCCACGGGCTGAATTCCTCATCATCACCGCCTCTCGCAGAAGAGTCGAAGAAATCTAACTCCTCCTCTTCTTCTCCATTGGTAGAGCCCATTCTTGCCTCTGCGAGTAGGCGCTCTAACTCTCGGATCTGTCTTCTCATTGTTGCAATCTTTAAATCCCGCTGGTCTCGATGGTGGTTAGGCGACTCTTTGTCTTCAAGATCGACTCCACGACCCTGACTACGGCCACAACTTCTACCACGACCACGGTACACGTCCGTCATCAACCTGGTTGCTCTGATACCAACTGATGCAGGAACGGTAGGAGACGACAATCGAACGAACACGGAAGCACTTGAGAGATTTGAGAATTCACACAGAATTCTAGGTTTTTGATAACTTGGATACAAAATTACAACTTTTCCTGCCCAAAGGGCTTGAGTTTGCTTATATAAGAAAATAGAAATAACCCTCCTAAAGAAAACAAAGAAAGAAACAAAGAAAACAGTCTAAAAACGCAAGAAAATTCCAAAAGACGCAACTTGACCCGTCTGGGGGCGGACCGCCCAGCATCAGGGGCAGCCGCCCGCCCAACAGAGCGCAGGAACTTCACTGGGGCGGACCGCCCAACTTCGGGGGCGGACCGCCGAAAACCATGCTGTATTAATTCGCCATTTCGACTGGGATGCCTTCCGATTCTGAGAAAACTCAAAACATGAAAGTTGTAGCTAATTTCTTTATCTTTCTATAGAATTTTGAATCATCTCATTTGGACTTGTATTGAGGAAGTTATGGTCAAAATACCACAGCATATCAATCTGACCAATTCCGGGGCAGGCCGCCCTCTATCTGCATCACTATACTCTATAAATCTATAAAGAGGAAAAGTATATAACTAGGTGATTTAGAAATTAAAAAGCTATTTTCATGGTAATTTAGTCTTAGATTAGAAATTAACTATGGAATTGTAGCAAGCACATAATATCTTAGGGGCGTGTTTGGATCATCCAGAATAGCTCTATTCTGACGTTAGTATCACTGTTCCGAAGTAGGATGCAATCCAAACAAGAAACTGAAAGTTGGGAACAGTGCGGGTTAGAGCTATTCTTCTATTCCCTCTCAACCTTGGAACAGCAAACTCCGGAAAGAATAGGTATATAACAAATGATTAAAAAAGTATAGTCTCTTTTTTTATTACTTTCCTACCTTCTCTTTGCTTTAGAAGAGAGAGAAAAGACAAATGGATAAAGTTTTTGTTCCTTCCTTTGCTCCTGCGATGTCCAGTGGTAGAGGCAGAGTTTTTAATTTCCAACCTCACCATGGTGCTCTCCTCATAGCAGGGAGTCAATAGAGATCCAACATGCCTACTTTTTTTCGACAGTTCTGAGCTCCCAAGAACATCGAACTTGGAATCTGAAGCTGCTTTGCTTCGTAATTCTCTGGCTCTTGTGAGCTCTCTTCTCTTTCGAGTAGTGAGTCCTGCTCGCGATGAGGAACTTAACACCAATTGCAATTTAATTAAGAAAATTTATTATTTTTAATGATTATACCATTCTAGTGTTATCTCTTACTGTTTTTGATTGGGTACCAAGCATAAGCACGAGAGGGGACTTTGTGTTGTTTGGTTATTGCCTATTGATTGGAAGGGGGCTGAGTCTTCATCCGGAGTTTGATACTAACGGATACAGTTTACCAGTATTAAAGGGACTATAAAATTTCATCTTTATGCTGATCGTGGTGATTTATCAAGAGCTGCAAGGATGGAGCAAAGGTTCTTTTTGTTATGAGATGTATCGTCTATTGTTTGATTAATTAACCTAGAGAAGCATATTAATTAACAGTGTCTTGCGAGTGGAATCGTCTATTGTTTGATTAATTAACCTTCTATTTTGATACAGTTTACCAGTAATATTTTTTATTATAAATTTAGTAATTAATTATTAATATATTATTAAGCATCAAATAGAATCATTAATATAGAAGTTACTTGAAAGCAAGTATAGCTAATCACCGGCAAGAGAGAGAAAAAAAAAAACATTTTTATTTATTTATCCAACCACTATTCCAAACATTCAATCCAAACAACATTTCATTATTTTAGAATAGCACTAACTTTTACTATTTTCTATTACTAATCTAAATCACTATTTCTAACTTACTATTCTCAATTCCTCTATTCTTTCACTGATCCTTACCGATCCAAACGTACCCTAGGTGTTTGGTGAATTTGCATTTATAGAACAAGTGCTGTACTGATTCACCCTCGTACTATTGCTAACATCTCTGAAGCCACCAAGCACTTGTAATTTAATTTGTGCATCTTAGTATGTGGTTATTTTCTGTTGACTGAACCAATTAGACACGAACAATTGGTGCTGCCATGACATACTTTGTCAAAAATTTAACCTTTAACTCCCAAATTACAGTGACCAAATAGCATTTCAATTAGTATACACTGCAACTTAAGCACTGGAAACAAGTATGTCTCTTAATATGCACTGATTGATGGTTACAAATGACATTATGCCACTATGTAATACTTCGCACAAACAGAAGACAATCAATTCATTGTGTGGTTGGTTTTTTTATAAGTTAACAAATAAGAACTCTAACCTTGACTTTGGAAAGAAGAGTAGCAGGGTTTAACCAATGACGACGCGGGCAGCTATGACCATTTCAGCAGATCGGAAAAGAGACGCGGCATAGAGAGAGGAAGTGATGCGCTTAGGGTTTAGTTGAGACACGGCAGACGCGCGGTTGAGACGGCCACCGGTGGATCTGTCCGCGCAGTTGAGGGCTCGAGCAGAAGGGTTGAGGCGCGGTTGAAGGCTTGAGCACAGCAGAGGCAAGGAAGAGGCGAAACAAGCCGTGGTTGAGGGCTTGTGCGGCGGTATTGGATCTGAACAGCGAAGCAAGGCCGAGGCGCGGTGGAGCGGGGCTGGCCGCGAGATGGAAGTGTGTGGCGGAGCAAGGTAGGGGCGGGAAAGGGACTAAGGACTAACTGAGGCGGACGGGGTCGATCGACTGAGCATGCTGATTGCCATAACATACGTCGTCGGAGGTACGCCATTGAACAGAGAGCGGTGGAGAAGAGCTTAAGTTGCGTCTTGAGAACAACGAAGAAAGGGATTACTGGGTAACTAATTTTCAATATTCTAAAATTATACGGCTGCTAATTACCGCCTAAACCCAATTATTTTGCCAAGGAAATCGCGCCTTAATTTCCAATTTCTTAAATCTTCTGCGGCCAAAGTTGTGCAACACTGTTGCCTCGCAAAGTAATTAGTTTCTTTTTGTGCGGTTGATTGGCTGGCCCACTTTCAGTTTTTTATATCTATCAAGTTAACTATCTGATCTGCTGCGACAACCAGCTTTAATTTGGGCACCCTTCCGATTTGGGGCATCAAAGACATAAATTCGATATATGCATTTCTTTAATTATAATAATGATAATGTAATAAACTTCTCGGTATGCAATCAAGTGACTTGTTTAATTATAATAACTAGATCGTTCATTGCGGCTTCGCCGCAACCTTATCTTCTGGGTATTAGAGGATGTCAGTTTTGTAATTTAATTGTATTGAAAGTAAATTTTTAGGAGTAATTTTAATTGGTAATTTGAGTTGGTGACGGTATTTTTGAAAGTCCAAAATGTAGAAAAGTTAATAACATCTAACTGGTTGTCTTTATTATTTCAGCAGCTATCCTTTGTTTGGACTGTGCTTAAAGAGATGGTATAGATATATGTTGTTGTGTGTCAGTGTGTGTATTTTGGCAAAATTGGCATTTTTTTTTAAAAAAAAAAAGAGCTACTATTGCATTTATATTGACAGGAGAAGAATATCCAAACCTGAAGATTTTTTTTTTTTTTTTGAATTCCGCACACCTGAAGACTTACATCACAACAAACCAAAATAGATTAATTTTTCTTTTTTCTTTTTTTTTTTTTTTGGAAACGGCCCGTAGGCACAAAATAGATTAATAGAGTGACTGCTACATATATATAATCAAATCAAAAGTGGGTCACCATTATATTTGAGGTAAAATAAAAAGACAGCAAAGTTAAATTGACTATTTTATGTGTTGTACCGTGTACAACCCAGCACTCATAGCCAAAAAGCTATAGTTACAAAAGTAGGTAGGGATCCTCTACTGCACAGGAAAATACTGTGCAGCACTTCAACTGTTGGATATGCTTTACGATTCGTGCAACTCAACCTCAATAAAGCCCCCCTCTAATCAGCATCGTTGAATAGCTGCACAGTAAAATACTGCGCAGCAGAGGATAAGCACTCGTTGTTGACTGGGTTCAACTGGGCTTCTATAGTTATAAAGAGGACTTAATCTCCGAGATACTCTCTAAAAATGGATCCCAATATACCTATATTGGATACCATCCTAAATTTTTTAGGAGCAAATTTCACCTCAATCTCCAACAGATTCCCAAAATATGGATCCCAATACATTTAAACTGGGCCAAAATATGGATCTCAATACATTTGAACGGTCTAGATTTGGCTTTGGTTTTGGGAAGTTGGATTGGGAGTCCCCAAAAAGCCACTAAAATAGCTTGACTTGGCTCTGATTTTTGGAGTGCGAAAAATAGGGATAGCATTTTGGGTATCTCTTGGAGACGGTTTTCTCTCCTTAATTCCCAATTTTTGGTTTTAGGAGTGTTTTAGGGAGTATATTGGAGATATAAGGTTAAAAACAGGAAATAAACAAATTCCTTCACGCTGACCTCGCCAACTGAGGCGCTGATCCTTTTCCGTTTTTCTGCCGCTCTCTTGTTCAATCAGACTTCTACCAGACGCATAGGCTCAGATCGGAGATTTGACCTTGCTGATCACCTCTGATCTGACCTCGCCGATCGTCTTTCCCCACTCACCGCTCGGTCCCCCACGCATGCCTGCCTCTTTCTTGAAGCCTCCATCCGCCATAGCAAGCGTCTCCAAGTCAAGAGAACACCTCTTCTAGTCTGACTTGCAAATTTATCAGGTACAAAGCTTGCAAGTACTGGTTGCAAATCAATGGAGATCTTGCTAGTTTTCTTCGATTTTGCTAATTTTTTTTGAACTCTGACGATTTTCGAATTTGGTACTGGTTTTTTATACAGTTTGTACTGGTTTTTTGGTCCTGTTTTGTACTTTACTGGTTTTTGACTGTTTTTATTAACTTCTATACTGTTTTATTTTTCTATTTTTTCTAATTTTTACCTGAGTTTCTGGTTAAATACCAGTAAATACTGGTAAACTATGCATATTTACTGGTTTCATTGATTTTTTTTCAAATTCAAAATCAGTGAAAATTGAAAATAATTTCCTTCTTTTTCAAAAAATTTGTACTGATTTTGAACTGTAATAATTGACGAAATTTTTTTTATTTTTTCTTCCCCAGAAGGAGAGAGAGAGAGTGGGTTTTGGAGGAAAAAAGAGAGAGAGAGAGATTACCGCCTTGAGAGTTGGGACCATCCTCAGACTCACACAACTCGAGGCACACTCCCTATATAAAATTGAAGAGTCCCCAGAATACGAAGAGTCCAAGGACCCACAAACCGAGACCAGCACAAAGAACCGCTGTGAACCGTAACCACCACAACATAGAAAAAACACAAAACAACAAAACACCAGAAACACACACAGAAAATAGCACTCCAACTAAATGGAGAAAGACCTACACCAGAAAGAACCGTTCACAGTTCGGACCACCGCAGAGCCGTTGGACCAGAAGCCTGGACTGCAAGGTGACGCACCACAATGATGTCATCCCAAAGAAGCAACACCGCTAGATGATGATCGGACGGTTGATAACAACTCAAAAACACTGTTCACACAACACTGTTTCAGAGCACAGGAAATGAGGATTTATAATGTATTAAAATTCTCGATATGCAATCAAGTGACGAGTAAGACTATATATGTGGTCGTATTTAATTTAATAACAGAGGAGGATCAAATAACTATGTTTTTGGTGACCGATCAGTGACTGTAAAATTAAATCTTAAATAACTACATTTTAAATTCTTCATAAATAACAAAACTAATTGATATAATATGTTGTATATATCATATTTTATGTATATAGAAAAAAAAGGTATCCATGGTGACAAAAAAAATGTTTATTGGATCCCTCCTCTTAATAATATTATAATAAGTCTCGATGTTGATAACTTATATTATATATGAGGAGGGATCCAATAACCATAGGCATTGGTACACATGGTAACTGTGAAACCCCGCACAAAATAAATAATAAAATATAAACAAAAAAAAAATTTAGTTTAATAAAATAAAATTCTACGTAAATAAAAGATGAAAATTTGTACCTAACATAAATATCTTAACTGATAATAATCTTAATCAAATGATTTGAATGAAATAAGTAACATGATCAATTTAATTCTTGAAAATCAATTTGTCATATGAAAGGTCGCACCACCGCCTTGGCTGCACTCGATCCCGTACGCGGGATAAATTTTGAAAAATTTTTATATTCCCTAAATTTTTTTATATAAAAAATTTATTGAGCACCATAAATCATGATTTCGGATACAATAATATAAATTTTGAAGCGTCACGTAAGAAATGCTCATTTCTAAGGTCAGGAATAGTGAATTTTGAACAGTGTTTTTGAGTTGTTTTGGACAGTCCGATCATCATCCAGAGGTCATGGTTATTTCTGCTGACGTTTTTCAGTGCGTTACCGTTGTGTCCATGTTGCTGGTGTAGCTGTGTTTTTTGGACCGTGTTGCATTTTTGTAGTGTGGTTCTTTGCGGTGTGGGGCTTCATTCGTTTTGCTGGACTACTTCCATTTTTGTGTGATCTTGGTGTTTTGCTTTTGTTGTGCGCCATGTGTGTTCTTTGGTGTCTTCTGTGTATTTTTGGGGTCTGTGGTTCGAAGGTTAATGGTGCTTCGGGTTCACACTGGTTATTTGCAGAGTTCCTGCGAGTTTCACTGCTGTGGTCTGGGTTACTGGGTCCTTCTCAGACTTCGTACTCTGGATCTCTCCCGTATTTTAGGTGGTTCGTGGTTCGCATCATTTGCTTCCTGTTCGTTTGAGGTGCTGTATTTTGGCCGTTTATTTGGCTTTGAGATCTGTACAGCTTCATCTTAAAGGTGCTCTGTGCTCTTTGATATTATGCATTGTTTATGCAGTGTAGTCACATGTTGTACAGGATGGGGATTTGGTTGTCTAGTGTCTCTTTTCCAGGTTCGCAGTTTGTATCCTCCGCTCCGTTGTTGTTTCAGTTGTTGTATTTAAACCGTCTATTTTGCTTTCAGATTAGTGCTCTCCATCTCAAAGGGGCTTTGTGCTGTCCGATGTCATGCATTGTTTGGACAGTACGATAGTGTGTAGTACAGGATCTCCATTCGGTTCTTTCCTATCTTTTTCCAGGATTTACGGCATTTGTCCTGTTGTGTGTGTGGCGGCTAATAGTGGTTCTTTTTTACTTTCTTACATTGTTGGGAAGTCCAAGCAATTACTTTGTCTAGCCTAGCAATGGAGATGGCATTAGAAAAAATTAATATGTTCACGCCTTTTGCTTATATGTCCTTAAGTTTCATAAAAGTATTAACAGACAAAAATCCTTTTATTATGGTGCTACTATGAAGGTTTGGTCTTTTAAAATCTGTATATTGGTGTCCAAATATGAAACATCAACGGGTTTAGTGAGAACAATAATTGTTTGGTCTGGACAAAGATGGCCTCAGTGCTCTTTATTCTATCTCATACAATAATTATAGAGGAGGGATCAAACAATATTTTGATACAAATGTTACACTAAATCATATAAATTTATAAAAATCTTAAAAATGGAAAATCATTTATAAACATATTCATTTACTTATAGATAGATTGTGTGTCAAATTTTATTCAATTTGAGTGTCATTTAATACTCTATCAAGAATTATCAAATTTAGACCGTTCTAATTACTATATAAAATTAATGGTCGTTGATGAAGTATCAAATGACACTCAAATTGAATTGAAATTTGAAATACAATTTATCTATAAGTAAATGAATATGTTTGTAAAAGATTTTCTATTTTTAAGATTTTTTTTATAAATTTATATGATTTAGTGTATCATTTCGTTTTAATTTCATAGTGGTGTTTCCGGATGTAATTGTACTATGATCAGATTCAGTTGGACTCATTCTTAAAATGTCATGAAGGAAAAATATTCCAGTATTTAGTTGTAAAGGTTGCGCCGAAGGCGCAACAAAGTAATCCAGTATTAATATAAAAGTCTAACTCCCGTAACATATATCTAAATAGACCCAAATATATCCCTACCGTCCAATTAAGTAAGTGGCTCTGAGCCATTTGATTTTACGATCGCAGGAACTGCGATCGTTCATGGATCGCAGCTGATATGAATGCCCATCATCAAAGCTAAATCATAACCATAATTATATGTAAAACACCAAGAAATTGGCTGCATGCTCCTAGCAGTATTTTAATCCAAACTGCAACATCTTCTCTAATCTTTTTTTTTTTTTTGTAATATAAAATAGATTGAGGGTTTGGAAAAAGAAATTTAGATAAAAAAGTGTAATAAATGGTAAAATATGAGATCCGTGTGGTGCAAGGCTCGTACATATGAAGTTACCGACTTAAGATTTCTGATTATATTATCCAATAAAAACTTCGCACATATTGAACTCTTATTTGTAGAGCTAGACTAATATGAAAACGTTTGCATTTTGTTCCGAAATGCTAACGGTCCAAATCATGGTTTGTCACGTTCGAAATTTAAATTTATAGTTCTCATTAAATTTATCATATGAAAATACTAAGTGATACAAAAATTTTCCATTGTTTTCGATTTTTCAAAATGACTCTAAAATAATAATAAATAATAAATAGTACTTGTTTGTACATGGATTTTAAAAAATTGAAAACAAATAATTAAAATGCTCCAAAATGAAAAATTTTTGTATCCTCTAGTATTTTCATATAATAAATTTAATGGAAACCATAAATCAAAATTTTGGACATGACAAAATATAATTTGGACCGTTTGTATTTCGGCTCCGAAATGCTAACATTTTCACAATATTTCTACTCCTTATTTGTAAGGATAGTAAAACATCCACGTAGCCATATATATAGCTAGGGATTTTAGTAATAAGCTTGATTCTGGGAGGCCCTTCTATACATATTGGAGAAGATATATACCTACGTTGAAGAAGGCTCCTCTCTTGGTCAAGTTACACGGGTAAACAAAAGAGAGAGAGGAGAAATAATATGAGAATTAATAGTTTTAAAATATAAACAAGCTCTCAAGCATCAGATGTTCAATTCCTATGTATGTTAATGAAGTCTTGGCTTGAGCCAAGAGGAGGTATAGAGTGCACGGAGCAAGAGCAAAGAGCAAAGAGCAAGGATCACCAGCTGCACATCGGAAATAAAAGAAAAGAACTTGGAAGGAATAAGAGTAGGCAACTTCATAGGGGAGATATATACTAGCTGTAAGCCTTGACAAAGATTCAATTGAAAGCTATGTTGCACGGGTGCGGGTACGGGTATCGTATCGGATACGCTGCGGGTGCGGCGATACGGGGATTTTCAAAAAACACGGATATAGGAGCACTTATATATAATATTATTTATATAATAAATGATAATATATTGATTTTACCTGAAAATAAAAAAGAATATTGAGACAATATATGGTAGACAGTAATATATTTAAAAGATGATGTACACAAGCACAAGTGACACAGTAGTGCAGTGGCAACGCTGTTGACAGTGTTAGCGTAGCACAAGGGTTCGATTCCCTCCCAGCGCGTTCAAATTCGTAATTTTAAGGATTTTGCAGCGATTTTACAAGATTATCTGTGCCGGAACCTGCGCGGCGACGCGTTATGCTTGCTGCTTTGTTTCAAAAATGTGCAGACACGGACCCCAAACGTATCAGAAGCTGTATCGGAGAGGTATTTTTGACCGTATCTGCCAGTCAAAGTTTGTCAGATACTTTGATACGTCAGCTAGAGTATCCGGTACGAATCGCACACGAATCCGTATCGGATACGTGTCCGATACGGGATACATCGGTGTGTCAGCGTATCTGGGCAGGCATAGATTGAAAGTGCAAGTGACGGTGGCCGAGTTGATCTTGAATACAATGGGCACATGATATTGAATGCTTTCATGCGCAGGGCCTTGTATATATTAAGGTACGTAGGCAAGGTAATATAGTTGCTATCTAGTGTTTTATTGAGGAATTCAGATCCTGTGCGGTAACTCAAATTTTGAGTTACCTGTCTGGACTCTGAATAAGAAGACCTAGTGAATTTAAATATTGCCCGTGATATCTGCCCTAGACCGAGATCATAAATGAACGGCCCAGATTTATCCACACAGTAACTCAAATTTTGAGTTACTTGAGAGGATACGGACCCTTTATTGAGTTCTACTTGAGAGACGCCTAAGTATTCAAATCCTGTTGAGTTAGTACAGGATTCCAATATTCAGCTGCTTAATAACAAATGAGAGCAAGTGCACAACCAAACCTAATAAAATTGAAACTTATATTTTACAGAAACATCCTGTGTCCATAGATTGTATCACCATAGAAGACACAATGTCACATTGTGGGTCCCACTTGTCACACTGTGGGTCCCACATGTCATAGTCTCTTTGTGTCTTCTATGGTTGTCCATTTTATGGATGGTAGGTCATACTCTATATTTTATCTTGTGGTTTTAACAACAAAAGTTGATTATTGGATTATCAAGAGGAAGTCTATAAGGTGTATAGACTTGTGCTTGTTTTAATATGTAATATAATTTCAAGCCTTTGATATGTATACTTTATTACTATATATATATTAATTGTACGTATGTGTCTATGTGGTGCTGTCACATCTTGGGTATATCTCGGGCGTGACAACAAGTGTCCTAGACAAGCGTCTCAGTGTGTGAAATGCTTTCACTCTCACTTTCCGAAGAAGGAGAGGGTCTAGATCGGTTTCTGATTTCTTTCTATGTTCTATATATCGTGTGCTCTCTCCTCTCTGTTAGAGAACTACCGACATAATGAATAGAAAACATAAGCCAAAGGGTGCCAATGCATCCTTATGTATAATGGGTCTGTACCCATTATAAAATAGAATACAACCAATTGGATCCACATCCACAGAAGTTTTCCAATAGTAAGATATAACTATATTCATCATTTCAGATCGCTTAATCTAAAATAAAATAGCCTAGCAAAATATAAAATCTCAGATCGATGTATTGCTATCTCAATCTACTATGCAGTACCTATATAAACTTTCAAATATTTTTTTTTATTTTAAGGCATTATTTCGAGCAATGTAGCTAGTTATATTTATAAACCCAATTTGTTATTTCTCTCTTCAAAGAATTATGTAGTTTGAAAATATTAATTTTCGTGTAATTGCAATTATATGGAACCTGCGAGTATTTAATTGGAAACTTCAGGAAATATGAAATAGGATATCTCAAAGAATTATTAATTGACTTCAGTGATTTTAGTGTTAGCAGAAGAAGCTGCAAATGTGTAGTTGTCTAGGCCATGATTTTACACAGCGAGGCAAATTAAAAATTTTCTGCTCATAATTAACACTTCATTTTAATGATGATGACAGGCTCCTTCTGAAGCTTCTGGAGCTCGTGCATCTGCTTATCTAAAAAGAATCATTTCTGCATATAAAATCATGTCTATGATTTATCAATATATTGATATTGCCATGATTGGTGAATATTCAGTTAGAAGGATCATCGCAAACATCTTATTCGTCCTCCACCTGTTTGTCTTATTTACCATGTCTCTTGGCGCCATCGCATATATCATATGCCAGGTATGGACGAGTCGTCCTAGTTCTAGGGTTGTGAATCTACTAGAACACATCTTTGCTGTTGTTATAATGGTTGATGGTTTTCTGACAGTGGTTCTTCTAAATGAAAGGCATTCTTTATCTGGAAGTTCCTCTATATCTCTTTGTATTATTCTCATCGTTGCAGTTTCATTTGTTTTCGTTATGGGTTATGAGGCCTGGAAGAGACCTGATGTTCCAGAGCACGGAAGGGATAATCAATCTTCTTTTCAAATATTTGAGAGCCAGATTACCACCGAAAACAAAACTTTTACTGAAGCATATGCTATTAAGGGCAATGCGGAGGAACTCTGGGGCCCAATGATTCTGTCAGTAGTCCTTACACCCTTAATCGGAATTCTAATTTTTGGCAACTTTGAAAGCCAGACTGCATCTGATAAGGGAAAAAACTCTCTATACATTGTTGCCATCAGCTTTTGCTTTCTCAGCTTCATTCTTGGTGTAATCAGCATGCTGCTAAACTCACATCCCCTGAAAGTGCACTCTGAATTGCACCGGGAAAAGGTCAAGAATGCTTTGGGTATCCTCAATTTTATATATACCTTCCTGCTCATAGTGACAGTTGTTACAATAATAGCTTGCCATTTAGGCGAGTATGCATTGCTAAATGTAATACCATTGCTAGGAGGACTAGCATGGCCTCATGCCAAAGTAGACCAGATGAGCGACATATCTAAGCCAAAAAATTGGGACATCATGGCTCTAATAGTAGCAGTTCTGGCAGCTATCATTCGATGGGGAAGCACGTTCTATCGTGATATGAGCATATTATTCAGCTCAATGGGGATGGTATTGTATCTTAGCCAGAAATTAGCAACCTTCACACAACCAAGCATTCGAGGTTTGGAGCAAGAACATGAACATCTCGACTGATTTAACAGTGGACCAAGTTAGAATGGCTGAGTAGAATTATCTCTGATCCACACAGGCATGCAGAGAGTATCTATTTTCAGCTCATTTGTGTTGTTATTTTGTATCTCTATTAATTCGTTGTATAATTTCTTGTCGTCCTGCAAATTAGCCAGAAAATTATAAGTACGATTGTATGCATTTATTCTTGTCTTCTTGTGATGTGAAATGACTGCATTATTTGTATGTGCGTGTAAATTATAATGTATATGCGCGTCTCTGTGTGTACGTGTGTATTCATATGTTATAGTGCAATGAATTCAAATCTGTATGTATATATATGTGTGTGTACAAATCATAATGTGCGTATATGCATCTCTGAGTGTATGTATGTGTATTCATGTTAATTCTCTGTTTTTTTGTAATTAATTAATTCCTTTTGAAATTTTGGAAAGGATTATGTTGCATTCATTGGTGTAATACTGTAATGGCAGTGCAAGGGATTTTTTTTTTCCTTCTCTATTTACTATAGCAGAAGTTGCATCCCAGATTAGAGAATCAGAAACTCCATCTTTATTTTGCCAATTCTTTTTGCTTTTGGTTGGAGATGGGGAGGAAAGGAAAAGGTACATCAGTTCAACAACCAATGATTATCTCACAAATGGAAAACCGAAACTAATTTACTCCTCATATCTTTCTGATAAATCATAAGAGTGCTTAATTAAGTTAGAACGGAAAAGCGTTGTATATCAGCTACACATATGACATATATATATAGTTGGATCAATTTTTCTTCTTAGCTATTCTTATATTTGCATCTTCTTAGCTATTCTTATATATTTGCATCTTTCTTATTTCTCCACCTTGGGTGAAATTTGATAACGTTTCATGAATCTGTCACAGAAAAGTTTTGTTTAATGCAGAGCAAATAAATAATGAATTTTGTTTTTTTGATGTAGTAGGCAAATTGCCTACTATTGGTGTTTCATTAAGTCAAATAAAAATAGAATAAAGTTTACAGAGAATGTACAGAGTTAAACACGTGAGAAGGAATGTACATGAATTACAATATTTACAGACAGACTGAGGCGTTTTAGGTCATTGAGAAAGAAAAAAGAGAGTCTATCGTCGACGTACGTATTCAGTTATGAATTTTGTTATTTGTGAGTTCAAATCTAGAAGGCGTATTAATTCGATGAATAACTCGTCTACCAAAACTACAAAAAGATCGTCCTTATACTCATTTGGTACATCAACTTCGAATCATCACAAATTTATTAAATACTCATAATAATTTTATCATCTCCTAATTTTATTAACTTCGAGGTAAATATGTAAATGAAAAGGACACTTCATCGAAGTATGATTAATAATGGAATATTCTATATAGATACGGTATTGGACACCATAGTGTTTTTTTTTTTTTTTTTGAAAGCTTGGCAGCAGCTGCCAAGGTATAATTTCATTAAATAAAATATAAGCTGCACACACTGATCAAACTCACAACAAGCTACCTAAGCTGCCTAGCTAAGCACACACCAATGACACCAACAACAACAATTAACACTTGAGACTACACACTTACACAACTCCCAGCAGCATAACATCAGCACCCATACACAAGATCAGCAGCACTTGAAGTACCGGCAGCACACACACACTCCACCACCACAACCACCTGAGAAACTAGCAACACTAGCACTTCATCGGCAGCACCAGCCGCACAATACAGCAACACCGGTAGCACGGTAGCCCACACAAACAGCACATAATTACAACAATTCGCAAATGTCACTAACAACTGTTTTTGTTGTCTCAAATTGTCGAGTGAGAAATACACATCCCATTTCATCGCGTATCGTCGCGCTTGGCAGTAGCTGCCAAGTACTAGGAAGGCCTTCTCTCTGACAGTTGATAGACAAAGCAGCAGCAAGAAAACATCTGCCATTCCAGATTTTTTTTTTTTCGCCGAAGATGGGGCTAACGGCAGGGGGAGGCTGGCGTTAACCTCCCCCGCCTAATTTGGTGTAGTAGCTCGAGGGTTAAGACTTAAGAGGGCGTGGTTCAGCAGATAGGTTCGAAACTAGGTCTAACGGTGCCAGCAGCAAACAAGGTGGGAGAGGAGAAAGCTGAGGCGGGGAGCAGTGTTATGGAGCAAAGGTAGACTGTCTCGATGGCGGAGGTGGCTAGGAGACGGCTACTCCGAGCAGCAGAGGCGCTGCCAAAGGAGAAACCCTAGTTCTGACGCTTCGGGGTCTGACACAGTGGTCGACGCGGGTGGCTGCGTAGAGGCAAGAGGAGGCAGGTGGGGCGACGAGGCAGCACGGGCGGAGGGGCGTGCTGACGGCGCCGGCTAGAAACCCTAAATCTTCCACTCCTCCTCTTTTCTCTCTTTCAAACACACTCTCTCTCTCTCTTCTTTCTTTTTTCTTTATTGGGATACCATAGTTGATACCAATAAACCGTCCGATTTATTTATCTAGTTCACCTTTGGTTCAATTGATAGGGATTATAAATATCCTCACCGCTCTCCTCAAACTGCTTAATTTCAAATCATTCACGCTCTTTCCCCTCACTTTCGCTCTCTCCCCCAAACCCTTCTTTCCTTTTGCCTCATCCTGCCAAACCCTTTCCAATCTTCTCCCACTTCACTCCAATTGAGATCTACACTATTCCAATTGAGCTCTTCTTCTCCCACTCCTATCCATCTCCAATTGAGATCTCCCACTATTCCAATTGAGATCTACACTGTTGCAATGCCTCAGAAGCGGAAAAATCAAGGAGAAGCATTAGCATCAAGAGACAAATAAGGAGAAAAATCGACAATGAAGATAGGTAGTTAGATTGAATACTTTTGTGTTTTTCCAGTGTGTTTCTCTTCATTTTGTAAGTAATTGCAAGTTATTCGATTTGATTATGTGTAATTTGGCAATTCCCTTTATGAACTTAAAACCCTAGATTTTCAAATAATCAGATCTGAATAATCCTGTTCAAATTTCAAGTAATTGGAATAATATTGTTCAATTGTACAAAATCACATGCGTTTGTACTACTGAATTGTCAGATCTGAAAATCTTCACTGTATTCAAGTTATTGCGCTATATATACAAGTTATTGTGCTAATACAATGTAATTTTTGCAATTTTACTCTTTGAAACTGAATATCTAGGTTTTGAAATGATCATATCTGAGTGATCTTCTTGAACTGTTTAAGGAATTCCAATGAAACTATTCAATTGAATGAAATTACTTGTGCTCGTAATGTTCAATGTCAGATCTGACTAATCTTCACTGTATTCAGGTTGCTGCTCTGTGTATTCAAACTATCTTTCACTATATTCAAGTTATTTTATATTTTCTTCACTAATATCATTTTTATTCACTGAATATTAACTCAAAAAGATTTTAACAGTGACTGTGGCCCTGAAGAAGAAGACTAAACCAAAATAATCGGAAGCAAATCCAAGAGAAGGATCAGGAGCAAAGAATGGTATAATTTGAATAATTCTTGTGTTTTAGAATTGATTTCAAGGTTTGCTACCAGTCAATTGTTTATGTCTAGCCAATATTGAGTAACTTTGCAAATTTTACTAAAAAATATTCAAGTTATACATGATAGTATTTAATATATATGTTTTATGGTAAGAAAACCAGAAACTTAGGTACAGTATGAGTCAGTATTCAAGTTTTAATTGAAAATATTCAAGTTATACAAAATATATATATTTTTTGGTAAGAAACTAGATTTTGTAGAAATTTGGGTTCAGTTTGAGTTAGTATTTAAGTTTTACTTAAAAATATTCAAGTTATAATAGAAAGTATTCAATATATATGTTATTTTAGTAAGAAAATCAGAAAATTAGGTTTTACAGAAATTTAGATGTAATATGAGCCAGTATTCAAGTTTTACTTTAAAATATTCAAGTTATACATTTTCGTATTCAAGATATCTATATTCTGATAAGAAAACAAAAAAAAAAAATCAGGGTCTTAGGTACAGTATGTATAAGTATGCAAGTTTTAGTTAAAGTATTCAAGTTAGGAAAATTCTATGTTGATACGGTGTTTGATACCATAATCAGTAGCAAATGTTCAAGTTATAACAATGAGTATTCAAGTTATACCAGTGAGTGTTCAAGTTATAACAATTAGCAAATGTTCAAGTTATATCAATGAGTATTCAAGTTATGTTAGTATTCAAGGTATAATAGTAATTGTTCAAGCTGAAAAATATACCATTATTCAAGTTTTGTAGTAAATGTTCAAGTTATAACAATGAGTATTCAAGTTATAGCAATGCATATTCAAGTTACAGCAGTTAGTGTTCAAGCTGAAAAATATGTCAGTATGTCAGTATTCAAGTTATACCAGTGAGCGTTCATGCTGAAAAAATGTCACTATTCAAGTTTTATTAGTAAATGTTCCAAGTTATAACAATTAGTATTCAAGTTATGTGTATTGTGGTGTTATTGATAATAATTTGCTGCATCATTCATAATTATTTTTTTTTGTCAGTATTCAAATTATCATTTTAAGTATTCAAGTTACACCATGAAGTATTCAATATTGTTGTTACTAACTTGTAAATTTTCTTTGTTTTTTCTTTGTGTAGAAAGTTTGCTGAGATCAAGATATAAAGTTTAGATGAAATTTAGTTGAATTTTTAGTTTTAGTTGAATTAGATCGAATTTACTTATTAATTGATGTTTTGAATATTTGACAGGTCAACTATCTTGGTATCAACTATGGTATCACCATATCCGGGCCCATTAATAATACCCTATTTCCACTAATATTCAAGATTTGTGCTTGGATTATGAAATGTTGATTTGACCATTTCATTAATGCTTGATTTTGCCGAGTTTATACATCCCTGGTGATCGAGTATCCAAATTTCCTTAACTACCTATACATTTTATTTTCAATGAAAAAAACTATGAGCTCAGAATGATATGGGGTTGTAAGTCATAGGCCAAGACCAAGGCCTGCAAAAAACTTGTAAGAGCAGATCCAACGGATTAGATACTGGGTTGTTTTTTAGTGTAAGAATATGGGTTTCTCAAAACGACAACCATTGAAGGAGGAAAACTACATGGGTAGTTCTTAATATTTTTGTTGGGTTGGGCCAACATTCAGTAGCTTGTAAAATGGACCATTTTTTATGTATGAATGAATCAAGTAACACCTACGGGCATTTAACCTCAAAAATATAAAACGACAGTTACAGCTTTAACAGTGGTTTGATTTCATATCCTCTGTAGCGCTACACTGTGTAGCGCAGGATGTGAACCGTTAGATCATCTTGGGATCTGTGCCGGCTTGAATCTTGAGATGATCTAACAGTTTACATCCTGCGCTACACAATGCAACGGTACAGTGGATGACTCAGTGGAATTTAATGGTTTACATCTTGCGCTGCTACAGAGGATGAGCACTCAGTGGTTTATTCACTTTCAGTCTGCCAAATTAAATCTCCCATATTTCTTACTCCCCCTCTCCCTTTCAGTGTCCCTTCCTATCCCGTTAACTATTACTTTTACTTTGTATAGTAAATATCTTCCTTTGTATCAGTCAATCAACTTGTATACTTTCTTTTTTTTTTTTTGAGATAAAGATAGGGTCAAACCACACAAATTTAAATGTTTATAAAAGACCTTCTATCCGGGTTTCAAACCTGCGACAACTTGTATGCTGTAACCTGCATCTTCTCTTCTTCTTTAATGGCAAAATCTCTTTAATACTATCATCTGACGGTATTGCCAGCAGAAGATTTCACTCCTTACCGGTTTTGATTGTTTTGCCATTTTCCTTTAACAAAATTGAGATTTCGTAAGTATTTTAATTTTATTTCTTTATCATTTCTCTTTTAGTTATAAACTTATTATATGTTGATACCGGTGTAGATATAGGAAAGGAATTTGAGAAACAAAAGAAGTGAAAATATAAAATCATTTTCTGTATATGAAAAATGAAAACGGAAAAACCGAAAAACAGAAACGAGGCCAAACATGCCAAAAAAGTTTAATTATTTTTTGGCAATGTTCTGCAAGTGGAGTTCTGAACCAAATGTTGCTCATCAATTAAATCTTTATTTAGAAGAAATACTATTAGACAATTTTAAAATAATATGCACATGATATAATAAATTATGCTTGTTATAGACAAAAAAGGAAACATATTACAGAATAGATGATATTAAATTAATGACACAGATAACTCATCTAATGTCAATTTCCTTTTCTCAATTTGAAATTAAGAACCGAACTACAAAACCTGCTTACGCATGTGCTACAACTAAAATTAAATAAAATTGTACGTTTGTCAGTTGCCCAATTTTCCATTGCTTACGCTTTGTTTATCTGACTTAATTGTCCACTGGTTATGCAGATAATTGGTAAACAAAAAAAAAAAGTAAATTATACTAAAAATCACTGTGGTTTTCAATTGGGGTTATTTATTTAATGGAGTTACTAGTTGTGTGACTTAGCCAGATTACTGCTAGTTTATCTCCAAGGGATAAAAGAGAGGGATAGAGTAAATAATTCCATTTGGCAACCTACTTGGGCTTCATTTGACAAATTAAGAATATAATGTCATAACTCATAAGAATATTATAAGAAAAATAATAGTAAAATAATAATTTTAGAAGAGTGAAAAAAGAATCCATTTTTAAAATATTTGGAAGAGTGAAAATATTGTTCAATAAAATCCTGATATTCATCATTTTTCATTTAAATCTAATTCAATACTCGACCGTTTGTTGCTTTGGAATACCACGTTTTGCCTCTTATTTGAGCTAATAGTTCTTTGTTTTGTGTTTGGCACTCACAGGAGGTAGAAATAGTGGTAGAAATAGTGTGTTATTCTAGAATAGCTAGGTGATTCTACGTGGAACGCGTTTTTATAGCATGGAAGAGCAAAATAGGCAAAAACCAATTGAGAATTTAGAATACCGCATGAAACAATCTAGTATACTAATTCACCATCTTGTTTAAATAACAAAATCACAAGAAATTAGTGTATCTCATTTTTTTTCAACAAATATTTTGTTAAACAACATTTTCTCTTCAGAATATATTTTTGTAGAAAAATCTTTAGAATAGCATAAATGCTCTTTCTTTTGCTCTTCCAAAAATCACTATTATATCTGCTAAATGGACCTAGTTCCTATACGTACTGCATCAACCATTATGCATAATGCAAAATATAATTCCAAAACCCTATTAAAAATCATGTACATGATCATTATTTATGATTCTAGAATCCTTTACAATCTTCTATCACTATAATCCGTTTCTGAAACCATAAGCTCTCTAGATAATCACCGGTATTACACTACCAATAGGGCTATTTTGTTTGATACTTCAGAATAGCAACCCAACTAAATATAAAAAAGAGTACGAAAGCTACATAATAGTGGATAAATAGCAGTCCCTTTCATCTCAAGTTATTAACTGAAGAAATGCACATACAACGAAATGGGGGGATGCATGTATGAACAAAACTCAAAACCCCATCATAATCTTATTAAATTTTTAAACCTGTAAGTTGCAGTGGATGGTGTAATGCCTCATGTCATGTGCAAGGGATCTCCACTTTCTTTTTCCCTATAGCAAATGTACATCATTCAAAGATTTTGATCTAGCTTGTTGCGTGGCAGACTGTTGAAACAGAGGCTGAATATGTTTACATCTTCTTTTTAATTCCTTGCCTTTTTGTTCTTGAATGGGGGTGGGGAAAAAGTCTATAAAAAATTTAAAATAAATAAAAAGTTTCAGCAGACCAATTATTATCTCACAGATGTACACAAAACCATTTTTTTTAATTGTTTGAAAGTTGAAACTTTCTGGTAACATTACAAGAGATAGCTTGTTAGTATTTTTTTTTTTTTTAATTTTTGAGAAAGTAAGAGAGGCGTGTATCAGCTCTGATGTTTTTCTTTTTATATCGCAATATTGGTATTATTTTTTCATAATTTTCATGTATTTTTTCTTTTTGAAAGATTTTGTTAGTTTATTTCTAAAATTTTAAATTTTGCAAAAAAAAAAAAAAAAATCTAGAAGGTACTATCTAAATCCAAAAAAAAAAATTCCTTACACTTATTTGATATCGACTTCCAAGCATCACTAAAGTGTAAAATACTCAAATTTATTATGTCATCATCTCCTAACTCTGTAACTATTTTCGTATTAATTTTCTGATTGAAAAAAAAAAAAAAAAACTCCAAGTATGATTTATGAATTTTGTAATTAAGTCTCTCAATTTCCACCCGCACTTGTGATTAATTACATCATCAAATGTTGCTTCACCTAATTTGACCAACAAGCAAACATAATTATAAACTAATTAAATTTTGGATTTTTCCTTGAAATTCCTTCCAATAAAATCCTTCACAACAATTATTTTAGAAATAGAAACCTATCAGGTAACTTAACCCACAAAGAGATTCGGTTTGAATCTATAAAATAATAATGGAACCTAAAATAATACCAACATTACAACATAGTTAATTAAAAACTGTGTAAGGTAGCACTCATCGACCGGTAGCCACACAATTGGGGAAAAAAATAAAATAAATAAGCTTTCCTAGTCCCCGTCAGCTTGCAAGAAGAAATGCACCCAAAAAAAAATTAATTAATCAAATTAAAAAAAAAAAATGGAAAGGGCAGAGTATGAATAAAAATTAAAAAGTAAAAACCAAAAACACTCAAATTTCAATCAACTTGAATTTAAAAATTGTGTTGGATACAAATAAAAAAAGGGGTTGTTTTCAGAAAAGCCTCAAATGTTCCCCAATCATTGGGCAGCATTCGACACGCCGCAATAAAATTAGGTTTTTTAAACTTTGGCTTTATTCATTTGTAAATATTTCATACATCATACATGTGGCTCCACTTTGTGCTTAATTTTATGTAAGTGTGATCAACTACAACAATAACAAATTGTGTTGACTGTTAAGGCCTGTCGGTATTCACTGATCCTATTAAAAAAAATTTCAAATTTTCTATGAGAATAAGATTCCAGATTGTATTTGGTGAATCCTACGAAGAGCTCATCATTGATAAAAAAAAAATAATCCAGTCTAACCTAATTAATATTTTCTTTTAAAAACGAGCATTTTAGAGGAATAAAATCCTATTAGGAATTGATAGTATAGTTTTCCGAACAATTAATATAAATTATTTCCTGTGAATAGAAATTATTTCCTATAGACTCTTGATTCCTATAGAAACCTACAGAATTTGTATCTGCCGGACGGGCCCAAGTGATGAATTCTTCATATAGAATTTTGAAACTGCCACATGAAATGTGTTATTTGTAAAGTTGCAGTGTATCAGAAAGAAAACAGAGTTGGAATCTCTGGAGAATCTTCCCAGTAAAAACAGCCGAATCCAAACCAGATACGCATTCTACACCTCACTGATATGATATGATATGCTGGTAGCAGAATCCTCTGGATTCTTTTCCGTGTGATGCTGGTAAAACTTGAATAAATAAAAGGGGATATTTTGTGGTCTTAATTGGATGCCATGGTACCATTAACAAAAGTTAACTTCATAATTGTGACTAATTAAGAACCAGCCTTTGGTCTAGTGGTTAAGGGCAACGCTCTCTGTGTGAGAGGTCGCAGATTCGAAACTCAAATGGGAATCTTTTATAGACATTTAAATTTGAGTGACTTGACCCTCATCTTTATCTAAAAAAAATAATTGGGACTAATTATAGATAGTCAAGTCATTCAAATATAAATATCTCATACCCAAATTTTTGACATGCAAGTTCACACTCCGAAAACATTATCTTTGTCACCAAACCAAATACTACTTTATAAAATAGTTATTTTTCTAGATCCAAAATAGAAGTGTCATGTGATAATTTATAGAAAAATAATAATAATAATTTGACTATCTCTCAGGAAATATTTCTCACTTAAATTGTGTGAAAACTAAAATTGATGTGCAAATTCGTAAATATGACTATACTTTCTTATTTTAAAATTGTAAAAATTAATTACAAATTATTTTAAAAAATTGTGGTGAAAGTTATCAATTTTAGAACTTTAAGCTTTCTGGCAATTCAAAATTTTTTAGGACATTCATTCTTGAGACAAGTGAAGTTGTTCTCACATATTTTAGTAACATTAAATCTGTCAGATCTGATACCTTTGTTACATACATCATGAAGAAATTTTTAATTCGGATCTCTTCATAAAAAAATATAAATTCCATTATACATATTATAAAAAAATTGCATGCGCATCCCTAATATGATACCCTTTTGATTTATCAATTCAAGCCTACAAGTCTACAACTACAAGAGAGAGCCACAAATGTCCACAGAGTAACACCAAGCAGCATGGTTCCAAACACAAGAGATATAATGGCCTAGGAAAAATCCTTCCATCCACTTGTGAAACCATTCACTATATTATAACAGCATATGACTCGGATGAGTTGGACATCCCAAAAAAATTAATTGGGTAAAATATTGTATACATATCTTTATAACTCAACATATAGCCCCCCTAAAGATGCGTTGAAATCAGCTGCGGTCCAAATCCGATGGCAGGACTCTAAAATCTTAATTCGACAGCTCTGATTATTTAAAAAACCTCTTTTAAAAATTACATATGTCGGATCCAGATCTCAGGAACTGAGGTGCAATTTGGATCGCAGCAGGACTCCCTAAAAGATGCGTTTCCACGCACCAACACATTGCAAACATAACATAGATTTTTTAATGTGGTTTGATTGAAGATGACATCCGCATCATCGGCATCAATTTGTTGACATGGTCATCGTCAAGTGTCATGCCGGATTGGTTGCCTCATGTTGCTGTGAAGAAAATTGTACCAACAATTTTTTAGATAAATTTGGGAGTAAAAATAGTGCTCCAATGTAAAGATTTACTTTGCTTTGGATAATATGTGACTACCAAAAGTACAAAATTAAGGAAATTATTGTATATTTACCGGAACTTATTATGTTTGAAGAAATTTTTATATTAAAATAAAATGGTTCAATAGTAGAAGATGATGAGGCAGAAGTCAGAAAGAGAGCACAAATTTTAAGTTGTTAAAAAGAAAAGAAAATAATAATGCTTTAATAATTTACAGAGACACAAGATCCATTGGATATATAGTTCTTCCTATTTTTTTTTATTTTCTTTTCTTTTTCTTTCTTTCTTTTTTTTTTTTTTTTTTTTTTTGAAGTAGCATTGGATATATAGTTCAAAAACTCGAAAAAGTAATTCTTATATACCAATATTGCATAGAGTAAATTGGGAACAGGGAGAACCATTATTGCTTATATTATACATATTTTATTTATTTTGATAATTCTTTTTACATAATCTATATCACTCTTTGTTTAATTATCCACGTATGGATGGATTTTGAGAGAATAAACGATTAAAAGTTGGTAGTTGACGAATTCTATTGCGCGCACAAAAAGACAAATTAATGAATTAATTGTCATGTAAATAATATTTGAGCTGTTACTCCTATGCGATTTAATGAAATACTGTGGACTTATAAACTGGACATAAAATCTACCTGCTGAAAAGACTTTGTTTCTGCTTTCAAGTTGGTTAAAAATAAAAAAAAAAAAGAGGAAGAAATAATGCTGGGCAAATTGCCAATAATTGGGTGAAGGAAATAACTGGAAATTGAGGTGAAATAGGAAAAAGTAAAAAAAAATAACTCAGAATTTGATAAAGCATGAGAAACAAAGAGATAATATTAACCAATTTAACTTGGAGGATAGATAGCGGGAAAAGTTAAGGGGACAGAGATAATTTCTCATAAATAAAATACACGCAACATGGTCATTGGAACTGATAATTCAATTGGATGGAGAGTAAGACATAATGCTGCTTAATTAATGCTTGCTTTCATGATCATGAGCCCAATATTTTATTGGAAACGTCCACAAACACAAAGCGTAACAAATTGTGCCAATGAAATCCATTTTATCAAGGAAATGACGAAATGTGCCCACTGAAGAAATCCATCTGATTGGGAAAAACTCCTGTTTGATAAATTTTGACGCCGCAATGTTATTTTGTGGCACACCATGTTTTGTGTAGAGTGGAGAAGACTATCACCAGGTTTTTGTTCCTGTTTATTGTTAGTGTCTTTGTTTTGCTTCAGTTATGACTTACGACGAAGTAATGGAATATATTCCTAGAATCTTTCCAATGTGGAGTTTTAATTTACAAAACAAAATTATTGACTCACAGACACAAGTACTTCATAAAAAAAATTTGATAGATAGGATATCCATAAATGCAAAATATAACACACTAAACGTTTATTCGGCTCCTCTCAATTTTCACTGGGAAGCTACTGGCACGGGATTTCAGATCACCTAACATATGGCATGGTGCCATGCAGCACATGAGTCGTTGGATCTCCTCAAGATTCGTGTAGACCCGAATCTCGAGGTGGTCCGACGGCCCATGTGCTGCATGTCACGTTGCCATATGTTAGGGGATAATTACTGTTACAAATTGGACAATTACGGTACTTATAGAATTTTTATGGGATATATTATATAATCACGATACGAGTCCGTATCGGCTATGATCCAAATTGGATCGGAGGACCCTCCAATCCCGATTCGACGACTGTGACTTTTAGTAGGGGTTTTTTAAAATAAGCTCAACTGTCTGATGGGGAGTGGAGGACCCTCCGATTCAAATCGGATCATAGCTTAGATGAGCGCATCACGATACTTATATAAGTATCATGATTGTCCAATAATGTGGACGTGCATTTAGTTTGTATTGTGAGCGTTTAAGTTTAAATTATAGGGATATGGTTGTTTAATCTATCAGCTCAGGGTACATTTAAAATTTTATAGTGGAATTAGACAAAAAAAAAAAAAAATCTAATAATTATATCCCAAAAAAAAAAAAGTTAAATTTAGAGTTTTTAAAGCAAAAATAGGAGCCTAGCCTACAAGCTTCGTATGGATATGGATAAGGGAGTTCAGTTGTGCACCGAAAAATAGTTACAAAGTTGATGATAAGTAAGAAGTAGTGTCCATTCAATTGATGTACATCATAGACACAAGAGATGTGACAAGTGAAACTCACAGTGTAATACTTGTATCTATGATGGATGTCATTGGATGGACACAAGAGATTCCTCAAAGGTCTTTTTAAAAGAAAAAAGAATTTGAGAAACTACTTGTGTCCGTCCAATGACATCCATCGTACACAAAAGGTTCCTCAAAGTTGATTATCTGTTTATGGATTTTTATTGATTGGAGTTCATATTCCACGCAACGTCGAAACGACTGAAGCAACATGTGATCTGACGCTAGTTGTTACATCTAAATGTACATATATATTCCATCTATCGGTTGAAAGCATGAAATGTTGAATTGTTAGCTTTTGACTTTTATGGGTACAACTTTTTTTTGTTCCTTCTTTTTGTGGACTCATTGTCATAGGGAAAAAAAGTGCACGGTAAAGTTTGATTTGTAGATTCGGTGGTGAGATCGACAAAAAAAGGTAAAATTAAATTGAGCATGCGTTCGGTAGGGGTTAATGCATGTTAGGGCCGCCAACGGAAGATTGTTTTCCGTTATTTTATTTTGTTTCGTCCTAAATGAAACGAAAACAAAACGAAATGATCGATTCTATTTCGTTATCTATTTTTAACGTAAAATACTACTGTTAACGATTATTTGTCGAAATGATTTTTTGTTTCATTAAACGAAACAAAACAATTAACGAAACAAACTCAATTTCGTTACGTTTTCAACGTTTGTCTGCCCTAATGCATGCATCTAAAATAGTGAAAATTCGAAGTTGAATATAGGATGAGCAAGAACAAAAAAAAAAAGGAATAAGAATTTTGGTATTACCACAATATACTTGATATAAAAAATTTATATATTGAGCAACTTACTAGTAATTCGATATACAAAGAGTTGACTTTATCGGAGTCTTCTCTGAGTTTGTTTAATCCTACGGTTAATTTTTTTTTTTTTTGAGATAAAGATGAGGGTCAAGTTACTCAAATTTAAATGTCTATAAAAGACCTCCCATCCGGATTTCGAACCGGCGACCTCCCACATAGAGAGCGTTGCCCTTAGCCACTAGACCAAAGCTGGTCCTTAATCCTACGGTTAATTTACTCATAATATTTTCATCGTTGACAGCTTTGTGAGAATCATGTGCAGCTTTTAATAAAACTTTACAACCACACATAAATTATTTTTTTGGCAAATTTACAATTTATTATTATTATGTGTATCTTATCGTGCCCTGATCGTCGCGTCCGCCTCAAACTAATTAAAATACACACGCACAAAAAAATTAATTCCACGACCTCGGAAATCTTCAAAGCCCCTTATAAATGTTTTTTTTTTTTTAATATACCCCTTATAAATGTTACTTCCGAACAGAATAGATTCATGTTTATCCAATCCAAATTTCCGTGCGTTCCAAGTATCCCAAAATTCAACGCCAACCAAACATTCCTTACCGCTTCGCCGCGTCTCGGGGGTACGTGTCACAATCACAGCCGTCCACATCGAGGACCCCTCCCAACCCCACCAGCAGCAGCTCATATCCTCTACTCCGCAGTAAACTCCCGTGCAGCCCCCAATCGTTGGATCTGCTTTGACATTCGTGCAACTCAATGTCAGATAACCCGTCCTGTAATCCGCATCGTTGATTTGCTGCGCAGAACAGTAATGCGCGGCAGAGGATGAGCAATTGAGCATTCCTCCTCCCCTCCCCCAGCAGCCGCCGTTTGGAAACCAATCAAAATATGTTTGGCTCTTAGTGCATCCATATAGAGAGGAAGATGGAGATGGAGGAAGGTGAGAGGAAGCCGCTGAATTATTGTATGTTTATACATGCTGATGAAATTTCACCCACGCCAGCACACTCGTCAATATTGTTTTTTTTCATTTTGTCGAATTTTAATTTCGTCATGTATTGGTATTTGGTAATTTGGTATGATATGGAATTGTTTGGTAATTACCGAGGTCGTTCAGTTCAATGTACCGGAAGTGTGATTGTTTGGTTGGAGGCGTAGTGACACTGTATTGTAGATGAGGATTGAGGATTCACAGTTGTCAAAATTGTTCAGCAGAATTATTTACAAAAGAAATTTCCAAGGTTTCGAGTTTATAGCGTCACACTATATTTTTAATAGTACGGAATTGTCTCTATATATTGATTTGTATTTTCAATTTTAAAAATATTAATTGTTGATTTGAACTATGATCTTCAAAACACAATTTTTATTTATTAAATAAATTTTATTATTTTAATATTTGTTTACTATTCTTTTAAATATTTTAAAATGCTATTTGTTCATATGGTTCATAATATTTTGTAATCAAGAGATACTTTGTAATGAGAAATTATCTTTGCATCCCTTATCCATCCCCAAAACTAAATTGATAATATTTTCTCTTTCTTTCTCATACTCTGAAAAATTTTGAGTGAATTTTTTTTATTCTTGATCGTTCTATTATATATATATAAGTGTTTTGTTCGATTGAGGATGTGAATTTCAACCGGTAAAAGTGATTTGTTGTATTTAAAAAGAATTTTTAACTAAAAATGTATTGGAGTATAGTTAAAGAAATTTATTAAGGGGTGCAGTTATCAACTCCCTTTTATAATATCTGAATGTTAAATCTAAATTTTTCTTGTTTAACCCGTGCTTCAAGAAACTGGGCGAATTTATGTTTGACAATAATGCATGTGCTATAGCAGATTGTACGAGCGCATTTTTCATAATTAGGTGGTTGATAAGATGGAGATACATACAATGGATAGCACCTATCAATGCTCTGCCAAATTTGGGAGCTGACATACAAAATATCTTGGTTGATATATATTGTAGTGGATTCCAACTGTATTGTTCTTGTTCACATTAGTTCAGAAAGTAATCATTCATGTTGATGATTCTAGTTGGTGTTCGACTTAAATTGTATATAAACTTGTAACCCAATTTAAATGAGTATTATATATTGAGAATTATATATAGTGGTATTTGAATTGAACGTTAATAATACTGTAAAAAAAGTTTAATAACAAGATCATTAACATGAATATATTAAATAACCATATTAGTGGTTTTTAGTAAATAATTATGTTAGTGGATTCGACAAACGGTATCAACTGTGTGTTATTTTCTACAAATTTTCTAATAGTTTTTTTTTTTATTTTTTATTTTTTACATAAATACGTTATAAATTGTCAATAATTTTTTTATGGAATTATAATGAAAACATCCCGGCTATTAGTTTTGATAAATGAAGATACATTCTAATAAATTTTCTCTGGGAATTTCTATCCTGTTAATTCTTTTCTGTAATGCAAAAACCTATTCTGAGAAGTCCACGCCCAATATAAATATTAGAGAAATTAAGAAAAAAAAAAAACGAAACCGCTGCATGTGAGAGAAGTAATTAAGAAAATGGGTTGACATTTTTCATTCAAAGGACAAAAAAAAAATTAGGTTGACCTTTAAACGAACTAATTAAAAAATTGTGGTGTTATTAATTAATTGCGAATTACTTACAAATCTAATGAAATCGCAACAATTCTAGCAGCGGTTTCAGATATATATATGTTACTCAATTATTGAAACACAAGTTATTAGACAAAATAAGCAGGTCAACTCTTCTATAAAATTATATAGAATTGATGTATTATTGATCCAGATGCAATCCGGTATATATATATACAGTACAGATGTCATAAATCCAAATTAATTAAGCATCTCCATCCCACTTGCAAATTTATATGAATAAATATTAAAAGGGAAGTGATACATAGATACCAAAAATGATACCAAAATCGATACTGGAGGTATTAGTTTTCAAGTTAAATAAATGAATATTCATATTAATTCATTAATTTTCAAAATATTCATATAGTACATAATATATAAACTACTCTAAATAAAAATAATTAGCATAATATCAATATTGGTATCATTTTTTTTTTTATCTCTATAATGCTTTTCATATAAAAAAAATGATGCTGCAGTTTTTTTTGTACCTTTCCGAATTATCAAAATTTTTAATAATATGTCTCACATCATCCATTTATCAGAATTGTAAAAGGACCACTGGATGATGCTTCTAACGATCAATATTAATTTTATCCAACAATAATGCATATAATTTAAAATCTTCAAGTGAATTTAGATGAATATGATTTGATATAAATTCTGGTCCATGCATGAATTCTTTTAATCAAAATTAATAATATCTTGAATTTTTACAAAGCAAAGTATGTAATTTTTCCCTTCAATCCTAAATTTAGCACATCAAGTTTTTACAAAAATAAATTAGGTTTGTGGTTTAGATAGATTTCAATTTGCTTATATGACATGTGTTTTCAAAAAGATGGAATTTCTCTTACTGATAAATTAGTTGAATCTGAAAAAAAAAATCTCACAATAATCTGCATGTCTTGTTTATTTTTTGCCAGCAATTAAGATCGCTAAAGAATTGACAAAAAATCAGTTTAAGCTGATTCTTTATATTTTGAAAGGGCAGCCAGCTAACTCTTGACTTTATCAATGATTCAATTTATTCAATATAATGCCGCATATCTCATCCTCCAATCCACTTGCATTATATATAATTCATAAACAAAAAAAACAATCTTTGCTGATTACATTTCTCTTAATATAATAATTTTATGGCAGAAAGATGCTGGCAAAAACCATAATTAACAAAAAAAAACATGACGAAAAGATATATCATTGTCAACGGGCTCCTCATAAAGATTAAATACAGTACATAAACGGTTTTGATTAAGAGAATCCCGGATTTAAAAAAGCTTTAAAAAAATAAACGTTGAAAAAAGTTCTGCGTTGCTCGCCGCGTCCTGAAAGCGCCAACCACGTCACGAATGGGACCATTTAGCCCCACCAAAAAGAACATAAAAATTAAACAATTCACAAATTTAAAAGTTCAAAATTGCAAATTTAAACAACTACAAAATTTGTGAATTTTTTAATTCAAAGAACCCTTGAATCCCCAGTAGGATCGCCCTCAGACGGTCCCACCCCCCCTTGAAGCCCTCCAAAGTAGCTGACGCAGGTCCTGACATCATCTTCCCCCTCGATCTTCCGACACCTGTCCCTTTAATCCCTCCCCACCGTTGGATTCTCTCCACGGTATTACCCTCTAGTCAACTTGATGCGCAGCCCTTCCGTTCTCTGCCTCCGGAGCGCGACTGAGCTCGTAGACCAGGATACAATATCGTCAAGAACCTGCAAAGCATCCAAAACCTACTGATGGTCCAAGAGCAGGCACGACTTTGTTACAAAAGACTACGGTCAGGCTCACGTGTATCTCCATTAACTCGTCGAGAAGAGGACACGTGTCCCTCGCGGCTGCCTATAAAAGCACGGCCCGCGCCTTCGTTCATTCATTCCGATCTTCTTCTGCTTTCGAGATCATTCAATTGGAAGCGTCGAAGCGATCAATTTTCCGCAGTTCCCCAAATTCTCTTTCTGGCATTCATTTAATTTTGTGACTCGACGAATTTTTACTTTTTACTGAGAAGAAAGATGAACGGCGGCGGAGATCTGAACCTGCCACCTGGCTTCCGCTTCCACCCGACCGACGAGGAGCTCGTCATGCACTACCTCTGCCGCCGCTGCGCCGGCCAGCCGATCAACGTCCCCATCATCGCCGAGATCGATCTCTACAAGTACGACCCGTGGGAACTCCCTGGTTAGTCCTTACTTCCATCCAACAACCTTCACTGTCTAGCTAGCTACTTTCAGCGGATCAAGATCTCTCCTCGATTCGGATTGTTAGATCAAAGATCCGACAGCAAACGATTAATCGATCGATGGATCAGTTCTGATTTTTACTGTTTTACTGATTTTCCAGGCATGGCGATGTACGGAGAGAAAGAGTGGTACTTCTTCTCGCCGAGGGACAGGAAGTACCCGAACGGGTGCCGCCCGAACCGGGCAGCCGGTACGGGGTACTGGAAGGCAACCGGAGCTGACAAACCGGTCGGTTCGCCGAAACCCGTCGCGATCAAGAAGGCGCTGGTGTTCTACGCCGGAAAACCCCCGAAGGGAGTGAAAACCAACTGGATTATGCATGAGTACCGCCTCGCCGACGTCGATCGATCGGCCCGCAAGAAGAACAACAGCCTCAGGGTGCGTAATTTGTCCCAATTCAATCAAAAAAAAAAAATTGTAACATTTGTGTAAAAAAAAAAAAAAGAAAAAACAAATTTTTATTAAAAAATAAAATAAACAGAACCGTGATTCTCGCCGGTGCCAGCCGGTGCAATCGCTGCTACACCTGGTTCACCAGAGCGCGAGCACCAACTCTCACCGACTCACTTGTCGCTCAAAGGCAATGGGAATCTATCTCTTCAAGACGTGTGCTCCAGGTGTACACAGTTGTTACACTTGCTGTCGTTCTGTCAGTCAGTGGGGCCCGCATGGCGGCATTAGGCATATAGGTCATTTTGTCATTTTATTGCAGCGTCTGAAAACAACGGCGAGAATTGAATGAATGAATAAATAGCCCCTATTCTATTTTATTCTATTCTATTTTATTATATTCTCTAGGCCCTACTCTTCGTACTTATCGCCTCACAGAGGCCAGCGACAGCGACGCCACATCTTTTACCCAATCAACAATTGTCACTATACACTTTATTATCAATAAAAATATCATCATCAAATTTTTATTCATCGCATTAATTATGTCCGTCCGATCAATATCTAACGTGTGGGATGATTTTGTTCTTTGCAGCTGGACGACTGGGTTCTGTGCCGCATCTACAACAAGAAAGGCGTGATCGAGAAGCAACCGGCCGAGGAGGAGCCCGAGAGCAAGCACATCGGGTCAAAGCGCCCGAGACCGACGACCTCCCCGAGCCCGAGTCGGACCGCGAACCCTAGCTCCGACCTGATCCAGACCTCCCTCAAGAAGGAGGAGGTCATCGAGTCGGAGTTCGGCGAGATCTGGCAGCACGCCCCGCCGCAGCTCACCTTGCCGCTCTCCGACAACATGCTCTACTTCGACGCGCCCGAGTCGGCGCCGCTGAACATTTACAACAACAACAACAATTACAGCAACGGAGACTCCAGTTGCTCGGAGCACGTGCTGTCGCCGGACTTCACGTGCGAGAAGGAGGTGGAGTCGCAGTCGAGCAACTACTGGGGGGACTGGGAGAACGCCCTCGGGATAGGGTTTAATAACGAGACTGCCATTAACGGGTTCGGGCCGATTTCTCCCGTCGGGTTCTGCCGCGACCCGGTTTTCCAGCCCGATATGTTCACTTACCTTCAGAAACCCTTTTGAGCTTAAAATCAGGGTCTTTTTGGTAATTTGTGCTGCTGACTGACATAAGGGTAATTCAGGAAAATTGGTTGAACTAAAACTAACTGAGTCCGCAGACCGTTCTTAGCCGTCGGATTGGGTTTGGACGGTCGTGGATTATTAACGCAGGATTAACTAACTGAGATGTGAGATTTATCTTATGTTTAAGTATGCTGGAGTAGTTCGTTCCGGCACTGACAAGCGGGCCCATGTTCTTCTAAACAGGTTTAAACATTCAGGTCAGGCCACATTCAGGTCAGACCTAAGAATAGTAAGGATATTACTTGGGACAATCAAAATTTTTCAGTTATAGTATGATTTTCTCATATTTTCTTCCATATAATTCAGAGATTTTACTGTCCTAAGTAATATGATTACTGTCCTTAGACCCGACCAAACATTTAACATGGAAACAGAATTGAACAATGGGGCGTAATCACGTGCTGAACGGACTGTGCTCTAGCTGATGATCGATCAAATATATAGAGGTTTCTTTAATTTGCATGTATGTAATTTTAATCGTTTTGGGTTTTTTTTTTTTTTTGGTTAGTGGTTCAGTTTTTCAGAGAGTCATTTTCTTGGGTCGGAGAGGGGTCATGACCCGAGAATCAATTTTGTTGTACTGCTTCTCTTTTCGCCTTTTTAATGGATATATCATATCATATATATTATGCCTCTTTGTTAGAAATCAGATATCTTTCGCTTTCGCACAACAGGATAAATTAACGACGATGTGCATTGTACTTACTTTGGGTTAAGTGATGAACAAATTTGATAAAGGCTATAATACTAGAAATGTAAATGTCTCTGATGCCATCATCTGAATGGGCCTACGCAATTGTTCGTGACCTTTTTAGTGAATATATATGCAACTTGTGAAAAAGTATCAACTGAAAAACGAACAAAATGAAATTTTCTAAAAACAAAAACGAACAACATGAAATTAAATAACTTTTTCACTTTAGAAGTTTGTGCCATGTTGAGACTTGAGAGTTAAAAGTAAGAACCTGCTCACTATTTTGTGCTGAGTAATACCTTGCGTACATAATAAAGCCGTCCATACTATCTATATATTAGATTTTATCATTTTGGGAAGTATCTGTTACATTTTGAGATATATATGTTATATTTATTATATGTCTATGAACATATTGATGATTTTTCAATATACGTAAACATGTTTCTCATTTTTTTATGCTCATCTAATAGATAGTACATTAAGCATGAAAACTGTCAACTCTGATGTGATTTTGTATTCGGAAGTAAAAAAAATTAAATTAAATAAAATTAAACGAATTGCTAATTTCAAGCAGTATTACAATTGGTCATATAGACACTAATCAATTGGGAATAGTTGAACTTAGCATGTGTCTAATTTCTTTATTTTCAATTCCAATATGACAAATGGACTAGTAATTTCCCTTTTTTTTTTATTAATCTTGACTTCTTTGCTATTATTTCTTTCGTGCTCCCATATTAAATAGACCGGGCATTAATATTTAAGAATGAATAATATAAATGGTGTTAAAATTCAAAATTAAATCAAGGCATGGGTAGGGCTGGTTAAAAAGTTTGCAGCTAGTAGCTCGTTCGTGTTCGGTTCGGTATGAGCTCAAATTCGATTTAGCTCGGTTCAACTTTTTGTCAGCTTGAGTTTGATTTAGTCGGCTCGAGACTTGATTTGTAATAGCTCTATATATAGCAATCTACTATCTTGTCAAAATATTTGTAATAACATATCTATTTTATTATTTAATTAGCAAAATATACTTATTTTATTGTTGGATTAATAAAATGCCAAAATTTTTTAACCATAATTTATTACAAAATTAGTAAAAATACAAATAATTAATTTATGGGATTGGATATTCTCAAATAAGGAAAAATAATATACTTATTTTAGCTTTAATTATTTATAGTAATATGAAAAATAATTTTTTTTGAGATAAGTAATATGAAAAATAATTATAAAATTATAATAATCGAACTCATCTAGAGCTCTGAGTTCGATTCGAGGTCGAGATAGTTCGGTCTAATGTAGCTCAAGTTTAAATTACTTTCAATTTGATTTGGTTCAAGTTCGGTTGAGATAAAAAAATTGATTCTATTCGATTGTATGACACGGGCAAGGTATGCCATTGAGATCCAACGTGATAAATGTAACATATCGAATGACATCTATTACATCATACCAAAAACCAAAAAGGTGGGCTACGGTACATCTCAAAGTTAGTTAAAATAAAAACCAGACTGGAAGAACAACTGGTATGATTTAAGGTCGTATCTATATCATTATATCCTGACATGTTCAACAGCAACAGCTGTGCTGTGCAGTTGATATATTCTCTCTCTTGACAAAGTGCTTAATTATAGCCTACTGATTTTCATTAGATATCATTAAATATAAAACAGTTGATATCCAAACAAAATTTTCGTATCGTTTTGGCACATGAAGATGTATGTTGTTCGGCTGTATGTGTGATAAATCGAGCATCCAGATATATGTTTATATAAATATATCTGGACATGTGGCCTGATTAATTAAGCTCGATCATTAACTCTTAAATAATCTTTTAATTCATCTAAATATAATTATATGTTAAATCGGTGAGAATGCATGATTAATTTGGGCTAGAATTAAGTTGCGAGTATTCATTTCTTTATAGGCTGTTCCAATGTAAGAGTCGACAGTGGAGTCTCAAATCAACAAATTGAAACAATCAGAAAAGAGCCCTATTTCAGTCTACTTAATTTTGTACAATAATGTTTCAGAATTAGAACTTCAGAAGACAGGATAGGATATGAAAATAAATGAAAAAAGGCAAATCAGCTGTATGTTAAAGGCAGAATATAAGATAATGATCAAAGAAGACCTGGTATAAAAGAGCCCGATAAGCTTAAACACCAGTGAGGCCCATAATTCTAAACTAAAAACTGGTCTTCATAACACTTTTTTTTCTTTTGATTTTGCACGTAGGATTTTTATGAACACATTCCCTCTACTATAATACAAATGAAATGCAATTTATGGAACAGTTTCGATACACGTTTACAGATCTCATTCAGCCTCTGCCTGCATCCCTCTCCCTCTATATTTCCTCTAATATTTCTTTGGTATTTCTTTCTTTCTTTCCTAAGAATGTACCCTTTCTCCTATCCAAATAAGGCACTGTAAATGCTACAGTCTTCGGTTAATATACCTCTGCACAGAGCGTCAAATCCAAATCCTGTACCCTGACTATCTGCACTGTTTCAAATAAATAAGAAAAGAATAAAGGGAAAGATCACCAGAGTGAGAAGATTTTATATTCACCTATGTACATAAATGAGAAAATGGGATCATAGAAGAGAAGGTCTAGACTTGGGAAGCCTGTCACAAGCGGTTTTTATCCAACCAATCTGGCCATTCTCATTGTCATAGACAACCATCAAGTCTTGTAGAGTTATATCTAGAGAGAGAGAGAGAGAGAAGAAGTCATAAGAATTGTCTGAAAGTACATAAATGGGGGGAGGGAGAGAGAGAGAGAAGCTTGATAGATAATAAGATAGTATCTGATATTATTTGCTAATAAATATCCCAAGAAATAAGTGTACCTCCAATGAGACTAAAATCCTTCAGCCCAACCTCTGATCCATTGAGAATCCCTAAGCATGCATTTCCATATTTCTGAAAGTATTTGAAAATGACAAGGGAATAACGAGAAGTATGAAACTCAGAAACTGCTAATTCAGAAATATAGGATCATCTTTCGTAAATAGCATAAGATCATCGTTTCAGTCTACTTGTCGTTCTATAAAAGTAAGAAACTATCAGTTAATTCAAAAATTAATTGGCAATTTAAATCTTACTGTCACGACTAGATAATTTTCCGGAGGTATCTCCAGCACAGGCTTCTTCCCATTTAGAAAGCTAAGATGCACTGATTTGAAGTACTTCTTGGCATCTGAAATGGATTTGAATGACTTTTGACCTTTCCAGCACAAAGGCAATGAGGGGTCGTTGGTCTCTTTCAATGGCGTGTTACCTATGTCACTCTTTACCTGTACATTATCAGACAGTAACAAGCCAGTTTTACCATTTGATTGCCTCATTTATCTAGAGCCTATTTTTAATTACAAGTTTACCACAAAAAAAGGAGTTTGCATTACTACAATATCAGTGGAGAGAATGCAATTTTAAAAATAGTATCAAAATCTTGCACAAAAAAGATTCTGTGCATAACCTAAGTGTGTTATAGCCCTAATTATGGGGTTCTTTTAAACTATAAATGAAAGCATCTCACGGGTATTTGATGAATAATGCATTTTTTTTACAGTTTTTGAACAGCAAAAATGAACCAAGCCAAAATTGAGATTTTATTAGTACCGCAGAAACTAGAGCTTGATAAGGTTGTGAAGTGAAATAGGTGTAAGAGCTACCACTATCAAAAACTACATTCATTTGCCTGACACCTAGAGGTTTCCCTGCAAAGTACAGACTTGCCGGTCCTGGTGAGTAATACCTGTAATATCATATCAATTCACAATTAGGAGAAAATAATTACAAATAAGAGGAGATAAGAATATCAAAGTTCCACCATATAAAAAAGATGCAACTAGATAATAATATAATATGAAGCTTACTACCAAACTAATATAATTGCACACACAACAGGAAATACTTTGTTCCTTCAACAATTAAGGCCTTTTGCAATTACTTATAATTGCCTATTATATGGATATTATTTGACTAGTCTTTTACTACAAAACATTTGAGTACCTTTTCAATTTCAAAATTATATACTCACTTGTAAGTGCGAGATAACGGGGCCCAGGTAACCTTGGAATAAGGCACTAAATCATCTCCAAAGAAGAGAAAGCCACCTCCTTTTCTACCAAGGCAATGCCCAACCACATTGCGGGTCACACCTTGATCCTTCAGTTGTGACATGATACTCACCTTACCGCCTCCAAGCCCTAATACCCCATCTGTTGGTGCTGGTGCATTTGGGTTTGAAAGCTGTTGGTCATACCCACAACTGCATAAAAAAAATACAGAAAGAAGTTGTGTTACTTCTCTCTTAGAAAGTATATTTGTTGGGACAAATATATCTACTTGCTTTCATGCCTGCATAATTTACTGTATTTGGATGTACCAGACAGCAATCAAAATGTCCATATGCATCGCTAAATGCTTGCCATATAGTGAACCTATTAAACCAATGGAAGCATGCCAAAATAACCCCCTCAATAAAGTAAAAAGAAAACTTTTCTAACATGTCGCAAATGTTTTTACCAAATCAAATTTATTGCATAAGATCCTATGTCTTAGAATCACATTAAAAGAAAGACCACTAGCACAAGGAGCACTATTAAAGTCTATTTTTAGCAGAACACACATGCTCAACCAAACTATTAGTATTTTAAATACATATAGCACCAAAACTTTTGGCTACTGGTAGCAAACGCAAGGATTACTATATTTAGCCATGAGAAGGATAGATGATCGTCACATAACACACAACAAAATATACTAACCCGAAGGCAAGAGTAGGTCGGACAGTGGAGGAGTTGGCCAAGCGAAGATAAAAGTCATCAGATACAAGCACACCAAGAGAGGACCCCTGATCTGCATACTGCACCTCATAGTCACATTGCGCTTCCTCACACTGCCGCAATGCGGAACATATAGGGTCACTACATGGAACGATCTTTTGCTTTGTCGGCCGGTACAACGGGTGTGGCACCTGTTGTTAGGTAAATGTTAGAATTAACAATGCGGAGAAAATAAACTTCAAGACCCATTAAGGATCGCAAATTATCTTATGCAAAATCACATCAATATAGTAGAAATGGGCAATTCACACTGCTAATAAATTTTGATCCGTGACGCTAGGCCCTGCTTATATTAGTACGAACGAACGATTATTACAATGTAACTAATTTCAGGTCGACGAATACCTTTGAGCAACTGATGCAAGGGGCATCACACTGCAGCCAGGTGAGGTCACTCCCAGTGTCCACATCCAGGAAGTACGGCTTCGCCGGGTTCCCGATGTACATTGTTACATAGTACATCCTGTAAATATTCAGTGTGTGTTAGATTCTCACTCATTTATATAATATTCATATTTCATTTACATTCTCATTATATCATCTACAAACAGATAATGAGTGATTCCATACATTGAGAAACATCTTGCGTCCATTGAAAAACTGTCCATACATCCATTGAGGTGTACACTATGCATCCCGAAATGTAACATTGAGAATGTAACAGATGCATCCCCGAAATGTAACAGATACAATTCGGAATGTAACAGATGCATCCCGAAATGTAACATATGGACACCGTGGACAGTTTTTCTATGGACGCTAGGTATTACTCCAATACATTTGGCAAAGGAAGAAGGTCCAGGTTATAATTTCACACATCCGAGGGTTCTTTTGCAAATTGCAAAAGGTGAAGTTTTGAAAAGGGATGAACTTTTTAAGGAAACAGAAAAGCCATCAATGATAGCTCATAGCTTAAACCAGACAGCACACTAACTAACTAACTATCTAACCAACTCAATCAATCTCGTTCAATTCTCATCAAAACAATCGATCGATCGATCGATGGATTGATTGAGTAATCGGAATCAATCGATCGATCGAGTGGCAGCAGCATCATAATCGAGCTGGATTCTAACTGACCCGGTGGGGTAGACGTCGCCGGAGAGGGGGAAGACGGCGGAGGAGGCGAGGGACATGGAGGACTCCGACTTGGCCCGCCTGTACGGCGAGGACGTCGCCGCGTGGGAGACCTCCACCAGCGACGCGGCGACGAGAAGCAGCGTGGTAAGCAGAAGCAGACGCAGCTGCTGCTGCTGCAGAGAGTTCCCCTTCCCCTTCGCCTTCGCCTTCGCCATTTTCAGAAGGGAGAAAGGGAGAAAGTAAGAAAGAAAGGGAGAAAGGGAGAGACTGAATGACTGAGTGAATGAATGAATGAATGAATTGATGAATTGATGAATTGATGGATGGATGGATGGATTATTAAAGAAGGGCGGGGTTGGGTTGGGGGTTTTATAACAGAGGAGAAAATACTGGGAAATTGCTTTCCTTTCCTTCTTTGTTCTTTCCTTCTTCTTCTTCTTTTTTTTTTTAACTTTTTTTTTATTTTGTTTTTTTTTATTTATGGAATGGGATTGGGATTGGGAATTGGAAGCTTGTCTGGTTGGACTTGGGATGTGTTTTCTTATTTATTTATTTATTTTTGGTGGTGATTTATTGATTGCGCAAGGGATCCGGTTTTGTTTGGGAAATCATTCTTTATTATATATAAATTAAATATAATTGTGATTGGAGAGAAGGAATATGACATGTTAAATTATAATATATATACTTGAGTTGGTGTTATAGTACTTTACTGTGAAATAATAATAATTTTTTTTTAAGAACTGGTCAAGTGGCTAAGGGCAACGCTCTCTGTGTGAGAGGTCGCAAGTTCGAAGCCCGGATGAGGGTCTTTTATAGACATTTAAATTTGAGTGGCTTGACCCTCGTCTTTATCTCAAAAAAATATATTATTTTTTTAATTAATGTTTTATGATTATTACTTTGTAGTTAATATTTTATAGCACAGAGCAGGTAAATATAAATATATAAAAATAGTTTCTGGGAAATTGCCTGTCTTGGGGATGTGTTTTCTTTCTTTCTTTTGGTAATTTATTGATTGCACAGTGGATCCGGTTTCATTTGGGGAATCAAACCCACCACTGTTTTCATATTATTATACTGAGGAGAAAAGTGATATGTGATGTTAAATAATACTTCAGTTGTTGACAACTTGTTGTCATGGTACTTTACAGTCAAAAATTTGTTATTTTTTGTAATTAATGGTTTTATAGGTAGATACAGAACGGCCAATCCACATTTTTGTAAATCTAGCTGAATTTTTGTATGCTTATTGTTGGCAATTTTGTGTGATAGTTGATGTATGACTTACATGCATATTTTATTTACCTAAGAAAATAAGTTACCTCAAAAAAGAAAAAATATTTTTTGAGGTTAACATCTTATATTACAGGACAAGAGACAGTGCTGCAGCTGCTGCTCCTTCCATGAGAAGATTTTTCAACTTTTTTTTTTAAATAAACATAAAATTTATAACTGACCGTTGGTAAGTTTTCTGGCAAAGTACTGCTGTCTTATCAGTAGGAACCCTTATAAACTACTATCTCCGTCCACAATTAAATGAATTTATACCCTTCAGAACTTATCCATAATTAAATAAACTTTACCGATTTGAATTTTTTTTCTATTCACTTGTTTGAATCCACTTGTTTCTCTAATGTTATGATTAACCTTTTATATATATTATTTAATTAGAATAATTATTATGTAATTTTATTTTTTCACTAATTCATGAATTATGACTTTTTCTAAAAATTCATTTATTCATGGACGCAGTAACAATTATCAAATATATCAACTGATCAGGATCCACTGGTTCAGGCAAAATGTTACATTTTCCTGGGACCCATCTGCAGTGAAATAGCATACACCTCGGGAATACTGATGATGTCTCCAGTAAACCGCGTAACGACATGGATAGAAATAGAATAATATATGTATATAGATAGATTAAGAAAGTGAGTGTAGGTCCCAAATCCCAATTCAGATTTGTTTTGTTTTTCACCTTTTTTTATGGCTCAACTGACGTTTTTTTCTAGTCTCCTTTTAACACAACACAACAGCCCCCAACTTGGAACTTGGAAGGCAAGTTGTGTCTCTGCATCTGCTGCTGTCGTTGGTCGCATCTACTTTCTTCATGGGACAACCTACTATCCATATAGATTTTATTCATAGAGTTTGATAACATTCACTGATAAGTAAACCACATAGATCTTATTTGTAACAACATGTGAGTGTAGATGTCTTCACTCTGTAGACGCAATATGTTTCCCTTCATGAATGATGTTAAAAAGGTCTATTTTCGTGAATCATGAGAAGATTTGGCGTTGGGGATTGGTAAAAATCACCACATGTATATAACGTAAATGGAAGGGTGATGATATTCACGATTACAATTTTAATTTTTGACAATAAGATTTTCAATAAATTTGGAATAAAAAACTTTAAGTTTTAAAAATAAAAAAGTTTATAGTTCTATTTTTTAACTTGTACATTCATTGTGTTTTCAATTAAGTTCAATTTAAGTAACGTTTGGTAGCTCATTAAAGACTCGTTGAATTACAATATAATGTTTATAAGTTATTCGAACAATTTTCAAATTAATTGAAGTTTGAAACACTATCAATCTGTTAGTTACAAAATATAATCTTTTTCTCTTTTTTACGATTTTTTAAGATGTTGATAAATTTATAAAAAAAGGTCTTATTGTTAAGATTGTCAAAATTAGTATCGTCAAGTCCTTCACGGTCCCTTTTATTACATAAATGTGCATTAATTATTAATTTAGCAAACTTGTAAAATTAACATATTAACCGTCAATATTATTTTCCAAAAAGATTAGAGGATAACAATATGAAACGTATTAAATTATTAACTGAATCTAACAAATTGATTCTGCTATAATTTGTAGGATAAACAGGAGTTGGTACTTTTCATAGGAAAACGTTTGATATTATATACCGTTAAATTGTTGAAATCATTGGTTTTACCATTTATACAACAAGATTATGATATTTTAGTTTAGTTCCTTATTTTAGTTTTTTGTTACACATAGTAGCAAAAATCCTGTTTCAATTGAAAGAAGAGTTTGTCACTACATTTCTGATACCTTGGGAATTTAAACCTGATACATTTATAAAATTCCAAACCAATATTAAAGTTTCTAAAAATAAAATAAAAAAACTGTATTCCAAGTTCCAATTTTGATAAAAAATATATATATATATTTGTTAATTTAGAGATAATTTACTATTTTATTTTACTAAAAGTTGTTCAGATTTTCTTAAATCATTCCACTTTGCAATACATATACAGTGACTTATATTTACCTAAATTTCATCTGCAAGAAGTGATTAAGAAAAAAAAATGTTGTTATTCTTTTCGTCCATATGTAAATTAAATATTGCGAGTACTGAACAAAGATTACTCATGAACTTGAAACCCAAGTCATCCAAACTGATAGTACAAAAAAGAATTATAAATGTCCTCACAAACACTTAATTTAATTTAATTTAATATAATGCTATTAACTTACAAGAGGTATCAGGTAAGGCATAAATTAAAGCCCATTTTATAATTTATTCCAAGCCTTTGCTTCCATCATGACTGATTCTAAACTTTGTCATTAGCATAAAGTTGTGCATAAAGGCAATGAGACATTAAAAAGAAGCATAATATATAATATATGCGTTGTTGCTGATCCATGCTAACTTTGTTTTTGTTTACTTTTGCAGGAGTTCAAATCTGCTCACTTTTTGGTAATGACAAAGTTTAGAATATAATATTCTTCCCAAGTAATTAAATACATATGCTTCTTAATATTCTTTACCAAACAACAAGGCTGCTTTGTATTTATTATTATATTAAGTATTGATTAGATACTAGTATATATATTAATAAATTAACATGTTGACTTTGACTTCCTAATCACCTTTATTAAAATTACCTAGTCTTTTAATTTGAGCTTTCAACTGGATGATATGAAATTTCATTTAAAAATTATAAAAATATATGGTATCGATTTTATATATCAAATATGGTATCTCCATAACATTTTTCATTTAAAATATACGTAATTATTTGCATGATTGATATGAGAAATTTTCTATTTTACAGCCTTTTGGATATTATTTCAGATTAGAGGTATATCACCTTGTTAATTATTATTTTGAAATCATCTTACAAATAAAGAATACCCAAAATTTTCTAAAAATGATTTTTCTAATGTCCACAAAATTTTAATATAAAATAGTTATGAGAAATTATTCTTATCCCCCTTAACTACACCCTTTATTTGCACCCCATTCATATTCTTTCATTCTTCTTCATCCATTGATTTCTTTCTCACCACCATATCACTTCCGCCCATCTCCACCCTCTCCGCCGGACCTCCGCCACCTCTCGGCCACACCTCCGCTCCCCTCCGGCCGCACCTCCGCCACCATCTCCGGTCACACCTCCATTGCTCCGGCTCTTTAATACACTTTTTGTTATTTGTATAAACTATATCAGTGGTTAGTATAAACACTTTTGCGTTTTAGTATAACCATTTTTTCTGTTATCATATGAGAAATGTAAAATTATATTGGAGTGCGGTTAAGGGGGATTTTTAAGGAGTGTAGTTATCAGGCCCGAATAGTTATTGAACGAAAAAATAGAATTTGGAAATCATTATGTATCGTTATGAATCAGAGCACAAATTAAATGACTTGGCGCTCTAATGCACTACCTGGTAAATTTGCTCGTATTTGAACCTCAATTTTTTTAAATAAGTCCCGAAAAATACAAATTCATGACTTTAAGCCCCGTAACACACATTTTTCACATTTGAGCCGGACGCTACGGTACCTAAGCGGCCAGCCGGGCAGCTGTAGTACCGCAGCGGCCCCTATTCAGTACTACAGCGGCCCCTATTCCTTTTCTTTCTTCCCTTTCTTTCCTTCCTGGCCAGTGCAAGCCCACTCTTAAATAGGGGCCAGGAAGAAAAGAAAGGGAAGAGAGAGAAGGAATAGGGATCGCTGCGGTACTAGAGCGGCCAGCCGGGCCGCTGTGGTACTAGAGCGGCTAGCCGGGCCGTTGCGGTACTATAGCAGCCAGCCGGGCCGCTTAGGTACTTGAACGTCCAGGGGGGCCGCTTAGGTACCGTACCGTCGGCTCAAATGTAAAAAATGTGTGTTACGGAGCTTAAAGTCGTGAATTTGTATTTTATGAGGCTTATTTAAAAAAATTGAGGGTATTTGAATTGACGTCAAATAAGTGTAGTTTTTTTTTTTTTGAGTAAATATATCTTAAATGAAGCTAAAAAAAAATGGAGTAAATATGATTTGAAACAGCAACGGCAGACGAACATATAGATAGATCCAGGACTGTTGACCAGAAGATTATTATTGATCGTGATAATATATTACAAGTGTTGTAGGTATACGTACATTAATATGTTGTAGTGATTGGTCGATTATAAAACATTGTCATTTCTCGTTAATATAGTTAATATATAACCGCGTGGAATCTTGTGTTTATACTTTATACATTTACACGCTTCTTTTTTTCTTTTTCCTTTCTTTTACGACGCGGTTTACTGTATATAATATATCTAATTATCTATTATTAATTTATTATTGCTTCACTGTTGACCGTTTCTAGATCGAAAAAATATGTTCTTTTTCAAGCTGCCCCATGATAATATTTATTTTACAAATCGAGGCACGTATTTGTAGGCCAGTACTGTATGAATACAACATTATCATGCAAGTGAGTGCCCAAAACTGCTAATATAAACCATAAACCAGATGTTTGTATACAAAAGATAAAAACATTACCTTAGTGATGTTAAGATTGATTGTGCATTGATGGTACCAAGTGGATAGATGATGAGCAATTTGGTATGAACAAGTGAGACAAAAGTCACAAAACTGAACTTTATCTGATATTTCAAAGAAGAATTACTCTGCATGCTATACTGTCTTTTTTTTATACTGACAAGAACAGTGCACTGCAACCTCTCTTCTTAAACTTCACAGAGAAAGACTGCACCACACTACAGCGCCGCCACTCCACTGGCAGCACTGTCAGAACTCTACCACATTGATTCAACACTGATTTCAATTTACTTATACGCACACGCACACACCCGACCCTCTAATCGCCTGTACAGAAAAGTATGGTATTTAACACTCTTTTTTATCCACTAGAGTTTGAGGAGCCGGCACTCGACGACCCCTTTTGTAAAATTCTTTGGATTGTATTTAATTATAGTGCTAGAATGTATTCCCTGATGTTCTATTCGACCAAACAATCTCTATCTCGAGAGTTCTCGAGCTGTCCTTGCCTCCGTCATGACTAAGGCTGAACAAACCACTGTATATCCCTTCGGTCAGGACTTTGTCGATTTGGATCGTTACCCTCCCCAGTGTAGACTGCAAGTCGAAGAAAATAGCCAGGTCAGAATAATGCTACATACCCAAAACCATTGAAAAGAAATAATGCCAACATGCATAACCAGGATAACGGCGCACGGCCAAAATCATAGCCAGGGCAGATATGACGAGAAAGGCATAAAGCCATCATTACCAAAAGTTCAGTTAGCTGGCTTAGGTCAATGTTGGTATACTGTATGAGAGACGGTTCATAATTTTTTGGATCAGAAGGGAACACTGCAAGAAAGAAAGTACTGTACTGATAGTTCGGTGATGGAAGCTACTTCTGAATGAAAATAACCAAAGTTGTTGTAAGTTGTAACATAAGGCTGGAAAATTATTGTAAGGCGAACAAGTTTTACCTTTCCGAAAGTACTCTTGCTCTTGCAAATAATGTAAAGCTTCTGCCCTTTGGGGGGTATGTCAAATGCCCAAGTGAAGGCCTCCTTCCATTCAGGATTCGAAGAGTGGTTCACCACCTACATACAAGTATAATCAACACCAAGCATCATCATAAAGATATCCTTTCTGTATTCATACCCAATAAGATCTAGTACGTTTTATCAATTTACTCTCGGGTATTATTCACAAACATTTTGATAATGCCGCATATCATTTAAGAAAAGTAAAAGATGATCCTATGGGGAACGTACCCGTGTCTCCTTCGGAGGGCCATTTCCGATCTTCAAGCAACAAAATGCATTTGTGCTTGCCATAGTCTGTTTCAAATTATTCCCCCTCTTGACTGTCACCGTAAGACACCCTGGTAAGCAATGCAATAGGCTATCAACTCTCTCATGAAAACTTGGGGGGCAATTCTTGATCAACAATTGGAGATCCGGGATGGCCTCAGCAGCAATTAATGCTTGTGCTTTGGCTATGTCTTCACCAATCTGAGGCCAAGATTCCTTTAAGAGGCAGAGCGTATCGAGCACAGCTTCTTGGGCTGGTTCAGATCCAGACTTCAGTGCAGCAACTAGGTGGGGAATGCAAAGTGTGGCCGCCTCTGACATGCGCAGCTTCTTGAAGTTGCCAAAGATTGTGGTAATTGTCCGAAGAACCTCTTCATTGATTGTTGATGCTGAGAGCAGTTCTTTCTCTAGTGAAGCTGAAGAAATATTAAGTTTGTAAACAAGTCAATAGTTAATAATCTTAACTAAGTAAAATATTCTTGTATTGGTTTAGGGACCATAAGACCGGTATTAATGATACATGCAAAATTTGTGCAATTAAATTGGTTTTAAAGAGTAAAATAAATATAAATTTTGGAAGTCTGAGCATCATCAAGTGTCACTAGTTTTCCTTAAATATAGAATTTAGGACATAAGAAAACATAACCAAAGAAAAAGGTCTCTTCAAGAACATATGAAAGGGAACTCACAGCAAGTAGTAAGGAACTCACCTGTAAGCGACCTGATAAGCTCATTCGAAACATATTCCTGAAGTGTATGGTTTGAGAATAGATGCCTGATCAGCGCTGCAGCCTGAGCTGCCACCTCAGCACTTGGGTGCAACAACAGTTCCTGCACGACCAGAACACCACCTGACTCAGCCACCGCACGCCGGTTTGTTCTGCTATTCATCACCAGACTCTGCAACGCACAAATTGCCACAATTGTCATGTCCTCGTTCGGTTGGTCCTCCAGCACATTTACCAGAGCACAACAAGCAGACACCGAGTCCCTCGATCTGGCTAAGGTTTCATGCTGAAAAAGATCACCTAGGCAAAGGGTCACCAGGAGCTTTGCTGGTTGGCATCTAGTAAGCGGATCAAGCAGATACTGGGCAAGTGGCCCAACAGCATACTTGGCAATCTTCTTTTCCCGAACTCTGACATTGTTAAATAATGCCTCTAGCAACCTAGCAGCAGCTTCTTCACACTGGTGCAACTTTAATAGCTCCAGAAGTGCTTGTACAGCTCCAGCCTCAGCAATTGACACAGCACTGCTGGTGCTATTCTTTTGTTGAACTAACAACGCGCTGAGAGCTACAGTAACTGTAGTTTCTACGCTAGAACTCAGAAGTCTAACAAGAACCAGCATGGAAATTTTCACATAGTGATCTTTACTGGACCTTAAAACATTAGACAGCACCAATGCAGCTGACTCCCACAGCTCTGGGCTAGGCAGTGGATCGTCTTGCACAATAACTTTTGAAAGTTCAAAAATGCCCCCAGCATCAGCGACAGCCTTCGGACAGGTCACTGAGATGCTCTCAAGAGCTCTAATAGCTGTTTGTTGTAGGCTTATTATCCCAATACCGGCCAACCGCACAAGCGGGACTACCGCATTTAGTGTGGTGATATCAAACTTGAAATGCTCTTGCTCTAGGATGTGCATGAGAACCTCTGTGCCAAGTTGTTGTATGGCTGGAGATGGTGACTCGAGGAAAATGATAAGGGGCTCAATCACTTGGCTTGGAGTTAACTTCAAGTCTTTCAAACTCTGTGGTTTTTCAAGAATATTTATGAGAGCTTGCAGCGCACTGTGTTGGCCCCAAACTGTGAAGTCGGAACGCTGTAAGACCAGGAAAAGGGGCTCCACCATTCTTTCTGCAGCTGAGCTTCTTGCGATGCCGCTGTTGTTGGTCAAAATGCGGAATAACTCCACCACCAATGAACTGACGGTTGCTGGTGCTTCAAGAATCATGTCGAGTGATCTATCTATCACACCAGAATTTATCATCTCTACTTTACAATTGAGCCGATCTTTTCCCAGTTTTATAAGAGCGCTTAAACTGGACTCTGCTAGCTCAAAATTTTCTGGAGATACATACCGTACCAGGGTTTCTACCAACTCATTTGAAGCTACCACACTTGCATTGTCTTCATCTTCTAATAACAGATCAAGGGCACTGACAGCAGGGCCCATGGCTGAATCAGAACCTGACATAACTAGTTGTGTCAAAGGCCGTATGCACTCTAAAGAAGCAGGACGGTCCCGTACAAAAGGGTTTTGAAACAAGATGCAGCAGAGTTGTGCCGCATCTTTTTTAAGCTGAAGTGAGGAGCTGAATGAGAGGATCTTACAGAGGCTGTCAAGTGGGTCCCCTTGAACCTCAGTCAAGGCTGAGGCCTTTGAGAGATTATTATATGTTAGTTTGATAAGGGCTGACAAAGCAGCTTGCTGCTCACTTTCATTTCCTGAATTTAGCATGTCGACCAGTGGTTGGAGTGCCTGTCTCGCCATTTCAGTGTCTCTCAAACCCTCAGATTGAAACAATTCCTTCAGAGCTCTTGCTGCAAAAAGCCGAGATTTTCTTGACCCGAGCCTTAAAACTGCCAACAACTGGTTCAATGTGCTTAGAGAAGATTCATGATTGAGTAATTCAGAGTTGGTATATAAAATTGCCAGCAAGTTGGTTATAGCAGTCTCTGTTGAATCTTGCGGGCTTAGAGAGAGGTACTTTGTTAACGCATCGATTGCACCCGACTCTGCAATCGTGATTTTGTTCGCATCACTTGCCTCTGCCAGACATGTCAGAAGCTCAAGCGCAATTAGTGGTGCACCAGGCCTATCTGCCATTGGTCTCAGAAGGTCAACCAGGAAATGTACTGACTTCCGTGCAATTGCACCTGTCACCACTTCGTCCAATTCAAGTAAGCTTTTCATAATGGCATAACTCGGATCAGTTGGTAACATGAATTCTTCGGACAAGGCAGTCAAGTTGGACTCTGTGTGCCCGATTAAACTTATCAGGCTTGGAATTGCACCTGAATTTGCAACTGAAAGTTGGATTCCTTTGTCTCCAGTTTGGACAAGACTAGAGAGAACTTGAGCTGAGAAAAATCGGTCAGCTATTTCGTCAGATTTGAGTACAGAGACGAGACAAGGAACCATTCTTGTCAATGATGAGGATTGAATTACAGTTTGATCTTGGAACAAGACTGACAAGAGAAGTGCACGTTTCCATATCCCGTCAATTTCCCCATATTCTGCCTATAAAAATAATCATAACTTAATGTCAAGTAATCAAAGAAAAAGCTTTTTGTATAAAAATAATAATAATTAAAATCAAGCCTGGAAGTAAACCTCATATACTTATGTGTGAACAAACTTAAATAAAGAATGCACTTTTTAGTATATGACGTTTAGTCTGTTTCTCCTTCTTCATTTTCTCTTGTCTGATTACATTTACATGATTTTTGCTTTTAATTATAATTCCACTTAAAGTGTATGGCTTTTATCATGTACCTCACTCTTTTTAACTTTTCATTAATAGAATTTTACATAGAACGCAGGCTTGCCTGCTAAATAAAAAAAATTATATATTCCATTTGGACTTACAAAGTGCCAGATACCACTCAAAGCATGCGGGATAAAAAAATTATAAAGGATAACTTAAGCACAAGTACCTCAGGATCGGAGGTGTAGTTTGAAAGGTGATCACAGAGAATCTCGACACCACCAGCCTCCATGACAGTAACCCTAAACCCCTCAGAAGCTGAACAAAGATACAACAACAACCAGTTTGCAACAGTGACTCCAAAAACCCTAGCTGGATCGGACCCCACATAATCATCATCCCTTTCTGGATAACTCTTTGGATTCCACACCTCAATTTGTAATGAACCGGTGCTGAAATCACGCCTCATAATATCTACCAATGAACCAACAAGCCTCTCTGATAGTTCTGATGAGTAGAGTGCTCTAACTGCCTCATCTCTTCTCTCTCTGATTGCACATGTCAGAAGCCCAGCTGCGCCTATCTTTACCTCTAAACTTGGTGAGTTAATTACTCTATCAGCAAGAGAGAGCATACAGCCTTGGGTTTGACCTAAGTACTGACCAACCAAACTGGTTTGCTCCTGACAAACCCTTGAAAGAATCTCAATTGCTTTTTCTTGTGTATTTGACAAACCCAAATCCAAACATTTCACTAAAGTCAACAGCCCTTCCGGCATGTCAGCAATAGCAGCCCAAACAGGTTTCCCAAAATTGGCACTCTCTTTGGCTCTAACCATGAAAGAAAGGAGAGTTAGTCCATCCAAGCAGGTTGCAGTCCCTACATCCACCTCTATGAGCCAATCTACCAACAAATGCACCATAAACCGGCATTGGACGTAATCAGGTATCACATTGCAAAGAGGGAAGTGAACGAGTAACTGGTACAAACATCTGGCTGCACTTTTCTTTCCTTCCGAGTTTCCTTCTTTAAGCACGTTTTGCAAAGCAGGAACAATATCTTGGTCAAGTGCCTCTTGTGCTATATTGGGATCAGATAGGAGGTTTGCCAATGCAGTGATTGCTGTCTGTGCCGACTCCATCGAAGAGGCTTTGGCCATCATGATAAGAGGTATTACATCACCTTTTTCTAGGTAAGGAGTTCTCGAACTAGCATTAGTCACCCGAGAAAAAGCCCCCAGTGCTCGGGCTGATTGAGTTGCTGTGCCACGGGCACTGCTGGTCAGAAGCTTCATGCATGGGTTCACAACCTCATTCGTTTCCAGGCTATCACATATATCAGGACGCATGCTGAATAGATCTGCCAAGACTGAAGCAGCATGCTCTTGCATTTCTTCATCTGATGAGTTCAATACTAGTATTAGTGACTTTAATCCTTTATTTGCTGTGGAACCATCGTGCACCAAATCATTGTGGGAAGCCAACATAAGCACATGGCCTAAAACTGTTATCGCCTGGCATTTCGACCCAACTAACTCACTTGAAAGAAGAACCAACAGCTGGTTTATTATGGTGGGGTCTGCTTGCCGGATTAACTTTTTTAGAGCTTTAGCTGATGCTTCTTGCCCCTTAGACCCACCACTTTTTAGAAGCCACAATAGTGATGAAACTGCTCCTGCACTTTCTACACATGCGCGGATGTCGTCAGAGTGACAGCACAGGTTCCAGAGCACATGCGCAGAATCTTCCCTTGCTTTGTTGGATCCAGTCTCCAGTAGCTGCACCAATGGGGGTATTCCTCCAGCAGCTGTTATGGCCCACTTGCTCTCATCTATTTCATCGGTCAGAATTGCCAGAAGTAAAACTGCATATTCCTGCTGCTGTTCACTTGAGAGCCCAAGTAAAGAAATCAGCAATTGTACACCTTCTCTGTTTCCTAAAGCTTCCCATAGCGTGACATGATCACAGCATAACCTAGTCAAACACGGGATTAATTGCTCTTGGATTTCAACAGAAGCAATGGTTACCAAGCCAATTAAAACCCTTTTGGCAACTGCATTGCCAATTCTAGAGCTAATATAGCTATTATTGTATAAACTTGCTAATGCTTCCAGTACCCGGTCCTGAACCAGCTTTTCATCCCCTGGTTTCAACAATGCTATCAAATTGGTTTCAATTTCGACAGGATCAAGCATCTTCTGTTCATCATTTTCAACAAAAACCATCAAAGCATATGCAAGTGCACCCAATATATCAGGAAGTGGCACCGGCAATTTGCAAGATTTTGATAATTCAGCTAGGTAATATATCAGAGAAGTCATGCCACCACATATGTTCGACAAGGCACGGACCGAATGATTTTGCAAGGAGCGGCAAGACTCCCCACCTTGCATGCACTCTTTGGAAGGAGCAACAATGGATCCAATCAAAACCGGTAGCCCACCCGCATCTACGACTGCCTTCTTAGCAACAGTAGATTTCGAAGAGAGAACTTCCAAAGCATCAGCAGCACTCGCACGAGCTGAGATATCATTTTCTTGCCCCAATAGACGAATTAGGGCTCTCACGGCACCAGCATCTATGACCTTTGGTACGCTATCCCCAAATGCTGATACCAATCTAGCCAATAAGGAAGCAGAGTTTGACTGAGCAGCTGGATTTCCAGATGAGAGAAGATTTGTAATTATATCGACCCCACCAGCCTCTAGTGTGGCCCGCCAATATCCATCCTTGTCACGGCAAAGATTTCTCAGAGCACCAGTCAAATAGCCCTCAACTTCCCTCCCCTGCCTAATTTTACTGCTGAGCTGGGCCCACAGAGTGGGGACCACTCCTTCAGTAACAAATATCTTCATCCCAATGTGATCATCTGACAAGCTTCCAGATGAGACCTCATAAATGGCCTCAGCAGCTACCTTCCGCCCCTCTACTGAGTCCGACTTCAACATTGCAAGCAATGGAGGTACACATCCACCAAGAAGTACTCTTACTCTCAAGTCCTCTTCCTTGCAAATGGCACTCAGCAAAGATGCTACATTAAATTTGGCAGTCGGGGGGCCATTTCGCAAAATGGATATGAAAAGAGGCATGGCTTGTGCATGGGTCCCGATGAGGACGCGTGCCTCCTTTTTCTCCCTTGCAAGCGAAAGTAGGTTGGAGGTCAGGTGTTCTCTCTCAGGTGGAGATGACATGCTGATATGAAGCTGCTCAAGGGTGCGGGCGACCGTGGAAACCGCACTCGCTGGGTCATCCAAATCAGCAAGTCCATTGATTTCCCTGATTCAGCAGTAATAAGATTTTATTAAATGTAATCGTATATATGTTAATGACTAAATCTACAGTTTTCACTAAAGCATTGATGGACCAGTCCCAGCATCATTTCCTTATTTCCGCATTGAATCAACATTTTGATCTCTATTCGGCCCGATATATGTTATAATACCAGTATGTGCCTAAAATATCTAGCTATTCTTTAATCTTTTCTTTTATATATAACAGAAGAAGCTGCAATAAAAACCTGAAAATCACCAGAAGCATCTATTTCGTCCCCTCGTTATAATTTAAATTAATATTTGAACCCAAAAACTTGATTGGAGACAAAGAATTTAGTTGATAAATTTATATGTATACCTTGATTGACCTGACGAAGAAGAAGGCACCGGAGAATTGGGTTCGCGGCCATCAGGCGAAGAATATTGTGCCATATTTATAATCTCTGTCTATTATTCATCAGCCCTGAATGCAAATCTTCGGAAGAACCTAAGGAAAAGCATTAAGGCAATCTTAAAAGTTAAAATATTTCTAATAAAGTTCGGTTTCATCACAAATTTAGAAGTCACCCTAAATGCACATAAAAGAACACACTGACATGGTTACACAGAGGTCGGTTTCCTTGAAACAATAAAAGCAAGTAACGTGGCGCTCTTTCATTTATTATTATTATTATTAAAATAAGCCACAACCAGTGGCGAACTCCCATGAAACTGATGATGGTAATATCACTAGAAGTTTTAGATAAACCCTTAAAAAATATGTATTGAAACTTGATGCTGCATTAGAGTTTTTCTAAGTTATGCTATTAGCCAAAAATTCTTGGCTTCGTCACTAGCGACAACCACATGCATGGACACAAAATAACACACTGGCAAGGGCACAGATATTAAGCTCACACTTCAAAGTGAGATCGGTCCAATTAAGTCATGCAGAATGGTCTCGCATGCTTTTACTATTGATTTTTTTTTTTATTATAATGTCAAAGGACCTCAAATATGAACCCATTTTCCCGCGCACTTTTGAATTCAAACCAAGCACCTCCCGCGACCACTAAGCATAGTTCATATGAACCAATTCAAGAAATTATAGTTTCCTTTGCCAGACGTATTGAACTTTTTACCATCTTATAAGTCTTCCATCTTTACTTGACTATCTCATCATATCTAAATTTTTTTGTGGTCTTAAAAACTTTATACTGGAAGTATCAATAGGCATGCTATCATACGTTGCCCTCAAATAATAGCTTAAAGTGCAATATACTTGCTAATTATCTTTTGTGCTACCAAAATAATCAGCATTTCCAGAAGCCTCCTTTAGTTACTCTTTCAAATTGCCTATGTAAACTCGCATAGCAAGGTACAAATTAGCAACCAACCAAATTTTTCTTTCCTATGGAGGGTTTTACTTTTATCTACAATACACCATTCATTCATATCATCGTACCTAAACCTTTGGTAATCTTAGAATGCCCAATTACCATAATTAACCGTTCGCAAGCGAGAGATTTTGTACATCAGTACAGTAAACCACAAGATTCTTCTAATTAAAACCAATGTTCAGAATTGAGCAAGACCCAACCCACACCTCTCTTCCATCAAAGGAAGCATCTAGAGAACAAACAAAACCTCTCCCGTTTCCACAAGAAGATCACACAACCAAACCAACCGAAAAAGTTGGGATCTTTCCACCAAACAACCCAAAATTGGCTTAGATCTCAGAAACCCCACTGACTAACTAAACCCACCCCAGTGGCCAGTATACAGTTGCGTTGCATTTACTCCAGAGCCGGTGAATTTCATACAAACCAAGGCAGAATTTCAGTAATTTCAGCTCAGCGCAGTTCAGTACATTACAGTACAGTACCTCAGTGAGAATTCCTCGCTTCTCAGTAATGGCGTTCCACAATTGGAGCTCCTCCTGCTGTACGGAGATCGGGAATGGCGTAGCGTCGATCCGGAGAAGAACGGAAGTGGAAGTGGAAGTGGAAGTGGAAGTGAAGCAGGGAGAGGGAGAGAGAGAGAGAGGGTTTGTTTGCGTTGTTGTTACAGTGAGTGTTTTTTTTTTTTTCTTTTCTTTATTAATGCAAGAAAAGAAAAGAAAAGAAAAGAAAAGAGAAAATCCGTTTCTATTTCTATCCGTCGTCACTGCGTATTTGTCGACTGTTATCGTCTACTGCGCAGTAATATGCTGCGCAGCGACCCAGCCGTTCAGTTTGCTTTATGATTCGTGCTGGTGAATCTTGAGAACACTTTCTATTAGTCTTCATCGTTGGATCGCTGCGCAGCACTGTGGAGGATGGATGAACACGCCGTATTTGTTTGTTCTCTCTTGCGCCAGGTGATTGATTAACACGCAGTACGGCTCGCTCGGCTCCCGTTCACGACTGGACGCTTCAGTTGTGAGAAGCACTGGAGAGGGACTGATAGGCTGGAGCTTTGTATGAACCGGTATGCCAGGAGCTCTGTGGGGCCCACGGGATAAGGTACCTGTCAGTGAGTGTGGTTCACTGCTTATGATGTTCCGGGAACAAGCAATGTTCTGAGGATTGGTCCGGGTCATCTCTGGGCTTTGGTGAATGAGTCCGGTTCACAGTCGTACGAAGTTTGAAAAGGGCTTGGAAGGGTCTTACTAGTTACTCCGTTTGGCAAGTGTAGTAAGTTAAAGCGGAGTAAAATGTTAAATTACCTTAAATCAGTGGTGTTTGGTGGGAGTGAAATAAATAAATAAAGTAAAGTTGATGTAATATGTAAAAGATGTGAAATGTTGGTGATTTAGTTTACTACACCTATATAGCTACATTAACTTATTACATCTTAAATCACTTCCGTTTGGTGACTTAAAATTGATTTAAGAGCTTAAATCAATTTTAAGTCACCAATCAAACGCAGAGTACAAGTACATGGTCTTACTGTTTGCAGTGTATCTATGGTGCACATGGTCGTCCAAGTGTGTTTGGTTTTTGGTAACGGGAATACGAAGGCTTTGACTGGCTGAATGGAGATGTGCGTTACTGACGTACTGTAGACTGTAGGGTGACCAGACAGTCGGACACTGTAGTTCTCTTCTTTTTTTTTTTTGAGAAAAGGCCCGTAGGCTACTGTAGTTCTCTTCCATTCGCCAGAGAAACTTTTTACAAAATCAATGAATTTATTTATTTATTTAATTTACAGACAACGATATATATTGCAGCAGATGCAGATAGCATTCACTGGAACTGCAAGTCTCCAATCCAAGTTAACTAAAAAAAATGGCTCACCTGTATGTGCTGTATTATTTCTGAATAACAATAATAATAACAATAACAATAATAATAATAATTATAATTATAATAATAATAGTACTAGTAGTAGTAGTAGTAATAATATGCACTTGTATTTTTTATTTATTAATGCTCTTACATTCTTTTTTTTTATTATTATTATTTTTTTTTTGCAATGCTACAGAGTGTGTTCTTAACCAGTCAAGCTGACTAGATGTATGCATCTATCCACGTAAAAATAATGTTTATCTAATTGTAATCTTGATAATGTTATATAATGCTTCATTTTAATTTTTTATGTGTGCATGCATGCATGCATGCACATGACTCTATTATCATACGTAATTTTTTAATTCCCCCGGGTGCTAAAATGGTTTATTAAAATATAAATTTGCTGAGATAGATGCTGTCGGTGTTCGGTCATAAATCATAATCAAAGTTGTTACATTACAATAATTTTTGTTTCATAAAATTAGGGTTAAGGGATAACATAATTTTATTGGATAGGACGTTAAAGATATTATAGTTTGGTGATTATATTGCAAGAAGAAAAAAATAATCCCAAACCAACTATCTCCATCCAGAATTGGACAAAGGAAACAGACAATGTTATGGTTGGTCTTCTTTATTCCGACGTGAATTAATGTCACCGAATTCTTTATGATCAGATTTAACTTCTTTTTGGTAATTATTATTAAGCATGCATAAATAAATAAAGGTAGTTGATAACTGCATCCCTTAAAAAACCCTTTAACCGCACCCCAATACATTTTTAGTTAAAAATTATTTTTCAAATACAACAAATCACTTTTACCGGTTGCAATTCACATTCTCAATCGAACAAAACACTTATATATATACAATAGAAAGATCAAGGAAAAAAAAAATCACTCAAAATTTATGAAAGTATGAGAAAGAAAGAGAAAATATTACCAATTTTTTGAAAAAGAAAAGCACCATAGGCGCCGGCTTTCATTCCTTTCCGAAAGCAAATCTTACATTGTTTAAATGCATAAGCCATGCATTTGGTACCTATTATTACCAATTTAGTTTGAGGAATGGATAAGGGAGTTAGTCATCTCCAAAAGATCCCTAATAATTTATTCCTAATATGATCATATTGGGAGCTGCTCCAAATTTTTGGAATCCAAATTATACCTTAAATTCCAAGAGTTTCCCTAAAGATGGATCCCAATAAATTTAAAATGGGTCACGTCATTGGGCCTGGCCAATCAAACGACGGAGAGGGAAGGGGAGGATTATTGGGAGTGTGGAGAGAGTGCCTAAAAATAGCTAATATTGGCTTCGATTTTGGGATAGTGCAAAAATTGGGAAGGGTTTGGGGCTTCTGTTAGAGCCCGATTTTTGTCCTTAATTCTCAATAATTGGTTTTAGGAATGGTTTAAAAATGCTCTTGGAGATGCTCAATTTCTCATAAATAAATATACGGAGAAGGAGGCTAATTAATAATAATGAGTGCTTGCCGGCCTTTTGAGCACGGACAAGCAGATAACTACTCATAAATGATATATTCCAAGAAAGCAAAAAAATAAGGTAGGCATATGGTATGATAAATCCTTACTCCTAATAAAAGCAGATTGAATTTTTTGACATGAAAGTTCTATCTTTCTTAAAGAAGAAACCCCAGCCGTTGATTGTTTATTTAGAATGATCATCACAGTTGACGCACATTAATGTCTCCGCCCATTACAATTTAAGACCCAAATTAGTTTCTTCACAAGAAATGAGTCTTCCGCTCTTTATTATAAGATATAATAATTTCAGCCTAAAGCAAGGCGTAAGCTCTTTACTAGTTGAATTAAAAGAGCATATATATTTTTTTTATATCTATTTTTCCTGCTAATTAAAACGTACGGGTTAATTATACTTTGATACTAATTAATTAGTTTCAGAACAGAACTGATTGTGATAATTTAGAAACTTATTAGTCAATGTTTAAGGCGGAGAAAGAGTCACAAAAATTTTAATATATAAAGGTTACGTGCTACATAAAAAAATCAATATCAAAACAATAAGGCAAACTTGTGGTGGAAGCGTAACGTAGGAGTCGCCACTGCCACACAAACTAACTTTTAAAAAAAAATATATGGATTTTGAAATATATATATATATATATATATATATATATAATATAATATAATTACGTTGCTTTGCAAAGTTGGGCAATTTTTTGCTTTGCGTTCAAATCTCATTCTCCAAAGCTCAAATGGCCAATCTAATTTGCTAAACACAATCTACATATTGAAAACATACAAAATACCAAATTTTATAATTTTTCGAATTTTTTTGCTATTTTTTTGGATTTTTGAAAGATTGACCCTTTTTGGCATCATTATTTTATTATTATTTCTGGGTCATCTTTCTAAAAATCAGAAAAAATAGTTAAAAAATTTTAAAAATAGTAAATTTTGGTATCCCATCATATTTCAATATTTAGAATGTTTTGGTTAAATTAGATTTGTTGTTTGAGTTTTCGTTTGTGAGATTTTGAAAACGCAAAACAAAAAAAGCCTCAACTTTGCAAAGCACCGTAATATGTCCCTATATATATATATATATATATATATATATATATATTTGATAGCTAATCAAAAGTTAGAAACACATATATAATATTAAAAATAACCTATGAGCATATTATAAAAACAAAAAAGAGAAAAAAAAAATTATTAACTTGGGCCACTTAAATCAGCTCATGGGAATAGATTTGATAGTTATCGTAAGGTGTACATGTGTGAGTTGTTCAAAAAGAAATAATGCTTAATGAAGGGTAATTAAAGAAATAATACTCAATCGTTCTAATATCTAGTGACGTGTAAAATTATTTTATGTACAAGTACAACAGTAAGAGTACATTGCCTACAATTTTCTGATATCAATATCCTATGTAATAAATTTGTAAAGAATTTGAACTATTTTTTTTTTACGATGGGCACATATATAAGAAGACGTGACCTGCTAAAATATTGGACGTAGTCGTACCGGAAGCAAAATAAACAAGTTACTATATTTATTATAATATGAGTGAATATCATGTCCGATCAATGGCTAGGAGAATTGTATCTAGCTAATTAGCTGACGTACTTTAACACAATTTTGAAGTTTGTTATTAGCATATTGCATAACCAATATCTTTGAAATGCAAAATAAATCATTGGAAAACAAGAAGAAAAGCAAAAACAGAGCCATATGGAAAAAAAAAAAAAAAAAAATCATTAGACACTATATTGGCGTCTAACTTGGTTGCCTATTTTTCTTTTTTTTCAGAAAGAGAAATAAATATAAAAAAAAAAACTGAGGATAACTTTACTAAAACAAATGTCTGCCGTATTTTTTTTTACAACAAGTGTGTTAAGAAATATTGCTGAAACAAAGTTGATTATTTGTGCATTCTACTCTGACAGATCTGAATCAGTGTGGTATCAATAACGTGAGTCGAGTGAAATAGACAGGTCCGAGAATAGAATATGAAAACAACATAGATTTGAATATTTGATCATCGGCTTTTCTACGAACAGAAACTGTCTAAGATGGTAATTCTCAAATTGACTATTTTCCAACACCGTAGATACTCCTTTCAGCATTCATGATCGTTTTTACACGCTACAATTAGCAGCAAAGCTGAAGATTGCAAAGTAGGAGGACATGAACTAAACAGCCTAGATCTAATCTACACTATCTTATTTCCTTTCAACGATTGCGCATAGAGAGAGATCCCGAGCCCCCCAGACGGTATTGTCCAGAACGACACAAAAGAAGAAGAATATAAATAAACTACCAACCTCTATAATTTCATTACAAGAACGAGGCCAATAAAATTAATCACTACAGCTAAAACTCACAATATTGAAAAAAAAAAAAAAATAATAAATACCTTAACCTACATTTGAATTATTCCCAGAGGGTCTCAACATGGGATTCAGGGGATGGTTAGGATGGTTAGGTGCCACGCCACCGGCTGTAGCAGAATTAAACACAACATTCTGTGCAGGCCCTGCATTAAGATTTGGATGAATTGCGGACAAAGGCAAGCGGGGCCCAAACGACAACATCTGCTGTTGCCTCTGCATTAATTGTTGCAACTGTGCTTGTTGCATGGGCGACATGTTTTGCTGAATGTTGTGAGAAGCACCCATTGCCTGCGGTGCTCTAGGGTTTGGGCTCATTTGGCCGGTGCCAGTAGGTGCTGGCATGGAAGTAGGCATAGGCCCGGTTAAAGGGGGCCTGACCCGGCCTGTTGTCATCATGTGTACCCGTTCTGCATGGATGCGTTGTCTTAATTTGTCAGCTTGTTCGCATTCCTTCAATAGAAGGGTCTCAATCTCGGCAAATTGTTTCAGCTTCAATTCTAGTCGTTTTAACTGCAAATATAAACAGTACACTGAATTACTCAGAGCAACTACCACATAGAACTTGAATTCGATATTACAGAGGTAAACCATCTTTTTATTGTAGTGGTCAGTTCAACAGGTCAACCTGCCAGTGTTGCATGTCAACTCTGTTCTCAAGCACAAAACGACAACAAAGCAACAGTAACAATGTAATGTGAATTGATAAAGTAACTGTGTCACTGGTTATTTTGGTACTGTAACTAATTGTGCATTTTGTGAATTGTTAGTACACTCCCAAAAAAAATAAAAATGTGAACCTAGAATTTGACGAAAAGCAAGCATCATAGAATCAGAATTTATACTGAATAAAGATAAAGATATAAACAAACCTGGTGATTGATAATGGTCGCTGACAGTCTTTGGATTTCACGCTCCTCTTGGTCAGCAAATAATTTTGCTTTCACAGCAGCTGCTGATAAGCCGCACTTTGCTGCATATTTCACACCTTCAGGGGAAAGAGGGGAAGGAGAATTATCTGTGCTCCTATCTGAAATTCATAAATTATGATTTTCATAATAACAACCTAAATATTTACAGCAATAACATACACACATTTCACAGAATATACAGTTCAGTGAATGACATATGGGTAATTGAAGCAACTAGAGATAGGGGTGAAGTTGGTACTCTCAGTAAAATCAATGTAAAGTGTTTCATAATAAATAAAGCATGCAGTAGTCTTCTGTTCATTATTTTTATATATAAAAAAAAGCTTATTTCAATTGTTGGCTGCAAGAAAATCATTTAAACATTAGATATGAAACTTCCGTGCACAAGAAATTAGTGACGCGAGAAAAAGATTAATTACCGCCATTATTATGCAGGTGGGAACCATGTGTGCCAGCTTCTGTCTGAGTGCCATCTGAATGTGACCTTTATCAGAATTTAAAATCAATCATTTTTTGTTGTTATCACACTTATATAATAGAAAAATGAATATATATATATATGGTGCAGAAAAAGAAGAACGATTCCATTTCTTTGTTTTCTCTACAACGTTTTTGAAGGGAAAATGTAAGAAAATAATAATAATAATAAAATAAACAAAGCTTGCACTCTATAATATGTAATTTTAAATTTCGCTCTAAGCTTATAATATTTGCTTCAATTTAAAATATTTTCTGAGTGCACCCCATGAGAAGAGATACCAAAAGATGAGTCATGTTATTTTTTTCATGGACCTTAAATAAATATAGCCAATGTATTGAGCTGCTTATGCCGTTTTATACCTTGAATCTTCCTTTGTCAATACACATAGTGCGGTGTTTGCACAAGCAGCAGCAACTCTTGGCCCGATCGCAGAGGCAATAAATGCAACCTTGTACAACAATATACATACAGAAAGTCTTATCAACATTGCTTTTTCCTGATCTGTTTCCCATGAAATGAACTCTCTTTTTTCAATTATTAAACAATAGAGAAGGTAAACAGCCAAAGGTACTCACAAGGGACATAACAGGGTTAGGTGCATCAGCAAAAGGAAACTTGTTCGCAGCTTGGTCATCATGTTGTGAAGTACCTACATAAGATGTATTAAGTATCTTAGTTTCCTAATCCTAAATGGGGCAGCTAAAGTTAACAAATGGTTGTCATTAGATCAGCTTTTTACACTAATTTAAACTTTTTTCCTTTTCTGAATTCTTTTGCTAGTCACTGCAGGGAGGGGAAAAGGAGTTTGTGCCAGTGGAAAGACAGTCCCATTTATCTTAGCTAAAGCCTCTAGCTACAGACCAAGGATGGTGATATTGGATTGCAGTTTGGCCATACCAATTTTAGTCAAATTATGATTAATACTTAAATACAGAAGTACAAAAAATCACACAAAAAGATTAAGCAAACAGTAGACATAAAATGTATAGTCACAACTGATAATACAAAATCAGTTCTATACATGACACAGCTATGTTCAGGCTAAAAATTGCACAAATGCAGCCAAAAGCAATCACTTCCTCAAAATAAATAGAGGTACCTGAAGTCTCACCATTGGGAATGTAACTTGAGCATGAAGCCTCCCTTTCTACATCAGCTTGGGGCATTTCAGGAACATCAATATTCTCAAGCAACCCATCTTCAACTGGTAATCTAATAAAATGCTGAATACACTGAGCCTTTGATTTTGTTCCAACATGCTCAGCTATCTCATTCCAGCGGTCATTGTATTTCTCTATGCCCTCAAGTAACATGAGTGTCTCCTGATCAGTCCAGTTATTATTTTCATTTTCCAATGGTTCAATTTTCGAGTCGGCTCTTATAAAATCAAGGCTCGAGTGGCCAGTGATGTATTTGCAATCGTGGAAGCAATTCAAGCACAGAGCAACATCATCCTGATAAATAATAATTAATTTTTAAATTTAATACAAGAAAAAAGAGGCTTGATAAAAGAATTACTAGTCACGCCAAAAGAACAAACAAATAGAGAAACACTTAAAAAATCTTACAAGCGAAGGACACAAACAAGTAGACAGAAACAAAAAGGTAAATGGGGGAGTTCAACAGAGAAACACTTTCTTTAATTCATGCTTGCTCCTCTAATTAAGAAAAAGTAATTAATCGAAGCAAAATAAATAAAAAAAAATCTAAGGAAATTATAAAAAAAAGGTATTTGTCACCCAATTACATAACACAAGCATGTCAAGTTATCAGTTGTCCAACCAAATAGCGAGGAATCAAAAAGAAAGGCCATGGATTGGTCCCAGAATTTCAACAAATACAACACAACTTAAACAGAATCTATAAACCCAACAGGACCATGGCTTGCACCATTGGCCGTGGGAAACTTCTGAACCATAGCTGATCAATAACAAATATAACATGGCTTCAACTGAATTTTTGAACCAACAAGACCATGAATTGCACCATTGACTTTGTCGCTAACATATGGACAAAAGACAGTACAAAGCTTCCTACGGCAAAATATATTTGCAGGAATAAACAGAGCAGTTTATAATAAAATACCTCTTTTTGCGACCGATAGTGCAACCCAGGCAGTGGAACAGAACAGTAGCTGCATGAATTATCTGATAGCTTTTGCCTTATCTTGCCATCCAGATCAGCTAGCCCATTATCCAAATCCAACAAACCTGGATGTGAACCTGATGATGATGCCAACGAAGCTAATTCCTCGGTCTTCAGGCTACACTTAGGCCTGTCAAACAAGATCAAGCTATCTATCGACTTGAGCGGTGCTGTCACTAGTTGCAGTTCCCCAGTAGCAGGGTCCTCCTTTAATAGAGAGGCAGCCATGCGTAAACCACGGTGGACTGAACCTATGGCCAAGTAGTTTATTATCCCCCAATTGTCAAGGAAGCGCACGATGCGGCTTAGGTCATATAGCTCAGTGTTGCTTGAAACAAGAGACTGGCACTCGCCAAACGCAAGTCTCCTGGTCGGGTTGTCTAAGTACTTTGAGATGATTTTATTTCTAAGAGAGACATACTTCTCAGGCGTGTGGGATGGTGATTTGCCAGAGAAGAAATGTGGCACCACCTGGCGCTCTAGTCTGTGCACAGTTGTCGGTGAAAACCACTCTGTTAATTGCATCAGCAAAGTTAGTTATAACTGAAAGAAGATATAATAGTACAATCCCGCAAACAAGGGATGTTAACTAACTTCCCCAGTAAAATTTGGTCTTCCTACTTGCAAGCCAATATGTATAGACTATCTCAACGCACAGACATGCCAAAAACATTGTGCACATTGGACTATAAGGTTCACAATTAATAGGTAAGTTGAAAAAGGATTCACAGTTAATCCATAAAGGGAGCATTGTTGGGTTTAGCCTGGGCCAAATTTTCCATAAAGGGAGCATTTTCCTGACATTTGTTAGCAGCCTCTTCAAACAATACTCATCCAGGTCGAGAAATCAATGGTGCAGTTTGAAAGATATAACCAGTAAACCAATTCCAAGTACCATCTTTATGAGACCAGCAAAAACCTCAGGAAAGCAAAAGATAGAATTGTAACAAAACTAAAAGCGAAAACAGGAGATAGGACAATTTACCAGAATGTGCCGGTACGACCAAAACACGATCCCCCTCGAATTTGAGTACCACGCCTTTCCCTTCCATCAGCTGAGGCGGTGTGCACACATACAACTGCGATTTATCATCCGCCAAATTCTCAGCCGCCACAGCCGACAGCGACTGAAGCTGACCATGCGACACATTCTCCAAGAACGGCACACTCACCCCCGAACCAGTCCCCAGACCCGAACTCAGACTCCTCTCAACTGCCACAACCGAAAGCACCGAGTGGTGCGGCCTACTTATGGTGCGCTTAACAGCCATAGGGAACTCACAGATTTTCTGAGCCCCACCAGAAACAACCTCAGATTCACGAAGATCAAGCAGAGGGTCATTCCCCACCCCACCCCCACCGGCCACCGGGGCGGCGGAGGGGGACGCACCACCAGTCCCCGCACCAGAATCCGAATCGGAATCGGAGTCCTTGCCCGTGTCGCGCTTGCGCTTCTTCTTGCGCCACTTGGAACGGGGATCTACAAAACCCTAACCCTAGCTTAAACAAAACAAAACAGAACAAACACACAACCGCGCACGGCACGGGAACTACGGACTACGCATGCCAGAGAGAGGGGGGGAGGGAACGCACCTGAGGAGGGCGACGCCGGAGGGATGCTGCGGCGAGGCATCGGCGGAAGGTCGGGAGGGAAGGAGGGAGGAGATCGGGCACGTGAGATGCACGTGAGGGAGGGTTTGTCCGTTTGAGTAGTAAGTTAAAGCGCTGCTGCCTGGTTGCACTCGCAGTGGCGCTTAGCTGTGGCTTCTCGTGTTGGACTACAAGTAACAAGTTAGACAACAAGAGACGCTCGAGTCAGTCGAGAATTCATATCCCCTGCTGTACTGCATTATGCAGTTCACAGGGTCATCCGTTGGATTGTCTTGAGATTCGTGCTAGAGCGGATCCCGAGACGATCCAACGACTAATGCTGTGAACTGCACAATGCAGTGAGTCGGGGGATGAACACTCGTGAGTCGAGTCGAGTCGGGCGAACGAACCTCAGGGCCGCCCGGAATCATATCGCCTGCTGTGCGCAGTATGTGGTGTATTGGATTGCTTTGAGATTCGTGCTAACTCGAATCTAAAACTAGAGGTGGCAGATTTTCGGATCGGGTCGGGTATTGGGTTGATAACTGTCGGTATTTTTTTTCGGGTCGGGTCTGGTTGGGTATCGGGTTGACGTCTAACGGCAATTTTGCAGGTCGGGTTGGGCAGGTTTTTCGAATATGGTCAGATTTCGCACCTCTATTCCCGGGTCCGGTCGGGTTCGGGTCAGTCTGTCTTTCCCTAAAACACGGGTTGGGTTCGGGTCAGTCTGCCTTTCCCTTGAAACACAGGTCGCGTCGGGTCAGGTTTGGATCAATTTGACTTTCCGGCTTCCCCTGAAACTCGAGTCGGATCGGGTCGGGCGGGTTTTTTTGTTTAGGCAGTAGAGGATGCGGACGCCTCAGGGCCTGGTTCTTCTATGGTTCTTTGCTCCTTTGCAAGGTTTTAGTATGGTATTTTGTGTGGTGGGTGGTTGGGGAGTGGTGTTACTGACCCGCTGCAGATGGGATGCACGGTGGGAGAACGGAGAAGATCGTGATAGCGAGTGGGGGGATTATGAATTGGTAATTGGTATTTACTGATGAGATTTTTGCTAATTAGTATGAGATTATGAGGTAATTAGGGAGGGGTTTTGTTAAAGGAAAGAGTGTTTAAGTTGACAGGTGTTGAGAAAGAAATTACTGTAGTTCAATTAACCCATTAAATTCGACTTAATTTTTGTCAGCTGAATTGTGACGGGATTGGATTTAATTGGAATTTTGATTATTTTATAAATTTGATTATGAAGTTCCTCTATATTCCACCAATCGTGTTTAGTATTATACAACTGTATGGTACTTTCATGGATTTTTTAAACTTTATTACTAATCAGCATGATTAAACGCAGGACGATTGGATTTACATAGTAATTAGAAATTCAATATTTGATTTCCATTAGAACAATGAAATCATTTAATACTTCATTAAAGATTTATTAAAAACTTTATGGGAAACATATTATTTAATATTGCAATGAACAAAAAGCCAATTGATAAATATTTTAATGAACATACAATCAAATTTTCTTGAAATGAATTAATTACATTAGAAGCTAATCAATCACAGAAAATAAAGTTGAATTTCAAACCTTATCAATTACTATCAAATTATTATTAACTAATGGATAATGAAAATTTTCATATGAAAAGGCCTTGTAAATAATCTGAAAGTAAAAATTTTCAGAAAATTAATAAATAGAAAATATTTGGTATCCTGCAATTATGCGATATAAAAAAAAAAGAAATATTGAGCAATACAAATTAGTGTTTGTTATATATAAGTGGCTTGGTTCTCATATTTATCTTGAAAATATTATCACGTATATCCAATAATATTACATACGTTATACCACACCACTGTACCATATACTAATCAACAAAATTAAATTCAAATAACGACTAAATTAGTTCATTTTCAATATTAACTTATGTTAAAATTGATATGAACTATATATATCCTTACTATATATAAAAGCATATTGGAAAAAATGACATGAATGTGCTATTTTTCTCAAATAAGAAACATGAGCCGTTAATCATTTTCTTGGATAGATCAGATCTGTTGATTTACGTTAATGCACATCGACGTTAATGTCTCAACCCATTAAAATTTAAGGCCCATATTAATTATCTCAATTTAAGGTCCATTACATATTATCTTAAAAGTTTATTATAAAAAATAACAATGTCAGTCCAAAACATAGCGTGGGCTCTTTGCTAGTTAGCAGTAATGATTGATATGAACTATATATGAAGTGGCAAATGCTGATTGATAAGAATTTTTGTCCATTTCCAACGTCATACTCTTTCGGCCAACCCAACTAACATATGTTCCAAGTTGAGTGATACCTAGCTACCATAGAATAATTATCCATAGCGTCTATAAATTATATTCAAGTTACATTCCGAGATGCATCTGTTACATTCCGGTATGTATCTGTATACATCTATGAATGTATGGACAGTTTTTCAATGTACGCAACATGTTTCTCTTCCAAGTTCCAACTGCTCCGCAAATAATCAAGCCCCTTCAATCTCGCCAGAACATACACACACCAACCAGGTAGCCAAGCCAATTCCTCTCATCAAAAACCCCTATAAAAATAGACAAAATTCACATCAATCACAAAGTTCACAACTTGTTAATTAAAAAGAAAACACAAAATCTGAAAAATTCAGAACAAAAATGGATGAATCGTTCAAGAGATCAGGCTCTGTGCCATTCCAATGGGAGATCAAACCGGGCACACCAAAACCCTGCTTTCAAACCCAACCCCAGCCCAAATCAAGAACAGCTACTACAATGTTTGTGCCGGGGAGGCTGAAGCCGCCGCCTCCGATCATGAGCCCTTCCGCGTCGCCTTCCCCTTCTTCATCTTCGCGCTTCTTCCGTCGATCCAGTTCGGGTTCGTGGCGGGCCCCCATCGGGCCCGATATAGTTGCGCAGGGCTGCATCCCTCTTGCAATGGTTAGGAAAACCGTTGGACATAAATATACTAGTCGAAGCGGTGCGAGTTCGACTTGACAGACGGTTTGTATCGGGTTTTACGAGCTGCTTGGGGCACCGTCGAAACTGCTACTTCTTCGTCATCTTCAGCTTATTCGTTCTTTTGTTATCACCGGAGCTTACTGTCAAGGAGGAGGCAGAGTCTTTAGTATGTTATTTTAGATTAAATATATTGAGATGGTTAAGTATAATGTCTTCTATTGTGTTGATTGTATCTGCTCCTTATAATGCATGTTAATTGTTAGATCCTGCAACGGTTAGGATTTAGTCTTGAAATTTCGGATGAGATGAGAGCCATTGGATGGGTGCTAGGATTTTTTACAGTCACATTTCGGTATCTCTGCTCCTTATAATGCATGTTGGTTGTCCTAATCTTGCAACGATTAGGATTTAGTCTTAAAATTTTAGATGAGATGAGAGCCATTAGATGGGCACTAAGATTTTTTACAGTTACATTTTGGTATTGAAGTCTTAAATTAGGCATTTTCTTGATGCAACATGGAAACACGCACAAATAACACAAATTGAAATTGTAAGGATTAATTAAATTGTTTTTTTTTATGTCCGTCACTTTTTTTATAAGGAAATAATCATTTAAATGATCCTCTTAATTTCCATTTGACACGCATTTATTAAAAGGAGGAAATAATGAATTCATTGATCTGCAATGAAGGTACTTTAAGAAGGGAAAACATGTAGAGTCTACCTATAAAGTAAGCCACCAATTCATCCCTCTCTCACATTCAGACACATCCATGTGCATAAATGTTTACTGGCAATGTAGTATACATGTTCACTAGAAAATGATATATGTTGATTGGAAAAATATAAGTGTTTACTGTAAAATGATATTTGTTCGTTGAAAATACGGTGAACCGGTGGATAAGTAAAAGGGGTGGATGCTACCTACGACTCTTTAAGAAGATTAACTATATGAGCTATGGATGTTTTATATGTACATACAATAAAATCATGCAAAATTTTTTGTTTTAGTGTGAAACATTATTTACTACTATGAAAATCACCCGTGGCAATGCACAGGCATCTTACTAGTTTATAACGAAACCTAATAGTTTTGATTGTGTAATAATATGATATGGAACCATTTTAATTTTCAAAAAACTTATTGATGCATCATGTTTTTGCCCCCCTATGATAAAATATTGGCTTCGTCCTGACCTTCCTCTTCCCCGTCTTCGCTTTTCTTCCATCAGTCCAATTCGGCTTCATCGGGCACGTGGCGGGCCCCAGTCGAGCCCGAAATGGTTGCTCAAGTTCGACTTGAGAGACAAACAGAAGGTCACCGAGGCTACGGCCTAGTGGTAGTGACATGGGCTCCCACCGTGGAGACCCGGGATCAAGTCCCAGCAGGGACTGGGCAGGGGATAATTGGGAGTTGCCTACTCGCTTTGTTCAAAAAAAAAAAAAAAAAAAAAAAGGCCAAGCAAAAATTTGCAAAAAGTTAGGCGAAGCAGATAAGGTTAGTAATTTGAATATTATAATCCCCTCTCTCATCTCTTTCAGGGGAAACCTCTTGTTAATTGAAGTGTTTATTTTCATTGGTTATTCAACAGTGCTTGATCGATGGAGCTGACGAGTACTTGCAACTACTGGATGTGGCTAGTCAGACCATTCGAGCACTTTGTAACATGCCAGATGAGCTACGTTTTGACTAACTTCTTAGCACCTGCTTAGTAGATCTTTCTTAATCGATCAGTTCAAAAATGTCAGACAGTTGTGTTTTGAATCGACCTTATGTCGATTTTAAGCAGGTTCTTAGTGCAGGGCATGATGTTATTTTTGTCCTGTTAATCCAATCATCTTAACTGTTCGTCTGTGTTCTACTCTAATGTTTCTTCTCATCTATTTTCTTGAAACAAGTTTTCATAAGATCGACAATTAGGAAGACAAGATAAACTCAAAAATTCTTGTTGTCAGTTTGTAGAAAGGATAAAAAAAAAAAAAAACAGTTTCAAATTCATCAAGCAAAAAATCGAGATATTAAATAGTCGTATAACTAATTTTCTCTGTAAACTAAGACAATATGTGGTACCATCATCATATGATCTACAATTTTATCATTCATCGATAATCCCCGGATATCTAAAACCAAAATTATATCTACCCAAGGACAAATAAAAATAATACTTGGAGAAGTCAAATATTTGCATTCCGTTTCTTGTGTACGCAGTCTCCGCATATTTTGCATTTCCTCGTTTCTGCTACCACTTTCCCTAAAATTAATAAAATAAGGAGCGAAAGCGCATTGTCAAATTTAATTGATCGAATTTACATTAAAAACTATATAAATGACAGATACCACTTTCTTTATGTGAAATATTGGAGTTGTGCAACGGGGGCAAGAGAAGAGACCCATTTTAACTCAAAAAGGAAATATTGAAATTAGTGCTTGCCTTCTTGTATGAGAAGTGTACACAAGTTATCGAATTGTTTCCCATCCAGATACAAAACTTTTAAATCAATTGCCGTGAACAACCAATGCAATTTCGAAAAATAATCTCCCTAAAAAAAGAAAGAAAATTTTGACCAATAATAGAAGAAATGATATGTACGTACTCCATCAAAATTTTGGTTTATGACTTCTCAAAAGAAGGCAAACTTTGATGGTGTAAATTTAGAAATTGAATTTTATCCAAAGTCATTTAGACGGTTCCTGTCCAAAGGATACGGAGAGTTGTCTGATATAATTGTTGGCAATTGATCAACAGTGATAGCATGTGGCTCCATCACAATAAATATAATCAGCATACAATGTATATGCAGGTTGTTTCTATTTTTAACATCTACATGACCGAATTAAGTAGTTCATCAATTGTCAACAATTATATTGTATGGTTCTCCGAATTCTTTAGACTGAGACCGTCCAAATGACTTTGGAGTCTGGACAAAATTCAATTCCGTAAATTTAAGGGTATTCTCAAGAACAAACAAACCAACTAAAATTGCAAAAGTAGCTTAAATATGAAAATTACCACGCTGGTTGCAGTGTTAAAAATTAGCTCCTCAAGCTGATATGCATTGTCTCGGAGTTCATCGAATCCCTCTTTCGGAATATGAACATTCATCCTAAAACCATAGCAGCTTTACTCTCTTTACCTAATAAATTCTGAATAATAGAGAACATACTTCCAAGTCATATACAAGGAGATCAATATATATTTCACACACCTGACTATAGAAAGTTCACGATGTATTGGTCGAAATAATAATCTCCAATTAGGGTCCGGATTTTGATCCATGGCAACTCCCGCAGCTTCGTGTTGCATTGCTTACGTTTTAAAGGGGGGAGATGAAAATAGGATGCGGTAGGGTCTTATAAAGAGAACCAGAGGAGCGATCGATGTATAAATTAAGAGGAGGAAAAATCTTTGCTATGCTTATCAGAACGTAGTTTTTAATAACTTCAAGTAATAAAAACATTCTTAAAGATAGAAAAATATATATATATATATATAGATATACTTCTTTTTAAGAAAAGTCCGATTTTAGTCTTTGAACTATTACATTTGCTTCAAATTGGTCCCTGAACTATATGCTTTGATTTATATTACTCCCCACTTTTCTTTTCTTCCATTTAAGCTAACTAGTATAGTTTATGAATTAATTTTTATTTTGGTATCAATTCATATAAACAAAAGTACTTGGGAGGGGAAAAATGAATCAAACTTATAAATTTAGGGATTAGTTTGAATAAAAAAAATAGTTCAAGGAGGGATTTGAACCAATTAGCATATCGGGTTCTTTGTTACAAAAAACATACTCAAAACCTAAAAGAATAGAGGTTTCGGGGGTCATTATCCCTTTTATCTGTACAGATAAGAAAATAAAACTATGTAATCATACATGCATTATGTGAAATAATAAATATGCTGACAAAGTGACAATTTTATACGCATATATGTACGTTTTATACACTGCAATTGAATTGCTAGTTTCTTTCAGAAAATAAGACTTCACAAAAACCACCATTCTATACATGCATTTAGCATTTTCCAAAAGAGATAAAACTAAAGAACTGTAACATTTCACTGCCTAACTGTTTATCTTCTTTCCTAGAAAATGAAAGGAAAAAAAAAAAAATTGTGGAAAGAATGCCATGCCCCCCCCCCCCCCCCCCCCCTCTAGAATGAACATAGCATCTCAAAAGAACGTCTTTATCTTCTTATCACTTCCTTTATACCCTTTTATACCTACAAGTGAAATAAACAAGAAATAGAGGTCATGGTAAACATAAAAAAGTTCCAGACCGTTACGAATAAAGTCAGATTTTGTTAAATTAACTAATTCACTTGATCTACAGCTAAAGAAGCATGTATCAGATATTAATTAACCCCTGTTATGTTACCTTTCCATGGATCTGTTATATTCTAAAAATACATGAACGGTTTAATACGATATCTGGAAGGTTGTCAAAAACTTGATTCAGTTCCTCGTCAGGAGCCAGAGGAGGATCTGGCAGAGGAGGATCCGGCAGAGGAGGATTCTCAATTGCACCTGAAAAGAAAACAGAAAATTAAAAAACATCAACATTTTAGTGTCCATATATCTTAGCTCTATATATAAAGTATAAACCAAAATCCGCACTGAAAATTTAGAGGCTTTGCTTTTGGTAAACTACTTAATTATATCATTTAATGGATTATAAACATAATGATAATGATGTATTTTCTTAAAGACATTTACCAGCAGGCTGACGTGTTTGTTGGTCCGACTGATTCTGTTCATCATGCGCTTGCACTTGCAAATCCGGTGCTATGTTTTCAGAATTTCTATTGGTATCCGTAACACTAAACCAAAATGTCCTCCATTAAAAATGTCGGTGTAAGTTCAACTGTGGAATTGCTTGGAGAACACTTATTGATAATTGAGTGATTAAAAGTCATTCTTTGGAAGTGTTATCCGCGGTATGCCTGTATATGATTGCTGGTACCGAGATTTAGAGCATCACAATGAGAATATCATTGCGTTATAAATAATATTGTAGGTTTTCTTCAATATCTCAACCAAACTTAGAGCTGTAATCTCTCCCATCTACATGTCAATTAGCTAAAAAAAACATAGTTGTTATATAAAAACTTTTAAAAAAAAAACGGCCCATTTATAAAAAATTTCTCATGCTCACATTTAAAATGCTGGTGGCAACACACTTATTTGCAGTTTCAACTACTATACAATGACGAATAGTGTGACTAATCAAGTGGTCCCATTTCATATTTTGTATGCCCGTTAGGAAAACTAATTTATAACCATGACATTTTAATTTTTGCAATCTATACAATATTGCTTTATATTTTTTTTGATGAAAATTCTCCCTACGACTAAGCCTTTAAAATCCAGATAAATTTCGACAGAACATAAACCCGTCCGAGTCCATAGGAATGGTTGAACGGATTCTTAACTTCCTTTTCACTACCAATTTACCATTATAAAGCCCAGTCTTTATGGGCCTTCATCTCAGCCCACATAGTTATGGGCCTTCATCTCAGCCCACAGAGTTATGGGCCTTCATGTCAGCCCACAAAAACACGAGCCTTAGCACCGAAGTGACAAGAAGTCACAAAACCTCAGCCATGGCCCATGAATTAAGAAAATAGTAAGGTACCCCTCTTTTACCCCTCTATTGGAGCTATACGGATCTTATATATGGTTGTTAAAAATCATGATTCAGGTATTTCTTTCACAAAAAAGATACACTTACACAATAAAAATTTGAACAAAAATTACACTAAAGCTTATTAATTTATAAAAAATCTTAAAATAGAAAATCTTTTACAACTACATTCATTTACTTATAGATTGATTGTGCCTCAAATTTTTTTATTTTTTTTCAATTTTAGTGTCACTTGATACTCTATCAATGACCATCAAGTTTGTATGGTAATTAGAACGGTTTAAATCTAATGATTCTTGACAAATATCGTCAAATTGAATGAAATTTGAAAAACAATCTATCTATAAGTAAATGAATGTTTATGTAAATGATTTTCTATTTTTAAGATTTTTTATGAATTTGTATGCTTTAAATTGGTGTCAAATTTGTTGTGTAAGTGGATCCCTCCTCCTCTTTTATTTATTTAACAAGTTTTATTTTAATGTAGATGTCATAAAATAGTTCATAGGATAATGAAGTTCAAAGGGTAATGAAGTTCAAAGGGTAATATAGAGTATCAAGTGACATATATATAACGTCTCAAGGGTAATGAATGAAGTTCAAAGGATGATTATTCAATGACGATGCTTGAATGCATATTAAACTTGTAAAGTTTAATTCCATAACTTATGTATCAAGATTTTTCCTTTAATTTGTTTAAATAAATAAATTAGTTGCAAATATATTTGATAATCTATAAAATAAAAAGATGGGTAATTCTCCAAGCACCTCAAATATGCCACATCATCAATATTATTAATCATTGATTTTGTTTAAATCTCTTCATCTACTTTGATCCAATAGTTTATATTTATTCTCTCTCCCTATTTAATAAGATGATTTGATATGTCTAAGACAAAATTTAATCTTTAAAGTAGTCCAACATTTATGTGCTATTATTTATAAATTATACATCATCATCATCATTATTCACATCAAAAATTTTAAAATTATTTTAATTTTTTTAAAATAAATATTTTTATCTTATAAGCTTTATTATTTTTTTTTTGTTATCATATTTCGAGGCGAAGCCCGAGTTACAGCTCTATTATTCACATCAAAAATTTTTAATTATCTTTAATTTTTTTAAAATAAATATTTTTATTTTATAAGCTTTACTTTTTTTTTTGTTATCATTTTTCGGGGTGAAGCCCGAGTTACAGCTATAGTATGATATAATAGGCAATAGCATAACACTTTGAAAACAGTTGGGTTGGATTTAGATGATTTTAATTCAAATTAACAAGCATGACACTATGATTACATAGTTTTATTTCTTATCTGTACATATAAAAGGGATAATGACCCCCGAAACCTCTGTTCTTTTAGGTTTTGACTATATTTTTTTGTAACAAAGAACCCCGATATGCTAATTGGTTCAAATTGCTCTTTGAACTATTTTTTTTTTATTCAAACTAATCCCTAAATTTATAGGTTTGATTCATTTTTCCCCTCCCAAGTACTTTTGTTTATATGAATGGATGCCAAAATAAAAATTAATTCATAAACTATACCAGTTAGCTTAAATGGAAGAAAAGAAAAGTGGGGAGTAATATAAATCAAAGCATATAGTTCAAAGACCAATTTGAAGCAAATGTAATAGACTAAAATCGGACTTTTCTTAAAAAGAAGTATATCTATATATATATATATATATATATATATTTTTCTATCTTTAAGAATGTTTTTATTACTTGAAGTTATTAAAAACTACGTTCTGATAAGCATAGCAAAGATTTTTCCTCCTCTTAATTTATACATCGATCGCTCCTCTGGTTCTCTTTATAAGACCCTACCGCATCGATCGATCCCATTTTCATCTCCCCTCTTTAAAACGTAAGCAATGCAACACGAAGCTGCGGGAGTTGCCATGGATCCAAATCCGGACCCTAATTGGAGATTATTATTTCGACCAATACATCGTGATCTTTCTATAGTCAGGTGTGTGAAATATATATTGATCTCCTTGTATATGACTTGGAAGTATGTTCTCTATTATTCAGAATTTATTAGGTAAAGAGAGTAAAGCTGCTATGGTTTTAGGATGAATGTTCATATTCCGAAAGAGGGATTCGATGAACTCCGAGACAATGCATATCAGCTTGAGGAGCTAATTTTTAACACTGCAACCACTAACCAGCGTGGTAATTTTCATATTTAAGCTACTTTTGCAATTTTAGTTGGTTTGTTTGTTCTTGAGGATACCCTTAAATTTACGGAATTGAATTTTGTCCAGACTCCAAAGTCATTTGGACGGTCTCCGTCTAAAGAATTCGGAGAACCGTACAATATAATTGTTGACAATTGATCAACTACTTAATTGGGTCATGTAGGTGTTGAAAACGGGAACAACTTACATATACATTTTATGCTAGTTATATTTATTGTGATGGGGCCATACGCTATCATCATTGATCAATTGCCAACAATTATATCCGACAACTCTCCGTATCGTTTAGATGGAAACCGTCTAAATGGATTTCAAAATTAAATTTCTAAATTTACACCATCAAAATTTGCCTTCTTTTGAGAACTCATAAACCAAAGTTTTGCTGGAGTACATAACATTTCTTCTATATATATTATTGGTTAAAATTTTCTTTCTTTTTGTAGGGAGATTACTTTGAGAAATTGCATGACTTGTTCACGGCAATTGATTTAAAAGTTTTGTATCTGGATGGGAAGCAATTCGATAACTTGTGTACACTTCTCATACAAGAAGGCAAGCACTCATTTCAATATTTCCTTTTTGAGTTAAAATGGGTCTCTTCTCTTGCTCCCGTTGCACAACTCCAATATTTCACATAAAGTGGTATCTGTCATTTATATATAGTTTTTAATGTAAATTCGATCAATTAAATTTGACAATGCGCTCCTTATTTTATTAATTTTAGGGAAAGTGGGGAAATGCAAAATATGCGGAGACTGCGTACACAAGAAACGGAATGCAAATATTTGACTTCTCCAAGTATTATTTTTATTTGTCCTTGGGTAGATATAATTTTGGATTTAGATATCCGGGGATTATCGATGAATGTTAAAATTGTAGATCATATGATGATAGTACAACATATTCTCTTAATTTATAGAGAAATTAGTTATACGACTATTTAATATCTCGATTTTTTGCTTGATGAATTTGAAACTGTTTTTTTTTTTACAAACTGACAACAAGAATTTTTATCTTGTCTTCCTAATTGTCGATCTTATGAAAACTGTTTCAAGAAATTAGCTGACAAGAAACATTAGAGTAGAACACAGACAAACAGTTAATATGATTGGATTAACAGGACAAAAATAACATCATACACTAAGAACCTGCTTAAAATCGACATAAGGTCGATTCAAAACACAACTGTCTGACATTTTTGAACTGATCGATTAAGAAAGATCTACTAAGCAGGTGCTAAGAAGTTAGTCAAAACGTAGCTCATCTGGCATGTTACAAAGTGCTCGAATGGTCTGACTAGCCACATCCAGTAGTTGCAAGTACTCGTCAGCTCCATCAATCAAGCACTGTTGAATAACCAATCAAATAAACACTTCAATTAACAAGAGGTTTCCACTGAAAGAGACGAGAGAGGGGATTATAATATTCAAATTACTAACCTTATCTGCTTCGCCTAACTTTTTGCAAATTTTCGCCTTCTGTTCATCTGTAACATCCTCAGCATCGACGACAACATCTAGAAGCTGGAATTATATCTCCATTTATTTCAGCAATCAAAACCCAACAAAGGCAACCAATACTGTAAAGCTTAAATCTTCCAAAAAAAGACTTGTCGAGTATTGATGGTCTTAACGGAACAAACTTTTCAATTGCATAATTTAACTAGTCTATATCACTGGAAGATAGCTTTTTTGGGTGTAATTTACAGATAGCAAAGAAATAATGTCATTACAAAGCCAACCCTATCAATAACCGGAAGAGAATCTATTGTTCTTAAAACAAAGAGCAAGACCCTGCTCTTACAATCAACAGTTCGTGTTGGTTTATCACTGCTCTTCAGTTCATCTCAACTGTTCGATCGTAAGAGCAGGACCAGATTCTCAGTTTTAAGAGCAGCAGCTCACTCCTCAATAACCTCAAATGCAGATTACATTGCCAAGCATGACAACAATATAAAGAAAGAGTGATACAGTATAACTACGAGCAGGTTGTACAAGTAGGGTTGCCAGTATATAGAAAGAGTGATACAGTGGAAGTACTTGGCTAAGAAGCTGTGAGACTGGATATCCCTCGGCAATAATTTTATTCACTTCCTTATTAGCAAGATCAAAATCTCCAGACTTGCAACATTCAAAGAGTGCCTGGACTACTTCTGGAGGAATTACCTAATTTAGAAATGCCAACAAAACCTCAGCTTAGGATGGCTATTTATCTTATTGTACTGTAACTGACTTAAGAAGTATCAAATTAAGTTTTATGTAAGAAATTAGGGCTAATTACATTACCAAAATTGCTAAAAAGTAACCTCCATACTACTAGTTGAAAAATGATAACAGAAGAAAAAATCAGATTGAAAGATAAATACCCCTGAAACACTAATTAAATTGCTTGAAGAAATAGATGAGCCAAAGAGCCGAGCTGCACTCTGCAAGCATAGATGTTATGTATGTAAATATCTTTATTTTTTTAAAAAAAAATTGTATATAAAAAAATTACTGGTTGCAATTAAAATGTCTCTATTTTCTTTACCTGTAGATAAGTAATGGCTCTTCGAAGATCTCCTTGGGAGATGGAGCTTAGTGTAGATAAACCCTGATGTCAGACAATGGAAAAAAAAATGTTAGCATAGCATCAGAAAATCTTAGAAACACATGATAACTCCAGTCATAATAGCAGCAAAGCTAAAGTTTGCCATGGAAACATCAATTGTGATCACCATCCCCTTCAAAGTTTTTTACTTTAATATTTCATAGAGTTTGCATTTTCAAAAGGAGTTGCAAGTATTTTGCTTATTATTTGTTGATGTCAAGCTAAGGCTCGTTTTCTATATAGAATGTAGCAAGCTTAAGAACACACTTCACTTATGATAGATACTGTCTTTCATTTTTCGAGAACCTGCTCTTCATATACTAATAGAAGGCTTTTAAAAAAAAGCAAAATTTGTAAAAACTATGAAAAAAACAAGAACAATAGTAATTGTATTATATTAAGAAGTTAACACTGCTCGTTGCTTAATCCAGAATATATCACTGAGGGTGTGATGACCACAAATAAGATATTCTTGAGTGAAATGTATTTATGCATGTTAACATGAAACAGCAAAGTAAGCAAGTAAAACCTCGCTATCTAGGTTAAGGCCTTCTTCTTTACAGATATGAGTTATGCGGCTACTCATGACTTCTCCCGGTAGAGGCTTGAATCTGAACTTTGCACACCTGGAAGCTAGCGGCTCTATGATCCTATATATACAACATATATGTAGTATGTTCAATAGACTGAACCAAATGCTTTTAGAATTAAAAACTCTCGGAGAGTATTCCACCTGCTAATATAATTGCATATGAAGAAGAACCTTGTGACTTTAGAATAAGTCTCCATCGTTCGCCTCAGAGCATTCTGAAATTAATACAAAATAACAAAAATAAAAATAAAATCCTTAAGCATTTGGTGCAGAATGACAGGCTTGCTTAGACAGATTTGCATGATTGCCATCCCTTCAGATTACCAAAAACAGTTCTTAAAGGAAAATGGGTATGTACAGCGTGTAGGATTTAATATTCTGTGGTTTGCAGATAGGTTTTATAGATAGGATCAATTCAGAGGCTAATAATGGATGATCTATGTTATCAATGACAGCATCAAAATGAACAAAATTGCACCTGAGCATCTTCAGTCATTGAATCAGCTTCATCAAGTATTATTATCTTGTAAGGCGGGCAAGTGTAGCTGCGTCGGATACAATTAACACGTAACAATAGAATTAGTTTCACAGCCCCAAAAATCAATCAGAATATATAATATAGAGATATAAATCATACCCTTGATAAGATTTGGTGCCTACAGCAACAGCAGCAAAATTCTTGATTTTTGTCCGTACAACGTTAATTCCACGATCATCACTTGCATTGAGTTCTAGAACTCTTGACTTGTATAGCTCTGGCCTAATACATCAAAAAAAAATGATAAAATATATTATTGCAGTTTATACCACATGCATCAGTATCTTTCAGAAAGCAAAAGAAGAGGCATCTATTATTTTTGTGTTATCCTGCAACTTATTCATTCTTCCTTATCTAATTTTTCATCCTCATAAAGGTAACTTAACTCACATAATTAATTTGAATTATTATCTTAATAAAGAACAAAATTGCCGACAATCAAACTGCCATTTACTATGCAACTATTGTGTTCAAAGGAAACATAAAATCTGTTCAAAGTTCCATCAAAATTTTGTAACATCAAAGTGAATAATACTAAAAACATACCCAAAAAGCTGGTGGGCAATGGCAAGAGCTGTGGTAGTTTTGCCAGTACCAGGAGGTCCATAGAAGAGCATGTGTGGCAACTGTTCGAGAAACAAAATCTCAATCTTAATACAAGCACTCACCATTATAATCAAACAAAAGCTTGAATTATCCGGTAATAGCCAATTGCGATAGAGAGAAGGAAGAGGAAAGCAGCACTTCATATGCCACCTTACTACCTCCTGGCTCCTACATTGTTTATTAATCTACCTACATTCCTAAAATACCCTCAATCTAGCGGAAAAAATTCATAGATGCCCAAACTTTCTATCTTTAACTGCACCACTCCCAAGCAGTTAAGTTAATTTCATAGATGCCCAAATCAAAGGGCGCAAATATAACTTGCACCCTTTAGACTCATATCAACCTGCCCACCCTTTATCCATTGCTCGTGTAACTTGGCTGTTAGATAGCACATGAAGAAGTTATAGGGCGCAAGTTGAAGTCACACCCTTAAATTTGGGCATTGGTGAAAATAACTTGACTGTTTAGGCAGTGGTAGAGATAAGATCAATAGTTTGGGCATCTATGAAATTTTTCCCGATTTAGCAGCTCATTCGTTCTCAGCTACTAATCAAACATACCTTCAATTCTTAATAAACCCCTAAACCCCCAAATTCACAACAGTTTCTAACTTTCTGTTCCCACTACTCCATACAATCCATAGCAAGTAAACCCCCGAATTCACGACATTTTCTACTCTATACATCACATCTCCAACATCCACCCCGACTTCGGAGGAGAGGAGAACCTGAGAAGAAAAAGGAGCTTACGTCGGCGGTCTGGAGAGTGGTGGTGAGGACGCGTACCACCTCCTCCTGGTGCGCCACATCCTTCACCTGTCTCGGCCGACTGCCAAACAATCCACAAGACAACACGGTTGTTACTTACTTGTCACTCACTTACAAAAAGGACAAAAAGCTAACAAATAGAGAGGGGTAATACTGTGCTTACTATTTCTCCACCCATGGCTGAGAGCTCGGCAAGAGTGGCGCCATTGCTTCCCTCCCTCGATCGATCGACTGATTTTCCCTCCTTCCTCGCTCAGTCGCTCTTTTCAGTTCTCACACAAAACACTTGTGAGTGGGGTTTTAGTTGCGTGCTTATCCTCTGCTGCGCAGTATTTTACTGCGCAGCAAATCAACGATGTAGATTACAGGGGACTTATTTGAGATTGAGTTGCACGAATCTTAAAGAAGATCCAACAGTTGAATCGGTGCGCAGTAGTTTACTGCGCAGCAGAGGATATGAATTCGGGGTTTTGTGACTTTTTGTCGTTTTGGTGCTAATAAAGAATGAAGGCCCGTGTTTTTTGGGCTGAGATGACGGCGGCCCATAACTCTGTGGGCTGGATTGGGCTTTATAATGGTAAATGGGGAATACAAAAGAAATTAAGAAGAGAGAGATCTTGCATCCGGAGAGAACTTGTCCATACATTCATAGACGTAAAATTGTGTAACGTATAATCGAAATTTATAACTTGAAAAAGAAATTAAGAAGAGAAACATCTTGCGTCAACAAAGTATTTGTCCATACTTCCACAGACGTACAAATTGTGTAACATATAGTCAAAGTTTATAACTTTTATCTAGAAATTGTAACATATGGGCGGTATGGACAGAATCTTCGTGGACACTAGGTATTACGCAATTAAGAATCAATTCGACCGTTCCCATGGACTCGACGCGCGTAGTACTGGAGAGAATTTTCATCCAGTAATTAGCTTACCTCTTAAAAAAATATATAAAGCATTATTGTACGGATTGCAAAAATTAGAATGTCATGATTGTAAATTTTTAACGGTTGCACAAAATATAATATTGGACCACTTAAGTAATCACACTATTCGTCATTGTATAGTAGTTGAAACTACAAATAAGTATGTTGCCACCAGCATTTTCACTGTGAGCATGATAACTTTTTATAAATAGGCTGTTTTTTAAGTCTTTGTAACAACTATTTTTTTTTATAGCTAATTAACATGTACATCAAAGAGATTACACCTCAAAGTTTAGTTAAGATGTTGGAGAAAACTAACAATGTTATATCATAATAAATTGTTGTGTTGTTGTTCCAAAGCTGTTACCAGCATTTCTTTACAAGCAGACAACCAATAACAATTTTCAGGGAGTGATTTTTAATCATGCAATTACTAATCAGCTTCCTTGCAAGTTCCCTAATTTAGCACTACATACCAGAGAGCGTCTTGATTTAGGTGACATAGATTCAACGGAAACATATCACCATCTAGTTTGATCAACTGCCTAAGGCGAAAAGACGGTAAAATTTTCATGGAGGTGCATTGTCGATCGATTTAGTGTACCACACGATAGTGATGAAAACTTCTGTATTTTGTTTTTGTTTGTAGATGAGAACTCAAATATTTGTCGATTCGGACTTTCCGAGCGCAATAAATGGCTGATATGTAGATTTTTTTTTCGCATTAGATTATGAGGATTATTACATTTCTTTTAAGGATCTAATTGTGTGGGTTATTTTATGTCTTGGACTTTATTCTTCTTAATTAATAAAGCATATGCAAAATGAAATTACGAGGAGCTATATATGTACATGATCATAATCGTGCACAAGTAATTTGAAAATTGCGCAGAAAAAGTTACTGGTGTACAAAAAAAAAAAAAAAAAAAATATTAGTTTCAATGGTGCAACGTATATCATTAGGAGAGGTTGAGATATGGAAGATATGCTTTTGTCGATCTTGTAGTTTTATTCTAGCTTAGATGGAAGCACAACTGCACAAGACATAACAATGAGCCAGAACTTCTCTCTGCTGTAGCATTAGGCCATTAGCTCTCGAACTCAGAACACATGAGTTATTGCCGATGTTTGTAAGCATCTTTATGTATCAAGTATCAACGTTTCACTTGTTTTATTATTATTTCTTTTTTTTGGTGTATATATATTAGCGGTTTAATTACCTCATCACTTTTTCTGTCGTTGGCTTGTTACTGTTAATTTGAATTAAAATCATCTAAATTCAACCCAACTGTTTTCAAAGTGTTATGCTATTGCCTATTATATCATACTATAGCTGTAACTCGAGCTTCGCCCCGAAATATGATAACAAAAAAAAAAAAAGTAAAGCTTATAAAATAAAAATATTTATTTTAAAAAATTAAAGATAATTTAAAAAATTTTGATGTGAACAATAGAGCTGTAACTCGGGCTTCGCCTCGAAATATGATAACAAAAAAATAATAAAGCTTATAAAATAAAAATATTTATTTAAGAAAAATTAAAATAATAATTTTAAAATTTTTGATGTGAATAATGATGATGATGATGTATAATTTATAAATAATAGCACATAAATGTTGGACCACTTTAAGGATTAAATTTTGTCTTAGACATATCAAATCATCTTATTAAATGGGGAGAGATAATAAATATAAACTATTGGATCAAAGTAGATGAAGGGATTTAAACAAAATCAATGGTTAATATTAATAATATTGATGATGTGGCATAGTTGAGGTGCTTCAAGAGTTACCCCTCTTTCTAGTTTATAGATTATCAAATATATTTGCAACTAATTTATTTATTAAACAAATTAAAGGAAAAATCTTGATACATAAGTTATGGAATTAAACTTTACAAGTTTAATATGCATTCAAGCACCATGATTGAATAATCATCCTTTGAACTTCATTACCCTTGAGACGTTATATATATGTAACTATGAACTATTTTATGACATCTACATTAAAATAAAACTTGTTAAATAAATAAAAGAAGAGGAGGGATCCACTTACACAACAAATTTGACACCAATTTAAAGCATACAAATTCATAAAAAAATCTTAAAAATAGAAAATTATTTACATAAATATTCATTTACTTATAGATAGATTATTTTTCAAATTTCATTCAATTTGACGATATTTGTCAAGAATCATTAGATTTAAACCATTCTAATTACCATACAAACTTGATGGTCATTGATAGAGTATCAAGTGACACTAAAATTGAAAAAAAAAAAAAATTGAGGCACAATCAATCTATAAGTAAATGAATGTAGTTGTAAAAGATTTTCTATTTTAAGTTTTTTTATAAATTAATAAGCTTCAGTGTAATTTTTGTGTCAAATAAAATTTTTATTGTGTAAGTGTATCTTTTTTGTGAAAGAAATACCTGAATGATGATTTTTAACGACTATATATAAGATCCGTATAGCTCCAATAGAGGGGTAAAAGAGGGGTACCTTACTATTTTCTTAATTCATGGGCCATGGCTGAGGTTTTGTGACTTCTTGTCACTTCGGTGCTAAGGCTCGTGTTTTTGTGGGCTGACATGAAGGCCCATAACTCTGTGGGCTGAGATGAAGGCCCATAAATACTGGGCTTTATAATGGTAAATTGGTAGTGAAAAGGAAGTTAAGAATCCGTTCAACCATTCCCATGGACTCGACGGGTTTCGATCTGTTCTCTCGAAATTTATCTGGATTTTTAAGGCTCAGTGTAGTGAGAATTTCATCAAAAGAATATAAAGCAATATTGTACAGATTGCAAATATCAAAATTGTCATGGTTATAAATTAGTTTTCCTAACGGGCATACAAAATATGAAATGGGACCACTTGATTAATCACACTATTCGTCATTGTATAGTAGTTGAAACTGCAAATAAGTATGTTGCCCCCAGCATTTTAACTGTGAGCATGAGCAATTTTTTATAAATAGGCTTTTTTTTTTTTAAGTTTTTATATAACAACTATTTTTTTTTTAGCTAATTGACATGTGGATGGGAGAGATTACAGTTCTAAGTTTGGTTAAGATATTGAAGAAAACCAACAATATTATCTATAACGCAGTGATTTTCTCGTGTGATGGTCTAAATCTCGGTACCAGCAATCATATACAGGCATACCGCGGATAACACTTTCCAAATAATGACTTTTAACCACTCAATTATCAATAAGTGTTCTCCAAGCGATTCCACAGTTGAACTTACACCGTCATTTTTAATGGAGGACATTTTGGTTTAGTGTTACGGATACCAATAGAAATTCTGAAAACATAGCACCGGATTTGCAAGTGCAAGCGCAGTTACATTTTCATGGGGATAAATTATACAATATCCGTTGATTTAGAATTAAAACTAAAAATTTAGTGCTGCTCATTATGTATCTTTTGTATCTGTTATGATACACTTCCGTTTTTTATTATAAAAATTCCTACAATTATTCTCGGGAATCCAGTTGTTTGGGCTATTTTATTTTATTTTTAACTTTCTTTCGTTTTCACAATAAAGTTAAATGAAATTACGTACAAAGAGCTGTTTGATCATCATGGTGCACAACTAATTAAGAAATCACATTGAAAAATAAATGGTGTACCAAAAAGGGATGACTGCATGCAGCTATTTGATCACCACGGAATAAGTTTCCAATCCCTCGGACGACTTCCATGTTCATGCAAAAAAACACATCAGAAGTTTTTGATAACAAAAAAACGAAGTATATATCTCAGGAAATTAGAAAGAAAATAGATAAATAATTCATATCAAGAGGCCAGAACCGTTACAAAGATTAAAAACAAAATATTATCTCTAAGACTATAAGTTTAAATTTATTAATATCTATTAAGCTTTAACACGTAATTTAAGTTTATTATGTAAAAATACATACATTAATGATAAAAGAGATGATATTTACATATATAAAGCATGTATCAAGAATTACCGTACTACAAATTAATAGAAAACTTACGTTGCAATTTTTTTTTGGATAATGTATTAATAATTTTGTAGCTCATTAATACTTATTTTTTCAAGCTGAAAATATAATAAGGTACTTTTACTTGTCAACAAAGCATAAATTAAAGAAGTCGAGAACCAGTGAACTTCAATTTCAGATCTCCTAACATATATATAGCACGGTGCCATGCAGTACATTAGCCATTGGATCTCCTCGAGATTCATGCTGGCCTGAATCTTGAGGCGATCCAACGGCCCACGTGCTGCATGGCACTGTGAACTTCTGTACTACTATATAAGGCTCGTGCCTTTGCGGGCTGGACAGGGCATTGTTTTTTTTTTTCGAAATCTTTGCAGCAGCTGTAAAGTTGCATGAGCGAGTATTGAACTCTCGACCTTTGAGTAAACAACAGCCCTAGAACTTCTCTCCTAGCCAATTGAGCTACCACCCGTTTCCCTGGACATGGCATTGTAATGGGAATGAAAAAGAATTAATTCCTACGAACCTCACGCCCTCACCGGGGTTTCTTAGTTCTGGAAATTTATTTGGATTTCTGAGGTGTTGTCGTGGACAGAATTTTCATCTAATAAGCTTACTAATTAACCTCTTCAAAAGATTGGTATCGAGAGGTAAAATTTCAATTATATTCACTGTTTAAAAAGGAGGGATCCGACAATGCTTATCTTGCAATCTTGATAATGAGGATTTTCAAAAATTTATAAAAAAAATAGTTAAATTCTCAAAAATAGAAACTTTATTAGAAGTGTTGTTAACCTATAGATTGATTATGTTTTTAATTATATTCAAATTAAGTGATATTTGAAGACTACTTAAATTACAACCGTTAAAAAATACATAAAAGTTTGATAAGCAATCAAACGATGTTCAAATTGATTGAAACACTATTTTTTTAAAAGTTAGAGAGTGTATCCATACAATTTTTTCTATTTTTTCTATTTTTAAGATTTTTTATGATTATTTTTTCCAAATTTTTTAATTCTCTATTGTCAAGATTGTCAAGATATATAATAAGCAAGGTTCTAAATCGCGATTATAGCGTCATTGCGACAAGGTCTCGGAAATGCTATTGCCGCTATAGCACGCTATAGCGGAAGCTATCGTGCATAGCATATCTAATAATTGCATGATTAATACTCTATATTTAATATTATTTATAATTTTATATTTAATTTAATGTTATCATGAGTTCCATAGAGCAAACAAAGCAACACAAAATTACTTATGGAACTATAATATTAGCATTAAACCGGTACAAAATGCAGATCGCAATTCAGAATTTACCTAATATAATATATCTTTTTTCTATTTAAAAGTATCTAAACCATTACAAACTATGTCATTTCATACAAAAATAATGTAAGAAGTACTAACTAAGTTATTTCCCGAAAAAAAAATCATTTTGAGTATAAAATATATACCATGACGGATAGCGTGCTATTTACACGCTATAACGCTATACGCTATAGCGCCCGCTATTCGTGCTATAGCGGCAATAGCGCTACTTGCGTAGTGTTAGCCAATAGCATCGCGTTTGAGCCCAAAAACGCTATAGCGCGCTATTTACAACATTGATAATAAGTGTCGTCAATGATGCCTCCTCTGTAAAAAATGCTTACTAGCAAATTATTATTTATCTCTTAATTAATATATTAACTATTAAATATACTGAAACGAATCACTGCTCCATATTATTTATTCTTGATTTGGTCTGTACTGGATATATAGATTCACCTAATTTGTATCAAACTGTGTTAATTTAATTGGCAGATATTTCAAAACCCACTTAATCGTTTACATATCCAAAAACCGTGTCTGATTTCTCGTAGCACTATGATAATCATGTTAATTTTGGTACAATTAAAAATATAATTACTTGGGTCAAATTAATTTGCGAAAAGTTAAAATAAAACCATTTTTTTTTCTCTCGAATATGTAAACAATAAAGATAGTTGTAACTTGTAAGTCATATGCTTTACTTTGCCTGTATTTTCTTTATTTCTGTTAAAAAGGTATAAAACGATATTATATAATTTGCAAAAAATAACATGTCATGATCGCTTTGTATAACAAGTATGAAACGGAGTTAATCACAGTATCCGTGTTGTGTAGCAGTTGAAGCAGCAAATAAGTATGCCGATACGATCATATTCGTGTGAGAATTAGTGCAGAACTTCATATAAATTGTCTGTCTTTTTTTATGTCATTTAATATATATAACAACTATATATGTTTTTATAAGTTAATAATTAACATGTGCATGCTGCAGTTTTGAGTTTAGTTAAGATATTGAAGAAAACCAACAATATCGTTTTTGTTTCTCGTCTAGTACTATGAAGCTCAAAGCTCGAAGCTTGGTACTGATGTTCCTATGGCTGCAATCTACCGGGATTGGTACTAAATAACAGTTACAGTTTAATAAAACAGAAACATTAGTTAGCTTAGAGAACCAGAAATTGTTTAACGAACATTATGAAAACTTTTGCATTTGTTTGTAGCTGAAAAACTCAAATTATGATCGATCTCAAAGGCACAACACATCCTGATGCATTTTGGCCTTTTATTATGAAGATTTTTGAAAATTCCAAACCTGGCCTGCTGCTACTATAGAATAGGCAGTTTTTCACTAATTGTGTGGGCTATTTTAGTGTGCTCGATTTCTTTCGGTTAATCAGCAAACCATATGCAAAATGAACTACAAGGAGCTATTCGATCATCATCATGCACAACCAATTGAGCAAGCACACAGAAAGAGTTATTGGTTAACCAGAAAACTATTCATTTCTTAAGGGGTGCAACACATATCATTAAGAGAGGCTTAGATGTGAATATATCCTTTTTGTCTTGTACAATTATTGTAGCCTTAAAGGGCAGTACAAGACATCAAAAGGGAGGCATTTCCATGACGAGTAAGAGACCGACGTTTTTAATTAATAAATAAATCTCGAGCCTTAGGATTTCTATAATCAGCTCTTTAACTCTTTTAGTTATGATTGTGTTAGTATCTATCTTCTGTTTGTATGCTAATGCTAGTGCTAATTATGAATTGATGTTATTACTTTTTTGGTTGATATATGAGTGGTTAACTCTTCATTTCTTGTGTGTTTGGCTTGTTGTTGTTAATATCATTTTGAAATCAACAAGTTCCACCCAACTGTTTGCAATTCAATTATATCATATTATGAAGAATATTTACAATAACATCTATAGATTATTTGCTTCTTTTTGATATAAAAGATGTCAATTACTCCAAATTTTATTTCTGCTATTGAATGAAAACAAATGACAACCAACAGAATCTCAAGTAAAAATGATATTTGAGAATATCAACTGCAAATGGACCACCAACAGCTAACAGAATCTGTAACATCAAACCGTGAAATTAAAAATTGTTATTATTTACTTGTGCTCAACATTAATTTTATAAACATTTAATAGCAGATTGTTGTCTGTATGTAATAGCAGGTTGATACCTCGCTATATTTTTGGTTGCCTGATACTAGTTTCTGACTATATGGAATTAAAGCAAGCATTCTTTCTTATCTGGTACCTCCAAATTATAAAGGGAAAAAAAAAATCATACAAACCCTACCTCGCACAACAGTCACGCAAATTTGGGACCACCACACGAAAAATGACTCCATACAAACAACTATTACAAATAAATAGGCAACCACAACAAAACTTAATAAAAAGGAAAAGTAAAAGTAAAAGTAAGAGACTAAAACACAACGAAGTAATTCAAGGTTTTCTACGCCATCTGACAAAAATAGTCCCCAAAAGTTCTCTACCTTCCCACATTGCCCCTAACTCTGGAAAAAGCTTAAACTGTTGTCTTCTTCTCCCTCTTTTTATTAGATTATATTAGATAGTTCCTCGGGGCAGGGAGGGACATCAAGGGTGATGCCAGCCTGGATCTGGCCCCAGCCAATGAGACGCCAGTGCTTTTCAACACGCCGACTGAGTGCAACCTTCTCTCCCTTGCTGGTACAAACTGGGATCATCAATGAAAGCTTTGCCAAATCATTTTTTACCGCAACAACCCTGCCGCCGGTAGACATGGAACCAATGTTGAGCATAAGGCTTTCTCCCTTAGTCAGCTTTGATACCTTCTCTTGCTTCTCTGAGCCCTTTGTTCTCACACCCAGCAGCCTCCTCAGGAGATAGAAATTGATCTAATGGAATTATAGATGGCATTATTATACAAGGACCATTTGATGGGGGTAATACTAAGGACTCTCAAGTTAAAGATACAGGGGAAGCTTCATTAGAGACCCACTGGTATGGTAACATAAACTTTCAATGAAATATACCAACTTTTAAGTTGATGAGATACATATGGCATCAATCACAAGTAATTATTATTCAACACTGTCTGCCATTGGGACACCTTTTTCTCTTTTGTGCTCTCTCAGTGTCTGTTCTACTTTGTCTGTTCTACTTTAAAAGTTTTAAGAGGAAATTGACAAAACAGCCTTATTGGGACTGTTTTATTGGAAATAAGACTACAATGGTACAGCTTGCAATCAAATAATAATTAGGACAAAGAAAAAGAGAAATTGCATACCTCGAGCTCAATAAAAATATCAGGGAGAGAACCGAGTGAGCCAAGGACCTGGCCCACAAGCTTGTCACCTCGGGTCAATGATGGGTCCATGGTAGTCCCTACACCGATAAGCCCACCGGGCACAGCAAACTGGAGTTCGTTCTGTTCAGCATATAAAGATACAACCCTAGAATAAATTGGAGTGCATTTACTATTGCCGCTAGCATCCTTGGTCACAACTCCAGGTCGCACTTCAATAAATTGGTTTACCTTCAATACTCCCTGGGAGAGAAGTAATTATTAGTCTATTTGTCATGATCATCAAAACATATGTTATACATATATTTTTTTTAAAAAAGACATGAAAATCAGAATATTATGAACTAGGACCAGTGTCAACTGAAAATTCTCTTCCCCTGAAAGTCTAAAACCGTCATGTACAACTGCAAATAAAACCAAAATAACTATTCCATTCCTTTTTCCTCACGTCAAGAGCAAATAGCCAAACTGCCCCACCACCCAAAATTATGCAGAGAAAATGCAATATAAGGGAGAGTCATTGCATCTTCAAGAAATGTTGGAAGACAGACAACAGTGAATTACTCATTTGCATTGGGTTTTTCATGTGATCCCTTGATTCAATTAGGGCCCAAGCTCACCTTTCTGATATATTTATATACATGTAGGCTTTCCAAGGCTATAATTTAGCCTTACTAATAGTTAGGAATAGCCTTAAGTCGAGAAATGTCACACAGAAAACCACAACCATAATGAAATTTAAATTATATTAGGCAACATACCCTCAGAATACTTCCACCAGCAACACCACCTTTTATCTCATCAACCTCTGAACCGGGTTTGTTCACATCAAAGGAGCGGATGATAATCATGTTCGGGGCAGAAATAAAGTCCCTAGTAGGGACAGGAATCTTCTTAACAATGTATTCGCACACAACATCTATGTTGTATTTAAGCTGTGCTGATATAGGCACTACAGGTGCCCCATCTGCAACAGTGCGCTGTTCAAGAACAATGAAAAGTTGTTATAGGCTATTCATTTGCAAAGCAGTTGCAACAAGGCATAAAAACCAGACTGATAATTTTCATGGGGAAATAATGCGAAATGGAGCACTTTTTTGTATTGCATTAGTTACTGGTTGACTTCTAATATCACTAGGAGGACAATTGTATTTATTTGTTGGCTCATTTGTTTAGTTAATGCTTCATGCACATTATCTGTATCTCTTTTTGGGAAGGGAGGTTCTTTGTCTGTACAAATAGGCAAGTACCTGAATAAACTTCTGGATGGACTCGTGCTGGTTGATGGCAGCATTTTCTTGAATAAGGTCAATCTTGTTCTGTAGGATGATAAGGTGTTTGAGCTTCATAATTTCAACTGCAGCAAGATGCTCAGAGGTCTGTGGCTGGGGACAGCTCTCATTTGCTGCAATCAAAAGCAATGCCCCATCCATGATTGCTGCTCCATTAAGCATTGTAGCCATGAGAATATCGTGTCCCTGTACAATGAGATGGTAGTGAGAAGCTTCCTTGTAGATAAGTACGGATAATTATATATAAACATTCTGGGCTAGTAAGTTCACAGCAAGTAAAACTGCAAAGTAAAATTCAATCCACCCAAACCAAGATTTGATACTTTGCTAAACCCAAGTAATGTAGAGCTGGACATAAGGAAGTATAAAATTACTGGGCAATCAACAAAGGAGACGTGTCTGAGGAGCTTCATCCTAGTGTTCTCAAATCCAGGAACATCACATGGTGGAGTATCTTCTTTACCACTTCCATATGCCCTGCACAAGAAAGTAAATAACATGAAAAGGGAACGAAAGGCTCAAACCCAGGATAGTAATGTCTTTTGTCTAGTCTGATTTGCATCAAGTGCCTTACCAAAGAGGACAACATATTACTTGTAATAACCCTGAACAATTAAAATGTAAATTATGCAAGATTCAACTTTAGAACAAAAACCTACTTGTAGCACTGAGGTCGAGGACACCTCTCATCTTCGCATTTATATATCTTTGCATTCGCATAACCCAGCTTTATGGTGATGTTACGTTGGAGCTCACTTTTGAACCTAACAGTCTGTAAATGTACATACATAAGGTCAAATCAGAATTGCAAGTACGGGATACACAGAAACATCGCCGGAGATAATGAGAGGCAGCAGTACATTTCCAGTAATTTTGTTTCAAATAGATAATTGATCTTTTGTGTGTATAATATATGAGAAGTGATGGAAGTGATATGTGCCTGAATATCTAAAGTAAAATTTAATATGGGAACACCATGGCTGTAACTTCCTATACCGAGTTACTTGTTCTACTACTGTGCCACTGAGCAGATGCTAGCTCATTGGATGCTTACTAACTTATAGTATGAATAGACATATTTTCTTAAGAAGAAAGTGAAAATACAGGGGAACAGCACCTGAACACCCGAAATAGCTTTCACAACTGTGGATTTTCCATGAGCCACATGCCCAATAGTTCCTGTTGTACAAGAACATTAACACGATAAATTATGGTAAATCAACCGTTAATTCATATTTAGAAAAAATACAATTGCTAAACACAATTTCAATGAGAAAAAAGTGCCTAAATGTGAATGATTTAAAATATTGTTGGGATATGATAAGCTAAAAACTAGCAAAACACGTTTATGACACTTGGGTCAATGCAAACAGTACACTCAACACCAACAATACCCTTAAGAGAAAACTGGCTGTCCTTCAAACAAACAACACGTAGCAAAAATGACGTTGTACATTTCCGAAACTAACCTATATTAATGGTGGCTTGACGAGAGATAACCTCAGGTGACAAAGGCGTAAGCTTTGTCACGTCAAGCTTGCTTAAGTCTTGTTCCATCAAACCTTTGCGCGACATTTTGTTAGAACGCTGGTGTTCACTTACTCCTGGATCAAACAAAAAACAGTCAAAATCAATCATTATTTTTGCATAAAGGAGTAATTGAATCGAAATGCATTAATTATCCTAGTGACTAGTGAAGACAAACAAATCAGAATCCCCAATCCCTGTATTACTATCAATCAAAATTTGCACATTAAATTAGACAATCCATGACAAACTCAAATAATTATAAAAAGATCTATCATCCAGGTGTCTCAAATTATCATCAACCGGTCATTACTCGAACCATCCACAGCACAAGAAGCATGAAAAGATTAAGCTTCAAGATCATCTCCATGTAACAAACTTAAACATTCCCTACCAATTCATTCCGATTTCAGCACAGTACTCAGTCCACAAACAATTCAGTAAAATCCAGGTTCAACCGCCTAAACACCAAACCCTAACTCAGAATCAGTCTTCCCTACAAACAACACCACTACACATCGCCGCCCTAACACCAGACCCGAACCTTCTTACCGCGCACAGCTAGCGAGAAAGCGCAGCGCTAGAGCCACGACAACGATATCGATTGGGAGAAACAATACCTGAGAGAGAGGCGGTGGTCGGGTCGGCGACGGCTGCCGCGTGGTGAGGAGGGGGAATCGGGCTCGGAGATCTGGTCGCGCCGGTGGAGGGGAAGGCGGCTAGGGCTAAACAGAGAGGAGGAGGGAATCTGATGCGAGAGAACGAGGGTTTTATGAGAGAGGCGCCTTTTTGGGATTCTGATAAGATGAGGGTGTTTAATGGGATTTTTTTGGTTTTGTTTTGGTCCGAGCCTCCATGTCCGAGGGCTGGTATTTATGTGAGAGCTTAGAATTGCGGATGCGTGCTTGAGGGCAACGGAATTGCAAACTTGACCCCAACGTCCAAAGAGTAGGTATGCTCTAAGTTAACTCAAAATTTGAGTTTAATTTTGGATAGATTTGGGCCGTATATTTCGCATCTCGGTCAGGACGATCAAGACGGTCAGTATTTAGAATTTACAAGGCCCTTTACAAAATCATTGTACGGGCAAACTCAATTTTTGAGTTAACTTAGAGGATCTCAATTCACGTCGAAATAGGTATCGGGAGCTGTTGTTCTATGGAGCAGCTAAGTAATTTTTTTTATTGAGAAACTAGTAATGCCTACGCCTTGCTTTGGGCTGAAATTGTTATTTCTTATAATAAAATTTTAAGATAATATGTAATGGACCTTAAATTGAGAAAATTGATGTGGGCCTTAAGTTTTAATGGGTTGAGACATTAAAGTACGTCAACGGTGGTGATCAATCTAAGTAATAATCAATGGCTGAGGTCAATGTTATCAGAACCGGACCGGAGATCAACCCGGAAAAGCTTTGGGTCACTGGTTTATTGGTTCAACCGTCGGGTCAACTAGTTCAACCGCTGAGTTTTTTATGTATATATATGTACAATACATATAGTCATATAATATGATAAGTAAATATTTTCTAAAAAAAATTTAAAAAACAAATATATTATAAATAATAATATTTTTATATAGCATTACAAAACGGACATACTAACTAGAATTAAAATAAATTAAAATATATAACATACTATGTGAGTATGGGACCCACTCTCTCCTCATTGGGTATATTAAACGAAGTAATAGTCAAAAGTTGCATATAACCGGATTTTCATCCAAACCTGAGACCGCGGTTTTGAGAAAAGAACCGGACAAAAAACCGTTTATCACCGATTTACTTGCATGTACGGTCCTTTAGCTGAACCAAACCGTAAAGGGTCCAGTTCCGGTTTTTTACGGTCGAACCGGCCGGTTCGGTCCGGTTTTAATAATAGTGGCTGAGGTATCTTATTTGGGGAAGATAGAACTTTCATGTCATTTTTTCTAGGGATAGGATTAGGGGTGTCAATGGGTCGGGTTGCATTAATTTATTATTTTCCACCAAACGGGTTTGACCCGACCCGACCCGTCACGGGTCAAAAAACTCTGACCCGTACCCGACCCGGCGGGTCACGGGTCAACCCGACCCGACCCGTCATCTTTTGCTATGATATGTTGGATATATTAAATGAACAAATGTTTAATGTGGTCCAGTCGTAGAGTGAAGTGATTTGTTTCACTGAGCATGTGAGTTCGATTCACGGCTGCGCTTATAATTTTTTTTGTACGTTTTTTTCAATTTTTTTTATCAAATACCTTAATACTAAACATCCACATTGCACATACAAGTTACCAAACATTCAGATGGACCGAATTTTTTTTTTTTTTTTGCTATCGTTCCAACTAAGATGTTACGAGTTCTATATATTAACTTTGGTCAGGCCTAAGAACAGCAAGGATATTGCTTAGAACAGCAAAGATATTGCTTGGGACAACAAAATTTTTCCATTTATAGTATGATTTTCTCATATTTCATTCCATATAATTAAGTGATTTTGTTGTCCTAAGTAATATGGTTGTTGTCCTTAGACCCGACTATTAACTTGACCTTAGTATTATCAAATTAATAATATGAAGATACTAATAAATTTCATCGATTCGTTGTGCTTCTTTCGTTTTCACATTTTATATCGTAATCACAAGTGAAGTTTTCTGAATTTTTTTGGCGAAGTTAAAAGTTCGTGATTTGAATATAATTAGGAAATAGTTCAACTTATATAATATAATGAAAAATAAATTGAAATGTCAAAAACAAAAAAAAAAATGAATGAATATAACTAAAATATCTACTTATACTGAAATAAAAAAAAAAAGTCTCTTAATTTAGAGTTATCACACTTCATCATATAAATAACTCAATCAAACGAAATTTTTAATCATATTTATAATCAACATAAACATTACAAACTATTTAAGACGAGATTTTGACAATCTTTTTATTTTTATTTTTTGACATTATTAATAATGGATAAGTCTTAAAATTTGAAATCAAACTATAAAATCTGTATACACATAATGCAAACTATACACTGCACATCAAAAACTGACAAATCTGTCTCATCATATATTAAATTAATTGTGTTTGCATAATCTCAATTAATATAAATGGTTAAGTGCAAGATAATGGAAAAATTAGCATCTTGAGTTGCAATGAAATGTCCATTGATATATTATTAATGTTATATATAAAATATAAGAAAAAAACAAGTACAATTAGACGGGTCGGGTCGGGTCGGGGTTGACCCATACCCGACCCGACCCGTGACGGGTCAAAAAACTTTGACCCATACCCGACCCATTTACCTTCGGGTCACTTCGGGTCGGGTCGGGTTCGGGTCGGGTCACTTTTTGACACCCCTAGATAGGATATTGTCCAAAGCCATTTGGATGGTCCAAAGGATTCTGAGAGCCGTACGATCTAATTGTTAGTATTTGATCAACCGTGATTTAATCATGTAGGTGCTAACAATAGCATGCTGGTTGTATTTAGAATGATGGGGTCACATGCTATCACCGTTGATAAACATATAAATCGAATCGAATGATTTAGTCATGGCTTTGAACGGAGACCGTCCAAATGGCTTTGGACAAAATTCTAATCCTTTTTTCTAATATGCTTTTACTAGGAGTAACGATTAAAATCGAGGGGTTCTTATTAAACCTTTCGTTTTGATTGTATCTAAAAGACATATCATGACCATCTGATTATAAAAAATGAACGGCCCATATTTCATCTTATTTGTAACAAAATTATTCGCTAAATACCGGATATATTATATTTCCAAGCCATATTCAACTTGAGTGCGGGATAAGAAACTGATTTTTTTTTTTTTCCAAAAAATATACCCATATAAATATGCATTTTGGAAAAAAGAAAATACACAAATATTCTTGATTTCTAAGAAATTCATAATATGTTTTTGATAAATATGCTCTAGAATTGACGATCTTATTCCTGACATATGAAATATTACAAAATTATGTTTTATCAACAAATTTGTTATCCCTGGTTCTGAGTCTAGCCTCACCAACGATCAAGGGCGGACCTTTGTAGGTGCCACCCTGGGCAGCGACCCCCCCTACTATTTGAAATTTTGTAAAAAATAATGTAAAGTAATGAATTATTACCTAATATTTAAAGTTTGCCCCCCCTAAAATTAATTATTACCTATAAATCATTGAAATTTGTTGATTAATGTATCTTGTAAATTGAACTAAATTTGATTGGCCCCTCCTTAATTTTGGCTGAAGGTCCGCCATTGCCCACGATAGTAGATGTCCTCGCGTGGGGACTGGGAAGTCAGACACGGACACTTGTAAGACACGTTTTGACACGACTTCACATGTACAGTCAACAAATTTTCAAGACACGTTCAATGCACTGACACTTAGGACTTGTTCGGTAGTCACTAATCTCACAGAAGTTTTTTTTTATTAGAGCATAATTCTAAATGCAGTAAAAACTTATGAAGAGCTCATCGTTGATAGGAAAAAAAAATCCAGTCCAACTTAATAAATATTTAAATTCTTATTAAGAATTGATAGTATGATATGCCGAACAGTGAATAAAAATTATTTTTTATAGACTCTCAATTCCTATAGAAACCTCTAGAAACCTCCGCCGAACATGCCCTTAGTCTGAGAGACTTTCCGGACACAGCATGAGGCATTCGGATATGCTTGTGAGGTGATAATATACATGTGTAATATAAGGATTAGAATCTGCTGCCATAATTGTGATGGCACCGGGTGCCATAGTTTTAATCTGGACGGTTGAGATTAATTTGGACGGCTGAGATTTTGTGAATTGGAGGGGACTGTTTTTTGTGGGTCCCACTATCATGAAGACTGTGGCACCCGGTGCCATCACAAACTATGGCAGCGGATACCAATCCTATCATATATCATGATCAACACATAATAAACATAAATGAAAAGATGCTGTAGAATTTAATGGAGCTAGAAAATGAATTAGCATGAATACTCACATAGTCATTATCGATTTTTTTTTTTGCTATCTATGTATCATGTTCCTTTTAATTAAAAACAATTTATAGCTTTACAAACTTGCAGCAATTAAGATGGTATGATTTTTTTTTTTTTTAGGAGTGAAAGTTGCACCCATTTTTCATCTAATGTTAGGGATAATGTCTAAAATCAAAATTACAAAAGCTTGCCTAATACTGACATTTATTGTACGTTGGCAACTTACATTGCAGAGATATAAACTTGAAACGTTTAGTTACTAAACACAGTTGAAATTACGAATGATGCACAATATACCACAAAACTTATACCAGTACAACAAACAAATTGGAAATGAATTATTTCCTCCTTTTGTAGTTCTTATCGATCGATGAGGCTTTGACTCAGATTCCAGAGAATTTTTGCCAGGTTATTATCCCTGGCATACTTTGTGGGCGATGCTTCATTGCAATTTTCGAAGTATTTGCCACTTACACCCTTTACATTAGGATTCAGTGCCAAATAACATGTAGTTGCAGCCCCCTACAAAAATTATAGGAGTGAGCTTTTGTTCTTACTAGTAAAGAGCCCACGCGTTGCTCTGAGCTAAAATTGTTATTTCTTATAATAAATTTTAAGATAATATGTAATGGGTCTTATAGGAAATTGACATGGGCTTTAAATTTTAATGGGCTGAGACATTAATGTCAACGGGTATTAACGTAAATCAACGGTTCTGATCTATCCAAGAAAATGATCAACGGCTTAGGTTTCTTATTTAGGGAAGATAGCCCTTTCATAGTTTCATGTCATTTTTTCCAATATGCTTTTATATATAGTAAAGATAGAGAATGAACTGTATTTAATTTGGTCACAATCAATTACCATTGGTATTTAGCTGGGTACCATTCTAATTTTAGTATTTGCACTGATTACAGTATACCTGAGGGATGTTCTTGAAGAACGGTCTTGCCACAGGAAGCAATGCCGAAAACGGTACTGCGAGAATTCAAATAACACAATATCATTTTCAGATAAGAATTTATAAGATGACTTTTGAGACAAAATTCATAGCAGAATGGAAATCGGTACCTTTGAGGATGTTGATGTGTCGAAATAGACTAGTTGCTATCACGCCGGGGTGAAGAGAATTGGCTGTCACAAGTGATCCTTCTTCCTACTAGAGATTAAAATCTGAATTAGAACAATGTTCTACTGGTTACATCCATCATATATTAGACATTTTATACCTTAAATGGCCTATCTTTTGATTATCATGTTGGGTTAATTACCTGCAGACGCGTTGTCAACTCATTTGCATGAAGAATGTTTGCAAGCTTTGAATCCGCATAAGCAAAAAATGGTTGGTACCTTGAGAAAAAGAGAAGTAATCAATCAATAAGATGAAGAAAGTATAACATCCTAAAAAAAACAACAAATATAAAGCTTTAGTCATATGATCCTTGAAGTGTTTCCAGAAAAAAGAAAAATAACTGATGAAACTAAGAATACAAATCTGACTGGCACATAACAGTTTAGTATACTAGATAGTACCAAAACTTTGAAGTATTTTTGATTTATGAACGAAACCGATGAGCTTTGAAAAGATGTGTACCAGCAACCTTAAATCTAAATACACAACACCTCCTGATAGTTACCTTGACTGATCATTCAATCTTTCGAGGTCGAATCGGGAGCCGTTGCTTCTTCTGTGAGCACTTGAGGAGACATTGATGATTCTTCCTTCTGTTCCGGTACTTTTTGCAGTCGATTTCATCTTTTCCAGTAAAAGATTTGTCAATAAGAAATGACCTATATTGATTCGTTGCACATTATGAATATACATGGCGTCTACATCTCCTTGAAACACAATGAATAGATAAATACAGCATATTCAGGATTTATTTTTCTAACTTTTTATTTGTCACTGATGGATAACAGTTTCAACTAAAGGTTGACAACATGATTTCTAATTGTTCTTTTTTTTAGAAAAAAAATAGATAGTTTTACCAAGATGATTGGTAGCAAATTGCAGTTCGATTCCATCTCTTGAGAGCTGGAACGGGCATGCCATAATTCCTGCGTTATTTCTGATTACAATGACAAATTTGCATTAAGTTTCATATCAAATATGATTTCATTTTTCCTTAGGAGCATTTTCTGCTAATGGATGAGTGTTTATCAGGTTTAGCAGTAAAAATGCCAAGACAATACAAAAGTTATGCATAAATATTCAACAAAATAAAAATAATTTGTGAATGCTGTGATATATTTGGTTTCATACTTCTTTAACTAATTAAATTTAATAAAAATTTGGGACTGTATACTAATCATACTTATCGATGATACATATGTAAATTATCAGCTGGTATTTTGGCACACTAACCAACATTACAATTACAGTTCAAGCATGTCTCAGTCGCAGTAGTTTCGTACCAGTATTAACATTGACAAATCAATAATCAAATTGCAAGATACAAAGAGAAGAACATAGATAAATTAGAAGGATATATGTCAAATCTTACATCAGAATGTTTAATTGCTCGTTGGAGGTATCGAAAGACTTTGCAAAACTGCGAACCGAGTCGAGGGAGCTGATATCCATCTCCAAAACTTGCAAGTTTAAGCCTGGATGTTGCTCAAGCAGGCTCTCTTTCGCCTTCAGACCACCTTCCAGAGTTCTTGCTGGTATGATCACCTTCGCTCCTCTTAATGCCAGTACCCGCGCTGTCTCTTTTCCGATACCACTTGTTGCTCCTAAAAATCGACAAATGCATTTATCAGACCATTCTTGCAGTAGATTGGCAGCATTTAACATTTTATCATTTTTTCCACATTTTACATTGCATCATTTATGTTTCTCCTAAAAAATGTTCTAATTATTTTCATATAATACACATCGAATTACATCTAGATTTTGCATATACATCGGTAAAATGGCAATACAAAAATATTTAATATAAGATAGAGTAATACCTAGCGTCTATAGAAAAATGGTCCATAGCGTCTATAGGTTACATTTCAGTACGTATCTGTAATATTTTGGGATATATCTGTTACATTATTTGTATGTCTATAGACGTATGAACGGTTTTTCAATGGACGCAAGATGTTTCTCAATAAAATATAACATTTTTGCAATCAACCAATTATGCAATTAAGGAATCTCTCCTTAAGGTTCCAAATAAGCATTGATTCAGGCATCTGTGCCCAGCATACAATACAGAGATTGAAAAAACTTGGGTAATGTTTTGATGGTATGTAAAATTAAGAACTAAAAAATAAAAATAAAATTCTTACAATTAAAAACTAAAAATTAAAAATAAAATTCTTACTGGTGAACAAACCAATAACCAACCTGTGATTATAGCAGTGAGGTTGGAGGCATCAACGCCCTGAGTGACCTCCTCTGCGGTGGAGTATCGACCGAAGCCCGACGGCCCTTTCGCCCATGGCCAGCTCCACATTCTCACCCTTAATTTCCTCTTGCTTCCTTGTGCCTTGACTGTTCTTTCTCTCTTGCAAACAAACTTAATTGTTGAGTGTTTCACTGGCAAGCAAAGGTCGACATTGAAGGCCCCAACAAGGCAACAACAGTGCTTCTAGTTGTTCCAATAATTGGGGTGAGTTTTGTGGTATATATAAGGCCACACAACTAGTCAACAAGTTCAAGCTAATTATCCAAACTTTTTTCTTTATAATTTCTTTTTCCCATTAAATGGGAAAAGGAAAGCTACGACCCACGAATCGGAAATTTTTTCATAAACGACCCTCAAACTTGTGAATGTACAATTATGCATTAACAAAAATATCACAAATGGCATTGACTGGGGCACACCTGCTGCGTACGCTTCATAAAATTTTATTGTTCTTATTAAAGTTTAAAATGTTTTTGTTTTAATTTTCTAAGTAATAATTTTTGTGGATCTTTTCATTAGCTTTTCAGAATGTGATTATATATTTTCTAGAGAGTTTCCTATCAAAAGACATGCTCGTTTAAAAATCAAACTGTTTTCAATATATTTTTCGTCGAACTCCTTGAAATTGTTTGGTATATTAATTTTATTTACACGGTTCCAAAATATTTTAGTGAATAGTTCATGATATATAAAATTAATGAAGTTATATTTATTTTTATTTTATTTATGTATCAAATATTAATAAAAGTTGTCTAGTTTAATTATTTAATTTGTTTACTTAAAACTATAGAATAGACTATTTTAAAAAGCTCGAACAAATACATAAAAAAAATAGTTTGATTTTTAAACGAGTATAACTTTCAATAAGAAACTCTCCGAAAAACATACAACTACATCCCGAAATATATAGCAATTATAGCTTAGAAAATTAAAAAAAAAATTTTAACTTTAATGCAACCCCAGCCAAGACCTTTTTGTTGATACATGACTCTATACTTAATATTTACATTTTTGAGGGCTATCCATGAAAATTTCCCACAAAAAAAAAAAAATTGAAACACGCCCGGTGGGACTCGAACCCACAATCGCCTGATTAGAAGTCAGACGCCTTATCCATTAGGCCACGGGCGCTTTTGTTATCTCCTTCATTCATCTTCTTACATACCATCTATAACACTCGCTGTGGATCCAGATATTTTTCACTACACCCGACCCGAATCAACAGGAAACAAACGACAAAACAGCAAACAAAAACAAAAGGCGACCCATAGTTTCGTTTCCATCACCAAAGAATCAAATCAGAGATCAGAACACACCGCCCGCCCGTGGGACACAATCGGCGTCGAGGGGGGGTGTGCTGATGGAGGGGAAGAAGGTTAACAACAAGGCGATGGAGAAGAGACCGAGCAGCGGGATGAACAGGCGGCACGGATCGACCGGGTTCTTCGTGGCCGTGGATTACCTCTTCCTGGCGATCTTCTTCGGCTTCCTCTGCTATTTCCTTGCGTTCCAGATCTGGCCCTCCGCCGTCTCCTCCGTCGCTCCGCTCGCCGGCCTCTGATTTCCTCCCTGCCGCCGGATCTTTGTTTTAAATTTTGTGTATTGTATCGTCGACATTGTCAAGTAGAATTACCTGCTTTCGAGTTTTAGAAGATTGCAATTTTTTGGAATGTAATCGTAATTTGTAAGCACTGACTTTTATCTGGTAATTTTCTGGCGATTGCGAAATCATAATTTATTAGTTTTGCTTATTCCGGTATTCTTTTTCCATATTTTTTCTCTGACTTTGATGATCTGATAATTTATCAGTTTTGCTAATTTATCAGTTGTGTATCATCACGGTATAATTCTTTTTGTATAAAAAGATACCAGTTTCTTGTGCAATACTGCAATATATTGAAAGCAAGAGCTTTACTATCTGCTAAATTGTCATCATATCAGTTTGTCTGGCTGAAACAAATAAACCTTCAATGCAGAAAAAGTGGTTTTTCTTCAAACAAAACATGGATTCCTTATAAATAAATGAGCTAATACGGTACATTTAATTAAGACACCATCACAATCGAAATCACCAGAAAAAGTGAGAAGGCAATTTGGCATAATTCATACACTGTTGTTCTAAAAGAGGGAAAAAGAACAAAGAAAATAGGTGAATAAAAAGAGCATAAAGCCATAAACAGATGAAGATAAAAGGTGCTTTGTACCATGTAAAACCTTATTTTCTACAAGCAATATTCAATATTCGACAGCCTCAACAAATTGCGTCGACAGATTATGCCTTATGAACCCAAGACCAGATTAAATCTTTTGACAATACAATTACCAGCGTGGATTACAATACATACATTTTTTTTATCTTGACTAACAACTATCCAAGAGAGAACAAAATTCATTTACTCCCATCAACAACAAAGACTAGCTTTGCTTCTAGAATGCTCTGTATATCATCGAGCAACTTCTTCATGGCATTATTTGTCAACTGTCATGAACGTTTTAAGATAACAGCTGAACAGCAGCAATTGCGGGAATCTTTTCACGCAGCTTTTGAGTGAGTGCCACTCGTACTGTCATCACACTGGCAGCAGGCCCAGTGAGCCGAACCTTAACAATGGGCTCCTCTATCTCTACCAATTCGAGATCACCACCGCCAGTTCCATTCAGGTAAGGCCTCATCTCATCTAGCACCTAGATTTAGGCCATCCAAATGAAATTCATACATGTCAATTGTCTTCATTCATGAATAAGCAATTCACTATATTTGACTAACAGCTCTGGTGTCATTTTTGACAATGGATTCAGTCCTATAGTATATGAACCTTTTGGTGCGATACACAAGTTCTCGAAACCATGGCTTCCCTTGGCCTTGCACGAGAACTTGCATGACTTTGGAGGCAATTAAACCATCAATTATCTACGCAAGCAGCTACATAATTGCCACATTTTGAACCAATTTTAGCCTCAGAACTAGCAAATGTAGAATTGGTACATGGCAAAGATCAATTGCAGTTGATAAAAAACCAAGTCTAAAATAATTCTTCAACTGTGTGGTGAATACTCACTCAACTAAAACAAAAATATTAACTTATAAAAAAAAACTAAAACAAAAATATTATCTTCATACTCTTCAAATGCTTTCATTCATAAAGAATGAATTTGAATCCCTACTCATCAAGCATTATATATATATGAAATTAGGAAACATGAACCAGCCAAAGAAATGGCGCACCTTTTCAATATTCTCCTCATTCAACTCCAGGCCAGTTTCCTCATCTGAAATTGGCTCAACAGCAACAATTTCTGGAATCTTCTCCATCAGCCGACGCTCAATGCCCAGCTTCACTGTTGTGACTGAAGCTGGGCATGACCCGCAAGCCCCTTGTAATCTCAACCGTACAACGTTTCCGTCTATTTCATGCAATGCCACATTGCCTCCATCAGCCATGAGGTAGGGCCGGACTTCATCTAATACCGATTCAACATTTTCAGCTGTAAGAGGAAGTTCTTCGAAAGGTTCTGCCACAGGATCTGCCACAGGATCTGGAGATGCCACTGCTTTTATTGCTGAAAAAAAAGAAAACGGAAAGGAGATGATGGGAGTTAAGCCAAGTCAAATCGATGATTTTAATTTTCGCAATTGCAGTGACCTTTTGTTGAAAGGTTCACTAAATTCCGACTGTATAACAGACTAAATGCTGAATTAATGCATAACACTATGATATTTCTCAGTATGCGGCATGCACCATAGATGCTAGAAGATGAAAAGACAAAACTTTTATTAAGAAATACAACCATTTGCATTTAAGTTGTCATCTCAGGAGAAATTGGTACTAATTAAGCAAAGCTAGAGAAGGTTACTTACTTTGCCGTCTCCTGCTTCTCAAAAGGGGCCGATTAGCCGAAGAAATCCTACACGGAGAAACACCGACTCTTCTATCCCCTCTAAAACTCGAAACCTAAATCACCAGAATTCACGGCAATGAATGGCATTAAGTTTCACAAAATCAAGACAAACATAACCGGCAACAAGAAAAGGTGCAAGAAGAACCAACCTTAAGAGAGAACGAATAGGAGGAGGAAGGCTCCGGAGCGGCGGCGGCTGCGCGCGAGGGAAGAGAAGGATTCCACACCACCGTCTGCATCTCTCACTCGAATCCCTCTATCTATCTTTTCCACACTCTGATCGGAATCAAGTAAAAAACCAATTTCAGTTCATGTCAACACAACAGCATAGAAAAGAGATGAATTTAGATTGAAAATTCCACAAGGAATCAAACTGAGAGTTCAAGAAAGAAACAGTTCTACAGCTCTACCTAATTAATTACCAGACTACAAATTCAGCCAGCTAGCTAGCTAGGGTTTACGGTACAGAAGACCTAAATACCCTAAAAGCATAAACAAAGAACGCAAAACCGTTCCAAACAAAGATGAAAACTCAATCTTGCTTCCATCGGAAGATTTCCGACTCACCACTTGGTCGCTCGCGCGGTGAAAGACAAACTCAACCTTGTATGTATCGTTCGTTCTCCCGTTCTTCTGGAAATTTCTTGGGAAATTGGATGCTGGAACTTGGTTTTTTTAATTCTGGTTGGTATCTTTCTTGCTCCACCAGCGAAAGGAAAAGACACGACACAAACAAAGGCGAAAGTCGGAACTGAGTGGTTATCCTCTGCTGCGCAGTGTTATACTGCGCAGCGAATCAACGACGTGGATTATAGAGGGTTTTTCAAAATTGAGTTGCACAAATCTCAAAGCGAATCCAACGGACAGAACACTGCGCAGTAGAGGATGTGAATTGGTTGGACTACTCGGGAAAAGAAAGAAGGCGAGAAAGAAGCAGACAAGTTTGAACCGGAACGGAACCGACTCGACCGCCTGTCCGTAATTCCGTTCATCTGGTTCTGATAAAAGCATTCTGATTTCTGGATCTCTCACTGGGCTCGCTTTTAATGAGAGTTGAAATGGGATAAAAATTCTTGGCGGTTAGTTGATATCAGCCCATTCTGTAATGGGATAAAGATTCTTGTACTGGCTCTCGGCCCGTTCTTGCTTTTCAGACGAGGAATGAAAATTATTATGAAATGCACATTTTTTTCCATTTCGGAGCAACAAGGAAAGAAATGGGCCATTTTCTAGTGTCCAGTCCTAATTAGATAGCATGTCAAAGCATAAAGATACAAAGCCTGCTAATAAGTGCAAAGTATCCGCATCAAAAAAGAGTTTGCTAAAACTAAATGCAGTAACAAGGACGTGAGTGATACGTAGATACTAAAAAGATAGCAAAATCCATGCATATTAATATTCATATTCACACTAACTCATTTAATATATAGCTTATCTTGTAAATTAGAATAAAAAGTACATTGCACAATATAATTAATAAATAAAGCTATTAATGTGAATAACAAACTCGAGTACTTGCATAAAAAGTATCAATTTCAACATCTTCTTTGATATCTCGATAACATTTTCTATAACATTTTTCAATTCAGTAAACTAAGATCTGTATCCATAGGACAAAAAAGGAAAATTTGATGCAGAAATATGCCAATGTTACAATAAATCTATACTGATAGCGCAAGTATTATTTGTAATTTATCAAAATCAGCTAAGCAAATATTCCTATAATCCTTGACTGTTTCAAATGATACATTGCCACTGCAAGAAAGGAAATTATCGTCGGGCATTGATACAGGATTAGCAAGAAGGGCAATTATGAGTTAGTATTGTCAGATAGCAGCTCATGATGCTCCTCTGGGGCAGCAGCATCGGGTTCAGTTTCACCTAAATCCTCCAACGAGGTCGTGAAAACGGTCCGTGACAAGGTACCGACCGTCAGTGTCTCCTCAAAGTACTCGTCAACAGTGAAGTCCAGTGAATTAACTGACAAAGATCGCAAATGTCGCGTCTTGTGCCGTACTCTCTTGCACCATTTGTGTAGCGACTCCCTCACGTTTTCTGACACCACGGATTTCTTGAACTTCGATCCCATCTATGTATCAGACATGAATTTTGTGGAATCAAAAGATTGTATTCTATAAATATAGATTTGTGTTATGATATTTTTTGCATTGATAATTGGGTATTTTTGAAATGAATTCATGCTGGCATTATTTTCTGTGAATCACACAGGAAACAGTTAAAATAGGTCTTAATTTCCAAAATAAAACATTACCTGGGTTATAATAACATTGAGGGGTAGTGTGCTGTAGCTGCACCAAACTTGAACCAATATCCTAAAACAATGTATCAGAATTCAGAGTTACAGTAATCAGTAAGTTTCATATTATTTTACAAAAGAGGAGGGAAAATCCTGCCATTTACAATTATTATCTTGAAACAATAAGAACAGAAAAAGCACTGACCCGCAAATTAAGCGAACGATAACCATATATTGATTCTTCATCAGACAAGAGTGTGCACCTAGCTGCCACTGCAATTGACACTTATGACATGAAAAACTAGAAAGAGATATCTAGAAGGTTGAGCAGCAACCAGAATTATCAGACCAAAAGCTTCAAATAACAAATGAAATTGAAATTTTTTGTGTATACTGGTACCAACATTTTGTACTGAGTTTTAGATCTGACTGTTGTCAGGTACGCCTTACTGGCGGACTGATGTAGTTTCATTTGATATAAACACTTATGGATATAGACCAGGATGGTATATAACATAAACCAATATATAGCATGACAATCACAGCTTACCAACGACCATATAAATGTTGCCATTTCGAATGCATTCTGAAAAGAAAAAAACAAAAATCGCAACAATAAACATATAAGACACAGAAAGGAAAAAGAAAGTGATAGTAAACAACATCCTTTTGTGACCATAATTTTAGCCGATAGATCTAAGAATCACCTGAAACGATATGAATTGTATAAGCCACAGCAGTATATTGGGATTCTTAAACCAAAAAAGCTCATCACGTGGCTTCAATTGGGTGCCGGCAGGACCAGCATCCTCATAAACTTCCAGGGCTAGTTGTGCAACTACATGTTGAAGCTCTGTGCCGACTAGCATGACCAGCTTTTGGAAGTTTTGGGAGAACAAAAGAATTGAGTCAGAAGTGCAATTTAAGTAATTACCATAGAAATACTAATCAGTGGAAATTGCTGAAAAAGCCAGTTAAGTCGATGCTTACTACAACAGGGACGAATGACAACCAAAAGTAGATATTAATGCCTGTAAATAAATTAAAATAAAGGTACTTAGTAAATTGTTTAGAAAAGAGTTGAGAAATAAAATCTTGTTTTTTCTGGTATGTGGTGTTACCATGAATATTCACAAAGATACATATAATAGCATATGCCCACAGAGGCCAGCTGAAAAAAAAAAAAAAAAGAATTTTCATTATTAGCAAAGATAAAAGAAAATTCAGTAGAATAAAAACTGTTCAGTAATCTAAATTAATATAAAGAGCTCTGGATTTTACCTTATACCAACACTTCCACTGTAATCTTCTTCCATGCTACGTACAATGTACTTGTGGAAGTTATATGAATGCGGCAACTTATGGTACTAGAAGGCAAAGGCAAATTATCGAAATATCCAAGTAAGAACCACATTTTATCAGAATAAATCAAGATGCACTTTTTTGGGGACAAAATGTAAATGCTTACAGTAATGAAGCCTAGCCGCAACGCCATGTAGTCCGATCTCGCTATCGAGCCCTTAAATTGGCGTATGAAGCAGAGCTGCATCACAATATTCAATTTTTAATATGTGACGAAAAGGACTGGACTGGAGATCTCTCACAAGTTTTTTTCTCTTTTTTAAGTTTGCGTACCATCCAGATTAGAATTTTGTTTTTGCTCCAAGGATGAGAAGCATGGTGAAAAACAAAAGTTGATTGCCTCCTTAGCATCCTGCTTCTCTTGGCTACAATAAAAAAATATTAAAAAAAAAAATTCTGTAAACTAATGAAGAATTGATTTTAAAAAATACCTTGCAAATCTTCATTAGAGACTGGGCATGCCTGGTTCTCCCATTTCCTCCAGCTGTATATCTGTGCATATATTTAAGCACACACCGATTTAACAAACGGCAAAACAAGTAAATAAAACTAAAGATTGCTACAATATCAAGTCACTTGTTGATTACCTTAATCATGGATATTACAACCGTAACGAAGCAGTATAGAACATGTGTTATTCCAAGAACAAAAAGAAATCTGTGCAACTGCTCAAGCCCTTCCAGAGACACAAACGGCTCATGACCCTATGAACAGCACAAAATTATAAAAAAAAATAAAAAGAGTAAAGGATAATAGTAGAGGTGGCAAATCGGGCGGGTGGGTCGGGTTCGGGTTTGGGTCGGGCGGGTCGGGTCAGTTTGACCTTCTAGAAGATCTCAGGTCGGGTCAGGTCGGGTCGGGTGATGGGCAGGTTAGGTCGGGTCAATTTTAATATGGATTTTTTTGGATCGTATGTTGATTTGAGTTGGATTGCATGTTGTCTGATCTTGGGTCGGGTCGGGTTCAGGTCGGGTCGGGTCAGTTTGACTTTCATAAAATGCCGGGTTGGGTCGGGTCGGGTCGGGTGGGTTTCTCGGGTTAGGTTGGGTCGGGTGGGTTTCTCGGGTCAGGTCGGGTTTTGCCACCTCTAGATAACAGTACTACTGGGGCTAATACCGTAGAGTAAATACTGTACCAGATTTTGTTAATAATCTATTTGGTATCCAATATTTAACAATAAGTCAATAAATTACCTCACTACAAGTATGTGTTGAACTCCCAAAAATGGACTTCACAAGTTCAGTCTGGTTTACAGGATCGGCACTTCCGTCGAGCTTCTCAAACTCATCCTCCGAACAGATGTAGAAGCGGCTTGTGAAGACGGATGACGGCACACACATTTCCGAGATCCATCTCGACGTTTGGCTCAGAATGAGGGATATCAACCCGAGCAGCATGAGTTCTGTTAATTTGACCTCATTGAGGCATTTCATCGAATTAATGCCTTGAAATCAGTTTCGGAATGCAGTGATTTTATTTTTGCACCCATTTGTAACAAAAAAGTAACTAAATCCCATGAATAAACTTGAATAATCAACAATGAACTTCCATGTCCATTTTTCTATCTAAAATTGTAACAAAGAAGCTTGTAATAAGGCTCTTGTACTGACCGGCATTCATAAAATTGGTACATTAATACCCGGAAATGCTGTTAATCTAGAAAATGAATAATTAGAGGTAGCAAAATTTGGCCCGACCCAAAAAACCCGTCCGACCCAACCAAAGTTTTAGGAGAAAGTCAAACTGACCCGAACCCAAAATGACCCGTGTTTCAGGGAAAGTCATGACCCGACTCGACCCTGAACCCGAGATGACCCGGGAATAGAGAGTGCAAATCCTGGCCAGACCTAGAAAACCCGCCAACCCAAAAAAATGCCGGCAGATGTCAACCCGATACCCGACCCGAAAAAATGCCGACAAACATCAACCCGATACTCGACCCGACCCAACCCGAAAAACATCGGCAGTTGTCAACACGATACCCAACCCGACCTGGCAATCTGCCACCTCTATGAATAATCACTCTCACAACAATAAAAAACCAACAAAAAAAAAAAAGAGAGAAACGGGTGTAACCTTCTCGGACTTTCTCCAAAGCAGCAAACATTGCTTTCCTCTTGGTCTTCTTCAGCCACTGCAACCAATCAATTGCAAACAAACTAACACAACCATTATTTAATTCATTCCACAACACAATCCAATCCAATCCTCACAATCAATGACATACTTTGGCGAAGCGGTAGATCGAGCGCTCGACGATGAAGCAGACGGCGACCAGGCCGGTCATGACGGTGGCCACCGACCATGTCGGCGTCTCGGCCAGCGATCTCGGCTCCTCCCCCTCCCCCATCTCTGCTCCCAAATTAACTACCTCACTGGCTCATGCATTGACTGTGTGCTAGTAGAATGAATGAGAGTGAAGAAGAGAAGAAGAACAGCACAATGCATCTACATCTGAAGTACCAAACTAGAAACCTTTTTTTTTTTTTTTTGCTTATTTATTGTTCCCATGTTGGCATGTTCATGTTATGGATCTTCTGGTTTTTTTGAATATTTTATGAGTACTTGAAATTGATTTGGATCGGCGGGGGTAAAAACAGAACAGGAATTCATATCCCCTTGCTGTACTGCATTGTGCAATTCACAACGGTAGCGTTGGATTGTCTCGAGATTCGTGCTAGTGCGGATCTCGAGATGATCCTACGCTAAAGTTGGGAACTGCACAATGCAGTAAGTCAGGGGATGAGCGCTCGTAAAAACAGTGTACAGTGTTTGGGACGGCGGGATCTTGATTTTGTAAAGGGTGCACGAATTACGAAGTGCATCGGACGGCTTATATTATGGTCGTTTAGATTTGTGCTGAGGTGACTCTCCATCCGAAGGACAAAACAAATCGGACGGCGCCGGATGCTTCATGCTTCCAGTAAGAAGATTTCGAATGCTTGCCTGTAATAATAAAGGCCGCATATGGATTGTGTTCTCTGAAAAAAATATGATTTTACATGTTATAGCTAATTAGTAAATCAATAAACTTCATGTTGAGCATTGATAAATAAATAAGTGTGTATAGTTTTGTATTACGAAAGTGTAAATTAAGATTATAGCTCTTTTTTGATAAACTTGTTTGGCAAAATATTTTACTGTAAAATTAATATGATCTAATTACTATTTAATAAAAAAAGTTATATCCCTAATACAAAATTACAACTCTATTTTACGATTGAATTTTTTTTTTTTATCCTCAATATTTTAAACAAATTTACTGAAAACCATAACCAAAATTTTGAACATGAAAAATATAATTTGAGTATATTAATCAAAATATAAACAATTTTACAAATAGTTAAACGTCATGTAAGTCAAGTAGATGTAGTTTTACAGTTCTACTTCTACAGTGTGAAGGTATGACGATATTCTTTATCAACTTGCATGTACGTACACATTAAATTATTAATTTTTGTATCGTTAGGCAGTTTATGGAGATCGAGTTCGTTTAAGAAAGAAAATTAATATAAGCCAAGGAATCGGATCTCCAGGCTCCAGCCCACCGGTGGGCAGGAAAATCCTGCCAACACTGGTCTCTGTCCAATAGAAATTGGACACATGGCATTTTTGTTTCATTTAATTAATTGACTCAAACTATGTAAACCTCCTCAGTTATCGTAGTGTTTCCGTTAAACAGAGATTTGTTTATTAAACTAGTCGAGTACAAAATAGATCACAAGTACATTTTGTGAACTAAAAAAAAATATTACCTTCTTAGATAAGAGAATCACGGGGAAAAAAATAACGAAAGAAAATACAACATACGAAAAATTTCATAGATATTATTTTGATAATATTTTAAGATCAAACTATGCGAATATGCTATCTCCTGCTTTTAACAAGATTAAAACTAAACTAAATATGATATAAATCATAGTGAAGATGAGTATAAGCTGCTTGCTGATATCTTCACTGCATTGCCTAAAAAATTGTATCCTGTAAAGATATTAGTTTGAGATATCAAAATTTTCCAAATATACAATAATAATTTTTGTATGAAAATATACTAGTAGAAGACTATTAAACTAACGTTAGCATTTCGGACTGAAATGCTAATGCCTCAAAATTTATGTTATGGTATCCGAAATTACGATTCATGGTGCTCAATAAATTCTTTATATGAACATATTGGGGAATACAATTTTTTTTTTTTTTAGAGTTTTCTAAATATTTGTTTTGCATATTTTAAAATAGCATGTACAAACATCAATTTTGCATAAATTTATGAGCTTTTTTCTAAAATTCAAAATAAATACTTAGAAAACTCTAAAAATGAAAAAATTTTGCAATCCCCAATATTTTAATATAAAGAATTTATTGAGCACCATAAATCATGATTTCAGACACGATAACATAAATTTTGAGGCATTAGCATGTCAGTCTGAAATGCTAACGTTAGTATAATAGTCTAGCTCTATATAAATTATATAAATTAAAAAGAATTTACAAAGTGTTTGTCACTGATTCAATTCAAAAAAATTTCATGGGCAATAGAAGTGATTTTTTGCTGTTATTTTTTTTCTTGCCGTCACAAACTTGAAGCAGGTAAAATATTTGTTCTATTATTGTTAATAGGAATGAGAAGTTGAAGTAGGACTGTAGGAGAGATGAAATGATTATTTTGATCCACTTATCATTAATTAAATAAACAAACTCACGTTAACGGAAAAGTGGTGATTTACAACAGAAAAATTTAACAGTGTTAAACAAATCAATAGCAATTTGTTGGATAAATCAAAGATACACGTGTCAAAGATAAGCCAAACCCACTCCACTCCACATGGTAATGTCCGGAAATCATGGGGCAAATGGACGATGGATGAAGGGTCTAGCACTACAGCGGTTGCAGGGTCTTAATTACATAACATGCCCATATTCGGTCCGAATTCATATCCCCTGCTGTACTGCATTGTGCAGTTCACAATGTCAGCTGTTGGATGGTTCGAGATTTGTGTCAGCGCGGATCTCAAGACGATCCAACGGATGATATTGTGAACTGCACAATGCGGTAAGTTAGGGGATGAGCACTCTATTGGGTCCTCCTAAAGACAAAACCTGTACGTACAAACATGTACTCTGGAGTCTGGATTTGTTCTAACAACACAATGGATTAAATTTGGCTGGTCATGTTATCTGCACCTGCTCTAATACCATACAACCGTCTCACTGGAAGTGATAGATGACAATTGAATTATAGGTTCCTTACTTTCTATTAGTTTTCCTGATGATAATTGATTTCTGTATTCCTTTCTAATGGTTGAATAGAGAAACAAGTACAGAGGAAAAGAGGAGGGTGCACCAAACATACCTTCAATCTAATTGAATTCATGTTTACCAGTACTCATTTAAAGGTATCAATTTGCTATTATAATAGCATTACACAATAACTCTAACAGAAATATAAAAGCAAATATATTGTGAGCTTAAGCTCACGAAGTCTTATATGAGCACACCTTCATAAACATATAAAATCACCTCCAAATTTCAATTTATATGGCCTAATAGATTGTTTATATCAAAATCATATGGGATACAAAAATTTTCCATTTTTGAAAATTTTTAAGTATTTGTTTGAGATTTTTGAAAAGTGATACATAAAACTTGATTATTTTAATAATATTGTGTAGTAATTTTTCAAAAATCGCAAACAAATATCACAGAAGTACACAATATCTATAACTAATTTGTTGTGCAATTTTCAAATTATACAGATTATTGCGCTAATGCACACAATATCACAGAAGTACACAATTGATGAACCACTCCACACTTTTCAGTGTCGTCTATATATTTTTAGAAACGAGGAGATGTATACAGACAAATACAAAAAAAAAATAATATATATAAAAATAAATAAATAAACGCAGGTACCCTTCCACTAGGGTGTAATGTACATATATGTAAATCTATCCGGTCAAAAAAAAAAAAATGCTAACATTAATACAATTAACTTCCAATCAGAATAAATACATTACAGAACTTTTTTTATACATAAAGTTATACCAGCGGACATGAACATGTTAATCACATATCTTAAACAAAAAAAAAAAAAACGGTTTACATGCTTGTTGAATTTACATATCAACCAGTTTGCATGTACATTCAATTGATAAAACTATTACTACATCTTTGCTGACTACTAATCCTGTTTATCAAGGCTGCAATAATGACCACTAAGGTAAAGTCTGTAAAAGAAAGAAGATAACCCGAATGGCCACCATGATTACTGCAATAATTTATCTCGCCTTCTGTTGACTCTTCTACAAATTTATGTGCCAACAAAAGCATCCTGAGAGGAACCAAACAAATTAAAAATTAAGCATAATTGGAAAACAAAAAAATGTTACTGTTTCGAATTGTATGAAAGCGATCGGTACCTCCACTGCATAATAATGTCAGTATCAAGTTGACACTCTGCATGGCTTAGTGCCAAAAAACACATGAAATTTGCACTTTTAGTATAATGACAGGAAATACTTTTTTCCAAGCTACATGCCATATTAATTACAGGATGCTAATTCAGCCTTTTCCCCAATCCAAATTGGCAAACTCCGTTCTGTCGGACAAGACACGTATGGTATTCTTTCATATTTCTGTATGAGTTTTTGTTTTTGTTTATTTCTTAATGGGAGTAAGGCGACACCAAAGCATAATCAGGACAAATTACAAACCAATCCAGATGATTTCAGAATCTTATTATAGACAATGTGACATGAGATGAACTCACCTTGCTCTTTTGGTGTCCCCAGTAACCACTCTATAAGAATTACTTCTACCATGATTTTGGATCTAATTTTACTGGCAAAGATGGTCCATAATGAGCATACTTGAGTCGTTGATTAAAAGCTGAGAAATTGTCCACTATCTAGATTATGTCCCTGTAATCATCATATGAACAAAAACAAATCTCATTCCCTAATTACGAACAAATTACTCCTGCTCAATTCGCTATGTTATAGGGAACAAGAATATTTGTGACCGTACAGAACTGACTTTGACCTAGGAAATAGTTTATCATATGAAAGGAGTAGGAAAAGTACCTTGACTCGATTTCTCTTGGCCTCTTGAAGAGCTTCTTCACTAGATCCTTCAACTTGCAACGCTGGCTTGGCAAGAATAAAGATTCGATCGAGATAGACTACAACTGGTTCCTGACCTAATCTGCTCCACGGAACCTGACGATGAACACAAATTCATCAAATAAAATGAAAAAAAGGCACCATGGATTAAGTTCCCCAACTGATCAGCAAATTCCCAGTCCTTCAAGTACAGTATCAGTCCTAATTATATTGCTTAGGCGAAATAAAAAAAAAATACAATTTCTTTGGAGTATGGGAAGCATAGCTTCTATGTAATAGGAAGGTGTGGCTTCTTTAGTTATTTCCATCAGTAATCTGTAATGGAGAAAGGAAAATAGTGAGACATAAAAGATAATACCTAATGTTGGGTTCTTCTTTAGTATTTTCATACAACTTCAAAATATTCTGGGAGTAATTTGCAGGTATATAGATGTTGTGTTATAATCAAAACTGGACAAAATAGAACGTGTTTACAATCTTGAAAGAACTAACTGAAAAAGCTTGGAATAATTTAATACCTGTTGATTCATCATAAGCTTCAGCCCAATCAGCTGGAAGCGGTGGAACTGATTCATTTTTGTTTTGCACAGAGATTCTGGGTCGGTCCCACTGGCTTGCCCCAGTACTCTGGTTGTCGTAGAACACAGCCCCATTTGAAGGATCCCTTCGCCTCAATCTAATGGAATTCAATACAACAGTTAACTCTTTTGCCCAAATTAAATAATTGCAACTCAGATATTTGGTATGAAGTGTGGTTAACCTTTTGTTATTTTATATATTTTCCCCAAACCATCCATGAATACCGTATAAACACAAAAATTTATGGAGAGACAAACTAGACAAAACTGTTTTTCAAATCCTAAAAGACCAAAAACAACTTTAAAATGTACTGAGTACTGACCCAACCAGGAGGCAAATCGCTTTGGCTGGAGTGTCTCTAACTTCAGAGCTCTGCATTTCACATGAAGTTTGAAAAAAAAGAAAGAAAGAAGGAAAGATAATAATTAGAGCAGCAGTTTGGCATATTCATTTAAGAATTAAAAGTTCAAAACTACAAGGACTCTCCAAGACAACAGCTCAAATTTATATTAAATTAAAAATTAGCTCAGTGTGCATTAATGTTCAAAAAACAACTAAAAAGATGACAAAGTCAGATTATTACCACACTGATAATGGTTTATTCTAAGGGTGTGCTCCCGAGTTTGAAAAAGAAGAGAGGAGGGGAAGGAAGAACCAAAGAATAACCTGCTCCCAAGTTTAAAATGGAAGTATATAGAGGTTAACGGGAAACTTCCTTCTAATGAATCTTCTCAAAAAAATTTCACCTCCAAGTTGGAACGGTACAAATTATAACCTCAAATTCCTTTCTACCCTCTCCCTTCCCTTCCCTCCCAAACTAGGGAGTAAAACCCAAGATCAGATATCGTGCAAATACAAAATCATTGCCAAAATGGCAAAAGTCTGAGCCCTTTTTTCCACTTTAAAAGTTAGTTCAGCCTGTACAGGCCTTGAAATCTATTTTTGGCGGCCTTACACAACATATAGTTCCTTTTTTTTTCCTCCCACATTAGTCAAATTTGCATTACAATGTATATAGGTACATTCCAGAAACTATTGACCATTTCCTTCCTTGACTTCAATGTTTAAGCCAAAGGGCTGAAATTATCAAGTTGAGGGATTTCAATCTTGAATTCAATATCAACATTTGCTAACAGAGGGCATGTGTTTCTTGGTTAGATTTAACTTGATTCAAATTTCTAAGGGACATGGAAAAAGAAGGATCCAAAAGGCTGAACAGTGTCAACTGCATGATTTTATATGCAAAGTATAAAAAATCATCATAGTCCCACACAGAAACAATAAACAAACAATGGGAATAACTTACACTTTCTGTTTTCCCATGAACTTCTTTGCTTGTTTCATCTTTTATTATCCCCCTAGCTTTCAATCTTTTCTTAAGAAACTCTGGTAAATCTTTAGCAGCATTTGTTCCTTCAGATTTATCCTCATGTTTATCTTGCATCACAAAATTTTCAAACAAAGTTAAACACAGTTCTGGATCTCTTTTGTAAATCATATGTGGTCAGTATCACTGCGGTCCTTGGGTGTTATTTTCCTGATCCTAATTTTTATATGCCATGTATAGATTGTTTCCTACACAGAAGCTCTAAATTAATCAACGAGAGCAGTAGTGGTACTTTAAATCAGTAGCTATGACTTATAATCAATGTTCAGCTTTGGCTTCAAATCAGTAGTTGTACTTTATCCAGGAGGTAAAACTTAAAGGAATGTTATCAGAATTTCTGACTGCATCTAATATCAACTGCAGACTGCAATTCACTTCCTTGACTCTACATAAGACAAGACTTCTAAAAAGGCATACAATTTTGAAAAGAAAAAGATAAGAGCAAGAAATCGAGGCAAAAATAGCAGGAATGCAATAATGTAATAGATTGTGCTGTACCTAAGAATAATAGGCACCACCTCCTGGTACACCATAACAATTACCAATCTCAACATACCTAATAAAGAAGAGTCACGCAAAACTAATCAACAGAAATTCAGCATTTTATATGGTCAGAAATTTATCTACGCTTCCTATTATATGTTTCTACAGTTGCAACATGTACCATCATTTTTATGATTCATTTTGTAAAGTACATAATAGAGAGGACTCTTAAGTGCAAAACAATAAACTGCCAAAAATCACTTATACAAAAGGGCAGTAAATGCAGATTTAATTTTGTATAATCTGTTGTACCATTATCATTATGAGTTAGTTTGCCCTTTTGTTGGCCATATCTGCACGAAGGTCGGCAGTTATCTTCAATAGATGCTCCTTAATGATATAAAACAATAATAATCAGTTAAGAGTTCAACAAATAGAGAATTGGTATAAGTTCTCAGACTACTGTACCTTTAATGTGTTTGGGTCATAATGCCCCGAGAGTACATCTCCACTCTCTTCTCTGGGCCGCCCACTTTCATTTTCTTGCCTAGAAATCATAAAGAGGAAAGGATGTATCAATATATAAGAACCTTTTTGCAATTACCCAATACAAAAAATTAGCTCGAAAATGAGTTTCTGCATATATTTATTTTTAAGTGCAGGGTTTATCTTATGAAAGAAGAACGAAATGGGAATTGGGAAGTAGTTATAGACCTTTGGCTCTGTATTACTTGCTGAGTCTCAATTTCCTACACAATAGTACAACTGAATAACATATTGCTGCTCGCAATAATAGTAACAACCATAATAAAAGCACAAATTACTAATTCAGAACTGACGTACTTGTTCATGAAGCACAGCATGTTGTACAACAGTATCAACAGTATCAACATTGTCAACTGCTCGACTATTAAAGAGTAGCAAAACCTTTTTAAGGTATACACTTGCTGGTGCTTAATCTAAGTAACCAGTATACAACTAACATTACAGTTATCTGTTAACCGTTACAACTGTAACATACCATTCCAGTGCGAACTCAAGGGCCGATTGAAATCAACTTCAGATCAAAAATGGGAAAAAAACATTCAGTAACCTGGAAGCAGATGATGTCGGCATCGAGCGAGTTAAGGAGGCAGAGCAGCGACCTGTGCTACGCGACACGCGGCCGCAGCCCATTGATGTTGTATGTCAATATCTTTCATCTCTCTTTGAGCGTAAAACCATGGAAGATCAGATAGCCGCCGATCGGAGCCAGGAAACGACAAAATCTTGCGATGGAGATATTATAAATTAATAAGTATACCAACTACCACCATATTTTATTAGTTAAGATATTATACTGCCATATAGATATTTTATAAACAACGTTCTCTAAAAAGATAATCACAAAAAAAAATTGTTTTGGACATCCGACTAAAATATGATTATCACAACTACCTTTTCCCGTACAAATGTTTTTATAAGCAATTTTCTCTAATCACTTTCTACACATACATACCAAACTAACTAATCCAAGAAAAATGACTACAATCAAAATAGCTCTCAACACATTTACCCAAACAGCAGTATCGCCAACAGATGTACCGCCACCAGCTGTTGGCGGTACAGCTGTACCGCTACCAACTGTACCGGCAACAGCTGTACCGCCACCAGCTATACCTCCAACAACTGTACCGCCAACAGCTGTACCGCTGTCCGAACCAGAGCTACCTGCTGGAGGAGGTGGAGGGGGTGGAGAGAGTGGAGGGGGCGGAGGGGGTAGAGGGGGCGGAGGTGGTGAAGATGGTGGTGAAGCCGATGGTGCGTACACTGATTGGGCTCTGATAGCTAATCTCTGACCTCTCATGCAATGGTTTACATTTGACGAAATGAAGTAATACTGAGTTTCGAAAAGCTCAAAGTATGTACTTCCTCCGTAGAAAGTCATCAATCGGTTGGTTGCATTGCATGTTAGGTAGCTACTCTTTTGCACCAGACACAGATTTCCTCCTTTATAACTGAAATCTGCAACAAAAAACAAATAAAGAGTTAAAACAAAATAAAAGAACCAAGCTGTCACAAAAAAAAATTTAATTAGCTTCATAGCTTAGCTATTATCCTACGTAATAAATCTCCAAGTACGAACGAAGACTCTCTTGCCCAAATTATATAAAAATCAGAGCTCGGAGGAACTGTCCACCCATCAGTCCCTCCAACTTCATGTAAAACTGCAGTGGTGCAAATTGTTGTTGCAGCTATTGTAAGAAATAATAACCATCTGCGGATCCTTAATCCCTGAAAAACAAAACTGTGTCAGAAATTTGCATATCAAAAACATAACAGAAGAAAAAAAAAAGATAAGAAAGATATATACCCCCTTCAGTAAAATAATCACGACGAATAACCACCCGTCAATGCAAAGCTTTCCCACAAAACCTGTCAATGAAATGATTCACAAAATTATAGTCCAACTTCAACCAAAAGAAAAAAGAATGCAAAGCTTTCTGAACCATTGAAAATTATGCCAGGAGCTGATTCTAACCAATCTTAGATCACTAATGACATATCTATGGCCTATTTCAGAACCAGGTATTTAGTACTGAGATATCAATTATGATACAAATTATGCCAGCTCTATGGCCCAGTTCATACCAGCTAACTAGTATATAAATATACATCAACAAATGGCTCAGTAAAGCGGAAGTTGCACTAATGCTCAACATATCAGGATTAACTGGTCAGTTCTAGACTGTCATAAATCTTGGAAAACTACATGGCCTTGAAACTGTTTGATAGAAATTCTTCTAACAACAAACTGTATACACGCATACACCACTTCTGTCTCCACAGAGGACCATTAGGCATGGATGATAAATAATTTAACAATATTTGGTCTCATAGAGCTTAATAGCATGATAAAATAAAATAAAATAAAAACTAAAAGAGAATTGATATCATACATACCCCATAATGGCAGATCATCTAATCCAGCGAAGAAGGCAAATCCAAGAATGAAGGGCGAGAAAAAAAGAACAAAAAAAGTATAAGCCATGAACAACAAGGCAATTTATAAGAAATGATTAATACTTGCCCATAAAAGCATAAAATAAATTAAAACAGACCTATGAAGAACTCAAACCAATATGAGTTTTCAATGGCATCAGTGAACTGCTGCACTTTTGAAGCATCAAATTCATGTGTACAAATAGAAGCCCGGTGCAGATTTTCTGTTACAACAGAAATTAAATTTCAGTAAACTTCAAGACATAGTTTTAAATGTTCAAAATTGAGGTTGTGGCAGAACCAGGGAAGATTTGAGTTATACATCAACATATGGCTCAGTAAAGTGAAAGTTGCACTAATGCTCACCATACCAGGTAGAACTAATCAGCTTTTAGACTGCCATAAATCTTTGAAAACTACATGACCTCGAAACAGTTTGATAGAAATTCTTCTAATAACCAACTATATACATGAATACACCACTTATGTCAGCCTTTACAGACAACTCTCCACAGAGGAATATTAGGCACGAATGATGAATGATTAAACAATATTTGGTCGCATAGAACATAGCATAATAAAATAAATAAATAAAAAAACTAAAAGGAGAATTGATATCATACATACCCCATAATGGCAGATCATCTAATGCAGCGAAGTAGGCAAATCCAAGAATGGAGGAAAAAAAAAAGAACAAAAGAAATGAATAAGCCATGAATGGCAAGGCAATTTATAAAGAAAGATTAATAAATTTCCCATAAAAGCATAAGTAAGATAAAACAGACCTATGAAATATTCAAACCAATACAAGTTTTCAATGGCATCAGTGAACTGCTGCACTTTTGAAGCATCAAGTCCGAGTGTACAAATAGAAGCCCTGTGCACATTTTCTGTTACAACAGAAATTAAATTTCAGTTTGTTTGTTGGTGTATACTTAGTCTTCACTTGCAATTAACAAAGAACTAAAAGATTCCAGCTATCATGTGTCCAAGGTCAGATACCACAGGATCCTGTGATATTGCAACAATCCCAGCCTTGGGTCTTATTTGCATATCCAGGGTTCAATTGAGGTTTTAAGCAGAGTAACTTGATTATGTCAGAACCAGGTATTAAGTACCGAGATCATTATGATACAAATTATGCCAGCTCTATGGCCAGTTCATACCAGCTAATTAGTATATATATACACACAGAAGAAACAGGACAACTTAAGCTACATTACTTAAGAACTTGATCTCGATTTGGCTGTCAATGAGCTCATTCCCGCCCAAATCCTCTCCGAGACCACCCCATCTGTGCGCGGGATTCTCTGACAGCTTACAGAAGGGAAGGCTGTAGTAGTTGTATGTCTCCTGGGGATTGTTATATGGCCCGACCTTGTTCACCCACAGCGTCACCGCCTCACCAGCACGATACTGCATCCATAACACATCAAATTTGAATCATTTACTGTCTAAATTGTTCACAGAGACGGATGCAGCATGCAAGCAGTCGAACAAACAAACACAACTCAATGACATCAAAAGAAGTCTGAAAAGAAAAAACAAGAATTGCAACAAGAAACATATACGACAAACTGAAAGGCAAATTACATGAAGTACAAACCTTGTTATCATTATATCTAGCACTAATGTCATTGTGTGTGAAGAGGTAGTGCTTGTTCTCATTGTTGCTGTCAGTTTTTCCCACATAACCTGTCAATGAAATGATTCACAAAATTATAGTCCAACTCCAACCAAAAGAAAATTGAATGCAAAGCTTTTTGAACCATTGAAAATTATGCCGGGAGCTGATCCCAACCAATCTTAGATCACTAATGGCATATCTCACCAGTACAACTCTTGACAGCTCAACTTCAGGCTATATACTGCTATTTAACTTTGAGACATGAGTTTTGGATGTCCAAAATTGAGGTTTGGCAGAATCAGGGAAGATTTGACTTATACATGGACATATGGCTCAGTAAAGTGAAAGTTACACTTATTAGCAGCATACCAGATAGAACTGGTCAACTTATAGATTGCCATAAATCTTGTAAAATTACATGGTCTTGAAACTGTTCGATAGAAAATTTCTTCTAGCAACCAACTACCACATAAGGCATTAATGGTCAAAAAATTTAACAGTATTTGGTCTCTTAGAGCGCAACAGCATAAAAAATATAGAAAAAAAACAGAGAAAGAATTGGTATCATACCCCATGATGGCAGATCATCTATTGCAGCGCAGAAGGCAAATCCAGGAATGAAGGAGAAAAAAGAAAGAAAAAAAAGAAAAGAATAAGCCATAAGTGGCAAGGCAATTTATAAAAACAAAATATTAATAACTTGCCCATGAAAGCATAATACAAATTAAACAGACCTATGCAGAACTCAAACCAATATGAGCTTTCAATGGCATCAGCGAACTGCTGTACTTTTGAAGCATCAAGTTTGAGTGTACAAATAGAAGCCCTGTGCACATTTTCTGTTACAACAGAAATTAAATTTCAGTTTGTCTGTTGGTGTATACTTAGTCTTCACATGCAATTAACAAAGAACTAAAAGATTCTAGCTATAATCCGTCCAGGATCAGATACCATGATCCTGTGATATTGTAACAATCCCAACCTTGGGTCTTATTTGCATAGAATGGGTTTAATCGAGGTTTTAAGCAGAGTAGAGTAACTTCCTACACAGTGCCTATTTCAGAACCAGGTATTAAGTACCGAGAGATCAATTATGATACAAATTATGCCAGCTCCATGAACCAGTTCATACCAGCAACTAGTATATAAATATACATCGACAAATGGCTCAGTAAAGCGGAAGTTGCACTAATGCTACGCATACCAGGTAGAACTAATCAGCTTTTAGACTGCCATAAATCTTTGAAAAGTACATGACCTCGAAACAGTTTGATAGAAGTTCTTCTAATAACCAACTATATACATGAATACACCACTTATGTCAGCCTTTACAGACAACTCTCCACCAAGGAATATTAGGCATGAATGATGAATGATTTAACAATATTTGGTCTCATAGAACATAGCATAATAAAATAAAATAAAATAAAAAACTAAAAGGAGAATTGATATCATACATACCCCATGATGGCAGATCATCTAATGCAGCGAAGTAGGCAAATCCAAGAATGAAGGAGAAAAAAAAAGAACAAATGAAAAGAATAAGCCATGAATGGCAAGGCAATTTATAAAGAAAGATTAATAAATTTCCCATAAGAGCATAAGTAGGATAAATTAAAACAGACCTATGAAATATTCAAACCAATACAAGTTTTCAATGGCATCAGTGAACTGCTGCACTTTTGAAGCATCAAGTCTGAGTGTACAAATAGAAGCCCTGTGCACATTTTCTGTTACAACAGAAATTAAATTTCAGTTTGTCTGTTGGTGTATACTTAGTCTTCACATGCAATTAACAAAGAACTAGAAGATTTCCAGCTATAATCCGTCCAGGATCAGATACCATGATCCTGTGATATTGCAACAATCCCAGCCTTGGGTGATTTGCATAGACAGGGTTCAATTAGGGTTTTAAGCAGAGTAACTTTCTACACAATGCCTAAGTTTCATAACCAGGTATTAAGTACGAGATCATTATGATAAAAATTATGCCAGCTCTATTGCCTATTCATATCAGCTAACTAGTATATATATAGAGAAATAGGAAAACTTAAGCTACATTACTTAAGAACTTGATCTCGATTTGGCTGTCAATGAGCTCATTCCTGCCCAAAACCTCTCCAAGACCACCCCATCTGTGCGCGGGGGTCTCTGACAGCTTACAGAAGGGAAGGCTGTAGTAGTTGTATGTCTCCTGGGGATTGTTATACGGCCCGACCTTGTTCACCCACAGCGTCACCGCCTCATCAGCACGATACTGCATCCATAACACATCAAATTTGAATCATTTACTGTCTAAATTGTTCACAGAGACGGATGCAGCATGCAAGCAGTCGAACAAACAAACACAACTCAGTGATATCAAAAAGCAGTCTGAAAAGAAAAAACAAGAATTGCAACAAGAAACATATAAGACAAATTGAAAGGCAAATTACATGAAGTACAAACCTTGTTATCATTATATTTAGCACTAATGTCATTGTGTGTGAAGAGGTAGTCCTTGTTCTCATTGTTGCTGTCAGTTTTTCCCACAAAACCTGTCAATGAAATGATTCACAAAATTATAGTCCAACTCCAACCAAAAGAAAAAAGAATGCAAAGCTTTTTGAACCATTGAAAATTATGCCGGGAGCTGATCCCAACCAATCTTAGATCACTAATGACATATCTCAGCAGTACAACTCTTGACAGCTCAACTTGAGGCTATATACTGCTATTTAACTTTGAGACATGAGTTTTGGATGTTCAGAATTGTGGTCGGCAGAATTAGGGAAGATTTGACTTATACATGGACATATGGCTCAGTAAAGTGAAAGTTACACTTATTAGCAGCATACCAGATAGAACTGGTCAACTTATAGATTGCCATAAATCTTGTAAAACTACATGGTCTTGAAACTGTTTGATAGAAAATTTCTTCTAACAACGAACTACCACATAAGGCATGAATGATAAAAAAATTTAACAATATTTGGTTTCTTAGAGCGCAGCAGCACATTCCCGCCCAATGCCTAAGTTTCAGAACCAGGTATTAAGTACCGAGATCATTATGATACAAATTATATATACACATAGAAGAAATAGATAAAGTTAAGCTATATTACTTAAGAACTTGATCTTGGTTTGGCTGTCAATGAGCTCATTCCTGCCCAGAACCTCTCCGAGACCGCCCCATCTGTGCGCAGGGTTCTCTGACAGATTACAGAAAGGAAGGCTGTAGTAGTTGTACGTTTCCTGGGGATTGTTATACGGCCCGACCTTGTTCACCCACAGCGTCACCGCCTCATCAGCCCGATACTGCATCCACAACACATCAAATTTGAATCAATTAGTGTCTAGATTGTTCACAGAGAACGACGCAGCATGCAAGCAGCCGAACAAACAAACACAACTCAATGATATCAAAAGCAGTCAACAGCAGTCACCATAACTCATACAATGAATCAATCATACAACAATGTTACTGGCACATGAAATCAGAAAAACGAAGCCTTTTGTTGTCATCACTACTAGCTAAATAGAAGCATCGATGATCTTACGCAGAAAGCAAGAGCATACGCACTTAAACGAGAGCAAGGGCTGCGGGTATACCTTGTGATCGGAGTCGGAGTCGGAGGCGGGGGCGGGGGAGAAGGCGGCGGCGGCGAGGAGGAGGAGGAGGAGGAGGTGGGGAAGAAATCGGAGGACGGATGGCATCGGGCTCGTCCGATCGAATCGGACCGGATGTGACCCGAACGAGGTGATGGCCTCGGAACAAAGAGCGTCCGGAGTCACACGTGGAGCCTCATAAGGAGAGGTACTCACTACTCAGGAGTGGGGAGTGACTACACCGTCACCTTGTGCAAACTGTGCACGTGCAATTTCATTATTCATTTTAATAGTTTTTACCGCCCTATGGGGCCCAGTAGTCAGTGAACGCGAGTGGTTTTTAACATAAAAGTCATATAAGAAAAATGGGAGAATATATCATAAGGCTTAATCCCACTTTTTTTTTTTTTCAAGCAAAACTGTTTGATATATTATTATATACTCCTGTGATACAACTATTTCAATCAATGAGAAAGATCAACAGATTACTTAATTTGCTACTTAATTTTAACAGAGTATTTATTTTTAAAATTTAACAAAAAATTTTTAAGAACTTTTGTTGCAAGATCAAAAGATCGATAAAACTCAATCCAAACAGTGCGTTAATAAACACAATTCCCATCTTATGAAAAAAACTTGGAAACTGAAATCTTTTGAATCCCATCAGATTTTGATGTGTAAAATAATTTAAATTCAGGAGGCTTTCTATATATAAGCTTTATTAAAAAGTTTCTTCATATCAGAATCTTAATGGATACAAAAGGATTATATTTGTTTGTTTGGATCTTTTAAAATTGATAAAATTTTATATGCCAAAATATTTATTCCTTTATTTGTAACTTATAGTCATCTTAAGAAATCCAAAACAAACTTTAACTTTAATAAGAGTAGAACATTTATGTATCCCATAAGAGTTTACTATAAAAAATAATTGAGCAATTTTTTCAATTAAAATTTGGATGTTGATCTAATAAATCTTGGGTTAAGCTTCCATAGCAGTTTTACTCTCTCTACCTAATAAATTCTAAATAATAGAGAAGTGACTAATTAATATACTTCCAACTGACAATAGAAAGTTCACGATGTACTTGTCAAAATTCTGATCTCCAATTGGGGTCCGGATTTGGATCCATGTCAACTCCAGCAGCTTCTTGTTGCATTGCTTACGTTTTAAAGAGATGAAAGTGGGATGCGGTAGGGTCTTATAAAGATAACCAAATTAAGGATATACAGAGAGGAGGGATCACTTTACCAACCATGCTTATTTTATAATCTTGACGGGAATTGAATTTTATTCTCTGTTCAAAGAATTCAAAGAACTGTATGATATAAATATTGGCAATTGATTAATGGTAATTTGGTCATGTAGGTGTTAAAAATAGGAACAACCTACATATACATTGTATGCTGGTTATATTTAGAATGATGAGACCACACACTATCACCGTTGATTAATTGCCAAAAATTTTGTCGTACGGTTCTTCAGATCCTTTGAACGGTCTTCATCCAAATGACTTTGCACAAAATTCAATTCCATCTTGACAATGTAGTTTTTAATAATTTAAAAACAATAAAAAGTTCTAAAAAATAGAACAAAAATCTATAGATATACTTTCTTTTTTTTTTTAGAAAAGTGCGATTTTGGTCTCTGGACTACATTTGGTTCAAACTGGTTCCTAATTAAAGCCCTGAACAATTCTTTTTGTTCATATCAGTCCCTAAACTATTGTGTTTTGGTTTAAGTTGGTCCTTAACTATTGTATTTGGTTCAAATTTGTTTGGTTTAAAAGTATATAAATAGCGGTAACAAGATTGAGGGATGCTAACTGTCCCCCACAAAAAATCCCCCTTAAATGTCCTCCGCGCGCATACTCTCGTCCACGTCAACTATGAACACCGAAGACCATTGGATATGAACACCCGCCAATAAGCAGTATGAACATCCGAGCGCGCTCCGATTTTCATCACGTGCTGAAATTGAATTAAGCACGTGCTTAATTTATTTTTGCACGTGGAAAATATGCCAACTCCCGTCCACGTCAACTATGAACACCAAAGACCATTTGATATGTACACCCGCCAATAAGCAGTATGAACACCCGCGCGCGCTCCGATTTTCATCACGTGCTGAAATTGAATTAAGCACGTGCTTAATTTATTTTTGCACATGGAAAATATGCCAAAAAAAAATTTTCTCCCAATTTGCATTGTTCATAGAGCTCTCAGAGGGTGTTCATACTGAATGTATCGTGGTGTTCATACCACTTGCCAACTGGTATTCATACCGGTTCCAGCAGAAACAGATGGGGGACGTTTAAGGGGAACAAATGATGGGGGACAAAGAGATTATCTCTTAATATACACTACCACAGAGATGGGCTTTAGCAACCCCAACTTAGCAACTGTTTTCAAGAAAACCGTTGGTGAAAAGTGGCAGTGACATTTTGGAAATTTAATTAAACACATCAGCAACGGTTTATCAGAAGGAACAGTTGGTAAAGACTACCCCGAAATCTGAGAAAGAATCACCAACAGTTGGGAATTAACAACTGTTCCTTTAAAAAACAGTTGGGAAAGGCATATCATTCCCAACTGTTCCTTAAGAAGAAACAGTTGTTGATTCATGTGCACGAGTTAACAACGGTTCACTATAAAAAACCGTTGGGAAAGGTGGAGCATTCCCAACGGTTTATAAAACAGAAACCGTTGTTGATCCTTGGCTGACATAAAATATTCATGTGCAAGAATTAACAACGGTTCACTCTAAAAAACCGTTGGGAAAGGGCTAATCACTACCAACGGTTTGTCAAGTTAAAACCGTTGTTGATTCTTGGTAACATTAAATATTCATGTGCAAGAATTAACAACGGTTCACTATAAAAAACCGTTGGGAAAGGGACAGCATTCCCAACGGTTTCAAAAGTTCAAACCGTTGTTGATTCTTGGTAACGTAAAATATTCATGTGCAAGAAATAACAACATTTATTTACAAAAAACAGTTGTTAATTCCTAAGAATCAACAACTGTTATTAACAAAAAACAGTTGTTAATTCCTAAGAATCAACAACGGTTATTTACAAAAAAACAGTTGTTAATTCCTGAGAATCAACAACGGTTATTTACAAAAAACAGTTGTTAATTCCTGAGAATCAACAACGGTTATTTACAAAAAACAATTGTTAGGAATCAACAACGGTTATTTACAAAAAACAGTTGTTAATTCCTAAGAATCAACAACTGTTATTTACAAAAAACAGTTGTTGATTCTCTCCGAGAGCCATGCTACTAGAATAAGAGTCTTTGCAGCATTTACCAACGTTTTTTCTTAAAAACAGTTGTTGATTCTTTTTAATATAAAATATGTATTGTGAAATAATTAACAACGGTTTTGTTTTAACAACCGTTGGTGATTGTTTTCCCTAGGTTCCCGCCTCCACATCTTTCAACAACTGTTTTTTATATGAAACCGTTGTGGATTCTTTTCCCAGACAAAATTTTTGAATCATGTCACTAACTCACCCACCACTTCGTCTTTTGCTCTACTATAATTTCAACTTCAGACCTTAGTCAATTTGTATTTCCCCCAATTTCAAAACCTGACTAAAACCCTTCCCTCTTCATGGAGCATGATGGAGGGCTGCTTGATAGCGGCAACGGCGGCGCAATAGAGGCCAGCACCAACTCTCCGCGAAAAGGCCTTCCCGCAACGGAGGCTACCACCAACTTCACTCTCCCTGCTCTCCGCACAAAGAAGGCCAGTATAGGTAGAATGATATCATTTTGGTTTTCATTTGTACAACTTTTCTGCATGATTAAAGTTATGGTCTTTCTATGCATTATAGGTTTGTATTTTTGAGGAGGCAGAGGATGGAGACAACAATATGTATGTGCACAACGACGTAATCATACTTCCAGCATTTCTACTATCAATGGCTTTTACTGTACTCGGACTTGATAAAATTGTAAAATTGTACATATATCTTGGACTGGGAGTTAAGTTTTGTTCTCGTTTTGTATTTTGGTTTCTTTGCAGGGAATGCTATAGGCTCTATGGACCCTGCTATTGAAGTTTGGGACCTTGATCTTGTAAGTAACTTCTTTTATCTTGGTATATCTGAAATGAAATATCTTGTTGGTTGTAGATTCTTGATGATAATGTAATTTTTCTTCTTTCTATTTTGGTATTTGGCAGATTGATGAGGTTCAGCCATTGCTGGTTTTAGCGAAATGTTTGTACCTGGAACAATATTATTATGTGGTTGAGAAATGATTGTATAAATTGTGTAAGGCATTTTAATTATATTAATGAAATACATCCTTGGTATTAATTGTTGTTGTTGCTGTGTTGCCTTTCAATCTATTAAAAATCTATTATATTGAAATTATTATTTGCGTTAGATTTTGGAACAGATTCAAGTTGAACGTATATTATTTGTGTTAGATTTTGGTAGTGTTGAGGATGTAAGCTGAAGCTCCATTGACTGGTCTCCGATAAGGATAATTAAAACAGATGTAGTGATGATAGAATATAAAGCTCGTTTTATTTGAAATTCCACCAGCAATAACTCGATAAAAATATTATAAAATGTTTGAAACAGTGGTAAACTATTGTTTACAACCGTAGTAAAGTGATACACTTTACAACGGTGCTGTGTTGCCTTTCATTTAATAAATAACCATAGTAAACTATTGTTTACAACGGTCAAACACAAAGAACCGGTGTAAAGTGATACACTTTACAATGGTTATTAATAAATGAACGTTGCAAAGTGGATAGTTTTGCAATGGTTATTAGTAAATAACCGTTGTTGATAACTTCTTTGCCAACGGTTGTTTCTGATAAACCGTTGGTAATTACCATCATCAACAACGGTTCCTTCTTATGAACCGTTGGCAAAGATATATTATTTAAATATTTCAGATCACAGATAATGTCATTTGCCAACGGTTTTTTATTAATAACCGTTGTTGATTGCGTAGGAACAACAACTGTTATTCTCTTTTAACCGTTGATGATTAACGACATCAACAGCGGTTCTTTAGTAAGCATTAGCAACCCTCGTATTCCCAACCCTCACTGAACCGTTGGGAATTGTCATAAATAACCGCCGTTGATGATTTTTTCTGTGGTAGTGATAGTAATAGTTTCATATAAATTATTTTATGTCATACAATTTTCTTAAAAAGAATTATAATTTTAATATATATTTATAATTATTCATACGCACAATAAGTATTTATAATTATAAAATAAAATTATACGCACATTATAATACAAATTCCGAAATATTAGGCCAGAGTTATACAAGTCAAGAGTTCTAGAACTCAATGCAATTGATGGTCGTGGGATTTATGTTGTCCCGATAAAAATCAAGGATCTTACTGCTGTTGCTGTAGGCACCATATCTTATCAAGGGTATGATTTATACATCTCTTTGTTCCATGTTCTGGTTAATTAACAAATGTAGACTTTGTTAATTATTTAATGATTGTATATTTTAAATTGAGAAAGTATACTTTTGGCTCCTAAACTATTATGTTTGATCCAAAATGCCCCCTCAACTATTTTTTTGTTCAAATGACCCCTTCAACTCTTTGATTTGATTCACTTTGGCCCTTCCGTCCATCACCATTAAATATTCTCTGTTAAATTCTAACAGAGCTCCGTTGGGACAGATTTTTGGTAGTTTTCCGGTCCACACTGATGGCCAAATATTGTGAGAGAATTGGAGCTCTCCATTTGCATCATAGATACCATAAATCCCACTTATAAGACTGCCTTCACATAGTTATATATTTTTGTTCCAAAAACTTTCTAATGGAGGCATGTACGCGGGAGATTTCACCGGAAGCTGCCATGGCTATCTGTGCACATTAGTGCTTGCTTTCTGACAATGAAACGAGAAGAAGAAGAGAGAAGATATGTGTGATGGATGAGTAATTGGATCGAGACCAGGGGCGCGCTTGCTTCAATTAGTGTCAGATTTGTAATCATTTTGGCCCCAATTAGTAATCTAGGCATTATGATCGTCAAAATCACTAATACAAAGAACAAATACGAGTTCGCTCTTTTGGGAAGAAATAGCAGGACTGCAGGAGGTTTCCTGGGGAAGAAAGACTTCAAGGTTGCACTTTTGTAAATACACTTGGTCTACAAGAGTTAAGAGTGACATGAATAAAAAAATATATATGGTTCACATAAACCAGGAGCAAGGGATGAGATAGGAATGATTGAATAGATTTTAACAGATAACATTTAAGGGTGACGGACGGAAGGGTCACATTGAACCGAATCAAAGAGTTGAAGGGGTGGTTTGAACCAAAAAATAGTTTAGAGGGCAATTTGAACCAAATAGAATAGTTGAGGGGACAAAAATAGACTTTCCTCTTTAAATAATAAGTAAAGATGAACAACAAATTAAGACGTAGTGCTCGAACCTACTTCTCATATGTTCACCTAAATTGTTATATTCCATTCTTAATGTTTTTCCCTTTATTTTAGGTCGATAACTTTCAATACGTTTATCTAATGCATAGATGTATATAAAATCAAGCATAAACTAGTGTATCCGGCGAGCAAAAGACTCTGCCACCTCCCTGACAGCAAGCGGCGTGGTAAAACCCGGTGACAACAAAGAACAAATAAGCTGAAGACGGCAAAGAAGTAGCAGTTCCGACGGTGTCCCAAGCAGCTCCGAAAACCTGATACGGACCGTCTGTCAAGTCGAACTTGCACTGCTTCGACCAGTGTGTTTTTGTCTGACGGATTTCTTAACCATTGCAAGAGGAATGCAACCTTGCGCAACCATTTCGGACCCAATCGGGGCCCGCCACGTGCCCAATGAAGTCGAATTGGATCGACGGTAGAAGCACGAAGACGGGGAAGGGGAAGGCGATGCAGAAGGGCTCATGATGGGAGGCGGCTTCAACCTTTCCGGCACAAACATTGGAGCTGTTCTTGATTGGGGTTGGAATTGGGATAGAAGCAAGGTTTAGGGGTGCCCGGTTTGATCTCCCATTGGAATGGCACAGACCCTGACCTCTTGAATGATTCATCCATTCTTGTTCTAAATTTCTAAGATGTTGTGTTTTCTTGTAACAAGTTGTGATGTGCTTTTTGCCTATTTTTATAGAGGTCATGATGAGAGGAATTGGCTGGTTGGTGTGTATATGTTTTGGCGAGATTGAAGGGGTTGATTATTTACGGGAGTCCGTATCTGCTGTTATTCTAATCTGGACCGTTAGATCAAAATGAACGGTTTAGATTGATACTAAAGTACAGTTTTGACGGAAAGAAAGATTTTTCTGAATAAATCTGATCCGTTCATTATGATCCAACGGCCACGATTAGAATAATGGGGCCATGTTATCTTAAATTAGGAGGGATCCGGTGCCAAGTCTGATCCGGTGCCAACGGTGCCGAGTCTGCGATTTCATATCCAAATTAGATTTATATGGCTCAATAAATTCTTTATATCAAAAACTTATAGCATGCAAAATTTTTTCATTTTTGGAGATTTTTAAGTATTTATTTCGGATTTTCTAATAGCAACTATACAATATTAATAAAATAATCAATGTTTCATATATAACTTTTGAAAAATCTGAAATAAGTACTTAAAAATCTCTAAAAATGAAATTTTTTTGCATGCTATAAGATTTTGATATAAAGAATTTATTGAGCCATATAAATCAAAATTTGGATATGAAAATCGCAGACTTGATACCGTTAGCACCGGATCAGACTTGGCACCAGATCCTCCTCATCCTAAATTAGGATAACACAGGTGATTCGATTCCTATTTGCGGAGCAGTTGGCACATATATATATTAGTTAGGTTGGCCGAAAGAGCATGACGTTGGAAATGGACAAATTTTCTTATTAATCAGCATTTGCCACTTCATATATAGTTCATATCAATTTTAACATAACTTAATATTAAAAACAATAAATTTAGTCGTTATTTGAATATGGATTTTGTTTATTACTATATATAGTACAGGGGTGTGGCATCTTTGGAGTTCAAGTTCAGCATAACCTATGTAATATTATTGGATATACATGATAATATTTAAATTTTGATTTCATTATCAAAATAAATATGGGAGTCAAGCCACTCATATATAACAAACACTGATTTGTATTGCTCAATAATTCATTTTTATATCGCATAATTGCAGGATACAAAAGATTTTCTATATATTAAGTTTCTGAAAATTTTTACTTTCAGATTATTTACAAGGCTTTTTCATATGAAAATTTTAATCATCCATTTGTTAGTAATTTGATATAATAATTGATAAAGTTTGAAATTCAACTTTATTTTCTGTGATAAATTAGCTTCTAATGTAACTAAAATTCATTTCAAGAATTTGATTGTATGTTCATTAAAATATTTATCAATTGGCTTTTTTGTTGATTGCAACATTAAATAAGATGTTTCCAATAAAGTTTTTAATAAATCTTTAATGAAGTTTTAAATTATTTCTATTTTTTTCTAAGGAAATTAAATATTGAATTTCTATTGATTTGTATATCCAATCTTCCTGCATTCAATTATGCTGATTAGTAATTAAATAAAATGTAGGTTTCAATATTTGATTTTCGTTTGCGCTCCGCTCTCCCTTCCAACGCTCCTCCCAGCTGAAAGTTTCTCGTTTAAATCTGGCCCAAATATTAGACAAAAACCTCTGGCAAATAATCTACTTCTCTTTCAGTATCGCTGTGGCAAGATAACCCCCCGCCCAAGGATAAGTGAGATTGATTGGGCTCCACTCCAGAGTAAGTTTGCTGATAAAAAAAATATAAGGAACCTTCGATAAAATTTCGACTTTAATTATTTTTAACAGGTCCGTAATTTCGTACTAAAGTCTTCATATCACATAGCTTGGTTTGATTGTAACAAATATTATTTTTCCCTGATATATGTTGGAGAATCTAGCTAGCTGCTTGCAAATTTTGATTATATCGATTCGATTTGCTTCTTCGAAATTATATAACATCTACTGGACTTGTTCTTTTGATTAATGGGGACCGATGCAGTATACAACATTCTTGTTGTATAATATTCATTTCCTAACAAAATTTGAATCATCAGACTTTACAGTTTATATATATTATCTCTATAATTAAAGAGGAGGGATCCATTGACAATGCTTATAATGACAATCTTGACAATAGAGATTTTGAAAAATTTGTAAAAATGGTTAAAAATTCTAAAAAAATAGAAAAAAGTTTATAGAGATATTGTTTAACTTATAGATTGATTATGTTTCAAATTATATTCAATTTAAGTGACGTTTGATAGCTCTTTAAAGCTCGTTAAATTTCAACCGTTAAAAATGTGTAAAATTTTGATAAACCATCAAACAATGTTCAAATTGATTGAAATTTGAAACACTATTAATCTATAAGTTAAAGAATGCATCCATAGAAGTTTTTTCTTTTTTAAGAGTTTTTGTAAATTTTTACAAATTTTTTAAAATTCTCATTGTCAATATTGTCACATTTAGCATTGTCAATGGATCCCTCCTCATAATTAAAATGCTTCTCGTTCAAAAAAAAATGTTACGATTAAATATCATGCAAATTATTGGCTCTTCGCATATAAATAGTTATGTATAGAAAGACATCAAACTTTACTTTTTTAAAATGAAAACAGAAGTTTAGAAACGAAAATAAAGAAAAACAAAAACGTGTTTACTGTTTTTGAAAAACAAAAAACGAAAAAATAGAAATGATACCAAACGAGGCCTATACTTTTCTGGTGCAGAGCGCGATCACCTCACTAGTTCAGCTCCATTGGTAAATGCTTGCTCTCGCCTCTCTTTTTTGGGCTATGAAAAACCGGGTCATCGTTGATTGACATGTTATCCTAGACCCAATTCATTGAAACATAAATCGGGCTATTGAAGAGGAGGGATCAAATAACCATGTTTTTGGTGACCAATCGGTGACCGTAAAATTAAATCATAAATAATTACATTTTAAATTCTTAAATAGCAAAACTAATTGATAGAATATGTTGTATATATCATATTTTATGTGTATACAAAAAATTATATCATTTTGATTTTATTTATATGTGCATCAAGCATTAACAAAAATCAACCGATCGAAACGATGTTAAAACTTTACCATTTTTTATGTATATGTTATTAAGATAATATAAAATACATCTAACGGTTTAGATTTTTCAATTTATGCATAAATAAAAAAATGGTCACCATGAATACCAATACCCATGGTTATTGGATCCCTCCTCATATATGAAATGGTCCTCACAGTCATATCGAGGCCATGACCTGCTTTGCTAGTATTATTTCTTACAGGCCCCAAAGAATTTTCATATTTGGACCAATAAATACATACAGCCTCCGTTTCCCTTCAGGAACTTCCTTCTGAAACTGTATGCACCAGTTCCATCATCTCCCCTCACAAAACCACTCAGTCCTCACTCCTCAGACGGCACTGTTAGATAATCCAAAAAGCCAACTTGGTTAGTTGGTTGGATTGTTATCATATAGGATATATAGTTCTCATGCTGTTATCTTGGGCCTTTGGGTTGTGGTAGGCTGCCTTTGTTTGCTTATTTAGTTAGTTGTATATCGTATTAATTGGAGCAAGGAACTTTTTCCTATCCAATTTATGCTAACTGTTCTACAGGCTACAGCCCATTCCTGAGCTTGTACAATTAAAGCCCATCTACATTAGCGTACAAAAATCGCTCATCTCTCACCCTTTATAAAGTTTTAACTACAAATTTAGGTGAAAGTAGAAGTTGGTATTAGAATTTAGAAAACCTCCAAAATAAGAGCAGAAAAAATAATATTTAGATAATCGAACTCTCAAAGGTTGCTACTGATATTTTGCTCAGCGGAAGAACTTAGAAAATTGCTATTGATGGTCAAGGTAACTATTGTGAAGTTATCTCTTCCCCTCACAGAATCATGTTGTAAAAAGAATATTGCATATCCATTGTCCCTTATTAGAAAAAAGAAATTTAATTATTTCTAACCAAGTATCTTATGTTCACTCTTAACTAATTTTGGTAGTCATCTGTAGCCCAAGGGCATTCTCAATACTTCATTAGTATTATCATATTTCTGCCCTTATAATAGCCTATATATTTCACTTGATGACCCCACTTTCGTATTAAGAAAATTCAGTCTGAAGGCCGACAAATTTCCACGGGATAGACGAGATGGGAACAAAAGGAGATTTCAATGTTCTTCCTGAGGATTGCATTATACACATCTTATCTTTCACTACCTGTCGTGATGCTTGTGCGTTATCCCTAGTGTCCCCAACATTTCGATCAGCATCATATTCAGACGCCTTATGGGAGCATTTCTTACCATCAGATTATGCTTCACTTCTATCACGATCAGTGCATCCTGTACATTATGCATCCAAAAGAGAGCTTTACTTCCGATTAAGTGACTATCCGGTGCTAATTGACGGTGGTAAATTGGTATATACAATTTCACATCTCATCTTATATATAAATTAACCTGCATGTCATGATTTTAATTCAAGGTTATTTTGTAAGTATGGTAATTTCACATCTTATATACAATTTCACATCTCATCTTCCGATTAATTTACTATCCGATTGCTTGCTTTTTTGTAAGTATGGTAATTTCTCTCTCTTTTTTTTTAAGAAAAAAAGGGCTTCCCATGCTTTCTTTCATATGTTATCCTTACGGAGAGACAAGACCAATTACCAGATTGTTAGACGTGTGGATCAATTATTTTTTATATTAGTCTTCACAACAATCTCACAACTAAAGGATTCTTTGAATTTTAGTTTTTTTTTTTTTTTGCTTATGTTAATATTCACTATTTCATTGTACAATATAGCACATATTTGACACCTATGACTTCCTCTTTCTCTATTTTAAATTGATAACAACCGAGTATTTTTTTTGTCAATTGGTCATCAATACTGTAGACTTTTGGGTTGGACAAAGCAACAGGAGCGAAGTGCTTCACAATTTCAGCTACGGAAATGAACTTTTTAGAATACAACCCACAAAGTGGGACCGCGGAGTTCATCCAAATTTCTGGAGCAAGGTTTTTATTTCTTGTTTCATTTTTTTTCTTTTCTTTTTTTTTTTTAACAAAATCTTGTTTCAGTCAAACTTTATAAATAATTAAACTTGATCGTTAAACTTTTATTTGTACTTAGTCCTTGTACATTTAAAATTGACATATTTGATCCTTTAAATTTTTGAAAAAAAAAACAAACTAGTATTTTAATTGTATTTGTGTACCGGTATGGATTATTGTGTACTGTTATGTGTAGATATTTTATGGGTCACCTAACATACAACTTACCACACTGTTTCAAACAGGCCACCTAGATTAACATTTATATCATATTCGACGTACAAAAAACCTTCATGATAATTGAAAATAAAAATCATGTCACTATTTGTAATGAATTTCGAAAAAAAGAAATAAATTGCAACCAACCTACAGATAATGAATAGCTTGGTCTAAATATACAAAAAAATAATAAAACAATTTTATTTGCTGGAACAAGTTTGAGGGAAAAAACGTGCAAAAATATATATTCATTTGCCTTTCTGTCTAATAAATAACATTGTTTAATTTCAAAATGAAAAATAAAGAAAGAGAGCCTATTTTCTTCCAATAAAGGAACTTAATTCATGTCACCCTTTGTAGGTTCCCAGTGGCTACCAAGCTCATTCACGATAATTGGAGAGGCCTACAGTTCTTTCGCTGCCAGTTTGAAAGCAGAGTTCTATCTTTACACATTACATATGCATTTTATCTCATCTTTAAATTGCCAGAAGTTTCGTTAGTGGACCGAAATCAACCCCTTACAAGCAAAATTTGTGTTAACATAGATGACAGGTATAAGCGAATGGGGTGTTTTGCTCTCAAGTGTGAGCGAACAGTGTTACTATCTCGAATATATAGATCACCTCTTTCAAAATATGGAATAAATAGATCACCTCTTTCAAAATATTATATTAAACGCCACATCTGGTCGGACGAAGAATTGCAGCGCTCGTCCATGACATTGCCAAAGCAGAGAGTAGACGGATGGATGGAGGTTGAGCTGGGAGAGCTTTACAATGAAAATTCGGATAATAAAGAGCTCCATATTCTCTTGCGGAAGGGAAGAGGTTGTGCGATAAGTGGTTTCGACATCCTTGGCATCGAGCTCAGGCCCAAGGGAGCGTAAGTTGCTGCCCCACCTCAAACTTCATGAAAGTTATATAGCCACAATGCTGACCTTAGTCATTAGACCGAAGACCTGTTCTTACGACATTTAAATTCTTCATGCTTTGGTTATTTTCATATTTTTCTTATGATACTTCAATATTGGGCTCTCAAGTCTCTATAATTTTTTCATAACTTTCCTTTCTATGAATTCATCAAATTAACTCTTTGATTTTCTTTATCTATACTATATTATAAAGCACGTAATTATTGGACGTGTCCAGATTTTTTTTCAGTGTTTTCAATTATTTTGATTGCCATTTTAGCCTTTTTCCGATCGAACAAACTTGAGATCTTTTTCGTGAGCTTAACACCAAAAACATATCAAATCACATCTAAATTTTGATTTATATGGCTCAATAAATTCTTTACATCAAAATCATATGACATGCATAAATTTTCCATTTTTTAGAGATTTGTAAGTATTTATTTCAGATTTTTTTAATAGCAACTATACCATATTAATAAAATAATCAATGTTTCATATATACAACTTTTAAAATATCCGAAATAAATACTTAAAAACCTCTAAAAATGAAATTTTTTTGCATGACACATGATTTTGATATAAAGAATTTATTGAGCCATATAAATCAAAGAGAAATTATTACCGCCCCCCGATAATAAACCCCCATAATCATCTCCCACGCGTTTTCGCTTTCTCTCCTCTACGCGTAACGCGATTCTCTCCGCTTGCGCTTAGTCTCCTTCCTCTTTCCGCTGAGATTTCCACCTCTTGCCATTGTCATCTTTTTTTGAACCTTCACTCTGGCCCTCGCTCCCTCTAACTCGCTTACAAGCTGACGCAGATGAAGAGCTTTCAAGTAAGAAGCTAGGCAGGTTGAAAGTAGCGAATAAGAATTAAAGTGGCAAATGGAACGAGGCGCGCAGCGGAGATGGAAAGCGCTCTCATTTCTCTCTGGCTCTCACTTCCTCCGACTCTCGCTCTCTCTGACTTTCGCTCAATCTCTCTCCCCACTTTCTCTCATCTCTCTATTAGCCTACATCTTTTTCTTGTTCTTTCTTTTTCTTTGTTATATTTTTTTTTGAGCTCCATCTGAATGCTTTATTGCACTTTACTTTATTTGCAAACTCTGATATATACATGTTAAAAATTTAGTATAAACACTTTTTTTCTTATAGACATGGGTAAATATATTACCTTTTCCTAAGTAAACGAACCTTCAAATCTTCTTATAATAACTATCTCATTCTAGTATAATCACTTTTCAAATAAACAATTCAATGTAAAATGTGAATATATATCGATATAACCATTTATATTTTGAGTACAAACACATTCACATTTGATATAATCGCTTTTGCAAAATAAACAATTCTATGTGAATATATCTTGATATAACCACTATTGAATTTGGTATACACACATTCGTATTTGATATAATCACTTTTGCTGACAAAACAATTCAATATAAATATATCATAATATATCCACTGTTGAATTTCAGTATAAACACTTTTATATTTTATATAAACACTTTACATACATTTTTATTTTGCATAAACACTTTTATATTTGATATAAACACTTTTATATCTAATATAATCACTTTTATGCACTATAATTTCAATAAAAAATCTAACTGCTTTTTTAGTTTTAGGAGTAATTTTTTTCATTCAATATAAACACTCTTTAAATAATCCTGATAATCCCTCTCTATGAAAAGTATAATAACTTTTTGGACACTCAAAGCACAGCCTTTGAATGCTTCGCGTGGGTAGCACTTCGTACGGGATGCCAATCGCGCGGAAAAAACGCGCGAAATTGTTAAAAATGCATTAATTACGGAATCTAATATATAGAGAATCTTATCGGGGGACGGATATGGGGTAAATATAGCGGGGGATATTATCAGATCCCTATATGGTTTGATATGTTTTTGGTGTTAAGCTCACGGAAGGCCTCCATGAGCTTAAGAACACAGTAGATTTCCTCTAACTAAAGAATCAGCCTTTTTGGTCTAGTGGCTAAGAGCAACGCTCTTCTTGTGGGAGATCGTCAAATCGCGGGTTCGAAATTCGGATTTAGATTTTTTTATATTATAGATATTTAAATGCGAGTGGTTCGGCTCTCATCTTTTATCTTAAAAAAAAATTAGCATTACTTAACTTATATATATGATACTTAGTCTTTGGTCAACCAAAGGTTGGTCATAGCATTACCTATTTTCTTCTACAAAATTATGATAATTAATCCTTGCGTAATTCTCAAGAATAAAAGATCGTCAGCTCCGATTCCTTATTACCTTTTCTTCTGGTCGATTTGCAGTATTTTTTTTTTTTTTTGAAATGATTTGCAGTAAAATCAACTGATTCATTCATCCCTCCCTCCACTCCCCAATGTTCCCACTAAACCTACTGTAGTATTAATGTCCTTTGTCAAAGCAGCACTTTGAATTTGATTCTGATATGGCAGAGCAGGGATGAAACAAAGCTACACAACAATCAGTTCCAACTTCCAAGTAACTTCCGACTTTCCAAGTGGTGGACCTCATCACGATCCTGAGTTCCTGGGAAGCGGAGTAGGTCCGATGGGCATCGGACCCAACTCTGTCCGATGAGTGGTTTAAGCCCTCCGATTCATCCGATGTTAAATCTGATCAAAAGCGAGCTCTCCAATACACCCCAACTAACCAAACCCGAATACACACAACGCAACCAAATGTGCAGAAAAACGTAGGGGAAAAAAAGAATGAATTCAAACTTCAAAGGCAGAAAAAAAGGAAAAGAAATGGCAAAAAAACGTAAAAAGTAAATTGAAGGAGAGAAATGTAATAGTCAATGTGCAGAATTTCAAAACAAAATAAGTGTTTAAAAAACAAAAACAGAATGAATCGACAAGTAAAGTGAGCCAAAACAAATAATATTAAAATGAAAAAAAACCTGGATAAGAGTTGAAAAGAGTGATATATATATACATATGCCAAATAAATCCAAAGTTACAAATAAGAACATTCATTGGATATTAAACATAATGCATATTTGTTTTATCAGTAAATTGACTTTCGGATAGAACTTTTCTCAAAAGAAATCTTACCAAAGGACAATCCAAACATTGCCAACAGTACAAATATAGATAGTATAAATCTGTAACAGTAAATTGACTTACGGATAGAACTTTTCTGAAAAAAAAACTTTACCAGAAGACAATCCAGACATTGCCAACAGCACAAATATGCATAGTATAAAGCTGCAATTATGATAATTATATGAGCTAATCAGATCATAAGAATACAAAAAAAAAAAAATTCTAAAATCATACAATTTTATGACCACACCATGCTTATATTCTAGAGACATGAACAAATAATCATAAGTATTCGTAACTAAACAGGCAGTAAAAACAGATATTTAATATATCCAGTGTTACTCATAATTTGGACCGAACTTACAATATACTGGTACTGGGAACCCTTATATCAGAAAGCTTGCCAAACAATTGTACATACTTTAAGTAACAAAAGAAAATCCTTATCAGCACCCAAAAATAAAATTGAAAATTCAACAAAATAAGATAAGGCTACAGTATGTTTATGTTACATTTTCTTACTTCCAATGAAATAAGAGGAGGAAAAATGAAGATGCAATTGAACTTTAGGCCTATAAGTGAAGTTGATCATTCTAGCAGGAACATGCTCTATTGTTATCTTAATTTGATCATTTTTAATAAGCTAACATCGGAATCCTAACTTAATTACTCTCTCCTGTTTCAGCATCGACGGTGTTGTCTCTTAAGAAGTTCACAAATGAGAAGATGTGTGCTCTATTTGCGTAAGAAGCTCATCTCTTTTGCACCTATTGTTGATAGAAGACTCGAAATATTTAGTTTTGTTTATTCAAAGTTAGTTCTGTTGATTCTCATATGCGCTTTTCCTGATAAAGATCATTCATTTAAAATCATATTTTTCTATATGAGTAGGAGTAAAAGAAATGATTTGTTAATTTGTATGTCACATCTTATTTGATTCTTAGTTGCGAACTTGGAATATGGTATTGTATGGTTTATGTATATTCCAAGCTATAAATGATATGATGATTGTTTAAAAAGATTGACCCTAACAATGATAAAAATAGTATTGCTTATGCGATATTGGTTTATTGCTGAAATGTTGTAATCACAAAACCTGTTAGATGTTGGTTCACAACTTCTATATATCAGGGGGGACTGGAATCAAATTAAGCATATTTTATTATATTTTAACTATGTACTAAAATATTTTTAACTTGCAGGTGGCTTTGTCATTCACAAGTCATTGTCAGTTTGTAAATAGTATAGCCACTGCTATATATGATACTCCTATGTGCTTGAGTTCCTCATACATGGATTTTGCATAATGAACTTATTTGAGGTTAGTTTTGTTGATTATTATATATGCTTTCTATGTTAAGGGATCATCTTTAAGGAAAAGTTGACATGTCTATATAAATGAGAGTAAGAAAAATAATTTTTTATATGCAAACATAGTGTGTTTTGAATTTCATAAAGGATGTCAATCTTTTAGACTGCTTTTGTTTTTGATGTTATGATAGTGCTCGCACTGAGATTTATCTAGTTGAGTTTATAATTAATGAAGCCCTTGACAGACGATAACAACTTTGATCGGGTATCATGCAAGAATCTGTTACTAACTATTACTTATCTGATTCCGTAAGAGTCCATTGTTGCTAAGTAAGTTTCAACTGTTTCTGTAACTTTCAGCTATGCAAAATTTGTATGTAACATAACTAAAAAGTGTTGGCACATCAATCTATTATATATTATATTCAAAAGGCTAATGTAGCACCTTTAGTTCATAATTCGTACTAAATTGATTTTGTGCATTTTCATATTTTGTTGTAGGGATAATTGCTCGCTTCTTTTGATTTGTGGCATTTTGTTAAAATTTATGCTGGCCATTTGTTTATGTGGCCGTGTTTTTAGGTTTGTGCTCACTCATGGTATATTTTAGGTTTTGCTCTCTTGGTTATTATCCGTTTCCAGTTTTTTGATATTTGTACTAAATTTACATTTATGCTTTTATATATTGTAGATGAAGATTGTGGCAATTGAGCAAGTAGCTTTTAGGTTTGATTTTGCTGACAGGTACTCAATTTATCTGATCAGTAGCTAAAATATGTTGGCTTTAGAGAAAAAAAAAAAAAAAAAAAAAAACATTGATATGTTTGATGGTCTTGAATCAAATTAAACACATGAAGGAGTTTTTTAATTAAAAATAATTTCAAATGACACGTGGCTTCATGATTGACAGGTCTCATCCACATGCAAAGAGTTTAGCTGCAGGGTTCTTCTATGTGCTTGAGCTATTGCCTATGTAATTTAATTGCACAGAAAAGTAATTCATTTGGACATAAAGCTGAGTCATCATTCTAGATTATTGTTTGAAAAGAACGATGCTTTGTGTTTTTAGTGATGAATTGTATGTATGAGCAGAATTGAATCTAAATTTTAATAAATTTTAAATTCTATTTTGTGCAAAATTGAGCTTGGTAGCTTTGTGTTTTGATATTTAATTAGCATTGGATGTGCTCTTATAATATTGATGGAAAATGGGTCTCAACATCAGCTAACTCTTCAAAGAAAAAAAAATGGGTAGTATTAGATCTGGTCAATGGTCCAGATCGAAAGTCAAAAGCAGATGAATGGTTGAGATTAGATCAATGCTACTGTTTTAAACCCCATTAAGGCTTTATTATATATAAGAATATGTCGCCACAATTGTCACGCAAATGGTGACAATTATCAGGATCAGGAACACAAGCAGCATGAAGCCATACACATAGTACACCCGTGAATTATAATGAAAGGATTAAGTTGTGAAATAAGTACATAATCTGCATAGGTGAATTTTTAATTCTCACTTTTGGCATAATAAAGCCGCTAAACAATAATGACACTAAAAGTATGAAAAGTCATGGGAACATATAGATGTACCTTGTAATTCCAGAAGGAGGTGAAAACAAAGTACATCTCAATGAAAATGCGATCTTTGTGCGTCTAGTTGTAGATGTGTCACGCGTTGTGTCTCAATTACCAAACAAAAATCATGAGAACCCTTTTATGTGTAGATAAACTATATATATAATGTAAAGATTTCTACTTTTATTAGGTTATTAATCCAATGGATCCAAAAGTAGTTTTTCTAGCCTCCATCATTACCTTACTACTGTTAGTTACAAATGTCACAGGGACTAGTAGTGGTCTAACAATGAAAATTCATGTTTTGCGAGCAGACCAACAAGATTTAATATTTTATTTAGAACTTGAATTTGGACGACCCCCACAGCGTCAGTACCTACAAATAGACACTGGGAGTGATGCTATGTGGGTGCAAAGCTTCGACTGCGAGATTTGTTTCAACCAACTATCTCCCATGTTCATTATAGGCCATTCAGAGACTATAACGGAGGTCGCTGCCAATGACCCAAGATGCACACGCTCTTTCCATATCTCAGCAGATGGACAAAGATGTGAATATGCCCACACATATTTCGACCATTCACAAACACAGGGGTACATATAATAGTTCACTCTCTCTCTCTCTCTTTTTGTGTCATTATAGTTGGAGTAATTATGTTTCATGAAATTTTAATTTATGAAAAATTATAACTTTTTAACAAAATTTAGACAATTTATTGATTTGCTATACTATTTTTAATTTATTTTTTAAGGCCTTAAAACTATCATTTTAGACAAACAATAGTCGCAAAATAAATTGAAAATTGATGCAATGCTATTTATTTTGAAGTAAAACATATAAGGTAAAGTTTAAATTATAAATTTAAATTAAAATATAAAAAACTTATGGAAAACATATCACATAATAATATATTTGATTTATTATATTTCTAGGTACTAGAATTTTTTTTTGTAAACTAAAATTCAATATAAATTCTTTAAATAGTATGACATAAATACACAATGGTATTTTGATCTTTTAACACAACAAAATGGCTAATTAGTTGATCAGTTAGCATGTAGGAGTGTGATAGTCACAAATTATATAGTTCGGGGGTTGTTTGTCAATTGAAAGTTTGGGGGGCAACTTATCACAAGTGGATTGTTTAGGGGGTGTGGGGGCATTATCTCATTATTTTTTCTGTGTATGCAAAACACAAATGTATCAAAATATATTTATTATTTATGAATTTTAAAATATATTGCTCAATACGTTTTCCATATCAAACTCTCATAATGTTGAAGAACTTTTATTTTTTAAGTTATATATATATTTATTAAGGATTGTACCCACAAATTTTGCAGGAATCCCTATCGTGATTACGTATGGTTTCCTGACAACTTCTGGCCTGGGGAAATTAAAATAATTTTTGGCTTATCACACATTACAACGCCGCCTAATATACTTGGTAACAGTGTAATATCTGGGATCTTGGGCCTAACTAACATGCCAGACTCTTTTATAGGTCAACTCAAAGACATATTTACCGAGACATTTGCTATATGTCTAAGCCTAACAGGTGGTTATTTAAAGATGGGCAAGGATGTACCAATTCCGAACGATGCATTCCAAAAAATGAATGCTGATTATTTCCTAGATAGGTATGCAATTGAACTTACCGGGATATCAATTGAAAATGAGCGCCTTAATTTTGGGAATTTAGATTTAGAAGATGAGAATATGGTCGTATTAGACACAGGAGCCACTAGAACAATATTGAGACCAAACTTGTATAATATTATTGTACCTAGATTGGACAATCGCATGGAGGCACTCAATTTTGTAGTAATAGGCAATGGACCGAATGATAGACATTGTTATGGCCCCACGGGATATGGACCACATAACATTGCAATGCATTTGCCGGAAATGCAATTGCATTTTGAGAGTGGTAGAGATGGAGATGAAGGTGAATCCACATTGACTTACAATGAACTGTTTGAAGTGATTACTGAACCAGGCTTCGTTATCTGCTTGCTACTGGAAGTGATACCCAACAACATTGTTAATCAACCTGGAGTTTTTAATCAACTTGGAGCGCAACAACAATTTGATTCTCTTTTTATTTATGATAATGTAGAATCCTTCATTTATTTTAAGAGATCCAATTGTATGGAATAGATAATGTATTCACTGTTGTTTAATCAATAAAAATAAAACTTGGTTGTCAAACCTTTATTTGTTAATCCATGATTTCACTATTTCTTTTAATGCACTAATAAAGTTCAATTATTTTAGATTTGGTATTGTGTGAATTAAGACAAAACACAACCATAAAAAAAAAAAAAAAATCAACAGCCAATATCATGCGTGAAACTTCAATTCAAGAACACAATAAAAATTTTGGCATTTAGTGAATAGGCAATATCACGGCACCAAAGGGTGCCACATAGTAGACATGAAATGAAACTTTTGACAATTTGTAATCGTATCAAATAAAAGCATACAAAAAAGTAGACATTAATCAACAATCATGTGCTACAAAACTGGCTCACCATAGTATAAAGGACTAACTCAACTTAGGTATCAGCGCAGCTATAAACCTAGAGGAATTGTAATCAGAATTCAAAAAAAAAAAAAAAAAAAGATCAATCTCCAACTTGCAGACCGAGCCTTCCTTACTAACTGTTTTCCTAAACTAACATGGTATTTACGTGCCAGATGATATGCCAAAGCTTCTAAATTACTGAAAGTCCAGATAATAAAGAAACACAGAATCAAGTAAATTAGAAAACAAACTGGCATGTCATTTCCAGAAACTAAATCCGAATCCTTGTCAGGCATTCATTCCTTGCATGTTGATTTCTCTTCTGATAAAGCCCCAACTCAATCGCACTTGATATTTCGGTAGATTCTTCGAACAAAAAGAGAAGATCCAAGATAACCCACCGCACCTGATGTTTATGAACAAAGCACAATTTAAGTGTTGCAACAAGAAAAAAATCATCTATTAGTACAGAAAGATGGACATGCATCTTTCCAATCACACCAAAAAAATTAAAAAAAAAAAAACACAGAGAGAGATCTTAAACTATATGGCAACTGCTTCACCTATTTACCGTTTTAACATTTGAAAAAAATGGTAAACTGATGTGTTAGACAACTAAAATGGCCATATATCAGTCGTGGAATACTGCTACTGGTATGGTTTGATTTAAGTTCAGAGTTCTTTTTGTTCGTCTTTTGTCTTTATCATGAGTAATTTTAAGAACTTCTCAAATGATAGTGCAGTTTTGGGGGCACTCATGGCTTCTGCACAATTATTTCCTTATTATCTTTTATTAAGGGGGAAAAAAATACTCCATCAAGCTTCCGTACTACAACAGCCAAATATCACTTAAAATTATACCAGAAAAATGCTAACCAAAGCAGGCAAATAGAAAGGGAGCACTCACCACAGAGGATGCCAAGGCCCAAACAGAACATAAGAGTATACCCAAAGTAGAAGCTGGTCTGGAAGAATCCAGACATTTTGGTCTTGACATGGTAGTAATAGATGGAATAGAAGTACACATAAAATGCTGTTGAGGCAGCTGAGAAGAATGATGTCCACTGCCAGTGATAATTTTCCGCATTCAGCAGAAAATATGTCCCCACAATTGTCACACAAATGGTGACAATTATCAGGATCAGGAACACAAGCAGCATGAAGCCATACACATAGTACACCTGTGAGTTATAATGAAAAGGATTAAGTTGCGAAATAAGGTACATAATCTGCGTAGGTGAAATTTTCAATTCTGACTTGTGACATAACAAAGCCGGTAAACAATAATGACACTAAAAATATGAGAAGTCATGGGAACATATAGATGTACCTTGTAATTCCAGAAGGAGGTAAAAACAAAGTACATCTCAATGAAGATGCTGCCAAAGGGAAGCAAGCCTCCCATCAACGAAACCACCAAAGGTGTGAGGTACCATTTCTTCTCAGGTATGGGACGCGGTATGGTTTTCACGCGGCAGGGATTGTTAGGAGACCCACTCCAATTCCTACCCACAACTGTACCCAACAGGGCAAGCGGGAAAGAGATGAATGCCCAAAGAACAAACATGACAACCATTGTGCCAAAAGGAATTGCAGCCAGGGATCGATAGAAGATAGCAATCGTGTTTAGTGCCAGGCCAATACTAAAGCACATGAATGGAAAGAGGGAAGCAGTAAGGATCATTGCTTGGATCCAGTTCTTGCCTAAAATTGCATCAAGAAAGGATTTGGAGCAGTAGTTAGCAAAACAGAGATCAATCAGGCAGTTCAGATTTGCAAAGTTGAAGAAGAGCTAGGAAAATGCTATAAAAGTTTATCGTTTATTCAGAACAGCATAGTTGAGCATTATATGGGATTTAGCGTTATTGAATATGGTAGAATCCCTACAACTGTTGGCATCAATAATGTTCGCTATTATAGCATAGAAACAAACTGAACGAAAAATGCAAAAAGTCAGTTGAGAAGGGCATACAAACCTCCATTTCTTGAGTATAGTCCACCGCTGACATATCCCGAGATGAAAGAAGTAAGCGCATAGCACAATATAAAGGTCGTTGTAATGGTCCCTCGCCTAGAGATATAATGAGAATAGTAGGTTCATTAAAAGAGTTACACAATCATGTTATAAACCATGAGAACCTACTAAAAAGTGAAAACAGGTGGGGACTACTCTCAAAGGAACCTAACATACTGTTTAATTGATCACTAAGCCTCTTTGTATAATAAACACGAAATAGATTTCAAAATTGCCACACTGAACTAACAAATTCTAAGTAACTTCTTTTAAAATCAGTACATATAATGAAGGTAAGAGAAACAAATAAGAATTGGTACATACCCAATATACAACATGCCTACAATTGCCAACACAATTACTAGCAGAACAAGAGTGGCAAGCTGCGATCCAATGCCCACAAAAGCTGAAAGTAGAACCAAATTACGTGGAGGCCTGAAGACATCTCCATGAACCAGCTTCCACCCAGATTCCTCATTAACATCTCTCTCCTTTCAAAGTTTCCAAGACAAACGAATCAACTTCCAAGATATATGGTGCAACATAATATGAAGATGTATACTGGGAGAAAGAAGTAAAGTAATTTACCAAAGTTTCAATATCATCATCTTCACGTGCATATTTTGCATAATCATTTCTCAAAGTACGCATAAGTATCATAGATACCAGCCCCGTAAGGAAAATGACCATCATGAAAGAATTGAAGATTGAGAACCAGTGGATCTGTAATCAATTTAATCAGATGTTATCATGCAAGGAATGATTTTACCAAAGAATAGGTCACACATTTTTGCTACGAAAGACTAATGGATGTTTCGTTTATGGAAGTAACTTCCATTCAATTCTTATCTCAGCTCTTTACATTACAATAAATATGAAAATTTAACTACCTGGTGCTCAAAGAAAGGATAATCTAGATAGACATCAAAACGGCGTGCAAATGTTATATTTGTTTCCACCCATTTCACAGAGTAGGTCATGTCCAGTGTTTTACCAGCTTCCAAAAGTTTTGGGCTCTGCTGAGTGAGGTTAACATGAATAATCTGAAACAATAACAACATCAGATATGAATATTTAGAATGTAAAAGATGTTATGTTGGGAACTGAAAGGCAAAGTACATGAAGCACAGACCCTGTTGCCATTATATCTAACACTTATGTCCTTGTGTGTGAGAAGGTAGTGCTTGTTCTCATTGTTCTTGTCAGTTTCTCCCACAAAACCTGTCAATGAGATAATCCACAAAATTATTTAGTCCAAATCCAACCTAAAGGAAAAAAAAAAAAAAGGAAAGATTTTTGAACCCTAGAAAATTATGCCTCCTGATCCCAACCAATTTTAGATCACTAATGACAGATCTCACCAGTAAAACTTTTGAGAGCTCAACTCGAGCTATATACTTCTAGTTAAATTCAGCACATAGTTTTAGATGTTCAAAATTGAGGTTGTGGCAGAACCAGACAAGATCTGACTTATACACCGACAAATGGCTCAGTAATGCAGAAGTTGCACTAATGCTCAGCATACAAGGTAGAACTGGTCAGCTTCTAGACTGTCATAAATCTTGGAGAAGTACATGGCCTAGAAACTGTTTAATAGAAAATTCTTCTAACAACCAACTGTATACATGCATACACCACTTCTGTCAGCCTTTACAGAAGACCCTCCACAGAGGACCATTAGGCATGACTGATAAATGATTTAACAACATTTGGTCTCCTAAAGTGTAACAGCATAATAAAATAAAATAAAAATTAAAGGAGAATTGATATCATACATACCCCATAATGGCAGATCATCTAATGCAGCGAAGAAGGCAAATCCAAGAATGAAGGGGGAAATAAAAAAAAGACCAAAAAAAGTATAAGCCATGAACAACAAGGCAATTTATAAAGAAAGATTAATAACTTGCCCATAAATGCATAAGATAAATTAAAAAACATACCTATGAAGAACTCAAACCAATACGAGTTTTCAATGGCATCAGTGAACTGCTGCACTTTTGAGGCATCAAGTTCGAGTGTACAAATAGAAGCCCTGTCCACATTTTCTGTTACAACAAAAATTAAATTTCAGTTCGTCAGTTGGTGTACACTTAGTCTTCACTTGCAATTAACAAAGAACTAAAAGACTCAAGCTATCATCCGTCCAGCATCAGGTACTACAGCCTTGGGCCATTTACATAGACAGGGTTCAGTTGAGGTTTTAAGCAGAGTAACTTCCTACACAATGCCTAAATTTCAGAACCAGGTATAAAGTACCGAGACATCAATTATGATAACAATTATGCCAACTCAATTACCAGTTCATACCAGCTACTTAGTACATATACCCACATAGAAGAAATAGGAAAACCTAAGCTACATTACTTAAGAACTTGATCTCGATTTGGCTGTCAATGAGCTCATTCCCGCCCAGAACCTCCCCGAGACCGCCCCATCTGTGCGCGGGGTTCTCCGACAGCTTACAAAAGGGGAGGCTGTAGTAGTTGTACGTCTCCTGGGGATTGTTGTACGGCCCGACCTTGTTCACCCACAGCGTCACCGCCTCATCGGCACGATACTGCATATCAACAACAAATTCGAATCAGTTACCGTCTCGATTGTACTGGTACATGAACTCAGATCCAGATCTGGCACTAACAACACGAACGTGTATACTTCTCACTACTGGCTACAGAGAAGCATAGATCTAAAGCGAAAGCAAGAGCGGGTATACCTTGTGATCGGACTCGGAGGCGGAGGCGGGGGAGAAGGCGGCGGCGGCGAGTAGGAGGAGAAGGAATCGGAGGACGGATGGCATCGGGCTCGTCGGATCGAATCGAATCGAATCGGATCGGATCTGACCCGAACGAGATGATGAATGAAGAGCCGAGCGTCTGGGAAGAAACGAATGAAGCCTCAGCAGCAGAAGTTTATTATTGTGCTTTCGCTGACTCGAAGGAATGAATTCTGAATTCATACCCCCTGCTGACTGCTGTACGGCATTATGCAGTTCGCAGCGTCAGCCGTTGGATTGTCTCGAGATGCGTTCCTTCACGGATCTCGAGATGATCTAACGGCTGGCGATGAGCACTGCACAGTGCAGTAAGTCAGGGGATGAGCACTCGGGAAGCTTTCGAGCCTTTTAGAAGGCGTGCTTATTTATCCTCTGCTGCGCTGTGATGTACGGCGCACCTCACGAACGATTTAGATTCTCGGGGTTTTACAATTAGCACGAATCTTGAAGCGTTGACGCATAGATCGGACGGATTCTATGCTGCACTGTAGTTTCCAGAGCAGTAGAGGATATGGATTGCCGCATCAGAATTCAAATATGAACACTCTTTTGGTTTTGGGCCTGTAAGAAGGAGTACTAGTAGAGCAAGGCATGGCCCATTTACAAGCTTTATGTTTCAGTGAATTGGGTGTAACATGTCAAACCAAGATGGTTTTTTATAGCCCAAAAAGAAAAGAGAGAACAATCATTTACCAATAGAGCTGAATAAAAATGTGCACATTTTTCTGGGCCTTGCAGTTATGACTACCTTGACAAAAAAGTTCCTTATTTTATGTTCATTTTTTGACAATTTGACTTGAATAGAGGAGCTGATATATATTGATGGCACAAGGGTTTGTCACGATAATTTATCCTGTTCAGTCGATTTTTCAATAGTCTTATAGATTATTTTTATGTCAATTGTCAAGTACGTCTTCTTCATCCATCTACTTCGGCTAATTAATATAATCATTAATGTGATAATAAAAAAGTGAATACTCAAGCACCCAGCAAGAATATCCAAATTGAAGCAATCAGGTGAAATGATTAAAGAATATGTAGTATCAATTATTCAGTTTTTTTTTTAAGCTGGTTTATGTCATGGATCAACCAAACAACTGTTCATTTTCAATCGAGTAGTTCTCTTTCACATATCAATCATTCCTAGTTAATTGTGACTAAAGAATATATCGTAAATATCTAATTTCAAAAAATGAATTGTCTGTATTTCTTCTGATCTATAGCATAACATCTCTTTTTTAAAAGTGCTTTCTTCGTTTAACAAACAATATATGAATTTAACTGTTATTGTTTAAAATATAATGGAACAATTTTGATAATTTTGAGCAAACTGCACGCATGAAATATTTATTAGGTTGAATGCATTATTATGCAAATTACTGATTTTACTGCACAACTCATTTGTACATTATTATGCAAATATTCCATATCTTCAATAAGCCGCTTATTTTGTTGGTTAAATGAGTGGTTATGCTAGCTTAGTAATGACTTTATTAATTAATTATGCACTCATTTTTGTATAATATATCATGTAGCTGCATGATACGCTGTTTAATTATATTGTTTAAATGAGTTATTATGTACAATATATTTATTATTTGACGTTACTACTTATTAATACCAAAAATATACATTATTACTCATTTAGCATGTATCATTAGTCTGCATGTCGATGGCATTGAATATACGTACTATACAAATTAAGTAAGTTGAATAGTAAAGACAACAATTTACATAATAACTAATTTAAGCTGCATAATTAATTAAGAGTAGTGCTAATAGTACCCCAGCATGGGTACCCTGCTCGCGTACCCCATAATTAATAGGCTGGACGCTTTCCACATCCAGCCAGGTGCGCCAACCGAACCCAGAACGAAGCCTCAGCAACCCAACCCAAAATGCAAGAGCGCCAAACCCAATCCAAAACAGAAGCGCGCCAAACAGATATAAAGTCCAGTAACTAATTAAACTGTTTATAAATACGATTATTTTCTGAGTGTTTATATTTCTCGTCCGAGCACCCGAATTGCGAGCATTTATATTTCTCGTCTGAGCACCCGAATTGCGAGTGTTTATATTTCTCGTCCGAGCACCCGCGACATGAGTGTTTTTATTTCTTGTACGGGTGCTTATATTTCTCGTCCGAGTACCCGCGACGCGAGGTGTTTATATTTCTTGTCCGGGTGTTTATATTTCTCGTCCGATCACCCGCAACACGAGGTGTTTATATTTCTTGATTGAAAAATATTTTTCAATCAAGTGCTTATATATTCTCAATCAAGTATTCATATGTTTCGGATCAAATTTTTTCAATCAAGTGTTTATATTTTTTCAATCAAATGTTTATATTTCTCAATCAAGTATTCATATTTTTCAGATCAATTTTTTTTCAATCAAGTGCTTATATTTTTCAATCAAGTGTTTATATTTCTCAATCAAATATTCATATTTTTCGGATCAAATTTTTTCAATCAAGTGTTTATATTTTTCAATCGAGTGTTTATATTTTTCAATCGAGTGTTTATATTTCTCAATCAAGTATTCATATTATTTGGTCAAATATTTTTCAATCAAGTGTTTATATTTTTCAATCAAGCGTTCATATTTTTCAATCGAGTAGTTATATTTTTAAATCATTAAAATGCACAAAATTTTGTATGAACTTGAATATTTTTTTTTTTGTAAATCTGAAAATTTTAAGCTATTGTGCCATTATTTTATAAAATAGTGGAAAGACTCATTTTCACTGTGTTTGACCAAAATGACTATACGAGACTGGAGACCAATTAAGGGAGTGAATATAGATATTTTTTTACACCCATATCAAAGTGGGAGACTCTGTATCCGTCATCAATATTTTTTATGTGATGAATTGTAGCCTCCAGTTTTCTTGAAATGGAGGGTTACGTGGTAGATTGCATTGTGCTACTGTATATTGCCTTTGCGGACGCGGGGTACAGAATCCGGGTACGAAGCCTCGGGTACTATAAGATTTTCTCATTAATTAATTAACTAATTAAGTTTGGCACGTATTGACATGTACATCAACGAGCGTGTTGAATGTACAAGTTGCTATGTACTGAAGAAAGGTCTTAAAACGCTAAGAGGTTGGTAAGTGAAATATATGTACATTGATTTGTCAAAAGGAAACTGTTGATCCCGTCAAAATATGAATCATTAATTAGATAACGGTATTTTGGAAATTATAAATTTACGCACCAAAATGATATGTTAGTAAAATTTTAAGGACTAAAATGGTACATATCAAACTTTAAGGACCAAATTGGTAGCAAATGAATACTTTAAAGACCAAATTGGTAACTTTTAAACTTTTAAGGACCAATTTGGTAAAATGATAATACTTAAGGGATCCTCGACGTAATTTACTCATATTATAACTTTAATTTTGCTATTTCTTAGCAATATTTTAAAAAATAAAACATACTAATAAGAAAACTCAAATATAAAAATATGAAAGGTTGATATTCCGTGCATGGTATTGTAATATGAGTTAGACTATTATACTAACGTTAGTATTTCGGACTGAAATGCTAATGCCTCAAATTTTATGTCATCGTGTCTGAAATTACGATTTATGGTGCTTAATAAATTCTTTATATGAAAATATTAGGGAATACAATTTTTTTATTTTTAGAGTTTTCTAAGTATTTCTTTTGAATTTTAGAAAAATGGTCATATATATTAATAAAATATTGATGTTTGTATATGCTATTTTCAAAAATGCAAAACAAATACTTAGAAAACTTTAAAAATGAAAATTTTTTGGTATTCCCTAATATTTTCATGTAAATAATTTATTGAGCACCATAAATCGTGATTTTGGACACGATAACATAAAATTTGAGGCGTTAGCATTTCGGTCCGAAATACTAACGTTAGTATAATAGTCTAGCTCTTGTAATATATATAGATTGGCGTGCTTATCCTCTGCATTAAGGCACGGTGCCGTGGAGCACATGCCCCTTGGCTCGCCTCGAGATTTGAGCCGGATCACCTCAAGATTCGTGCAGGCTCGAATTTCAAAGCGATCCAACAGCAGATGATGTGAAATCATATAGATTGCGTCGAATAATTTGGACCAACCATTGGGACTTAGATTTTCAAACTGTAAGTCCAAGATACCATACTTTGCAAAGCGTATATGATAATCTCACTACATTATGACATTGACAATCATATCTTTTTAGCTCATTTTTTTAAAGAGAAAAATGCATGATATATATTATCGGTGATGTCAGAGAACTATTCGATTTATTATTTATTTCATTGTTAAAATTCAACTTATTGGTATTGGTATTACTATTTAATTATTAAGCTATTTTTAGATTTTTTTTTTATTCAATTTGATGAGTAATATTGGTCTATATATCTTTCTTACTAAAGTTTTTGTAATTAAATGTATTATAAATTATCAATAAAAAAGTTCTTCAGTATATTTTAGCATTGACTAACAAGAAGTTTCAATGCATTAATTTGACATCGATCAGTAAATATAATTGTTCAACTCATTAATATTGTAATTATTCAACTTAATTATTGGTGTACGGTACCACTTTTCAACTCACTTGTGATCTTGTATGTATAAGCTTCTTTTTCAAAGTTATCTTTCGGTAGCTTAATTAATTCTGTAGAACGATAACTTGTTCAACTTATTCAACAATTTCCTGAAATGAAGTAAGATTGAAAATAACCGAGCGAGGAAAGAGGAACCCCTTTTCAAAGAGATAAGGAAAATGCACAGTACATGAGGTAATATTATTCCTACTTGAGTGAGTGTTTTCACTTCAGCATGGAAAGAAAAATACTAAACAGAAGCAAACGAATCAATCAGTATCCGAGATATTTTCAGGGGTTGGTTGTCTACTGTTTTTGTTTTCTCCTTTGAAAGAAAAAGGAGCTGAAAAACATGTATGAAGGATCACAAGAGATATATAGATGGTTTAAATTACAACCGTTAAATCATGCATACGAGTTTTATAAGTCATCAAACAATGTTCAAATTGATTAAAATTTGAAACACTAATCCATAAATTTTTTTTTTATTTTTAAGATTTTTTTTTTTTTATGAACTGTTTAAAATTTTTCAAAAGTATAATTGTCAAGATAAGTATCATCAAGAATCCCTCCTCTAAATTAATTATGACATTGTAGTTGTGAGTGGAAATCTAGTAGACTATGATGAGAGATTCTTTATCAGGGATATGGGGTTCATGCATGAAAACTTACAAAAGATGTTAGTACTCTTTTGTAAGCAGATTTTTATTTTCATCTTGTTGCATTAATTGTTCCTATTTTTCTTTTATATATTTTAGTTGCAAAAATGGAGATGAAACAGAATGCAATTAATCCCTAAAAAATCAATCTCAGCCATTGATTGTTTACTTAGATTGATCAACACCGTTGACGTGCTTTAATGTCTCAACCCATTAAAACTGGCTCATATCAATTTTCTCAATTTAAAGTCTATTACATATTATCTTAAAAATTTATTATAAAAAATAATAATTTTAGTCCAAAGCAAGATGTACACTTTTCACTAGTATAAAGAAATTAAGGGCCATAATTAAGTGTCAACTTTTATAAACAAAAAATATACAGGTTTGGTAGTCTTATATATGATGATGCAACGAAGGGGCTAGCTATATTATCTATAGAAGCTTCTATTGCGGTCCTTTTCATAATTACCTCTAACACTTTCTGTAATGGTTGAAAAGTGCTTGTATATAATGTTAACGTTTTGAGTGGTAAAGTGTTGTTTATCTTCGGAAAACACGTAGAGTCTATCTATAAATTAAGCCATTCATCTATTTTTTTTTTTTACAATCTGACACATCCACGTACACTCATGTGCTTGTCACAGTTGCATAAATGTTTACTGGAAATCGTAGTGTATCTGTTTACTAGAAAATGATATGTGTTGATCGGAAAGATTTAAATGCTTACTAAAAAAATGATATTTGTTCATAAAAAATACGGTAAACCGGTAGATAGATAATAGGGTGGTCGCTACCTACGACTCGTTTATCTTTTACCTTCTAATAATGTGACTTGTTGACGTCATGACTTAGACAGTAAGAATTATAAAATGGAATTAAAACTCTTTTGGATGAATGTTGCATGTACCTACCAACGGAGTTCAAATCGGCTGTTATTCTCAAAGAAAAATAGGACCCTGTTATTCTAATTTAAACCGTTGGATCAAAATCTAATGGCCCAAATTAGAATAATAGGGTCCTGTTTTTCTTTGAGAATAACAGCAGATACGGACTCCTACTAACAAACAGACTGATTTCTCATTGCGCTTGATATAATTATAAAGTGTAAAATAAGTAAATATTGGTGTCGATTTCTTTCTGGAATATATATAATATAAAATTTCTTAGTAAAAGATTGCCATTTTTATTTTATTTATGTATCAATTTTCTTGTTAACTATACTTTACAAACTACAATTTATATTGATAATGCTGAGAACGTAACATTTCTTATTGTGACATCCTTATTAAAATGTTGATCATAATTTAAGATCATCATCATTAACTATTTATTTTCCATTAATTAAAGCCTTATAATGATCAAAACATAATAATACCAACGGTAAGAATAAATAATGATAACATAACAACAAAAATTAAAATAATAAGGATGAATGACATTTAGTATTAAAATGTTTTTAATTTAATTTCTTGTCTTTTTTCTACATTTAATTTAGTTTCATTTTTTAACTCTTATGGTTCATGTTCTAACTGTTGTTTCATTCTATTTCTTTTACCTTTCACATTATTACTATGATGTTTCATTCTATTATTTTTGTTATTTTATGTTTCTTGACGTTTACATTTCATGTTTTAATTATTTTATTTTATTTCTTCTATGTTTCATAAAACATGTTATGGTTATCGTGTTTTATTAAAAAGGTGGTTGGCGAAATTTTTTTTTACGTTTGACCAAATCAAATGATATCGATTTTAACATCAATTTCGATATCGATACATCTGGATCCTAGTCTAGTTGACAGCCGTTACCAACTTTTCAAAAAAAAAAAAAAAATCTGGATCCTTGTCCATTAGACATACTAGAAGGAAATCCGTCCTTTGTGCGGCCAAAAGCAATAAACATGGTGGTTGGTGGGAAGCGGTTATGGATGGGAAGATTGGGTTTGGGAGGGGCAGCAAAGAGATGCGCCCAGAGCGGGAGAGTTGGGTTTTGAAGAGACGAGGGTTTGATGAGAAAAGTTATGAAAGAGGCCAAAAGTCGGTGCTTAGGACTCAGGATACGGTTACAAAGAAAAAATCGATGAGTTTTTTTATTGGAAGAGCTAGCGAAAGAGAATGAACTTTATTGATGGTATAACAATTGTCATTCAATCAGTCCAAGTCAACTATATCAAACGGTAAATAAATTGACGAATCCATTCCTTACGCTCTTTATAAAGGAGTATAGATACAGATAATATGATGATTGATGTACAAAATTAATTGAAATGTTGCAAGATCGACGGCCGAGATAAAAAAAAGAGCAAGCGTGCAAGAAATAATATGAAGAAACCAGACAAATAAATAATGTGATTGGATATTGTCCAAAGCCATTTGGATGGTCCAAAGGGTTCTGAGAGCCGTACGATCTAATTGTTAGTAATTGATCAACCGTGATTTAATCATGTAGGTGCTAAAAATAGCATGCTGATTATATTTAGAATGATGTGGTCACGGGCTATCATCGTTGATAAATATATAAATTGAATTGAACGGTTTAATCATGGCTTTGAACAAAATTTTAATCCATAAATAAAATGCCTAATGTTCTTAGGGTTGGTCTGGGTCGAACAAGTGACACATATCGATGTGTCAAGGCATCTATCTATCTCCATCTGATCGTGAGAATCCTGCCCTCGTTTTTGGTCGGTTTTTAGTGCTCCACAATCTACTCTCCATCTCCATCTCCATCCCCATCCCCTTCGAATCTAGCTAGAGAAATAAATTAAGGCCTCTTCGCCTCTTCTTATTCATTTAATATACATTTTGTCACATTTGATATATATTCTCCGGGTTATTTTTGTATTTTGTTTTTTTTTCCCTTTTTGTTTTTTTTTTTTTTTTGAAAGATTGACAGCGGCTGTCAATGCAGATTTTTTTTTTCCCTTATCACTTGTAAAATGCCCATGTACTTTTTTATTTTGTTTAATGAAAAAATTGGTAGGTTTACCCTACCCCTCAAAAAGATATTCTCCGGGTTATTCAATGTATGTATTTATTTATTTAAAATAAAGTTGGTGGGAACTTATCTCCGTGTGGTGCATGCTAGCTTCTACTCTGTATATTTAGTGAGATATTAATATATTATTAATTCAATTGAAAGCAAAACTACAATGCTAATTATATGTACAATTAATTTTACTTAAAAAGAGAGACAAATGGACAATTATGTACTTAGTAATTTAATAACATACACGATTATGTAAATACAAAAAAATCAGAATGTAGAACTTCTTCACAAAAAGTTAATTAGAGCCAAAAACTAATTACACATTACAAATTATTTTTTTAAAAAAATAATAAAATAGATAACGAAACATTAAATTATTTACAAAAAGGAAGAATGGATTAACTGACCAACCCAATTTCTTCATATAAACTCCTAATAAGCATCCATTTAATTAATTAGTGATAAATAATATGTCTATACTTCATTTGGTAATTATAATAGTCACATAAATGAAACAATTCTAGTTTCCAATATACCACTTTTTATTCTCAAAAAAAAAAAAAACCACTTTTTGCATTAATTTTTGTGTGCAGAAAACTTTAAAAATCCAATATATCAGGGTATAAATTGGGGATATATAGACGTACAGTATGGCGCACTTAATTCAGAAGAAATATAAATAAATATAAGCTTTTGTCAATTAGCCTAATTCACCAAGCAAATAAGCAAAATAAACAAGTAAACATCAGTCTTAGTTGACCCTTAAAAAGTAGGTATTCCTTCCTTCCGGTCTTCTAGAAGCACATATAGTAGGCCCACATCTTTCTGTTTTCTCAACTTCTATCATCATCCATAAATATGATATTCTCATCTTCACAACAATATATGCTTTCCTCTGAAAGTTGGTGAGTCAAGCATGCAATTAATTAAGAGGAATAGTTAGCGTCCACTATTTTTACTTATCCACCGGTCTACTGTATTTTCAATGAACAAATATCATTTTTCAGTGAACAATTCTCTTTCTGATTAATATATATCATTTTCCAGTGAACAGATACATAACGGTCTCCAGTAAATATTTATGCAACTGTGCTAAGCACATGGGTGTACGTGGTATGCCAGAATTATGAGAGGTATGGATGAGTGGCCTACTTTTTAAGGTAGACTCTACGTGTTTTTCATTAATTAATAATGTTGATATTTTATTTGTGTTTTCCATATAAAACCCGATATATACGGAAGAATGAGTAAAAATCAATGGGATTTGGTTTTCCCTTTTTATGAATGAAGAAAGATGTCACCACAAATTTTGCTTTTGGTAAGGAAAATAGGTGTTGTCTCTTAGAACTCTAGCCGTCTCTACAAGCAAACTTTTTGGTGGGGAGAGGCACCCCGCCTCTCCCCCGCCACCCCTCTTCTATTCTAGTTCTTCTTTGCTGATTGTTTTTAAGTTTTGTTTGTTTGTCAACTCTTCGTCCGTTTCTTCGTTCGTCTTTTCGTCGCCCTTTTTACTCTAAGAAGGGTCTTTTCGTTGTTCTTCAGTTAAGAGGGTTATATCATCACTTGAGAATGGATTTTGCTCCCGCTTCAACAAATTGACATGTTGCTTGAAGAAATGAAGATTTGTGGAGTGCTTACAAAGTTTTTCAATCATTCTAAAGACGATGAACTCATCACAACCAAGACGGTAACTTCAAAAACAAATTTGTGCTTCTTCAAAATTTGTCTCTCTATGTTAGTTTATCGGGACAAAATTAGTTAAATTTATTGTTATAGAAGGTTTGATTGATATTTTGCGTCATTTGGATTTAGATTGAGAAATGATTTTATTTTTCTTGTGGATGTAATCTTTTTAAGTGAATGAATTAGTTGCCTACGGGTCTTTAGTGTTAAAAAAAAAAGGATATTGACAGGGTAATTAATTATAAATTAATCAAGATTTCTTAATGAAAATACTTCTTAATTTCTTATCTACACTAATTAATTTCAAACGGCAGCTGCCAATTTTCTGATGTCTCTTGAACCAGTCATGTGTTGTAATTAATTGATACATAATAAATTAATACATAGGAAATTTATAGTCAAATTTGCTTCAATTTTCCGGATGCTTGAATTTAAACGATGAAAAATAACTTCTAGGAAGAAACGTGAAGTTGAAATTCTTATAATTTTAGTCAAGTCTAGAAGATTTTTAGCTGCGGCACGTGAAGTAGAAATTTTATTGCAAGCATGTTTGATATACATTTTTCAAATTAATATCTTCCTCATGATATATAGCTAGTTTTCAATATTATTTTATTTGGGGGAGGTGATGAGGGCTAGTTTTCAATTTTATTTCTGTTTTTTCTTAATGGAAAGAATTTTATTTTAATTGGGAGGGGATGGGACAACTTCTTCCGGTGTGCCTAGGAGTATGGAGGCCCTATGCTTTTATAAAACATAACTAATTATCTTCAAATCTCGATTTATGATTCTCAATAAATTTTTTAATCAAAATCTCATAGGATACAAAAAATTTATCATATTTAATTAGAGTTTGTTAGTATTTTTTTTGAGTCTTTGAGATCCTTTAGGAAAGCTTCAATATAATAATAAAATTAATCAATGCTTATATACAAAACCATATCATTTTATAAAATTCAGAACAAGTACTTACAAATTCTAAAAATAAAAAATTCCTAAGAAGATTTTGATATAAAGAATATTTTTACTACAATATATAGAGATTTAGAGATAATTAAGTACGTCTTTGAGTTAGGAGTACGAAAAGTTCTTGTGCTCCTAAGAGCACCATCACTCTTACATGCAGAGATTCATACACTTGTTGCACCTTAAATCACTTCATCTTAATGATTTGAAGTGTCTTAAACTACTTTTATACTTTTACATCACTTTTACTTCACTGCCAAACGGTGTGATAGGTCTGCCCTACAAACTTCTGCAATTTTCTTGGCAACATGCACCAAAATATCTGCCAATAAAGTCATCTTTGATTCGATATCTCAATCTCATCTTGACAATTGTTTGTGGTAGAAATTAAACGCTTGCATTGCTTAGCATGCACTACCAGTTGAAATTAACTGGAAGTACTAAGAGTAAATGGAGCAACCTATCAACCATTGTACAGTTACATTCATCACATTTTCTAGTCGAGTAATACCTAATTCCATAGAAAAATCGTCCACAGAGTCCATAGATTACATTATGACATTATTACATAATGTACACATTTATAGATGTATAGACGGTTTTTCAATTGACGCCAGATGTTTCTCTTTATGACACAACTAAGAGAGGGTTGACATATTTAAAACTAGTTGTGTTGCGGCACGTCATTAAGTGAAATGTCAAAGCTGATTATATCCAACATATATAATTCTCTCTGGATTGATTGGTACAATATTCTGGATAGTAATACTTCTCAACTAGACTAATTAAAGATATATATCATCCACATTGAAACCAACATACGTGTATCAAAATGGTAATCTTTTTTGGGACACTAAAAATTGTATCAGAATTTTTTAGAGGGACACTAAAATAATCTCAAATTTTGGGGGAGGAAGGGAAGTAATTAATATATCATACAATAAATTGTAGCTAAATATCTTAAATTCTTATATATTATCAGTAATATTTTTTAAAAATCATTGAAAGGCACCTACCACTTAATTTGCCCACATGAACTATTGTAACACAGGAAAAATGAACCAATTAATAATCACTAATGCAAGGGTACCTGGCTTCCGTTTTACGTATATATTTGAGTAATACCTAGTGTCCATAAAATATCTGTCTATAACGTCTATAGCTAAGTTACAAAATCAGATCTATATATTACAAAATTAAATAAATTTGTTACATTCTGAGTGTGTCTATGGACAAATGAATGCAAGATGTTTCTCTATTTATTTCTTCTCTCTCTCCCCCCTTCTAGATGGAAACTCTATAATAATAATAATTAATTAATTACCAAGTACAGGTATATAGCGTGTTAAAGTGCATAAAGAATTAAAGACACTTTCAATACTTGACAAGAGAAGGTACAAAATGGAGTGGCATAGCATGGCACAAAAAGGGCATCATATTTATGAGAGGAACGTGTGTAGAAATGCCAAGAGAGAGACGCAGGTAGTTGTCATGGGGGGGTGAGGTCACTGGGTTACCAACCACCAACTACCACCGCCCAATACAAATACAAAAACCCTTTTCAATTAATTAATTTGATCTTTCTCTTTCTTTTATTTTGTTTTGTTTTTTTTGGATGAAACCTGATATTCTCATATATATATATATATATATATATATATATATATATATATATATATATATATATATATATATATATATATATATATATGAGTTGCTTTATTTTATTTGTTTGTTTGGTTTTTTTTTTTTCTTGCCCCTTTTTTCCTCGTCTGAGGGCATTATCAGACCTGACCTGACCCAAGTTGGTGGTGACTGCCTGACTGGCCTGTGTTTGAGATTAGGCTGGGACCCCATGTACAGTACACAGTCCCTTAATTTAATTATTCACTACTGTATACAGTGTTTAGTAATAGTCCTAACATGGAAGGAGCCAAGGAAGTAGCTTAGGGGCAGATTACAAAAAAAGAAAAAAAAAAAAAAGAAAAAGATTAACAGGAAGAGTCCACCTTCTATTGATGTACATATATCCGTCCACTGTATTTCAATCGACAAATATTATTTTCAGTTAACTAATACAAAACTGTTTCAATTAACATTTATACAATTGTAACATGTACGTACATGGGTTCCCATGGATACGTCAGTTAGACTATGAGAGAGGAGTGTAAGAATACGATACTTATGTTGATTTATAGGTGGACTATACATAATTATTTTGTTTAAAAGAAAATAAAAAAGGGGAGGAGGTTGCAGCATCATGGTTGTTATTGTTGGGAAGGGAATTTCCTTTTGAAGTCATATATGTACAGTGAAATTGGTTATTACATTGGCATCATATTCGGGCAGTACTATTGGAGGCCGAATATAAGCATACTATTTCCTCTCGTTTTCTTATATATCGGATAGAAAGAAACATGTTAAGAAAAAGTCATTAACAAATCTATAAAGGCGCTATCTTTTAATTTATTCGCATTCTCCAAAATAATAATTGATTAACATTAATTAATGAATAGAAGCTAGCATATATTAAAGCAATTAATCCTTCATACAATTATACAATTAATCATATATGTATATAATGTTTAAATGACGACAAGGCTTCATAATTAATTATGCATTATTTTGTTAAAAAAATTTAATTCTTAACTTATATAGTGAGTCTACTGACAGCCAGTCTGACACCAGTATAATATTATCTACATTATGATTTATTAACTTAATGAGTATATTAACCACACATCAAAGGTAATAACTAATTAGGAACTGATTTTTTGATTTGGATTGTAGTAAAGAATTAAGTTGTTATTGTTACTGCCTCCTAATTGGTTTTAAAATGTCTTTTCAATCGATAATTGGTGGAATGGGAATATAGTTCCATAAACACACATCGACCTCGGAAAAAGAATCTATGAGAAACTTGGACTTTTGTTTTTATATATAGGTACCAGCCACCAAGCATTGTTTCTACTTTATCCTTCCTTTTTTATTTTTTTTTTAAAAAAATAAAAAACTTTGCTCTTCATGAGAAATTTCAAAAACTAATAACCACAAAAAAAAAATTAACTTCTTTTTTTCCCCATTTTTTATGAACAGAAATGCACCATTCATCTTTTTGCAGTTCATTTTTGTTTATCTCTTTATTATTTTTGTTAATTTATAATATAATTATTAACTTAAAATACATAATTATGAACGAGAAAACTCATATAGTTTTATATTATAAAAATCCAGTTGATAAATAAAGAAATTGATTGAGGTGGACACATTCTAGAAGGCTACAATTAACACCGTTCTATTGTCAGATTTGAATGTCAATTTTTTCTTTAAGAAAAATAATTCATAATAAGATAACTTAAGTGAGTTTAGTATGCAAAATTAATGGCTTAGTTCACCTTTTTATTTTTAGATGCGTGATAAAAAATTGGAAAAATAGACAAATTTGAACCGATAATTTGACATAATTAAGTGTACATATTTTGGTATATATGTTCAGTTAATTGGAAGATTCATCATTTTGTTTAGTTTATATCTTGAAACTAATAAGTAATTCTTTTACATTTACCCATTAATTAGAACAAAAATGAATGATAGATACTCTACTAAGCATGCTTATTTTGAAGCTCCAAAATAATTATCATCCAAGTTCCAAACACATGCAACATCCCATATGAAGAGCAGTCCCTTTACTACTAAACCAAACCTAATTTTTCCTTGCTAAATATATATATATATATTGATGATGCAATATGTTAACTCTTTTAATGGAACAATACAAATTATATATATATTCGGCTCCTCTTAAAACTTAGTTAATTAATCTCTACCCCTGAGAATAAATAAACAAACAAACATCTCATGCATGCATGCCAAATTAATCAAATCCAAGATTAACAGTCAAGCATTTTTTTTTTTTTTTCTTTCACATGAGCAGCAAACAAATGGTGCAGAGCTGCTAGCTACCAGAGAACTAGATTCTGGTTCTTAGTTACTTAAAGACTCAAGACTGAAGAGATCAGGCAGGTGTTGTGTATTAAATATCTATTGTGATTTCTGATTTGTGAGTGAGTGAGTGAGTGAGTGAGTGAGTGAGTGAGTGAGAGTGTGTGTGTGTGTGTGGTGGGGGTTGGTGGGCTAATTACTAGTTTAATCATCAATGCCACACTTTTCCAGGTAAAGGAACTGAGGTCCCTAGGTTATGGCAGCTTGCCAGTTTTCCTCAAAACAACAACAAAAAAGCTTGCCAGTTTTTTTTTTTTTTTTTGAGAAAAAAGCTTGCCAGTTCTTCTAAGGCCTAAGATTGCTTGCTTGCATCTGTCTGTCTTGTCTGGTAGACTGGTACACACACTACACAGACAATTAATTCAGAGAGAAACCTCTTGGGTCAGTTGAAAACCTGTCCATACATCTATAGGGAATGTAACAGATACATTTATGGACGCTAAGGACTATTTTTTTGTGGACGCTAAGTATTACTCTTGATTCAAACATATGCACCAATTCATTCATTTATGTTGCAATAGTTCTAAGAGCTTAATTAGCTAGCTAGTAAGTCAACTTGACTACAAATGAAAAGATACAAAACACAGACTAGTTTATTATTATTATGGAGAAGAATATATAATTATAGATATCTTCATGGATGACATAGCATGTGTAACTTTCTGCCATAGATTGGCATCAAGGTTGGTCTAAAGTATATAACCCCCCACCACAGTGGTACTATAATATACTGTACACCCCTACCTTCCTCTTTCTGTTCTGTTTGTTTGTTTGTTTGTTTATTACCCACCCCTTTTTCTACCAACCTACCTACCAAAAGGAACACCTCACTCACATGTTCCCCACTTCCCCTCCCCTCCCCTCCCTCTACATGCCAAACCCCTTCTAATTAAAGTCCTAAATTCAATTCTCATTCTACTAGATGACATTCTATATGATTACAGATTTCCTGGGGCCTTCATATAATTATATATTTATATGGCCAATGATGTACATAAATACATACATATACCTTGTGGTGTTTTACTTGCCATCAGTAATAAGAGTAATACCTAGCTTCTATAAAAAAAACTATCCATAGTGTTCATATGTTACATTTCATAATTATCTGTTACATTTTTTTTTATACGTTTATGGATGTATGGATAGTTTCTCAGTGGACATAAGATGTTTCTCTATATATAAGGTCACTCAATACCTCTGCACCATTGAATATTAAGGCACATACATAGAACATGGAAAAGAAAAGAATAACTAAACTTGTTCATGAGTAGCTTTAATCAACAACCACCATGGATCGAACAAGGCAAGGGATGGGGATCCCTTGTTGTCATTCACACTGTCACACACCCCTTATCACCTTTAGTTGGTTCTTCCCTTTAGTTGGCCTTATTCTCTCTCAAACAAACAAATCTCACTCTCGAGCCAATCACTCACTGCTCTTTCGTTTGCACAACATCCTTACTCCTAATAAATTTATCAGGAGATTGGATTTTCTGACATGAAAATTCTATCTTCCCTGAAGAAGAAACCTCAGCCACTGATTACTTAGATTGATCGCCACCGTTGACGTACATTAATGTTCCGGTCCATTAAAATTTAAGGCCCATATTAGTTTCTTCACAAGTGATAAATTTTTGACCCTTTATTGTAGCATATAATAATTTCAGTAGAAAGCAAGGCGTACAACAATAACAACAACAATATTATTGAAAGATTTTTATTGGTTTTTGACTTTCTAGAAACTACAATATATACATCTGGACTGGAAAGAATAATAATGTACATATTTAAGGATCTATCTCATTAATTGCAGTTGGTACAAATAAAAGGTTCGACGGTTAAGTACAAATTATATATCCACTCCGGCTAAGGGCAGTTATGACTCCACCCAACTTTATCGCCCAATTAATTTATGGCATTAAAGTTATCAGATATCACTATGTACTTATGAAAGATCTTAAAAATAGAAAAAAATAATAAAATGTATGGACTTATAAATAGATCATATTGTAATTAAATTCATATGAAAATTGAGTGCCATTGGATTGTTCACCCATGATCATTAAAATTAGACTTTTAGACTACTACAATTAAAGCTTATATATCTAGTTTAATTTGATTGTTTTTTTTTTAATGCAAAATCAAAAGACACTCAGATTTCATAAAATTTTAAGATTTAATCAACCTAAAAATTCATATGCATAAGTTTTTTTTTCTTTGTTTTTTTTTTTCTAGTTTTAACGATTTTCTATAATATATTAATTTATAAATCCGTTGTCAAAGTATACTGAAAATTTTGTTCTATTTATATACATCTGTTGTCAAGAATATCAAACTTAATACGTAGTTATCAGATTTTATAGTAGCAACTATATAATATTAATAATATAATCAATGTTTCATATGTAAATTTTAAATATTCTGAAATAAATACTTAAAAATCTTCAAAAATAGAAAATATTTGCATCCCATAAAATTTTAATATAATGAATTTTTTAAGTCATATAAATAAAAAGTTTGGATATTATTTGATATGTTTTTGAATTTAATTAAACTCACAGGAGCCTCAGTGAGCTTAAGAACACTGTACTTATACGTATCATATTATATATATATGACCAGTCACATGCTTTAATTTGGTTATATCTCAGTTCGTTTTTTTGTTAGTAGTGGCTTTGGCCCTATATATGGGTATTAGGTAGGTGCATGATTCGATTACAAACATGCATGAAAGAAAGACTCATATCATATATATCTCTAGCTAGCTGAATCATCATCATGTGACTCTACACAGTACACACAATTAATATAGGAGGAAGTATATAGCTGAAATTCAACAAGATGACTATTCTATTTTAGGTAAGTAGATATACATATATTGGAGAAATTTGAATAAAGAAGAACCAAGAATTTTATTGCATTGCCACTTGTTCACTTAACACGAAAGTATATTATTTTTTCTTTTTGAAAACTTGAATATATATATATAATCTAATTAATTAATAAAAGAATTTTATATATGCAAGGTCCTTTTTTGTTTAATTAATTAAGATATTAAACCTAAAATATATGGATCAAAATGAAGAATAACTAATTAACTAAACTCAACGGCCGGCATTAATTAATTTATACCATTAATTAATTCGGGAAGAAACAAAAAATCATACTCCCGCACGAAATCTAAAAATTAGTTCAAAATTAATGCTAATCATAGTTAACAAAATTTCAACAAATTAATTACCCCAACATGCATGCTAGCTATTGTGTCCCTCTTCCAACGGTGCAATAAATCTGAAAACCTGTGATGTGTTATGGGTTTTTTGGCAATTACAAGCCTCACCATTCTGAAACCCTAGATTGTAGCACAAGCACAGGTTATTAGTATTGGAGTACCCAATATGATCATTACCACTTGATGATGCACTTGCTTGATCTTCCATCACTAATCCTCTTGAAGGAGATGGGCTCCTCTTTGGAGATTGATTATTGGGCAGGCTTATAGAGAGGTTGAGGTCGATGTCGAGGCCATGCGAGCTATGCTTCGTGGTGTCTTCTCCGTGACTATGCAGACTGCTAGGGTCTTCTGAAGAGCCGGTGGGTACCGCTGCAGGTGACACTGAAACTTCTATCTGATGGATTTGTTGAGGTCCGTTGAGTGGCGATGATGGTGCACCATTGATCGGTCGGTGTGTCTGTGGGTCGATGCCCCGACTTAGTAGTTTCCGCTTGATATGTGTGTTCCAGTAGTTCTTTATCTCGTTGTCTGTCCGTCCCGGCAACCGACCCGCTATTAAAGACCATCTATTCATAGAAACAAGAATAATTCTAGTTGAGGAAATGTTTTTTGTACAAAAAAACACACTAAATATGAATGAGAAAAAATGACAGATTAAAAAGGGTGCTAATTACTTGTTGCCTAGAAGACTATGTAGTTGTATTATAAGCTCATCTTCTTCCTCGGTGAAATTACCGCGCTTGAGATCCGGCCGGAGGTAATTTATCCAGCGGAGGCGACAACTTTTGCCACAACGTAGCAATCCTGAAATAATCAAAGAAATTCAAACTAAATGAGTGCAAAAGGGAAGAAAAATGATGGTCATGTACAATTTTTTAGTATATATGACCTTATTATATATAATGTTTGTACATTTATAAACCATGATATCACTCATTTTTCTCATCTCCATTTTGTTTCTCTGCATAAATTAGAACATCTTGTAGCCTAGAATTACCATTTTCCCTCTTCATGTGACCAATTGATTCTTATGCAGTTGCAAGTACAACTTTTTTATTTTCTTTGGAAGAAGAATATAGCTAGGAATTAAAGCTCATGAATAGTTACAATAAACTATAAAATAAGGTAAAACAAACAAATATTCTCAAAACAGAAAGCTAGCTAGCTAGGAATATTAATACCAGTGTTAGCATGAACATATATTCTCACTAACTAACACTGTTACACAAAGCATGAAACTTTTTTTTGAACTTTTTTTTTTTTGAGATAAAAGATGAGAATCAAGTCACTCAAATTTAAATGTCTATAAAAAAACTCTCATACAGGTTTCAAACCCGCGACCTCCCACACGGAGAGCACTGCCCTTAGCCAGCCACTAGACCAAAGGCTGGTTCTTAATTACAAAGCATGAAACTTTATCATGATCCAAAATCAATTAGTACAGAGAGGAATAGTAATTAATTAGTACCAGCAGCCTTAGGAAGAGATCTCCAACAGCCTTCACCATGGGCCTTGATATAGGCAATCAGACGTTGGTCCTCTTCCTTTGTCCATGCTCCCTTGTTTGTGTGAGCTTTCTCGCAGCAAGGCGACCTTCCCATGCCAAAATCAATACACAGCACTGCAAGATCAAAACTTTATCCCAACTGTTGAACTGATCTCCTGATCGATGTGTGTTAATTGTGCAATATTTGGGTGTGTGGAATGTTTAATTACTCCATGCATATGCAAGCAGAAGGAGAGAACATTAAGGGGGGAGGAAAAAGCTACCAAAGGGCAAAGAAGGAGAGGCCGAGGTGGGTTGGATTTATATGAGCAGAAGAAAGAACGATTTTTGTTGGGGGGTTTCTTGTGACACCCAACTTGTACATGCACTGGTCAATTATATATTTATATATATATATATGCATTGGATTGGACTGGTGATTAATTAAATTATTAATTAATGGTTTGTGCAATTAATTAATTTGTCTAGGGAATTATGCTATTTTTTAAAAATATATATATAAATCTATAAGATTATAAAAGTTGAATGAAGAATAGTCAGACAAAGTTTTGAGACCATATATATCATATTAATTAGTCATGAGATCATACAAGTATATAATTGTATATATAGATATAATCCAATGCATGTAGAAAATAGTTATATCATAATATCCATAAAGTATTTTAATTTTAAACACACTTGCATGACACCTTTTAAATTTAAATTTAAATTATCAGCATACCCTTCCTAAACATTAATTTTTTTTTTTTTTTAATTTCACTCTTGACTTGACAATACTAATTAATACCAAAAGACCGGTATATATATATATATATATATATATACAAGGAAAACATATTTTTTTTTAGATAAATATGAGTGTCAAGCCACTCAAATTTAATATTTGGGTTTCGAACCCGCAATCTCCCACACAGGGAGCGTTGCTCTTAGCCACTAGACTAAAGACGGGTTCAGAAAAACATATACACATATACACATACAATTTTGGTGGTGGTAAACAAATCTGTTTTATGAGGAGGGAGAGGGAGAGGGAGAGGGGCCTATGGGCGCAGTGCATTTAGGCCCAGTTGACCGAGTTGGTGAGGAGAGGAGAAGAAGAGAGGAGAGATTGAGTTGAGTTGTGTTGAGTGGTTACAAACCCAGGGAAGCAGGATTTGGATTTGGTAGGTAGGTATACTTTTATGGGAGTGTCAGTGTGTCCCTCCCTTGTTTTGTTCCTCATTTCCCAATGTGCATTTCCATCTATCCATCATTCTATCTATCTATCCATCCATATATCTATCAACTTTTCTTTTCTTCATGGAATGGAATAAATAAAAGGAGGAGGGAGGAAAACAATAACCAATTATTTATTTTATGCTTTCCTTGCACCCACCTAATTACATCAGAGAAACGTTCCTCGTCCATTGAAAATGCATCCCTACTTCAACAGACACACTCAAAATGTATGGTTTTGTAACTTATGGATGCTATGGACAAATATTCTGTGGACGCTAGGAATTACTCATTACATTACATGCATGCATTGCACCCCAACAATTTGTCTCTTAGTCTGCTTTCCCTTTCTGTTTAAATTAATTACTTGAGCGGTTTTTAAGCTTGAGTTTAATTAATTTACATGAAATTTCATTTACCAATATTTTTTCAATATGTTTTATATATGCTTCTTTGCCAATACGACTTAATCAGAGCAACCAAACATTTCATCATCGTCATTAATCTTACCTTTCCATATATATATTTTCTGTAATTAATTAACATACAAAATTATTCCACATCTCAGTGACCTCACATACACATACCCTCCTCCACCTAAGTTTTTTTTTTTTTGAAATCTTTCCAGTAGCCACAAAGTTGAATGGGCGAGTATCGAACTCTTGACCTTTAGATAAACAACAACCCTAAAATTTCTCTTATGGCCAACTGAGCTACCGCCCGTTTCCCTCCTCACTTAAGTCCCTTTAATAATTTTAGAAAACCTAACTAGACATTTTTCTGTGTCTGATTGTGGGAGAAAGTAAAGTAAAAGGCAGGAATCTCTGTACATTTGGTGACCGACCTCCCATTTATGATTTATCCCTGCCCCTTGATGTAGAACTCGGGATCGTCCGACGCGCTACCGAATTGGCAGTACGGTCCTGACCGTCGGATTTTGTTAGGATCCGTAAAAAAGTAATGAGTCCGGATTCCGACGTAACCCGCACCGTCGGATCTGTGCTGCCAATTCGGTAGCGCGTCGGACGATCCGGACTCTGGAAGTAGGGCAACTTGGCCTTGTTTATTAATTCATTTTATTCTTTGATTATTACATATATATATAATATATTGAAAATTCCATCTCCTGACTAGGAGAATACTTTGCAACTAACCAGATGAGATGCATTTGGTAGCAGAGGAACCAAAAGTAAAATTATAAAATATATGTCTAGCATGTTATTATAGTACCATATGATTCTTTATTTATGAGATGAACCTCAATGTAAATTTATTTGGGAGTAAAGATCCTAAATGCAAATTATACATTGTAAAATTAGTCCCCCCCTATTTCTTTTTATTAGCTACATATATAATGATTTTACTATTTGCCAATCATAAAATATGATCGATCTATCATCTATTTTACAATTACGTACCCTAATGATGATAATATTAAACAGTCAAATAATTTGGTGCTACTTAACAAAATCACGTACATTGATTATTTTAATTATAAATCTATACTGTATCATATATTATAAAGCATGTAAGTATTTGACGTCTCCATTTTTTTTTTCTCCTTCTTTAAATTTCTTTAATTCCCATTCTACCCCTTAATCAACGGTACAGATCAAAATACATTGATTGCAAATATGTTGATGTTCTCAAATTAAATAACTTCCTCTCCATTTTGGTTTTTACAAAAATAAAAATATATCAATCTTGGTATGGAAGACATCAATGTTGATTAGAATTTACATTAGTGAGAAATTAATGCTTTATATTCTTATATTCAATGAGTTAATTTAGTGTAAATATGAAATTTAAATGGTAAATAATTAGTCAGAAACCAAAAGCACATTATATGTATTACACGGTATGAGATCAAAATTCAAAATACCCGCACAGCGGGCGAGTTTCTTGCTAGTTAGATAAATAATCACAGTTAATTAATTTGGAGTGCGGAATTGATGCAACGTATGTATATATTGTCAAACTAAAAAGCCTGAAATTGCTGCGATAAATAGCAGTGCTGCCTGCCTGCCTGCCTGCCGCTCCCTGCAGGGAGTTGAAACGTCAACGTACAACTTCAATTTCTGATTTTCTTCCTTCAATTTTGGAGTACACTGATTGAGTAATCACACTATGAAAATTTTAATTGTATCATGGTAAGAATTAAGGCCAAATACTGCAGACACCCCAAAATGCACATAAAGATATATAATTATATATTGAACAATTTTTTTTTTTTTTGAATTGTACGTATTATGATGCGAACACATTGATAGGTATAAAAAAAATATGCTAAATTAATATTAACTTGGTTTGACAATAGTGTCATAAACTCATAATTAATTAATTTGCATAAATGGTGCCTAATTTTATATATATATGCTTCTTTATTTTATCTCTGGAATTATATATGTTGGTTTCATCTGTCTTTTTGACTTATAAATTGCTACACTGGTACTGTAATCCTGTAACAAATTGATTTTGTTCTGGAACTACCTGCCTACTATTGGCGTTTCATTTGGTACAGAAGCTCTACAGTGTTTCTGCAAGCATGTCAACCATCAGTTTCCTTTTCATTTTATAATTTTCTTATTCTAGAATTATTATTTTTTTCTTTAGGCATGACAGTTCCAAAGATTTTCTTTTCAATAAATTATGTTACAGTCCTCTAATTTTGTACAAGATGACGGCATGTGGAAAAATAATATAAGAGTCAATATGATGTAGGTATAATTAAGCATAATTGGTATAATAACATTTGCAAAGATTAAACTCCGAAATTATATGTTTTATTTTTTATAATACTTATTATAACTTGCATAATTTATATTTACCAACCAAACAGAGAATTCTTCAGAAATCAGAATCAACATATACAATTAAGCAGTACCAGTACAGTACTCAACCAGCTGCACTGGTATATAGAAGCATGCATGAGCAGTGAATATCAGAATCCAATGCCCTGTGCACTGTTTAGATTTGCAACTCTGATCACTGAAGATGTGATTTTTCCATTTAGAGGAGGGAAAGATATGAATATGATGGTGCATATATATATCTTTGCACTGGTACTACAGGTACTCTGATCAGTTAATGCAACATTTAGAACCATACCAACAAATTGTACTTGGTTTGGTTTGGTTGCTAAGTGGCAATACTATATATATATAGTGATTTGTGCAAGCTAATTATAATCTGACATTTTCTTACCAGTTACCAACACTTCTACTTATTTTACTGGTATAAAATATTAATAGTTCAATGATTCAATTCTCTAGTTTGCTATAATAAATTGGCATTAATTAGAGGCAAGAAAAGACCTGGTACACACATACTCCAACAGGAAAATCAAGACCCAAATTAACTTTTTCTATGATTTAACATAATCTTTGAAATTTGTTTATTCAGAATATATATCAACATTGACGATTATGCCGCTTATATATATGAGCATATATATATATAATTTTTTTATCATATATATATATATATATATTATGTGGTGCTAATTAAATTTTGTTGTACTTGTAGCTAGAGACTGACTGTGAGGTTTTTGAGGTTTGAGGGCACGTTTTAGAGAACTTAAATGTAGGTTTTCAAAAATAATAATAAGTAGAGATAACGATCGAGGTTGGTACTTGGTAGGTACATATATATATATATATGAGAAGTTGGGTCATTAAAGACTTCACTGTTTCAATATATATATCTGTCTTCTCATTGCTGAGTTCATTCATTCACTTCCTCTGTTATTCCAACCAATTACAGGCTACTTCCTCTGTCCCATTTTAGATGGATTTTTTGTAGTTCAAATGAACTACAAAAAATCCATCTATTTTGGGACAGAGGTAGTATTATATATAAAGTAGTGATATAAGACCCGAGTTTTGCCCCCACAACTCTTGATGCGTGGGCAGACTGTACGGATGCAGAGAATTTTGAACTTATTTTGGATTTCAATATAGTAAATCGTTGGCAGTGCGGGGAGTATTTCAGTAGTTGGTGAATGCGGAGAGTATTCCATTATATGGGTGTGGGTACTCAGTCCTAACACAGGTGCACGGAGTATCAGCAAATTTTATATTGTTTTATGCAGCAACTTTACAGCATATCATTAATTCCAATGACAAGTCACCGGGATGCATATATTATTTCTTATATATATGCATAGCATTATGTAGTAGTATATTCTTCTTAGTGCATTTGCCTTGATTTCTAAATGGTATTTCTGAAATTAATTTATAAGTTTTTTGTTTGTGCCGTCACTGATTACTACTGTTTATTTGTAAAAAATGGAATTGATTGATTACTTATTTTTGTTCATGATACAGAAGTTGGTAATGTTTTATTTAATTCAATGGTATATATTGATTAATAGATGAGTACACAATTGACCTCTATAATTAATTATATTCCAATTTTATTGCACAATTGACTACCATACTCCTGTCAAATGTTTTTTAATTATAAGAAACTAAAAAGATTATTGGTTCTTTGCAAAAATAATTAGACTAAATTCAATATAACAGGAAATATACACTCGTCATCATCTAGTTATTTTTATATTGAAAACCTTGTGCACATGGAATATAAAACCATTATAAATGTATCATGCTAGTCTTCAATGGAAATTAAAAAAAAAAATGCTCTCTTATTCAATAATCAATATAATACAAATTTTAAGTGATTAAAGTTAATTTATGCAAGAATCTCCTTGTAGAAATTGAAATGAATTTCAATGTCATGTACTTAATAAAGAGTTAACCTAATTGAGAGAAGTACTAAGACATGCAATAGTTAACCTAATTGATGGGATAAGTACTAAGACTAGACTAATAATAAATTTTGAACCTCATAAATTTAGCCACTTATATAAGTTGTTGATTTTATGTGCTGTAATTCTTAGGATATAACAGAAGTTAGGTTATGTGTGCCTTGCCTCAGTATCAAATAGACAAATATATATGTCCCATGCATGTTGACCAAGTCAAATTAAGGACATATTACATGGTCATATGTATGAGTCATGATTCCTGAACATTCCTTGCGACTTCAAATCCTGAATAACAACAAAATATGCTAGGCTACAAGTTAATCACTGATGCACATCTGTACTGATATGATATGATATGATCATAATTTTGGATATATATATTGAGGGTAATTTTTGAACTTTGAAGGTCGTACGCATGATAGCTACGATAGTATTTGGTGGAAGTAGAAAATTCAACAATTTTGGTCATTCACCTTCATTGTTATTATTTTTTAATTTTTAGGCTTAATTTCCTGGGGTTTTCCACTATGACAGCTTGAAAAAAATAAATTGTTTTAATCTATAATTGATTTCTAAAATGCAAAAGATAAAGAATATATATATAATATATAATAAATAAAAGGAGAAACTTTTACTAAAGAGGGTAATTAATATTGAGCAAATTAATGTGCATTAATTTAATTGGCAGTTTAGGTAATAAAACTCATACCATGTTAGTTTCAAACTTTCATTAAATTTGATGTAATATCTACAGTTATTGTTCTGTTGCAGAGGACTTGTTAATTAAGACTGAGACCGACCAGGGACTCAATTATCTCCATTAATTTGTTTGTCAATATTAACTTTTCAATATTAATGTTATACATGAATCTTGTGACTTGTATTTAGGGTCCCCCAAACCCCATCTTAATTATGTATATTATATATGTAAGACATAATTTAATTTACGGTCCTAAAAAAAAGTTGTTTTCTATACCTAGAATCATGTATTCATGTGTTATATATTATATATACATGTAACATAGGTTATATATGTGTGCTATATATATTAATTAAGTAATTTTTAATGGAGATCCATATATACGGACCCAAATTAAGGAGTTGTATAAATATATAATTTATCAACAAATAAACAAAAATATAGTGGATGAAATTGATATACAAAATCTACTTTATTCTGCTAGCTAATTACATCAGCACATATATATCAGATGTAAAGGCATGAAGGGTTTTAATATATATGATAGTGAGATATATATTGAGCCACACAAAAATATATATATATCGTCACAAGCTGGATCTCAAGACCTCCAAAAAGCACCAAAAATGGAAAAATAAATATATCAATATATATATAAGGTTAACCCACCCACCACTACAAGAGGGGCCATCCACTTCATTTATATTTTTATATATATATGAGGTTATGGCAGTTAAATGCTTCTAGAAGGCTTGCCAAGAAAATATCCACTTGGAGAATGCTTTTCCAGTTTTCCTACATTACATGCAATTATATATGCAAATTGAGGGTTGGCAATAATTTTGAACCTCACATTTTTTTTTTTTGTAGTATTTATGTATATATTTTTTGTAAGTATCCGTAGGTATATATACCGTACGTGGACGTATGAAACTTCACATATTATTGCTATCAAATTGGAAATATATATTGGGTTTAAAAACTCTATTCCAGTCCAGTGAAAAAAAAAAATATATTTATCTATAATATGCACTAATATGATTGAGCATTCAAAGAATTTTAATGAATCATATTGATAATTTTAATTTAAGAAAAAAACTATTAACCAAAATTTATCAAAACATATATAAATATATAAAAGAAGAATGATCTCAATATTTCACCTTTTAACTTTTTATTTTTTTATTTTTTTTGACCGGGCACCTTTTATCTTACTAATAATTAAATTAGTGGGGTGCCAAAGAAAGGCGTATAAAAAAAATAAGAAAATAGAAAACGTGCTGATAGACCACCAAAAACATCTTTTCTTTTCTTTCTTTCTTTATAATTTCAGCAAAATGCAAATTCGGATAACAGAGAAAGTAAGAAACCAAAACAAACCTAACTTATAAAGTATCACAAAAAAGGTTGGAAATGCTACTACAACTACACACTATATATGTGGTCCAAGCACACTAACTCACCTCACCTCACCTCACCAGTAGTAACAAGTAACAACACACACACTCTAGCTAATTGTTCTAGAAGCCCTTCTCTACCTACCTCAATCTATGCATATCTTCTCCTCTTCTCTTCTCCAAAACTAACAAAGGAGAAACATCCTGCGTCCGTCAGAAAACCGTCCATACATCCATAGATGTGTACAGAATGTAATAGAAATGTGACAAGTACATCATGAAATGTAACTTATGAATGCTATGGACGGTTTTTCTATCGACGCTAGGTATTACTCCTAACAAAATTAAGTGCCTAGCTAGCTAGTACGTCCTTGGCCTAAGGCAAACGAAATGGAAACGTCTTGCGTCCATTGAAAAACTGTTCATACATCCACAGATATATACAGAATTAATGTAACAGATACATCTTGAAATGTAACATATACATCCTGAAATGTAACATATAGACACTATAGACAGTTTTTCTGTAGATGCTAGATATAACTCCAAAAGAAAGACCGGCACTTTGCCTGCCAGACCAACGAAGGCATTCTTGTTCTGATGCGACAATTGCCACTGTTGCTCCTCATGGAGTGGTACTTGTCAATGCACATCATATGCATATATGGAATTATGGATATTATGATTTGTGTACCAACCGCACTGAGTTGTTTTAGATGACAGATTAAAGTACATAATATGATCACAAACCTTAATGATAGGTTAGTTAACACAGTACCGGTTCTATAACTGGTACTGGTACATACTTCCTCTAACTATTTTCCATTTTTCCTAATTCTTACCGGTAAAATTTTAAAACAAGTGGTAAGTTTTCTTGCATTGTCTCATATATATTATAGAGTAATACCTTGCGTCCATAGAAAAACAGTCTATAGTGTCTATAGGTTAAATTCCGAGATGTGTTTGTCATATTTCGAAATGTATCTGTTATATTCCGTACACATCTATAGATATATACAGACAGTTTTTCAATGGACGCAAGATATTTCTCTTACAAGAACCATGTATATATAATTATATATCAACATTCTCCTCTTTTGAATTACAAACACACAACAAGCAAACCATATATAACCAAATTCACAGAAGAATCCACTTCAAAAAAAAAAAAAAAAAATTCACAGAAGAACAAGAACTAAAATTGCTAGCTGAGATATACATGATACGGGTCTGCATCTGCTGCCATAAAAACGATGGCATGTGCTGCCATAGTTTTACAATGGCCTTTGGATTTGATTTAAACGACTGTGATTTTAGTAAATAGGGGGGATTTTTTTCAATAGGACCCACAACTGTCATAGCTGCAATAGCACCACATGCCATCACAGCTATGGCAGCGGATAAAAATCCTACATGATACCACTCTGCGGATTTTTATCCGCTGCCATAGTTTTGATGGCACCACATGCCATAGTGTCTATGACAGTGAGACCCACAAAAAATAGCACCCTACAATCTACAAAATCTCAGCCGTCGAGATTAATATAAACCGTCGAGATTAAAAGTATGGCACGTGGTGCCATCACAACTATGGCAGCAGATTCTCATCCCCACTCTGCTGATCTGCTATGTACCAAACCACTCTAGAATCAAACAAACAACACCAACCAATCCCATTAATATTATTATTACTACCAGGGGGCCGGGTCCGGAATCAATGCAGTACATGAGCTAGCTGCACCAACCCGCTTCCACTTTATTATTATTGCCCTTAGTTAATTTATTTATTTATTGTTTCTCTTGTAGCAGTGCACAACCTAGTTATATAAGTTGTTGTTGGTTGCTGCTGAATGATGATGGATGTTAACCGCCGTTCCAACCCCAGAAAAATTGCAAATTAATATATCCCTGAACTAGATTTTGAAGGGGAAGGGACCAGTAGTACTCCAGTACCATTCTGGCCAGAAAACTGATCACCAATAAATTGGCATTGATTCATGGAAGATGTTGTAGGGATACTGAAGTTGATACCAAAATCGATACCAGATTAATTAATGGCTTTAGAATGTTACTTATTTTATATAGTGGATTGTATATATACAATTCGAATAACTTGAATACTTAATAAGTTATTAATATGAATGCAAATCCATTTTACCTGAATACTAACATAGTTGGTATCAGTTTTGGTATTTATATATATATATATATATATATATATTTTTTTTTTTTTTTTTTTGTTGATAGAAAGGCGCATATACCCATTTTCATTCGAGAAAATATCAAGTTTTTACAAACCGCAGACCCAGTGAAACCTCTCACCATATATACAAATTCAGAGACCCTATCCTTTTTACTATCTGTAAGCATCAATACTAACATCAATAGCAGTTAAAGAGAGTTGCTGCATCACCCTCTGACTATATCCTGCTTGTCAAGAGCAAAATTTTTGTGAAAACTTTTAACTGACAAAATTTAAAACATTCAAACACAACCACTTAACATCCATACCAAGCATAGTAATTAGTCTTGTATATAACTCCATCAATCACTCATTCCAGCAACAGTACCGGTGCAGCCACCTGTAGAGGGAGTATGTCCATATCCATAGGCATCCAACCTTGACACCAAAGCCTTCACTTCAACTGGAGCCAAACCTAGCCAATGTTTAACCAAAGAACAAATCAGTATTACTGTATTCCTTGTGGAAGGTATTGAACTGTTTCTAAAAATGATATTGTTTCGTGTTCTCCATAAAGTCCAGCAGACAGCACAAAAGACAATTAAGAATGCAATTTTTTCCTTCCCTTGTAATGATTGAATATATTCTAAAACATCTTCAAATTTATTCCATATTCTAGATACATACTGACACACCCCCATATAAAACCAAATGTTTTTTGCAAAAGAGCATTCCAACATGAGATGAATGGCAGATTCTTCCGAATTGCAAAAAGAACACAACTCTGCACCACCCCATCCTCTTTTTACCATATTATCCCTAGTAACTAGCCTATGTCTACACATGAGCCACATGAATATTTTGATTTTAAGGGGTACTGGAACATTCCACAACAATTCATTGTTTGAGTTGGTAACCCCCCTGAAAATAAGCCAGTCATAAGCAGATTTTGTACTGAATTTACCATTTGGTACCCATCTCCAAATTAATTGGTCTGGTTCATTAGTCAATACCACAGATTGAATTAAGCATAGCAAGTAATTAAAATCAGACCAAAGCATGCCAGTTATTTTCCTATTAAATTGTAATTTCTGATCAGCTGATTCAACAACTTCAAAAAGAGATATTTCTGGATCTAAACTGATTTGAAATAGTTCAACAAATTGACAACTAAGTGAACAGTCTCCATTCCATCTATCCTTCCAAAATCTGATACGTTTTCCATTACCTATTCCCATACTACATCCTGGGTACTTATTTTGAAGATATATGTTCCCTTGATTAATTTATATATATTTTGAAGATATATGAATATATCCTGGGTACTTATTGTTCCCTAGCTAGAAATGTAGTTGATGCAATATATAGGCATGAAGTAGTGTAATGCATCTGCATGAATTAATCCACTTGACTTGAGTATGTTATGGCACTACTATGGGAGATATATAATTGGACTGCTTTATGATTTAAGTAAAATATAAAGTGGGGAATGCAAATTAAGTAAAAAAAGAAACGTAGATATATAAGTGTTATGTATGACTTGATTCTTTACTGATGGTTACTGTTAAAATCGTATAGAAAAATATTTGTTCAGTGATCTCTCAAAAACTTATAACTGTAAAAACTATAGGTAAATATATAAAATTTTGAAAAAAAAATATATATGTAAGAAGCTATATAAAGTGAAATGTCTTATTTATCATTGTTACTTCAATCCATCATTGTCTTGTTTTACTATATTTTGCATAATGTCACCATCACTTCATTAAGGAAATTAAACATTTTAATTGCAAACAGAATATATTAGAAAAAAAGGAAATAGTAAAAATTCCAAATTTCGAACTAACATACTTGACCTCTTTAGATCAAAATATATGTTTTCCTTTATGCCTTGGCACATATCCAAGACATTTCAAAGACTGTCCAAGTGCACGGTACAATATAGCGCGGTAGATGATATGAATTCCTTATTCTCAAAAGGTTCTACCTAGTCTCATATATGAAGTTGATATTATCTTATTTTATTTATCTGTTTGAACTTTTACCTAATATATATATCATTAGCGGAAAATTAATTTGGACCAAGTTATATATCCATGCTGAAGTATCTATATGTTGATTTATACTCTAACCTTCCACCAAAATTAGCATATACAGATATACAAGATAATCAAAACCTGGCAGATTGGGAGCATTTGGGGACAACACCTAGAAATGGAATAAAGAAAACAATATATTTTTCAGGCCTTCTGGATGTTTTGAAAGGTAGAACTGTTTTAAGGTTAGCTATTATTATTTGAGCTATTTGCTGTTATAACCTAAACCTAGCTTGCATCATGAAAGAAATGGTTAGGTTGGACACTAACCTAACGAGAACTGAAAACTTCCACAACTGGAGTATCACCTAACTACTCCATTTATTGAATTCCATCTCAATAACTTCAATTTCAAAGAAAGCAACAGGTGCTGCCATTACTCTCATTGAAAGCTTCACTCCAAGAATAATAATGTAAAAGAAATATATAATATAAGGAGGGATTGTTTTCTATAATAATGCATATAGGTACGTTCACGTGAACGTTCCGAAATCTAAGCGTCTGGTTTCAAGCAACAATATTGCAACCAATCAAAGATTTGCACTTTAGAAAATTGGCTCAATTACAGGATCTCACTTTATGAGAAAGAAGAAAGAAACATCATTAGTTTCTCACAACTTTCTTTTGAATTCTCGTCTTGATAAGATTCTAGATCTTATACCCACTTCTCTCTTTTCTCTGTTCTACCTACTCAAAACATTCCAAGACTGCACATTATATTTCCTTACAGAATCAAAAGATAGGATATATTGTTAATATAAAAGGACCAAAAAAGGGTTTTATGTAATGCACTGCACAGAAGTTCATACCAAAAATTTAAGAAAAATTGGAGATGCTATAAACCCTGGATAACCTTATTTTAAGGTTAGCATATTCAAATGTTTATAGTCCCATGTACTTTACAATTTAAATTAACTATACAATCATTTTGTTGATTACAAAATATAACAAAATCGCCCTTTTTAATTCATACAGTCAGAATCCCAAGTCAAAAGAGGGGCCATACAAACTGTCTATATTGTTCTTCTTTTCTATGGAGTTAGCACTGGGATTCATAACAAGTGGAGGCTGTGTTACCGCAGCAGAGGCGTTTGCCTTCTGCCTTAGTAACTCAGTTGCCTGTGCCTCCATTAAATCAAGATCAATAGAATTGTAGAAATCATCATCATCATCATAATCCAAAACCTGAATTGGTTTTTCATTTGGCACAGAATTTGAATCAGCATTCCGCTGGAAGTTCAGCTTCCTTTTTCTGGTTTCAAGTTTATTAGCAAATTCTTTTTCTAGGATGTCTGCATTACTTGTCAATCGATTGACAAGACCAGACCGCGTTGAGTCAGGTTGACGGGTCAGTGAATTACAATCGATCGGATACAGGTTAGAACTCTTTGGTGCTTGGTGTGAACCAGGTGTGTGGATTTCTACTGAACCACTTGTGCTAGGTCCTGAGGTAGAGTTGTGAGGGGTGAACAAATGCCTTGGCAGTGCTTCTGCAGGAGACTGAGTTAGAAGTGAACGCCTGCAATTCGACATTGGAAACACATATTAAAGATGATAACCACACACACTTACAATGCTTACAAGTTGAATCTACAATGATGTCTCAGATATTTTGCTTGTGTACTGTGTCAGATTCAGATATCAATAGTTTGATGTAGGTGACTGCAAGTACCAATTAAGTGCGTACCAGGCTGGATTCAGATTTCCTACATTTGTGACACCACCCAATCCCCACAAATTAAACCCCACTGGCAATTTATTTGATTTTTCTTTCCTCTTTCTTCCAATATTTACCTGTAAAAAGCCAACATATCACCACTAGGTTCTGCTTCACTGCTTTTCTCGGAAGGGTTTATTGTATCATCAATGAAACTATCTTCATATGTATCCTCGTCTTCACAACTCTCATCATCCGATCCAGTTGCATCTTTTGAAACCCTGAAATAAATACAAAATAATAATTAAAAGAAAACGGTTAATATATGGTTTAAACTACAAACAATTGCCAACTACAGCTTTCTAAGAAAGGCACTCAATCAAATATAAGAGACATTAAAGATTAGAATATATCAGAGAAACTTACTCTGCTTCATCTTCAATAAATGCCCCATGCTTCTCCTTTTTACCTAATGCCAATTCAACACATAAAATTTATTCTTGGAAAAATTAAACCATAATAAAAAGAACCAGCAAATCTAAGGTGGCTTCAACTTGGAGATTTACGCCAGCTGCTACATTCCAGTACATATAGCTTGCCCAACAGAAATTTCACAAAAACTATACCTATGATCTAGCATTTGGAAATTTATAGAAGGCCCTCTGCTTTTGGTTTGTCATATTAACCAGAAGTTCAAAACTATACATAGACAATGTGGTTCACAACTAATAACAAGGATAGCCAAAATATGAAATTTGAGATGTGATGATATTTTGAAGGATAAAAGTCATAATATATATTTCAAATTATAAGTAGTTACAATTACATTATTCATATTCCTTCATTAGAATGTAGTAGTGAAGGTGTTAGAGACTGGCCAAACCCTGAGCCTTTTTGAAATTATCAATATTATTAGGCATGAACATTTTTCAAAAACGCAGGTGCAATCTTACAGCCATGTTTTTCAAATCATATATGGGTGCATATTTTTGTGTGCAAACACCCAAATGCAGGAAATGAAAAAACGAGTAAGATCAAACAGTACCAGATTAATATGTGCTAGTACCAAATAAATTGCAGTAATATTAATAACTTGTGCTGCTACCTTTGTCAGCTTGTTTCCCATTCACAATAGCCCTATCATCATGTTTATCTTGTTTTGTCGGGATAACTTCACAATTCTCTTCCAAATCAGCACACACACGTCTCTTAACTACTTCACCCATTTTCCGCAACCTCCTATATTTTGGAGGTCGCTTGACAGAGCTTGATGCCCCACTTCCTGATATTACCCGCCAATCCTCACTTGAGCTTTCTTTCATATGATTTACCAAAGGAGTATAGAGTTTTCCGTTTATCTCAACTTCAATATCTTTCAACTGTGATCCTATTGTTCTAGGGGAGCTGCTAATTAAAGGAACAGATGTAGATTTAACCATTGGAGACTCTGGTACAACTCCCTCCTCCATGTAATATGTCAGCCTTGGGCTTAAATCAGTTTCTTCTTCATTTTCTCCTGGCTTGCCAATCGGCGAGTCCAGGACTACTGTTTCAGTTATTAGTACATCTTTTGGTACTGCTGGCTGATTATTGAGAAATGAACACAGGTTGAATGGGAAAGAAGGTTCAGCAAAGACAGAAACATAACCACTCGGATCCACAGCCATGAAATTTTCCCCTCCAAAGAGGAAATGGTGGCCTTCAGGTTTACATTTTGTAATGATTTCTGGGGTACTCTGTCCAGGTTCCTCCATCTCTGTAGAGTTTACAGGAGACTCTGGTTCTAGATTATCAGGCTCAATGGGCATATCTGAAAAGGCATTTAATAAAAAAAATATATAAAACTTACAATAATCTCTCTATAAGAGATTAGTAGCTGTTTCCTTCTCACATATTAAGTCCCAAACAAATTGGGGTAGTTAGATATGAAAACCCAAACAGAGTCGCAAAAAACATAAGCCATAGTAATAATATAACAGTAGTACACACTTATAGTACAAATAGTAATAATGGTACCAATAATGATAGAAATAATATCCTTCTCAATTATCTTTTTGGAGTAGGCATAAAATATCCCTCCCTAGTATCAGTAACATTGTTACTGTTAGTAATATTTACTATTGATGTTATACTATGACTATGAAGTCCACATTAAAATGTACTGGAGAATTCACATCAAAGCTTTGAGAAACATCTAATATCACATCCTTGCAGATAAAAACAGAACTATCATGCCATAGAGTTTTCATTTTTAGTATTGTGCAAAATGAAAAGATACTAAATTTCATATACACATTGCTCTTACCCCTGAAAGCTGGAATTCTCTCACACAAGCTTGGGCTTTCAGCCTGGAAACAATTTGAAAGTTCAATCATCCATTATGTAAATGACATAACAAAAGGCGTGTACTCTAACTCTGCATATGTAACTAGTATTTTTGTGTTGAATATACATGGGCATAATGAAATCAATAGGAGAACTTACATTCAAGATAGGCTCAGATTTAGATAGAGCAATGCCTTGCAGCTGTTGCATGGAACCTATAAGCATATTTGCTGTTCTCATAGAATGATGCACCTTATAAACCATGGAAGGAACCGTTTGACAGCCTGGGAAGGCGATCAATGAAGGCTTCCATGTACTTTCTCTTGAATTGTTGAAGTACTTTTCTAATAATGCTCTCTCTTGATCCGATATTCTATTGAATACAGAGAACCTAGTTTCTTTGTCCGATTTTGCTCTTGTCCTACCTTGAGGGATATATTCTTCAATGGCTAGTTCAACAAACTGAACCTCTGGTTTGTACACATGTGGAATCTGTGTAATGCATAGCACAAATTACATATCCAGAAATTAGGTAGAACAATTGGTTTTCACATATTACTAAGTAATATAAACTGTATTTAAAACAATATCTACATTTTCCTGGTTCACTGCAATAGAAAAGGATTTACAATGGTTATCCTGACAGTTTAACAATGGTTTTTCCATAAGTCTAATTTACAGACATTTTCTTTAGATTGCAGATTAATTATGTTTGAAATTTGACACAATTTAATAAACATTTGGCTATTCTATCAAACACTGTTTAATATTAATTTCATATTTTATGTGATTTGAAAAGTCTTTGACAAAATATCAAATGACAACTTAAGTGCATGGAAGTCAAAATATGATCAATTTTCAAGTTTAGGAACCTCTCCATGAATTTGTTTCTGATTCTAAATTTTGGAGTTATTTGAAAAACCCTTGTATAGTTAAGCATTGTCAACAGATCCTCACACATGTTTTACGGAGAAATGCAGGTTTCAGTCTCACAAATAGGCATTTAAAACACAATATACCCAGAATTAAAACACTTAGAAAAATTTGATTGGGGGAAAACTACATAGCTACTGAACATTTCATGCTCAACCCTACCAAATCAGAAGAAGCTACAAAATGGGATATCCATCTATAAATTCCCTAGATTTTGGAATAAGAAAAGATTCAAGGAAAATTGCCAATTTGTATTAAGAGATTCAGCAAGCACAAGTTGACAATGTTATAAACAAATGCTTTTTCTATCTTTACTAATATAAGGCTGGCAATAGCTTATGTAAACCTTACTTGTAATTCACAAAAATACCAGGTGTTAATTCAAATAAATTGAAAAAATTCCTACAAGTAGAAACAATTTTATAAATGTATTCTTGAACATATCGATCGAGCATGGAATTTTAGCTCCCCCGTCTCCGCACCGCAAAGGGGATAGATCTGACTCAATTACTGGACGTGGAACAGCACTCAATGAAAACAGAATAGCTCATGTGCAATTTTTAACACTCAAAATGCCACTCTTTAATGGACCATTAAACACACTTAAATTGCTTAAAATTTAAAAACATATCAATCCATAAGTTTCACAACACTTTTATTGGAGTTCTTCAATTTTTGAAATTTTGTTAAGATTTTTCTCAATTTTTTAGGAAATTTGTCAAGATAAGAATTGCCAAGGATTCCTCCTCTAAAATTAATTCAATTGATTAATTACTAATGAAACATATAAGCTATACATAAAAATATATATACCATTCTAGGACTAGAATGAAAGTCGAAGCTTTTGCTTGCATTCCTCATATGTTTTTTCATTGCCCTGCTCTTCTCCAGTTTTCTTCTGTAAGCTTTTATTTCTGATCCTTCACAGGCTAAAACAAGTGCCCATAGTCAAGGGAAGTAACAAATTTTATATCCATATATATGTTGACTAAGTTGCAAGATGGTTGTGATTTAGACACACAAATGCAATTTAATATTTCTAATGTACATGCTAGCTTGTCATGTTTCCCTCAAAATTGGAAGTTCTCTCTACAAATGAAAAACCTGGCCAGTTAATTTTTTACTTTTCCCATGTATGAATGCATACTGCCAAAAGGTAGTATAGAAACAAGTTAAACAAAAAGGATATCAACTCGTCCATCGTGCTTTCTTCCAGTTCTACCCATGCGCTGAGTCATCCTTAAAGGGGATATGTTTGCATCGAAGCATATAACAAGATCAACCTCCATTATATCTAGCCCTTCTTCTCCTATTGAAGTGGCTACTATCACATTATAGCCACCGCTTCTAAACTTCTGTTATACATTAAAAGTATGTGAATTGAACCTACGTACATCGCATTGAGCATAAAGGTTACTAGCTTTGAGTTGTTGGAAATTACCTGTAAAACAGCTTGTTGGGTTTTCTGAGACTGCCCTTTTGAATTTTTGCCTACACAAATTCATTCAATATGTAATCTCTCTCTCTAGTTGTTAAGTTATCTATATTTCATAATAAGGCAATCAACTTATTTTTGTTCCTCAGAGATGTTGCATTGATATGAATTTGACCATCAGAGCATAACATATCATCCTGGTTTAGATTATTTCTTCATTCTGTACCTTTTGATAATGAGAAGAATTAAATAAACAAACCTGAACTCTGGCCAATGAACTCTGTAGCCTTAACAAACTCGCCAATATTTGCTAATGAGTCCATTATATCTCTAAAACAGTAGTAAGTAATCATAATTAATTAATATAAAATGGCTTAAAAAAATATGAAACTGAAAAATAGTATTTTCCTTGGAGAAGTTTATCTATACCCAATTTAATGATACGATATATCCTTCCATCAATGATAAGACCATGCAAAACCACTGAATATCCAAGACACCCATAATTCAACATTACCCATCCACAATTATCTCTCCCTTTGCTAGAGATTGGGGTTTGGATAATTTACAAGTACATGTTGTACAAATAAATTACCAAATCCAAATATGAAAGAAGACCATATATAATAATTGGATTGGGTTAGATAAATTTTGCTAAATTTAACTGCAGAACTTGCCAAACTTTGTAATTTTAATATGGTTTAAAGTGCCAAATCTATGAACCAAGCAGGGTTCTTGATATTCAATTAACTTCCTAAAGGCTTGCATGATTTTTCCATCGTTTCGTTCAGAATACGATGCTTCTAGAGCTTTACATGATATATTGCTATTTCAAGGAGTGCATAACAAAAACAAACCCTTTTCTTTTCAAGCTAAAGCTTGTCTTGGGGAATAATTAAAAAAATGAAAATAACCAGATGTCATCAACATATAAAAAACTGTTTTTCTTACTTGACACTTCCCCTAAAATTAGAAAAGATGATAACCCTTGAATCTTTTGGATCTTTCATTTCTGCATTGACAAGTACAAAAAAAAAGTAAAAAGAATGTCATGATCTCCAGGTTGTTGTGAAACGCGAGTAAAATGACAATGTATGCTAGCAGCAAAATTAACAAACAGAGGTGCTTAATAAAATTCTTTAAAAATTAAAAAGATTGCTATTCTTGGTAGACAACTAGACATTAACAAGCAGTGAGAATGGGGGAAGAAAAAGTTACTGAAGTGGTCAGTGAGGATCTCTATCATTTTCAACAACTTGGGGAATGGTGCGCCATGGGAGAGGTTGCGTTGCATCAAGAGCTTTATCTTTGCCATTGTTTCTGACTTCGACATACGTGCCGCAAAAGACCTTAACAAATCAAAACCTTATATATCACTAGGGACCAACAGATGTAGATACAGATGAATTTGCAATAAAAATATAAAGAACCTCTCTTTGAATTTCTCAACAAGCATCTCATATGTTGGCCGGATGCCATGGCCTGACAGAAGCTTCCTGAGGTGGTAAAGTGTGATAAGGGTGTAAAATGCAGACTCAACCTCTTGATGCTTCTCTTGTGGTACATTGGTTGGAGGTGCTTCTGTGAAATTTTTCTTCAGTGTCACTAATTCACATGGGCTATACTGTAAAATAACAATGGCAAGGTTATATTTGCATGGCGCAAAGGCAAAATAAAAGAGAAACAAATGGATTGTCGAAGTATAAAAATGTTTGAATTAACTCTGAAGTTTCGAGTAATAGCCAACATCAATTTGCATCCATCAACCAACAAGTTTCAGATAAACCATATTACCCAATAGGTCAATAGAAATGACATTCTATCTACCTTCAATTTGGTAACTGATTCAATGAGCTCCTTTACCAATATAACATGAAATCAATACCTTGAACAAGTTTTAGGTCTGTAAAAGTTTATTTATTTTTTTTTTTAAAAAAAAAAGGACTACCAAGTTATGACAAATAACTCCTAAGAGTTTTCAACAGTTCCGTTGCTTGCATTACTAGCAATTTGTACCAAAAGGAAAAAATAATAGGAAACATACAGTTGAAATGTCCCTATGATAAAGAAGCCCAAAAGAACGAAGAAATGTTGCATATGGTCGTATTACATCCAGCAATAAGTCATTTATTGTTGTCGCATCTTCTCCTAGTGGTACCTGTTAGACCTTGACAATAAGTCCGAATCAAAAGGTTCATAAATCATTTACCTTTCAGTTCACAAAGGGTAATATATAATAATAAAGGTAAACACCTGTATAAGTTCAAGTTCCCTCTTGTGCACAAAAGGCTTGACATCTGAGTCATCTTCATCACGATATTCTAAGGTAGAGATTGACAAATTGTTTATGACATCTTGTATTTGATTCACTTTCGCTGGCACACATAATACAAAGAAAAAAAAAATGTAGCAAGTTTAGGGCCTGTGGAAGTTACAGTTTAACTTAAGACCACATAGTCTCCAGACTTGAAAATAAAATATATAACTCAATTGTAAATTTAACTTAGCTTATCAATTTTGTGAAAAATTTACTCCTAAAACTAAGTAAAGGCAGCTAAACTATGTTACTTTTAAATATGTCAATACTAGCCTACCAACTAGATCATTGTTTCATTCAGATTGGTATTAAACATTTTATCCAATTGGCTTGATTTAGTACAATTTGTGCCATAGCGCATAGGAGAAAAGTGTTTTTGCTATGACAGTTATATAGTTAATCAAATTGCAAGGCAGCATCATCAAAGATCACAATAGGCAATCATTGCTCATGTGTTACTAGGTATGACAGTGAAATATTTAACAATAAGTATCAGAACTTTACACCCAGGAGTGGCCGTCAGTGCAAGTATCCTCAATGGCACAGATATGGACATCAACTACATTTAAAAGAAACGGTTAGTCTTTATTACTTGCATATAATTATCAAAAATTCTAAATACTTAAATGATAAGATTTAAAGGTACCTGACGGACAGCAACACAGCTGGAAAAGTTGCCATGTGCTCTGTGGGCTTCATCAATTACCAAGCAAACAATTTGTTCCATCAAGCATATTTCTGACAATGAAGACATCCTTAAATAACTTAAACACTCTCATGTGCCCACCCATATAGGTAAATGACTATCAGGGGCACACTCTGTATGCCAGGCAAGTTCAACAGCACCACAGTGGAAATAAAAGAATAAACTATTATTAAGCCATCATTCTTTCTTATTATTACTGCTATTAAGGTAGAACAGTTTCAAGAGCATAGTTTGATGTATCAGTTCTTATTGTCATTTTCATGGTTGTCAGATTCTTATTAGCATGTATAGGAAGTTGAACATGTATCAGGCTACAACCCATGAATGTGTAGAAAAATAGCAACTAGTTTACAATATATTGTCTTTATCTTTCTGGAAACACTTGAAGGAAATGTTCAAAAACATTACTGAATACACTAGCAAATTGTTCATTTTACTGTATTTACCAGTTTCGATGTCTCTTTCGAGTACTTGGGGGGTCAAAAAGAAAACTCGTTTTGACTTCCAATGTTCTGCTCGCTTTGATGGTTGCATCCCACCTGTCATATATATTGTCCATTCCTGCAATCAGTTTACCCTAATTTTCCTCACAAACTTATAGAAAATAAAACTACAGAAGTAATGCAATACAAATGAATTAGCATCCTTAAAATGCATTGCCCTAATAAATTCAGGGTAACCGACCAGTTGGGATATACAAACCGGATATTTTTATCACTTGTACAATTTGTGAATTAGTTATGTGCTTAACTGAGAGTTCAACATGAACCCTCTTATCAGTCCGCTTTGCTGCAGAACCTTTGACTAAATATTTTGTATATAGCTGTAAGGTCCTGTACCAATGTGAAAATTAAGACAGAACCCAAAGCAATACCTGTGGCATCCCCACAATATTGTGGCACGCCTCAATCTGCTGCACAACAAGAGGACGAGAGGGTGCCGTGAAAATAATCTTGCCTAGAAAAAGGAGTTGGTTATTGAATATTCATGGCTTTACTATATTCAACAAGAAAAATAATATCACTTATAAGTTATAACCGTACCTTCTGGAAACCATCTAAAATAGTTGAACATGACTACAGCAGCAATAAAGGTCTTCCCAAGCCCAGTTGGCAGCGCAACAAGAGTATTTGTAAAAAGAGCTATCTTAGTAATGAAAAACTGGTAGTCCCTCTTGGGTATATTAACTGCAGGGAAAAAACGATAAACCAACAAGTTCTAATGTTAAACTTTTAAACTGCATTATAATCTAACATTTCTAACAGAGGTACTAATAAGCTAAGAGCAAATATTTTAATGAATTTTATGGTGATCCTTGTTTTGGACAAACACATATATTACTTCCCTTTGAAAGAACTCCTTTGATGGTCTGTGTGTCATTCAATGCCAGTAAAATGAACTTCACAAATCAAACCGGACTTATTGTTTATGGATCAAAGTGCAATTCGGCCAGTAATTGGGGAAATCAAACAAGAAATTACTGGGATAGATCCACGTCTTCGCAGCTTCCGGATCAATCGCAACGGAAGGAATCCGATGCTCAAACCCTGCACTCTCCTCCCGCTGCACATCGGACACACTCGCATTCGCACTCGTCTTGACGAAACCCTCGTTCCCCTTCCTCCTCTTCGTGAACGAATCCACGAACCTCTCGAGTGTAGACTGCTTCACCTTCCCTCCCATCTTGCTACTGCTAGTGCTAGGTTTTGACCACGTCTCAGCCACCGAAGTGGCGGCATGTGGCTGCTGATTGGAGGTGGATGGCCCCGCTGCTACTGCTGCTGCCGCTGCTGCAGCCGCACAAGCAGAATCGATCTCCCTCACCGCCGCCTCCCAATCAAACTGCACAGAAAGAAGATCACAAAATAAGCAAAAGAAAGTACCTTTACTTTGTGTCCTTACTCTAGGGTTTTGAGGCGAGGAGGAGGGGGGGAGTGTTCATCTCCTGACCGACTCACTGCATTGTTGTGCAGTTCACGGCATCAGCCGTTGGATCGTCCCGAGATCCGCGCTGGCACGAATCTCGAGACGATCCAACGGCTGATGCCGTGAACTGCGTAATGCAGTACAGCATGACGCTGTGAACTGATAAAAGAGAGATTGGTACGGGGATGGGGGCTCACATCGTCGTCGTCGTCGAGGGGGACGGTGTGGGAGGCCATCGCCCGTCGGTCGAACGGATGGCGTGCTTCGGCTTCCTCTCGGTTGAATTGAACGGGTGCTTCGCTTCGCTTGTGCTCGCAACGAAGCGTCGAGAAGAAGCGGAGGAGTGTCGTCTTTTGGCGGGAAGACCGAAAGAGGTAGGGTGACGGTGAGTACTTGTCCTCCAACGTACTGCATTGCGCAGTTCATGACGCCAACCGTTGGATCGTCTCGAGATGACGCTCCTGCACAAATCTCGAGACAATCCAACGGCCGGGGTCATGCAGTTAGGGGATCTGAATTGGGTGAGGATGCGTCTGTGCGAGAGCGAAGTTGGGGCGTGGCCGATACAGGGGGAGTTTTCTTGAACGGCCCGGCCCGGCCCACCGTAAGTCCGTAATGGGCTAAGATCGGCTTAACTAGACAGTTAACTTCGATTTAAGAGAAAATAGATTTATCTCATGTTTTCGGCCCACCGTAAGTCCATACGTCCGAACTTCCGGCCGGCTCCTTTAATTAGCGCACACATCACTTCCCAACAGTTGCTAATCGTCACTGTATGTAGCACGGACTCGTCAGGAAACTAGCCGCACCAGGGTCTGACGCCTGTCGGACACGGACACGCATGCGACACGCGCCAACACGCCTTCGACGCGGTCAATGAGGACACGCGACACAGTCAATGTGCAGACACGTTCAAGGCACGCCTCCGACACGCGGGGGACACTTGGCACTGTTGGTTAAATTGCATATTGCTTTCTTTTTAGGGGTCACGTTGCTTGCTAAACAACTTTGGCCTTTACGGAAATGTTGGGAGTGGGTATTGATCCCATAAAAGATGGAATGCAAGTATACTAACTACATCAATTTTGTGTGTCAATTGTTACTCAAATTTATTTTCATATATATTTTTTTGAGCCGTGTCAGCACAAGTGTCGTGTCCTCTAATCTTTCAAAGTACCGTGTCGTATCGTGTCAAACACGACACTCGTGTCCGTGTCCATGCCACATACAACAGTACTCACTTCCTTCTTGTGTACTTGGTATGACTGACCATAATATATGTTTTGAGTGACATGCTTAAGCTTAATCAATCATTGACTTGTTCTAATTGGATAAGTTAACCAATAGAGCATGAATGAGCAGCAGGTTATTACTTGTGCATACAATAACAAAAACAACAAAGCCTTTTAGCTCCAAGAAAGTTGACTTTGTGAATGAACAAACTGAAATGTTTATTTCTTTCTTTGTTTCAGCTTTCATATTGTTAATATACATCGACTTAAGTTGGTTTGTACTCTTGAATACATTGGAACACTGATATAGATCCTAAAGGCCAGAATAGTTTAGAACTAACTGACATTTTTTCGCAATTCCAACTAATGCTCATCGACTGTCTTGGTTCACACTAATAACATGATTTCTAATTGTCTCATTGATCGACTGTCCTGGCTTCATACCAGTAAAGGTAATATCTAGTGTCCACATGTCACATACTCACATTGTTATAAAATTTGAGGAATGAGTTACAAAATTTGTACATTTGTGGATATGCGGATAGTCAAAATGAGGACACATATAATTAATTTCCATTTCTTAGATTTAGACTTAGCTACCGCATACAATATCCGTCACACTAGCTTATGAAGTAATAATCATGCTTTGAATTGGTACAAAAGTGGTATAAATTACATCAAGATGTCGATGAGGAGATGACACAAAATTTGTTCAATTCAAAAGTTGATGATCGATTCAAAGACAACATGCAAGATGAGCGGCAAAGAGCTGTACGAGAGAAACCTGTAGTTTTAATACAAATGCTAATGGCAAATTATCAATTTAACTGGTACAATCCAAAATATGATAACGATGATGAAGATGATGATGACGAGGTCATTTTTGAGACTGATGAAAAAATAACATGTTGAAGTTAATTCGCTGAAAATTTTGCTCAAGTTGTTAATTTGTGCTTTTATTTTGATATAGGAGTTGATTTGTGCCTTAAGGGGAGAGATCCATTGGCAATGCTTATCTTGACTATAAGAAATTTTATATATTTGAAAATCTTGAAAATGAAAAAAAATATGGATACATTATTTAATATATAAATTAATAGTGTTTCAAATTTTAATCAATTTGAAATTGTTTGATAACCCATTATAAGTTTGTGCTTTTTTTTTTTTTGAAAATTAATTTTTTCACTCTTTTCAAAGGTAGTAATTTGAGTGTTTTTTATGGACTATTAATAATACCATGAGTTGAATGTTGTTAAGAACATAATTAAATTATAAGTTTAGTGATACATATATAAACTCTTCTTCATTTTTAAGATTTGTAATATTTTTTTTTCAAATTTATTAAATATTTCTTTGTCAAGATTGTCAACATAAGCATTGTTAAATAAGCATTGTTAAAGGATCTCTTCTCATGCCTTAATTGCTACACTCAATTACTTATATGCTATGGTGAAGGGTTTACCAAAAGTAGTGGGCAATGCTGCAATCTATCCTAGAAACAATGTTCATTTTTTTTTTTTAACATCAAATTAAGCTCAGAGGCAACGAATTTTATTCAAAAGAAGAAAATAAATTTATAGAGAATAAAAACAAGTTTCTAATCCAAAACCAAACATCATATCATATCTATCATCAAGGCTTCTAATCTCAATTAATATGATTTTGTCTTGAACATTAGAGACAAATTTGAAAAGGTAAAAAATTTCTTTATGAAAGTTATCGCCTTATCGGTTTTGAATAGAAATAAAACAATCACAAAAATAGTAAAACACAAACAACCAGATTTACGTGGTATCGCCTTTAGCACACTCCACAAACTCAATGCACCCAAATTTATTTTAAGAGAAAATTTAATACAACACACACCCAGATGTTGTTGCTTGTTTTTCATAAGAGAAATAGAAATAACAAGAGACGATGGAGAAAGACAAAAAGGCTTTTATGTTTTTTTTTTCTTTTTTCTTTTTCTCTTTTGAGACGGCACGGGGGTGTATCTGCCTATTTCATTTCTCCAAGCAAACAAACAGAAAAGGGAAACAACAGCAAAAAAAGGAAAACAAGAAACAAAGAAAAGAAAAATGCCAATTAGTGGAAGCATGATAGATTTGACCATAAGACCAAACCGCTAATATAATTAATTTAGCCCTTAAATGTAACGATGACGTGATGGAGCTCGGTAGGCATCTGCAACTTACATCCGTGCGACGTCTCGAGGTACTTCAGTTGGGGCATGACCCCCTCCATGATCTTCAATTCTTTGCCCATCCTTTTCTGCACTTGCAAGTACTGTAGCCGAGGAAATCCTTTCGCACATACCATTTCATACCCGTTATACACCCCACCTCTAAGGCTGAGTTTTTTTAGGCTCTTCACCTTTCCCAACTCTGGCATTGGGTCTTTGCTAAGTTGGGAATTCTCAAGTGTGAGTTTAATGAGACGTTCTGGGAACAAGCTGGCATCTAAGGCAACATTCTTGGACCATTTCCCATCCAAGAATAAAGATTGCAAGTTTGTGTAATTTGGAAGAGCACTCGGGTACACTATTTCCTTTGGAAAAGAGCAATCAGGACTTTCGTTACATCCATGGATCCCCAGAGAGATCAGTTTTGGTAGTGTTCCCAGGAAGGTGCATATTCTACGCCATTCTGCATTTTGAAAGAGAATTAAGCCCTAAATCTCGGAGGTTGTCCATACAGGGATACTTCGAACCCCAGAAATTATCAACATATATCCATTTAAGGGTCTGAAGATTTCTCAGGACATACTTCGATGATGGTCCATAATTCCCTTGGCATAGTACATGTCTCAGGGTATCTTTAGCCCATACGGTATTCAGTTTGAAATTAATATTGGTGTCTTGAACATCTAAGGTTTCTAGATTCTTTAAGCTAGCCAAGGAATAACATATGTACTCGCTACTTAGATTTTTGCAATGTCTAAAGCCCAAATATTTTAGGTGAATCAAACCATGAAGACCATCAATGTTCAAGTATCCCATAAGACCCACAAACTCGAGAACTTTAAGGAGGCTAAAGTTAGAGAACTTTGGTGGAGTGTGCATGAACCAAAACAACGAACGAGTATTTGGGTTGATATCTTCCATGATACGGGTATCAGAACAGAATTGAAATGAAGCACGACGGGTTGTTTTGTTATTGGACTGGTTTAACGTTTGCTCTTTTGAGAAGACAGTAACAAAGTTATCCTCGCAAGCTTTATGCATTGCCAATTCCCGAAGAAGATCATGCACTCGAAAGTACTTGATTGAGCCGTTCATTCGTCGATTTGATACTTGAACCATACACCTGATATTGTCAATTTTATTTAGGAAGAAATTAAAAAAACTCATAGGAAGTATAATGCTTAATTGGGGAGTAAATAAGTGTTACAAGGCTCGCAAACTTGGAGTCGGACTCAGACTCGGCTAGTAGGCTATGGACTCAGAATCGGCCGACTCGGCCGGAATTGGTCCACTCGAATCGTGAAACTCGGATTTTCGAAAAAAACTTATATTTTATTAAAAAATTCTAGAAAAACTCAAAAAAATTTATTTTATCAGAAAATAATGTGAAAGGAACATATTACGTTAAAAAACGTAGTAAATTAATTTAATACAAATATTTGAACTAACCAGATAGCATTTGCACAATCAGTATGAACTATTCCAAATATTTTAAAAATCACATTCTTGTTGTTACTTTCCTTTCAAAATTTATATTTTTTTTGAAGTAGAAATCAATATATATAGCCATTTTAAAACTCATTATTCACTTCAAAAGGTAAAATTAAAGTTTAAACATAAACAATAATTAATTAGTAAACTTATCACAAGACTCGGCCGTGACTCGGCGGACTCGGCCATGACTCGGTCACGACTCGGCCTTAACTCGGATGACTTGACCGATTTTACTGATTTTTAATCCGAAAATCGTATAGAGTCAAGAATCGGTAAAAACTTAGCTCACCTTGGTCCGAGTCTGAGTCAACTCGGCCGAGTTTGCAGGCCATACAGTTACAACCATAATCAATGGATGCCCGTTATATGATATATAAAAGAAAATTGAAAAGAATTACAAATTACCTTTGAAAAAGATCGTTCAAGCAATCCTCAGCTGTTTCATCCACTGTCTTTCTTGGAACCTGAGGTATGAAACCCTCCGCTACCCACATTCTAATAAGACGTTTCGCAGATATTTCATAGTCTTCGGGAAAACAAGCTAGATACAGGAAGCATGCCTTAAGGTAGTAGGGCATGTCTTCATAGCTCATGGCTAGAACTTTCATGCATTCTTCTGCATCGGAATTCCAATCCATTGTTTGCAACACCTTCTCCCATTCGGTGTCGACCAGTTCTTTAGCTGAGAGTATACCACCCAATACTATCAAAGCCAGAGGCAAACCCTTACATTTCTGTGATAGTTCAACTGCAAATGAGAGGAGATCACTAGGGAATTCTCTGTTAGGGACAGCCTTTTTTAGGAGAAGATCCAGGCTGTCTTTGGGATCTAAGAGACTGAGCTCATAAGGGGCAATTTCTGATTCAGCTGATCTAGCCACTTTGATTAATCTGCTTGTCATCAGCACCCGGCTTCCATTTTTGTCATCAGGCAGCGCCTTCTCAAGGAGATTCCACACATCAACTTGCCATACGTCATCGAGAACAATCAGATATCTCCTACCACACAAAAGGTTTCTGAGCAATTCAACATAATAGCCCAAGTCCTTCCCCTTCGGCATTGCGCTTCTATACTTGCTAAGCATCTTTCTCAACAGATCAATTGGATCAAAGTGTTGAGATATTGACAGCATCATATGGTAATGAAATTTTGCCCTGATACTGGATAAACATATTAAATAAAAATTTAGTCAAGATAAATTTCTACAAGTACGTATTACTCAATTTTTAGGCAATCTGGGAGCAACAGTGCATTATAGGTCACACTTTGCTACTTTTTTTAAGCATGGTGAGTTTGGTGACGCATGAGACTCTGATTTTGACTGTTCAAGCGCTCTATAATATATACCTGATTTTTGTATATTGGAGAAGTATTTATATATGTATAATGATCTGAGTTAGACTATTAATTGTGCTCACTTTAACATTTCGATCTGAAGTGCTAATGTCATAACATCTACGTTATTGTGTCAAAAAAATCACGATTTATAGTACTCAATAAGTTGTTCGTATAAATAAATTGGGCATACAAAAACTTATTATCTTTGGAGTTTTCTAAGTATATATTTTGTACTTTTGAAAATGTCATGTACACAAGCATCAAGATTTTATTATTATTTATAAGCTCTTTTTAAAAATTCAAAACAGAACACTTAGAAAACTCCAAAAATGAAAACTTATTGTATTCCCCAATATTTTTTTATGAAGAAATTATTGAGTACCATAAACTGTGATTTCAGATATGGTAATATGAATTTTGAGGTGTTAACACTTTCATATCAAAATACTAATGTTAGCACAACAATCTAACTTGATATAGTGTGCAAGTATGTTGACTGTGTCTGTGTGTGGAGCTGCATTGGGTTTTCAAACACCGTTTTGCGACCAAAAACATCCATATCATGTCACAAAATTTAAATTAGATAGCTCAATTAAATCTTTATCTAAAATAATTGAAAAATTGAAAAATTATCATTTTAGATTTTCTTAGTTATTTTTAATAAATCTTTATACATGACCCTTTCTACAAACAAAATTTTTGTGCTTTTTTATACAAATTAAAAAAAAATCATTAAAAAGATCTGAAACTTCTAAAAATGGAGAATTTTGAAATTTGATGTTCTATAAGATTTTCATATAATGATTTTATTAAGCCACGTAAATTGATATTTTGAGCATGGGGTGTAGAACACACTAAGGCAGGGTACTTTCTCAGCTATGGTAGCATATCAGACTGAAATACATATTTGAAAATCTGACATCTGAAATTTCAATCCAAGTAGCCAACAACAATTTTCACATCAGTAATGTGAAGATTATGATCTACTTGGCTGGGCTGAAACTTTTGAACATCAGGTTTTCAAAATTTACAAACTTAAGACTTAGAAATGTTTACAAAAGCAACGTAGTCGGAGAAATCTACACTTGCCTTTTGTATACCATCTGTGCAAGAGTAGTCTTTCCAAGCCCACCGGTACCCACAATTGTTACGACAGCACGCCTAGGTGTTGTCTCACGTTGCAACAGCTTGATAATCTTGTTTTTGTCACCATCCAGGCCCACGATTTCAGTTTCAGCAACCTCTTCATAAACAGCTCTCCGTAAAGGCAGCATGATCGTGTCTCCCTTGTCCTTGTCTTCAAGGGGTTTGATTCCATAGTCGACTCTGCTCTTAGAGGTCTCATCAAGCACCTTTTGGATCTCACCGAGCTCAGTGCCGAGCCTGTGGAGGAGGACAGGCATCTCTACTGAATTTTTCCCCAGGTCTCTAAAATTTTGCATTACTCTTTCTCTAAAACTCATGGGGCGGTGATCTTCAGCTCCTATAAGGAACGTGTCGGTCGCATCCTCGATGCGATAGGCCACATCACGGAGTTCATTCAGCCAGTTCTGCACCCTCGCGTCTCCTCTGCGTTTCGAGTCTGCATCTTTGAGGCAGCACTGGATTCGTTTCAGCTCTCGATTCATATGTTCCACTTGCCCCTTCACCCCACGCAACAGCTCCACTTCGTTCACTATGATTTCACTAAGCCTGGTCAGAATAATTTCACCAAGCTTGTTTACCACAAGGTTCACAATGATCTCAGCCATTTTTTCTCTCTTCTCACTTTCACTGCTAGTGTGTTCGAGGAAAGTAAAATTAGCTCGAAAAGAAAGATGACTATCCTTGGCCAAGATGGATAGTTCATATATGAGAGGAGGCAGAGCCAGAGAGCATATTTTATGTGGAATTTTTTACAAAAAAATTTAATTGATGTCAGCAAACCTCACCTAGCGCAATTAATACACATATCTGTTACAGATTTTAAAAAAAAATTAGCAGCTGGCGTTCTTATCAATTCTGTCTTATAATAACTATTTTTTTGGAAGACCCCATTAGGTCCTTTATTGGCCGGTCTGCCAATGACCCAGCATTTCACATTGTACATTCTATCCAGGTAGATTTTTCGGGTCTGATCAGATTTTGCACCTCTATTCCCGGATCATCTCGGGTTTCGTATCATTCGGGTTCAAGTCGAGTCGGGTTCAGGTTAGCCTGACTTTCCCTGAAACACGGGTTGGGTTTAGGTAGGGTCGGGTCAAGTCGAGTTCGGGTCAGCCTGACTTTCCTTAAAACACAGGTCGGGTTGGGTACAGTTAGTGTTAGTTTAGTTCGGGTCGGGTTCGTGTCAGTTTGACTTTCCCTGAAAGATGGGTCGGGTCAGGCAGGTTTTTCGGGTCTGGAAAGATTTTACCACCTCTATGCAAAACTCATAGATTGATTGTGTTTCAAACTTTGACAAATTTGAAATTCGTTTGATATTCCATTGGAGTTCATCAGAATTTCTTAATATTTTCAACCGTTCAAAATATTATGAGTCTTGATACAGTATCAAACGACTTTCATATTGGTTGAAACACAATCAATCTATGAATTTTGTAACATGTTTGTACAAAATTTTCTATTTTAGATATTTTATTTGTAATTATTTGAGAATCCGTCGTGTTGTCACCCGATTCCTAGCTATTCTTAGCATGATATTGGGGAATCTCATTGCTATTACTCAAACAAGCATGAAACGTATGCTTGCATATTTGTCCATCGGTCAAATCGGATATGTAATTATTGGAAGGGAGCTAATATATAGATACCATTGTAACTCCCGTCATTGATACAGATGATTTAACCAGTCAAACTTATTCTGCACTCCTGATTTATGCATGTAAATGTGTTTATTATGCAGCAAAAATTATTTTTTATGCATTTAAACTAAGTTGTTGTGCTTAAAAACATTAAACAACTTGCATAATAAGTATTTTTGCCTGCATAAAAATATATTTAATAACATGCATTTTACAACTAAAAGTTGCATACTAAATAAATTTTAGTGCATAATAAATTTTTTTATTTACATATAATATTTGTAAACATGCAGTATAATACCAATATAGTGCATACTAAATGAATCTGTATGCCTAATAAATAAGTTTACATGCATAATTAGCTATATAGTGTACATAAAAAAAATGTGGCAGTGAAATAAAGAGAAAAAGAGAGAGATGGTACAGTGAACAAAACGAAGGGGCCATAAATCGATTAAAATTCGCTAAACCGGATATTGAACCGTGACTTGATTATTGAAAAATAAGTTTGATTCGGCGAGTTGAGTTTACATGCATAATTATTAAATTTCGCTGCATAATAAAGCAAAAAAAAAAAAAAAAATTTGTTGTGCATGTATCAACAAAGGAAGCTAGCTACAATGGTATCACCATAGCGTTTCCCATAGGGAGCTGATATAGAGATACTATTGCAGCTCCCGTCATTGGTACGGATAGTTTGACTAGTCAAATATGCTTTACACTCCTGAATTATGCATGCAAACTTGTTTATTATGCAGCGAAAGTTGTTTATTATGCATGTAAAGTCCACTTGCCGAGTTATAAAACATTAAACAATTTACATGCTAAATATTTTTTCATGCATAAAAAAAAATATATATATATATAGTAATACTATGGTGCTCCTAAGCTCACGGGGGCCTCCCGTGAGCTTAACACCAAAAACATATCAAATCATATCCAAATTTTGATTTATATGGCTCAATAAATTCTTTATATCAAAATAGTGTGGCATGCAAAAATTTTTCATTTTTAGAGAATTTTAAGTATACTAGTGAAAAGCCCACGCCTTGCTTTGGGCCAAAATTGTTATTTCTTATAATAAACTTTTAAAACAATATGTAATAGGCCTTAAATTGAGATAATTTATATGGGTCTTTAATTTTATTGGGTTAAGAAGGTCAACGGACATTAACATACAACAACGGTTCTGATCTATCAAAGAAAATGATCAACGGCTCAGATGTGAGGATAGCATTTTCATGTCATTTTTTCTAATATGCTTTTATTATTAGTAAGGATATTTCGGATTTTTTAAAAATACATATGAAACATTGATTATTTTATTAATATTGTATAGTTGCTATTAAAAAATCTGAAATAAATACTTAAAAATCTCTAAAAATGGAAAAAATTCGCATGCTATATGATTTTGATATAAAGAATCTATTGAGCCATATAAACCAAAATTTGGATATGATTTGATATGTTTTTGGTGTTAAGCTCACGGGAGGCCCCCGTGAGCTTAAGAGCACCGTAGTTTTGCTCTCTCTCTCTCTCTCTCTCTCTCTCTCTCTCTCTATATATATATATATATATGATAACTTGTATTTTACAACTAATATATTGCATACTAAATAAATTTGTGTGCATAATAAGCATTTTTACTTGTATATAGCATTTGTGGCATGCATTCTATAATTGATACACTGCATACTAAATGAATCAGTGTGCATAATAAATATGTTTATTAAAAGAGAGTTCTAATGTAGCGAGTTGAGTTTACATACATAATTACTAACTTTCATTGCATAATTAAGAGCATTTGCAGCATAAAAATGCGCACAACAAAAAAAACAAAGAAAGAAAGAGCGTATCGTCGACGGGAGTGCGTTCGGTATCGATATAGGATTTCCCTTATTGGAATAATTTTTTTGCTGACCACACGATCCATCGATCCAACGGCCAGGAAGGCAGGATCAACCAGAGGCCGCCGTTTATCCCCCTCTTTATTGGGGGATATATATATATTGCTGGAGACTCCAATGATGGCCTTTATAATATATACAATTGCAACTAGCTTAATCGAGATCTGAGATCGCCATTAATTCAGTTGACTTATTAATTAATATAAGTAATATATGTAACGTGATAATGTATAATAATATATAAAATTGGAAATAGTCTGATCCAGATCTGAGATAGCTATTGAGCTGACTAATTAATAGGCAGGTGATATAAAATTGCAGCTAGCTAGATCGAGATCTGAGAAGGCCATCGAGTTAACTAATTAATTGATATGTAACATATGTACGTCATAATGTAATTAACCAAATCGAATCAATAATTCTGGCATACCAAATTTTACTAAAAGTTATAAAAACGTCTAACTATTCAATTTTTGAAAGATGATCCAAGAAATAATAATATAATAACAAAAATATATCGAAAAGATCCTGCATTTCATAAATCTGAAAGAAATGTACTATAATTTAAGGAAAATGAATATCAGAGAAATTCTCTGTTATGCGTCGCAAGCTCAATAGCACCATTTTGAAAATTAAATAGTTTACTATAATTAAGCCGGTATACTTTCTTTTCACTACTTGCTGGCAGATGGAACAATTTCAAGATTGTAGTTCAATCTATCAGTTCTTACTTTATTGTCATTTTCCATGGTTCTCAGTTTGTTATCAGCATATGTGGGAAGCTGAATATATACCGGGCTTTAACTCAAGAATGTGTCAAAAAATAGCAACTAGTTTACAATATAGAGTAAAACTATGGTGTTCTTAAGCTCACGGGGGCCTCCCGTGAGCTTAATACCAAAAACATATTAAATCATATCCAAATTTTGATTTATATGGCTTAATAAATTCTTTATATCAAAATCATGTGTCATGCAAAAAATTTTCATTTCTAGAGATTTTTAAGTATTTATTTCAGATTTTTTAAAAGTTATATATATAAAACATGGATTATTTTATTAATATTGTATAGTTGCTATTAAAAAATCTCGAAATTAATACTTAAAAATCTCCAAAAATAGAAAAAATTTGCATGCTATAAGATTTTGATATAAATAATTTATCGAGCCATATAAATTAAAATTTGGATATGTTTTGATATGTTTTTGGTGTTAAGCTCACAGAAGGCCCCCGTAAGCTTAAAAGCACTACAGTTTTCCTCTACAATATATTGTCTTTATTATATTTTACTATTCCCAAGATCTTATGGAGCACTTGAATAAAATGCTCAAAACCATTACAGAATACACTAGCAATTTCTTATTTTATTATATGTATTTACCATTTTAAATGTCTCTTCGGAGTACTTTGAAAGTCGTTTCAAAACTCGATTGTGTTTCAAACTTGGACAAATTTGAAAGTTGTTTGATATTTCATTGGGGTTTATCAGAATTTCTTAATATATTTTCAGCGGTTCAAATTATTATAAGTTTTGATATAGTATCAAACGACTTTCATATTGGTTGAAACACAATCAATCTATGAGTTTTGCAACATGTTTGTACAAAACTTTCTATTTTAGAGATTTTATTTGTAATTATTGAGGATCCATTGTTGTAGTTGTCACCCGATTCCTAGCTATTCTTAGCATGATATTGGGGAATCCCATTGCTATTACTCAAACAAGCATGAAACGTATGCTTGCATATTCGTTTATCGGTCAAATTGGATTGAATAATTGCTGGAGACTCCAATAATGGCCTTTATAGTATATACAATCACAACTAGCTTAATCGAGATCTGAGATCGCCATTAATTCAGTTGACTAATATAAGTAATATATGTAACATGATAATGCATAATAATATATAAAATTGCGAATAGTCTGATCCAGATCTGAGATAGCTATTGAGTTTGACTAATTAATTGGCAGGTCATATAAAATTGCAACTAGCTAGATCGAGATCTGAGAAGGTCATCGAGTTAACTAATTAATTGATATGTAACATATGTATCGTCATAATATAATTAACCAAATCGAATCAATAATTCTGGCATACCAAACTTTACTAATTACAAAAACGGCAATATAAAGGGATGAGAGATGTAGAAAATCGACCTGCAAGTGAGGAGGCGACCGCCAGCAGAAGAAAGAGAAGCTTGAGCAGAGGGAGACGAAAGGGAAACTGAGAGGTACTGGAGAGAACAACAAATGGAAAAGTAACATAAGTTAGACAAGTCCAGTGTCAAATATCAATCACCGCCTCTCATCTAAACTCTTGATTTAGTGCCCAGATGACGTTGTCACCGTTGTCAAAACCAGACGCCGTCTCCAATCCCTCCCCGCAAAATAAATAGAGACGATAGAAGATAATGATTAAGCGAATTGAAATTGTCAACTCATAAACTCGTCCGTCTAATGTGACGTTCTTTCAATCAATTGAACTATTGAATTCATCACTGTTTTCATTTATTTATTTTTATTTTTTTTGTTGAATAGCATCACCTATAAAGAGGCAGCAGGTCGTAACAGGAAATCCATGTCGAGATAAATAAAATTGAGTCAATTTTGAACTTTACCATTTCTCAGTTCTCACTTCAGCTATCCCTTTCTTGCAAGTTCTCTTCTAATCTCGTCTTTCTCCGTCAGTTCAGCACCAACTCGCCATTGCCGCAGCTTTTGACCTTCAGGAGTGTTACAGATTGGGACGAGAACGGGGAGGCTCACATCGTCATCGTCGAGGGGGACAGTGTCGGAGGCCATCGTCATCTACGAAGCGTCCAGAAGAAGCGAAGCCGCGTCGCCTTTTGGAGGGAAAGGAAAGAGGTAGGGCGAGTGCGAGTATGCACAGTACTCTACTACCGAGTGCTCATCCCCCTGACTTACTGCATTATGCAGTTCAAAACGCCAGCCGTGGATCATCTCGCTGGAACGAATCTCGAGATAATCCAGCGGTTCAAGTCGTGAACTGCATAATACAGTACCGTCTTCGAAATGGAAGCTGCGGCCCGGCCCAAACGGAGATTTCTTTTGTTGACGGGCGGCCCGACCCACGGTTACCAAACTGTATTTATTTATGGGCTAGGATTGGATTGACTTATCTGCACAATTGACTTTGAATCTTTTAAACAAATTTATCTCATTTTTTGGGCTTGGTTTGTGTCTTCACAATTATATATATCGTTATAATGAGTATCCAAATTATAATTAGTAGAAGACATTATTTGGATGATTTTGCATTTTTTTTTTTTGGGTAAAACATCGAGATGAGCGAGCCTATTTGATTAAAAACACTAGCAGTAAACACGTTGTAAACTGATTTATATCGAGTTTGAATACATGTTTTAAAAATTTTATTTTGTATTAATTAGTATTACACTAGTAAATGACATATATTTAAAATCTAAAATAATTTTGAATATGTTTTGTTTGATAAGACAAAAAGAAAAAAATGATACATTAATTGAAGAAAAACATAAACAATGGCGTTTGAACATGTTTTAAACAAACTTATATACTCTTTTGATTAAATACGAGTGTCTCAATAAATTCATCTTTGTTATAATCTAATTACTCTTGAAAACATCTTTTATTTACTTCACTTACTATCTGAAAACCAAATGATACTGAGAACATAATGTTTGGTAATATTGTTATATTATTTTTGTCAAATATAGGTTCGTAAATTTTGGTTTGGAAATAATTCAATAAAATTATGCTACTTGAGAGAATAGCTAACTCAACTTTTAGTTGGATTAGTAGAATATATAGCTACTTTTTTTTTTTGAAAATAAGGCTATTTAGCCCATTCATTAATTAATTAAAAGAACTCCAATTACAAAACAGAACTCAAACACACCTCATCTACTTCAAAAAAATCTAAAAACTCAACAACCACTTAGCCAAAACAACCAATACTGACTAATCTAAACAACAACCAATAATACACGTACCCTCATTCATACTGTAGGTTAGCACCTTTTACACCAAACTTTAAAACTGAGATAACATGAAACAGCTACCATGCATACAGACACACTTCAAACACATCTTTATTTAGAATGCTAAGGAACTACTCAAAAACCAGCAGATTTTGCCAGACTGAATGCATGTCAGATTCTCTACTCTTTTTACTCAAAAACTGGAATAAGTCTCCTGTTCACCAGACTAGGATCATTCAACATTGGCATTGGAGAGAGCATCTGGATAGGTATTTCATCAATGTCTGTTGGCATCCACCTCCTAAGCTGCCTCTGAACATCTCTCGGCACATTTTCTGCCCAATAGTTCAACATAGAGCATATAAGTATGATTAAATTTCTAACAGACAAGACCGGTGAATTATGAAAAGTAACATTGTTTCTTGTTTTCCATATACTCCAACAAATAGCACTGAATGTAATTAAAAAAGCTTCCCTGTTTAGTCTTGGCATAAAACCTGCACCCTGCATCACATCTTCAATGCATGACCAATGAGTTGAAAGTGCATAGCAATCTCTCATCCAAAACCACACCAATTTACTAATATGACAGTGTAAGAATAGGTGGTCAACATTTTCATCTCTATCACAAAAACTACATTTGGCATTTCCATTCCATCATCTTTTTACCATTTGGTCTCTAGTAACAAGTTTATTTCTATGAAGCTTGCACACGAATATTTTAATTTTTAGAGGCAAATGTAATTCCCACCAAATCTGAAACTGGGGTTCTGCAACTCCTCTAGAAGCCAACCATTCATAAGTTGATTGGGTAGTGAAATTACCCTTGCTAGTCCATTTCCAAATGAGTTTATCAGTTTCTAGATTAAGAGTGCATCTATTTCTAGAATAGCTACTAACTCCACTATTTTATAACACTATTGGTTTATCCAAACATAGAATAACAAATAAAATAACTAGCAACCCAAAAAGTTAATATTCTTCATCCATCCAAACATACCTCTTGTATGGGTCCGTATCTGCTGAGATCCAAAACCGATCTCAGGTCCTGAGATCGGTGATCCGACGGTGTGAGGACGATCTGGGTCTCGAGTCCGAATCTCGGGGTTGGTAAGAACCGTCGAATCCCGATCTCAGGTCCTGAGATCGGGTTTGGATTGCAGCGGAATTGAGTGCCCTCTTGTATATAGTCTTGTATAAACAACATAGAAATAGAAAGCCAATTGGTGGGGTTGATTTGTCATAGAGACACGGACGATATAAAACCACTGCGCACCGGGAGACTGACTGACAAACCCCCTTCCTCTCCACTGGTCATCTCCAGTCCTTACTTTCCCCGACTTCCCCAGTCAATCGCGATCTTCTCAAGTCTCAAGTCTCAACTCTCAACCAACGACGGGGAACTCCGCGGGCCGCCGCGTCGCCGTGCGGAGATCGGAGATGGCGACTCCCTCCGCATCCCCCTCTCCCTCCCCCTCCACTCCTTCCCCCGCCGCCGCACCCGCAGTTCCCTCCGCGTCCTTCGATCCGTCCCGCTTGGTCACCGTCTCCCCTCCGCTCCCGCCCAGGCTCTCGCAGGACCAACTGAAGCAGTGCACCGAGGCGCTCGCGTTCTTCCGAAAGAAGGCGAGGAACACTGCAACGGTCGCGCAGGAGTTCAGCAGGCTTCAGGTGATCTTTTCCTTCTCTACTGGCTCTTAGATCTAGTACACTGAATCTTATAGCAATTGCAATTGCAGAACAATCTTGTCACCTGTTTAGGGAACAAAGGGGAGCAGGGAAGGGAAATCTGGTGCTGAATAACTTATGCATCAAAGATTCTTTTGTAAAACTAGTAAGAGCATCTCCATCTCTGCCTTGGAGCGGATGGGCTTAAGGGCAACGTTGGAATAAATTAAAAATAAGCCTTTTGTATGCCTTTAGTCAGAACTCTCTCCATCCCAGACCCTTCGTGTGAACGCTATTTCCTCACTTTAGACCTGAGTTCTTGCTAAGACCATGTCCAAAATAAGCTCTTTGTATGCCCTTGGTAAGAACTGCTCTCCATCCCAGCATATCGCTTAGCCTACGCTTAGAACCCCTAAGCCCATGGGATGGAGATGCTCTAAAGAGCCCACATTGCTTTGGGCTGAAATTGTTATTTTATATAATAAAATTTTTAAGATAATATGTAATGGGCCTTATATTGAGGAAAATTGATATGAGCCTTAAATTTTAATGGGATGAGACATTAACGTTAACGGGCATTAACGTAAATCAACGGTTCTGATCTATCCAAGAAAATAATCAACGGCTCAGGTTTCTTATTTGGGAAGATAGCCCTTACATGTCATTTTTTTCAATATGCTTTTATATATAGTAAGGATGATATACGTTTTAGGGCATATTAGTAAAGAGCACACGCCTTGCTCTGGGCTGAAATTATTATATCTTATAATAAAGGGCCAAAATCTCATCCCCGTGAGGAAACTAATACGGGCCTTAAATTTTAATGGCCGGGACATTAATGTACGTCAACGGTGGTGATCAGTCTAAGTAAACAATCAACGACTGAGGTTAATTTCTTGGGAAGATAGAACTTTCATGTCAAAAAATCCAATCTCCTTTTATTAGGAGTAAGGATAAGGATTAATTATATTGTTCCTTTTGGCAGGTTATGAGGACTCCGAGGAGTGACATGATGAGGCAGTGCATTGTGGCTCTTGGGGACGCCAACATAACCAAGAACCGATACATGGATATTCTACCATGTAATTCTATCAAACATCTATCCTTCATTAGTAAACATTAATTATCACTCTCCTTCTGAAATCTCCCAATTATTGTTTCAGATGACGATACACGGGTTATTCTGACTGCGTCGAGTGACAGCAAGGATCAAGGGAACGGATACATCAACGCTAGCTTTGTTACAGTAAGACAACTTCCATATCGGTACTCTCTCTATATCAGCTGTGATTCTTAGAAATAACTGATTATTGTTTTGTTCGGTACAATTTCGGAAACCATATCCAATCCTGGTATTAATTGTGCACTCAAAATGGGGAAAAAATTAGGAAAAAGAAAATGAATTGTACGGCACCAGAATAAACAGCTGCTTGGGTATGTGTACCCTCTTGTTGTAATTTCATTTTAATTATGCTTAAAGTATCTGTAACTGCAGGTGGGCCCTGCAGGGAAGGTTTCGCGATTCATTGCTACCCAAGGCCCCCTTCCCGAGACATTTAACGATTTCTGGCAGATGATATATGAGTACCGTTGCTCTGTCATTGTTATGCTCACTCATTTCGACAATGCCAAGGTAATTTTACTCATACAAGATTTGTGGATTACTATATTTAATAGTAATAGCTATGTATTAAGCTATGGCATTGTTCCTGTAAAATTTAACTGATGGAGCAACGATTCTACACCAATAGGCCAACACATACTACTGGATGACCAGACCATCATGTCCACTATGGGATAGCTCAGTTTAAGTCTTTAACTATAGTGTCGTGCAAGTTGTCTGATATGACAAACTTTGGATAGTGTAATTATGGAATAGCTTGGTGTGTACTGCACAGTAATTAGTGGAATTGTGGAAGTGACTTGAACAAATGAACAATATCGGTATCTTATATTCCGTTTATCTAATTCTTGCCTTGTATAACATTTGGCACGTACTCCACATGTACTTCATTGACTAGTGAAAAACATTCTAATTGTGTACTTTGTAGTTAGCAGAAATATTATAAAAACAGGAACTTGATCTGCATAAAGTTTGGTAATACCAGTCACATGTACTTTACTGGCAGGTGACAGGAAAATGTGCTGATTATTTCAAATCTGAAGATGGGAAAGGCAAGTTTGGGAATATTACTGTTACGACCAAATCTACTGTTGTCACGGCCTCTTCATTGGTTCTTCGTAGCTTACAATTGCAGCGAAATAATGTGAGTATTTTGAATGGCTTGTAAAATTTTATGGCCTTTTGGATTCGATCATTTATTATCGCTGAATTCTTATATCGAAAGAAATATGGATTGTCCATTTTTCTGAATTGAATGGTCACGATATATTCTTTGGGTCCAAATAAAGAGGGATGCTTCATTTGTAGAAATTGAACCGCTTGATTAAAAATGAATGGTTGTCCACAGTAGATGAGTAGAACAACTCTTTATTATCTAGTCATTTTGCTTCATGCTTATCAAACTTTTTGGACAGGCAATGGAGCCTCCTGTACCAGTTCTCCACATTGAGTACCCAGAGTGGCCTGATCATGGGGTACCAAGATTTACTGGTGCAGTAAGAGAAATCTTGCGACGGTTGTACCATGTACCGACTGATGCAGGGCCCATTGTTGTACATTGCAGGTTTGTCCTCATTAATTTCTCTCTGTTCATTTATCTTTTTCTTGAGTGAATAATTTTTGCTCTAGTTTTATAGAGAAGCTTCTTCCTAATAATTTTGTGGTAAATTGGGTCTCTGACATTTGTATGATTGTATCTATTAATATCATCAGCGCAGGTATCGGAAGAACTGGTACTTACTGTACAATCCATAATACTATTCAAAGGATCTTACTTGGTGACACATCTGCATTTGACATTGTCAAAACCATTGCCGATTTTCGATCCCAAAGAGTCGGGATGGTACAAACACCGGTATGCTTTATAATTAGTAATGATGCATTGGTATTATAATTAGTAGTACATGAATTAAGTTATTGAGAAATTTTTTAATCTTTTTTTTAATATAATGTGGTTTTGGCCTTGTTTCTAGGATCAATTTTTGTTCTGCTATCAAGCAATAATTGACGAGTTGGAAGAGTTGTCTATGAAATCCAATCAATGAGATAAAAAAAAGGTTAGATCTTTATATATTTAATAGAGTTGGAAGAGTTGTCTCCTTTTTAGCCGTCCCTTGAATATGATGTTGGTATCCCTATTGTCTGCTCTTATACTGACAGGGTTGTGAATCAATCAAATTGTACCTGTTTTGACCAGTTAAGATTTACGTCTCACTGAAGAGGTTTAATGTATATCAGGCAATACGAGAGAGCAAAGGATCGCATATGACAATTTTTCAGCCACTGGTAGTTTTGTTATGGTTGCTATATGGACGGGTATATCATTTCTGGTTGTATTGGAAAAATAGGATGGATTGGTTGTAGATTTGTTTCTTACAGAAGTATAGTCATTTTTTGTGTAACATCTGTATTTCTAATTAGAGAAATTTCAGTGTGGTTATGGTCACTTGTTTTTGTTTCCTACATCTGTATTTTTTTTTTTTTTACATTCTTTTAAGGATGGCATGACCTTAATCAGTGTGTGTGTGTTGTTCGCCTTATATTAGTGTTTTCTATCACATTTTTTTTTTCTTTAAAAAAAATTTAAGAAGGATAAATATATGGTGCCATGCCCAATGCACCCACTTGTATGGAAAAAGGGACACCCCTCAAAAAGCTACATTTGAATTTGGATGAATGGAAGTTATAAAATAAATTTGCATTTATTTTAACTCCATCGGAATTTGAATTTTAGAAGATCAGGAGGTGATGAATTGATGATAAAACGTCTCAAAGTAACCTGACCCTTTTCAGCTCAGTTTAACAACCCAGTCCAACAAATCCAAATGTCAGTTCTACTTGCATGTATCACCAGTCTTATTAAAACGTAACAGTGTTGCATCTGTTTTAAGTACTATTATAAAATGAAAATTGGTAGCATTGTTTGGAGCTGTGGAAATTCAACACTGAACCTGTGAATGTTAGACAGTTTATAGTAGCAAGTAGCAAATGGACCTGTGCAAAATAGCAGCACTGGACCTGTGCAAGCTAGGCAGTTATATTGTATATAGTATCTGTGATATCAGGATGTGAAGGGCTTTCAATGTTGAAACAATAAAGAGGAGGGATACATTGAGTAGTTTTGACGATCTTGACAATAGTGATTTTGAAAATTTTATAAAAAATCACAAAAATTCTTAAAAATAGAAAAATTTTTCTGGATGCATTACTCAACTTATAAAATTGATGATGATTTAAGTTTCAATCAATTTGAATATCGTTTGATGTTTTATCAAAATTTTATACATTTTTTAACGGTTGTAATTTAACGGGTCTTTAAAGAGCTATCAAATATCGCTTAAATTGAATATAATCGGAAACATAATCAATCTATAAATTAAGTAATACTTCCGTAAACTTTTTTCTATTTTTAAGATTTTTTGTGATTTTTTATAAATTTTTCAAAATCACCATTGTCAAGATTGTCAAAACTACCATTGTCAATGGATCCCCGACAATAAAGAGGAGGGATCCATTGACAATGGATAACTTGACAATCTCGACAATCCCACTTTTTAAAAAATTATAAAAAATCATAAAAAATCTTAAAAATAGAAAAAAGTTTACGAAAATATTGCTTAACTTATAGATTGATTATGTATCTGATTATATTCAATTTAAACAACGTTTGATTTTAATGATCCGTTAAATTATAACCGTTGAAAAGTGCACAAAATTTTGATAAGTCATTAAACGATGTTCAAATTGATTGAAATTTGAAACACTATCAATCTATAAGTCAAGTAATACATCTATAAATCATTTTTCATTTTTAAGATTTTTTATGATTTTTTATAAATTTTTTAAAAGAGGCATTGTCAAGATTGTAAAGTTATCTATTGTCAATAGATCCCTCCTCTTTATAATATTGTTGAAAAATTATGTACATGAAAATTTTATCGGAAAGATGATGAAAGAAAGTTAAGACTTTCCCCTCAAAAAAAAAAAAAAAAAAGTTAAGACTTATATTATAATATAAACGCGCTTTGACATTATGAAATGTCAACGTCCAAATCTGACATCATGATGCACGGTGCATACGTAGTACTCTTTGCCGGTTGGACCAAAGCTGAAAAAGTAAAAATGGATTTCATATCCTCTGTAGCGCTGCAAATTGGAGTGCAGAATGTGAACCGTTAGATAGTTTTGCATGGAATATTGAATAACACTTAAATGACATTAAATTTGAAACCAATCAATATTTTTTTTATCTAATTGTTTGAAAACATGGTCAAGTTTGTTATCTTAATAACTTACGTGTTGATACATCCTTTTTTTCATGGCTAATATTTCGTTGAACACAAAGTATACACAATTTTTTTTTTTTTTATTTATTGCAGTTGAAACCAAAACTATTATTATTATTTTTTTTATATAGGAACTTGACGTGTGTGTTTTTTTCTTTTCTTTTCTTTTCTTTTGTTTTTTTTTTGGTGACCAAGAGGCAAGTAGTTTAGGACGAGCTATTTCTAACCAGCTTTTATTTTTCTTTCTTCTGTTTCAAGGAGGTAAAGCAAGAATATAAGAATTAGTTGGCAAATCAATATATGACCATATTATTCAAATATTAATATTGAATATGCCAAGGAATGTGCATGGAATAATCCTCCCGTTTAATATCCTCCAAGGCACCAATTGTCACGCCCATGAACGGATAATTAACAATTTTTTATATCACTCCTTTTTAAAATATATATATATATATATACACTAGTCTTATTCTGTGCCTCATTTTATTTTTCCTTTTCCTTTTTAATTTTCATGGATGACTTTTTTCAATTAAACAAGAGCTAGCTAGTATTCATTAGTTATAATTTTAGATGTGATATATATTTTTTAAATAGATTTCACAATCACAAGTCGACATTACGCAATAATTAAATATGCCAAAGTACCTACACAAGTTCATGCGCATCATGTAACAAGCACATAACAATTTGCTTTAATTTGGCCCGCTTTTTATTTTGCACATGAACTTACAAAATCTATAAACTAGAAAGAGGGGTAGCTCTCCAATCACCTCAACTATGCCACATCATCAACATTATTAACCATTGATTTTATTTAAATCTCTTTATCTACTTTCATCTAATAGTTTATATGTATTCTCTCTCAATTTAATAAGATGATATGATATGTTTAAGACAAAATTTAACCCTTAAAGTGGACCAACATTTATGTGCTATTATTTATAAATTAATACATCATCATCATTATTCACATAAAAAAATTTAAAATTATGTTCAATTTTTTAAAATAAATATTTTTAATTTATAGGCTTTATTATTTATTTAATATCATATTTCGGGGTGAAGCCCGAGTTACAGCTCTAGTATATATATAATATCTCTTGTGTTCTCCAAAAACCAATTTAATTCCAAGAGTCAGATTCTAATTGGTCGGACCTTTCTACGTATGAGGGGGTCCGTATATTTGTTTTGTTTTGTTTGGTAATATAGTTATTCAGAGTGAAATACTAATAGTAATATATAACAAAAAAAATGTTTTTATTTTTATTTTGAAGTACTTATTTTTAGATATAAAGATGATTTTAAATACCAAGCTTTTAGAAAACGTTTAACGGCTCTTAACGGTAAGGTGACCATTTAACGGTTTGATGTTAAAACGGCATTACACGGCCGTTAAATTAAAAAACGGGTCCTCATTTTCTATATATATTTTATATTTAAAAAAAAGGCTACACAATACACTCTCATACAATTATACTTAATAATTAAGTACAAATAACAATTACAAAACTAATTGAGTAAATAAGAAGTTATCAATCTTATGAAACAGAAATTATAACTAAAAAAATTATAATGATAAAAATTTAAGACAATACTAATAAAGAGTTTAAAATTTTTAACCATTAATATGCGTAGGATTAATATTATTGTGAACTTCTAGACCGCCAATAATGTGCAAACATATATTAACGGCGTTTAAACGTCTCTAAAATACAGATTTTAACGGTCTTAACTTTGTTAAAACGGTTTTTCCACAAATAACAGTTTTCTTACAAATACTTAACGTAAGAGGGTATAAAAAACGGTTTAACGGTTTAAACGAAGTTAAAACTAAGTTTTTTAAAAGCTTGTTAAATACTGATATTAACAATTAATGTTTGTATATGAAAAATATTCATTCTTGATAAAAAAAATTTATAGAAGTTTCAAAAAAAAGAGAGAAATTTTTGTATTCCATAAAATTGTGATATAAAGAATTTATTAAGCTATCTAAATTGGAAACTTGAATAGAAATTTGAAGATAATTTAATATGTTTCTGACTTAAACTCGTAAAAGACTTTTAATGTTGGTTTAAGCTTACGATATCTCAACTCTCATTTTATATTATTTATTTAAGAAGAAAATTTTTAATTGAACTCCATTACCCACTTGCCCTATCCAAAATTAAAAGTGACATGTATATTAATTGGATCGCAAATAGTGTGCTAAATAAATTGCCCACCAAAAAAAAAAAAATGTGAGAGGTGATAATTGCCCCCATAAAAATCCCTCTTTTTCCATCTCCCAATATATTTTTAGTTAAAAATTCTTTTTCAAATACAACAAATGATTTTTACCGATTGCAATTTATATCCTGATCAATCGAACAAAATACTTATATATATACAATACAAAGATCAAGAATAGAAAAAAATTCACTCAAAATTTATGAGAGTATGAGAAAGAAAGAGAAAATATTACCAATTTAGTTTGAAGGATGGATAAGGGGGATAAAGATAATTTTTTAAAAAAGAAATGTGACCTCATTTGTTTCAACGTGTACCTAATGTACTTCATGCAAAAAGATAAATGTCTATATCAACCGTGAAGAAACATGAACACTTAGAGATTAAATTGATAATGTCTATATCAACAGTAAATAAAATGAACACTTGAGAGATAATTAATTCAGTAGTATATATACTCGACAAAGCAAATTGAGATAATTTAGTAGCACACATGTTGACAAATCATGCAGTAACTCAAAAAGTCAACTATTAATTGGTTTTGGTATGGAGATTAAGATATTTTGATCCCTCTCGAATCGGATCAGGTGTCAATCAAAGTTTATCTATTCACCAACTATAATTAATTAATTATATGTAGAGTAGGGTACGTACTTACACCAAAAACTTTTGACACAAAAGTTACACCAAACTATACGATCGATATTATAAAATAATTAATGTGTAACTTTTAAAAATTCTGAAATAAATACTTAAAAATCTTAAAAGACAAAAACTTTTTGCACGCGACAAGATTTTGATATAAAGAGTTTATTAAGCCACATAAATAAAAATTTAAATATGATTTGATATGTTTTTGAAATTAAGCTCATAGAAGACCTAGTAATTTTACTCTGATTGGCCTATTGCTTAAAAAGGGCAAAAATATAATAAATGCGTAATCATTTTACCAGTTTGGATTAAATCAATCCATAACCTAATTAATCAAACTTGCCAAGCAAAGAGATTTTGACCAAATTTAATCGGATCAATAAAATAAAAAAATAATATAGCAACCCGATCCAACGAGCTTATTTTAAAACCACATATCATACAATTAAAGTATAAATAAATTTCTTAATAAGTCAATGCTTGCAGCCTTGACTTTTATATCAATTTATAAAAGAATATTATTATTATAGTATTTGGGAAGCATATGCTAGTTATATTCCAGTAGCAGCTAAGTTGAAAAAGGAAAAGAGGAACTATTCTTAATCCACTTTATTATTACTTTAATTTTTATCCTCGGAATATCTGACAGAAGTATAACAACTCATTTGCAAGATAGGTTTTTATACTGTTGAGAAACTCAGACTGATTATATATCTAGATTTTAGATTTTGAAGATAAAATTAATACGAGTCTATACGAATACCGGCAAAATCGTGATACGCATTTTATCGGTCTAACTATATATGATGTACATATAACTGTAGTCGGACTCTTTACAATTTCTCCTTCTGTAAATACAAAGATTTAACATTATGAAGTTTCTAATTTAACATTACTGAAGTAACTACGATCTATTGACATATAATTAATATACGTTTAAATATTTTTTGAATGAATGTTTCTACTATATATAAAAGTATTTATAATTTTTCAATGCTATAATATTTAAAGGTTCTGAATATCAGGTTTTCACTTATCCAATGAAAGTCCGTTAATAACTAATTTTCTATAATTTCTTAGAAATTAAAGAAAAAAAAAACAAAAACACAGTGTCGACATGTTTTAGTTTAGAAATAAGTGACTCATTTATAAAATATTATATCTAAATATATATATATATATATATCAGGATGGAAGAATTATTCTTTTACGTGCCAAAAAGAAATGATCAATCTTGTTGACTCAACCCACAACTGACCATTTCTTGTTTTTATTTTTATTTTTATTTTTTTTTAACTTAAGGAAGGCTCAAATTGATTATTTTTTATTCTGTACATAAATAAGAGTTTAAAGCATATTAATTTTAAACTTTAGCGGAAGTCTAATTTTGAACTTTGCATTTGTTTATATTTACATAATATTTAATAAATTATAGGGGGTCAAACCCTCAGTGTTGTCTTTATAAAGGAAAAAGTCTCACAAAATCACTATGCTGAGGCCCTCAAAGCATCACAAATATATAATATTTTTTACAAAAATACCTTACATGATATTTTAATTGAAATAAAGTAGCATTTTTTTACAAAAAAAATGTATATATAGGCATTAATTAATTAGTTACAATTCTATATCAGTTTCACTTTAATTTGTTATATGCTATTATATCTTTATAAGAAAGATGTGTTTACACATACGTACACTTACAGTTAGGGATGACAACAAAACATAGGCCCTCTTTTTATATTATTTTTTATTGTCAAAATTAAATTAATAAAAAGCTTTTTATTTCATACCATTTTTTTTTTCTAATTTAACAAACAAAATTATTTTTCATTGATATTTAATTAGTTATATAGTTGTAAAATAGAAAAAGCACTATATATGTCTTGTGAATATCTCATTTAATGTTTATATATATATATTTTTGGATAATTACTAATTATTTTAAATATCATCCATAATGAGCCGAAGAGTATTATATCTGCTGGAAGGATTGTTTTTTCATATTATAAGTTGTGCACCTACTTGTTAATTACAATCCAATTATTTGGAGGACACTCATGACATTACCTATTTAAAAATGTAGATTTGCATGTGCTATGATTACCATCATATCCACCATCCAAATTACCATTAATTATAACAATCGTTAATTGATATCAAACTGTACTAGTTACTTATTCATTTTAATAAATAAATATGTTAGATATATTTTGTATCATTTAATTGCAAATGTTTATCATTTGAAAATTAGCAGATAATCCTTCCCAATTAATATGGAGAGGAGAAATATGGAAGACGAGCTAGCTAGTTAGGGAATTATTTTCCAACCAAAAAGAATATTTTTTATTTATTCTCTTCAACGCCCTAAAGGACAATTTTTACATATAAAAAATAAAAAAAATCTTATTTTTAATTTTCGAAAATAAAAGAACTTATTTTCAAAAATAGTAAATCCGGGTTCCCAGAACCCGGCCTTACTGTTGGTAGGCCGGGTCCTGGGAAAACGAGGCCGGCTCCCCCAAACCCGGCCTGAGAAAACAAGGCCGGCTCCCCCAAACCCGGCCTGAGAAAAAGAGGCCGGGTCCTGGGGACCCGGCCTACCAATTTTTTTTTTGATATTTTTTTCAGATAGATCTCGTTATTAGCTTTCCATAGCCGTGAAGTTTGCTCCGGTCGGAGTTTCCTATCAAAAGCTATGCCCGTTTGAATGTTGAGTGCCCGAAATATAGGACAAGATTCAGTATAAAATCAGAACGGAATTCATAAATATTTCCAATGAATATTATTATAAATAAATATTAAGTATCACAAATAATATTAGAAAAAAGATATAAAGAAATAATTTAAATTTATTGCATGATAATTATGGCCATTTGAATGTTGAGTACCCAAAATTTAAGATACGACTCAGTATAAAATTCAGTACGAAATTTAGTACATGACTGTCATTTACACAATAAATTTTTAATAAGTCCTAGAACTTTTTGCTCATTTTATTAAAAAGTGTTGGCATAGCAAAAAGTTCTAAGATCAATGAAAACTTCCCTAAAAAAAAAACCCCATAGATCTCTTCGCGACCTTTCCGTGGCCCCTGAGAACGCCTCGATCCGAGTTTCCTATCAAAAGTTATGGCCGTTTGAAGTTCGTGTGTTAATTCAGTTGATTTTCTCGACGTTCTTTTTGCACGAGCAGCCGGCACTCAACATTTAAACTGGCATAACTTTTGATAGAAAACTCCGATCGGAGCAAACTTCGCGGCTACGGAAAGCTAACAACGAGATCTATCTGAAAAAAATATCAAAAAAAAAAAAAAAAATTGGTAGGCCGGGTCCCTAGGATCCGGCCTCTTTTTCTCAGGCCGGGTTTGGAGGAGCCGGCCTCTTTTTCTTAGGCCGGGTTTGGGGGAGCCGGCCTCGTTTTCTCAGGCCGGGTCCCCAGGACTCGGCCTATCAACAGTAAGGCCGGGTTCTGAGAACCCGGATTTACTATTTTTGAAAATAAGTTCTTTTATTTTCGAAAATTAAAAATAAGATTTTTTTATTTTTTATATATAAAAATTGTCCCCTAAAACTATTAGACTTCAATTTATTAATTCTACTATGTAAGATTTCTCTTTGATTTGTTATGATAATATATATTTGAAACACTAACCCACCCACCCCAAATGTCTATTCATTGTTCGATTGTTCCCTCCACACTCTATGATGAAAATTCTATAGACATTTTCTATGAACGGTAGGTATGATCCAAACTCTTACACCTCTATATCTATCATAGACCCTTAAATACTTTAAATGGTTTTGAAAAGGAAATTGGGATAATTAGTATTAAGGACAAAAGGGCAATACAATCTGTGTGGGAGGTCGCGGGTTTGAAACTCAGACGGGGGTCTCTTATAAACATTTAAATTTGAGTGGCTTGACCCTCATTTTATCTCAAAAAAAATATTAAAGACGAAAAAAAGGAAACAACCTTGGAACCAACTTGTTACCTAGTACGTTAACATCTCAATATCTAACCATAGATATATACACATATATATTCACTTTGAACCATTATTTATATTGATGTCTTGAGTTGTGCATCATGGGTTTTTCTTCTCTTTATATATTATATACAGCTCTCTGATTTTGGAGGCAAGGGGAGACACAGGAGAGATTGCAAGGAGTGCAACAACAATGGGGTGCTTCCATTTGTGTGGCTTTGCAATGGAGAAATCAGGCGAAGAAAGAGATAGCAGCAACGATGGGAAGAGAGGGGAGAGGAAGAAATTACCGACTCTGACCGCAGATCAGAAAGAATTGAACAAAGGAAAATCGTTAGAAAAGGGTAATAAATCTTGGTGTTTGGATCGAAAAGAGGAAGAACCATCGTCGTCGTCATCGAAGGGAAACAAGTTCAAAGATGCGAAACGAGCAAATGCGAAGAAGGACATCAACTCACAGGCAAGCCTAGTTTTGTACAATTTTTAGATCGAACACATGAAATGACAATGAAACATAAGTTAGTATACCATGTGCTTACCAGAAAAACCAAACTGGCATAACAGTACTGAAATTAGCGGTTGAAAGATCATCGAACATGCCCAAGTTACGTTAAATTGAAATAAACAGCCATATATATATTTGCATACCTAATCAAAAGGGGGAATTTCTTGTCCCAATGTGGTCATATTATATCGGTAAACTCACATAAATCGACAAACACATTACTTTGTGCTTCGCATAGGCTGATGGGTCCTCATTCCTCGCCAAGGCAAGAGGAACCGGGTTATTTGGCCCCGGTACCAGTAATTCTGCACCGAAACTGGCATCCAAAGATGGAAAGATCGCGATACTGTGCTTCGAGATCGCTAACACTGTATTCAGAGGAGCCAAGTTGATAGAATCTCTCTCAGATGAGAATGTGAAGCATTGCAAAGAGGTAGTGCTCCAATCGGAAGGTATACGAAGATTGGTTTCCGGCAACATGCAAGAGCTGCTGAACCTGGCTGCTTCCGATAAGAGGTGCATGCTCAATTATCCCTTTGTTCTTGACAATTTGCCCTCTTATATTCTATTCAAGGATCAATAGATGAAACTAAGAAATTTTGGTTCTGATTATCGTCAGCGTGAAGCAGAAAAGATGATAAATCTGTATATATTTTTTTTTTCTGGATTTTTGTTAGAGAAACTCGGAAAAGATCCTTTTTTTTCCTGCAAGTCTGAAAAATTACAAAAAGTATGACAATTTCATGTTAGAATGTTTGAAAGCCCTTTGTTATAAGAGTTAGATGTGAAATATCTTAAACAGAGTTTAATCAATCGAAACTAAAATAATGTAAAAAGAGAATTGAGTTTTTTTACAATTTCTACCTACAAGGCTCTTGTTGTTGCAATTAGTGATTATACAAGGATAAATTAGCAATTATATGAAAAAATTTTAATTTTCAGGCAATGCTTCTACTTGATATTTTACATATAATTAAAGGAAACTGATTATGACATGTAAGAAAAAATAGAGCAGGAGATTAAGATATTAAAGCACAAATTAAATAGTCAACTATCCAACTATTGGTCCGTACACAAGTAGTGTTGTCCCATGGTATCCTTCATAGTTTAAACAAGAAAAAAATCCCTTTTTTTTCCCAATTATTAACTTATAATTTTCTTTTTCTTATTGCAGGAAAGAACTGGAAGTGTTGTCCAGAGAGGTCGTAAGGTTTGGAAACAGATGCAGGGATTCTGCGTATCACAACTTGGGCCGACGCTTTGCGAGGTGCATGAATTAGAAGATGCATGTAGGAACATATCTTTGCGGCGCAAACCGGTATACTGACTATAATTTCTGTATGCTGCACATGCAGATTTGAAGCAGAAAAGCCACCAGACCGTTTGAAGGAAATCGCGAGAGGAGCAATGGAACATCTAATAGGCCTTGCGGAGCGCACTTCTGTGAGTATTGTGATGTATTGTTTTATAGTCATCTGCATCAGAAACATGTTTAAATATATACCCAGCAGGTAGAGCTGTCAACGCGATACCGTTTTCCGTTGTTTCATTTCGTTTCGTCGGAAAACAAAACGATTTTTTGTTTCGTTAAACGAAATGAAACGATCAACGAAACAATTCATTCCATTTCGTTTTCCATTTTTACTATAAAAAATACTACTGTTAAACGATTATTTCCGTTCTATCGTTTTGTTTCGTCCCAACGAAACAAAAACAAAATGAAACGAAAACGAAACAACGAAGTTCTGTTGCATTTTCAATGTTTGACACTGGTGTAAACAAATTAAGTATGGCATTGTCTTTGGATAATGCATAATGAAGTTGAGTTGATTACTCACTTCTGTTTTTTTTTTTTTTTTTTTTTTTTTTTTTTTTTTTTAAATTTTAACTCCGTTTGTTCCTCCCTTTTCTTGTCTAGAACCTGTACCTTGAGTTGTACGTATTGAAGAAATTTGAACAAGATTATAAGAAGAAGTGCTCTGAAGAACAAAAGTATAATCTCTCTCAGAAAGGTAAATTTCATGTTTAACAAAATACTGTTATTTATTTGGAAGTACTTTTTTCTTTCCTATGTTGTTTTCATGCGCTTCCTCTGATCAAAAGTAGGTACTCGAAATTTTCAGGAGATCGAGCTAAAGATGTCAAACAACAGATAGAAAATCAGAAGAGTTACATAAAACAACTACGGAAAGAAACGCTCTGGTCGAAGAAGCTAGAAGAGGTACATAACAAATGCCACATACTTCAATTGTAGAGCATACATGCATGACTGGTACAATGGACAATGTCCGGTCTTCAATTCCGAATCTTTAAGTCTCATCTGATCTGAGTGTAAAATGGTCAGGTAACAGTACAGTACAGATGCCCGGTCTGTAGGTTAATATCGAACACATTAGTTACTCATGCCAACTTACAAAAATTTTCCTGAAAATTATTATCATTAATTTTACTACTAGCTACTTAAGAAATGAAAATTACCGAGGATTCGAATATGTCTTTGATTTCAGGTGGTGGTGAAGCTAGTAGATATAGTACAATTTATACATTTTGAAATCAACAGAGCCTTCGATATTGATCAAGTTACTGGTATCTTTACTTTTTTAAGTTTTGATTAGATTGAATACAAGTTATTTGAATTTTAGAATGTTTGGAACTATCTTTCTACACTTTGTTCATTACATCCATTTTTTTTTCCCAACTCTCAGGTTCAAATGTGGAGAAGCCAACCGATATTTCTGAAACACTGAGTTCAGAAGGGCTTGCATTGCATTATGCACATATCATATCTAAAATTGATAATGTGGTATATGTGCTTCCTTCCTTATTGATTTATGTAGTTTTTACCTTAAATTATATGTCGATTTATCACTAAGAAGTTTTGTGCTCAGGTGATTCTGCAAAGCTCAGTGCCTCAAACTTTGAGGGAAGCATTGTACATGTCATTACCCGACAACATAAAAGCTTCACTTAGACCTATGCTGTTATCGCTTCAGCCGAGTGAGGTTAGTTATCAGATTCTCTGTTTATATTTTTCTTTTTCAAATTTTTAAAAAGCCCCTCAAGTTTATCATGAGAAATATGTAAAAGAGCTGTTTTTGAACTCTTTTCTTAGATTCCTTCCATCTTTAATATGCATTACAAGAAAAAAGAACTTAAAAGGATTTTATTTTCTTATTGTCATAAAAAAATAAAAGTACACATAACAAAGAAAAAGAACAAAAGAAAGAAAGATGTCTTCCAGTAAATATTCTGATTTATTCAATTATGCTTCAAGTGAAAACTGCAACCCACCTCCAGGGTAGTTCTGATGTAATGTTCCACATTTGCTTTCTTTCGCGTAAGCATCTGATAATTTGATTTCTCGTCCTTAACGTGCAGTTTACGATCAAGCAGATAAGAAGTGAATTGGACAACATCTTAAGATGGCTGTTACCAATGGCCAACAACACAATTAAGGCTCAGTACCGGTTTGGCCAGGTCGGTGAAATGGCAAACATCCGGTAAGTAAACAGAAAATACAGTTTGTGCTATATGAGAATTTAAAATTTTTGCTGTGACAATTTTATCGAAATGTTGATGTTTTACAGAACTGAGGCCAATAACAAGGTCGCCGTAGAGCCGAATCTGATAAGGTTGCAAACACTTGACCATGCCAAAAAGGATCAGGCTGATGAGATAATATTGGTACTCTTACTGTGGCTTCACAGGCTGGTTACCAAAAACATAAACGGGTCTCATGCAAACCATACCCGGTCCCTTGTCGACCCGCAAAGGATCAGAAGATCATATGCAACTCCTGCCACCATGAAAAACTCAAAAAATGTAAAAGAAATTTCATGATTGTTTCATTTTTGTTTTTTTGTTTTTTTTGGTGTACATTGTTAGAGATTCTACAGAGAAAACAGAAGCATTGGTTTAATTTTTGGGGGGACATTAATTATAGGGTGTAAATACAAAAAGCTAATACAGCATTGAGATATGTTTCACTGAAATTTGTTTATGGTTACAACTTACAAGCTTACTTTAGATGTGGTTAGAGCAACTCAACAGAGTGTTGCTGCTGCCTAGCTACCTCAACTTAGCTCAGGGTGTTTTACTTTCTGGCTTTATTTTCTAATTAAGTTCAAGGGATCTTGATGCCCAGAAAGATTTGGGATATTTTGTAGTTAATGATTTTCTGTTAATGAAAATGGGCTTATGTGCCTTTAATTTCCCAAAATAATAAAAAAAAATTACAGGCAACATTGCACCGAGGGTAAAATGAGATGAAATTAGAGGTTGCTATTTTTCAAGGACATATAGGTTATCTATGTAAGATTTTCTAATTTAGCAAACAACTAAAAATTTTCTATTCTTTCTTCAACGCCCTAAAACGGTGGACTTTAATTTGTTGATTCTATTAGGTTATGCTTTTTTATTGACCAATTTATATTTCAGAAAGAGGGGTAATTAAGATTATAAATTTTTTAACTATACCACATCATCATTACTCTCAACTATAGATTTTTTGTTTCTTTCTCTTCATTTATCTTAATTAAATAGTTCAATTTAGTTTTTATTTTTTCATTAATTAAAAAGATAATATGATATGCCTAAAGAACAATTAAAGACTATCAAAATTTTTACAACTCTTTGTATTATTTTATATGAATTGAGATATACCTAAAAATATATTGTATAGAAAATATATTAAATTCAGTATTTATTTAATAAGATATATTTATAAAAAATGTACATTTATTTTCAATATATATCAATATATGTAATATTATTTTTTCGGAGCGAAGTCCCGGTTCATAGCTCTTGTTATAATGATATGTGAAATATTATAACTCACCCCGAATGTCTATTTTTTGTTCCCTCTATTCTGCAAACTCGTACACCTCTATTATAGACCATTAAATACTTATAATAAAGGAATCGGTAATAGTTCGAAAAAAAAAAAAAAGCTATTTTGGAACCAACTTGTTAATTACCTAGTACATTAACATTTCAATATCTAACCGTCAATATATATCTTCACTTTATAGTTTGGAATTTGGATCATTATTATTTATTCGACTTCTTTTTTTCAGAGAATTCTGCTTCCTTGGTCCTTTTTTCTTTTTTGTTTTTGTTTTTTTATAAGTACAGCTCTATGATTTAATTTGGAGGCAAAGAAGAGAAAAAGAGAACAGTGATTATATTGCAAGAGAGCAACAAAGAGTGCAATGGGATACTTTCATTTATGTGGCTTTGCAATAGAGGAATCAGTTGAAGAAGATATAATCAGCAATGGTGAGAAGAGATTAAAGATGAACAAAACATTTCCTACTTCAGAGAAAGAATTAAACATAGAAAACTCACTGGAAAAAGGCAATAAATCTGTGTTTGGATGCAAAAGAGGAAGAAGTAGAACCATCATCCTTGAAGGGAAGCGAATTCAAAGATGTCGAACTTGCAAATGCCAAGAAGGATACTAACTCAAAGGCAAGCCTAGTTTTAAATCTTGTTATATACATTGAATCCAAGAAATGATAATGAGAGATACTCGGCTAGTATATATACTGAACTTATCAGGTACCGAAACCAGCAAAAAACAGTACTGAAATCAGCGGTTGAAATTAAGATCATTGCACCAAGATGAAATTGGTTTATAAATACTTGTATGATGTATCACCTTTATTTTTATTTATTTTTTTTTTTTGAAAAAAATGGAATACTCCACCAGTTTTATTGAAACTGAAATGAGAATTACATTTTTTTTTTTTTGAGGAAAAGATGGAGGTCAAGCCTCCAAATTTTACTATAATATGGGTCACTAGATATACATTGAATTTTAGGACAAAGGTATGTATCATATCGGTGAACGCACATAATTAAGTCGCTAGATATATTGTCCTTCACATAGGTTGACGGACCTTCATTCCTCGCTAAGGCAAGGAGTATCGGGTTCTGCGGCCCAGGTAGCAGCAGTTCTCCACCAGAACTGTCTGACGATGAAATGATCGCGATGCTGTGCTTCGAGGTCGCTAACACAGTATTCAAAGGAGCCAAGTTGATGCAATCTCTCTCAGATGAGAATGTGAAGCATTGCAAAGAGGTAGTGCTCCAATCAGAAGGTATACAGAGATTGGTCTCCAGCAACATGCAAGAGCTGCTGAAATTGGTTGCTGCTGATAAGAGGTGCTTATTAGCCCTAATTTGATCTTTACAAATTTTTCTTTTCTTTTCTTAATTATGTAAGAATCTATTCGAGGATCAAAACAAGATACAAGGAGTCCTTTTTGGAGAAATGATCTTCTTCATATCAAAATCTTTTACAATATCAAAATTTTTCATTCTTAGAATTTTTATACCATTTTTAATGATTTTTGAAAGATGTACAGAAAAATAAAAGAAAATGAAAATATCTCATATCTGCCTACAAAAAAAGCTCATCTTTCATAAATTATTACAAAATAGTAAAAAATTCTAAAAGTGAATTTTGGTATCCAAGAGATTTTGATACGAAGAATTTGTTGGTTTCTTCTTTTTATCAATTTAACTTTTAATTTACTTGTTTGTAAGTCATAAGCACAATTTTTGAGTCGCATCCGCAAAGTTCCTTTTTTCTAGACCTTTCTTTTCTTTTTCTTATTACTGGAAAGAACTGGAAGTATTCTCTAGAGAGGTCATAAGGTTTGGAAACAGATGCAAGGATTCTGCGTTTCACAACTTGGGCAAATGCTTTGCAAGGTGCATGAAAAAGAAGATGCAGGATTACATCTCTGCGGCACAAACGATCATTGACTAATTAATTTCTGTATGTTACACAGATTTGAATCAGAAAAGCCGCCAGACCGTTTGAAGGAAATTGCAATAGGAGCAATGGAACATCTAATGGGCCTTGCGAGGCGCACTTCTGTGAGTATTGTAATCTATTGTCTAATTTATAGTCACATCTGCAGTACCAGAATTCCAGAAACATGTTTAAATAGTAATACCCAGCAAGTGTGCTGTAATTAAACACATTAAGTCTTGTATTGTCTTCAGAAACATGTTTTGTTTTGTTTATTTTTCTTAATTTTAACTTCCTTAATTAATTCCTCCCTTTCTTGTCTAGAACTTGTACGCGACGATGGTTCAATTAAAGTAACTTCGAAAAAGAATATGAATAGAAGTGCTCCGGAGAGCAAGAAAGTACAGTAGTGATACCTGCAAACTATTTTTATAATCTCTCTCATAAAGGTAACTTTTATTATGCCTAAGAAAATCATGTCATTTGCAAGTACTATTCTTCCCTATGTTGCTTTTATGGGCTTCCTCGGATTAAAGTAGGTACTTTGAATTTTCAGGACGTCGAGCTAAAGATGTAAAAAAACAGATACAAAATCAGAAACGTTACATAAAAAGGCTATGGAGAAAAACTCTCTGGTCAAAGAAGCTAGAACAGGTATATAACAAACTATCAAAGTACCGCAGTTTTTACAGTTTAGATGACTGGTTAAAAATGGTAAGGTAAGGTAAGGTAACGATACCCGACTGTTGGTTAACTGGTACTGTAACAGTACCGATACCTGGTACTAGATTCAACACGTTAATTACTGATACCAACTAAAATTATTAGTAATTTCGATACTAGATTCAAGAAATTGAAAATTACTGACGATACGGATATATCTTTGATTTCAGGTGATGGTGAAACTAGTAGATATAGTCCAATTTATACATTTTGAGATTGACAGAGCCTTCGATATTGAAGTTACTGGTACCTTTATATTTAATTCAATTGAATACAAGATGATTTTTTGAATTTTTAAATGTCTCAAAATATCTTTCTACACTTTTGTCATTACATCCATATTTTTTTCAAATCTTAGGTCGAAAGGACTGTATAAAGAAGCCAATCAATACATCCGAAACGCTGAGTTCAGCAGGGCTTGCATTGCATTATGCACATATTATAGCTCAAATCGATAGTTTGGTATGCTTCCATATTATTCCATGTAATTTCTCCTTAAACCATATATCCATACATTATTAACAATTTATTGTGCTTAGGTGATTACGGATAATTCGGTGCCTCCAGCTTTGAGGAAAGCATTGTACATGTCATTACCTGACAACATAAAAGCTTCACTACGACCTTTGTTGCTCTCGGTTCAGCCCAGTGAGGTCGGTTATCGGATTGTCTGATTTTTCTTCTTCTGTTTTTTTTCATATTTTTTGGAAAACCCCTCAACTTTATCATGACAAGTATGTAAAAGAGTTGGACTTGAATTCTGAAGGGGTAAATTTTTTTATTTATAATTACATTCCTTCCATCTTTAAATGCATTCCAAGAAAAAAGAAAATTATTGTTATAAAAAAGGAACAAAGAAATGTTCACATAACAAAGGGGCAAAAAAATTGTCCTCCAATAAATTGGGTAAAGGTACCGAAAAGTGGTTCGAAGAATTGTTTTATTGAATTAAGCTTTAAGTGAAGCTTGCTGGTCCTAACTGCAATCCACCTCCAGGTAACATAATTCTGATGTAATAAGGTTTCAGATTTGCTTTCTACAGTGTAAGCATCTGATCATCTGATTTAATTTATTGTCTTTAATGTGCAGTTTACGCTCGAGCAAATAAGAATTGAACTGGATAAGATCTTAAAATGGCTGTTACCAATGGCCAACAACACAATCAAAGCTACCGAAGAGTTCGGCTCGGTTGAAAGTGGAATGGCATGTATACAGTAAGCAAACACACGATAAAGTTTGTGCTAAATGAGAACTGCTATGAAAGTTTTACCGAAATGTTTATGTTTTACAGAACTGAGGCTAAGAACAATTGCATGGTCGCTGTAGAGCCGAATCTGATAAGGATGCAAACACTTGACCATGCCAAAAAGGATCAGGCTGATGAGATAATACTGGTACTATTAGTGTGGCTTCACAGGCTGGTCATCAAAAACATAAACGGGTCTCGTGCAAACCGGACCCGGTCCCTTGTTGACCCGCAAAGGAACGGAAGATATGCAGGTCCGACCACCATGAACGCCTCACAGGATGGTATTTTTCAAGGATTTCTATGTAAAATTTGCTAATTTAGCAACCATTTTTTTATTTTGTTATCTACTATTAATTCTTCAGAAGGAACACTTACAATTGTGTCTTTCGTATGTCTCTAAGTCCCGGGCGTCCGGACCCAAAGATCATTAGTTACAGATCATCATGCTGTAACTTTGACATGACATGTAGAAATCAGTAACGAATACATCTGTTGGGCACCAGGCAAATTGAAATGCATTCCTAACAGAAACTAGTTTGTTGCTACGTATACGTCGTACTTGACAGTTGCATCACTGGTCGCGGTGTTGCGCGTGTAATTCTTAGCAATGGCGTAGCCACGCGCAAGCAAATCTAAACTGCCCCGTGCCACTGACCACCGGCATCGATCGCTCTTGTCGTGTGAGATGGTGTGTTTCGCCTAGAGGTGGCAAATCGGGCGGGTGGGTCGGGTTCGGGTTCGGGTCGGACGGTCGGGTCAGTTTGACCTTCTAGAATATCTCGGGTCAGGTCGGGTCGGGTGATGGGCGGGTCGGGTCGGGTCAATATTAATATCTACTTTTTTTAGATCGTATGTTGATTTGAGTTGGATTGAATGCTATTTGATCTCGGGTCGGGTCGGGTTCGGATTGGGTCAGGTCAGTTTGACTATCTGAAAAATTCTGGGTCGGGTCGGGTTCGAGTCGGGTCGGGTCGGACGGGTTTCTCAGGTCGGGTCGGGTTCTGCCACCTCTCAACTTTCGCCCCAATACTGCTATCACACTGCCTCGGTATGCACTGTCGGTGAAAACCGAGTTCATTCGCCTAGTAAGAAAGGTGATCAATATAAATACACAGTTAGATCATCTCGAGATTCGAGCCAGCACAAATCTCGAGATGATTAATGGCTCACATCCTGCGCTACGTTCACAATGCAGCGCTACAGAGGATATGAAATCTGATGTGCCACGGTTGATCCATATATTGGATTCCATATCCTCTGTAGCGCTGCAAAGTGTAGCGCAGAATGTGAACCGTTAGATCAGCTAATCGAGATGATCTAACGGTTCACATTCTGCGCTACACTTTGCAGCGCCACAGAGGATGAGCACTCCATATATTGTACCTTCTGCTTGTCAGTTTGCATGGTACAGGACCAGATAGGGTACCTGCAGACTGGCCACATCTGTTATATATGTGAAGGAAAAATATAAGTTGCCACCAACAATGCCTCCCAAACACCCCACTACACTTAGAAAAAATTTACAATAACATCCCTCTTTTCAAAAAATTTTACAGAAACATCCTTTACTTGAAAAAAATTTACAAGAACATCCCTCTTTTCAAAAAATTTTACAGAAACATTCCTCTTTTTCAGAAAAATGACCCTAACAATCTTAAAAAAATATACCTCCGCCCCCACAAATTTTTACAAAAATGACCCTCCCAACCATTCACATTATGCTGCCAACGCATCGTTGAGTCTGGAGGCAAGTCCTGCGGCGTGCTATCATCGTCCGTATGTGAAATGTCCATTTCGAGTTAGATCACAGGTCAGACAATATATATAGTGATACTGCAACAAATCATATAATCTTTCACTTTTTTTTTAAATAAAAAAAAAATGAAGTTTCTCAAGTATTCTACAAGCTGTCTAATTGACTCTCTTTCCGGTACTACATTTTCTAATATTGTGGAAAATATATTGACGAAAATATATTGTGCATAAATTAATATAGTACATTTTAATTAAGAAAGAAAGTATCATATATATTTATACTTCTTTTTTTACTACAAAAAATACTCTAGAAGGCTTAGATATAGTTCCTATATTAAATTCTCCAATCTCTCTATATATAGCTCAAGGAAAATTTTAATATAGATTCATGCTTATTAAAATAAATTATCTGAAATTATTCCCTTATTTTTATTCATATAATCAAGTTAAAGTATAATAAGTTCACGAGCTTTCTAAAAGTAAATTCAACGAACATGGTACTAGATTAATATGAAAACGTTTTGCATTTCACTGCGAAATGCTAACAATCAAAATTATATTTTATCATACCCGAAATTTTGATTTATGGTTAACATTAAATTTATCATATTAAAATACTTTGGGATATAAAAATTTTTCATTTTTGGAGTTTTTTAAGTATTTTTGTTTCGATTTTATAAAATTTATGTACAAACAAGCGCTATTTTATTAATATTTTAGAGTCATTTGAAAAATCCGAAACAAATACTTAAAAAAATCCAAAAATAAAAAATTTTTGTATTCCGTAGTATTTATAAAATGGAAATTGCAATCCATATTTCCAGAGTGGGTTGTTGTGTAGAGCCCACTTCGGTAATGGTTGCAAACACTTCAAATCAGGGCCCTCCAATCTCCATCAGATGGCTGAGATTGTTCCAAAACCCTCTCCCAAAAGTCACAGTCGTCGGATCGCGATTGGAGGGTCCTCCAATCCAATTTGGATCGTAGCCGATACGGACTCACTTCACCATGCCAAGAATAATAAAAACTGAAGAGAGAATACTGAATCTTTTAACAAAATATAAACGGGTCTGGTGCAAAACAGAAGCTTGGTACAATGGTATTAGTTGTCGATGTAATTACAAAATTAATACAGCGCTAGTGTTAATCAACTACTGGTTAAATTTTTCAGAGGCACACGTATACTTGTATATAGAGGTGGCAAAACCCGACCCGACCTGACCGGACATTTTCAGAAAGTCAAACTGATCCGACCCAACCCGATCTGACTCAAACCCGACCCGACTCGAGATCAAATAGCATGCAACCCAACTCAAATCAACATACATTCCAAAAAAAAAACTGATATTAAAATTGACCAGACCCAACCCGACCATCACCCGAACCGAAATCTTCTAAAATGTCAAACTGACCCGATCCGTCCGCCCGATTTGCCACCTCTACTTGTATATATGGTTTATCTCTGTCACTCATTCTTTTTTTCTTTAAGGACCGGCCCAAAAATTATTAGGATTAGGATCTAATCATATATCATCTTACAGCAGCTATACTCGTTAACCTGTCATGTAGAAAATTGGATAATGAGTACATCAAATTGAAGACTGGCGCATTATTGAAAGGTACATTATAACAACTAAACAAAGCAAGACAAACGCCATAATGCTACAAAGAATAACTTATTTTATAATTGAGAAACATCTTGCGTCCACTGAAAAACTGTCCATACATTCATAGATGTATGTGTACGGATTAATGTAACAGATACATATCTAAATGTAACGGATACACTCCAAATGTAATTTATGAATGCTATGGACGGTTTTTCTATGGACGCTAGGTACGTAGTATACCCATAGTAATCAGTGTGTTGTTACGTATACGTTGTACTCCACGGTGGCATCACGGGTCGTGACGTCGAGAGTGCGGGTCTTAGCAATGGCATACCCACGAGCAAATCGAAACTGCCCGGTGCCGCCGACCACCGACATCTCTCTCGTAGCGTGCATCGGTGTGTTTCGTCCCAACACCGTTATCACGCTGCCATTGTACGGACCATAGTAACAACTTATATGTTCGGGAAACGTTCGGCGAGCTCAAAAATTCGTGATTCGGGAATTATTCGGATATAATTCGGAAAAAGTTCGGATTTATATAATATTAATTTTACTAATTGTAGTGCAATTTTTTTTAATAAATCAATTCAAATCACATTAAAAATAACAATACATAACCACTTAAGCTTTAAATTCAGGGCCACAGAAGATCATGATAAATATATTTATTATTATAATACAAAGTTGCAAACTGTTGATGGAGAGGAAAGGTAATGACGTGTGTGCTTCAATCAGAAAAAAAAAAAAAAGAAAAAAAAAAGTACTGACGTACTGTGTGTGCTTCACGAGTCTTGAGATGTGTGCACACAGCACATTCCCCCAATACGCAGAGAGCCATGTGATTTCCAGTAGATAAAGCTTAAGAAACGTGGGAAGGTAAAGTTCTGAGTATAGGATTTAAAACCTTGTATACGAATTATTCCGAATAATACGCGTTTTATTCGTAAAATTCGTATTTTTCGCGAATAATTCGCGTATAAGCCGAATAATTCGCGAAAGGTCGATTTATTCGCTGTTCTGTTCGTCTATAGTGTAAAAACGAATAATTCGCGAATAATTCGCGAATTATTCGCGAACCTTGTTACTATGGTACGGACCGTCGGTGAAAACCAAGTTCATGGCCTGATAAATGAAGGTAATCAGATCAACATGTTTCATAAATTTTTCAAAAAAAAAAAAAAAAAAAAAAACAAACATGTTTCATAAAACCCAACTTCATATTAAAGAAACAGTACTAATTCTTAGCTCTTACAATGATCTGGTGTGGAAATTTTCCTGAACCTACTGTATATGATTTAGAGTTTATTTTTGTCATCAGCATGGTGCCATGCAGCATGTGAGCCATTGGATCGCCTCAAGATTTGGGCCAACACGAATCTTGAGGAGATCCAGCGACTCATGTACTGTATGACACCGTGCCATATGTTAGGAGATCTGAATCGGTAGGGTATCGATATCGTGCCAACTCGATCCATGTCCTTTTCAACTGCTTGTCAATTTGGTACAGGACCATACCACCAGACTAGCCAAAATGTACTATAAACCTTGAATTACCATAATAACCTTTTCTCTTTTATTTCTTGTTTTTTTTTTTTTTTTGAGATAAAATGAGGGTCAAGCTACTCAAATTTAAATATCTATAATAAGCTCCCATCCAGGTTTCGAATTTGCGACCTCCCACATAGAAAGCATTGCCCTTAGCCACTAGACCAAAGGCTGGTTCTTACCAAAATAACCTTTTCTTTTGTAATAATAAATTTCCTGATTTTTATTTGATTTGAATTGACGGAGGCCTAAATATGTATATACCTGCATGAAGCTGAGCTCACTGAGAGAGGATGCGGCGTACAAACCCTGCGCCCGACCCACTTCCTTCGAGGAGATATCCGGGCCTTCGGTCAGCTTATCATCCATCATGTTTATCAAGCCGAACGCTGACATTGAGCTGGTGGCAGGCTGAGTGATGGCTATAGATGTCGGGTTCTTGCCGCTTACAATGTCATGGAAGAAGAAATTTATGTGCGTCATGCCGGCCTTCACGTCCTTCACCGCATCTGTGGCCAAGATGTAGGTGACAGAATTGAGGGAGAAGAGAAAGGAGAGAAGGATGAAAGATTTTGGTGCTAACTTGGAAGCCATTCTTGTGAATCGGTAGTGTCTCAGTTGTGAGGAAATTAAGTGGCTCCAAGATGATGTTAAGAGGAAAGTGTTTGTCGGTTGATGCCTTAAGGAAAACATGTGGTGTAGTGACCACCTGCATTTGTTAATCAGTAGAGGTGACAAAATATGACCCGACTTAAAAAACCCGCCCGACCCGTTCTGATCCGAATCCGACCTGACCTGTGTTTTGGGAAAAGTCCAACTGACCCGAACCCAACCCGACCTGAACCCAAACAACCTCAAACCCGAGATGATCCAGAGATCTGGTGACCCCACCTGACCCGACCCGAGTTGAACCCGAACGACTTGAAACCCGACCCGAAATTAGATGACATAAAAATCCAACAGCAACAGTCAACTCGATACCCAGCCCAACCCGACTCGAAATAACCTGAGACCCGAGAAAATGCCAGCAGCTGTCAACCTGATACCCGACCCGACACTTGACCCGACATTTCTATTTGGTCAAATTAACTCGGTCCGGTCCGAAACCGACCCGACCCGACAAATTGCCACCTCTATCAATCAGTCAATGCAAACATTTCTTTTACCCTCTAGTCATTTATGCCATTTAGATCTCTCTGTTATCTTCTTTCCTTTCCTTCCTCTGCCAGGCCCTCTCTTTCTTTTAGTCATTTTTTCCTATATCAATCCGAAATTCAAATCGATGGCTGCTTAATCTCCGATGACCTCGACATCATCCATCCTATTATTTTTCGCCGTGCACGCTTTCGCGAGCCTCCGTGATCCTCCCCAACCTGCCTCTTTGTTGGCTGTCTGAGTGTACGTATAGCTCGGAGAATAGAATGGATGAGCAGTACTGTGATTTGTTGTCATACAAGTATGTATTGCAAGCCTTGAATTTTTTTTTTTTTTTTGCTTTGCTTGTTAGATTTAGTTATTAATTACACCAAAGCTGTTTTTTGGTGTAATTAATTTCAAGATTATTTTATAAATGCTAACTACTAAAAATGGTTCAACTGCTAATAGACAATTATTTTATTTGACATACAGTCAGTTACCATTAACAATGGTTCTAGTACATGTGTCTTAAAGCTTGATGGAGGAAATCAAATTTTCTATTGTGTATGATATACCATCAAGATCAATAGCAATATATTCTAGGTTCCATATAGATCAGTTTTTTTTTTTTGTATTTTGGAGTGTTGACACTAAAAGTTTGGGAAAATATCTCTTTTATATTTGTAAAGTTCTCAAAGTATTGGTTGTTAAATTCTGTTCAAAGAATTTTAATTAATTTTTTTGTCGAGATTCAATGAGATTTACAAAATTTTAGAAATGAGAAAAAACTTTAATTTTGTTTTTCATTAATAAAAGCCATGTTGCTTTTGAAAAATCATCAATATACCATATATCTAAATAAGTAATATATTGTATGAATCTAAAAGTGCGGGCCCGCAAACATTATTGCTTATAGAGTTCAAAATACAGAAAGAAAGTTTAATTTGTCTTGCAAACTTATAAACTTCACACTTGTTACAAACATCTTTTGACATATCAAACATCAATTTTATTTTTCTTTTGCGGAAGGATGTCCTACTCACCTATAGCAAAAGCTACTAATTGAAAATTCTTTTCTCTTTTTGTATTCAAAATAGACTTGTTGCTATTAAAAAAAAAAAAAAAACCATTTTCTAGAAATCCATCAACAATTTTCTTGGTTAATGGATCATGTTAAATGACATGATTTTGTTCAAATACAATTCCACAATTTAATTCTCTAGTAAGTTTACTAATAGAAAATAAGTTTACTGATAGAAAATAAATTTAGGGAGCAATATTCAATATAAAAGACATCTTGAAGAAACTTTTTATTTAAAATGCTAATCATGTCCCATTTTTTATTTTGATTTTCTTATCATTAGCTACCGTGAAAAATTATTCATCTTCAAGTGTATTGAAATTCTTTAACAAATTTTGGTTTCCGATCATATGGTCGGTGTCATATAGTCGGTAGTACTCAAGTCAATTACCCACTTCTCATTATTTTTTGGAGCAAAACTTTATGGAAAGACCAACATTCTAGTATTTATTTTTACAACATAATTTTTTGTTTGTTCAATCCCAAATTCAGACCCAATTTTCTTAAATTTATGGGACTAGCCAGGACTATTACCAAGTGTGGGTTTTTGTTTGTTGGGCAGAAATAAGTTTAATTGAGAGTTAGATGAAGCTGTTAGAAAATATTAAGCCTAATTAAATTAAATAAATAAATAAATAAAGTTAGAAAGATCAAACAGTGATTTGAAGAACTTGTCGGCTGCACAATCTTCTAATTATCATCCATTCATAGTCGAAGATCATCGAACCATATTTGAGCATCGAAGTGCACCCGTAATAATACGAGTACTAACTTTAGAGAAGTATTTGCCCCACATGGTGCAGTGAACTCGTGGCAATCTCCTTCCAAGATATTTCGACTCCTACCTCCATTGATGCGGTGCACCCCGCATAAGGAGCGAACCCGAATTTGATAGCAACAATAGCTCAAAGATTTGTTGGACTATAATATTTGTTCTCAAGTATTAATATACTTACCTCTTTGTAATTTTATATTTCTTTTCTATTTTGTATTCTCTTTTGTACTCTAATTTCTCTGTTCAACAAATCCGAATATATAGCAGCTCATGACCGAGTGATAATTAATAGGTGTACCGCGTTGGGAGTTAATTGGATATCAATTATGAATTTAATTACAATGGCTATGTAGCAGCTCATCACACCACCAGCAAATTAAGCACAATTAAACTTACCCAATGAAGTTTATATGTTACCATCTAACCAATTAATTTGCGATATGAAAACTGCTCATATTTAATTTAACAATATTATTTTTATAAGACCATTATCAATTATCAGTTGACTTGGTCAAGAAACGTTGAATCAATTAATTAGTAATCATCAAGAGATATAAAGGTAGCCAGCCTTTATAATCTCATTAAATCACGGTAATAATATTTGAAATATTATTTTAATTCACTAAAATTATTATTAATTAAAATCTTAAAATATAAATATTTTATTAAAATATTCTAACAGAAGCTTGGCCCATATTTTGGTCCACAAGAGAAGCAAGCATCCTCATTCCTCCCCACTCGGTCCAATCTCCTTGTCTCAGTTCATTCCAGCATCGCTCCTTTAGAAATGAGCGATACCTAGTGTCTGTACAATGGATGTTCAGAGATATAACAAATAAGCTAACAAATAAAATCCAATAGACTTTATTTGTAACTACTGCACTCACAAAAAGTAACATATGGATATTCATTATGTGGACACAATGTTTCCCAAGAAGAAACAAGCTGAAGAGATAATACTGAATCTTTAAACAAAATATAGACGGGTCTCATGCAAAACAGAAGCTTGGGTATGATTTGTGGGAGGAAATTAGTTATGGATATAAATGCAAAATTAATACAGCACTAGTATTTCTCCAAAATTAAGAAGAGGCGGAATGAGATAAAATAAGATGGTACATTTCCATGTCTCATAGGTTATATATCTATGTCTGATTTCTAGTTTTGCAGCTTTTCTTAATCATCTTCAGAGGATCTAAATATCTAATCTAATCATATATCATGCTACAGCATGCAGCTATGCTTATTGATCTGTCATGTAGAAATTGATAATGGGATCAAATGAAAACAGGCACATTAATTAATAAAAGGAAAATCATCATAACAACTAAAAGGAGATCATAAGAAATTAAGACACCTATTCAGATGGTACATATACGAAACTCTTCAAGAATGCAGGACAACATAATAAACGTTCATTCTATGTCCTGAGGCATTTGTTCTTTTCTTCCATCAATTTCTGTTTTTTTTTTTTTTTTTTTTTTGATAAGAAAGATGAGGGTCAAGCCCTCAAATTTCACCGTTTTCTGTTTCTTGTAATATATAACCTTTTAATTTTATTTTCTTTTCTGGCTCATACATCACGAGTCAATCTCACAATTTTAGTTTTCACTTTCAAATTTAGACCTTGTAATCATCCTTTACAAGCAATAAAAAGTAGGGGGAAGAAAACCCTTATCTTTTCCACCAAAAAAAATAAAATAAAAAAACTAAACAAACACAGCAAGCTAACAAATGCCATAATGCTGCACAGAACTTAATTTGATCACATTCATATTCCAACAGTAATTACTAATTAGCTAGTGTGTTGTTACGCATACATCATACTCCACGGTGGCATCACGATTCACGGGTCGTGACGTTGAGAGTGTGGGTCTTAGCAATGGCATACCCACGAGTCGTCCCAACACTGTTATCACACTGCCATTGTACGGACCATCGGTGAAAACCAAGTTCATGGCCTGATCCAATTATATTAATGATTTGTTACCAACAAAGGCAATTAATTGCTCTTAAAAAGCTTAATTTTAATTACTGATTTACTGGAACCTCAGTGACCTCACATATTTTTCAATTTGGTACAGGACCAGAAGTCCAGAACACAAGACTAGCAAACATGGGATCAGAATCCGCTGCTTTTCTGAAAAGAAAAGCAGGAGGGTCTGCTTTTTCGATCAGACAGTCGGGATCGGTTGTTGCACCAATCTCAAAGCACTTTAGTATTTGCTGCACCGATCTCGACGTACTTCAGTGTTTCTCAACCGTCGGATCAAGAAAAGCAGGTGATCCCGATCCGCAAAAATGTGTTATAAACCTAGAGGTGGCAAATCGGGCGGGTCGGGTCAGTTTGACATTCTAGAATATCTCGGGTCGGGTCAGGTCGGGTGATGGTCGGGTCGGATCGGGTCAATTTTAATATCAACTTTTTTTGAATCGTATGTTGATTTGAGTTGGATTGGATGCTATTTGATCTCAGGACGGGTCGGTTTCGGGTCAGGTCGGTTGGGTCGGGTCAGTTTGACTTTCTGGAAAATGCCAGGTCGGGTCGGGTTCGAGTCGGATTGGGTCGGGCGGGTTTCTCGGGTCAAGTCGGGTTCTGCCACCTCTATATAAACCTTAGATAACCATGTTACTTTGGTTATTTTCTCTCTTGTACAATGAACTTTCTGATTTTATTCTGCTCAGATCGAGAGATCTAGAGGCGTAAATACCTGCATGAATCCGAGCTCACCGAGAGAGGACGAGGCGTAGAAACCCTGTGCCCGACCCACTTCCTTTGAGGAGATATCCGGGCCTTCAGTCAGCTTATCGTCCATCATGTTCATCATTCCGATGCTGACATTGACCTGTTCGTAGGCCGAGTGATCGTTATGGCTGTCGGGTTCTTGCCGCTCACAATGTCATGGAAGAAGAAATTTATGTGCATCATGCCAGCCTCCACGACGTCCTTTGTATCATCTGCTGCCAAGGTTTCCGACGATTGAGCCTTAACGTAGGTGACAAAATCAAGACAAGAGCAAGAACAGAAGGATGAAACATTCTGGTACCAACCTGGAAGCCATTTTTGTGAATTGGTGGGTGTCTCAGGGGTGAGGAAATTAAGTGGTTCCAAGATGATATTAAGAAGAAAGTGTTTGTGGATTAGTGCCTTAATTAAGAAAAACATGTAGCGATCGACCACCCGTAATGACAGGCCTTCTCTTTCTTTCAGTCATTTTGTTCTTCCTATTTCAATCGGAAATTCAAATTGATGGCGGCTTAGTTTGGCTTACCTCCCTTCTGACCTAAATTGTGCCCATCTCCGATGACCTCGACGTCGTGCATCTTAGGCCTTTTCATCGTGTGTGCTTTGCGAGCCTCCGTGATCCTCCCTCATCTCCCATGTACCCCCATACCCTTTGTAGATGACTGTAATTTGTTGGCTGTGTACACTGAACCTTTTAACAAGAACAAAATATAAACGCGTCTCGTGCAACACAGAAGCTTGGTATAATTTTTGGGAGGAAATTAGTTATGGATGTAAATGCAAAATTAATACAGCATTAGTGTTTCTTACAGAAAGATTTTAATGTCACAATAATGACCCAAAGAGGCAAAATTGAGAAGAGGCAGAATGAGATAAAACAAGAAGATGGTACCGGTACTGGTACTGGTACATTTTCATGTTTCATAGGTTATCTAGCTATGTCTGATTTCTAATTTTGCAGCTTTTCTTAATCATCTACTTGTTAATTTTTTCAGAGGCTCATGTATATTTTTTCTCTGTAACTCATTCTATAATTTTTGGAAGGACCGGCCCCAAAAATTGTTAGCAATATATATCATGCTACGACAGGATAATTAGTACATCAAATTAAAAACAGGCGCATTATTAAAAGGAACATCATAACAACTAAACAAATACAGCAAGACAAACGCCATAATGCTACACAGAACTTAATTGAACATCCACATTCCAATTTTCCAACAGTAATTAGTGTGTTGCTACGTATACGTTGTACTCCACGGTGGCATCGCCGGTCGTGTAATCAAGTGTGTGAGTCTTAGCAATGGCATAGCCACGAGCAAATCGAAACTGCCCCGTGCCGCCGACCACCGACATCTCTCTTGTCGCGTGCATTGGTGTGTTTCGTCCCAACACTGTTATCACACTGCCATTGTACGGACCGTCGGTGAAAACCAAGTTCATGGTCTGACAAATGAAGGTAATCAAATCGAATCAACATGTTACAAATAAAACCCAACTTCATATCAAAGAAACAGTACTAATTCTGAGCTCTTACAATGATCTGGTGTAAAAATTTGCCTGAGCCTACTATATACTTATGATTTATATATAGCTTACTACTGTAATTAGCAAATTACTAATTTAACAACGCTTAGTTCAATTACTAATTTACTACACCCCAGGTACATATCGATATCGAGCCAACTCGATCCATGTCTTTCCAGCTGCTTGTCAATTTGGTACAGGACCAAACCACCAGACTAGCCGAAATGTACTATAAACCTTGGATTACCACTTTGAGATAAAGATGAGGGTCAGGTTACTCAAATTTAAATGTTTATAAAGATCTCCTATCCAGGTTTCAAATCCGTGACTTCCCATACAGAGAGCATCGCCCTTAGCCACTAGACCAAATTAAGGCTGGTTCTTAATTACCAAAATAACCTTTTCTTTTGTAATAATAAATTCCTGATTTTTATTTGATTTGGATTGACAGAGGCCTAAACATGTACCTGCATGAAGCCGAGTTCATTGAGACAGGAAGAGGCGTACAGACCCTGTGCGCGACCCACTTCCTTCGAGGAGATATCCGGGCCCTCAGTCAGCTTATCATCCATCATGTTTATCAAGCCGAACATTGACATTGAGCCGGTGGTAGGCTGAGTGATGGTTATGGATGTCGGGTTCTTGCCGCTTACAATGTCATGGAAGAAGAAATTTATGTGCGTCATGCTGGCCTCAACGTCCCTCGACACATCCGGGGCCAGGGTTTCCAAAGGATGAGCATTAATGTAGGTGACAAAATTGAGGCAGAAGTGTAAAGAGAGAAGGATGATAGATTTTGGGGCTAATTGTGAAGCCATTCTTGTGAACTAGTGATTTCTTTGTAAGGTGAGGAAAGTGGTACCAAGATGATATAAAGAACAAAGTGCCTGTGAGTTGGTGCCTTAAATTGTGGGTAGGTATTCTGCAGAAACTTTACATCTTTCAGTGAACTTTGGACCCTCAGCACAAACTCAAAGATATAGTTTTTAGTTACATTTGTTATAACTTATAACTCTACAGGAACTTCAAATCTAGGCAAATCTTTTGATGTCTGAATGTATATGCACTAAGAGAATTATTAATCTTCCATATGTCAAGAAGTGACATACAGATGGCATAGATCAAAGCAATGAAAAGTGGTTCAGATTATTTTTCTTGTTTCAACTCTCAGACCATCTGAGACTCTCAAGTAAACCAAAAAGTGAGATGAATTGCAATTGCCTGAGTACTCATCCTCCAACGTACTGCATTGTGCAGTTCACAACGTCAGCCGTTGGGTCCTCTCGATATCCACACTGGCACGAATCTCAAGGCAATCCAACGGCTGACATTGTGAACTGCAGAATGCAGTATGGTAGGGGATATGAATTGCAATTGCCTATTTGCCTGACCCAAAAAGAAGAGTCGTAGGTAGCGACCAATCTTTTATCTATCCACCGGTCCACCGTATTTTTGATGAACAAATATCATTTTTCAGCTGTAAACATTTATATCTCTCCGATCAATATATATTATTTTCTAGTAAAAAGATACACTACGATTTTCAGTAAATATTTATGCAACTGTGACAAGCACATGGGTGCACGTGGGTGTATCAAATTGTAAGAGAGGGGTGGATGAGTGACTTACTTTAAAGGTGGACTCTACGTGCTTTCCAAAAGAAAATTAGTTCAGTAAACTCAAGAAGCAATGACACATTGACACCATTGAGGCATTGACCAATGATAATTAGGGAAGCATGGATTTCATATTCCACCAATGAAGGGTAATTAAGCAGGTGGCAGAGATTGTTGGGTTGTTGGGTGGTGGGGCATTAAAAAGAGTTGGTCACTGTATGACAGTAACTGAGACATCATGAGTCACTGTTAGTTCTGGTTTAGGTGGAGTTAGTTGCTTTTTGCTTAGCTCTGCATCTGCATCTGCTCTTCTTAGTTATATTTCTTAGTTAGGAAATAAGTACACTGCTGTTTGTTTGTTTGTTTGTTTAATGAAATTGAGGGCTTGATCTTCACTTCTACTTCAGGAAAAAAAATAAATAAATATACTGGTAAAGTATAAGACAAGCTAATAAACAAGCCAATGCCATCCTTAAAATGTACTAATTAAGAAAGGAAATATTTTTAACCTGTGCATTGTCCAGGCTTGTGATCTTTTGCTTCACTGAGACCATTTTGTTTACTTTTCTTTGTTTTTTCTTATTATTAATTTGAAGGATATGTATCCACAACGTCTATATGTTACAAATTTGAGGTATGAGTTATAAATTTGATGTATCTGTTATAATATTTGTATATCTATGGACATATAGACAGTTTTTCTATGAACACAAGGTGTTTCTCTCCAACAATCATTGAGGTATTATCTGAAAGGATAAAATTGAAGATTTTGGAGCAATTGGGTTCCAAATGCCCAAGCAGCTAGGTAAGGTTCATTCTTTTGTTAAAAAAATGAAGAAAAACAAAACAAACAGAAGTGAGTGTGCAGTTGTCAGTTGACGAATCTTGAAGAAAACAAGATTAAAGTCTTCCAGCAGACGACTTTTGCCCTTCCCATTTTTTTTTCCTGTTCCCCATTTTGTGGATCGGTATCGGCTACTTTTCTGAGAAGAAAAGCACATCCTGCTTTTCCAATCGATGGTCGGGATCGGTTACTGCACTGATCTCAAAGTACTTTGATTTTTACTGCACGGATCTCAAAATACTTCGGTGTTTCTCAACCGTTGGATTTTAGAAAAGCAGCGGATACTGATCCCCATTTTGTCATAGGCAAATCTGGGTATCTATTTTTCCATGTGGGAAGAAGATGCACCAGTACCAGACTACCGGTACTGCATATATCACACCAGATAGAAATTCAGCATTCAAAGTGTGTGTCGTAGCGTGGCAATTACTCATCAAATTTTTCAATAACTTGGTTGTGTTTGTGTGGATGTGGTAGAAAGAAAACTTTCCAATGCTTTCTCTTTTGTCTTTTCAGCTCGCTTCTGCTTTTAGGAAGCGTGCCATGATATAAATATGCCTTTTGTTTGTCCTTCAGATTATTATAATTAAGAGGAGCATTTCCATTATCGGACTATAGTAGTTTAAGGTTAAGATTGATCAGGTTTATGCTTAATTAGCATAACTTCCAACAATTTTGGGTCAAAATTGGACGGGATTCGATCGACTTTCTGACCATTTGACTGGTTTTCGATCGAAGGTTTTAACGGGATTTTTTTATTAATAAAAAAATAAAAAATAAAAAATACAAAAGTGGAAAATAGTTTTGAAAAATTGCAGAAATAAAAAAACCGCGACCTGAGGTCGCGGCCTAGTCCCAGACTAAGCCGCTACCTGAGGTCGCGGCCTAGTCCCAGACTAAGCCGCTACCTCAGGCCGCGGCTCATGAACAGTGCTAAGCCGCTACCTGAAATCGCGGCTTAGTCTCTGTATTCTGCTGCGGATTTATGAAGACATTTGAAGGGGCAAACGTTGGTTGTTTTTTATAAATGACCTACCGTTTTAAAGGTCTTGAAGTCTACTTTCTAATGGTTCAACTTCCAAGGCATTTGGAGTTCTCACCAGAGAGTTATTGCAGTTTTAGTGGAGAGGGGTCAGTTTTCTGTATTCTCTCTTTAATTACGAATTTCTAGAGTTTTATGTTGGTTGTTTTTTACAAATGACCTACCATTTTAAAGGTCTTGAAGTCTACTTTTCAATGGTTTAACTTCCAAGGCGTTTGGAGTTCTCTCCAGAGAGTTATTGCAGTTTTAGTGGAGAGGGGTCAGTTTTCTGTATTCTCTTTTTAATTACGAATTTATAGAGTTTTATGTTGGTTGTTTTTTACAAATGACCTACCGTGTTAAAGGTCTTGAAGTCTAATTTCCAATGATTCAACTTCCAAGGCGTTTGGGGTTCTCTCCAGAGAGGTATTGCAGTTTTAGTGGAGAGGGGTCAGTTTTCTGTATTCTCTCTTTAATTACGAATTTCTAGAGTTTTCTTTTAGTTGTTTTTTACAAATGACCTACCGTGTTAAAGGCCTTGAAGTCTACTTTCCAATGGTTCAACTTTCAAGGCGTTTGGAATTCTCTCTAGAGAGTTATTGGAGTTTTAGTGGAGAGGGCTCAGTTTTCTCTATTCTCTCTTTAATTACGAATTTCTAGAGTTTTCTGTTGGTTGTTTTTTATAAATGACCTACCGTGTTAAAGGTCTTGATGCAGTAAAGCTTCTACCAGCTTTCCAGAAAATTCTAAATAAGGCAACCGAAGAAGATTTGTCTATAGAAAGTGCCTCTATTGATGGGTGGTCCATCCTGCACACTTGCCTTGATTCTGAAGATTTTGATAGTGTGTTGGAATTTCTAGGAGCTAGGCGAGCTGAAGATTTTGATAGTGTGTTAGAATTTCTATTGAGAAGTAAACAGGCATATTGTTCCTAAAGATATTGTTTTAAAATTTCTTATCAAGTATACAAATGCTCTTGACCTCCCATTATTGCAGCCTCCTGATATTGATTTGGCCGTTTTAAATGCCGAATTGACATGTGAGAAGACCTTTTTACTACTCAATTGGGTCAATCACTTGACGAGGAATTACAGTAGTTTGCCAAGTAGATTTGCAAGTAGTGTGCATTGTGGTAGGTGGTTGAAGACCATTTCAGGTTTTGACAAGCCTGAAAATTGCTTTATGACGACAGGAGAAAGTGCCCTCTCGTCTTTGAAATGGCACAATCTTTACTTGGATTTTCTATAATTGATGAGCAATACTATGGTGGAAAGATCTCGTCTTATGGTGATGCACTCAAACAGATAGGTGTGACCTTGGGTACAGAGCTTTGCTACACTTTTATCAAATAGCAATTCATTTCCCTGGCAACAACAATGACAATGAGTAGCAAAAGAATTGAAAGTGATCGGTGTTGCTATTGATCTCAATGACACTGAAAAGAAAATAACAGATGTGTTCAAATCCATGCTTTCCTCTCCCAGCAGTCTTACTTGCAGAAAACACTAAAAATTCGTAATTAAAGAGAGAATACAGAAAACTGACCCCTCTCCACTAAAACTGCAATACCTCTCTGGAGAGAACTCCAAACGCCTTGGAAGTTGAATCATTGGAAATTAGACTTCAAGACCTTTAACACGGTAGGTCATTTGTAAAAAACAACCAACATAAAACTCTAGAAATTCGTAATTAAAGAGAGAATACAGAAAACTGACCCCTCTCCACTAAAACTGCAATAGCTCTCTGGAGAGAACTCCAAACGCCTTGGAAGTTAAACCATTGAAAAGTAGACTTCAAGACCTTTAAAATGGTAGGTCATTTGTAAAAAACAACCAACATAAAACTCTAGAAATTCGTAATTAAAGAGAGAATACAGAAAACTGACCCCTCTCCACTAAAACTGCAATAACTCTCTGGTGAGGACTCCAAACGCCTTGGAAGTTGAACCATTAGAAAGTAGACTTCAAGACCTTTAAAACGGTAGGTCATTTATAAAAAACAACCAACGTTTGCCCCTTCAAATGTCTTCATAAATCCGCAGCAGAATACAGAGACTAAGCCGCGATTTCAGGTAGCGGCTTAGCACTGTTCATGAGCCGCGGCCTGAGGTAGCGGCTTAGTCTGGGACTAGGCCGCGACCTCAGGTCGCGGTTTTTTTATTTCTGCAATTTTTCAAAACTATTTTCCACTTTTGTATTTTTTATTTTTTATTTTTTTATTAATAAAAAAATCCCGGTTTTAACTGTTGTCTGATTTTGTTTATTGGCTAAGGGCAACGCCCTCTGTGTGGAGGTTGCAGGTTCGAAATCCGGATGGAGGTCTTTTATAGACATTTAAATTTGATTGGCTTGATCCTTCTCATCTTTATCTCAAAAAAAAAAATTGTTTTCTGGTTTCTGATACCGGAATAATAGTTAATCAAAAAAAAGCTAAAAGGATAATTAAACTGAAATATGAAACTCTGTTAAAACTTTCTTTAACTTCGTAAACAGTTATTATGAACCTCTGATTTTATTTCACGCTAATCAGATATGTCAGATTTGAGACTTGTTGAGCGTATTTTAAGATGGAATTGCATTTTATATGTTTATCAACGATGATAGCGTATGGTCTCATTACTTTAAATATAATCAGCTCACTATGCATCTATGTTGTTTCTATTTTTAACACATACAAGACCAAATCACGGTTAATCAATTGTCAACAATTATATTGTGCTGCTCTCCGAATCCTTTAAACCGTCCAAATGACTTTGGACAAAGGGTCTAGATATATAGATATCATTGAAGATACCATATAGTTTGACTTTGTCAAACGAACTAATTATCCAATAAACGTATCAATTATTCAACCTAAAATTTACTGATAAGTTGAATAATTATGTCAATACTTACTCAACTTGATATATATTATAATTAAAATAGAAAAATAACTAATTATTTAACTTAATGTGCTAAATATTCGACTTAACATGCTAAATATTCAACTTAACGTACTAAATATTTAACTTAACAGACTAAATATTTAACTAAACATGCTAAATATTCAACTTAACGTGCTAAATATTCAACTTAACGTTAACCTATAATTAACATGTTAAGTTGATGCAAAATAATCAACATACTAATTGTAAGTTGATATTAAGTTGAATATTTAGCATGTTAAGTTATATAATTAGTATATTATGTTGAATAATTAGTTAGTTTGACCAAGTCAAACTATATGTATCTCAAATAATATCCTCACCCTGCGTTTGGTAGCTGTAGTAAAATTGATTTAAGCTCTTAAATCAATTTTAAGTCACCAAACGGAAATGATTTAAGGTGTAGTAAGTTAACGCAGCTATATAAGTGTATTAAACTAAATTACCAACATTTCACATCTTTTATACATAACATCAACTTTACTTCATCTATTTACTTCACTACCACTAAACGCTACTAATTTAAGGTGATTTAACGTTTTACTCCACTCTAACCTACTACACTTGCCAAACGGGAGTCAATGTATTCCCATATCATTTTCCTTGGAGAAAATCCGATTCCTTTTAACACACCATCCAATGACCCACACAACATAACATGCGTACATTATAATTTATAAATAACATGCGTACATTATAAAAAAAACATAACATGCGTACATTATAAATAATGAGCAGTGAATACTCTCCTCACAAATCGTTACATACAAAACTCAAAATTACACCCAACTTGCCATGGATAATTCCACCACCATCTCTCTTCTTCTGCTCCTACTCCTCTCCTCTGCCACCAATTCCATGTCGGTCGCCTCCCTCGACCAAGCGGACGAATTTATACTGACCAACGTACCTGTTTCTCGCGCCTCCAAGGAAAAAACAAGCCATTTTCGGTTCTACTGGCACGACATTGCCAGCGGGCCGAACCCAACATCTATCAAGGTAGCAGCAGCACCATCGTCCAAAGCATCGTCCACGTTCTTCGGGACCATGATCATGATCGACGACCCGTTGACAACTGGGCCCGATGTGAAATCGAAGCTGGTGGGGAGGGCGCAGGGGCTCTACGCCATGGCGGGGATGACGAAAGTGGAGGTCATCATGGCGATGAACTTCGTGTTCACTGATGGAAAGTACAACGGAAGCACGATCGCCATTTTGGGTCACAATGCGGTGAATGACCCGGTGCGGGAAATGCCGATCGTCGGCGGGAGCGGGCGGTTCAGATTTGCTCGTGGATATGTGCAAGCAAAGACTTACTCTTTTCAGAAAACTACCGGTGATGCTGTGGTGGAGTACAATATTTTTGTCAATCATTATTGATTGAGAATAACGTATGTGCTTATATATAAAGTGGTTTAATTATGTGTTTGTAATTGTATTGTTTCTTGCTTTTATTTTTGGCAATTTACTTCGTGTTGTGTTGTGATTTGTTTATTGTTATAATAATTTTATAATAGATCAAATTGATGAGTAAAACTACCGTACTCTTAAGCTCACGGGGGCCTCCTGTGAGCTTAACACCAAAAACGTATCAAACCATATCCAAATTTTAATTTATATGGCTCAATAAATTCTTTATATCAAATTTATGTGACATGCAAAATTTTCCATTTTTAGATATTTTTAAGTATTTATTTCGGATTTTTTAAAAGTTACATATGAAATATTAATTATTTTATTAATATTGTATAGTTACACTAAAAAAATCCGAAATAAATACTTAAAAATCTCCAAATAATTTAATTGATCTATTCAACATATTTTATTTAATTTAACATCTATATAAAACAAATAAATAATGTAAATATAGATGAGTTTCTACTTCAAAAAATATATAGATGAGTTTAATTAGAAGTGGCTTGTGATCGATAGCGCCGATGGCATGATTTCGGATCTCCTAACATATGGCATGGTGCCATGCAACACATGGACCGTCGGATCTCCTCGAGATTCAGACCTGCATGAATCTCAAGGCGATCTAACGGTTCATGTACTGCATGTTACCGTGCCATATGTTAGGGGATAAGGCACTGAACTAAAAGCGCTATCGCCCCTCCACGTGCGAGGTCTTGCGGCGTGGAATTTCTACTAGTGCACTGTTTATACGCCGAAAGTCAGACTGAAATTAAAAATCTGACCCGACCCGACCCGTGTTCCAGAAAAAGTGTAGCCACATGTTATATTACTAATATAAAAGTAGAATAAATATTGAGTCATATATTATTTTATCTAACATTTATCATAGAAAAGGAACTAATACGTGGGTAAAAAAAAAAATGATACAAAATTCGATACGGACTGCATTTGTATTTAAATTAAACGAGATACTATTCAAATTAACTCATATAGTATTGATAGTGTTTCAAATCTCTTCTTTTAAAGAAAAGCAGAAGAAATTGCTGCCTCCACAGACCGCCACGTCATCTTCTACAAATTGCAATCTCATTTTTTCTGTTATGCACAATGCATCCCTTCGCCTCTTATTTCTCAACTGGGCTGGATTTAAAAAAAATTAAAAAAACAACCGTCTGACTTAGTTTGATATGCATCCCGTCAATTATGCTCAATAGACTTGGTTGATATGCATCCCTTCACTCTGTCGTCAGTCCTCACCAGTCACCACCGTATTCTACTCTTCTCATTTTCTCAGTCAGTTACCCTGTTAGCGAGACTTCCTCCTTCAAAGAACAAGTTTTTCTCACGGCCTCTTTATTCTCCTGTCCATTTCATTTCATAATTTCTCTTTCTCGGCGAACATTTTTTTTTCATGGACTCTTCCGCTTTCAAGGTTCCATCAGGTTTGTATTCTATTATTAGTATTATTATTCTTATAGAAACATTCTGTACTTCTTTTTGAAATTCTCTCTCTGACTATCCATACTCTATAATTTCCTTTATTTCTGCTTCTTTACTTCCAGGGTTCCACCACAGAGGTTTGCATTAAAAACTCCATGTATGCTGCCGTTACTAGGTATGATTACCATAATTAATACTTACTAAATTAATACTATTAATGAGGTATATATATTGTACTTAATTTGGTCCTGTATATTTGATAAAATTGAATTAAATTTTACAATTTATACTTGAAACCGAATTAAAAGTTCTTTAAATTTTATCAGTTGAATCGTAAATTTTCGGTTTCAGTTATGTTTTCATATCTTCTTGTATTGTTTGTCTAGATTATAATGGAAATCTTATGTTTCAAACTTGTGATTTTTTTCCTACTTATTTTACGTCACTGTTTATACACAAACCATAACTATTTGCAGCATTTTATATTACCACCAAGACTTCATACATGAGTGCTATCTGTTACTAGCCATGCAGTGTCGTAAGCTTTATTTTTATTCTATTAAGCATCTGTCTCTTTGTAATGAAATTATCACACAAGAGTTTGTGCATTACTGTTTATGTGATCCTTTATATTGAAACATTTTTATAATTAATTCCCATTGCATTTCAGATTAAAATTATAATTTTATCTCTTATGATCGATTGTAAACTTACAATTTCACCATCCATAAGTTCTGTAATATCTTTATTTGTTTTTTTTTTTTCAAGATGAAGAATAAAAGCAAACAGGAAAGTAATTATAAAGAGACCGTTATTGAAGACCTAAGATAGCACAGGAAATATGATATGCCGTCAACGAGAGTACATATGGGATGGCATCAACGGCCCCACACTAAGAAATGCACTAGACTTGATGCTATCGCTGATGAAAAGGTTAATTCTAATTAAATCAGTATTTCTTTAATTTAAAGATTATTCAAATTTTTGAAGCAATAATATATACTCCAATTTTATGCTTACATGACATATAATTAAACATATTGCACTGTCGGGAAACCTACCACATATTACATACACAAACAAACAAGGACAGCTAGAGATCTACCTATTATCGATCTGAACTTGAAGTTTTGCTCCGAATACAAAAAACCTCATTGAAAAATTAATTTTGGTCGCTGTTGATTCAATGAGTTCAACAAATTTAAAAACTATTTATATAATTTGGAACAAATAAGTGAGGTATATATAATATAGATTTCGATTGAGACTATCCCGCGCATGTGCGGGTCAAATGCTAGTTTCAATCAATTTGAACATCGTTTGATGACTTATCAATATTTTATGTATTTTTTAACGGTTGTTATTTTATGAGTCTCTGAAAAGCTATCAAACATTACTTAAATTGAATGTAATTGAAAACATAATCAATCTATATGTTAAACAATATTTCTATAATTTTTTTTTCTATTTTTAAGATTTTTTAACTATATTTTATAAACTTTTCAAAATTCATATTGTTAATTAAGATTGTCATGTCAAGATAAGCATTGTCAATGATCCCTCCTCTTTATTAAAAAAACGCGCTCTTTTTGTTGGTGAATAAATTTTAAAGAGCTGCAGCTTACTTTCCAAAGGGAAAACATAGATATACCTGTTTTTTTTTTTTTTTTTTTTTTTGAATAACTGGCAGAAGCTGCCATTGTATTAATATAAAGTTGTATTTACAAAGTTGACGACACATATGCACAAGCACAAGACTACAAAAGTACCAAACCAAACAAAATAAACTCATCTATATATGCACTAGTCAACAAACATAGATGTATCTCACGCTTCCTAACCGGGTTCCAATCTGCTGCCATAACAAAATTATGGCACCTTCGGTAGCTGTCATTTGATCCAAACCGTCCATCTTACTCTTGACAGTCCAGATTTAGATGGAGGGGCTTTACCTTTTTGTGGGTCTCCCAGTTGACATAGGTTGGTAGAAACTATAGCACACTGCTGCCATAAAAAAGCTATGGCAGCTGATGTGAATCCCTTCCTAACCAACCAAGGTTCTCTTCTCTAAGACCCCGTTCTCTTTCGTAACTTTATATGGTTTTGTGAAAATTATGACCATAGTAAGCCATAGCTTGAAAAATCAAGTCTAACTCGATTTTTTAAAAACCTGATTTTGAAGCTCTTTTGACTTAATTTTTGTCCAAAGTCATGGCTAATTTTTTTTAAAACCTGGTTTCTAAAATTATCATAAAACATTCCATAACTAAAAGAAGTTTCAACCATGACTTGATAATCCAAAACCATAAAAGAGAGCACACCCTTAGGCCGTGTTCGGTTGTGTGGCTTTTGCTTAGCAAGCCACGGTGAATACATTTTTTGATTACGTGGTATTCGATCGCCAAAAATTAAAACCAGGTTTTGAAAACGCCAGTACGGAACTCAAGAAGAATCTAAAGCAAATTACTCTCAAAACCAGGTTTTCTTAAGAATCTAGTCGGACTTGATTTTGAGTCGTGGCTTGCTCCTCTCTGAATGCCGCATGCCATGGCTCAAAAAAAAGATATGGTCGAGTGAAAACTATCGTATCGGACGGGCCCTTAGCATTTGCTTTTGTCGCACTCTCTTCTGGCACCAATGGAAAGAAAAAATAAATAAATAAAAAAATGCATCAATGCATCACAGCATGAGGCACTTTTGGATTTGGTGCTTCCTGTCACCTGTGCCCTTTGCCCGTTCGTTTTCATAATTTTCGGTGGCTTTGTTAAATTCTGATCGTGGCATGCGCCGTTCCAAATAAGCCAGCGAAAATTGAAGTGTGACCAAAATAATTATTCAGGGCACTTTTTCCTCTCTGCTTTTATCGATTAGGCTTAATTTCTTGTATACCCCTCAACTCTCTTTTATTTTCTTATTTCTCCCTCTACTCTTTAATATATCTCCAATACCACTCAACTCTTTGAAGTCTTTCTTATATGCCCATCATGTTAAATTCACAAATTAAATTATTCTTATCTTCCTAGAAATTCATATTTTGTTCTTATTTAAAATATTATGGACAAAAATGCCCTCCTGATAAAGGAACGGTGTTAATCTAGAAAATGCTATCCAGGAATCATCATTTGTCACCCTCACATTGTAAGTTTGCTTCCCTTTTGACATTGCCCAGAGTTAAATAAAACTTCCATTCCATTACCTTCACTATTTCATTGACCCATTTTGTCTTACTGAGAACTCTATCAAAGAAATTCGAAGTTACACAAATCGTGGTGCAAGCAGTAGATTTTGGGAAAAAATATGCAATTCTTTAAACACTGTGAGATTTTAATGTAATTCTTTAAACCCAGTAGTGCAAGTTCAATATCCAATTCTTTAAACCAGAACCCATTTTGAGCATTTCTTTTTTTTTTTTTTGGCTTTTTTAAATTCGTCATAATATTTTTAGTTGCGAGCTGCAACCAATTAAAAAGATAGCAATTGAGATTGTTCATTTTTATCGTGTGCTTCTAAAGAAAAATAATAGTAATGCTCCAATTTGAACTAGTGTAGGAAGACAGCAAATAGTTCGACAAATATATCCATCATTCCATATAGCACCAAAAAAGCTCCGGTTCCAATTAGCGAGTTACCGGTTCTGCTATGTACCCACCTTTTCTTAATTAATCTCTACCGGTGATTTATAAAATATATGTTGTATCATAGTTCCAGTTAGGCTCAAAGAGATGCAAATTAAGAGACGAGGAGGTGGTCGCTAGGTCATCAGAAAGAAAATATTGTCAGATTTAATGTGAGAAGAAAGAATCGGAAGCGAGCTGCGAGCATACTTCTAAGAGAGAACGAGAGAGCAAAAAAGGGTATTATTGTCCATATTAATTTAGTCAAGAAAGGGCAATCAATTTTTAAGTAATAAAATATAGTTAATGCTGTAAATTTAACATGATGGGTAAATAGGAAACATTTGAAAGAGTTGAATGGTATTGGAGATATTTTGAAGAGTAGAGGGAGAAATAAGAAAATAAAAGAGAGTTGAAGGGCATATAAAAAATTAAGCCTATCGATTATTATTGTGTTTCAGGTAAGCTAGTGCACCGAACACTCAATAGTATTAGAACAGTATTAGGGCTGCACAAAAAACTTGTAACTCATGACCCGTTCGAGATCGACTCAGTAATAGCTTGAGCTAAACTGACTTGAGCCAATTTGACTCAAGCCAGTCTAACTCAAATAGACATACGATCCAAGTTTGAGTTAGGCCTAACTCGACTCGTAACTATTATAGACATACAATATATTATATCGTCAGAAGTTAAATATTTGCAAACTAAAATTAGTTGCTTATTGATTTTACAAAAAGTAAGTTATCTCGAGCTCGTTCTAGTCGAGTTCAAGTTGAGGTTTTAGCTCGAAACCAATTTGGGAAGCTTGTTCGAGTCAACTCATATAATATTCAATCCGAGTTTGAGCTAGCCCTAAGCCCCCAACTCTACTCGTATGCAGCCCTAATCAGTATCACAAGAAATTAAAGCCCTGACTTGCAGAGCACAAAACCATGAAAACGAATAGGCCCAATTAATTACTCTCTTCACTCATGAAAACTCTATTTGCGTATACAGACTCGAAAACTAAAAATCGGCCCAAAATCTGATAGCGATAATAACTCAGCCCATTTACTGTACTTCCCAGCAAAAGGCTGGTCCGCTATATTCGCCGGCGACGGGTGCATCGACGACGAAGTGAGCGCGTTGCCGGTGGAAAAATCCAGTTAAAGTGTAATTATATTTCATGAGACTAATTAACTGGATCATAATTAACATCAAATTAATGGCGTCAGCATTAGGTTGGATAATAAGCAATTGGATATGGTCAAAATAACGTTCTTTTAGTCATTGTTTTGATTGTACAATTAGTCACAAGAGACGTAAAGTTTTTGCATACAAATTAATAGTGAAAAATAAAAAATGAAAAATGCATGTATTAAGTTACAAATTCAATTGGGCTCCATGGAGTTAACTGGTGATCCAATTAATCAAAGCTTCTGTAGTTTTGTTCATGGATTTAGCCCTCTCTTGGTGGGCTCTTTTGTGTTCTTTTCTATTGGGTTATGCTGTGATGGGAAATAAAAATTATTTTGCAATTTATATAGCCTGTGGGGGTAGTGCAGTAGCTAATTGATATGATGAAAATTATTCATAACATTTTTCAATTTAATTAATGCTGGTAATTTATAATTTATGCTGTAAATTTGAGCCATTAATTTGTCCACCAACTAATGATGTTTCTTATAATTGCCAACACGTATATATGTATATAATATGCTATTACAAATTTTACAATCAAACTCCGAATTAAACCTTTTGAGTATTCCGATTAAAAAAAAAAAAAAAACTCTTTAAGTATATCTAGTCTAAATGAAACCAGAGAAATGATGATGATTATAGCTTATATATCTGCAACAATAAATGGCCACACTTTTCATATTCTCCAGAGACAAAAAGTGTCACTCCGCTGACTCACTTCACCAACCACAGAAGCATATACGTATATAGTTACATACAATTATAATCTGTACACAATATATATACATACATACAGATACATACTATTATATATACTATTCATAGAACCGGAGTTAACGTGGAATATGCCTGTTAATTAATTAACTAATCTAGTGTTTTCCCCAAATGCGTCAACTAATTAATTAATCAAGTGATTAATTATAGGAGCATGCAGCACTACTGCAGCAGTGCACCACTCCACGATTACAGAGAGATTGTGGAAAATTGAACGTGTCGTTATTGTCCAGGTCTTAATTTTGACTCGTCTGACAACCACACGCACGCATCATTCGATTTCCATCCCATATATAAAACATTAAAAACCAAATATCTCAATATATATCTCATGATGCACGTAATTCCAATTTCACATATGCAATTGAGAAACATGTAAAGTATACCTATATATAGTAGGTCACCCATCTACTTATTCTTACAGTTCTGACACACCACGTGCACTTAATTATATGCTTAGCACAGTTGCATAAATGTTTCTTTATTAAAAACTGTTATGTATCTATCTGTTCACTGGAAAATGATATCTATTTATTAGAAAGATATAAATGTGCACTGAAGAATAATATCTGTTCATTGAAAATACGATGAACCAACTGATAAGTAAAAAAAGTGGACGCTACCTACTACTCTATGCAATTGGGTCAATTTAAGCACGCCTTATGGCCAGTAGCCACGCTAGCTCTCTGATTTATATAATGTGGTGCATGCTTTTCTATCTAGAAACATGACAAGATAATATAACTCTTAAGTCTCTAACACATGTACCACACGCTAGCTGCACTTTGCTCAGACTCTCAATTATGTGTCAAATATATACATGAATTAATCCTTGGCAAACATTTTTGGCCGGCGTGCAAAAGTTTTGTCTAGCTAGATATAATGCATCTTTAATATGTTATGCACGTAAAATCTATATTAAGGTATTAATTAATATTGCAAGTATCACCTACATAAACTTCTTCTTTTGATAATTGTATATATATATCCGGTTGAATTATTGATTGATTTTATTACAATATGACTGTAAATTTATACTTCAATTTCATTTGGAGTGCTATATAAATTAAAGAACATATTATAGATTGATACTTTCGATATTTTTTTTCTTAATTTGGCTCGAGACAGTTTAGATCGAGTTGATGCCGAGTCGACCCTTAGCGAGCCACGAGTTCTGAGTTTTTTTTGCAACCCTAATAACTATTTATTTATATATATGTCATCATATATATATCTATATATATAACACAAAAATGCACATAAATTGTTCTAAAAAACTTAGGTAATTAAATAGCCTCTATGTTTAAATAATTAAACATATATGAGTCAAATATCATCTAATTCAACAGTTAATTATTTATTATTAGCTAATTAATATCAACTCTCCTTATATTTAAAGCAAAAATATCGATCAGTCTGACGTCCAATCAAAACTGAAATTTCATATATTATATTTAAATTGAGAATGCATCAGGTAATTAAAGTTTGACTAAATAAAATGGCAGACTAATAAAGGTGAAATTGACAAGGGAAAAATCAGGCGACAAGCTTAGGCACATGCCACACAACTTTAGAAATTAACCTAATGAAACTACAAAGCACCATATAATGATACATTAGCAACAGACAATGTTGCACAGCCGTAAACGTTTCTATTAATTCTGGCAATTTACATACATATATATATATATATAGCTTAATATATATAAGTCTTTACCATTACTTTTGGCACTAATTGGGAGTTTGGAACTGGTGGTAAATGGTACTGATTTGATAGCAACGGTATGATATGAGGCTTGGTAATTGAGTGCTATATTGAGTGTTATATCATGCTGCTTTAATTTGTTATCATGAGATTAATTAGAATGTCACTAATTGCGGCAGGCTGCCAAGAATTACTTACTACAAAAAAATAATAGAAACTTTATGATATATTGATTAATATTTAACACTGTGCTTCTTACATATACCTCCTGTTTGTTTTGTAGACGTGTCAAATAGATAGATATAGTGAAAAGAAAAATATAAGCTATGTGCAAGGTTGAGTGTTAAGAATGTACATCCATGATGAAACTCAGCGAAATATCAAACAATGCCTCAGATATAGAAGAGGAGACCTTCAAATGGTTACAGATCCAAATGAAAACATATATACACTGGAGAAGATTGGAGATAACTACATGTTTCATTATATGGAGAGAACGGTGTGCAAGGATATTCCAAGATAAGAACAAGTCAAATATAAAACATAGCACTTGTGAGAGAGATACTTTTAGAGTATCATGCATGGTTCTCAAAAGCAGGGATAGGATAGAAATTTTTAACTTGTCTTTATTAATGTTGCAATGTTTCTTTCTCTTTTATTTCAGATGCTTATTTTATTTTCTTTCTTATAATCTGTAATGCAATGATCACCTCTAGTGATTCATGTAATTTTTACAGATTAATAAAATTTGGGGGCAAAGACCTCCATCTTTTTTATCAAAAAAAAAAATATATATAAGCTATGTATACCTAGTGATATATATAAATATATTTACAAAGATCTCAAGTGAGATACGAGTAGGAAAGCTCTGCTATATTTTAATTGGGACCACTTAATTGGTTTATTAATTAAGCAAGTCTACTGCAAATCATGTCTGTCAAAGTTGAACAAAAAAAAAAAAAAGAGTCACATGAATATGACGATTGATCACGAGTTGGTTAAATTTACTTTAATTAATTTGCTGTAGAAAATTGCCACGATATCATTTTTTTTAGGACAGAAAGCAATTGTTACACTTCCATTTCTGAAAGATCATGCTTTTTGTATGTACTCTGTAAGCTTTAAAAAAATTTACAATTCACACGTTATATTTGTTGCAGTTAAGGAATCAAAACAGAATCCTTTAATTTGAAAATGAGAATTTTATCCTTAAATAATTATCTAAAATTGAAAATTACATAGCATTTTTTAATTTATATTTTTGAAGAAATTATATTTGTAACTTTTATTTCAAAAAATATAACAAATAGTTTCATAATTGTGTAAATATATAATTAATTAAAAATTGGGGCAGATTAAGAGGTGGCAAATTTTGACCCGACCAGAACCGAGTTTCAGGGAAAGTCAAACTGACCCGAACCCGACCCGACCCGTGTTCCAGGGAAAGTTAGACTGGACCCGAACCCGACCCGAACCGACCCGTGTTCCAGGGAAAGTCAGACTGACCCGAACCCGACCCGACCCGAAAAAAATGCCGACAGACGTCAACCCGATACCTAACCCGACCCGACATTTTCAGTTGATCAAACTGACCCGACCCGACCCGACCCGAACCCGAACCCGACCCAACCCGGGAATCTGCCACCTCTAGGCAGATTGGTCCAAAAAAGGTTAAAAGGGGTGCCCAGAAATAATTTGTTACACATACATAATTCGTTACAAGTTGATTGATTGCTGAAATAATTTGTGTGGGCTTTGGGTCTGCAATTAATCAATAATTATACAGAAATATATATGTGCACATATTTGCTAAGAACAGGCTGTTCAATATCATTGAGATAAAGGAAAAACTGAAAAAAAAAAAGGTGGTGATATGTATATTCTATATATAATTGATCAGAGAGATTGCATCAAAAAAGAAAACTTTTTCATAAAGTAGTATAATTGATAAATAATTCAAGTCACAAACTTCAATTAATTGTGAGATAGCAAATTCTTTGGAGCAAGCAAAAGTTCCAGAACATTTATTTAGGCATGCTTAGAGATGCAGAAAGTGTTCGGTTGTTTATTTAATCTAACTAGTTCATAATAATTGTCTTGTGGTGTCATGAATCTATATGTAGGGAATCTTCTGTTCTTCTTTTTTACATCTCTAAATTCATAAAACAATGGTACAACTTACCATATGAAATTGTGCAGTTAATTAGCAATAGAAATACAGTCCAGATATTCGGATACCACTAGAGATACCGACGGGGATACCATGATCTTTGACCAATTCAATTAAACCTAAATATTTACCTTAACCTCCTAAACATTCACCTTAACCTCGTAAATATTCAACTTAACACATTTTGCTTAACAACCAATAAAAACTCCACATAATAAAACCTAATTGCAGCATTACACTTAACACATTTTGCTTTACAGCCAATAAAAACTACTCTTAATTTAACTTGCAGCATTACACTTCCTAACTATTCAGCTTATCCTCCTAAATATTTACCTTAATCTCCTAAATATTCAACTTATCACATTTTTTATTGGCAGTCAATGTTTAATGGTATCCCGATGGTATCTTTTGCGGTATCCCCATAGCATTTTCCATAGAAATATTCTACCTATAGTTGTGATTTTACATCTGTTAAAAACTTAAAATCGGTTTGAAGAAGGTAATTAAATTCAAGTATATATTGGGAATTTGGGATGTATGATAGATATATTGCCCCACCAAAGGAAGAAGTTCCAAAATTCCAAATTGGCATCATGTAATGTAATTGGGGCTGTGCTTTTTCAAATTCTCTTTTTGACTTTTTTGACCAATACATTAAATAAGAAGCTGTAAGTATCATGTTCATGTATGTGCGCACTGTTAATTATGTGACATGGATAAACCAAAAAGACACTCCTAAAAGGAAAAATATATAAAAGCAATTCTCACTAAAGTTTTTTTCTCTGAGTATATTTTTCTCCTACATCTGTCCTGGACCCCAGGTTGGCACTTTCATTATATCCTCTCAAAATTTATGATATATATATAGAGTCTGACTACGGTGCTTCCGTAAGCATTTCGAACCGAAACGCTTACGGTCTAAATTCGAAAATTCATCGTCCGAAATTTTAATCCAAATAGCTCATAATAATATTGACATAATTAATTTGGATGATGCCATTTTTTATCATTTTAGGAACTTTATTACTATTTTTAATGATTTTTTGAAATATGGCTCTTAAAATAACTAAAAATAAATCAATTTTGTATGCCGATGTTTAAAAAATCATTAAAAATAGCTAATATTTTCTAAAAATGAAAATTTTTGGGATTCTACAAGTTAATTATGTCAGAATTATCATAAGTTATTTGCATTAAAATTTTGGACGACGGATTTTTGAATTCGGACTGTAAACTTTTCAGTCCGAAATGCTTACGAATTAAAGCTCCGTAGCCGGACTCTATATATATATACACACAAATCTATCAATTTATATTTGAGGACGGATCCATTGACAATGCTTATAATGACAATCTTGACAATCAAGATTTTGAAAAATTTGTAATAATTCATAAAAAATCTTAAAAATGAAAAAACTTTTATGGATGCATTCTTTAACTTATAGATTAATAGTGTTTTAAATTTCAATCAATTTGAACATTGTTTGATGGTTTATCAAAATTTTATACATTTTTTAACGGTTGAAATTTAACGAGCTTTAAAGAGCTATCAAACGTCACTTAAATTGAATATAATTTGATACATAATCAATCTATAAGTTAAACAATATCTCTATAAACTTTTTTATATTTTTAAGAATTTTTAACTATTTTTATAAATTTTTCAAAATCTTGATTATCAAGATTGTCATTTTAATCATTGTCAATGGATCCCTCCTCTTTATATTTTGGAAAATTATTTGTACATCCTAATTAATTATTGCTAATGAGGTTTCTGGCGTCAGATCCAACGTGGGAACCATGTTCTGGAGCCCCTACATTACTCAAGTGTATCTATATATCTGTGCTTTAATATTCGTGCTGCCTCCCAAATTATGGGTGCAGTGAGCTGAGCTGAGTTGGATCGATTGATGACACGTTGTTGCACTAGTTTTTATTTCTTTTTATATGCTTTAATTCTTTCTTTTGTTCTGGATCTTGGTGTTCATCTCCGAAAAAGATATCTGATGTGATGTCATTTTGTTAGTGAGCTATCAGCCCTTTAATTCCCCATGCATTTTATACAATAATATAATATATATACAAGTCAATTTATTTTATGTTTGTTAATGCATCGTGTGTATATATATAATAAGATGATCAACTTTTGTATATATCCTGCATTAATGCTGATAATTATCATCGATGTTTTATCAATCAAGAAATATAACAAACTTGTCGGTGTACAATTGTACATGTAACCTGAGTACCTGACCAATAAACATAATTATATATCATTGATGTAATGATATGTGTTTTTGGTACAATAATCAGAATCATGATGACTTTGTTAGGTGTGCAATTCAAAGTATATATCAGTTAATTTATTTTCATTTCTTGATGTTTTCTGTATTTTATTTAAAACAAATATATCATCATTAAGAGAATTAATGATGACTTCTCTTAGAGACCATTTTTATATAATTAACCAAAATGAAATTTCAAGGAACTAATTTTACATATATATGCAGTAAACAAAACTATAAGCTAGCTACTTGATAATACATTAGAAGAAAATAAAATTAATGTTTTGTTAACTTTTAAGGTATAATTGCACTTTGCATACATTAAACACAAAGTAATCCTTATAAACCAAAAGAAAATATTTATCCATTTACATATATATATTGCCATATAAAACATAATTACATAAAGCAAAAACAAAATATATGATTTTATATGACATGATTCTTCAAAATGCCTCACAAAAAAAATTAAAAATAAAAAAAAAAGATCCACAAAAAGAAGAAATATTCGTATGGTCTTTTCGGACAGGTGTGATTATATAAGATAAAGCGAAAAAATTTGCGAATTATATCAAACGTGTAAGTTTCTTTTTGCACTTTTGCAAATGATGGAAAAATTCCAGGATGACAGAGGACAGATACGCCATCAAAAAGAAAAGAAAAGATTGTAGGAGAGAAAAAGGAATTAATTGATCTGAGATTATTATATATTGTGCTGGCAATTAGTGTTGCTTTAAAACTACACATGTTATGTTATCAGATAATATATAACCAGCTGGCTAAATTTGACACTTGACAACCTTCCTTGCTGCTCCAGATTGCTGTGTAGGAGCTTAGCTAGGAGGGGGAAAAAAAAAGGTACCAATTGATGTGATTGGCTTATCTATTATCTTTACTCTTTATCTCTTTCTTTTGCTGAAGTTTAATGAGAAAATCCAAATAATACTTAATTTTACATGGTATAGAAAAATCTTTCTATAATAATCATCGAGTAATCTAGCGGTTGAGGGCAACGCTCTCTGTGTGGGATGTCGCGGATTTAAAACCCAGATGGGGAGTCTTTTATAGACATTTAAATTTGAGTGGCTTGACCCCTCATCTTTATCTCAAAAAAAAAAAAAAATCATCAAATAAATTAAGCATCAGCTAGTATATATAGACTGTATAATAAATCAAATGATGTGCTTTTATTGATATCATCATTGATACCGATAATGTGTGTTTTAAATGATAGTGGAGCTCTCATCTTCAAACATTGATTTATATGTCTCAGTAAGTTCTTGTATCAAAATCTTAGGCGATACAAAATTTTTGAAGCATTTGTTTGAGATTTTAAAAGTGATACATAAAATATAATATAGTCACTTTTTATAAGTTTCAGACAAATACTTTAAAGTTTTCAAAATTAAAAAATGTTGTATCCCATAAGATTTTGATATAAAGAAACGATTGAGCCATTAAAATTAAATTCTAGAAGTGATTTTGATACGTTCTTAAAGATGTCCCACGGAAAAGCTCTGGGAGCTAAAGTAGCTTTGCTCCATAAATGATGCAAATTGAATGATGTATTATATATGTACATTAAATTAATGTCTTATTATGCATATATATATAAAGAGGAGGGATCCATTGACAATGCTTAAAATGACAATATTGACAATCAAGATTTTAAAAAATTTGTAAAAATAGTTAAAAATTCTTAAAAATAGAAAAAAGTTTATAGAGATATTGTTTAACTTATAGATTGATTATGTATCAAATTATATTCAATTTAAGAGACGTTTGATAGCTCTTTAAAGCTCGTTAAATTTCAACCGTTAAAAAATGTATAAAATTTTGATAAACTATCAAACGGTGTTCAAATTGATTGAAATTTAAAACACTATTAATCTATAAGTTAAAGAATGCATCCATAAAAGTTTTTTCATTTTTAAGATTTTTTATGAATTATTACAAAATTTTTAAAATCTTGATTGTCAAGATTGTTATTATAAACATTGTCAATGGATCCCTCCTCATATATAAATCACTTACAATGAATTTATAATGAGTATATATGATGACACATCATGTACATTATTATAAAATTTCTTATTATACATATTTTAACACTTTTTGCTTTCGACTAAATGCAGCCTGTTTAATTAAAATTATTGTCGGCTAATTAACTTTCTTATCATCCACGAAAACCCTGCTATTATTGTTGTGGCCTAGCTTGTAGATTTTTTAAAAGAAAAAAAAAAAGGACTAGCTAGATTCACGTATCCAACCTTTTAGTACGTGTCATGATTTGGATTTGCGCCTTTATTTTGATGTGCATTTTGTATAAATGGATTTTTCTTTATTTTTAATAGAAGGGAATCGTTAGTTCCTGAATTTATTTTCTTTGATATATGCTTTTTTCTTTTTTTTTTTTTTGAAATTGAACATGCAAATTACCCTCTATAGTGATGTAGAAGTAGATATCGTCACCATCTATATGAATTAATTGCTAGCTAAGAGTAGAACTATGTGAGTTTAAATTTTGATTTATATGGCTCAATAAATTCTTTATATCAAAATCTCATGGAATGCAAAAGTTTTTTTATTTTTGAGAATTTTTAAATATTTTTTATAATTTTCTAACAATGACTATACAATATTAATAAAATAATCAATGTTTATGTATCACTTTTAAAAAATCTCAAACAATTACTTACAAATTCTCAAAAATGAAAAATTATTGCATCCCATAAGATTTTGATATAAAAAATTTATTGTACCGCGTTAATCAAAATTTGAAGGTGGTTTGATATGATTTTTTAGGTGGGCTCACTGAAGGACACCGTTAAGCTCACGATAGTTCTACTCAATTGCTAAATATATTTGAATAGGTTGGATCTTATTTTAAATGGCACCCTTTTTGGCTGTTTGGGAGGTTATACTTTCAAAACTAAATAAGTTCTTGCATCAACATTTAAATTTGTGGTCTAGGAGTCAAAAATAACTAATGCTCTCTGTATTGAAGATCGCAATTTCAAAACTCAAATAGAATTTTTGTAGTTAGATTTGAATAGCTTTACCTCTTCTTCATATATGAAAAAAAAAAAAAAGAAAAATACTTTCTATGCTCCTACCCTGAATAAATTCCAACAACCAACATTGTAACTACTCAATTTTGGAATACCAAAAAAAACCATATGCATCTTCTTTTTGTATACGAGCATCAAATAAAATTCTTTGGTGCAATTGCAATCCCTACGCATCTTCCTTTTTGTTTCATGCCTTGCTTGACCCTCAGCACATCATAGTTCGGCATCTGGCATTTGCATACAAATATAAATTTATAAATTTTGCAATTGAATCGGCAGCCCCTATTAGTCGTAGGGGAATGTGGCCTTTATGTTTTTCTTCTTTTTAATCTTTATCCCTTTGATCCTGGCCTCAATCCCTACGCAGCTAGGGCATATATCATTGATTGAAATTTGAAAGCTTGAGTTGAAACGCATATCACAATTCAGATGCCCCAGGCTCTATTATTGAATTGGAATGCCATGCATCTTTTCAAGGTCCTATTTCAACCTCCCCTTTTCAAGTATTTGAATATTTCATTTTGTTTTATTTGTTTTCAAGAGGTGATGAGGAGATGAGAGCCGGATTGGGTCAGTGTTTTGAAAATCGGCCAGCACGGCCGATTAATCGGGCGTTTATTCGGAATCGGTAGCAAAACCGTTCCGAATAAGAGATTCGGTGTCAAATTTGCGTAAAGGAACGTCAACTCGGCCGACTTCTTCAATTAATCGGCCGTTTTCTTAATTAATCGGCCGTATATTCCGACTAATCGGGGCAGACGTGCAATAATCGTTCACGAGTCAATCGATGCGCAGAGTGGCAAACCCGCTTTTTAATATAGCAGTCCGCAATGTCATGTCCACCGCATTCCATCATTTTTCGTTTCTTATTATTATTTTTTTATTTTTTTTACCAAGCTGTTCAGAATTCTTCGTAAGATTCTTGTATATTGATCAACTCATATTTCTGTCTTCATTAAGTCCAAAGTTTGTTTTTTGTCAACCAAATATAGTGTTTTGCCTTGTTTGCTTAATAATCAATAGTAGCAAGCTAACAGTTTGCTTTTCTTTTTGATGAAAAAAATAAAGCAAGCAGTTGAATTTAATCTAGAGTATTAAATTATATTTTCTTTAACTAAATTGATTAAATTGGAAGATTTATTGAAATATTAGTTTTATTGGAACGTGTATGTCTGGCATTTTATGTTTATCGATCATATGGATAAATTTATTTTATTTCCCAGGTTGCTGCCATATGTAACGTTTCCCAAATAAACAAAATATGAAATCCGGAAAATACAAGCAAATGAGGATAAAAAAAGAATTTCGTTTGTTTAGTAGACAATTGTACATGTATCAATATTTTCGTGTAGGCAAATAAAGTTTTAATGTAGTATAATAACTAAATTTTGCAATATATTAAATAAAATATGGATATTTATGTATAAATTAATAAAAACGTAAAATCGTCCGCAAAAATCCGATTAATCGGCCGCATAACGATTAGTCGCTTAGCGGTACTATGTCCGTCCGTCGAGCGTATACCGTTTTTTAAAACACTGGATTGGGTACATTATATTTTAGAGGTGACAGAGCAGATTGTCGTGTCGGGTTCACATTCGGGTTGGGGTCGGATTCGGATCGGGTCGGGTCGGACATCAGGTTGACATCTGTCGTCATTTTCTGGGTTGGGTCGGGCGGGTTCTTCGAGTCTGGACATATTTTGCACCTCTATTCCTGAGCTGGGTCGGGTCAGGTTCGGATCAGTCAAGCTTTTCCTGAAACACAGGTTGGGTCGGGTTCGGGTCAGTCTCACTTTCCCTGGAACACGGGTCGGGTTCGGGTCAGTTTGATTTTTCCTAAAACTCGGGTCGGGTTCGGGTCAGTTTGACTTTCCCTAAAACTTGGGTCGGGTCAGATTTCGGATCGAGCGGGTCAAGCGAGTTTTTTGAGTCGGATCAGATTTTTCCAACTTTGATTATATTAGGGTTTGTGATGTAGTGCTTTATCATTTTTTTTTTTTTGGGGGGGGGGGGGGGGGGCGTTGTATAAAAGATGATTCTAATTATGGCAGGTTAATTAATCACATATATATGTTTACTTGACACTTTATAAGAAATCACTGAGTCAGGTCCAAGTCAGGTTTCGGTTGTCTAATTGTTTTTCATGTCGGGTTTTGGTTCAAATTCAAGTTAAGTTGATTTTCTCAAAATTGGGTTAATATATATAGTCTTTATAATATTGAAATCAAATTATTGAGATGGACAAAATAAAATCGACATTACATTGACTTCTGCAATATATGGTTTATGTCAGTACAAAATATGAAAATTCATTAACACGGGCATCTTTTTATAAGAATGATAATAGAGTGAGTGAGGATATTGCGCTTTGCAAAACGTAGGGAGATAGTGTGCTTCAACATCATATCTCTTAAATCGTAGTTCGAATGACTAATTTAAGTTGCTCACCACAATCTTAATATTGAAACCTAGTTACATATTAAAATTTTTATTTTTAGAGTTTTCTAACTATTTTTTTGAACTTTTGAAAAATAGCCTATTTTATGTACAAATTTTTGTGCTTTTTTTATACAATTTTCAAAAACCTAAAAAAAATAGATAGAAAACTCTAAAAATGGAAAAATTTGGTAATCTATAAGGTTTCAATATATAAATTGTGTTGAGCAATTTGAATTGACTATTTAAGCTACGGTTTTGAAATAATAAACTGAAACACACTACCTCCTTACGCTTTACAAAGCGCAATAGCCTCACTCATGATAATATGCACAGGGGATGTTGTTTCTTTCGTATTATTTCCTTCTTTTATAGTTGTCAAAAAAAAGCCTTATACAATTTTATTTTTAATTAACTCAATTCAATATTTCTCTATATCAAGTGGCAAACTATGAGACGGTGAAAAATATCCACTTAAATCTAAAAAAAAAAATGTGGCAAATTGTTTTTTTCTTTTTTAATCTGCTGGCAAAATGATAGCATTTATGGCGAAACACTTTCAGGTGGAATATCTAAATCTTAGAGGTCCACTGGGAAAAAGGTTCGTAGTAGCAAAGCAAAGATTCTTGCTTTTCTAGTTTGGCCCTCAGAAAATTTATATTCTTCTGTTTTCCAATGGTAATTTCTGGTACCAATTATTTGATTTTTCAATATAAAATTTTCCAAATTCTTAAACAAATGTTAAATAACGTTTTGTGCTTATTCTGACGATTCATATGTACGACTTGATTCAGACTTTCATTTTCTGATGGCATGTTGCATTTTTGAATGAGACTTGAAGTACTTGATAGAGAAAGAGTACTTACTCCTATTAATATTATCCAATATAATTACATTTTTTATTGTAAAATTGGTTGGTGATAAAATGATTAAAAATTTAAAATATTATAATCACAATCAGTCATCAGAAGCAAGTATAAATTGAGTAATACATAGCGTCCATAGGTTACATTTCGGGATGCATCTGTTACATTTCGGAGTGTATCCGTTACATTCTTTGTATCTTTATAGACGTACGAACAGTTTTTCAATGGACGCAAGATGTTTTCTGTTATAAATTCACTCTCCATTCTATTTTTATCCCCAAAAATAAAAATAAAAAAATTTTAATCTGTTAAATTTTTATGTTGTATTATCACTACTGCAAAAAAATATCTAACCATGTATTCATTTTTTTTTTTTTTAAAGTTCTCTTACTTTGACTGCCATAGTGCCATCTGAAATTCTGGTGCCATGTTTGGTCTTTGTGCATTGACCAGCTAGCTGTAGCTGTACTGCCATTTATTTTCTAAAAAACAAAAATTGTATCTGCAGGGGACCAGCTGCCCAGTTTTTCAGTTTTTTTGTTACCTTCAATAAATGTTCTCAGCTCCTTCTATGTGCAAGAGATATTGTATTTTTTTCCCCCTATATATTTATTGTTGTAGGGTTTAGGGTGAAGATACAATATGAAACGTATGGGGTGAACACGTGTCCAATGCTTGTTATTTTTTTTAAAACAAATTTCCAACGTTGCCAACAACTAATTACGATCAAGAAAGTAACTAACTAATTAATCATGCAACTAATTATATTCCTATGAGGGTGGGTGGGTTTATGGTGATATGCATATCACACTTTGGCCTGCCGTGCGACTTGTATTTCCGTTTTCGGTGTCTAAGTAGTCGTTTGACTTGCTCAATTTAATCTTTGTATTAAAATCTTCTAGCAAACCAAATTTTACAATTTATAAAACGTTTTGCTATTTTTATTGATGGGAAAAAAACAGCTAGCTAAATCCAAAAACTCGGGTTCATACAAATCAACAATTTTCTTCTCATCATAAAAACTAGCATAAAGTTTCAAGAAATTGTAAGTTTTAGTTTCCTAGTAGATTTTGATATGAAGATTAAATTGAGCAATTCGGATTGATTATTTTGACAACGAAAACAGAGATACTAGTCCCATAGCAGGGCCAAAGTGTAACATGCATATCATCGTAGCCTTACCCTTATAAAAATTTATTAATTTACAATTTCCGATGGTTACTAGCTTTTAAGTTATTTATACCAAAAAAAAATGGTGATACTAATTAAAGTTAGAAATATAAATAGGTAACGTATGTATTATGGTGTAAGGCTACGATAATATGTATATATATCACACTTTAGCCATGTGGTGTTAGCTTATAAACAAGTATTATGATGTGAGGCTACGGTTCAAGTGTGATATGCATAACGTCGTAGCCTCACCATGTATAATATTCCTCTAAAAAATATTGAAGTTTAATTTGTTTTTTTCAAATGGATGGATAAATTCTCTTTAATTATGTTAAAAAATTCATTAAGCATTAATTTTCCGCAAATTAAAAAGCTAAACATGATAAAAAAAAATTAATTATGGAACTTCAATACTGACAATTAGTCAAATATGAAATATCACATCTCTACCTACTTAATTTCTTTTATATAACCAACACTTTTACTCTTTTAATCTCATCATCATGCATACCATAATATACTTCAATTAATTAATTTCAAACTCCAAGAAAGGTCATGACATCAACATCTATATAAATAAAGAGTCGTAGATAGCGACCACCCATTTTATTTATCCACCAGTCCACCATATTTTTTATGAACAAATTAATATCATTTTTCAGTAAACATTTATATCTTTCTGATCAACATATATCATTTTCTAGTAAACAGATACACTACAGTTTTCAGTAAACATTTATGCAACCGTGACAAGCACATGAGTGCATGTGGGTGTGTCAGATTATAAAAGAGAAGTGGATGGGTGGCTTACTTTATAAGTGGACCATACATGTTTTCCATAAATAAAGCCAAGGCAGCAGTCAAACCCTTAACCAATAATTCCCTCCATTAGAGATTCAGTGATTCACAATACAATACATGTCATTTTCCTCTCCATCAGAATAGCACTCTAATCTAATGCTGCTATTATTTTCTAGTGCTAATGAATTTGAAGTTGACGACCGTTCACTGTCACACGTGTCAGTTCTATGTTCGTTGCTTAACTCTTTATATATATATATATATATATATATATATATATATATATATTTCTTTACTTTTTCTTCTACAGTACTCGACTGTTTATGTGAGTAGCAAACAATTTATAAAGAAGAATCAAACAAATTGAACTTTATGATGATTTATCCGGAAATTGCATTGCATTTGCATACGATGTTTGTATTTTGAACATTATAAAAAAGTTGAAAATGACACAACATATTATATATACATAATGTGTTAAGTGTTATATACATATTATCTTTTAAATGAGGTGTAAATAATTAATTAAATTAGTTATATTATATAATATGAATGAAATTTTTATCTTTTAAATGAGGTGTAAATAATAATTAAATTAGTTATATTATATAATATGAATGAAATTTAGGAAGATGCACGAGTTCCCTCGCTTTCATGGGGAACTACCGAAGCCGTTGATTAATGTTTATCTCTATCCTAAAATCCGGATATACATATATGTGGAGGGTTCCAATGTCACAAGTTTTTTGCGCCACAAAATACTACAAACTCACTTTTTCATTTATATTTCAAAATTATGCATTCAAATTTCAAATCAAAACTGTTGATATTATTTATGTACATGAGAGATGCACGAGGAACGAGCTTTCAGCCATTTATTATAAGATATAATAATTTCAGCTCAAAGCAAGGCGTGGTCTCTTTACAAGTATATACTAATGAGAAACATCTTGCATCCATTAAGAAATTGTCCATACGTCTATAGACGTACGAAGAATATACAGATACATTCCGAAATGTAAACAGATATATCTCAAAATATAACCTATGGACGCTATGGATGCTAGGTCTTACTCTGTACTAATCTTCTGTATGAGATACATATTCCTCTCTCGTAGTACTTATCTCCTTCTCTCTCTTTTAATCAGCACAAAGTTTGGAGATATTATACACAAACTTTTGGAACATCTTATAAATAGTATTTTATATAACTAGTAAATAGCTCATGCCTTGATTTAGGCTGAAATTGTTATTTCTAATAATAAATTTTTAAGATAATATGTAATAGACTTTAAGTTGAGAAAATTAATATGGGTCTTAAGTTTTAATAGGTTGAGACATTAAAGTACGTCAATAGTGGTGGTCAATCTAATTAAACAATCAACGGCTAAGATTTATTTCTTGGGGAAGATAGAACTTTTATGCCAAAAAATCTAATATGCTTTTTGATACGTCCCATTAGGAGTAAGATTTTATAGATCCACAATTTACAAAACGAACCTTGCACTTAACAAAAAAGCAAGCTTTCATTGAGTTATCTTCTCTGTTTGTGTAGTTTGTTCCTCTGACAATTAAAAAGGAGAATCCATATTGGAATATTGCTCTATATATATTATAAATAATGAATATTCTGAAAAAAAAAAAATTTCTTCTTGCATAGCCAATAAATATATATATTCCAACGGTTAATAAGTTAAGATTAATTTTGTATTACTATTTATTCAAAGGAAGAAAAAAGATTGTTTAATTAGGTCTTACGTAGAAGATCGATATATATCTTATTATGATTAGTTTAGTTTAGGTCACGGGAAAAATAGCCAATAGACAAGTATGAACTATTTATAAATGAATCGACTGAAACTAACAATAAATATTATATATTGAAAGAATAATATTTATTGTTAGTTTACACAGCAGTCTTGGACATATATTTTGGATACCTTTAGACATAGGGGGTTTAATGAAACCTGGGTTAATTGGATGTCAAGAATGCTTTGGGGAGGGAGAACCAATATAAGGGTAAATGGAACTTATACAGAATATCTAGAATGTAGGAAGGGGGTTAAACAAGGGGATCCGTTATCTCCATATATTTTTATCCTTGCAGCAGACAGTTTTAATAAGATGATAGAGTTAGGAATTGAAAGAAACCACATCCAGGGTATAGGCCCTAAATTCTGTAATAATAGGTCCATAGTTAATTTGAATTATGCTGATGATACTTTGATTTTCCTCAAAGCTGACAGGTTAATATTAGAAAAATTTAAATGGCTCTTGTTATCTTTTGAGGGTATTTCAGGACTAAAGGTAAACTTTGCTAAAACTGAAATTATACCTCTAAATATACCATCTCAGGAAGTTCAGTTATTGGCTAACATTTTAAATTGTAGAGTTGGTTCTCTTCCAATTAAATACTTAGGTTTATGCTTATATTGGAAGAGAATTCCAAAAGAAATTTGGTTGGATTTGATAAATAAAATACAGGTCAGGCTTCAGGTTTGGAAAGGAAAATTTTTATCATTGGGAGGTAGACTAGTTATTCTTAATGCAGTACTCAGTTCTATTCCTTTGTATTACCTGTCATTGTTTATTGCTCCAAAATGGGTCATTCAAAAGATTGACAAAATTAGAAGAAGGTTTCTATGGTCAGGTGTAGAATCTGGGTTACATAGTAAGAGTCCTTTAGTTAATTGGCCAACAGTTTGTTTGCATAAAGAGCATGGGGGACTGGGGGTACTAAATCTATACCAAATGAATGTTGCTTTAATTACTAAATGGTACTGGAAAATACTATGTTCAGATTATAAAGGTCTTTGGAAGGATATCATATTGTATAAGTATGGTTTTAGAATTGTAGGAGACTTTTCATGTTTTTGGAAAGCTGTTATTGGTACTCATCCTCTATTTAGAAAGGTGGTGCATAGGATAGTTGTAAGAGGGGATTCCATTCTATTTTGGTTTGACATATGGTATGCGGATTACCCATTATATATCCAATTTCCAAATCTTTTTGCCAAAGCAAAAAATGTAGATACTATTACTTTAGCACAAGTTTGGAAAGATGGTAATCCAAAAATACCCTTGACAAGGGGGGCAAGTTTACTGTTAAGGGCTGAGAAGAATACTGTTATGAATATTTTACAGTCAATAAATTTTATGGGGGAAGATTCAGCTAGTTGGTCTTTGGAAAGTAATGGTAGATTTTCAGTTCAATCATTTTATAAATTGATAAATTTTAGAGGTATACGATTTGAATTAAATGGATCTATATGGAAAGTATCTGTTCCTTTAAGAGTCAGGGTGTTCATGTGGATAGCTTTACAAAATAAGATATTAACAAAAGTAAATTTATTCTTTAAAGGCTGGACAGGGAACATCTGTTGTGAATTCTATTTAAATTTGGAAGATATTGATCACCTGTTCATACACTGTCCATTAATGTCTCGGTTTTGGGTCTTATTCAATGAGGTTAATAAGAGAAAGATCAAGTTAGACCTTACTACTGTTAAGCTTATGTGGGATAGTACACTGGTTTTAAACTACTCTGACAGGAATTATGCCCAATGCTTAATTTGTGTTGTATTTTGGGTTTTTTGGAATTGTAGGAATAAAGCTATATTTGAGGGTAAATTGCTTCCAAATTTTAATTCCATTGTGATTAAAATTCTAACTCTCTTTAAATCTTGGACTGGGCAGGAGTGTGATTTGGATATGATGATTACTGGAAATCAAGCTATTATCATTGAAGAGGTTGAAGAATCTGACATAACAGCAGTGGCTTCAATCACAGCTGCTTAACATTTTCTTTAATTTCTTTATGTATTAGCTTGTTGACATATGGTAGGGTTAATAAGCTTTTAAATACTCTTTGTGTTTGCCAGTTGATCTGTCTGACTGTCATTAAGTAGTAGTTTGGATTTATATCAGTCTCCTCTTAAAGGTTTCTGATTAATTGTAGGTTTTGTTTGTACTTTTGTTTTCTCCTTAAAAGAAATGGGAGAAGGTGGATAGTTTTCCACTTAGATCAAAAAAAAAGTTTACACAGCAGTCAGTGTACACATTTGCCAAAGCTTAATTATTTCACCAATTTTCGTTCTTAATTATTTAAAAACGAACTATATATATATTTCCGGGCGTGCACGCGTAATATATATTTGACTTTCTTCAAAGATTAAAGAAAGAGTAATTATTCTTACTGAAATTTCCTGTGAAAATGTACAAGGATTAGAAAAGTTCACATTTGAATATAGAGTAATTTTTGGAGTTATCACTGAATAGAGTAATTAATTAGAATTTTAATTAGTCTTGGCCACTTCTATCAAAAAAAAAAAAAAAAATTCCTTTTCGACTTCTGGGCTGCTCTTTTTTTTTTTTTTTTTAAGAAAGTGAGATACTCCATCAGTTTCATTGAAACAATGAAACTTTTTATTTTGTGCCCATAGAGGATTGAACCTATGACCTCTTGGAAGTCATCCTAATTAGCTATCACTTGAGCTACTAAACCATTTGCTTTCTGGGCTGCTCTGTGGTATCTAGGAAATAGAGTAATCAGTAATGGTTTCACTTCCTGCTCAGATTTTAAACGCGGACGAACCGTCCACTAAATAATTCATTACAAGCTGTTGCAATTTGTAGATGTATTTTTTTTTTTTTTTTTTTTTTTGCAAATGGCCCATAGGCGTTTCATTAATCAAATCTGGGATTGTTACAACTGTTGACAGCAGGACCGAAAGTTGATGAAACTACAGCAAAAAGAAACACAAACCATAAACTACAGGTGATTGAGAGGAACACTTGCAGCAATTGTAATTATCGGGCACCAGTGAAATCAATTAGCTACATATCCTTATCCTTACTAGAATATTGGAAAAAAAAAATGACATGAAAAGGTTATCTTCCCCAAATAAGAAACGGGAGCCGTTGATCATTTTCTTGGATAGATCAGAATCGTTGATGTACGTTAATGCCCATTGACGTTCTCAGCTCATTAAAATTAAAGACCCATATAAATTATCTCAATTTAAGGCCCATTACATATTATCTTAAAAATTTATTATAAGAAATAACAATTTCAGCCCAAGCAAGACATGGGCTTTTTACTAGTTCCTAATAAAAGGAGATTGAATTTTTTGACATGAAAGTTCTATCTTCCCCAAAGAAGAAACTTCAGCCGTTGATCATTTTCTTAGATAAATCAGCACCATTGATTTGTAATAATGTCCAGGTCTATTAACTTAAGGCCCAAATAGCATTCACGCATTATTTATACGTGTTATGGTTGTTTACTTTTAGTAGCCTGAACTCGGCCCAACAACTCTATGTCTTTATTTTTTGAGAAACACAACCTCTTTATTTTTACCATGACAAGATATCATGAGCATATATGTCTTCTTGTTGTTTTAGATCTAGCGACACTATTACATATATGTCTTTTTTTTATTTTATCATCTATAACTATGTTATTTATGTTTTTTTTTTCTTCTAACATTAAGACCTCGTTAATTTAAAAAAATATATATATATTAAGACATCATTACTTTATCATGTTGTTTTTGTATTATTTTGTTCTTATGATGCTAGTATTTTATCATATAATTACGATTTATGGAGTACGAAGTTACATATTATCTTAATATTAAGTTAAAAAAATAACATATTATTATAATGAATATTTTTTGGCTCAAAGTAACGTGTGGGCTACTTACTGGTATATTATAAATGAAGAGGGATCCATTGACAATGCTTAATTTGACAATCTTGACAATGGGAATGTTTAAAAGTTTGTAAAAATTCACAAAACTCTTAAAAATGAAAAATGGTTTATGCGTGTATTATTTAACTTATAGATTGATAGTGTTTCAAATTTCAATCAATTTGAACTCATTTATTGGCTTATCAAAATTTTGTGTAATTTTCAACGGTTGTAAATTAACGGATCTTTGAAGAGCTATCAAATGTCACTTAAATTGATTATAATTGAAAACATAATCAATCTATAAGTTAAATAATACATCCATAAACCATTTTTCATTTTTAAGATTTTTTTTGTGAATTTTTACAAATTTTTTATAATTCCCATTATCAAGATTGTCAAATTAAGCATTGTCAATGGATCCCTCCTCATTATAAATATATATCTTTCACAGGGGCTCTGTATATACCTAGGTAGCTGGATGTGATATTTTGGGTAAACATGGGCATATGACTATATATATATGAGGTAGCTGTATTTATTGACTGGTATTTGCAATTCTGTACTGTACAGGTTTTAATTTCTTATTGGTACATCCAATTCTGGGGCTGTATTTATTGACTCGTATTGGTAATTCAATACAAGTTTGAGGAGGGATCTAATAACTATGGACTTTGGTGACCGCGGTGACCATTTTACTATTTATATATTAAATTGACAAATCTAAACCGTTAGATGTATTCTAAATCATCTAAATAATATATATACAAAAAATGATGAAGTTTTAACACCGTTTCAATAGTCATCAAGAGAGGAGAAAAAATCATAAAATTTGAACCGTCGATTTTTGTTAATGCTTGATGCATATGTAAATAAAATCAAAATGATATAACTTTTTTTGTGTACACATAAAACATGATATATACAACACATTCTATCAGTTAGTTTTGTCATTTAACAATTTAAATTGTAGTTATTTAAGATTTAGTTTCACGGTCACCGATCGGTCACCAAAAACATGGTTATTTGATCTCTCCTCTACAAGTTTTCCTTATTGAGATAAATAAAGAGAGTAATTCTGAAGTCTCTGAACTGCAGTAGAAAATGCAAGCACCACCACAATGGGCTAATTAAATTTGCACATATAGGTATGCAAATTCAGAAATTATATTAAGTTTAGTAAGTGCCAAATTAAAAAAAAAAAAAAAAAAAGGTGAATATACGGATATATTAGCTTTCTTTAATAGAGATATAAATGAAAGACTATATATATAGGAGGTATATATATATATATATATATATATATATATATATAGGTTTCTCTAAGTCTTATGTGTAGGTAAAAGAAGATGGCATCTCAAACTATTTTAAATTTTTAATGATAGTTGGAATCCTTGCTTTAAGACGAGTGTGAGATCAAGAACTAACCAGTGTCAAATAAAATACACAAACAATTCAAAGGGATATTTAAGATTACAAAATAATAATAATTATGCTCTTAGGGGAACAATGAGAAAGCAATTGGAATATCTTGGTCAATCATTTTTATGATTTTAATGACACACCACTCAATTTAAAATAATAGGAGATGTTTGTTGGGTCGTACTAAATTAAAAACGAGCAATCAGATGATGTCGACCCAACATATATTTCGACGAATCCCACATATAAATAAATTAATATAACCACTTGAAATTGTAATTAGCCTCACTTTTTTAGTGTTAACAACTTAAAATAAATGCATCTCAAAAAAAGGGGGGACGTGGCAAAAAAATTGGAAACTCGCTTGGGCCGATCAAATTTTGAAAAGTCAAACTGATTTGACCCAAACTCAAACCGAGTGGATTTGAGGTCAGATAGCCTATTCAAAAATAATAATATTCAAATTGGCTTGAGTGCTTGACCCAATTTTGAACTCAACCGATATTTCTTAGAAGATGAAAATGATTTTTTTTCATCTGGGTTTAATTAGAATATGTGACCTCTCATGTAGAGAGTATTATTTTTTTTTACTAGACCAGAGACTAGTTACAAAAAAAAAAAAAAACTACAATAGTTATAAAAATTTGAGTTGAGACATTTTATGACGAATATGCAAGTAACCTTAATTACGGTGCTTTGCGAAGCAAAATGGTATTTGCTTTGGCTTCATATCTCATATTTCCAAACTTCAAATGATCCATCCAATTTGTTCAATACAGTCTACATATTAAAAATATATAAAATACAAGATTATATATTTTTAAAATTTTTTTTTTCTAATTTTGAAGTATATGGTACTTTTGGATATCAAGTTTTGTTATTAATTTTGAGTCCTCCAACAAAAATAAAAATAGTAAAATAAGTAAAATTTGGTATTCCATAATATTTTGATGGGAGATGATAATTGTCCCCCTAAAAATCCCCCGATCCCTAATACATTTTAATTAAAAATTCTTTTTCAAATACAACAAATCAATTTTAACAATTGCAATTCACATCACAATAGTGAAACTACACAATCCCATCACAATAGTGAAACTACACAATCACATGAAAAATGCTTACCAATGTCAACAAAGAAATAGCGATCATGATGGTAATGATCATAATGATGATAAATAAATAATTGATTAATATTAAATTATTAATATATAACTCGTGGCTTCACATTGAATATAAACATGAGTAACTTTTATTTAAATTAGTAATTACACAAGCGAGCTGAAAGTAACTTTTTGTTTGACCAACACAATTTTTTTGTGTAAAAAAGACTATATATTATATTAGAAAGAAGTTCTGACAAAAAGAAGTCAAAATCTTGGTTGAAAAACTTTTAAACTTTTTGGTGGTGCTGCATATTGTATGGCATGGATATATCCAAGTCAACTTACTAGCTAGGGTTTTACAATTATAATATATAGCATGCATGCCCTAATTAAGCAACAAAAGGTAAATGAACCCAATGGGATTCAAGCAGAGATGAAAAATCACAACCGACAAGGTAATATTTTAATTAATCCATGTATGACCAAAAATACAATCATGCAAATAAAAGCAAGGGAAATTAAAAACTTAAAAAAGTATAGAAAGATGATCATGGACCCAATTCAAGGGCCCTACAAAAAAAAAAATTAAAGAAGTAATATATAGACTATAGAGTAATAGCTAGTGACCACCTTTTATCTATCGACTGGTCCACCGTATAATTGTAATGAACAAATATTATTTTTCAGCAAACATTTATATCTTTCCAATCAACATATATCATTTTCTAGTAAACAGATACATTACAGTTTCCAGTAAACATTTATGCAACTGTGACAAGCATATGAGTATATGTAAGTGTGTCAGATTGTGAGAGAGATAGATGGGTGACCTACTTTATAGAGTGGACTCAACATGTTTTCCTAATATATACGCTATTGCTATATATATAGTGACTGCGTGATTAATTAGTGAAGAGGAGGAGAAGTATATGATATACATATGAGTAAAACTATGGTGCTCCTAAGAGCACGGAGGCCTCCCGTGTTCTTAACTAAAAAATTATACTAAACCATCTCGAAATTTCAATTTATGGGTCTCATTAAATTCTTTATATCAAAATATTATAGGATACAAAAACTTCCCATTTTTTGAGATTTTTAAGTATTTGTTTTGTATTTTTTAAAGATGACATAGTTTTATACATTATTTTATTAATATTTTGATGTCATTCTAAAAAATTCCAAAACATATACATAAGAAACTTAAAGAATGAAAAATTTTTGTATCCTAAGAGATTTTCATATAAAGAATTTAATGAGACCCATAAATTGAAATTTCGAGATGGTTTAGTATAATTTTTTAGTTAAGAACACGGGAGGCCTCCGTGCTCTTAGGAGCCCGCTAGATTTACTGGAAGTATATGATATATATATGCTATATGATATGATATACGTACGAGTGGGAAGCATGTTCACCGCTCACGCCACAGCCCACAGGGCACATTATGGCATACACGTGGAGCGATTTGGGAGCAAGTGGAGAGCGGGGCCTACGCACAGAGTGAGTTTCTCATTCTCAGTGCTCGCTCGCTCTCTTTTAACGTGGCAGCTTGGGAAGCCTTCCAGCCTCTCTCGATCTGCTCTGCTTATTTCCCATTAATGGGTCCCTTTCGGCGGTCTCTGAATATATATATATATCGATCATGGTCATGTAATTGTGCTTCCTTCTTTTATTCCATTCGCATTGCTTTAGTTTAGTTTGGACCTTGGAGTGCTTCACAAACTTACATATAAAAGGTGTTAAGGTTTAATGAGTTTTGTAGTTGCGACCTGGTTCTTATTCTTTGTTATGAGCACAGAAAGTCATGTCAAAATATGGAAAAGTGTAAATATTAAGAAATTTTTATACTATATCAAAACTCATAGTAAATATTAAGAAATTTTGATGAGTCCTGATAGAATATCAAACGGTACTCAAATTAGTTGAAATTTGAAACACAATCAGTCTATGAGTTTTATAATATGTTTGTACAAAATTTTCTATTTTAGAGATTTTATTTATATTTATTTGAGAATCCTTTGTTGCGGTTACCGCAAAGATTAGTTGTCACAGGATCAGACCCTTAATTGTTGTAGCCCAATTGTAACATAGTGTTTCTTGTTGTGGATTAAAAGATTCTTAAATGTTTTTGAAAAAAAATATTTTTGCTGACATTTGTAAGGAAATTTATAAATGGCTATCTTAATAGAAGAAAGAAAGATTGAAATGTTTTGAAAATTGATGTATTAAAAAGTTGAAGAAAATTTTATTTGGATCTAATTAATTAGACAACTATTTTTGAGCTTCATCTGCGAATTTCTATTCCATCTGATCCAATTTCAATAGCAATTATATTTTTCTATTCTCAATTAAAACGAATTGCTCATATATATTACAAATTTCCAACAGATAATAGTGCACACTAAATTAATTTACAACGAATTGCATCATAGTATTTGTCTCTGACATTATTATAAAATATATTATATATGGTCAGATTTATTCCATGTACCCGTTTTTTTTTTTTTTGAGCAAACCATGTACCCCTTTTTAAATTAGTTTAGTTCATGCATCATCGATCGAATCATCCAATCAGGTTCCTTTAAAGCTTTAAGAAAAGTTATGATCTTTCCTTTTTCGTTTTTAGAAGTCGACAGCTCCGAGTATCGTCGCACAAAAAATTGCATAAATAACCCTTACAGAAAAATAATCGCAGTGCCGATTTTATTGAATGATAATGTGATCATAAAGACATCTTAAAAAATATTAAAATATCATTAAATGGTTGTAAATTAATTAAGTGTTCTGCCGTAATATAAATTGCAGTAAAAACAGTTGTATTAATTTCCATAAAAAAAATATGTATATATGTTCAGTAATAATCTCTAAAATATTATCAAACTTGAACCATATTAATATTATATAGTATGGTAGCATACTGCTCAACCAAACTCTAAGATTGATCAAACATATATACAATATATAATTAATGGTGCTGGGGAACAGTGGAGCATAATTCTAAGATTCTAAACCAAGGGATAAATACTATTGGAGCATAATTTGCCCACTTTTTCCAAACAATTATTAGTCCAATCCAATAGCCACCATATGATTATGATTTTTTTTTTTTCTAATTATTCTTTCATATATTTTTTTCTCTTTGAAGGTATCCATTGGATGGTTTTGTGACGCGTCCGATCCTCAAAATTATGTTCCAGCCCAAATCCATCCAATCAAAGTGCTCAAATTAATTTGTGTGTATTTATTTACAAGGGTCATACCTACTGTCTATAGAATATTTCTATGAAATTTTCATCATAGAGTGTGATAGATGGGACCCACCATATGACATTTGTGTCTATGATGGTAATTCTATAGAAATAGTCTATGGACGTGATACGTGTGGAGTGTATAGGCTTTTACCCTAAATAATACAATCAATCGCAAGCATAGGATATTATGCAGTATAGTCGGGATCGTATCCACAGGGACGGAAACTAATTTTAGACAATTCCTTTTTCACTATTCTAATCCTAAAAGTAACCAATTCGTAACCAATTTGGGGGGGGGGGGGGTTTGTTTGAAGTTGATTTGTTCCTAAATTAATAGAAAACAGTAAAAGAGACTTAAACAATTATTAAAACACGCGTTCCCAGGGTTTCAGAATCAGTTTGATGTTTGGACTAACTGCCTGCGTTCCGCACCCGAGAAGGTGCGAACCGCAAGATGTACAAATTTGTGGTTCTCTGTCTGTTCTCTGCTTGGTACGGTTCGCACCTGTCACCAATGCTAACCGCAGGGAACAGATCAGAGGCAGTTATTATTCAGTTTCTATTGTCGATCAAAGTTATCGATCCCCAACTAACCCAAAGCAATTACAAGTCCCTCAACTCTCGTTTGTTGGCACTTTTAAAGACTTTTAGATCAATTCGAAATCTTTAGATTATCTCTAACCTAAACCCAATTTGCTTTCGATCACAGGTACGGTTTAACTCCCGTTATAACCACAACTTCTCCTCTCGGATACAACTGGACAACAAGTTATCTACCCAAATAGTGCAAGTATTAAATCTCTATCAATTGACGTTAAGTTTTCCAATTAGACTATGCCTAATCCACAGGTCTATCAAAATAGGGTGAACTACTACAAGCGCACTCTCATGCAATTAGCAATTCTGGCCTAAGAAGATATAAATTAACCAACTAGATACGAACATACATCCACAGGATCATGTCAAAGAACAAGAAAACAATTCAAGCACAATTATGAATAAGCTCAAAGCAAATATGAAAATAACTTCAATGCATAAACGTTAAAAGCAAGTATTCAATTAATCCATACATACAAACATCATCCTAACCCCTAAGAACAAACACGACTACTCATGCCGAAGCATGATGACAACAAATAAACAAAAGAGAAAAGATATCACCGAGTAAGCTTAGGAAGAGGCGAGTAACCTTCTCCTTCACCGTGCAACGATGAACTCCTACCTTGACAAAACTAGACTCTCCACTAAACAATGACTATTGACTAAACCAATCTCAACACATGAGATCTACACTCGACAAGATGATGATCGATGACAAAGACAATATGAGAGCACCCCAAGGGGTCTCTTTTATAGGAGAAGATGTCTCAGATTTAGGCGTCTAAATTCTGGTTTCTTGGGGCGAAATTAAGGGAAAAGTCCCAAAGTTAGTCAGCCAGAAATAGCACGCGCCAGAAAATAGGTGTTCTGTTCTGTTTTGAACTGAATGCGATCCGCAGAAATAGGAGTGCGGTCCGCATTTAGAAGTCCAAAGAGAGCTCGGCCTTGAAATAGCATGTCTGTTGCTTAAATTGGCTCTCTGCGCGTTTCCTTGATTTAGATATGGCGGTTGTGCACTGAAATAGACGGTTTTGATCTGTAATTAGATGCTCCTTTGTGCTCCTTCGCCTATTTTTGCTCCTTGCTCCAAATTTAGTCCAAATAGCTCTAAAAGCTCCGTTTACCTGGAAATAGGACCAAAACACAGAAGTAACTTGATTCTAGACAATCTTTTATTAAAATGCAAATGAACTTAGGATTTTAGGTGCAAGTCTGGTTAATATGCATATATGAAATAGGTGCATCAGGACGCAAGATGTTTCCCTATTTACAATCCAACCTTTCCCTGCCCTTTGATTTTGAAGGAGAAAAAAAGAGGAAAATACCCTTAAAAGTTAGACTTGATATTGGCTTGTATAATTCATATATATTCCCTTGACAGCCTTGTGTAATCCTGAGTGCAGTTAACCTGAACAATATATATGCATGTAAGGTAGAATATTTCTAGGAACATTATTGGATTGCTATATTCTAATTAATATTCTCTCTTTTCCCAGACAAATTCTCTTCCAAAATGCCTTATAGCCTATATATGCTGACTTTTGTAATAAAGAGATCTAGTTATTAACAAACATCAAGTCATCAACAAATAATTAGAAACAAATTTGGAATGAGCTTTGTTGTACATTTAATTGAAGAATTAACTTTGTTTGTTTGACAAATTTGTAACATATCTTGTATTTAACAAGTTTGTTATGAGTTTATGAGATGTAAGATTCAAGCCAAGGAGACATAATATAAAATTGATGGATGATCTGCAATTGGAGCTTATATGAAAAATTGGAGCTAAATTGAAAAAAATTGAATACCAATTTGGTTTTTACATTTTATAACAAATTTAGGGTCTTAGGTGCAAACTTGTGCAAGATAGCTAGGTACTGGCTAGTTGGACCAAAATGTAAATAAGTCTTCTGAAACTCAACCCAAACCTATCACAACTAGGGGTGCAGACGGAAGATCGTTTTCCGTTATTTCGTTCCGTTTCGTTTCAAACAAAACGGTTTTTTGTTTCGTTAAACGAAACGAAGCGATTTTTTTCATTTCGTTTTCTATTTTTATAGAAAAATACTATTGTTAAACGATTTTCGTTCTTTCGTTTTCATTTCGTTTAATTCGGATGAAACGATTTTTTTTTTCGTTAAATGAAACGAAACGATTAACAAAACAACTCAATTTCGTTGCATTTAATTTGAACGTTATGCACCCCTAATCACAAAACTTCTCAAACGTTGCAACACTTACGTACCTAGACTCAAAACAAACATTTTCTCAAGAAGACTTGCTTGTAACGTCTTCCACAGCGCTTTGAATTGTATAGCGGTTCATCAATCATTACAACGTTTGAGCTGAGTGATGAAGTTGCTCAAAATTTGTATCAAGTATCAACTTAGATTCTTCCCAAAATAAGAGTTGTGAAGCTCATATGCAACGCTTGGTAGAGTGATGAAGTTCCTTTTTTTTTTTAAATTTCATTCATATTTTTCTATTATTAAACAAAAAATCAGATTGATGCATAAGTGAGACTATTTTAATATACATTGATATACGGATTTTTTTTTTGTATTCTGGACCTGTATATTTATTTTATAAAATCTTAATAGTTGATTCTAACCGTTCATACGATCTTTATATAAAATTTTACTAGTAAATCAAATTTAAGTTTCTTATACCGCTTAATTAAAATATTGTGAATCATATGAAAAGAAGTGGCATTCCAAATATCTAAAAATGTCATAAAAAGAATCTAAGAAAATTCAAATTTTGGCTTGTCAAATATAAAATTTAGTAGTTCAGATCGACTATTAAGATTCAAAATGAAATACAGATACGTACATACCATAGAACAATCGGGACTACTAGCCTTTCGAGTATTATATAATATATATCATAACATCTCATACGTCAGATATATGTTATGATATATGAGTGCTACATAGCGTCCACGTAATGAATATCCATGAGCAAATATACCGTGAGCTTAAGTTCACGGAGCCTTCCGTGAGCTTAACCTCAAAAAACCTATCAAATCACCTCCAAATTTCGATTTATATGGCTCAATAAATTCTTTATATCAAAACCTTACAGAATACAAAAATTTTCCATTTTTGAAAATTTTTAAGTATTTATTTAAGATTTTTTAAAAGTGACACATAAAACTTGATTATTTTATTAATATTGTATAGTCATTTGTAAAAAAATCTCAAACAAATACTTAAAAATTTTCAAAAATGGAAAATTTTTGTATCCCATAAGGTTTTGATATAAAGAATTTATTGAGCATATAAATCGAAATTTGGAGGTGATTTGATAAGTTTTTGGAGGTTAAGCTCATGGTATATTTACTCAACATCCATAGAATTTATATATTATAAATTTAATATAAAAGTTACAAATATTGATGCAATTGTTACAAATTTGTGCGTTAGTGTACGTGTGGACAGCTATTCTATAGACGCTTGATATTTTACTATATATATGGAGGATTGGGGAACATAATCTGTACCGGAAGAATGGAAGGAAACATTTTTCAATAGACGGACTCGTTTGGTACCTTCCCAAAACTTACGTTGTTTAATTAATAGAGTCCAGCTAGAATCCTGAATTTCAGAATGGACTAAGTGAATGCACCACCATCTTCTCATTTATTGTGTACTGGTATCAGTAGCTAGCAAAATACGGAACTGGTGGCATGCAAAGCCCACTATTTCATGAAAAATAATATTTGCTGCAATGGCATGCAGGCAGGACATGTATGTGGCTAGCTCACAGTGACATCTGGATTGTTAGAATTTTTTTTTCTTCTTTGGTTGATATTATATGCTGTAATACTACTTTAAATCCCACCACATGATAAAATTATGGGTCTATATATCACCTTCTGAACTAATTAAGAAATATATATTTTGGATATTTTAACCCAAATTCATTATAAATTAATCTAGTGTAGAACTGCTGTGCAAATGATTCCATTTTTACTCCGGAATGCTAATGACTCAAAATTATATTGTGTCACGTCCCATGATAGATCAAATGATTAATCTTTGATATGATGAATCAAGTTTATAATAATCAAATGATAAATTTTTACAATCACATGATCTGTTTGCCTTTAATTCATCTTTAACTACCAGTGAATAACTTGTAAATGTTAACCTTGGTACATAAGTTAGATAATTAACTTTTTGACTGATACTGGCAGTTCAGTGTTTGCAGGCATTTGCTTGCATATGTTTTGGATAGTATTATTTGAGTGTAATCATATTACATTTCAAGCTTCCACTCTTCTTATATCAAAGCTGTTTCTTCTTTGGCATCCCTAATCATATCTTCATTTCTCCGGCAACACTAATCTGTTTCTTCTACTCTTTTTCATTCTAAACAGGGGAAACTTGTGTGGTGTCTGATTCCTCCTAATTTAGTTAATTTTATAGATGAGGATGGCGATATGATCGGTGTATATATATTATGAGTGTTTGGAGCACAAGACAACAATCTGGAGAGAGTGCCAATTAATTAATGGAGTGCTCGATCATCCTCTGTAGCGCTGCATTGTGCAGTGCGGAAGGTGAACCGTTAGATCATCTCGAGATTCAAGCCAGAATAGATCCCGAGATTATCTAACGGTTCACATTCTGTGCTACACAATGCAGCGCTACAGAGGATATGGAATTCAATTAATGTATCATAACATATTCTTGCAAAAGATCTCTGATATACGAAAACATCTTCCGTTCATACATGGACTGTCCATAAAGACACGTGTGTAACACAAGTTGTTACATTTGAGTCTATATGGGTCCCATTTGTCATACAACTTTGTGACTTCTATGAATTGTCTATATATGGACGGTAGGTATGAATCTCTGATATATATGGTATATGAAATTAATTTGATATGATCGTTATATTATTATATGTTAGCTGTGGGTTCCATCGACTGTTTAATTGTTGGGTGATCTTTAACAATCTTAATTAAGGGATAGTTATTATGTATACTTGTAACTCGGGCTTCGCCTCAAAATATGATAACAAATAAATAATAAAACTTGTAAATTAAAAATATTTATTTTAAAAAAAAAATGAACATAATTTTAAAATTTTTTATGTGAATAATGATGATGATGATGTAATAATTTATAAATAATAGTATATAAATGTTGGACCACTTTAAGGGTTAAATTTTGTCATAGACATACTATATCATCTTATTAAATGGGGAGAGAGAATACATATAAACCATTGGATCAAAGTAGATGAAGAGATTTAGACAAAATCAAGGGTTAATAATATTGATAATGTGGCATAGTTGAGGTGCTTGGAGAGTTACCCCTCTTTCTAGTTTATAGATGTTGTTTGAATTTTAACACATGTACAGTAATTTTTTCCCGTTTATATATATAATAAGAAATTGATACGAATATTATTAATTTTGGTTGTATCGATCTGTTCTGTTCTGTCTTTAAACCACATCTACTTCTTCATTTATTTTGTTCCTTTTTTAGTTTTTTTTTTTAATCCTTTATATCAAAATTTACTTACTCATCACTGGGCATACAAAACCATGAGAAATCAACTAGAAGGCATTACATTATCATTGTAGATTTAATTATATAAATAATCTCTTTATTTATTTAATATTTTGCAAACATATTTTACATTTTAACAAGTTGCACGTGAGATTATGAGATACAGGTACACTTCCAAATTATGTAAAGTCAAATTGGATGTGTGAAGCATCAATCAGGAGTCAAATTTTTGTTATGTAACAAGATGTTCACTCGAACTTTGTGGAGACAACTCAAGTAGTAGTTTTCGGCATAGTAGTTCACTCCACTACTGTTGTTAAAATATCTACCACAAATTAAACTTTGTAGATTATTGAAGCATATTAAATAACACATAACATACTACTGATCAGTGCTAAAAGTATACCAACAAGTAAATCTTGAAGCGTGCATGGTGAAATGAAACCAATTAAGAAATCGATCAATGGAATAGACATGGTACCGGTACGACTATAAAAAAAAAAAAAAGAAGAAATCTTTTGACTTGAGTCCAAGCAAGAGCAATCGATATCATACAATACAATGCATGATTGAGCAAATTTTTTTATTAATCGAAATTGAAAAGACTTAATTTCGGAAAAGAGTAAGATGACATCCGTTTTTACACCACTATATAGAACTGAAGGGTTCCTTCAGTCCTTTTCTGAAGGAACCGAAGGGTTCCTTCGGTATGGCCCTTTTTTTTTTTGTTGGTTTTGCACCCGTGCTCCCTCCCGCCGGCCACAGAAGATCCCAACCGAAAGGATAGTTCGGTCCCTTTGGAAGGGACCGAACGGTCCCTTCGGTAAGGCATTTTTTTTTTTTTTTCGATTAATCCCCAACCCGGCCCCGCACCCCTTCTAAAGGGACCGAATACGGTGTGGTATTTTGAGAAAGGGATGTGCCTAGTTTGTATGTAGTTAAAAGGGATGTGCCTAATTCCCATACCGAATGAATCATTCAGTCCCTTCTAAAGGGGCCGAATGATTAGTTCGGTACAAGAAAAAAAAAAAATTTTTTTTAACACCTGGGATCCGAATGTGACGGAACCAAAAAAAAAAACCCATACCGAAGGGTTCCTTCGGTTTCTTCAGAAAGAGACCGAATGAACCCTTCGATTTCATCTAGTCGTGTCATCTTACTTTTTTTTGAAATTTAATCTTTTCAATTTCGATTAATAAAAAAATTTGATGATTGAGTGAGTGCGGATTGGAAACGAAAAGAAAGAGAGAGAGACAGACAAAGTTCTCAGTTAAAGTCCCTGCTCTGTCCGCTTGCCACGCACCCCCATTTCCCCCTTCGGCCGTTTCATTTATTTCACCCCCATGAGGTGGATGCCACCCACCACCCTTCCCTCCCCCTTCCTTCCCTCCCTCCTTATATACTCTCCCCTCCTTCGCTCTCCCTTCCATTCTTTCCCCCTCATTCACTCACTCACTCACTCACTCCCTTAATTGCTTGTTGTCTATTTGTCCATCAACAACAACATTCCCGGCCCAATTCTGTACCTTCTTCTGCATAGCAATGCCTCCCAATGCAGCAGCAGATAGTAACAACAACAGCAGTGAGAATGGCTCTGCAACGAAGCCCGCCATGTTCGCCGATTCGGGCTCCGTTTGCACCTCCAAGATGGACTCTTTCATCTCCTCCTCTTGCCAACCCCTCACTCTTCAGGTACCTTGTGATCAAGTGCTCTTGATCTTTTTGAATTTGGGTGGTGTTTCATCATCACAAGATTTTAAAAAAGGAGTGAAATCAGGGATTGAAATAAAAATGAAATTATGAGAGGTTATATACACGTGACACTTTTGTTATCTTTGGTTTCTTATCTAGATATATTATAGTTAAAGTTTTAGTAATACTAGATGGATAAATTAACAAACTTTTTTAAGAAAATACAATATGTAAAATACATGTAAAAACACAATGTAATTGTATTAAACTTCTTTTTTTTTTTAAAAAAAAAAAAGTTTTAAACTTTGTACAAAAAAAAATTGCAGTTCATAGACGTAACGTATCGAGTGAAGCCGGATCCATCGACAACCGCCGCCTCGGCCTCGAAATCCAGCTTGAAACGCATATTCAACTCCGACAACTCGTCCCCGGCTGCTGCACTGCAGGAGCGCACGATCCTCGGTGGTGTCACTGGTGTGGCCTCCCCCGGGGAAATCCTGGCTGTGATGGGTCCATCCGGCAGCGGAAAATCCACTCTGCTATCCATACTCGCCGGTCGAACGCACCACTCGACCGGCTCGCTCCTCATAAACAACAACCCGTTCAACAAACAATCGCTGAGGAAAACCGGGTTTGTCACGCAAGATGACATACTCTACCCACACTTGACCGTCCGCGAGACCCTGCAATTCTGCGCACTTCTACGCCTCCCAAGCGCCGCACCAAAGGCAGCGAAATTGGCTGCCGCCGAGGCAGTGATGTCGGAGCTAGGACTACTAACATGTGCCGACACTATAATAGGAAACACATTCATACGGGGCGTGTCGGGAGGGGAACGGAAACGTGTCAGCATAGCGCACGAGTTATTGATCAACCCGAGCTTGTTGATACTTGACGAGCCAACATCCGGTTTGGACTCGACCGCAGCCGCCCGGTTAGTCGGTACCTTAACCGAGCTGGCTAGGAAAAACCGGACAGTGGTCATGTCGGTCCACCAACCGTCGAGCCGTGTGTACCAGATGTTCGATTCGGTGCTGCTTCTGGCAGATGGACAGGGGCTGTATTTCGGGCCCGGTCGGGACGCCATGGGGTACTTCGGTTCGGTCGGGTTCATGCCGTGGTTCAGCGTCAACCCGGCGGATTTCATGCTTGACCTTGCCAATGGTATGTGTTATTATCCATTTTTGGTGATCCATTAAAATTGTTTGCAATTTGGTCCTTGTGAAATTAATCTGCATAAGAACTCAAATTAACCACCCTTTTAATCTGTGCTCTGATTTTAAAGCAATTTAATTTAACATGTCACTTTCTCCTTGGATTTATGAATCTGTGCCTGTCCTACTAAGGGTATATATATATATAATTAGATAGTGATATGTTTCAAATTGCTACAGTTGAACATGCATATATTTTATATATATATATATATATCTGAAAATTGGCATCATAGTTAATTAAAGAGTGCAATATTCTATAAAAAAAAAAAAAAAATGTGCTGTGACATCGTTGTTACTGATAACTAAAGTGTGTCTAACTTCAGAAAAATAAACGATGCCTTTTGTTCTTCAGAGGTAAATAGTAAACAGTCAACTCCAATATATATTCTTGCCTACATCCTTATCATGTAATAAAATTTTAAGATCCTTAACATGTTTTAAGTGGCTTGAATTCAAGAAGAAATAAATTTTTTTTCTCAAAAAAGAAGAAATAAAGATGAAACAAATTTTATGTACAAAAAAGAAGGCATTGACATAGTCAAACAAAACAGATCTTTTACTGGTGTATGTATGGAAGCTCAGCTCAGTAAACAGAATTATATCTGAGACTCTAGAAGGCACACACACACACATATATATATATAAGAAAGTATATATATTGCTTGCCTTTATATTGAAAGATATATAGGAAAATAATTCACAATCGTTGCAAAACAAAACAAAACAAGATAAGATTTATAGTGGGGTTACCATTTTTATGCTGTGACGTGGGGATGGATGGACTTGGCTCCACTAAAGATTAAAATGTGCACATATTATATCTATATATTCTCCAATTAATTTGCATCTATATATGGATATAAACATAAGAGAAACATCTTGCGTCCTTTGAAAAACTGTCCATACATCCATAAATGTGTACGGAATGTAACAGATACACTCCGAAATGTAACACATACATTCCGAAATGTAACATATAAACACTATAGACGGTTTTTCTATGGACGTTAGGTGTTACTCATAAACATAAGACATAGACATTGCCAAAGGAAAGGAGAGATTGCAATTGCAACATTAATATTAATTGGGTAATTTAATTTAATTTACGACTCAAGATATATATTCAAGGAGTGGTGGAGGCAATGAGTACATGCCGTTCCTCTTCTTCTCTTTTTAGCCTTTCTTGTCTGCCTGCACTTCAATTAGTTTTGATTTTAATTTTCTGTGTTGGAAATTCAACTTTTGTGGATCAATGTAATGGTCTTACGCAAAGCACCAACGAGAACAAAAAAGGATAAAGAAATCATAGTTTTATTAAGTGGTGGGGCTTGCAATGAATTGGTTTTTAGTTAGACCCAGTTACCCAATAACATCTTTAGTTTGATGCTGTTGAATTGAATTTAAAGCTATCCTCAAATTTATTTGGCACCTGCAAACTAAATTAGGATCTTAAATTATGAAAGCATTTTGCCATTTTTGCGTATGTACAACATTTTTTTTTCTAATTGAAACATGTATTTTAAATTTTTAATAAGACCAATAAATTTGTTGACTTGTACTGCGTTTATTTGAAGGATTAAGGAATCTAATTGAAACATGGAGTTAATTAATTATAAAAATCTTGACTGCCTTAATTAGTCACCTCTATACTGACAAAATTGACTTGACTCATGACAGTGACTAGGTCATTATAAATGCTGAAAAATAAATTAAACAATGAAATTAATTTCTTGACTGACTTAATCTTTTGGCTTGTGCTATGAACGTTTTGTTGAAGGAATCTAATTGAAGCATAGATTTAATAACAAAATTTTGAGGCTGTCATAGTTATCTTCTGTACTGACAGAATTGACCTGATTCATGATAGTGAAACAAAGTCATTATAAATGTTGAAAGTAAATTAAAAAACAACATTAATTACTGGTTAATTGATACACCAGGTATTCATCATGATACTATATATTTTTTTGGCTTGTACAATAAAAGTTTAGCTGAAGGAATCTAATTGAAGGATAGATTTAATAACAAAATTTTGATGCTGTCATAGTAACCTTTGTATATAGTTTGTACTGACAAAATTGACTTGAGACATACATGACAGTGAAACAAGGTCAGTATCAGTGTTGAAAATGAATTAACCAGAGTTTACTTGAGAGGGTTGAATTTTGATCTATTTTGGGAAAAAGAAGATGCACCTTGATGAGATGACTCTTATGGTGCTTATATTTTCAATTAGGCATAGTTACTTGCACTTTTGTTCTATGGAGGAGTATTATGCTTTCGGTACTAAAATACTCTCCACTTTCTATATGTGCTTTTTTCATTATATCATTGTAGGAATTTTTCTTTTTAGTACAAATTCCTTCTGAAAATGATATTAAGCACTAACCTGTGGTCATCATCTTAACCATGTTTTTTATTGATTTTAGCTATCATATGTTATTTTATAATAGAATTACAAAAAATGAAAAGGCAAAGCAGAGGGAGAGAAGAAAAAAGTTATAACTTATAACCAATATATATATTGTCCAATAATTGTAGATCAATTAATATCACATATATACAGAGTACTATCTCAAAATATAAACAAGATTGTCAGTAGTTGGACTGTACCCACTCACAAATCACAACTAAAGAATATGAAAATTTGCCAACTTTTTCCCACACTGGGATGATCAAATTCTGAGCAACTTACAAACATAAGTACAGAACCAAATAAAGTAGGATACATGATATATACATACCTGACCAATTAAAGACAATAGTAAGAACAAAACCAAGTGTCATGTGATTTTCTCAGCTTCTGTTTTTTGATTGTGGCATTTTATAGGAGGGCCCAGATACCAGCAGGTGTCTTTCCTCTAAATAAAGTTGCACCAAAAGTATAAATTGCAATCCTTAAAGCAAAAATTCCATTTTTTTTTTTTGTTCTACAAAAAAAGAAAAGGAAAAAAAAAAAGCACCGGCCTGTTTCTGCCACATTCTTTTTTGTTACAGGTGTCCCTCTTTATCCTTTGAGAATATTGTGTTTGTACCTCTAATCCTGTAGGTGAATGTGACTTGTCCTCCAGAATTCAAATGATACAATAAGACCATCAAAAGTTGGCACACAACATGTTATGTTATGTTATGTTAATTTATTTTGACTCCAAAAAAAAAAAAAGGTCAAGTGTGTTTGTGCATGTTTCTGTCAAGTGCTTTAATTTGCAATGTCTGGTATGAGCAAAATTTGCAAACTTTTGTAATTATCTTGTGTAACTTTTGTCCCCATATATATATTGTCCCTTTCACTGAATCCTCTTTTACTTTTTTTTCATGTTCTCAGGATTTGCACAGGAAGATTACAAGGGAGCAAGCAACTCAAATGTCAAGGAGAAGCTAACACAATCTTACAAATTGATATTGGCACCCAGAGTTAGGTCCAGTGTTAGTGCTGCTGCTTTCACTGGTACAGCCCAAATTGGTATGTCACTGCTCCTCCTAATTCACAAACATATATATATATAGCATTTTATTTCTGTGAGAAAGAGTAATATTTGGGATCATTTAAGTTTGAGTAATTTTTGGGCTTTTTAATTTTACCTCTCTTTAAAAGTATCCATTGCTTTAAGCAAATGAACATGAATTTAATTTAACACAATTTCTATAACCAGAACAAATGATTCAAGATTTCATATATTGTGTAACTTTTTTCCGAAAGAAGGGAAGATTTTAAATGTTTTAATTTTTGCTGTAGGTTCTTTGCAACATGCGCAACCGCCAACGACCACGATAAGTTGGTTCTCACAGTTCAAAATCCTGCTCCAGCGCAGCCTGAAGGAGCGCCGGCATGAGACATTCAATTCCCTCCGTGTTTTTCAAGTCATCTCAGCGGCAGTCCTTCCGGGCCTGATGTGGTACCATTCAAGAATGTACAATGTCCAAGACCGTCTTGGGCTTCTATTCTTCATTTCCATTTTCTGGGGCGTATTCGCATCCTTCAATTCTGTCTTCACTTTCCCGACAGAGCGTGCCATGCTGGTAAAAGAACGCAAGTCCGGAATGTACTCTCTGTCGTCGTACTATTTTTCGCGCATGGCCGGGGATCTACCCATGGAGTTGATTCTGCCCTCTGTGTTTCTGCTTGTACTGTATTGGATGTCAGGACTCAGAACCGACCTGGTATCATTCGGTTTAACTTTGTTGGTGCTTCTCGGGTACTGTCTGGTGTCACAAGGACTAGGACTTTTTGTTGGCGCCGCAATAATGGATGCCAAGAAGGCTTCAACCCTTGTCACTATCATAATGCTCGCATTTCTACTAACCGGCGGATTTTACGTGACACATGTACCAGGATGGATGAATTGGGTCAAGTACACTTCCTTCACCTATTATTGCTTCAGGCTTCTTATTTTCGTGCAATACCGGGGTCACGAGATCCTCATAAGAGAACTCGGTCAAGGAGAGGCAAGTCTAGAGCTGTGCATTGCCGCACTGGTAGGGATGTTTGTCGGTTACCGGCTATTAGCCTATCTGGCACTGAGAAGGATCAAATCATAAAAAAAAAGGGTTCAGAAATCGGCACAAAAGTTCTGAATTTTGGTGAATAGATGTGGGTCTAGCTAACAAATGATATTGTGAGGTGTTAATTTCTGGTCAGTGAGGGGGTTTAACCTAAATTAATGCTGTTAATTCATAGCTTTTTTTTTCCCTCTTTTTTTCCTGAGGGTATGCCAAGTTGTGCATACCAAAGGAGGATCTCACTGTAACAAGAATTTGTTCAGAAAACAGTGATTTCTCAATGAATATAGATGCATTCTGTGTAAAACCAATTACTGCACATGTAAAGCCTTTTTTTTTTCTTTCTAATTAAACTATGATGATATCCTCTATATATATATAGGGGCTTGATAACTGCACCCCTTAAAAAACCCCCTTAACCGCACCCCAATATAATTTTACATTTCCCAGGTAATAACAGAGAAAACGGTTATACTAACACGCAAAAGTGTTTATACTAACCACTAATAGTGTTTATACAAATAACTAAATATGTATCAAAGAGGTTGAGCAATAGAGGTGTGACCGGAGATGGGGGTGGAGGTGCGGCCGGAGGGAGGACGGAGGTGCGGCTGGAGAGGGTGGAGATGTGCGGAGGTGGTATGGTGGTGGGAAAGAAATCAATGGAGGAAGGATGAAGGAAAGAAGGAGAAAGAAAGTATAGTAATGGGGGTGCAAATAAGGGGTGTAGTTAAGGGGGATAATAATAATTTCTCATATATATATATAGGGTCCTGATAATATCCCCCCATAAAATCTCCCATCACTATTCCCCATAACTAACTCATGAGTCACATGTTTTTCCAATTTAACGCGCTTTCTGACGTGCAAAGCGCGTTCAAGCGCTGCGCGCTTGAGCGTCAAAAAGTGATTATACTTAGTATACGGAGTTATTATACTTAGTATACGGAGTGATTGTACTTAAATTAACGCGTTTTCTAACGCGCTTTCTGATGCGCTTTCTGACATGTTTTTCTGACGCGTTTTTTGACACATTTTCTAACACGCTTTCTCACGCGTCAAAAAGTGATTATACTTAGTATACAGAGTGATTATACTTAAATTAACGTGTTTTCTGACACGTTTTCTGACACGTTTTCTGACGCATTTTCTGATGCGCTTTCTGACGCGCTTTCTGACACATTTTTTGACACATTTTCTGACGCGTTTTCCTAATTTAACGCGCTTTCTCACGCGTCAAAAAGTGATTATACTAAATATTTGTATAGGTCATACTAAAAATCAGAAGTGGTTATACTAAATATTAAGAATATTTTTGGGGAATGGATATGGGGGATAATTAAGGGGTAGTTATTGGGAGACATAATCTTTTCTAAAGATTCCATGGGGATTTATATAGGGGATTGTAATAATTTCTCATATATATATACTGTATAATTTTTTTTTTTTTCTTTTGACATAAAAAAGGGGAATCGGAGCTATCGGACTTTTAACTGTCTGTAAAAGACCTCTAATTAAGATTTGGAACCTGTACACTACATAAAGCTTAAATCTTTAATCTGAATTTGATTTAGTAATCTCTGTACCAGGACATCAAGTCTGCTTGTTTGTTAATCCTCTGATATGATCAACGCTTAGTTTTCACTTTTCACCGAACATATTTGTTGTTATTCTGTTATGCAAGTCTTCATTAACAAACAAGCAGACTTGTTACAGATATTTTTGCATTTAATCTGAATTTGTCACCAACAAATATGTCTCCCATCTCAATTTTTGCATTTTTTTTTCTTTTTTTTTTTGTATAACATGGACCACGTGGGAGGAAATGGTTTCTGTCACATCATAATTTTGAGAAAATTATTTCAAATTATTGTTTTGCACTTTGCTCCAGTGTCAAAACAGAAATTTATGAAGCAGGAAATTATTGCCTGTCTCGTCTAACAATATATTTTTGTAAGCAAAATTAATTATACTTACATAAACAAACTCTGCAAGAAATATACACTTGATATTCTAATTAATTGTTTGTTACTTATTTGAATTTTATGTTCCAATTGGTTGATAGGAGAAAAGGGAATCAGCCATTTTTTTTTTTTTTCCTTTTTAGCAGAGGGCGATCGCCCGATCACCATGAACCAAATTAGCATCAATGAACTACTTGAATATAATTTATAATATAAGCCAGTACGTAATCATGAACCACATGTACTGACAATCTTTGACGAGTGTATGTATGTCCTTTTTTTGAGGTTGGAGTGTATGTATGTCAATCATGTAGAAAAAAAATATCACGCCTTTAACTCGTCAAGTCTCTGCTCCCTACGAGAAGAAAACTTGTTTTTACAGAATTTGCACTCCATGAAAGAGTGATTATGAATACCATCATTATGGTCCTGCATTTGTTTTGGGGTGATAAATTCCTCGCATGTAAAACAATGCCTCCGGAGGAATTGTATCTCATCAGATGTGAATCTTCTTATCGCACCAACCCCGCAAAACACTGTCTCGTTCCTATATATTCAAAATCAAAAAAATCAAATTATCAAGAATCACATATTTACCAGTAAATGGAACTAATGCCCAATTTGGAGTTTTTTCAGAAATGAAAAAGATTAAAACTTAGAACTGGACCTTTGAATTTACTATAAAAAATTGCAATATAAAAATTATACCTTAAATGGTGGTGGCAGAGGTGTATCAAAACCTTCAGCACCAAGATCTATCTCAGCCGCCTCTTTTATCAGGTCGATACAAGAAAACAAAAAATCAATTGTTGAAATTTGTATATTTGCCACTTCAAAACCCTCCATTTTTATCTTTGTAACTCCAAACTTGGAAATTAGAAATTTGCCACTAAAAACTTAATAAAATTGCATTATTGCCATTAAAATTTTTGAATGACCAATTTGCCTCAATGGCAGTCCACCACCTGTTTGTAAAATAAACTATCCCTAATTCAGTTCAGTCATATATTTGTAAAATATAGTGCATGTTCGGCAGCATGACTTAAGACGGGTAGGATTAAGAAGACAAGTCATGCTAAGGAAGAACTATTCGGCAAAATAAAACCTTAAATAAGAAGGCTAAACCAAAACAGATTAAAAAGAAATACTAAGGAGGCGGCTTAGCCTAAGGATGCAAGAGAGGTTCCTTAAATATCAGAGCTAAGGAAGGAAGCTATGTTCGGCCGGCTTAAGAGAGCTTAGCACCCCAAGGAAGCTAAAGTTGCTCTGCCGAATAGGCTCTATAGTTCTTTCTAACGTGCCATAAGAAAATGCAGTACAAAGATGATACCTCAGATGACAGCAGAGGTGTATCGAGGCCTTCAACACCATGAGGAGACCCTACCTGTTTTACCTGGTCAGCCAAGATTGAGGAAAAAAAAAACCAATCATTCACACTTAACAAATCAAGAAAGAAGAAAGAAAAACCTTACACATCAATCAAAAAGAGAGAAAGAAGAGTGAAGGGAAAACCTATTCACAATCAAACACACAGAACAAATCAAGAAAGAAGAAAGAAAAACCTTACACATCAATCAAAAACAAATATTGGTAAAGGTAAGGATTTTATAACCTAATATAAACTTCTATAAAATCTGATAGGCCCATAGCAACAATATTGGTATGTGCATCCATCTTGATATCAAAGTGGTTTATCAATTCTTAAAATCAAACAATTTTTGCACTTCTCCCATAGGGAAGAAGAGAAGTCGTGCAACAATCTGTGGCCGGGGGAAGCAACGCGACTAGACGAATTCGACAACTGGGTGGTGGTAGTCGTGCAACAGTCTACGGCCGGGAGAAGCGATGTGACTAGACGAATTCGACAACCGACGACCAACGAAGTTGTGTGGTCTCTCCTTTGAAAACATAATTCATTTTTGTGTATCGATTGCTTTGTCATTCGAGCAATCATAATATGTTGGAATTGTAATATTTCATTTGGATTGCTATCCGAGATATCCAAATTGACTCTGAATATTCTTTCATAACATATATTAGATTGTGAATTTGGATATTTGACTTAAATTCATAAATATATGTAAGTGTTATTTGCATATAGCATAACATGAAACCGATGTAATGAGAATAATAAGTTGACAAGAATATGACTTCCGTATTGACTCTAGTTGACGTATTGACTCTAGTTGACTCTAGTTACCTATATATCTGATATAACTATGTTCAAGATATCGATAAATTGATCAACTTATGTAATGAAAATAGGGCCGTATTAATGAACGTGTACAAATGTTCATGGGTAAAATTTAGTATAATTTCTTAATTTGAGATAATTGATGTAGTATAACATAGTATTGTCTCTATAATTAGTATATAGTAAGAATAGTGCATCAATCTCTTGAACATATGTATATGGTCTGATTATTGATAATGATTTTGTGATAATGTAAGAAATAATTCTGTTAATTTGAAAGATATGAAATACAAAGAAAGTTGTGATAATTGAATTCCACATAGGAATTAAACCTAAATTATTTGATAGAATGGTATTTGTTTGTATGATACGAAACTCAATTTGATTCACTTCGTTTGCCATTTATGCCTGGGCTAAAGTCCACCTATAGTGAGGAATTCACGGTGTCTATCCCCTCTTTTGATTTATCTGGGACGCTGGATGAGGGAAGTGTCCGGCAGTGATAGCTTTTGATTCATTTGATTGATTAGTTAATATATTTCGTTATTGGTCTTTGACTTATGTTGTGTTCGAATTTGGACGGTACAACCAAGAACTAGAATCAGGAATTTGGTACGACTAACATTACCATACCTAAATTAACACGAAGTTTCATAATTATTTAACTTTGAAATTGATCTCCATTGAATATATATATTCGTTGCTATTACGTTTACACTGGGAAACACTAGGTTTCTCATGCGCATCTTTGTGCACCTTTTTCGCAGGAGAGGATGAAGTTGTTGGATTGCCACGTAGATAAAAGACTTTTTTTTTTTGACTTGTTGTTAATTTGATTTAAAGATTTATGTTGTATTTTGTTTTACATTAAGGTATGTTATTAAAAGTATATTACGATGTTCAGTGTATTTTGAATTAAATTAGGTTTTATATCTAATTGTAGTATGAAATTTGTATTGTTGATTTGCTCATATTTGACGCACGCCTTGCGCTGTAAAGCGCGGCGGACGGTCCTTTATAGAAATCAGGGCCGTTACAACATATCTCTTAATCTAATGCTGAGAAATATTATTGGTTTTTTCACATTGTTACTAAAATAAAATGATACTGAAAAATAAGATAAAAGTCAATACAAATATAAATTGGTATTAGAAACAATTGCCTAAATTTAATAAAGAAAATATAGAAAAAGATGGTTCAGCTTTAATAAAGTATTGTACTTCTTATTAAAATTGGCTAATGTAACTTACTACAGCTACCAAAAGCAAAAAACATTGTTTTGGTAAAACGTAAAAGCAAAGAAGAGGTGGTGCCTGCCCTTTCTTCGGTTCTTGCACACCACCTCCAATAAAATGGACCGAAGCCTATTGTGCATTGCTGTCCTTCTTCCTCTTTTATTACTTTTTGGTGAAGGAATTTTTCAAGCGTCCTCATTTTAACTATTCACACGTCCACACATATACAAAATCTGTAACTCTTATCTCAAATCGTATAACAATTAATTCAAATTTTGTAACAATGTGGGCACGTAGACAATGTGAAAATTTTGGAAATATTATTAGCACTTGAGAGCCAAATCGAAGTATCAAAAGAAAAGTATGAAAATAACCAAGAGCATGAAGAATTTAAACATCACTACATATTTTTCATGAAATTCAATCGAGGCGGGGCAGCTCCCTTGGGCCTGATCTCGATGCCAAGAATGTCGAAACCACTTATCGCATAACCTCTTCCCTTCCACAAGAGAATATGGAGCTCTTTATTATCCGAACTTTCATTGTAAAGCTCTCCCAGCTCAACCTCCATCCATCCGTCTGCTCTCTGCTTCGGCACTATCATGGACGAGCGCTGCAATTCTTCGTCCGACCAGATGTGGCGCTTAATATGATATTTCGAAAGAGGTGATCTATTTATTCGATATTTGGAAAGAGGTGATCTATATGTTCGAGATAGTAACACTGTTCGCTCACATTTGAGAGCAAAAAACCCCATTCGCTTATACTTGTCATCTTTGTTAACACAAATTTTGCTTGTAAGGGGTTGATTTCGGTCCACTAATGAAACTTCTGGCAATCTAAAGATGAGATGAAATGCATATGTAATGTGTAAAGATAGAACTCTGCTTTCAAACTGACAGCAAAAGAACTGTAGGCCTCTCCAATTTTCGTGAACGAGCTTGACAGCCACCGGGAACCTACAAAGGGTGACAGGAATTAAGTTCTTTTGTTGGAAAAAATAGGCTCTCTTTCTTTCTTTACTTTGTTTCATTTTGAAATTGAAACAATGTTATTCTTTATATGTAGATTGTCTGCAATTTATTTTTTCCGAAATTCATTACAGATGGTGACTTAATTTTTTCTTTTTCCAATTATAATCATGAAGGTTTTTGTATGGTGAATGATTTGAATTTCAAAAGGAAGATTCGATTTAACTATCAAGGACTAAATATAAATAAAAATCTAACTATCAAGTTTATTTATTTGTATAGTTTGATTAAAACAAGAATTTTCCCTAAAAAAAGAAAAAGAAAGAATCTAGAAACAAAAACCTTGCTCCAGAAATTTGGATGAACTCCGCAGTCCCACTTTGTGGATTGTATTCAAAAAAGATCATTTCCGTAGCTGAAATTGTGAAGCACTTCGCGCCTGTTAATTTGTCCAACCCAAAACTCTACAATATCGACGACCAATTGACAAAGAAATACTTACAAAAAGCAAGCAATCTCCAGATTCAAAACAACCATGAACTGAAATCATGACATAAAGGTTAATTCATAAGATGAGTTGTGTAAGTTGTACGTACCAATTTGCCGCCGTCGATCAGTACGGGGTAGTCGCACAGTCGGAAGTAGAGCTCTCTCTTGGATGCACATTGTACCGGATGCACTGATCGGGATAGAATTGAGGCATAATCTGAGGGTAAGAAATGCTCCCATAAGGCGTCTGAGTATGACGCTGATCGAAATGTAGCCGACACTAGAGATAACACGCAAACATCGCGATGGGTAGTGAGAGATAAGATGTGTACCATGCAATCCTCAGGAAGTAGATTGAAATCTCCGTTTGTTTCCATCTCGTCGATCCCGCAGAACTTTATCGACCTTTAGAATATAGCTATGAGTTTTCTTAGTAAGTGGAGTCAGCAAGTGAAATTTATATAGGGTATTTATAAAGAGGAGGGATCCATTGACTAGATAAGTTGACAATCTTGACAATACAACTTCTCAAATATCTAAAAAAAAAATCATAAAAAATCTTAAAAATAGAAAAAAGTTCGCAGAAGTATTGCTTAAATAATAGATTGATTATGTATCCGATTATATTCAATTTAAACGATGTTTGATAGCTTTTTAATGATCCGTTAAATTATAACCGTTAGAAAGTGCACAAAATTTTGATAAGTCATTAAAGATGTTCAAATTGATTGAAATTTGAAACACTATCAATCTATAAGTCAAGTAATACATTCATAAATCAATTTTCATTTTTAAAATTTTTTATGATTTTATATAAATTTTTTAAAAGCGGTATTGTCAAGATTGTCAAGTTATCCATTGTCAATGGATCCCTCCTCATTTATAAAAGAGGGCAGAAATATAATAATACTAACAAAGTATTATTGAGAACAGATAACTAGCTACTGGAATTACTAGAGTGAAAAATAATTGGTTAGAAAAAAAATTTTTTGCTTAATAAGGGAGGATGCAATATTCTTTTTACAGAACATGATTCTCTGAAGGGAAGAGATAACTTGACACTTGACAGTAGTTATCTTGACTATCAAAAGCAATTTTCTAAGTTCTTTCACTCAGCAAAATATCAGTAGCAACCTTTGACAGTTCGATTATTTAACTACAACTTTTTTCTTTTCTTATTTCTGGAGGTTTTCTAAATTCTGATCCTAACTTTTACTTTCACTTTTGAAGTTGAAATGCTAAATTTTATGAAGGTTGAACGGATGAGTGATTTTTGTATATTAATATAGATGGGCTTTAATTATAGAGGACGGATCCGGTGCCAACGGTGCCAACGGTGCCAACGGGCAATTTTCATATCCAAATTTTGATTTATATGGCTCAATAAATTCTTTATATCAAAATCTTATAGCATGCAAAAATTTTCCATTTTTAGAGATTTTTAAGTATTTATTTCGGATTTTCTAATAGCAACTATACAATATTAATAAAATAATCAATGTTTCATATATAACTTTTGGAAAATCTGAAATAAATACTTAAAAATCTCTAAAAATGGAAAATTTTTGCATGGCACATGATTTTTATATAAAGAATTTATTGAGCCATATAAATCAAAATTTGGATATGAAAATCTGACCGTTAGCACCGTTGGCACCATTGGAGCGTTGGCACCGGATCCCTCCTCTTAATTATATTGTAGGAGCTTAAAATGGGCAGCCTACAAAATAAGCCCAAAAAGGCATAAAAAGGATAATACTCCCTGCTCCAATCAGTATGAGGTAATAACTAAATAAGCCCACAAAGGCAGCCTACCACAACCCAAAGGCCCAAGATAACAGCATAAAAATTATATCCTGTGCAGTAACAATCCAAGAAAGCAACAATCTATAGATGTATTTACATGTTCACATTGTTAGGAAATTTGAAGAAAGAGTTATAAAATTTGTAGTTGTGTGGGCATGTGGACACTTAAAATGAGAAATAATTAGAAATTCCCACAAAAAAAAAAAAGAAAAATCTATAGCTGTGGCCTGCTCTGGACAAACTATATATATACATCTTCAAGCTGGTATCGTGATACCGGTACCTGTAACAGTCTCAGACTGTGTACCGACAACTAACTGTACCGAGTTAAAAATGTAGCCATTCATGTTCTTTCCTTATCACTTCGCATATGGGCAAGGAGAGATTTTTCCTCCACATGCCTTTTTCTTAGAATACACCTGCCCAAAAATCAGCAAAGGGGAATCAAGGATCATCAAATTACCTATGGCTCAGTCAACAATTACATTTCATTACCAAAAAGATATCAAATTAAACTTTTTTCTCACCAAAAATATAGGACAAATATAAGTGTAATGTTATGAATCTCCAAATTAGCCTCATTAGGATGATATTGACATGAATTTTGTGTACTGAAGTTATCAGAAACTGATCACATCTTCTGGACCGGCATCTGCTACCATAAAAAACTATGGCAGGATGCAATTAAAGTTTATACAGACCGTAGGATTGATTCAAACATCTGAGATTTCATATATATAAGGGTGTTCATGCATTTTTAATTGTGGGTCCCACCTGTCATTGTCTTTGGCAGGCTTCTATGGTAGCAAATACAAATCCATTTTCCTAAAGAAGATGAATTAGCAAGTGCCCCAACATGATAACCCTTGAACTAGCTAGCTAGGAACATTAGGAAATATATATAAAAATTAATCGGTAGGTTATGTAAAACTTATATATTATCGAAGCCACATGGAATTACAGGCGGATCACAACAGCCAACCATCTTTTTTTTTTTGTTTTTATTTTACCGAAAGCTTGATTGAGAAACTAAACATTTATACTTGTATATATAACATTAACAAGGTAAATAGAGCTTTACCAGCAAGAGTACACATATGTCACTCACAAAGTAACTTGTATACAAAACCATGTCCATCTCTCTGAACCTGGTGGTAGGGCCAGCAGAGGCTGAGAGACTGCTACCAAGCCATGCCAGACCACATTTGGTACCATGTTGAGCCAGCCGATATTTGGCCGGTACCATGTTTCTATGGACAGTAGATAGATACCAATTCAGCTTTTTTGAGCAACAAGGCAGCACTGTACGATACCTAAAGCTTCCCCAAATTAATTTTAGTGACAGTCTTATGGAACTGCTTAATTTGTATTACCCAATAAGCTTATGCCACATTAAGGTTGAGTCAGATCGATGCTATCTCTTTATAAATGACTATGATAAAGACCCAAACTTGTATGGATTGGAAAATTCTAAGGACCAAATGGTAACATAGGGAAACCTCCACACACACCAACGCAGCAATCGCGCATGAACTAGCCTCACATATACCAACATCTTCTTCACTCAGGCATTTCAACAAACACCTGGTGCCCGTGCGACAAAACATAGTTTTGGGTCCATTAATTACACTGGTATGGTCAGGATTGGGCTAAAACCGTAAAACCATGATCGGCATACAAATACACGTACCAAAAACCCAACGGAATCGCAGAAGGAATGCGGTACCATGGAGAACCTCGGTGTGAATCATGTGGTAACGTTGCTAGATTGGAATGGACGAATGAAGCGACTTCGTGTGGAAGCCCGAACTCCCGGAATCGTTTTCGACCTGTGGGTCACGCGGTTCGGGCCGGGCGCATCTGCGCCGTTGGATCAGAACGCGGATGCGATCGGCTGATTATCGGAGGGATAATTTAAACGGGTTCCAACCCGATTCCGTCCGTGTAATTACCCGATCTGTTAGAGTTGACGGGAAGATGACGGAAAATTAACGGAAAGAAGCAGCTTTTTGTTATTTCACGTCGCTTCGCTTGGTTTGGTTTCGCATCGCTCGCCTTTTTTTTTTTTTTTTTTTTTTGAATTACATCGCTTGGTTTGGTTTCGGCTGATCGCCTCTCCTCTTGACAAATTTTCTGTTGAGCTTGATTAAATTTTTCTTTTGACTTGACTCGAGACTATAATTATTAAAGGGTTTTTTAGCTTTTTTTAAATTAGATACACCAATTCTCATAATTCATAAATCACTTTTATGAGTATTCTTTTCTAAAAGAGGTAAAGAACATAGAAGCATAGAAAAATGGGCCTTCAAAAAAACTAAGAGTGAAGCTAAATGCAATTTATATAGCCCTGATTATGAGCAGTATTCTTTTATTTCTATACGCAAATTGCAAAAAAAAAAAAAAAAAAAAAAAGGTCAGCTCCTTTTTTTGTATTTTTTTTCTCAAAATCTACTGGTAACAATATATCTATCAAACAAAAGTACAAAATACTAGGTTGCTCGTTGTAGTTGCTCCGCAACAACCAACTTATTTCATTTTTTTATTTCGTTCAATTAGAGTGTGCTCCAATACAACTAGGGGAGGGGGAAGGGAAGGGAAGGGATAGAAGCAAAATGAGAGATTAAATTTTACCTCCCAAATTGTAGAGTAACAAAATGATATAGGAGGACTTCATCTCCTCTCTCTTTCCCTCTTCTAGCCTCCAAAATTTGATATTATGGAGCAAGTTAATAAAATTGGACAAATACAGTCACCCCTCCCCTCCCCTTCCCTTCTCCCTCTACCATTTTCTGGAGCAAAGCCTTAAGTAATCCGGAGTCAGCTTGTTCCTATCATGTCCTTCTCTCATTGGATGGAAATATAATAAAAAAGTAAAGGTCTCTTATGTACCTATGTCATGATCATTAAATATTATGAGTCTTTTTTTTTTTTCTTCTTTTAATGATAAATACGATGAATCCTAGATTCCTATCTAGTGGTGTAAACGAGCCGAGCTGAGCTAGGCTAAGCTCAAACTCGGCTCGTTTAATTAACGAGCTGACCTGAGCTGGCTCGTTAAACTCGTTTATTTTTTAATAATAAACTTTTAAGTATGTTATATCAAATTTATATAAAAATTAACTAAAGGACTAACAAAAATATATTCGTACACATTATACATAACAATTTTATATATATTAGACCATATGTTATAATATATTAAAAATATACGATAAGAGCAGTACGAATTGCCATTAGTAATAATTTATCGAGCCAAATGAGTATAACGAGCCAAGCCATGCTAAGCTCAAGCTCGGCTCATTAGCTTAATGAGCGAGCCAATAGAAAGTCGATCCCGAGCCAATAGCGAGCGAGCCATGAGCTACGAGTTTTTTTGCCGCTCCTATTCCTATCTCTTTAATAGTGTACTAATTTGGAATGAATTTTGCTATCGTATTATCTACAATATGTTTTTTTTTCGGTGCGCGCACATGAGCCAAGGCCCAAAGCTTAGAGAGAAGTTTGTGATCGGCATGCTACCCTTTCTTTCTTTTTTGTTTATATGCTTCTGTGTTTCTCACGACTAAAGAGACAAAGGGATCCAATTATATCTTTTCAATTAAGTAAGAGACTCAGGCCCATTAATCATATTAACTGGGAACTAGCATATCTCTAATAAAATCCATAAAAATTGTTTTCGCGTAATGTATTCGTGACAGAGTGACAACCGTCAACAACTATACGCCCGTTTAATCATTTGTTCAAAACTATTTGCCCAGATTGCCCCGGGCAGTTTGCACGAGTTGCCCCCAGCGGTTCGAGCGAGTCGCCCGGAGGCCGGTTCAGGAGGGTTGCCCAAAGCGTTTAAGGGGGGTCACCCGGGGCGATTCAGGTCGGTCGCCCTGGGATGTTCGGGCTGGTCGCCGAGGCCAGTTCAGGTGGGTCGCCCCGGCCGGTTTGCGCGGGTCGACCCGGGCAGTTCATGCGGGTCGCCCCGGGCCGCCCGGGGTGAGGGTCGGCGAACCAATGGCCTAGTCAGCGCGGATCGCCCCTGGCTAATCAAGTGGGTCACGCAGGAGGTTCGAAGGGTTTGTGAGGGTCACCCCAAGCAGTTCGTGCAGGTTTTCCCTGAGTGGTTCGAGTAGTACCGGCGGGTCGGGCGTCAGGGCAGGCAGGTTTGGATGACCGGCGGGCACAGGGGGCACCCAAAACCCATAACCTTGACATTGCGAAACCCGCCCCCGGGATCGGGATCCTTTCTAGGATCCCCGGGGCGAGCAAGGGCACATTACTACACTACATAAAATAATTAAGTCTATGCATAAAACAAATATCACGCAAATAATTACACAAATTAAAAAAAAACTTCCATAACACAAATATCACACTTCATAAAGTATGTAAGAAGTTTATATTCCATACAAATATCACGCATAACAGCGAGATGAACTCAAACTTAAAAAAATTTGCATAAAACAAATATCACACCGCAAAAGTGAAGCTAAATGCAATTTATATAGCCCTGATGAAGAGCAGTATTCTTTTATTTCTATACGCAAATTGCAAAAAAAAAAAAAAAAAAAAAAAAAAAAAAAGAAAAAAAGAAAAAAAAAGGCCAGCTCCTTTTTTTGTATTTTTTTTTCCTTTTTACTCAAAATCTACCGGTAACAATATATCTATCAAACAAGAGTACAAAATACTAGGTTGCTCGACCGCAGCAACCAACTTATTTCATTTCTTATTTCGTTCACTTAAATAATCCGGAGTCAGCTGTTCCTATCATGTGATTCCTTCTCTCATTGGATGGAAATAGAATCAGAAATTAAAGGTATCTTATGTACCTCTGTCATGATCATTAAAAATTTTGAGTCTTTTTCTTTTTTTCTTTTAATGATAAATATGATGAATCCTAGATTTCTATCTCTTTAATAGTATACTAATTTGGAATGGATTTTGCTACAGTATTTTTTTTTTTTTTGTGCGCGCACATGAGCCAAGACCCAAAGTTTAGAGTGAAGTTTGTGATCGGCATACTACCCTTTCTTTCTTTTTTGTTTATGCTTATGTGTTTCTCACAGCTAGAGAGATAAAGGGATCCAATTATATCTTTTCAATTAAATAAGAGACTTAGGCTCATTAATCATATTAACCGTGAACTAGCATATCTCTGATACAATCCATAAAAATTGTTTCCACGTAATGTATTCGTGGCGGAGTGACAACCGTCAACAACTATACGCTTGTTTAATCATTTGTTCAGAGCCGTTCAGCCGGTTTGCCCCAGGCGGTTTGGGCGGGTCGCCCTGGGCGATTCGGGGGGGCCGCCCAGGGTGAGGGTCGGCAAACCGATGGCCAGGTCAGGGCGGGTCGCCCCTGGATATTCGGGTGGGTCGCCCATGGGAGGTTCGAATGGTTCGTGAGGGTTGCCCCAAGCGGTTCGTGCGGGTACGCCCCGAGCAGTTCAGGCGGGTTCGGACGGTCGGCCGGCATGGGGGGCACCCAAAACCAATAACCTTGCCATTGCGAAACCCGCCCCTGGGACCCTAGAAAGGTTTCCCCGAGACGAGCAAGGCCACATTACTACACTGCATAAAATAATGAAGTTTGTGCCTAAAACAAATATCACACGTAATAAAAAAAAATTCCATAACACAAATATCACACTACGTAAAGTATGTAAGAAGTTTATGCCCCATACAGATATAATGCATAACAACGGGATAAACTCAAACTTAAAAAAATTTGCATAAAACAAATATCACACAGCTTAAAAGTAAGAAGTCTATACTTAAAACAAATATCATGCATAACAACTGCATAAACACTTAAGAAAACTTGCGTAAGACAAATATCACACTGCATAAAAGTAAAAAGTTTAATGCATAAAACAGATATTATGCATAACAACTGTATAAATCACAAACTTAAAAAAACTTGCATAAAACAAGTATCATATATTGCATAAAAGTAAGAAGACAAATATCATACATATAACAACTGCATAAACGGAAACTTTAGAAAAAATAGCATAAATCAAATATTGCACTACATAAAAGTAAGAAGTCTATGCGCAAAACAAATATCATGCATAACAGCTACATAACACACAAATTTAAAAAACTTATAAACAACAAATATCATAATTCATAAAAGTAAGATGTCACATCTAAGCATAAAACAAATATCATACATAACAACTACATAAACACAAATATAAAAAAACTTGATAAAAACAAATGCCATATGTCATAAAAATAAGAAGTTGATGCATAAAATAAATATCATGCATAACAACCTGACTTAAAAAAAAACTTATGTAAGACAAATATCACACTGCATAAAAGTAAAAATTCTATGCATTAAACAAATATGATGCACAACAAACTGCATAGACACAAACTAAAAAAAAAATTGCAAAAAGAAATATCACAATACATAAAAGTAAGAAGTCTAAGAAAAAAAAACAAATGTCATGCATAACAACTTCATAAACACAAACTTAAAAAAACTTGCATAACACAAATATTATAATGCTTAAAAGTAAGAAGACTATGTATAAAACAAATATGATGCATAACAACTGCATAAACACGGACTTAAAAAATAAAAACTTGCATAAAACAAATATCACAAAGTAAAAAATTCTATGCATAACAACTTAATAAACAAAATCTTAAGAAAACTTGCATAAAACAAATAGAAGTCCATGCATAAAACAAATATTATGCATAAAAACATCGTACGCATGGAAGTAAGAAGTTTACGCACAAAACAATTATCGGAAACTCTATCCATCCATCGAGTCAAAGTTTTCATATGTCCATAGTTGATCGGTGTCCGCTGTGGCAGCGACAAATCACAAATACGCGACACGCTGGCGCTTCTCGCCTGGATCCTCAACATTCCAAGCGCATCATTGCCCCTACTCTCCTAGCTCTCTCTCTCTCCCCCTCCCGGCCATTAATGAACATCCAATCGTCTTAAATATCAATTTCGGCGAAATCCATCAGATTTTTTCAAAATTTGAAACATGCCGCTCAAATCGGACCCACTTGCTTTATATTACCTTTCATTTTATCCCAAACCCTTCCAAATCGTAACGCAACAACCCATTTTTCTGCCCTCCCAAAAGAAAACCCTTTCAGGAGGCATAAAGGTAGGGTTCATAACAATTTTCTCTTTTGGGGCGACAATCATTCGTGATAGATTGTTACTTTTTTTGGGAGAGTTGTTACTATTTCGTGATAGATCGTTAATTTTTTTTTTTTTGGAGATTGTTATTTTTTTTTTTTTTGAGAGTTGTTACAGTCATTATTCATTAAATTCGATATCTGGGATTCGCAAGCTTGTTCCATTGTTGTTGTTACTTAGTTTCATTAATATGATTGACTTATTTATTCAGTTATTTTTCATGCTACCAGCTGCAATAGTAAATGCTTACTGATAGTAGTAAATGCGCCTTATATTTTCTCGTTTCTTTTCTTCTGATGTTTTCATTACATTTGTTTTACTATTTTGTTACATAATAAGAAGAGGAGGGATCCATTGACAATGGTTATCTTGACAATTTTGACAATTATAACTTTCAAAAATTTATAAAAATTCATAAAAAACCTTAAAAATAAAAAAAAGTTCATGGAAGTTATGCTTAACTTATAGATTGATTATGTTTCCGATTATATATAATTCAAGCGACATTTGATAGGTCTTTAAAGATCTTTTAATTACAACCGTTAAAAAATGTACAAAATTTTGATAAGGCATCAAATGATGTTCAAATTGATTGAAATTTGAAACACTATCAATCTATAAGCTAAATAATGCATCCATAAAACTTTTTTCATTTTTAAGATTTTTTATGAATTTTTACAATTTTTTAAAGATATCCATTGTCAAGATTGTCAAAATAAGTATTGTCAATGGATCCCTCCTCTAATAAGAATCAGATGTTACATATCTAGTAGCAACGGTTACTTAATGTCAACCTTGCAGTAAATGTACTTTTTTTAGGATGCATTTGTACACTCAAATGTCAAGCTTCCTCCACTTCTAGACTTTGGCATTTTTTGAACAATTATGTGTATTTGACTAGCTTATTTAGGCATAAAAATTTTATTTAAAATTAAAAGCAGAAGGGGGCTGCTCTGGTTTCTCATTTATTAAGGATTGTTACAATATTTCAAAGCATTCCTCATCATATTAAACACCATTTGTTAGTAATAGAAAACCTCAAAATTGTAACAAATCATAACAAAAATAGTAAGTTAATGGCACTCATTTCTGGCAATACAGTAGATAGATACTCACAGTCATTTGATACTGGCCCTGTCACTAAACTAAAATGTATGTCCAACAAAAATAATTAACACAATGGTTTGGTTTATCAGCTATTAAAGGATTGTTACAAAAGCATGACTACTAGTTACAAATAATTCATTGGCTTGCTACATAAAATCTTGCATTATATTTTAAACACCAATTTTTTTTTAACAGAAAACCTCAAAAAATTTCTGTCTTTGGGTGAAGAAAGAAACAACCTCCTTTTCATTGACTGGGATTTGGATTAAATATACATAATTTTTTTTGGAAACAACGCACGGATCTACTCCCGAGGACGCAACGTGTTTGATTTAACGATTTCATAAAAAAAAAAAAAACCTACAGCGCTAGCGAAGACGTGGATGAGAATTGTGGCTGACAAGGTCGTTCAAATATCCAGCATAGAGCGCCAGCGCGATCGTATGGATCTATGGATGAATTTCCTGTGGACGGTAGGTCTCGCTCAACAATTATAATGCATAACGGCCGGATAATTAAAATCTTAGGAAAACTTGCATAAAGACAAATATCACACTGCATAAAAGTAAGAAGTCTATACATAAAACAAATATCATACATAACAACTGCATAAACAGAAACTTTAGAAAAAACTTGCATAAAACAAATATGACACTGCATAAAAGCAAGAAGTCTATCCATAAAACAAAATATAATGCATAACGAACTGCATATTCACAAACTTAAAAAAATTGCATAACACAAATATCGCATTGCAAAAAATTAAGAAGACTATGCATAAAACAAAAATCATGCATGACAACGGCATAAACTTAAACTTAAAAAACTTGCATAAAACAAATATGACACAACATAAAGTAAGAAGTCGCAAAACAAATATTATGCATAACAACTGCATAACACACAAACTTAAAAACTTGTAAAGAACAAATATCATAATTCAACGGTAAGAAATCTAAGCATAAAACAAAATAGCATGCATAACAAATACATAAACACAAACATAAAAAAAAAAAAAATTGCATAAGACAAATATTATTACACTGCATAAAATATCATATTGTAATACAAGTTGCAAACTTAAAAAACTTACATAAAACAAGTATCATATTGCATAAAAGTTGGAAGATTATGCATAAAAAGATATCATGGATACTCCATAAACACAAACATAAAAAAACTTTCAAAAAACAAATATCATACTTCATAAAATTAAAAGTCTATGCATAACAACTACATAAACACAAGCATAAAAAACTTGTATAAGACAAATATCATACTGCATAAAAGTAAGAAGTCTATCCATAAAACAAATTGCATATTCACACAATGTATAGAAGTTAGAAGTCTAAGAAAAAACAATTATAAAGCATAACAAACTGCATATTCACAAACTTCAAAAAAACTTGCATAAAACAATTACACAATGTATAGAAGTTAGAAGTCTAAGAAAAAAACAATTATCACGCATAACAACTTCATAAACACAAACTTAAAAAAAAATTGCATAACACACACACTGCACAAAATTAAGAAGTCTATGCATAAAACAAATATAATACATGACAACGGCATAAATTCAAACTTAAAAAACTTGCATTATACAAATATCACACTACTTAAAAGTAAGTCTATATATAAAACAAATCATGCATAACAACTGCACAAATTAAAAAAAAATTACATAACACAAATATCACACTGTATAAAAGTAAAAAGTTTATGCCTCACACAAATATCATGCATAATAACTGGATAAACTCAAACTTAAAAAACTTGCGTAAAACAAATATCACATTGCTTAAAAGTAAGAAGTCTATGTATAAAACAAATATCATGCGTAATAACTGCAAAAACAAAAACTTAAAAAAAACTTGCATAAAACAAATATCACTCTGCATAAAAGTAAGAATTCTATACATAGAACAAATATCATGCATAAACAACTACATAACACATATTAAAAAAATAACTTGCATAAAACAAATATCACACTGTATAAAACAAGTATCAAGCATAACGACCCCGGCCAGCGGTTCGCCCTTGGGAACAACATAGATATGGTGTGATATTTGGTTAACACAAATGTAGCGATTCAGGCAGCTCGACCAGGGCGGTTCGGGCGGATCGTCCAGGGCGGTTTGTGCGGGTTGCCCAGGCTGCCCGGGGCTTGTCGGGCGAGTCACCGGGGAATGTTCGGGCGGTTTGTGCGGGTCACACATGGCGGTTCGTGCGGGCTGCCCCAGGCCTCTCGCGGTGAGGGCGGGCGAACAGCTGGCCAGGACAGGGCGGGTCACCCCAGGCGAAACGGGCGGGGCAATTCGTGCGAGTCACCCTGGGCGGGTCGGTCGGGTCACCCCGATCAGTTCAAGCGGTTCGCGCAGGTCGCCCAGGCCTCCCGGGGTTGTTCGGGCGATTTGTGCGGGTCGTCCGGGGTGAGGATGGGCAAACCGCTAGCCAAGTCAGGGCGGGTCACATCTAGCTGTTCGGGCCCATGGAAGGTTCGGGTGGTTCGTGAGGGTCGCCCCAAGCGATTCATGCAGGTTCGCCCCAAGCGGTTTGGGCAGTACCGGCGGGCCTAGCGCCGAGGCGGACAGGTTCGGGTGTGCGGGATGAGTGAGGGTGGGCAGGCGGGTTTAAGCAAGCGGCACCGAAAACCCATCACCATTGCGAAACCTGCCCCCGGGACCCTAGACAGGTTTCCCCATGGCGGGCGAGGGCACAATACCACACTACATAAAAGTATGAAGTATGTGCATAAAACAAATATCACACATAATAATTGCACAAATAAAAAAAACTTTTATAACACAAATATCACACTGCATAAAGTATGTAAAAAGTTTATGCCCCATAAAAATATCATGTATAACAACGGGATTCAAACTTAAAAAACATAAAACAAATATCACACAACTTAAAAGTAAGAAGTCTATACATAAAACAAAAATGTCATGCATAACAACTGCATAGACACAAACTTAAGAAAGTTTGCATAAGACAAATTATCATACTGAATAAATGTAAGAAGTTTACGCATAAAACAAATATCATGCATAACATATGTATGAAACACAAATTTTAAAATATTACGTTAAACAAATATCACACTACATTTGTGTTGTGCCAAAGGGCGAACCCGCTGGTCGAGTCAGGGTGAGTCGCCCCGGGCTGTTCATGCGGGTTGCCCCCGCTAGTTTGGACGGGTAGGTATGGGCGGTTTGTGCAGGTTGCCCAGGCCGCCCGGGTCTGTTCGGGCAGGTCGCCCGGGGAAGTTCGGGAGGATCGCACCAGGCAGGTCGGGAGGGGCGCCACGGGCGGTTTGCGTGGGTCACCCTGGGAAGATCGTGCGGGTTGTCCAGGCCGCCTGGGGCTTTTCGGGCGAGCTGCCCAGGGAAGTTCGGGTGGTTTGTGCGTGTTGCCTAGGCTGCCCGTGGCTTTTCGGGGGGGTCGCTCGGGGATATTTGAGAGGTTCGGGCGGGCCACCCTGGGAGGCTCGGGCGAGCCCGCCCTGGGCGGCTCTTAGATACTAATTTTGGATAGGGAATTATACTGTAGTCTACAGTTTAAGGAACAGTTCCACTACAGTAAAATAGATATTTTTGCTATGGAAGATCGACACAATGTAAAAATGTGTCTTTGTATATTTTGATTTCTAAATCATTCCAAATGTGTCTTTGTATACTTTGATATCCAGATTATTCCAGAGTTAGACTATTATACTAATGTTAGCATTTCAGACTAAAATGCTAACGTCTCAAAATTTATATTGTCGTGTCCGAAATCACGATTTATGATGCTCAATAAATTTTTATATGAAAATATTGGAAATATAAAAATTTTTCATTTTTAGAGTTTTCTAATTATTCGTTTTGTATTTTTGAAAATAGGAAGTACAAACATCAATATTTTATTAATATTAGAAAATTGTTATTCCTCACTTGAGTCACTGGTACATTATTAATTAGAGTAGGATCAAATAACCATATTTTTTGTGACCGATCAGTGACCATGAAATTAAATATGAAATAACTACAATTTAAATTGTTAAATGACAAAACTAATTGATAAAATGTATTGTATATTTGTATAAATCATGTTTTATGTGTATACAAAAAATTATATTATTTTGATTTTATTTACATATGCATCAAGCATTAACAAAAATCGACGGTTCAAATTTTATGATTTTTTTCTCATCTCTTGATGACTATTGAAACAATGTTAAAACTTTATCATTTTTTTAATATATGTTATTTAGATAATTTAGAATACATCTAACGGTTTAGATTTATTAATTTATATATAAATAATAAAATGGTCTTCGCAGTCACCAACATGAAATCCTCCTCTATTAATTATATGATGCATGGTATTATGTCGCCGTCCTTAATAAAAAAAAAGTTCAAGACCATGGAATACGTCTAATATAAAATTTGCTGCTAAATTTATATAAGAAAAGAAAAACTACCCGACACGCTATCCAGAAATCAGGAAATTAATATCAGCTACATTTCTACCAGAAATTGAACTTATATGGCGTGTCTATTTAATCACTTGAATTTATTGAATTAAAATTCTTCAATTATACATGTCATTATTTGAATAGGAATTGATCACTGTGACGTCAGTGCTTTTCGAAAAGAAAGCTAAGCCCCCATTGAAATTGGAAATTAAATGTATAAAGAATTGAACATGGTGTCTGTTGCATGATGACACTAAGTTCTGTTTCTTCAGAGAAAAAAAAAATAAAAAAATAACGGAACTTCATTAATTGAATCGTATAAAGAATTGCAAAGTGTGCTCGCTCGTGAGAGGGCCAGGGCTGTCAACGGAAGCAATCTTTCCGCGATGCAGCAGCGTCATGAGAAGCGTGGAATGACCATCTTTTAAACTTGCGATTCGGCGTAGCGGATTTGGTAATCAGCTCCGATAGTCAGTCGAGCCGATTCGGTATAGCGGATTCGGTCTGATTGGGTCGGCCGAAGCCCAGAGACCAGCCCGAAGTCTACCGCGGCCTGACCTGGGGTCCAAATGCCCAAGCCCGAAGCCCGAAGTATTTATTATCCCTTCGTTCTTTCTTAAATCCGCGGCGCCCTATGGGCCTCTTCCTCTTCCTCATTCATTGCTAAGTAAGTAAATAACAAGTGAATTGGGCCGGCCCAAGATTGGAACTTGAACCTTTTAAATTGTATATGAAGAATTTCAAATTCAAAGTGTGCTCATGATATTAGAATCCAGCACCAATTTCTTACTAAAGATTTAACCAATTTATCATGTCACATTAATTCTCTCCGTTGTCAAAAGCCATACAAAAATATCTGTATATATAATTATATAGTATATAATGTATGAACAAGTATACAGTACTCTTTGTACAGGCAATCACGCATAGTGGCTTTAGGTCTCATGTCACGCTCCTAAAAATAATTAAAAGGTTCTTCCTTGTATCTTTTTATTTCATTTATGAAAATGCGTAAGCAAGTAGCACTTTTTTTTTTCTTTCTTGGTTGGAATGTCAAAAAATAAAATAAAAAAGTGCTACTTGCTTACGCACATGCTTAATTGCATAGTCAAATAAAAATCTTTAATTATGTGTCTGTATCTCAGAAATATGCTCATGGATACTGGTACTGTGCTGAAATTTAAAACAAAAAAATTATGTAAATAGTCTCCTTTTGACCGATTATATATACATCTTTAATAACATCCATAGAAGAAATTTTTTTTTATTTTCTAACTTAATTTTGTACATGCCTGAAGTACAGAGACATTCTCTGACAAAAACAATTCATGTTTTCTTCTGATCTATTGCTACTTGGTTCAGAAGGAAGCTCTGTTTCCTCTGTTTTTTCTTTTTTTTTTCAACTTCAACTTCAACGCAATTGGCGCAAAATTAAAGTTGTACCACCTTAACCACCATCACTACACCCAATTCTGGTTCTTCTGACCAATACTAAACTCTTTCTGGCACTGCACTATTTTAGTGTGGATTGTTGTATGCATATATATATATAGAGGAGGGATCCAATAACACACACAATTTTGACATAAATATTACACTAAATCATATAAATTTATAAAAAATCTTAAAAATAGAAAATTTGTTACAACCATGTTCATTTACTTATAGATCGATTGTGTCTCAAATTTCGTTCAATTTGAGTGTCGTTTGATACTCCATCAACGACAATCAAGTTTATATAGTAATTAGAACGGTCTAAATTTAATGATTCTTGATGGAGTATCAAATGACACTAAAATTAAATAAAATTTGACACACAATCGATCTATAAGTAAATGAATATGTTTATAAAAGATTTTCTATTTTTAAGATTTTTTGTAAATTTATATGATTTAGTATAACATTTGTGTCAAAAAAATGTTGTGTCATTTGATCCCTCCTCATATATATAATGCTTTTTGATGACTTATCACTAATCAAATGAAGCATGTTATTGTCATTTGTCAATATATAGGCTTCACGTGCAAATTTGCAAATTGCAATCTATGTTCTTACGATATTTTTGCCATTGCAATTCTGATAGTTTTCTTTTTTCTTTTTTCATTTGATGGATATATGCGTCTCCTGAACTAGTCATAAACAGTGACATAACGTGTTTTTTTACTTTTTATAGTCAATAAATTATTGATGTGTGCACAAATAGAGCATTGTTTGCTCTATTTTGCATTTCCAGAACCTTTGTTTGTAATTTTTTTCTTAACCTTCCAAAAGAAAAAATGGGAGGTGGTAATAAATGAATTCACTTAGTAAAAAAAAAAAAATTAAATTATTGCAATGATATTAAGATATAATTTGAAAATGCATGTATTACCGAATTCCGACATTTTTTTTTCTATAGATTTTAAAATTTTTCCATAATTTTTAAGAATATTTTATTTTTCAACGAGAAGTTAAAATTAGAGGGAAACTATTTTGATGTGAATAATTATTAATTGAACTTGACGTGTTAAATATGTTGCACATCGTCACTTTACAGCTTGTCACGGTAACTCTGATATATCATCCATGACGTGTTAAATACATGTTCAATTTTTACATTAAGTCACAATATATATAAGGTCAAATCAAAATATAATTAAGTACATTTATCATACGTTACATAACCGACAAAAACTTAATTATGACGTGTTTAATTTGCATCATATCATACATACATACATGAAATCTACTTGTTGGTTTTCCAGTACAAATCATAAATCAATGAAGAGGAGGGATCCCTTGACAATCCCTATTTTGACAATCTTAACTATCTAATATTTCAAAAAAATGTAAAAATTCATAAAAAATCTTAAAAATGGAAAAAGATTTGTGGATGCATTACTTAACATGTAGATTGATAGTGTTTCAAATTTCAATCAATTTGAATATCGTTTGATGATTTATCAAAATTTTGTATACTTTTTAACGGTTGTAATTTAACGGATCTTTGAAAAGCTATCAAATATCACTTAAATTGAATATAATCGAAAACATAATCAATCTCTAAGTTAAGAAATACTTCCGTTAACTTTTTTCTATTTTTGAGAATTTATATGAATTTTTACAAATTTTTGAAATATTAGATTGTCAAGATTGTCAAAATAGAGATTGTCAAGGGATCCCTCCTCATAAATGAAATGGCGATGTGGCAGTGATATATATGTAGGGTCTGTATCTGTTACGATCACAAACAGAGGGTCCCTTCGATCGGAGTTTCCGACCGTTGGATCAGAATCACACGGTCGGTTTTCAGCCAAATTTGATCTTTGATCTTTTTAAGATTGATCACATTCGTTGAATATTAATCAGACGGACCCAATTAACTACGATTAGCTATACAGAGGGCTCTCTGATCACATTTGGAATTTTCGATGGATTGTGGGTGAAATAGAGATTAGAGAAACATGCTGCGTCTATTGAAAAATTGTTCATACATCTATAAACTTGTACATAATATAATATATACATCCCGAAATATAACCTATAGACGCTCTAGACTATTTTTCAATAGACGGTATTACTCTGTCAAATAAATCCTCTGATATGCAACGACAAAAACATGCAATTTACTTTATCACATCTTAATTAATAGTACAGTGGGTCCAAACTCCAAATAAATTTTTCTTTCTTCTTTGGTTACATTTCCCTCTGGCTACTGATGAAAAAGTGATATATAACAACGACATACATGGAGTCAGGATGATGATGATGATGATGAGGTCCACCACTGGGAAAGTTGGAAGTTACTTGGAACTGATTGTTGTGTAGCTATCCATCTTTCATGCTTCATCCCTGCTCTGCTACATCAGAGCCTCAAAGTGCTGCTTTGACAAAGGACATTACACAGTAATACAGTAATGGACAATGATACCATACCACAACTTTGCCCCCACAACCCTGTGATAAGGTGGCATATAGGTGGAGAGAGTCATTTTTGTAAAATTTTGTGGGGCGGAGGTATATTTTTGTAAGATTGTGAGGGTCATTTTTGTAAAAAAATTTCATGGTAGGGTAATTTTGTAAATTTCCTTAAAAATAAAGGATATTTCTGTAAAATTTTCTAAAATGAGGGATATTTTTATAAATTTTTTCTAAGTGCATTGGGGTGTTTTGGGGGCATTGTTTGTGGCAAGTTATATTTATCCTTAGAATAATAGCTGGCCTCCAATTTTTTTACTTATCCACCGGTCCACCGAATTTTTAATGAACAAATATCATTTTTTAATGGACATTTATATCTTTGTAATTAATTGATATCATTTTACAGTAAATATATACATTACAAGTTCTAATGAACATTTATGCAACTGTGCTAATTATATATATAGGCACACGTAGTATGTCAAAGGTGTGAAAATGGGTATGGGTGGCCTTTGAAGTAGAGGTGGACTCTACATGTTTCTCTTAATGCTACAGTTGTTTTAGTGGGAACATTGGGGAGTGGAGGGAGAGTTGAATCAGTAGATTTTACTGCAAATCGACCAAGAAAAGGTAATCTGGAAACCGATTCTGACGATCTATTATTCTTCAGAATTACGCAAGGATTAATTATGGTAATTTTTTAAGAGAACATTGGTAATGCTATGACCAACCTTTGGTTGACCAAAGGCTAAGTATCATATATATGAGTTAATTAATGCTAATTTTTTTTTACAGTCAAGCTACTTAAATTTAAATAGAGTGGGGCTATGGTACTATTAATAGTACGGATTGTCCCGTACTATTGATTAGTATCTCTAATTTCAAAATATTAATACTCGATCCAAGTCAAGCTACTTAAATTTAAATAGAGTGGGGCTATGGTACTATTAATAGTACGGATTGTCCCGTACTATTGATTAGTATCTCTAATTTCAAAATATTAATACTTGATCCAAACTGCTCATTATGATCGTCATATATAATTTTACTTATAAACCAAATTTTATATTTTTTAGAATTTATTTACTATTTTAAAGATATTTTAAAATATCACTTATTTAGATCATTCATAATGTTTCAATCAAGTGACATTTTAAAATATCTTAAAAAATAGTAAATAAATTCTAAAAGTATAAAATTTGGTTTATAAGTAAAATTGTATATGAATATTATAATAAACGGTTTGGATCGAGTGTTAGTATTTTGAAATTAGAGATACTAATCAATAGTACGTAGGGGTGAAAACGGAGCGGATTTTATCCGTCCGAATCCGCTTCATATCTGGAATATTATCCGTAAGAATGGTATCCGTATTCGAATATTAGTTATCCGTATTCGTATCCGTACCGTATCCGTATCCGTAAAGACTAATGCGGATATGGATACGGATAATTTCTCAAATTGTTCAATTAGACAGATATCCGAACTATCCGTATCCGAAAATAAGCAAATATTACTAATATTTTCTAATAAGATAGTGCTAGTTACCAAAAATTTTGTATGTATATAATGTTTTTATACAAATATTAACCAGTACATTCATCTTAAATAAGTGTTGTTAATTTAAATACTTATTATTATTGTATACGTATTCATTTGGTAATATATTTTAATTTTTATTTCATATTTGTAATTAAATTCACGTCCGAATCCGTATCCGTCAACTATCCATTTCGTATCCGTATCCGTTTAAGGCGGATATGGTATTGAGTTTTCACATCCGTTTGATATCCGTATGCGTATTTGTATCCGCCTAATAAGATGCGGATGCGGATATGGTTTTAGCATTATCCGCTCCGTATCCGCTCCGTTTTCACCCCTAATAGTATGGGGCAATCCGTACTATTAATAGTTCATAGCCTCACTCATTTAAATATCTATAAAAAACCCTTCATCCGGATTTTGAAGCTGCGACTTCTCACAAGGAGATCGTTGCCCTTAATTGGCCACTGGACCAAAATCTGGTTCTTTAATTAATTTTAAGTTAATTTATATCTTACATTGAGACTTTCTGCAGAGTTGATTGGTACAACAAGTGCCTGACACTGTGATACACTGATACCTTTTCTCTGATTAACTCAAGTGGATCCATATATAATTTCTTTTATATATGCCAATAGCAAATTAATTAATGTATTTGAAGATCAGTTAGATCCATGCTTCTTAGTAAAAACCCAACACAGGTGTATATATGGTATATATGTAAAGAATATTTATTAAAAATAATCCCACAACTAATTAAGTACATGTAAACAGTACTAAGATACATGTGAGCTAGTGTGTGCATGTATACAACTTAGCACTAGGAAACAAATATAAATAACTAATTTATAACACCAACAAATAAAAAATCACACAGGCCGAATATGATCACGGACAAATCTAGCTTATTTATTTTATTATTAATATTTTTGTTTAACTTCTTTCTGGAGATGAAACTAATTTTTAATAATCATTTGGACTGGCCATATATATTATTATTTTAAAAAACAAATCTATGAAAAACTTCCATTGTAAATTGGTGTACAAAAACATGAATAGATGTGCGATTAAATTAACTTGGTCAATTTTATAAAATAAGAGTAGAGCATTTTTTTTTACCAATTAATTAAGATGAGTAGCGTGCAAGGAAAGGAGAATACTTCGTGGTAGAAACTTTTGCAGTATTACAAGAAGTCAATCCCTCCTTTATATTGTTTTCTAGTAACCATACAGTACATACATACATATATAATTGGGCATTAATTAAATGTTTAACTAAGTTTGAGTGTTTAACCATGTTAGGTAAGTAATTGTAACATCATGCACAAAGATAATCTTTTTTTTTCTCTCTCAATTCCCTGATGAATTGATTGCCTCTAGTAAGTTCAAACTAACTAGGTGTAATGATTATCACTAAGCAAGGGGAAGGTATGAGGACATATAAGGTATATATATATATCTTAACTATGATCAGTTCATGAAGGAGGCGTAATTTTCACATTTCTTCTTTAATTCATTTCTATTTTTTATTTACATTCGTACTTGTTGCTTAATTACCAGTTACCACCTAAATTTGGTGCCTATATATCCATAATATCAAATTAAAATTGGTTTTACAATTCCCATAGTGAACCATTTCACATTCTGATTTAAGGCGTTGGATTATATCGAATCTTGTCGCGCGCGTGTTAGTGCGCGCACAATTGAAAATATTTTAGAGACAGAAAATTGAATAGAGAGTTGAATTATGAGTTCGGGCAGGTCGAGTCAAGTTAGTTTGATCAAGGACGATGGATGGGTTCAGTTTGACTTTTAGGTTTGTTAGTATCGACATTTTCTCGAGTCACGGGTCAATGACGACCGGGTTAGAGTCAATCAATTAATTACTTGTGAATTATTTACAAAACTGGTACTCATACTTGGACAAGTTCAAGTTCGGTTGGGTCGATACTTGGATGAGTGTTGGAAAACAGGTCGGGTTTTGGGTCAACTAGTATCAAAATTCCTATAGCTATACTATAGCTATAGCTATAGAAAACTTAAAATGATTAATTATTACGTATACAGTAAAAAATGAGTTACCTAACACAACTATTGACATACATAATAATTCATTTAACATACATATTAATATTGGAAGTTGTGAATCATTGTATCCGTGTATCACTTAAGAAATCTAAAACTTATAAATTTTAAAAGAATAAAAGCATTAAATGTCAAATATTTTTCAAAGCGTACAGCTGATTTAATTAATTATTTGTTTATTTATACTGCATTAAAGTTTTTTAGATGTGCTATAAATCAATATCTATACTATATTATAAAGCACGTAAGTACTGAACGTCTCCATTTTTTTCCTTCTCCTTCAATTTTTTTAATTCCCATTCTACCCCTGAATCAACGGTAGAGATCAAAATGCATTGATTTCAAAGGTGTTGATGTTTTCCAATTAAACAACTTCATCTCCATTTTGGTTTTTACAAAAATGGAAATATATCAATTTTGGTATGGAGGACATCAATTTGATTAGAATTTACATTAATGAGGAATTAATGTTTTATATTCTAAAATTCAATGAGTTAATTTAGTGTAAAGATGAAATTTGAATGGTAAATAATTAGCCAAAAACCAAAAACACGTTATATGTATTACACGGCACGAGCTCAGAATTTGAAACGCCCGGAAACAGGCGGGTTTCTTGTTAGTAATTAAAAATATATATATTTTTGCTCTAGGACACTAAATTTTATTTGCTAAATGATCGAAACATTTTGAACAATATAATCAATGAAAAGAAATTAAATGCATACGTACGTCATGAGCTAAAGCTTAGCATTATTTTCTCCTTTTTTTTTTAACCAAAAGTCATACAGTTTCTTTTTTTTTTTTATTTGAGGAAATAAAGTCATACAGTTTACTCACGTTCTTCATAATTCAACACTTCCAGTAAAACAACAGTAACATTTACTGTAACCTCGTTTTACTCTAGTCAAATAGCCAGCTAAAGACTATCAATGGATGCAATAATATAATAGTTTCCATAATCCTGCAACCAATTAATCTGTCCTGTTTTTTTTCCTTAGTACTTCCTGTACTACGCACGATTAAATAACATCTTTAATTTATCTTTAATTAAATGAATAAATTTTGGAACAATATCCTGCTAATTGATTATATTTTGAGAAATTGCCATTTTTAACATTTTGTAGGGACGATTAAGAGAATTTCATGTCCTGTCTGGTAGACAGTGGGCAACGTGGCCAGAAGATCAGCATTTTTTAATTAATTTATTTATTTAAGTGCATCTAATTAGATAACCTAACATCTTTCTGCCTCCTGTTATTTAATTATGCTTATCTTTGCTTATGTGTATTGTAACCTATTTCAGTACGCTTCTGTGCAATGGACTATTATAATTATAATTATACTCTATTGGTTCAAACTTTATAATTAAAGTTTATTCATTCTGAATATAGAAATATAAATTTTCATCTCAAAGTGAAAGAAATTACAGTTTCTTTATAAGCTGTCCAAGGTTTTGATTTAAGAAGGAAGATGCACCTAACAACAATTAATCTTAATAATAATTAATTTCCAATCAAACTTCATCAAATTGATTATTAGAATAGTGATATGCTGCATCATAATTATATTGATAAAGAAGATAATTATATATATATATACGTTTCAAATTTAAATATCATAGTTCCAAATACAAATGAAAAAGTCAATATTACCAAATTATTTTTGCCAAAAAAACAAAAAAAAATCAACTTTTCCGAGAATCATCACTATCAAGCAGAGAGTGATTAATTAATTTGGTACATAAATCATGGCACTACAAGCTGCCACATGAAACAAGTTAATTACAAAGATTTGTGCTTGACTTGTTCATTGTCTCCTATCTCAAAATTTTAAGAGCAACCGAGCAAGCAGCCAGTCACATGATTGCGTGAAGACTTGCATAGCACAATAACAACAAATGTGTTCGGTGAAAACTGAGCGTTGATATGATATATAATAATACAATATATTTGCATATTTGTATAACATGGACCACTTGATTGGCAGGACATGGTTTAATTTCTGTCATATCATAATTTAGAGAGAATTATTTTTAAGTTATTGTTTTGCATTTTGCTCCAGAGTCAAAGCAAAAATTAATCGATATATATTTAGGTTAATGGTGATTTGCTTTTATAATTCTCGTCTAACAATAAATTTTGTATGCAAAATTAATTATATAAAAACAAACTCTGTAAGAAAATTAAAACAATATACACGTGATTTTACTTTTCTAATTATTTGTGAATTTAATTTATGTTCCAATTGGAGGAAGAAAAGAAATCTTTTTTTTTTAAAGCATGGGACGCCCTTTGTGTGGGAGGTCGCGGTTCGAAACTCAAATAGAGAGTCTTGTACAGATATTTAAATTTGACTGGCTTGACCCTCATCTTTTATCTAAAAAAAAAAAAAAAAAAGCAGAGGGCGATCACCATGAACCAAATTAGTTTTTAAGTTTTTTAAGATTCGATCATATCGCATCAATTATTAATTAATTAAATGTAATTTGTAATTTAAGCCAGAGAACGTAATGTTGAACCACGCGTACTGACAATCTTTGACGAGTGTATGTATCACGTATGTATGTCAAGCATGTAGAAACAAAAACATCACGCTATTGGAAAGTGATGAAATGGAAGCTAGTACCTAACAATTAATTAATATATGGTTATGTATTAACAAATATAATACAACCACACCCACAGCACTTGCCAATGCCATTATGCTAGCCTAAGCTGTTGCAAATTTTACCAACCTTCCATAAGCAATGATTATATCTTGTGATACATTAGAAAACTCCAAAAAAAAAAAAAAAAAAATTTTATATTCACCTTCTAAATAATTAGCTTCTTGACTTAGCTATATTGATTGGACAAGAAAAAAATAATAATAATAATAATAATAACAGGCCTTTAATTAGTGAAAAGTCAAAAAAAAAAAAGAGGAGGGATCCATTGACAATGCTTATCTTGACAATTTTGACAATGTTTATTTTTAAAAATTTGTAAAAAATTATAAAAAATCTTTAAAATGAAAAAAGTTTTATGGATGGATTACTTAACCTATAAATTGATAGTGTATCAAATTTCAACCAATTTGAACATCATTTGATGCCTTATCAAAATTTTATACATTTTTTAACGGTTGTAATTTAACGGACATTTAAAAAGCTATCAAATATCATTTAAATTGAATATAATCGGAAACATAATCGATCTATAAGTTAAACAATACTTCTGTAAACTTGTTTTCATTTTTAAGATTTTTAATGAATTTTTATAAATTTTTTAAAAGTACTATTGTCAAGATTGTCAAAATATCTATTGTCAATGGATCCCTCCTCAAAAAAAAAAGGGTAACAAAGAGAAGAAAACAAAATAGTTCAGAATCAGAAAGCAAAGTCGTACAGAGTAGGAAACAAAGCTATGTCAATCAGAAAATGAGACCACATCCATATGATAATTACATGCCCAACAAGAACATATATGTGTGTATATATTTTCTTACAAAATAGGCCCCATAAATAAAAGCTCCAAGCCAACTTCCTGCATTCTTTTCTTTCTAGTTACAACTTTGCACAAAGGCACCTACTCTTTTTTTTCTTTCTAAATAATACTTTCCAGTTTCCAAATGTGTTCAAAGATTCAATCTCCTGCTTTAATTTGGTACCAAGAAAAGGCCATTAAAATTTCCAACATATAGATTAAATAATTAACATCTCATGAACAATTGAACATCATCTTTCCAAAGATATTATTTTGAATGAAAGACAAGGAAGGAGTAAGAAACGTGTGTAGAGGTACGAAGAATGTAACAGATACACTTTGAAATGTAACAGATACATACGGAAATGTAACCTATAAAAACTATGGACAGCTTTTGTATACATGTTATGGTTTATATAATTATGATTAAGCAATAAACATCACACATGGATATATAAGTTGGCCATGTTGGAGCATCTTCTATTTTCTTCATAAATCATAATATATATGTTCTTCAATTCTTCTCCCTTATATATATTATCATCATCAAATCAAATTATGCATACAAAAACAAAATATAAAAATTCTGAATGCACAGAGAGAAAAAGTATCCAAATAGTTTACAAAGCAATATATAAAATCTGAATTTATAATTTCAAATTTTCAATCTACCATATAAAACTTGCTTAAAAATTTCAAACTTACAATACCTACTATGTTCTTACTTCTTACTTACTAAACTGAAGCCTTCTGATTCGGATCGACTCTCCTCCGATCCGTTCGGGGCTTCTGGCGACTGACGACTCGGTACGTACCGACTCGGCGTGCGGCCTGAGGCAACGACACGGCTGCGTCAACGACTGAAATTGCCGTCTTACATCCGTACAGATCAAGCAGAGCAAACCGGCCAGTAATTGCTGGTACCGACAACGGTCTCCCCGCCTTTATCAGCCTCCGCTGCACATGGCTGGCCGTACCTGTACCGACTTTCCCGCATTTTTCAAACCCTTCCTTTGCGCACTCCGACAACGCGGTCACGAACGGATCGGATACCGGTTTGGACGGTGTGGCGCCCGAACCCGACCGGGGTGTAACGACTTTACCCGTGCCATGACGGGATGGGGGCAGCGGAAGGGGAAGAGGAAACGTCTCGGACGCGTTCGGGGTTTTGGGTATGCCCGGTTGGTGCTCCCACGAGAAAGGGATGGACGAAGACGAGCCCGACGAAGATGACGAACTCGGCGACGACGCCGACGAGGACGACGACAGTGACATAGCCGCTTTATGGCGAACGCGGCGCCGCATTGGCAGGTGCACCGCCGCGGTTGTTTCGAGAGGGGGCGGCGGGAGAGGGAGAGGTGTAGGTAGTGTAGATGGCGCCTCTTTCATCGATGTAATTATCAAAAGATTGCAACTTGGAAGGTGGAAGAGGGGTGGAATGGATTGAGAGGAATGGCAAAGGAATGGGAATGAATGAATGAATGAATAGTGTAGATGTGGAATGTGAAGGTTAGGAGCTGAGATCGGAGCATGATGTTGTATATATATAGTATAGTTATATGCAATGTATCTCTTGACTCACTGTTGGCAAGTAGGAGAAAAGTGAGTGGGGGTACGTCGTGGGATTTATTAATTGATAATTATATTCAATTAATTAATTCTCTAATTTAATTGGAGGGGTTTAATATTTGATATATATTTTTCTTACAAGATCTATTATTGAAGAATATTAAAAATTTTCATACGTCCGGCATTCGGAAAATTAATTTCATATTAAAATTAATTAATTTGGCAATATCCAACCATTTCTCAACGGCTTGATTAGTTTTTGTGACATATATATATTTATGCACTTTTGAAACATCTATATTGACCTTTTGTAACATACCGATCATTTTATTTTGTTTAACAATTTTTCTGAACATTCAGGACTATTTGGACAATAATTAATATGCGTGAAGAGAACGGCTGAAAACTTTGTTTCTTATTTTTTTTTTAATAATATATTCTAATTTCCTACAATTAATAAAAAGATATTAAATAGCGAGCTATTCATGGACATTGACATATATTCAAATGCCTGTGTTAAAATTAAAAATTAAATAGTTTCATTATTAATAATCAGATGTTAAATGTACATCGTTCTCGGTTTTTCCCTAATAAAATTGTTTGATTGTCAAAATAAAATGTTTGGGAATTAGAATGTCAGAAATTGAAATTTTAAGGACCTTGTTACTAATTATAAAAAGTACCCAGCGTGACATTTTTAAAATGATGAATTTTAGATTCAAAGATGTAAAATTTCCAACATCTTTTACAAATATATATCTATTATTTTAGGTGCAACTGCAACTGCAAGTGGCTGTACAGAAAATCATACTTTATGTTACTAGTAATTGGGATGAATAGATATAATTTGGTTTGTTGGATATTTATGCTAATTAATTAAACAGAATCTTGTGTTTAGTCATATATTAGTCAGATTTTTTAACAAACATGCATAATCTTTTTTGGAAAAAAATTATGATATTAAATAAATCTATTTTTTTTTATAATATCCTTACTAATAATAAAAGCATATTGGAAAAAATGACATAAAATGACTATCCTCACATCTGAGCCGTTGATCATTTTCTTCGATAGATCAAAACCGTTGATGTACGTTAATGCCCGTTGACGTTCTCAGCCCATTAAAATTAAGGCCCATATAAATTATCTCAAATTAAGGCCCATTACATATTATCTTAAAAGTTTATTACAACAACAACAACAACAACCAAGCCTTTAGTCCCAAACAAGTTGGGGTAGGCTAGAAATGAAACCAAGTAAAACCCAATGATGATCATGATCGTAAGAAAGATAAAATAGATAAATAAAGAAAGAACAGTAATAACAATGGTAATAGTGAAAAACTAGTCCTAATATGAATGATAGTGATGATGAGTATGATACTACATAATACTAATATGAATGATAATAATGATGATACTACATAGTAGTAATAGTGGTAGTAGTAATAATACTAATAATAATAGTAGTAGTAATAATAATAATAGTAATAATAATAGTAATAATAGTGAAATAGTAGTCATAGTAATAATAGTAATATAATAGTAGCCGCTAGGGGTTTGATTAGTTGGTCATGGTTCCGGTACGTGGATTGCTAACTTCCACGCGTCCCTATCCAAGAGCAGCTCTTCGGATATACTACATGCCTTCAAGTCTCTTTTTACAGCTTCCTCCCATGTCAGTTTTGGCCGACCTCTACCCCTTTTCGTGTTTTCGGTACGGGTTAGGACACCGCTACGTACTGGTGCTTCAGGAGGTCTCCGTTGAACATGTCCAAACCACCTCAATCGGTGTTGGACTATCTTCTCTTCAATCGGAGCCACCCCTACTTTGTCACGTATGTCATCATTTCTGATACGATCTTTTCTTGTGTGGCCACACATCCATCGTAACATACGCATCTCCGCTACACTCATCTTCTGGATATGGTTTCTTTTAGTAGGCCAACATTCTGCCCCATACAACATTGCATGTCTAATGACTGTTCTATAGAATTTACCTTTCAACCTTTGTGGGACCTTGCTGTCACAGAGAACACCAGATGCTTGTCGCCATTTCATCCAACCCGCCTTAATTCTATGGCCAACATTTGCATCAATATTCCCATCACTCTGTAGCATGGAGCCCAGATATCGAAATGTGTCCTTCTTTGGCACTGTTAGTCCATCTAGACTAATATCTCCATTCTCAGATCTCCCATCACTGAAGTCGCATCTCATATACTCGGTCTTAGTCCTACTAAGCCTAAAACCTTTCGTCTCCAGCGTCTTTCTCCACAACTCCAGTTTCGTGTCGACAGCTGCCCTACTCTCGTCAATTAGCACTACATCATCAGCAAAAAGCATACACCAAGGGACATCTCCTTGTATATCCCTCGTAACCTCATCCATCACTAAGGCAAAAATATATGGGCTCAAAGCTGACCCTTGATGTAGTCCTATCTTAATGGGAAAAGCATCAGTCTCCCCATCACATGTTCGGACACTAGTCACAACATTATTGTACATATCCTTGATAAGGTTAACATACTTTGTTGGGACTTTTTGTTTCTCCAGTGCCCACCACATGACATTTCTTGGTATTTTATCATATGCTTTCTCCATATCGATAAATACCATGTGTAGATCCTTCTTCTGCTCCCTATATCGCTCCATAAGTTGTCGTATCAGGAAAATCGCTTCCATAGTCGACCTCCCCGGCATAAAACCAAATTGGTTTTTTGTGATGCTTGTCATTCGTCTTAAACGATGTTCAATCACTCTCTCCCATAGTTTCATTGTATGACTCATCAGCTTAATTCCTCTGTAATTAGTACAATTTTGAATATCTCCTTTATTCTTGAAGATTGGTACTAATATACTTTTCCTCCACTCTTCAGGCATCTCATTTGACTGAAAAATGTGGTTGAACAGCTTAGTTAGCCATACTATTGCTACGTCCCCAAGGCATCTCCACACCTCGATAGGGATATTGTCAGGTCCCATCGCTTTGCCTCCCTTCATCCTTTTTAACGCCTCCTTTACCTCGGACTCCTGAATCCTCCGGACAAAACGTCTGTTGGCGTCATCAAAGGAATCATCTAACTCGATGGTGGCACTTTCAGTGTCGCCATTGAATAAGTTGTCGAAGTACTCCTTCCACCTCATCTTGACCTCCTCATCTTTCACGAGAAGTCGATCCGTATCGTCCTTGATACATTTGACTTGGTTCAAATCCCTTGTCTTCCTCTCACGAATTTTAGCCATCTTATAGATGTCTTTTTCGCCTTCCTTCGTACCTAGCTTATGGTAAAGGTCATCATAAGCTCGACTCTTTGCTTCACTCACAGCTCGCTTCGCGTTCTTCTTGGCTACTTTGTACTTCTCCACGTTTTCAGTTGTTTTGTCATGATGTAACTGCTTGTAGCATTCTTTCTTCTCCTTGATCGCCTGTTGCACCTCTTCGGTCCACCACCAAGTGTCTTTAGGTTCCCTTTTGTTTCCTTTAGTCACCCCAAACACCTTTGCAGCCACATCCCGAATGCATTTTGACATCTTCTTCCACATGGTATTTGCATCGTCGTCGTCCGTCCATGGTCCTTCTTCAATCAATTTATCCCTAAAGACCTGTGATGCTGCTCCTTTAAGCTTCCACCACTTTGTTCTCGTGATGTTAGCACATTTCTTCTTGTGCGCACATATACGAAAGCGAAAGTCAGCCACCACTAGCCTATGTTGTGGAACAATACACTCCCCCGGTATTACCTTACAATCTAGACAGGCTCGTCTGTCAGCCTTTCGAGTAAGGACAAAATCAATCTGGCTAGAGTGTTGACCACTATGGAAGGTCACTAAATGGGACTCTCTCTTTCTAAAGCAGGTGTTAGCGACCATTAGGTCATAGGCTATAGCAAAGTTCAAGATGTCTTCCCCCTCTTGATTTCTATCGCCATATCCAAAACCTCCATGCACCTCCTCAAACCCCTCATTAGTTGTACCGATGTGACCATTGAGATCTCCTCCTATGAAAAGTTTCTCACCAGCAGGCACACTTCTCACGATATCATCAAGATCCTCCCAAAATTGCATCTTGACACTTTCACTAAGGCCTACTTGAGGGGCATATGCACTGATGACATTCAAAACCAAGTCACCAACAACTAACTTGACTAGAATGATCCTATCCCCTTGTCTCTTGACTTCAACCACTCCATCCCTGAAGTTCTTGTCAATCAGGATGCCAACTCCATTTCTACTCCGAACTGTCCCCGTATACCATAACTTATACCCGGTACTCTCCACCTCCTTTGCCTTCTGACCCGTCCATTTGGTCTCCTGTACGCATAGAATATTTACACGTCTCCTAATCGCTGTATCAACTAACTCTCGCAACTTTCCCGTTAAAGACCCTACGTTCCAACTACCTATACGAATCCTACACGGCTCGGCTAACTTCCTTACGCCTCGCACCCGTCGAGTGAAATGCGAAGACCCTTGCTCATTTCCCACTACACCCGGGCGCCGGTGCAGTGTACCACATAGGGAGCGGCAACCCGATCTTAGCTTTTCATTTGGCACTGCACTCAGATCAGGATACAGCGCGCCACTAGAGGGGTGACGACCCGGCCCTTGCTCATTTGACACCACATCCGGGTTCCGATATGGCGCGTCGCTAAGAGGGTTACGCCCCAACGATATTCTGTTTGGTTTCATTTCCATAAAGAGTGGCGGGGTTTTTTTTATAGCTGGCTTGCCAAGCCTATCGCAACCCTCCTCCTTTACCCGGGCTTGGGACCGGCTATATTGAAACAATTGCAACAACATAGGCGGAGTTATCTTAAAAGTTTATTATAAAAAATATTACATATTATCTTAAAAGTTTATTCTAAAAAAAATAATAATTTCAGCCCAAAGCAAGGAGTGGGCTTTTTACTAGTATTAGTTAAATATATATATACACTTGTTTTCATTATACAATAAATTCATATTTTTTGAGTAATTATATTTTTTAGTAAATATGGAATATGTTCAGGTTAAAAACCATGAAATTGGGTTATTAATCGATGTATCATATAAAGTTCTTGTATAAAAATACTTAGCCACTTAATTATATAGATAAGGTTCATACGTTTAATTAGTTGTTAACTTGTTACAAACATTTTTAATTAGTTATATATAGAGGAGCGTGAGAGCATGATTGCATGGATATCATGCTCTATAGGCCACTAGGCTCCGTTTGGAAAATTAACAACAAATCCTTCTTATCTTATGTAGTTGTTCTGATTCTCGAAAATATGAAATATATTTATAGAGATACCATATAATAAATAAATTGTGTTTGTTGACAATATATAGTCAGTGCATATCTCTGAAACGATAGTGTTTTTGGATTATAATTCAGCAGTTTACAACTACCAAACCATTTGCTATATATTATAACAAGATGGATGGTTAATCGGTACATATGTTTAAAACTCATGATTAGATGTATGAAAATTATAACAGAGATTTTGGGTTCTCAAGTTAATTATATTGAACCGTGCAAAAAGCAATTAATTAAATTCTCATAGTATCTACTACAATCTTTCTCAATAAACAGATAAATTAAAGGGATGGCTGATCTTGTTTTTCCAAAGAATGACTGATGGATATTTTGAATTCTTCTGATTTTGTATTAGCCATAAACTAATACGAAAAAAAAAAGATTATTTTAAATTACGAGTTTAATTAACATCAGATATAAGAAAAATACCTTTACGACTAAAATACCTTTTTTCTATCAGTAATCAACATCAGATATAAGAAAAAAAAAAGATTCAAAATGGCACATATATAGGCACATTATTTTAAGTTACGAGTTTAATTAATTATCTTCTCCTATATAATTTTATTATGAACTTGTGTAAGACTTACGAAAAAGTACAATAAATGATATATTTTCTATTTCAGAGCTGGTCACAGCAAGAAGCACCTAGAGAAGAAGTACTAATTAACTCTCGAGTCTTGAGCATGCTTTTTTGGTGATATAATCATGCAAATATTTACCGTTGAATAGCAACAAGATTGTGATTAGTGAATGGGGAACCAAAGGCTGACCCAACGACCGTTGGTGTATACATATATGTGGATTTCACATCTCTGCAGTACTGTAATATGCGGTGAAGCACGTGGATTGTTAGATCGCCTCAAGATCTAAGCTTGCACGATTCTTGAGACAATCTAACGACTTATATGCTTCACTGCATATTTATTACCTTAAGGCATAAGATAAGCACTCGTATGTGTGATAGGTAATTATGACTAGAATTCATATCCCCTGCTGGACTGCATTATGCAGTTCACAGCCGTTGGATTGTCTCAAGATTCATGCCAGCACGGATCTTGAGATGATCCAACGGCTGACGCTGTGAACTACACGATGCAGTAAGTCAGGAGATGAACACATGTAATTATGTTATTAGCACGGATCTCAAGATGATCCAACGGTTGATGCTGTGAACTGCGCGATGTAGTGAATCAGGGGATGAACACTCATGTAATTATGTATTATATTTATGTTCATTGGAACCCCACAAGGACCCAACATGGATCTCAAGATGATCTAATGACCTACACTGTGAACTGCACGATGCAGTAAGTCAGGGGATGAACACTCATGTAATTATGTATTATATATATATATGTTCATTGGAACCCCACAAGGACCCCATTTGGGGGAACCAATGATAAGTTTGTAAACACGCTAATTGGACGATCGATTGAGTCGTACGTCAAGACTTATTAAGATATATACAAATATACAATATATATACAAGAAATTAAGAAATTAACCTACCTTTATTTATTTCCTTGTGTGAGCTTACGACAACGCATGCACGCCTAATTAAGCACTAATTAGTAATTAATCACCATTATGGAAAGCTTTCGTTGTTAATTGCATTGTTGTTTACCTTTATGATGTGCTTCTTTAATTCCGAAACTTGATTGTGTGTACGTTTGAAAGAGGTGCGTGGGTTGTCGACCTTCCATGCTCATTATTAGCCCATATGCATGACATATAATATTGTGACATATGTGATGTTTCTCATATATGTATATATTCTATCATTAATTCTGGTTAATTAAATAGTTCATGGCATGATTTTGATTCTCGACCGTTCAAATTTGTTCTGAATGTAAATTGAACTCTAAAAGAGAGTTTTTTTTTTTTTTTTTTCGATGAATCATTGCCATGCTGACGTTGAAAATAGAATGATTTATCCCATGAGGCCTAGCCGTTGGATGAATAAATTATATTAAATTAATTAATATGATAGAGGGGATTGTGGGAATATGGGAACTCATAAGTCAAAATGCTTAGCTCAAATTATTTTTACCGGATTTATATTTGAGATCTAATGCTTTTCCTATGGAGTGTTGATTTAATTAGCAGTGATGAATATTGATTTAGCAAATTGCATTTTGATCCATATAAATCAAAACGTACTACAATTAGTATCTTATTTACACTGGAATTATAAAATTGTGTGAGGCTATGATGTTGTGTATAGTACCTCTTATCCAATGCAATGGATTTATATTTTATTTCAAAATCTAAATAGTGTTTAATATTATTTAAAGGGGTAATGACCCCAAACCCCCCCGAACTTTCGGGTTGTGACAAGTTGGCCCCCGAACTTTTAATTTGGACAAATACCCCCCCGAACTTCCAATTTGTGTCAAATTGGCCCCCGATTATTAATTAGTCATCTAATACTTCATTTAGAAGTATAAAAAGACCAAAATACCCTTATTTATATGTACATGATATATATTTTTAAAATTTTTATGCCTTATGGATATTATATTTGACTTAGTTTTATTTAACTAAATATTCACAATTTTTTCTATTTTAATTTTATTTTATTGTCTTAAATTTGTATTAATTATGATACAAAATAATTTTCTTAACTGCAAACTGACAGACTACATGACCATAAAAAGTTTACTAACGTGAAATTTATTTTAAAAATTTAAATCATTTAAAACGATAATAATTTTTCCCATTATGATTATTTACATAAATATAATAAAATTATGTTCATGACATAAAAAATAAAAAGTAAAGAATAAATATTTTGTATAAATTTTGCGTTTACAAAATATGAATAACTTCCTCTAACTTTTTAGTATCTAATAATTAACTAAATATTTTTTAAACATATTTATATTTAAAAATATCATATATATATACTCATAAGGGCATTTTGGTCTTTTCATACTTCTAAATGGTGTATTAGATGACTAATTAATAGTTGGGGGGCAATTTGTCACAAATCGGTAGTTCGGGGGGGCATTTGTCCAAATTAAAAGTTCGGGGGCCAAGTTGTCAAAACCCGAAAGTTCGGGGGGGTCTCGGGTCATTGTCCCTTATTTAAAACATACAAACTTTCTTGCATACCAAATTACACATGACTAGTTCGTAGACTTAATTTTCCATCAAATTCTATAAGTAACCATTTAAGTTCCTTTTACATGATTGCATCATTCTTCATAAAATTAATGTGTTATCAGCAAATAATAAATTTATCACTAGAAAAATGAAGGGTTTGATCCCTGAAATTGCTTCTTTTACTTGCATTCTTATAATGACCATTTGTTACAAAATTAAATAATTATGGAGATAAAAAATCTCTATGTATTAACCCTTTCCTACTTTCAAAATCATCATTGAGTACCTGATTTTATAACAAACTAACTCGGTTACCTCAAAGTATTTGTTTTGTTTAAAGTATCCAGTTTGAAAGAAAAAAAGGTTCTTCAAAATTGTCAAATAAATAAGACTTAATTGATATTATCAATAACATTTTCAAAATCTAATTTAATTAAAGCACTTGATTGTTTAGAAAGATAAAACCCATGAGTATTTCTTGAGCAATTACCATATTATGTAGTATGTACGATATATATTGTTTCCAAAATGCACTTTGTAAAGGAAATGATAATTCATAATTACATTAATTAAACTATTATAAGGAAGATTAATGATCAATTAAGATCGGAACGAAAAATATTCCGAAATATATTTACATGATCAATAAAATTATTTTGAAAGTTCCCACAAAAAAATTGAGATTTATTTCATTAAAGACTTATCATTGTACTATTTGGAAAATAACCGCGGTCTAATAGTATAATGACAATAATATGTATGTTCATCAATTTCATTGTTATGAATACAATTTCTCTTTTCAAAAAGTGTAATCTTCTAGTAATGGATTCTTATTATTATATCATAATATGTATTTTTGATTTGCTCCAATAACCTAAGAAGAATCAAATTATAATTTGTTGACTAATTAATAACAAACTGATTAATTTGTTATAGAACTTTTTAAGTGATTAGATATTTTCTCTAATTTTCCATATATAATGTAACTCAGTCATATATCTTGGGTTCCGCTGTTGAAACACATTAATACTTTTAGTAGAGTTTTGAATTCTCTTGTGGAAACAGAAGTAGCGTGAGCTGCATGACTAACTTGTGTGGTATTGCAGTATTGCCAGTAATTGTTTTAAAGTTTTAAAAGTTTAAATAGCACACGTTATAAGCCCAAGATGAAACAAATTGTTGTCTTTGCAAAATAGGTGCACAATCTTATAGATATGCTATTATGGGCTGATCTCCTTCCCACTTATACATTTCCCAAACAGCCCAAAAAGGTCCAGAAAAACCCAAAACATCAATCTGAACTATTCTGAAGTCACCAATTAATAATCTAGCGAAGACGACTTCATATCACCCAAAGTTAGATTGTCTTGAGAATCGTGCAATAGTGGATCTCGAGATGATCCAACGACTGACATTGTGATCTACACAATGCAGACGATCCAGCGCAGAGTTTCTAAATACTAGAGTACTCACCTGCGCTTCGCGGCGGGACAATTATATTTAAAGCTAGGATGCTCATTATAAAAGAGTAGAGAACATACAAACAATTTTGTCAAATAAAAAAAAATAATGTCAAATCATTCAATAACTTGTAGATTAACATTAAAATCTATGATGTATAGTAATATAACCAAAATCATACAATTGGATAACAAAACTGCTAGTATAATATGATATATATATATAAAAATGAGAACCTAAGAGTTATCTTAGAATAAAAAATAAAAAAGAAATGGTATTGTGTTAATTTAATTCTTTTTGTAATGAGAACCTAGCTACTTAAGTACATATACTACTAATTTGTTTGGAAAACTTCTCCATCCCACACAATTAGAGAGGATATGTCATGTTCATGATTATGGATTGAGCCCCATGATAATTTTCAAAGACTAATATTGGGACCCACTTACAAATTTTACAAGCAACATAAATCATTTAAAATAAAACCAACCATATCTAAAAAAGAACATATTAAAAGTATTGCATTAATGTATGAGTACATATTGAATGCATGACATTGATGTATAAGATCTTCTATTATAATATTTGTACCGATGTAAGTAGAAAAGCTATCTTTTGACGTGCGATTTAGATCCAACATCTAATAAACCAACCACACGATGTCACAAAAATAAAAGCTATAGAAAATTATATAGTGAAATATGGCTCCATGAAATCATTTCATTTTAGCTAAACAGAATCTCGGGTAAGGGTGTACAAAAAAACCCGCAACCCGGCTGACCCATCCGACCCACCCGACCCAACCCGTTTTTTACCGGGTTAGAGATATTACCGGGTTGGGTCGGGTTGTAATTTTGACTAACCTGTTATGCCAGACTGGGTTACGGGTTGAGCATTTAGAAACCCGTTTAACCCGGACCCGCCCTCAACTAGTTATAAATCATAATTTTATACAAACTTACATATACAATTTATTAAAAAGATAAATATAAAATTTTTATTTAAGATCAATATAAAATTTTTATGATTTTTTTGCAACTTTATATGCTCGTTCTACGTTTCTAATATGAAATTTAGCGAATAAATATACAATTAGTACTCTATATATAATTCCTAATTTATGTTTAACGTTAAATTATCCAAAATATATTATCATCAAGTTATAAATCACCATTAAGATGTTCTATATTATACAAAAAGTAAAAATTATATGATTAATAATTTAACCGAAACTATAACCCGTTTAACCCGCGTAACCCGTACAACCCGCAAAAACCCGTACATAAAAAAATAGTTGGGTCGGATTGGGTTACGGGTGGGTTGAGTAACAATATTTTATAACCCGGCATAACCAGATTGGATTCAAATTTTGATAAAAAAGCGTTAACCCGCCCGTTGTACACTCCTAATCTCGGTACATTCAATGGATTGTACAATCTTGTAATTCACACAAAAGCGGATAAGAAGAGATCATTTCTCAAAAAAAAAGTAAACAAAAAAAGATACTTTCAAAATGATGTCTGGAACGTTAAATCTCCACATCTAACGGTTCCCAACTCCAAATCAAGGAGCCAAGAAAATCCCCCCCTTTAAAGGGGATATATAACTCCCCCGCTTGGAAGGAAAGCCGTTCCCAGCGTTGCGCGGCACCATAGCCTGGCTCCCCCTTCTCTCCTCTCCATTCCATTTCCTTGAAATATTTGTCAATTTGAATGAGGTTGGTGTGAACTTAAATTTTCGTGTTCAAATGATTATGCCTGATAATTTAATATTGATATAACTGTATGAAGGCCGTTCTGTCTATTGAAAACCTTTATCATGGATGTTATTGTTCATGATCGAACGAATGAGCATGCAAATCAGAATAATTGAAATATGTGGGATCATATTTTTTATATAATTGGAACGAAGCATTTGGTACACGTTAATTAAGTTAACATAGTTGCTTCAAAAAAAAATAATAAGTTAACATAGCAGTAATATAGGTTTTATATTACTTTCATTTTGTTTTTACAATTTGGATTAATCAAATGGAGAGTGTTTTCGGTTTATACAGGAGAGGTTTTTGAGCGCATGTTCAGTTACGTAGTGGTGAAAGTATTATTGTGAATCCCAGCGATGGAGCAGATTTTATTTCCAAGGGAGCGCTCTCCTAATTGATGTGGCAGCGAAAACGACTTCCAGCAACTCCCAGCGTTGAGGATGCTCTTACCAAAAGTAATTAAAATTATTATATTTAGCCAGAACATGTGATCTTCTAGTAATGGATTCTTATTATTATATCATAATATGTATTTTTTATTTCCTCCAATAACCTAAAAAAAATCAAATTATAATTTGTTGACTTATACAAAGTGATTAATTTGTTATACAACATTTTAAGCGATTAGATATTTTCTCTAAATTTTCCATTTATAATGTAACTCATATATCTTGGGTTCCCCTGTTGGACACATTAATACTTTAATTTAGTAGTGTTTGGAATCCTCTTATGTGGAAACAAAAGTAGCATGAGCCGCCTGACTAACTTGTGTGACATTGTCCATAATTTGCATTTTGCTTCCTTCATAATCGGTAGTCGTAATATTTTAAACTCTAATTCACATTGACAGTCTATTCTAGAGTACAAACCCTAATGCAATCAAAAAGTTCAGGTAAATCAAACCAAAACCATTCAGAGTTTCAGACAATGATCATGCGACATCAGGGCTGGGCTATTGATTGGATCATAGCCTGTCTTAACAAACCATTTTTATCCACCTTGGACCTCTAAACTGTTCCGACTGCGAAGGGCATACGTTCAAAACCCAATACGAAACAAAATAGTTTTCCTTGCAAAATGGGTCTAAATGAAATGAGCCTCAGTCAAGCCCACCGATAGGCTATTATGGGCTGATCTCATTTCCACTTGTACATTCCCCAAAACAGCCCAACAAGGCCCAAAAATCCCAAAAGGCCCAGAACATCAATCTGAAGTCACCAATTAAGAATCCAGCGAAGACTTCTAAATATAACTCCCGCGCTTGGAAGGAAAGCCGTTCCGAGCGTTGCGCGGCACCACAGCCCGAATTCATATCCCCTGCCGTACTGCATTGTGCAGTTCAAAACATCAGCCGTCGAATTGTCTCGAGATTCATGTCAGCACGGATCACAAGACGATCCAACGGCTGATGTTGTGAACTGCACGATGCAGTAAGTTAGGGGATGGGCACTCACCACAGCCTGGCTCCCCCTTCTCTCCTCTCCTCTCCATTCCATTTCCATTTCCATCTCTCCACCACTATGGCATACCACCATGAACATGAACCCCTTCTCCTACCTGCCCTTCCACCGGCCCCCGCTCTCCCTCTCCCTCCCCCAGCCCCTGCTCCTCCACCGCCGCTCCAACGCCGCCTCCTCCTCCCTCCCCTGGTACGTGCCCCGCTTCATCCTCGACCCCGGCGGCCCCACCGTCCTCCTATGGCACCGCATCTTCCTCTTCAACTGCATGGCCGCGCTCTTCATAGATCCGTTCTACTTCTACCTGATGTATGTTGCCGGAGCCGCCTGCGTCAGGATCGACTATGGCATCGGCCTCACTGTCACGATCTGTAGGACGGTTTGCGACCTGTTCTACGTCGCGCATCTCGTGCTCAAGTTTCATATCGCGTTTGTCGCACCGAGCTCCCGCGTGTTCGGACGCGGCGAGCTCGTCACTGATTATAAACAGATCCGGAATAGGTATCTCAAATCCAAGGATTTTGTTTTGGATATCATTGCCTGCCTTCCAATTCCACAGGTATCAATCAATTCTGCTTTTGCATTAGATACAATTTGAATTTGAATTAGATTATAGGATGATTTTGAACGAGTAATACCTAGCGTCCATAGAAAAACCGTCTATAGCGTCTACAGGTTATATTTCGGGATGTAACTGTTACATTATGTACACGTCTATGGAAGTATGGAAGTATGGACAATTTTTCAATGGACACGAGATGTTTCTGATTTTGAAATGTAATGTGTTATATACATGATTACATTTGTTAATATTTTATTCAAATATCAAAATTTACTGATGATTTGGGGGAATTATTTATTTTCATTACACTTTAGTTTCCTCTATTGGATCTATTTGAGCCTAAATTACAGAAACAATGTGTTTTATTTTATTTTAACCATTTGTAATTGGGTCTATTTGGTCTTGTAGCAGTACAGGACTTTAGTTGTTAAACTTCTTTATAGTTTTGTAACATCCTATCATTTCGGAATATCTTCCGACCATTTCAGATTATCATATGGGGCGTGATACCGGGTCTGAGCAACAACCGAGCCAGTCACACAAACAATCTCCTCTCTTTGATTGTCTTGATGCAGTACGTCCCGCGGTTATATCTCATATTCCCGTTGAACAGAAAGATTGTCAAAGCCAATGGAGTTGTGACCAAGACGGCGGTAATGGGGGCTGCATACAACCTACTCCTGTATATGCTCGCCAGCCATGTAAGTCTCTCTCTCTCTCTCTCTCTCTCTCTCTCTCTTGTTCGACCAGCCGCCCGACCCCCCCAACACACATACGCACACCAATTTCAGAAAGAGTAGCCTATATGTGCGCTACCAAGATGAAACTCAAGAAAGTTCAAAGTTTGCAGAACCTCAATTCGACTCGATAAGTTCACTGCAAGTCAAGCTAATTTTTGTTTTAATAAATGAAATAAGTTCTATGTAAACTATATGCCTTTATGATGGAAATGTCATCTGATTCATTACAACCAAATGCGCTTCTGAATCAAATTTTGTGAAATTTTGTTCTTTTTTTATCAGAAATCAGAACTTTTTAGGAAATTTTCCTTGGACCTGCAAAGTATGGTTTCACCTGTTATCTATGACAGGTGGGACTGACCTTTATGTTGAGCCCCACAGTCATAAATGATGAGTGCAAAGAGGTATTGTATTGGTACCAGTTCACAGGAGATATGGATTTCACTTTTTACCATTTTACCCTGCATTGTCTGACTGCTGAAACCTTTATGTAGCTCTTAACTCACTAAATACTGAAAATTATCAGAATGTTGTATAAACAATGATTGTTTATAAGAAAGCTGAAAATGAATCCCTGAATAGATAGGATTTGTTGAAGGCAAAATTGGCTGGATGTCACCTAGATATTGGTATCGGATTCAGTCAGTATAATGTTATTACAACCGTAACAAAATTTCAATTGCCAGTTGCCAACCTCCAATAAGGTTGGCTGGGAGTACCTTCATCAGCAGAATAATGACTCATTTAAAGTCTTTCTACTTTGTAATCAATTGAGAAAATATTAATGTTACAAACAGGTACTTGGTGCCTTATGGTATCTGCTGTCAATTGAGCGACAATACACGTGTTGGCGTTCGGTGTGCAATAAAGAAAAAGGAAACCCCCGCTGCTTTCAAAAATATCTAGACTGTTCACTGATAGATGATCCAGAGAGGAAACAATGGATACTTCATACTGATGCAGTCAAAAATTGTACCAGCGACAGTGTCGAATTCAACTTCGGCATTTTTAAAGATGTTCTCACAAATGAAATAATAGGCGCAAACTTCTTTGAGAAGTATCTCTACTGCCTATGGTGGGGCCTCAAAAATCTTAGGTAAGTCAATGATGTGATTCTTAATGTACCTAGCACTCATATGCCCATTATTCCAGCCGGTATTAGAAGTAGACGGGATTAGATGTTGTTTAACTTTAACTGTCTATATGATTTAAGGTATGATGAGTTTTCTTATAAATTTTTCTCTTTTTTCCCTCTTCTTTTAATTATCTGTATGAATGATGTATCTGCAGTTCATATGGACAAAATTTGCAGACAAGCACATACATGTTTGAGACCGTATTTGCCATTTGTATATGCATCGTGGGTCTGGTTCTCTTTTCTCATCTCATCGGAAATATGCAGGTTCATTATTTCTCCTCCTATTTCTGTCTCTTTGAATGATAATTAGCTTCTCAGAAATAGTGATCTTTTCATTCTTTTTTCCCTCTATGAACATCCTAGTAGACATACTTGCAATCGTTGACAGCAAGGATAGAAGAATGGAGGGTTAAACAGTCGGATGTGGAGCAATGGATGAGACACCGGCAGCTTCCAGAAGAAATCCAGGACCGTGTTAGGGGCTTCTTCCGATACAAATGGCTTGCCACTCGAGGTGTCGACGAGGAGTCAATCTTGCAATCTTTACCGTTGGATCTCCGCCGCGGGATCCAGCGTCATCTTTGCCTTGCGCTTGTCCGCCGTGTGAGTCTCACTCTCTGCTTGTTTAGCTTACCAATAACCAGGCCAGGAATTTCAGTATTAACTTGTTCTTGACCTATAATTTGGTGTAATATTGCTTTACTCTGGACTTACCAAAAAACGTCTCGGCAATTAAGTATGCAACTATAGTCATATCACATTTTCAATAAACAATATGTCACTTCCCTACTGGTACGATTTGTCTTTCCATTATCTATCAGACTAAAGCCATTGCGGTAATTAACCATCTTATTCAGGTACCGTTCTTTGCCCAAATGGACGCCCAATTGCTAGATGCAATATGTGAGCGACTGGTCTCCTCACTCAGCACAAAAGACACTTACATTGTCAGAGAGGGTGACCCTGTAAATGAGATGCTCTTCATTATAAGAGGTCAACTCGAGAGCTCCACAACAGATGGGGGTCGGTCAGGCTTCTACAACTCTATCACTCTCCGACCTGGCGACTTTTGTGGTGAAGAGCTGCTGACGTGGGCCCTGTTGCCAAATCCAAGTCTGAACTTCCCTTCATCAACTCGCACTGTGCGTGCTATCACTGAGGTTGAGGCATTTGCACTTCGTGCCGAGGAATTGAAGTATGTTGCGAACCAGTTCAGGAGGCTGCACAGCAAGAAATTACAGCACGCGTTCAGGTTTGTGGTTATACTGACAGGCAACACAATTACCCTATATAACTATTTATATGTAACTAAGATGAATGGCAAAGAAATTTTGAACAGCAATTTCTTTCATATTTTTTTAAAATTTCCGCGGCAATATATTGCTGTATTTAACATATTGCTCTCACTCAATTATTAAATTTACAAAATAGCATATGTCAGCACTCAGCACTTGCACTTTCGCGAACTTGTCCTGTGAGCATTTTCATAATCTAGCCTAACAAAATGAAAATATGATGGTTATATAAATCAAACGTAACAACATAAACTTTGGATTTTCCCTATGAGCATTCTTGTATAGATTTCAGATTCATGTGACAATATCAGAAAACTCTACAGCATTAGTACGAGGGCGTGTTCCACTGCATCTCGGTACTTTTGCAGGGGGGTGAAAATATTAGTATTGTATTGGAATTTACACAACTTCTCTATTGTACTAAGAATTATACTTTCATTACGAAAGTAAACAGTAGTTTCACTATTTCAATGAGCATATATTTACTGTTACGATGAACAATGTTTCATAAATGCACGCTACAGAAAATAAACAGAGTGCCATAATTTACAGATTAATTGTACTATAGATAAGGATACATAAGATGCTATTTACAAATCCTTGACATGTTTAAAGCCAAAATTTAGTGAACTTCAACTCAATGGAGACTTATTGCTTCGTATCACAGGTTCTACTCGCATCAATGGAGAACATGGGCTGCATGCTTTGTACAAGCGGCTTGGAGGCGGTACAAGAGAAAGAAGCTAGCCAAGGAACTATCCCGGCAAGAGAGGTACTACTTTGAAACGGAGCAGGATACCATTGAAGTAGGAGAAGAAGACTATGCGTACCAAGACCAGGACGCAGAAGAGCATGACTCGGCGCCTTTGATTCCTCGGATTGCTGAGGACAACGATGATTTCACGAGCGAAGGAGACAATGTGCATGCGACCCAACATCTCGGCGCAACCATGCTCGCTTCAAAGTTTGTGAAGAAGCGAGGAAACCAGAAAATAGTGCACGATGCAGGCTCGAGTTTGAAGAAGCTGATGAAACCCGACGAGCCTGATTTCTCCATACCCGGTGATGATTGAATTTATGTTTCTGTTATCTATTTTTTTATATCTGGTTTAGGGCAGTGGGGTTGTGTTGTTTGAAGAAAAATTTAGTTTCAGGATATTAACATGTGTAGTAACTTCTTGTAATGTTCTTTAGAATCCTTAAACAGGGTGGCAGTGTATATGTCATATTAGTAGCACATTAATATAAAATTTACTAGCCTAACAAATTGCAATGTTGATTTAATTTTTTTTTTTTTTTTTTGCATATACTAAAGAAACAGAATTGATATTTCTTTTTTCTCAAAGATAATGTTGTTGTTTTAAAAAAAAAATAATAATAAATAAAAAAAATTTGCACATTCGAACAAGATGCAAAAGAAAATTATTGATCCATAATCACATAATTGCTGAATAAATTAATGAAATTTTAGCCCATAAACAGCCATTAAATTTTTATGTTAAATAACCAACATTTTCTTCTTAAAAAGGAAAAAATGGGAATAACTTGAGTTCAAGAATCAAGATCATATTTTTCATTGCACATGCAATTAGGTAAGGTAAGGTACCGGCTAACAGTAATGCAAGGTCCCACTTGAAAGAGTATGATTTGTGGTTTGGAATGGGCCTGAATCTACCTTTCTTATCTTATAAGAAAAGCTACATCTAGTTAAACCCTCAAAGCATCAATTTGATCCAAATGTTATTTTAATTTGGGATGATTAATTTTGTATAATAATACACAATAGCATCGACATGTTATTATAACAAAAACATGGTGCTTTCATATTTTAATTAATTAACAAGGGGAGATGATAGAAATGTAATAATAATATATTGATTATGATGGCCATAAAGTTTCATTTTGTTTGTACTTTGTAGGTTAGATGTATAGTGTTTTGGATTTGCTTTGATTAGTAAATCAATTAATTACCTATCAGTCAAATTCAAAAAAGCAAAGGCCCAATTTTCATGTCTTGATGAAAGATAAAATAATCTCAATTCACAACAACCTTTTACAGAATTTCAAAAAAAAAAAAAAAAAAAGGAACCCATTTACACAATTTTTAAGTCCATATCACCAGCTATTATTTTATCGATTGTTATTATAGATCCATAAATTGTCAAACAAAAGGCATAAAAAATCCTAGATCAAGGAAAAAAAATCATCTACCTAATCTTAATCCGGTAAAACCCCCAAATAAGATGGGAATTCATGAAATACCAAACTACCAATCACTATACTTTGACCGGGTTAATTCTTAATTTAATGCCCCGGAACAGGACGTTATTCGTAACCGAAAGCATCATCAACATTTCAGCATATTATACATCCCTCGATAATTCGCTTAATCAACGATGCGGGAAAAGGACACCTCCCGTGACGCTACTGATGTAGCATTACGTCTAGCGGGTCACTGGCAAAACAAGTCCTTACTCCTAATAAAAAGGAGATTAGATTTTTTTTAATTTGAAAGTTCTATCTTCCCCAAAGAATAAAACTCAGCCGTTAATTGTTTACTTATAGATTGATCACTACCGTTGACATCCTTTAATGTCTCAACCTATTAAAACTTAAGATTCATATCAATTTTCTCAATTTAAAGCCCATTACATATTATCTTAAAAATTTATTATAAAAAATAACAATTCCAGCTCAAAACAAGGCGTGAGCTTTTTAGTTATCTGAGAAAAGTACTGTTGTAGTGTTGTACGATTACACTTGAAATACAAGAACCAAAACCTTTACTTAGTGTGCCGTAGAAGATCGTTGTGCAGTGTCTGAAAGCTCTATAAAGAATCCGGGAAAAGAAATGATGGAAGTGGTCGGTCGGTTGAGTAGACAAAGGGGCACAAAAAACCCCCAAAAACAAAACACATGTTCTCGAAGCAAAGCAAAGCAGAATCATAACAATAATAGGCGTCGTCAAAACTCAGAAAGTGGTATTCTTGTTATGGTTATGGAAGAATGGAAGGAGAGACCTCAATCCCAATTCCCACCAATATCAGCAACAACAGGAGGAACCATTTGGAAGGAATGGGGGTGTGGAAGCGGTACCGGGACGGCCTTCTGAGCCGGAGGCGGGTGACGCGACTCAGCGTGTTCATCGCATTTGTCATTTTCTCGCCTGTTATACTGCCCCTGTTCTTTTTGTGCTTCCCGTTCATCTGCGTCGTCGCGGCGCTGCTGCATCTGGTGCCGATCAGATGGCAGGGAGATCGGAGCAAGGGCAGGACGGTCGTGCGGTGCAAGGGGACAACCGGGGGGTCCGCCGAGGTCAGAGCCGGGCTGTTGAACAGGTACTTGGATGATCAATTGGGGCTTGTGGTTGATGCATGTTTTGGATCCATGGATTGAGTTTGGATTGGAGATTTCAAACTTTTACCGGCATGGATGGATGGATTCGTGAATCCCGAAAATTTGCTCTGTTTTGTGCAAGATCCATCTGTAGCTGTTGGGTGAATCCTCCAACTCCAAGAGAGAATGAAAATCCAAAGGAAAGGAGATGAGCATGGAGGAAGAGGAGGGTGGATTGTGGGGTGCAACCTGGGGATGTGTTGCAATTCCGGGGATGTGGGGTTTGACATTTGAGAATTGAGAATTGAGAGTGTGAATTTAATTTGTTTTACTTTTTTAGTTTGTGGATATACTTGGTTTGGTTTGGTTGGCACTTGGAAGTTTATTTGTGGAAGAGTGGTGGGGGCAGGCACATTTTTTTTATAAAAAATGAATATTGTTGCTTTGTATAATTGTATGAAGTAGTTAGTTATACACGTCATATATAGGTGTTATTTAAATATTTAGTTTTCTCTTATTATAATGTTCATGGAAATTGTGGGAACATATTCAGGGAGATATTTTGGAACAAATTGTATAAACGGAACAGGTTCTATAATATATGCCGACTTTATTGTATCCAACTATATCCACTAGTTATGAAAGATTTTCTGAAAGGGAGTTGATAATTGCACCTCTTAAAAAAAACTCTTAACTGCAGTACTGCACGCACCTCAATATATTTTTAGTTAAAAATTATTTTTCAAATACAACAAATCACTTTTACCGATTAAAATTCGCATCCTCAGTCAAACAAAACATTATATATATACAATAAAAATATCAAGAATAAAAAAATTCACTCAAAATTTATGAGAGTATGAGAAAGAAAGAGAAAATATTACCAATTTAGTTTGAGGGATGGATAAGAGGTATAGTTAAGGGGGCAAAGATAATTTCTCTTTCTGAAATTCTGATTAGTTTCACCTCTTGTTATGACATCAAAATAATTCTTTTTATTATTTTTATGGCTTTATGCAATTGCCTTTTGCTCACAAAATGAACTTTATAAAAATGTAAATAGTGAAATATATCATATTCTTCTTATTTGTTTCTGAGGCAATGAATTTTTTTTTACTACTTATTTATTCGGAATAAATGTTGTACGTACCAGTTTTTTCGTTTTGAGAGTTTTAGATACAGCGTATAAATTAAAATGAAGACAGGGTAACCATAATAATAAACTTCTTATAAGGAAAAACATAAAAAAATTAAATCTCTCCAGCCTTTATACTTAAGCTACATTTAACTCTTAAGTGATACAAATCTGAAATACTTAAGCTACATTTATCTACATTACATATTAATGCGTTATGTTAAGGATGTGTTTAATGCAAGTTAAGGGACTAATAAGAAATTAAGAATAGCTACAAAACCTTACTTTCTGATGACATTTATTATCATTATCGTCATATTATTACTATATAAGTATATATTATAGAAATTAACATATTTATTATTTTTAGACACAAATCAATTATCATCTCAAAAATAATAATTAGAACAATATATGAAATTTGAGGAGCTGGACTCTCATCCTTCGTCAAAAAAAAATTACAACAATGCATCATCACAACAATTAATTAACTATTATAACAATACTTATATTAAATTGATAACAGCAAAATATCATTAAGAATGTTATAATACGAGTATTGCAGTCATTAAATAAATTATTGTTATAATGACAAAATAAATATAAGTATTCTAGCCTTCGAGAAAAAGAGAATCCTCTGATCCTCTCTCCCTTCCAAAGGAGATTGACGTAGACGTGACAAAACCCGCTCAAACTATGTTTTATGAAAAGTCAAACCGACTTGAACTTGATCCGACCTGTGTTTTAAGAAAGTCCGACCCGAACCCGAACCCGACCCGAACCCCAACAACCCGAAACCCGAGATGACCCGGTAACAGATGTGCAAAATCTGATCAGACCCGACCCGAAAAAATGCCGGAAGCCGTCAACCCGAAACCCGACTCAACCTAAAAAAATACCGACAGACGATCAACCCGATACCCGATCCGACATTTTCCATTCGATTAAGATGACCCGACCCCACCCGATAATCTACAACCTCTATTCTAACGTAAAAGTTAATCTACTTCCTTTATAAGGGAAACATCATGCGTCCACTGAGTCAAAATATCCATAAATCCATATTGACTTTTTATCCTACATGGAGTAGCCACATCAAAAGTAAGTGACACTTGTAGATTTGGTTCCTCTTTCCTTTCAATGCCTGCCATCATGACCCTATATCACAGTTTTTCTCTCCACAGATTAAAATGTGGTCACCTAACTGCAATCAAGAGTTACTACTTCTTATTCTTTTGTTACTTTTAATCCGCTATGTGTTACATCATATTGTCATATTTGTTACTTCTAATCCGCTATGTGTTACATCATATTGTCATAAAACTTGAAAGTTAAAATATTGGTTAGGTGTGTATTTTTAGGCATAATGGTATATGGCTCTACTTTTTAGGCTCATGCATTTTATTTTTTTTAATGCGCTCATGCATTCAATTTGTTTGCAGGTACTCCTATGAGCCTATATGCCATATAGTGAATATAAATATTTTTTTTTTCAAATGACCTTTTTATCTTTGACATGTAACTAAACTAGTTTAGAAGGAACTCATACTTCATTAATTTGACAAATACGAAAATGAAGTAATATTTATTTGTTATGATAACAATTATACAAATGAAAGTAACACTTATTTGACATTCACTCAAAAAAAAAAAAAAAAAACACTTATTTGACAAATATTTTTGTTTTTCTACTAGTCACATTTTAGAAAATAAATAACATATGCTATTAGATTAATTAGGCAGGAGTTTATAGAAAAATATTGTGAAATTAGTGAGATCCTTATGAAAAAAAAAATTATTAAGAAGTTTTTCTAGAGTACTTTTCATCTATACATATGTTACTTCTCGTTTGTTTGTTGTTACCTTTATTCCTCTATTAGTTACATTTTACAAATATTATTTTACAATAACAAAAAAAATTAAAATTTAAAACCTATAATAAAACTTTTGTAAGAATAATAATAGTTTGTAGACCGGATGTAAATAAAAAAAAATAAAAAAAAAAACAAAAAGTAGAACACTAGAACTCGTCCAAAGTACATGACAGACCTACCTATCAAATACCAACTAGCTTAAGGCGTGCCCGTTCCAAAAATAAATATGTTACAGGTCTACCAAATAGGGAGCAGAGTTGAGTCACGTGGAGGGTCCTGAATTCATCATGTTCCACCTTGACACACACGTCGGATCTATGGATGTATGGATTGAAATTTCTGTGGACGATAGGTACTCCTCTTTTAAAATCTAATGCTTAGACCAGCATTCAATTGTGACCATGGAATACCTATACCTATATTTGCCATAAAGAATTCCACATTTATTTCAATCGCTTTTAGAAAAAGTAGCTGCCATGATAATTGTGATGCAGCACAACAAATTAGAGTCCAAATTAACCATCAAACATTAATATCAATACAACGACAAACAGTGATATTATTAGACTCTAATTTTTCATTAAAAGTAACTTTTACATTTTTATAAAAGTGAGTTATATTCCTAACAGAAATACATACATTGTAATAAGATTTTATGCATGTGTACATGTACAAGGATATCTATAAATTAGATAAAATTTAATAATTTATCTTCTGTGTTCAGTGGCTCCATTTTAACAACATTGCTAGAAATAATACATTATCTCAACGAATATGTAATAAAAAATAGTATTATAGGGACCATATATATATATATTTTGTTTGTACTTATATGGATCTAGTATTTGATTTATTAATACTTCATCCGTAACGAAAATTAGTAACACATAGATATGACGTGTCAATTCGTATACTTGACACCTAGCACGTGGACCACCCAATCCAAATCCAAATTAATATAAACGACATCGACAATTTTGAATCTTTGATTTTTAGTTATTTTCATCTTTATAATTCTTCTTATTTATTATGCGTTATATTTCTGAAACTTGTTAGATTTTGCTGGGTTTCAAACTTCCAACACAGATGCAATCTCATCCATACACCAAAAATAACTAAATTAATAAAAATATACAATTATCTTCCGAACCACCAATAATTTTAGGATCCGAATCCGCTGCTTTTCTGATCGGATGGTCGGGATCGATTACTGTACCGATCTCAAAGTATTTCGGTGTTTCTCAACCGTCTAATCAAAATAAGTAGGGTCTCTTTTTATTTTCAGAAAAGCAGCGGATTTCGATCCATAATATTATTCACCTCAAGAATGTTTTATTCACCTCGTGTATATTAGCTATAAGACTAGTATTGTTGTTATCGAATTCAGTTATGTCTATTTTTGCATTTAATAATCCCACTTAGAAACATGTTCCGCCAACCACTGCTCTTTTTCATTTTCATTGTGAAATTAAAGCCCCAACAAAAAACTTATTAGGACAACAACATGGGTGACGTGTCCAGATAATAAATCCATGAACTTGATCATGATTCCGGATTCCCTCTCGTATTATTAGATTCGAAGCCTCACTCGTGCACAATCTATGTCTAGTTACAAACTTACAATAATCCCTATTGGAAAATATTATAGGGATACTAAAGTTAATAATAAAATTGATACCGACTAAATTATTATTCATATTAATCGAGAAACTATTTAAATTAATAAATTTAATGTTCTACTTATTTTATATAATAAATTATATATATAATACGAATAACTCAGACACTAAATAAGTTAATATAATATGAATACATACTCCGGTAACATAAATACTAACGTGGTATCAATTTTAATTTCAAAAGATTTATGTTTCTGTTCCCATCGCTATTAATTTCATCAACACAAGTAAAAATAACCAAGTAACGTAACCATTAACCAACAATAATACGGTGCTGTTCACAAAGGGACGTATCCAGTGTTCATAACCAGAGACGATACCACCTGAGTGCTTATCCTCAGCTGCGCAATATTGTACTGCGCAGCGAATCAACGATGTGGATTATATGGGGATTTTTGAGATTGAGTTGCACTAATCTTAACGCCAATCCAACGGCAAGAGTACTGCGAAGTAATTTACTGCGCAGTAGAGGATATGAATTCATACCACCTCCGTCCAGTCCGGTGTATACCTTCCGACTTCCGTCCTACCCAAACCCAACCCAATTATTTCCCCACTCCGGTCCCTCCCTTCGAATTTTAGTCCCAACTCCGCAGGGTACCTCCCTTCCCCAAATTCAAATATACGCTCCTCCGGTCCGATCGATCGAGTCATTCCTTCCCACGCCTCCCCACCCCACCCCACCCAGATCAGATCACACTCGACCGACTCACTCGGGCTCGACACAGATCCAATGCCGCCGCATTCCCAACTGTGAGATTTCGATCCATCGAGGGTAACGGAATCGACAAGCGATGGCGACGGAGAGGGAGAGGGAGAGGGAGGCGGAGCTGGAGAGCGCCATGTACACCAACTGCCTGCTCCTAGGGCTGGATCCGGCGGTGCTCGAGATGGCGGCCGTCAACGGGGGCGGCGGGCTCAGGGGAGGAGGAGGAGGAGGCGCCGGCGGCGGACCTAGAGTCGGGCTGTTCAAGCACTCCAACCCTAAGCTCGGCGAGCAGCTGCTCTACTTCCTCCTCTCCGCCCTCCGCGGCCCCGTCCAGTCCGCCAAGGTTTGCTTTTCAACCCTTGTTTTCAAATTTGAATGGGATTTAATTTATTGAATCTGAGAACAATGCGGAGTGTATATATAATTCAATTCGAATTATGAATTTGCTGATATTCTTCCAAACAATGCCCAACTGTATGATTAAAAGAGGTAGTTGTATGGTGGAAAGGAAGAAAAGATAAAGTGAAAAGGAATCGAAGTTGTTTACCAGCAGATGTTTAAGTGGAACTGAAGTAAATTTGGCAACCGAATAATGATATGTAATGCTTGGTATCATGTTTATTTATGATCATTTCAATTGGCAGGATTTTGACAAGGCATGGCCGATTTACGATTCGGCGCAGTCAAGAGAGTTCCGGAAGGTGAGAAAATTACCCAATCTCTCATTCTTTCTTTATACTATTGATATTGTGTTTCAATTTTGAAAATCTTTAGTAATTTTTTTTCTATTTTTTATGGTGGGTAACAAAGATTGTGCAAGGCATTATAAGTGAGCTAGAGATGCAAGGTGCCTTACCAAGGAGCAGCTCTCGGGTTTCGTCTTTAGCCACCTGTTGCGGGCCTAGGTCAGAATCTAAACACTAATCAGCTCTTTGTTGTTTGAACAAAGAATTATTAAACAAAGATAAATGGTTATGATGTTTGGGATCATTTTTTATGAAGTAGCAATGTAGATTATGTTATGGATGCAGGTTCGGCCTGTTTGTTATTCCTGCTTTAATTGTTGCATCGCAAATATTTGCATGACCTGAAAATGTTCTTTATAAATTACTTGGGCTATGTTGGATGATTTATTATTATGCATAAAATCAATATAACGTCTATCTGCCTTTTATAAAGCACATGTTAGAATGAGTTAATTAGGCGTGCGTTTGCTCATGTCGTGTTATGTTATGCTTCATACAGATTTGTTGAGCTTCTGTGGCAACTGTCAGTGCACACCTTAAGGGAGGTTTATAAACGGATGTTTGCTTCTGATGCGACATCGGACCCATTGCCTTCTGCATTGACAGATTATTCCTATCTTAATGCCGCGGCCTTGCTTCCGATTTCAAAGGTGAGAAAACAAGCTTACCGTCTGGTGGGAAAACATGTCTATAATAAGGCTATTACCAGGCCCACATTGGGTTCTAGCTTACAGGGTTTGCAGTAGAAACCGGCGTCTTGCACAAGTAAACCTTTGGTCTGTCTGTCTGTGTTTGAGTATGAGAAAGATATTGAGCATCCCAATTAAAAGGAACAAGGAAATAGGAACCACATGCTGTTTTTATATTCAAATGTATAATCATTTTATTATCTTTCATGAATGGTAAAACAGGCAAGGATAGCACTGGAAAGAAGGAAATTTCTAGAGAATGCAAGCATAGCAGTTCATCGGCAAAATACATGGTCAAATTTGGCCAATGAAATGACCACGGAATTTCGTAGTCTTTGTGCTGAAGAGGTTGGTACCATAACGATACTGTCGTTCTTCTTTCCTTTTTTTTTCCCCCTTTTCTTTATGTGGGAAATGGTAACTGATCGTATCGTGTATTTCTTTTGTTAACGTAATCAGGCATATTTGCAACAAGAATTAGAGAAGTTGCAAGAGTTGAGAAACAAAGCTAAGGCTGAGGGTGAATCATGGGATGACCGGGCCTCTAGCTCATCAGGACAAACCTCACACCTAGTTTCTAAGGCAACTCGGTTGTGGGAATCTCTACTAGCTCGAAGAAGTAAGATAGTTTCTCCACAGGCTGTATGCTTATTCCTCTAAAATATTCTCTGTATTGTGGGGATACATATTGTTCCATTACTACATTATATACCTATATTAAGCAAATCGAAAATTTGATATGCTAGATTACAAAAAATAATTATTTCATTAGCTCGGAAACTGATGAAGTAGGTAGTTGTATTAATGCAATTTGAAAATCAATTAGTCATACATTGAATGCTTCTGAAGTTTAATGGTTCAGTCTTGTTAATTTTTTTTTTTTTTATCAGTGACCAGATGATTTTTTCAAATTTCAACAAATTTGATAAATGATCTATTTACATGAAAAAAGAGAACATCTCTAATTTAATTTTTCAAATTTTATGGACCTTTATATTGATTGTCCATTCAAGTGGATTGTCCTGTCCATGTCCATTCTCTGAAAAAGGTGGGAAAAACTGAAAAGTATAGGGCGTTTTTTTTTTTTTTCATTGGTGTCTGTTATACGCTGCTGAAATTTTGTATCCATTGGTATGTTTTCATGGAATATACATTCAGTTCTTCCTTTTCTCTTGCAATTTATGTAGGTCAACATGAAATTCTTGCTTCTGGGCCAATTGAAGATGCAATTGCTCACCGTGAACACAGGTACTTGTTATTGATGAATCAACCTATTTAGCTTATGATTTACCAGAATTGTCCAAGATTGATCGGTGATTTCTGAAAATTGTAGGTATCGAATATCGGGAACTTCATTACTTGCAGCTATGCAACGAGGCTCTCAAGATGCGCTCTCAACACCAGCTGGGGAGTTGTCACCACAATCAGTTTCACCACCTATAAATGGGATTAGCGATGATGCTTCGTCATCTGCATCAGATGATAGAACCGGCCTTGTCCATCCAACTGTTGATGTGACTGAGATTCTTCGCCGTTGGACACATGCTTTGCAAAGAATTCACAAGCAATCTCTCTATTTGGTGAGCCTGAGTCATGGTTTTGTACTTTGTATATCTCTTTAGTGCCAGTTAAGGCAAGGATTCGGTATTTTGTATTTGGTATTGCAACTGACTGATTTTGGCACTATGTTAGCTTGTTCTCTACCCTACATAGGCCTTGATTAAATTCATCTGAGTCCCACATTTAAGATCTTGATACGTCATCATCGAGACCAAGTATAATGGCATTAAGACAAAACAGGAAAAAAAAAAAAAGAAAGAATTGAAAATTGCAACTTAAAACAGTCTAACTGCCTGTGGCTCGTATCGGGCTTACACAAGATACCAAAATGAACTGATCAGGTTTCAATAGAATTTGGTGATTATATTTAAATTTTAGGTGTTAATAACTGACTGCAGAAGTTCTTTTTAAGAGAATTAATGTCAACCTTTGGATTTACATTCTTTACTGTATGCATTATAGGAATTTGTCTTCCATAATTGAATTGTTAAGAGCCCACAAACTTCTTAAATGTCTGCAAACTTCAAATATCTAAATTAGAAAATATATATTTATTGTTTAGGCCGATATGTTTTAAAACATGTATCCAGATCTAATACAGCCATCCATTAGTGTTGGTACTATTTATGCTTGGCTTATATATTTGACCAATGGTATCTAATATATGATGTTTTGTGGGATAGGCCAAAGCTAATGGAGGAGAGGGCCCAGATTTGCTCCGTGATGCATCTGATGGTGATAGTAGCGGTCATGCTGAGTCCCTTGCTGCTACCTTAGCAGAGCATAGACAGCATCTAGTTAGTATACAGGTACAGATGCACTGCTTGCCATTAGCTTATCTAGGATGGTTCCATGCACTTCCTGTGAAATATGAAATATGTTGGCCAGTTTCTACATATCAGTAACTTTGTTATGCACATCCCTTTAGAAAGCAGAAAATGTCCTACGATACCTTATGTTTTCATAATGAAGAAGAGTAAGGTGCTTAGTTAGTTTAGATAAAGGAAGTTATATGAATATCCTTTCTAAGTATGAAGATACGTAAGTACTGCATATTTTGGTACATGCGTACATGAAGTTATTCTCTCAAGTTCAAGTTATGTCTGTCTTTAATTATGTAATTCCCAGTGGTTAAATTAATCATTTTTTTTAAAACCTTGCTTTAGCCAAACTGCCAGTTTCTACCAGGATTTGTATTAGTTAAGCCTGGCATTTTGTGACATTTACACTCAATGTTGTGCCGGTATGCATAAGTGCTAGTCAGACTGAATAAGCAGTGCTGCAGTTAGGCTCTAGATAAAAAGTTCATATAATGTCAATACTTTGATTGTAGTGCTGATTATTTTTATACTTGAAAGTATACTTGCTCTCTCATGATTTTTTTTTGTTACCGTCTTTATTCTAGGGACTTATAAATCAGTTAAAAGAAGCAATTCCAACTTTGCAAAAATCAATAACAGATCTGACTGGAGAGGTCAATGCCATCTCTGGAAGTTCAACTGATGAACAAAATCCTTCAGATTCAAGGTTCTCTGCACAAACTCAAAATACAGAACATGGTGGTGATGAGCTTGCCGACATGGCATCTAAACTTTCTACTCTTCAAATTGAGAAACCACCAAGTCCAGCACCTAAGCTACCTTACCTATTCAGCATGACTCCAAATCCACCGGGGAAAAACACACAAACACTAAAGAGGAATACTGGGACCACCCAAATGAGTATGCAGACAGTCGGCAATGAGTCTGTATCACAAAGGGAAGCAACACTCGCAACACAACCTTCTCTGACCATGACTGATAAGAAACATCACTTGACACAAGGTTAGTGTAGTTGTTTCTTACTTTGGTTTTTGTGCCTTTCTATAATATGCTGTGAAGCTTTTACAATGTTCAAGAACTTCAATAAAAGGACTGAGATTGCACGAGTTGGTCTCTAACAAAATGCTGTTAGACTTGACAGATTTACATTTCGTAAGCTATTATGTTCATGCTAAGTGAATCTTTAATATTGATATTGTGGGATCACGTTTTTCATCATTGGCCTTTTAAAAAACCTAGTAACTGTAGAAATTGATGTACTCAATTTTTTCTTTAAATTTTTACAACTTTTTTTTCTGAAGGCTTTTATTTCTCTCGCAACAGATAATGATGGCTATAACGCACATGATATCAGGCGGTCAGTTCGTGAAGCTGCATTGTCAAAACCAATAACTAACTCTGAACAGGTAACCCACAAGGGCATCTCTAATGATGCATCAGATTTCTACATGCCCGTAACATCTCGTTCTACAAAAGAGAGAACAGTCGATAACAGCACGCCACCAAACCTCAGAAAACATGGGTTAAATTTCCCTTCTCCAAAGATGCATGCCCAGAAGACGTTAGTACAGGATAGGACAAGAGGGTTTGATACGCATGACCAGCGAAGGTCATCTTTCCTCTCTCTGGATGATTCATTGGATCAAGTGTTCTCACCGCCCTTGCTGATGGAATCGAATCTCTTCCCAGACGCATACGAGGACTTGCTTGGTACAGTTTCCTGTTATCCGACATTTTGACACCGATATATCTGTACCATGTTGGGCCCAAGTATAAAATGAACTGTGACACTTTATACTGCATAATTACTTTAATGTGGCTGAATAATTCTGTACTTGTGTAATTTAAATAATCATTCTAGGTCTGTTAGCTGTAAACATGCACATACACGAGCCACTAAAAGGTAAATTATGTCTTTTTTCCCCTCTTGCAGCTCCGTTATCAGAAACAGACGCAGCTCTAATGGATCATTGAATTATACAAGTTGGCTTTCTTTTGTGGAATATGAGAATTCAATGGCGAGCACTTCTCATGAGAATGATCTGGCTACCAAGTTCCGGTACCAACAAGGGGCCTTGGGCTGTAGTGGATGCACTAGTTCGTTTTACTTCATGGTTCCTTTCGCTGAACCCATGCTAACATTTTTTTTATGTTGCGTGTAGGAAAGTTGTTTTCCTGTATGTAGTTCATAATATCATTTACCTTTGTGTATCTCGTTGTAATGATTTATTAATGATTTAATCCACTTGGCCTAGCATTTCTTCTATTTAAGGCCTCTTAATTTGTTTCTAATTTTTTTTCTTTTGTGTATTGATTTGCTAGAGATGGTGCCTGCATTTACTTGAATGCAATTGGGTTCAGTGGGTTGACGTGTGAAGCTGTGGAAATGCTCGTTTTCGTTTGTATTTCTTGTTCTGTTTTTTAAAGAACAATTAGTCAATTGTTATGGAAATCTCTTGAGAGGAAAAGTAGCACGCCCATTTTATTTCCTTTGATAACAGATCTTTTATCCCTTTTAAAAGAGGTAGTGATATGAAGATTCAAGTCTTGTCTCCACAACTCTTGATGTGTTGTTATTTTGTATGGATGTGGGTCTCTAATTAAATGTGTAGCCCGTTTTCGTCTACCGGGACAGCTGTAGGAAGTATTTTTTTGCAGTCATCTATCTGGGCAGCTGGAGGGAGTATTTTAGCTGTTGGAAGTATTTTGTGGGGAGTTTTTTTTGCGGTCATCTATTTGGGCAGTTATGGGGAGTATTTTGCGATGAGTAGTTTTTGGTATTTGCACACGAGCAAAGATCCTAAGCTTCCTGGGTAGCAATTAAAAAAGTCAATAGTACTATTGAACAACACATCATATAGTGCGGGGACATCATGGGCGGCTATATATTTATCCCTTTTAAAAATACTTTGAACGCTTGCAAATGGATTATCAACTCATTGAGTAGACAAGTTAAAGTTAACGATCTTTATAACGGAGATTGCGGTGCAGAACGAGACAGATTGAAAGCAATGGAGTAGAGGTAATTACGGCCTGTCGCATCTGTTGATTTAAGCCCACTATGGTATTGTTATTTCTTCTAATTTCTTGTTTTTTTTTTTTTTTTTCCCTCCATTCAGTGGTAACTTAGCTAGTTTAATCCGCCGGTCAAAATGTGGTACCTTTTTGATTCGTATAATAATGGTGAAATATTACAAATTTACAATGAATAAACAGATTTACGGACGAATAAAACTAGCAGATATAATAAAATAATTCTGTCACCCCCCACACACTCTTTTTTTTTTTTTTTTTTTTGAGAAAAAGATGAAATTCTTCGCTCCCAAATTTCATGATTTTTTTTTTTTTTTTTTTTTTTTTTTTGCAAAGTTCACGTAACCGAATAAGCAATGGTAACTATTAGGCCATTTACTTAACTGTTCTTGTTATACAAAATTGTGTCATCTTAAGGTAACAATTTTGATATGAAATTGTGTCATGATCTGAAATTTGTAAACGGTCTAATAATAATTCAAATAATAGCTAAGCATGGTGACTTCCAAGAGGTGATAGATTTAAACTCTATTAGTACTAAACAAAAATTAGAGGTGACAAAATCTGATCCGACCCGACAAACTGCCACCTCTAACAAAAATGAAGGAATTAGACTTCCATCTTTTTATAAAAAAATAATAATAATTTGAAATTATTTCTACTTGAAAAAGGTGGTACAAGTTGTGCAGCCACAACCAGATATGATTTCCATCCTCATACTAATGCAACCAACAAAATTTTTACAGTATGCAGGAAATGAATCAAGCCAAAGCAGCCTTGCTATATAAATCATCAACTATAGTTTTTACTCATTTTACAGAAGCCGAAAAATCAACTAACTACAGGCTACAAACAAATCGATCGACATCAAAGCCTACAATCGAATGTACCAAGAACTCTACCTCTCCTAAACAACGAACCCCGCAAATGATCTCCCAGTAGCTCTTCAAATCGCTGTCAATTCAATACTAATTACACGTGTTATTAAGTGTTAACTAATGTGTCCCATACAAAAAATTAGACGTACGAAAAGTACGATATCATCGCACTATCCATCAGCTTGTGCACACATGCAATCGGGCATCGGGAAATTGTACAGAGAATCGTTCGGTTTTCTGAGGCCATATCCTTTCGCATCACTGCTGCGAAGCATTTCCTGCATATGACGCTTGAATCTGTCCCATCTGTAAATTAGTAGACGACTGTTACATGATGTGCCATGACACAGAACAAAAATAACTAAACGTACTAAAAAATCAGCACTGGGAAGTTTAATCTTTAGTATAACAGGGTTTTTTAGGAGTAACTCGGGATTAATTATTTTCGGTGAAAACGGTAAGTCTGAAAATTCAACTGGCAATTTTGCCTCAGTCTTAATTCATTGTGATTTGTAATTATGATTATATAAAGTAAACATATTGCAAGGTTTATAACTCATGAATAATAAGAACAACCTGATGTTGGGATTGTCAAGAAACAAGACCATCTTGCGTTTGTCCGGCTTGATAGTCTTCGCATGGCCATCATACATGTATCTCCGCTGCCCCATTAAGAAATGCGGAAAGTTACCCCCTTGAGTCGTTACAAAAACTTCGCCATGTGCACATATTGTGTAGTCTAATGCCGCTAGCCGAGACGAATGCCCCTTTAGGAAAGTACAGTGAAGAGAGTCAAAATAGAGAATCAGTACTGAAGTCGAAATAGCATTGTGACAGGAATTAAAGTTACCTTAAAGGGTGCAAGTTCATCTGCTGAGGCAAGGGTTTCTTTAGTTTCTAAAAGAGGAAACAATTGCCGTAGAGGAGCCATGTACTTCTTTTCATTGTAAATCTTACCCGACGCTACATATAACAAAGTTGTATTGCCGAACCCCATCCCCCTAAGCATCATGCCAACCTGCCAGAACCGAAATCAAAATGATAAAATACGATAATAAGAGCAGATATTTGGCATATTTATTGCACAAGGAAATCAGTAAGAGGGCAATAAAAAGAGAGTAAGAGAAAGAAACCTCCAAAGGTGTGAGAGGACATCTACCGTCCCTTCGGTTAGCCTCAGGGCTTATTACTCGGCCATGCCGATGGAATTTACCCCTCCAACCCCTCTCTCTTACCCTCTCCATTTCTGCCTCCTCTTTTATTCCCCCATCATACTTGCAACATGAAAATGCCACCATGTCCTACAAGCACAAATCAAGGGAATTAATGTTAGGTTGAAAATGTTTAATAAAAGGTCAATTTATTTATAAGTAAAGATAAGACTAAACTGCCCCTGATGGTAATGTGGGAAATACAAGAGTTAAAGCTGTGTTGTTTACTATGAAAAAAGACTAAACTGCCCTTGATGCACTTAATGAATAACTAGAATAGTGAAAGTCATAATTTTTATAAATTTATAAATTAGCCTGTCAGTGCATGTATCAATTAAATATTTGCCATAAATTTTCACAATGTGCAAAAATTACAACCTTCCCAATCATGCTACCACAAATTAAGAACCAATTCAGTTCATGGCACCCTTTTTTAATTTTGTAAGTGTATCAGTGCTCAATCAATTACATTTTTGGATTTTTACACTGGGTACCTTTCAGCAAGAGCATTATAGGAGAGTATATAGTACAAAGAGCAAGAATGTCAGGTACAGACCTCTTCGAAACGAAGATGCACAGAGACATACTTGCCATCGCTCAAAGAATGGCTTTTCATCACCATCCGGTCAACCATTTTCTCTGCCAGGAGTTGTATCGGGTCTGAGAATCTCAAAGCTTCAAAGTTTGCTAGGCATCTCAGTCTCTGCACCTTTGGCGGCACTGTATGTGCCAACCTGTTGGAAAATGGCGCTATCCTAACAGCCCTGCATTGGACGAAATTAATTTGTACAAGTCAAATGCAGATAATTTTTTATGTTACACATTTGCAAGGGGCAACTTGGATCAATGTTTAAACAGGAAAAAACATGAAATGATTCTTTGGAAAAGCAAGAAAAATTCCAAGTTCAGAAGTTTATTGAAGGTTTCACTGAATGTAAATACATGATTTATGCACAGCGCCACAAAATTATTTTGTTGATAAAACACCATAATTTTCAGTTCATGGACGCCAGTTGTACAACTCAGTGGCATATCTGAATAAACAATTACCGATTTCTAATTTGTGCAATTATCCATTAAAAAGTTTACCCTTATGAGTTGCAATATACCTCAATCAAAATCAGTTGACTTCTTTTTTCTATTGACACAATTAAAGTCAATTTCAGTTAACCACCTATCTAATATTAGTTAACCACCTAACTAATTCATAACTACATCGACTATGCTAAAGATGGTCGAAGTACTATAATAATCATGGTGGCAGGCCTCTGACCAATTGAACTGTATTATATTTTTTGCCTTGCAAGTTCAAATTTACACGAAAAAACAAAAATGCATACCCCAATTCAAGCAATTTCGGAAGAACCTTCTGTAGATAATATGACTTGGATGAGTAGGCCTTTGTTCTCATATTTGTTATGCTACTTATATTATGGTCAAATTTCTCCAATAAATCTTCTGGAAGCCCTTTAACCACACGAACATGATTCTTCAGGGATTCGATAAAATAATCCTCATCAAATATGTCCCCGAACTTGCTGAAAGAAAGACAGCAGGTTAGTATTATAAGAAACCAACATTAAAGCTCATAGTTTCCAACTACAAATTACACATCACCATATAAGGGAATCGTAGAATTATAATTAAGCTCATAGTCCCCAAACTTGCTCAAAGTGTTTTACAAATATGAAACTTTGCGTGTGACATATTACCATCACCTACTGCAAAAGACGATGATTTTCCATGGAAGGGAAAGAATTTTATGCTCTATAATTTTGAAGAAATGAAAAGTACCTGGAGTCACGCCAAACACTGTTCAGATGGAACATTGGTATAACTAGAGTTGCATTCAACAAACCAGCCACTGCAACCGCGTCGCATATCTGAAATCAATTGGTTCATTAAAAATTTTACAAAATTACAAGACATGTCTAATTGTCGGGTGAAATTCTTCACTGGTCATTAAACTTCGCCCCATATGATACAGCACATGAATCTTCCATAGTGAATACTGACAGCGGCACCACTGCATTATGTTTTTAACATAGATAATGACCATAATCTGATTAAAACAAATTAAGCTGAGTGACCAATTTGTGACATTAAAACAAATTAAGCTGAGTGACCAATTTGTGGCATGGATCAAAGTTTGCTAACTTCCAAACAATATCACTCTCAAAGTCAAACAAGAACAAAGATGAAGTACTTACTGAAAGCCGTTGTTGGTTAAGACCGCCATTTGCTTCAATTATGAGATAACCATTTGATGGTGGTAAACCTGCCAAGGTTACACCCAAATCAGCTGGGTACCAATTTTTTTCAAAAGAAACATGATCCAATTGCAGAAAAATCCTAATTGCAATTTTGAAACAGAAACCTGTATTGGTTAACCTCTTGCTGAAACAGGGCTTCCATCTCTGTCCAGATTTTTGGTTCCATGCCGTCTTCAACTGTCAAAATTTAAGATCATAAATTCATAGTTACTTTTTAATGAGATGTTATTGGAAGGGTATAAAATTTTGATAAATTCATTTCATGCTAGTCATGCAATTTAGAAGGCCCTACCTACTCTCAACAGAAATTTTTAAATTCGTTTAGCAAAATCATGAAAAAGGGTAACAAATGCAGTATGTATGTATGTATGTATTGCCCACTATTTTTTTTTTTTTTTGAACGAATAAAATTGTGCTGGACATAACAAACTGCAAAAATAACAGAAATAATAACTGAAAATGGGCAAAATAATGAAATTTAAAATTGTTCTTAAACTTTTTAAAATAACTGAAGCTGGGCAAAAATAAAATCACATAAAAAATAAAAAACATTTTGTCCCCAATAAAATATACCAAACACCATATATATATTTTAATAATTCATAAATAAAAGACAAAGAATTCCCAAAAATGAAAAGGACATGAATGCCAAGAAATCGATTCAAGAAAAAAAAAAAAATCACCCATGATCAAGACTGAATTACATCACAAGAAAGGTAAAAACTTTCCCACCACAAAGTCTCAAAAAAAAAAAACCAAAAAAAAGACCAACCAAATTTAATTCAATGATCAGAAACAACAACAAAAAAAAAGATAAAAAACAAAAAAAAAAAACAAACAAACAAATGGATTCTCAAACATTCAAGATTGAATTACAACACAAGAAAGGTAAAACTTTTCCACCATAAAGTCTCAAAAACAAAAAAACAAAAAACCCAAAAAACCCAAAAAAAAAAGACCAACCAAATTTAATTCAATGATCATAAACAACAACAAAAAAAAGATAAAAAAACAAACGAATTACAACACCCATGATCAAGACTGAATTAGAACACAAGAAAGGTAAAAACTTCTCCACCATAAAGTCTCAAAAAAAAAAAAACCCAAAAAAAAGACCAACCAAATTTAATTCAATGATCAGAAACAACAACAACAAAAAAAAGATAAAAAAAAAAACAAACAAATGAATACTCAAACATTCAAGATTGAATTACAACACAAGAAAGGTAAAACTTTTCCACCACAAAGTCTCAAAAAAAAAAATAACCCAAAAAAAAAAAGACCAACCAAATTTAATTCAATGATCAGAAACAAACAACAGAAGAAAAAAAAAAGATAGAAAAAAATTAAATGAATGGTTGAAATCAACAAAATCTTACAGCATTTGAATGATTAAAATCAGCCTGCATCATGGGCCAGAGCTGATCAAACACCTGGGAGCTCCTGTAGAGCGAGCCCGGGGCGGGGACATGGCGGCGGCGGAAGGCGGCGGTGACGCCGACGATGACAGCGGGGGGGGCGCCTTCGAGGCCCCACTTTCCGAGCAGGAGGAGGATGGCTGACAGGTAGAGGAGGGGCACAGCAAGGAGGACCCCGCGGCGACGGAGCAGCGCCTGCAGGAGGGAAGGGACTCCTCCTCCTCCTCCTCCGCCGCCGCGCTTGCGACGCGTCACGGGCATGGCGTGCGCCTCCTCCGCGCTTGCTTAGCTGTCATGTGGTGGCGAGAGGAATGGCGATGGAGAGGTTTGGAGGGGGGGGAGTTTTTTTGGAGGGGAAAAGAAAAGATGGTGACTTTTGAATACGAGCAAGCTAACAAAGAAACAAGGAAGGAAAATATGAAATGAAGGTGATTTTTATATTTGCAAGAATATTTGGTATACCCACAAAATTTGGGGTGAATTTATAATTTCAACAATTTTCTGGTATTCCCACATAAATGGGGGTGATTGACTGATTTTATATTTGTAAGAATTTTTTATACCCACAACAAAAAGTTTGCTTTCGAGGGGGAAAATAAGAGAGGTTACTTTTGAATAGGAGCAAACAATAAAAAAAATAAGAAAGGAAAATATGAAATGGGGGTGATTCTTATATTTGTAAGAATTTTTTTGGTATGGCCACAAAAAAAGTTGTTGAGAAAGAGGAATGCATAACATGCCAACGTATTTTGTTGAGTTTTGACAAACCTTTGACAAGTATTTCTGGCAGCCCTTGGATTTGGAAATGTTTTTTCTGGTTATGTAGCACTGAAATGTCAAATGTTGCTTGATGCAGACTTTTGTTTCTCAAAGTGTAGTTGACATTTTATATAACAAAGTAACAAACAAATAAACTGTTGTTAATATTTATTTACAAAAACAGTTTTTCTATAAATGGTTTTTTTCAGAAACAAAAAAAATAGTTTACCGGTACAGAAATTTTCCTATGCATTGGCCGATGCTCTATTATAACTTTTACACGCTAAATTTTACTCCATTACTACCACAAAAAAATTTTCTTTTTCGATATGACGATTATGAATAAATATTTGCCATTATGAGATTCATCTATAACTGATAAAATTATTTGGGTACGAGTATGGAAGCAACATCCTAAAATTTTTTTTTTCATAGGTGAATTAAGTTGTTCTTTCAATAAAATATATTATGTTAATTACGTCATATATAAATTAAATGCTTAGAGTATCATGTACAGTTTGCTTTGTGTATATCTAGATGATCAATTATGTTAACACCAGGCAGTTAGAGAATAAATTTACATTTTAATCACACACTATTTATTGGTCTAATAATTTATTTAATTCAGCGAGCTCCAAAAATTGACCCATTTAGAAATCTTGCAAACATTAAAAATTTAAAATAACCCCAAAAAAAAAAAAAAAAAGCTATTGGGCGAGTAGTAAATGTACAGAAAGTGGTGGGGAACTTAATAATGTGAGGGTTGCAGACATGCAAGTTCCAAAATAAAAAAATACATGCTTTCCAATAAACCCCAATAAATACTATACAGCGATACAGCGTAGGGGGGTGGAAAGAAAGATAGATATAAAGTGATAAAGAGATAACAAATTCATTCATTCATTAATTCTGTGGATAATATTTTTGAGTAGTAGTTGGGCAGTAAGGATTTGCTTTCATTTTTTTGTGTTGGTGTCACTGCCATTTTTGGGGTGGAGTGCACGTGTCAGATGGAGATTTAAATGCTGCACATTTGTTAAAGAAACAAATTACTGTGATGAAGTATATAATTTTTTTTTTTGAAGTATCTTGCCTTACATTCTTTCAGAAAAAAATGTGTTTTTTTTTAAATAATGTTGAAACATGTTCAGAAAATAAATTACCTTATAAAAATTTAAATTAATCATCAGAAAAATTACAATATAGATGGAAGTAAATATCTCACAATTTATAAGCGTAATAACTAATACATGGTCATATATTTTGTTGGTCTTCTCATTTATGAAGCTGCATTATTTTCTTATTTTATTTTATTTTATTATTACAATTTTCTTATTACAATTTCAAAATTACCTCGAGACAAACATATGGTTTTGCATTTGAAACCGGGCATTAATTGAAAAAAAAAATAAAATAAATCCCTGCTGTGTTCCTCCTTTTGAGGAAACGCCAGAAGCTTTCTCTCCGTTTCATTAAATTTTGGTCAGGAAGTCCGTAGCTCAATATCATTATTGTACTCCATCCATGAATGATGATGATGATGAAAGTACCAAACACAGTACAATGTCAGTGCTTATGCCAAGATATGCTATTCATCTCCAAGTATGAATCAATAATTATGGAGATGCTAAGCTTGGTGATTTATTTTTTTTTTGTTAATCAAAAAAAAAAATCCAAGCTTAGCATCTCCAATATTTATTCATACTTTTTATTATCCAACCAACAAAATGCATGAGGGTGCTGTTTCATAATAAATATTTATTCATGCTGGCTGAATGATTCCTAATATGAGTTAATTATGATTATATGATAAAAAGGGTAAATTTTATGAACATGTTGCATGAATATATTTAGTGTTGATAATTGAAACTTTGGATGTCCGTTAAGTAACATAATATATATCTTGATTCTTTTAAATTATTTGAGAGATAGATTCATTAACACCAGGATTTCAATCTCAATTTCATTAATCTAAATCATTTATAAATTTATATTTATAATTAAAATGCACGATTAAGGTGATCTAATTCTAATATGATATGATCCGCATAGCAAAAGAAAAACAAACAAACAAATTTCACCGTATACATACAACTAAACAAATATGCAACGCACAACAATGTTGACATCAAGATAATGAAAGCAAGCTAGACAGCTAGTGCATATGGATGTGCCGGAATTTGATATGATGGGCGAATTAAGTGGGGAATTATAGTGGTTACTTTCACGATAGTAACGGCTACTAACTAATATAAGCTTGATTCATACGACCCTTTTTATTTTTTAATGACTTAATCTCACGTCCTGATGACCTCGTTCTCGGTCAGTCAACCTTTGTGAGAAGTGGAAAGACCATTCAATTTTGTTTTCTAAAAAAAGTTTCTAAAAAGAAAAAAGAGGAAAGATTATAAATTATATATATATATGACCGGATGGAAATTCTATGACAACCACAGAGGTTGTTGCTTAATGTAGCGGATAGCGTGGCTGAAGCCTTGAATTATCGATCGTCATAGTATGTTTTCAACGTGATGTCTGAGAATTGAGATTTATTAGTACTATCTTCAATTTATAAGAAAATGTTATTTTTTTTTTTTTGTTTGAACAAAAGACACCATCAGTACATGTATGACTCTGCACAATTTTTTAAAATAAATCATTAAGTTGTATGGGCTTGAGCATTGAACAATATTAACGTTTCAGTTAAAAGGATTTGTATAGTGTAGTACGAACCTGGATGTATGCATAACTATGTCATTGATGTCGGAAGTTGATTATAAATAAGATTGAAACATTTGACAAAAATTTGATATCCATGGGCCATAACTCAAACATATGTTTTCTGTTGAAGATTGAGAGGAAAAAAAAAAAAAAAAAAAAAGGTAAGAAATTATGTTTATAGAACAAATTTCTTCACAAGTCAATCTACTCTTGCTGAGAGTCGCATACCATAATTTTTTACTTTTTTGCCCATTCACAATTTTGCAATGATGAATTCAATTGTTTTAATAAAACCATTTCATTACATATTTTTCTAATCTATAATAAACTTCAGAACCCACATCAGAAAAATAATACAGAAAGACAGAAACACTAAGAAAATTATAGAAAAATACCCGTGGTATGTTACTATGATTTTTCTCCCCTTTTGAAGAAAGTAAACTGACTAAATTACAAGTAAAAACGACGGGGTTAAATGGTCCCAAGTCTCTTTCTAAATATAGTGTTCCGCTAAATGCTACCCACAATAAATCCACATTGCTTTCAACAAAAATAAAATAAAAAGGCTACCCACATAATTAAATGCATTGTTCATACGCTTGTAGTCTAGTCGCCAGTGGCGAACCTTCAACCAAAATTAAGGAAGGGGCCAATCAAATTTAGTTCAATTTACAAGATACATTAATCAACAAATTTCAATGATTTATAAGTAATAATTAATTTTAGGGGGGCAAACTTTGAATATTAGACAATAATTCATTGATTTACATATGTTTTTTACAAAATTTCAAATATTAAGGGGGGTCGCTGCCTAGGGTGGCACCTACAAAGGTCCACAAATAAGAAACCTAAAATGGCATATTGGAAAAAAAAGACATGAAATAGCTATTTTCCTCAAGTAAGAAACCTGAGCCGTTAATCATTTCCTTGGATAGATCAGAACTGTTGATCTGCGTTAATGTCCGTTGACGTTAATGTCTCAGCCCATTAAAATTTAAGGTTCATATCAATTTTCTCAATATAAGACCCATTACATATTATTTTAAAAATTTATTATAAAAAATAATAATTTCAGCTCAAAGCAACGCGTAGACTCTTTACTAGTATAATAAAATGTGCCTCTATGTCTAAAGCCCTGTACAAAAACAGAAACCTTATGGATCTGGACTGGTAATAATAAGAAACAAGGCATACTGATCTAATAAAAACCAGATTTTACTTTACCTCAATAAAAAAGAAGCAACTTTTGGAATAAAATTAAGCACGCTAATTCCATTATCATAAGGAAATAGTAAAATGCTGATCATATAGTCCGACAGTAGTATGTACTGCTAAGTATGGGATGTGAATAAGAACTTCAGCTAGCACAGTGAGGAGCTGAGTGAGGATGCAGGTCCCAATTCCCAACTCGGTATAAAGAATTAGAAAGGTATAATTTGGAAGCTCTGGTAATTAAAGGAACATGGAGACTGGATAGATGGTTCTGTCAAAAAAAAAAAAAAAAAAAGACTGGATAGATGGCAGTGTTAGTGTCATCAGCTGGCTGATGAGACAGTGCGGGGCTCATGGCTCGATTCAGAACCAGTCAAACACTTGTACACTGACTCATTAAACTGGTACCGGGGTCGGAGGGAAGGGGAGCAGACGGGGTGTAACTCGAATGATTTTCGAATTTGTATACAGAAAGAAACAGTAATATGCAGTGTATTATTTTGTTGGGAGTTTTTATTTTATCTTCCTAAATTTTGTCTCTCAACGTCTTAACCCTCCTAATTTCAAATCCCGGCTCCGCCCTGACTGGTACTAAATTTAATACCGGATACCATTACATAAGTGAAAATGATATAAAAATGAGTTCTATTACCGTGCTAACTTTAGATATTTTGATATGAAACGTTAACCTCTCAATATTTAGACTGTCGTATTTGAAACTATGATGATTGGTGCTCAATAATTTTTTTTATTTTAGATGTTTTAAATTAATATATTTGTGTTGTATACTTGAAAATAACATAAGCAGACATCCAGATTTTAATATTTATGAGCTTTTATATGAAATTCAAAACAAATACCTAGAAAACTCTTGAAATGAAAATTTTTTGTATTCCCCAATATTTTTATATGAAGAATTAATTGAGTACCATAGATCATAATTTTAAAAATTAGAATTTCATCCCAACTCTATAAAAAAATTGTAAATTCGGATTTTCACATTGTTTGCACTAAAATTTTTCCCAATATTGAATGGTCCGACGTCACCCATAATAAAATTCAACTGTGGATGTGTAGCTGGCTAGCTGCCCACGGGCTTCAATGAAAACAAACAAAAGATTCAACTGTGAAGAATTTATAGTGGCCCATTGAGTTGGGCTCCATGAAACATTACCATCTGTTCAATTTGTTCTCACTCACATTTCCCAAATTGAAATGTCACAAAAAATATTCAACTAATTGTACACTTGTTAATTATTTTTGTTTCAGAGAAAGATTAACTGTGTATATATGCAATTTAATTAGCTTTACATGCCAGTAACAGATATTTATAAGGTACAGAAGTGAATTCCACTGTAAAAGGGAGCAGGGGACGAAACGCCGATCGAAACTAGCCGTGGCAGTTGTCACGGCGCCACCATAATAGGCGGCAACGGCCGGAAGAACACAGAGTTCGACATGAAGATGGGGGGAAGCTGAACATCTTTTCTTGCATCATGTTTGCAAATGGGGCAGAAGGCTCGCTCCTTTGTCAGCCATGCGTCGATGCAGTGCTTGTGGAACCCTGTATCAGAAGGTACAAAGACATAGTAAGGTGACAGAATGCTAAAGGACTGATACCATGCTACAACTTTGCCCCCACAACCCTGTGATGAAGTGACATATGGTGGGAGGGTAATTTTTGTAAAATTTTTTTGGGCGGAGGTACGTTTTTGTAAAATTGTGAGTCATTTTTGTAAAAAATTTTCATGGTAGGGTAATTTGTAAATTTCCTTAGAAATAAAAGATATTTCTGTAAAATTTTCTGAAAAGAGGGATATTTTTATAAATTTTTCTCAAGAGCATTGAGGTGTTATGGGGGCATTGTGTGTGGCAAGTTATATTTATCCAATGCTAAATTATGGTTGATCAAGTTGTTTTCATTCTTATATTTTGGTCATTTTGGTGCTTGGTTGTATATGGATGCATTTGGAAAGAAAGATGTTCAGGGAGATACCACAATCGATATCAAAATGGATACCACATAAAACATATGTAAAATTAGTTTGAAACTTAATGAAATTAAGATGAAACAAAACACAGCTATATTATTTTTTTTGTTGCTTTTTCATTTTATCTTGCTTCTACATACATGTTCTCTTAGCAACTTTAAGGATTTAACAGTAATTCAAGTAGATAATTTAATCTACGATTTGTGTTATTCAACTAAAACATTTCGAGGTAATACATAAATTGTTTCAAGATAACTTGTTAATGTTTCAATTTAAATATATTTTACATTATAATCTGGTATATGTTTTGGTATCTATTTTGGTATCCGTATATCTGGACCGCTTACTGTGATAACATGGTAGCAGCCGAAGCTCTTCTCCTCTGGTAAAATCCTCCAGACAGATGACGCAACTAGTGTCGGTCCTGTTCCGGTCTGCCTCGGGGTTGTACACGACACGAGGCATGGCCCTGACCGAGTTCTTCGACATTTGGGTCAGAGGCAGATCATATTCGTCGTATGCAGGTAACGCCGGTCCAGGCTGCCCGAGCGGGTATGGCAGCGTGATCAACTCGAGTCGTTGAAGTATCAGTAGTACAAGTAAGATGAAATTGAGTAGAACTCCCCAGTTGACGAAGTTTTCGTTAGTGAGATCGAACCATGGGAAATGATCGGCACTGTCGGCATATGCGGTGATTCTGACATCGACGCCTGCGTAACCAGTGAGCTGCGCGAGCGCTTCCTCGGATTCTCGGGAGACGAATGTGACTGGTATCGTGATGTCTTCTATGTCTTCTTCAACTGTAAGAATTGATCACAATTCTAAGTGATAAATTGAGGTAAAATAAACTCAAAAAATAATGGAACAGATTCTACTGGTGTAATTATTTAACAATTAACATTTCCAAGACACTGTTCAGGTGGGGAAAAACAAAATTCACTCTCACAGAATTTTCAATTTCCCATGTGAACAATGGCTTCCCAGTGGAAATTGAGGGGAGCCGAACAGGCCCTTAGAGTGGAAAATACCAAACAGTACTTGTGAAAAGCTCCTGCTCCTCGTCGTAATCGATGTTATGCAGAACGACCAGACGGAAGCCGGCGGCTTCGGCCCATCTGAGCTTCTGCTGGTATGAACAGCCTCCTCCCCTCATAACAAGTGCAAAGTAAGATCCAGAACCATCCGGTACATGGCTGTGGTTGTGCAGCTTGCTGCAGGCATCCAGTGGTGTTACTGCAGTAAGCTTTCCATGTACTGCTTGTACAATTTGAGGACCTGCAAATAGAAAATATGAAAACACATATATAAGAACAATTTACAATTGGACATTGTAAGAGGCACTGAGTTATTTGTTTATTTTTTTCTGCCAGAAAACTGCACAAAACTAAAACTTTATTAGAATTTAGAACTATTACTTGGAGTTAGACTATTGTGCTAACTAAAAATTATGTTATCGTATCTGAAACACATAAAAATATAAGGGTAAACAAAAATTTTCTATTTTTTAAGTTTTCTTAGTATTTATTTTGTATTTATGAAAAAAGCATGAACAAACATCAATATTTTATTATTATTTATGAGCTCTTTTCAAAAATTCAAAACAAATAGTTTAAAAACTCCAAAAATGGAAAAATTTTGTATTCCTCAGTATTTTTATATAAATGATTTATTGGATACCATAAATCACGATTTTGAATACGATAACACAATTTTTGAGGCGTTAGCATTTCGGATCGAAATGCTAACGTTAGCACAATGGTCTAGCTCCTATTACTTGTATGTATATATAATGTTTTTAAGAAAAAATTTACCCAGCATATTTTTTTGGATAAAAGCAGGTCCTACTTTTCTTGATCCAACGGTTGAGAAACACCAAAGTAAATTGAGATTGGTGCCGCAAATACCAAGTACTTTGAGATCGGTGTGACAACCGATACCAACCATCTGATTAGAAAAGCAGACCCTGCTTTTCTTCAAGCAGCAGATTTTCATCCTATTTTTTTACAAAGACCTCATCCGAGTTTCCAACCTAAATTTCACTAAATATTGTTTCTCAATCTAGATATATAATATGAACCAGATTATTACACTAAACACCAACTATGTAATTTAAACTAGTTTCATTACATACTAACCAACATGAATTCATATAATCATATTGTAATCACAATTAATATCCTCAACTAGACCAGAATCAGGTGAAAACAAGAGATTTGAACAAAACAAAAAATGACATATATAATATACCAAATATAGCTTCAGTATTTTGAAAAGATACAATAGGATTTCTTCCAACCAGTGTGATTGTTCCATTTGCAACCCCCATGAAAAAAGAAATTATTACCACCACCAATATTGAGACATATTTCCTCACAATTAGAGAATTCATGATCTCCTTTCTGTAAGAAAAATATCAAATATTTTCTCTTTTAGATGGGAAGAAATTAAGAGCAAATGTATAGTGGAAACTAGAGTTGTATTATATAGGTGCAGTGAAATTATGTATATAAATATACGACTAAAAATACTGAAAATAGAAAGCAAAGAAGAGTACAAAAATAACCTGTTATAGTGTTATATAAGTTGTTTATTCCTCTTATAATTAAACTAGTGTGGCCTTATTAATTATATACTTGTAACTACATCTAACTATGGAAGGTGAATGAATTGGATCAATATATATATAGTGCATAAAAAATGTTTCCCTTCTGACTTTGGCGGCAGTGCACTCAGCTTAAGAACAGTGCGATAGAGTGAGAATAATTTGTGCATCTATATTATCTACTTGAGAAAAAAAAGTGGAATCATTTTACTAAATATAGATACTTCTAAATATATTATTTGAAAAAACTAAATATAAATCATTAAGATGAACAAATAAAGAAAAGTTCGGTGTGTAACGTGTTTTAATTTAGGAACTTTCGTTGTTCATTTTTTCCCCTTTCAAACCATTACTATATACACCGTATAATTTAAGGGTCCGTTTGGAAAATTAAGAAATAGAGCTAGAACAGTGTTATTGAATTAGCAAAAATGAAATAATGGTTGTTGGAAAAGTAGAAAGAATAGTGATATTTTGAATTATTCGGAAAAGTAAAAATGTTGTTTGGCAAAACTCCAGACTATTCTACATGCCACATGAGATAGTAAATCCGGTATTCCACCAAAGTGTTGGAATACCAGAATAGTCTAATCTAATAGCTATTCGTTTTACTAATATATGTTTGACATATATTTTTTTAGAATAGTTGTCTACTTTTACTATTCTATTTTGGAATAGGGATGCCAAACGGACCCAGGGAAGTGCTATTTTCACTAAAATTTTTATTTTGCACATCAAATTTAATTCTTTTAATAATTATTTACCCTGAAATTATATGAAATTATCTGATCTAGTTGCAAAGCAAAAAATGGATGTGTAATATGACTCTAAATATAAAAGCCCTTTTTTCTTTTGGAATCGACTAACAATCCCGCAAACGAAATCCCCCGCTAAAATCCCCCGTAACAGTCTTTCCATTTTCAGCTAAAAGACGCATTAAGCGCTCGGCCCGAAGTTGCCAAAAATGGAAAACGCATCTTGCCAGCCTGTCAACTAGCACCCAACCCACTTGCATCCAGACACGCAACCTTCAGCCATGGCAGGCTCCCAGCAGCAAGTTGAAAAGTGTTTATGTGGAAATGAAAAGTGTTTATCTGGAAATGAAAAGTGTTTATGTGGAAATGAAAAATGTTTATCTGGAAATGAAAAGTGTTTATGTGGAAATGAAAATTGTTTATCTGGAAATGAAAAGTGTTTATGTAGTTTTGAAAAGTGTTCATGTAGTATTGAAAAGTGTTCATATAACCATGAACCATTATAAGTGTTTATATAAAATGAATGGAGATTTAGTAAGTAGATTCATTCAAACTATCGTTTAAATGTACAATCTTTAACAACAAAATACAAAACAAACTTCAAAAACAACATAAAAACCATCGGCAGTACATATTAAGTACTAATACAGTGTCCATCTCCATCGGCACCGGCGGTCGCGATCGTCGGAAGGCGAGGCCGGGATAGCTGTCGCCGGGGGTGAGGGAGGGATCGCGGTCACCGGGGACGAGGTATGGATCGCGGTCACTGGAGGGAGAAGGGAGAGCAAGAAAGAACTGCCATTTCAAATAGGAGAAGAGAAAAAGGAAAGAGTGCTAAATATAGCAAGTAATCAGATTTGGGGGATAGAGGTCCGAGATGATAACATTTTCTCTTTTGTTTTTGCAAATTTACTCTGCTTGTATATTATTAAACCAAGTATTAATGGGATTTTATTAGTATCGATCATTTATGTAAATGTATTAAATTGAAGGACTAATTGTTTTGCAAATGTAAAGTCCATGGATCAATTTATTTATGTATTGAGAAGAAGAAATTCGAAAATCTGTCTATTGGACACGAAAGTTTAGAGATCAGATGCAAGAACATGTATGCTAGTTTTTTATTAAAAAAGAAGAAAAAAAAGGTATTTAAGACTCTGCGTGCAAGTGTAAAGTGGAAGTAGAAGAAGGCCATACATTATTTTCCTTTTTTTTATTTAATCCAAAGTTAATTTTGAAATGAAGTTTCTAAAAAAAATGAACTTCTATATTTACCAATTGCATTATTTGTCAAGTGATATGAACATCTTCAATCCTTTAACCTTACTCTTACAAGATTGTTCTTTTACTAATTAAGAACAAAATAATCATTTTTGTGGCATTAGCAAAATTAAATTTGGGTGATATAAAAACCATCAAGGCAGGCAGAGAAAAACTATGTGCATGCTAAGTTAAAACAAGAGTACTACCAACTTCCAATGGCTTCCTCTTTTCTTATTTTGCCGGCTTTCTTTGCACCCTGAATACTGTACTGATGATTATATACAGCTTCTAAACCGCAACAAACATGTACATGATCCCCTTTCGAATAAGAGCACACAGCACAGTCAATTAAACTCACAAGAAAAAAAAAAAAAGAAAAAAAAAAGTATGCCTTACGACCCCTGAAAAACAGAAACAGTAAGGGAATATGCCTTACGACCCCCGAAAAACAGAAATAGTAAGGGAAGCAACTAAAAGAATAAATTACAAAACAGATGCATTTATTGTCCTTCGAAAGGCGGCGGTATTGAATTACCAGAGGAGTGATCGCTGGAGGAGCCTCTTTGCAAGATGCGAGAAAGCACGGCTTGGTTTATGAAACTGAAGTAGTTCGAGAAGGGGATGAAGTGTGTGAGGGAAGGGCTGGACGGTGAGACTGCAGGGAAAGGAGGCAGCTGCTGAGTAAGTAAAGGGGTCGACTCTGTGGCTGGTGAATCCTGGCTGCTCATTTTCGCATCGTGTTTGCAGACGGGGCAGAAGGTTCGCCATTTCATTAGCCATGAGTCGATGCAAGGGATGTGAAATTCTATAAAAGAGTTAAAAAGTCTCGCCATCAGACTATAAGTTTAACGTATAGATAGCTTGTAATTGTGATCAGCAATAAATCAACTAGGTAACTCCAAATATAAACAAAAGACTAGAAGAGAGCATAAAAAACAATAACAGAAAGATACAAAAACAACCAATGTTAATCCTCATTTTTTTTTTGGGAGGTCAAATTGAGCCCTTGTATCAGTACATCAAGTGGCTAAAGGGTACTAATTTACAATTTAAAAGGGCAGTAATCAGGTATCCCCGGTAAAGCCACATAAGCAGCATGCAATTGTGACCAAAGTGTTTTATTTGGTTAATCAGGCAATCATTGTTTGATTGTTTAATGGAACCAACGTATCAGTACGAAGACTATTAGATATCCCTCCAAAAATTTTGGTAGAATTCTGTCTAGGGGTTGCATCTTGAGTCTTGACAGGTGAGTTAAAAGAATCAAGAGATTTACAAGAATGTAAAAGGTTAAATTATAAAGTAAAACAAGATTTCATCACAGATAGGCAGCAGGGCGACTTACTGTGCTTACATGGCAGCACCCGAAGCCTGTCTCCTAAAACATAATCTTCCAGACATATAACACAGGTGGCATTGGTCCCATTCCTGTCCATTGATGGGTCATACACGACGCATGGCATTGCCTTGACTAGATGGCTACTCATACCATCCTGCTGGGCCGTGTTACCACCACTGGACCGATAGAATCTAGGGAGATCCAGTGACTCACGCTGCCGTCTCCTAACAAAACAGCACATCCCTGCCAGAGAGCAGACTGCAAGAAGGGAGATGAAGAAAACGGTTGTTGCTGACCATGCGGACATATGGTATTCTGGTAGAATGACAATATCTATGCTGGTGTCTCCAGCAAACTTTGCGAGTGCTTCTCCAGATTCTAGTGAGATGAATATGGCACTTATGTTGATGTCATTGTCATCTCCTGCCACTGTTTTATTTTTAAAAAAAGATTCACTGTGAAGATTTGTTTGCATATGATACCACAGTAAAACTATACAACCTTGCCTTTATATAAATGATAGCAGACAAGGTGAGGTTTTAACTTTCTAAGTACACATCTAAACATAAACCCTAGCAACATTCTCCTGATACTGGTACTGAATCAGGTCATGGCTCATGGTAACTGTTTTACAGGTGTTGGGAAGGAGAACCATCACCCCCCCCCCCCCCCCCCCCCCCCCCCCCCCCCCTTTTTGAAAAAAGTAGGCTCAACATGTCCTACCGATTCTATTACAGAACCTTAAATAGATAGAACCATCATTCCTTAGTATAAGAAACAAACAGCTAAATTTTGGCATATGATGTACAAGAAGTTGAAACCGTTCATTAATAGAGAATATTGCAGACATATCCCAAACATGATGTCCTTGTAATTCGTAATGGAGAAGTAACAGTTTTGCATAATATGAAACCCAATTAAAATACTCTATTAGGATATGTGCAAAAGAGAATGGCAAAATAGTCTTAGTTGTCTTAACAGATTGCAGTTGATCTAAGATACACCAGAAATGTTATTATTAGATGGAAGTAGTTGCAAATGCTGCCAAAAATTACACATGGTTTGCAAATGCCACGGAAATGCTGATTTAATATGCAAAAGGATCCCGAATTTAAACTGTGGCCACAAAATCCAAATTATAAAAGCAATAGAGCTGTACTTGTGATCAGGTGCCTGTGGTACTCGTCGTCATACACAATGGCCAAATCAAATCCAGCATCTTGAGCTCTTCTGACTTTCTCTTCAAATGTGCACCCCCCTCTCATGATTAGTACAAATTTTGATCTTGAACTGTTCACCACCCCAGAAGTTAGTGGTGCGCAGGCGTCAAGCGGCTCAGCCATGTACAGTGAACCTCGTATCCCTGGTTCCTCAATTTCAAGACCTGAAAGAGTAAAACAGCAAGAAGTATTAAACGAATTATACATTAAGGTTTATGGGAAAGAATAACCCAAACATTTGGCATTATCTGCAATAACACCAAAGATTCCTCAACCAACCCAAAACTTTGAACTAACCATATCTAACATTGGTCTTCATTTTCAAGTTCTTGTCAGTGTGCTACCATTTATCAAATATTATATGTATAAATTTAATTTCTGAAATAAGTAAGTCTGTAAGAAATAAGTAAAGTTACTTTCTTGAGCCGACTCCCAACGGAGACTACATACTTAAATTAAGTGTTTCACTTATTGTTTTCTCTTGTTGCACGACTTTTGCATCAAATAAAAATATTAACAGTACAAGAGGGTTTAAATATTTTCCAGTATCTGAACTCAATATCAACGAAAGAATCTGAAACCTACATTTAAGACTATCAAATGCTTCAAGAGTTATGCAACATGAACTACCAAAATGTCTGCTACATATCAAGTAATAAAAATGAACTTCTCTTCTACAACAGCTAAGTTATTACTTTTACAAGTTTGTTATTAGTCGCTACCCAAATAATTTTTCTTTGTTTATGATCTCATTCAAGGTCTCTTGATAGTGCTTATGGGGACAGGAACACTAGAACTTTCTGAAAGCAACAGGTACTGTACCGGTAATATTGCACAATTTTTTAGCATTCATATTGTGGAAACCCAAATCCCAAATCCCAAATCCCAAATACCAAACACCAAATACCAGCAATTAAACCTCAATCCAACGTTGATGTAATTAATTACCAATTTAAAAAAGGTGGAGCTGAAGTGAAATTACATCCCCAATTATACCCAAAACCACACAAAAAGGGGGTAAAATCACAACAAAACACAACAAATTACAACAAATTGCAACAAATCACAACAACCCAATTCCGAGACCTTACCGAAGGTGGCTTCGGTGTCATCAAAGGTCATGGTGAGGTTCCTCCCGATCACCACGACCACATCCCCATTCGCCGTGCCCAGGAGGAGGAGACCAAGCGCCAGCAGCAGCGCCACCAGGCTGCCAATCGAGCGACGACCCATCACTAAAAACCGTCCCGGAATGCGGTCAGTCTCACGAGGTCCAATTCGGCGCACTAGCAGCTAGCAGCGGGCGACGACATCGGGTTCCATGCGAGCGAGAGAGGAGAAGAGAAGGAATTGGGTACGCGCGGTGCACGTTTGGAAGGCGGAAAGGCGGTCAATGGGAGCGAGATGAGTGGATGGGCGGGGGGGAGCTTTCTTTGAGGACCCCAATTTGGGCACACCTTTTGTAGGCTTAGACTAGTTTTAATGTTTGAGAAGTGGATATAAAGGACTTAAGTCTTGCCCCCACAACTCTTTATGTGTTGTCATTTAATAGAAATTTGCATATTTGCAGCTCCAAAACTCTTCATTTGTTACTTTGCCAATCCAAATTTAGAAATTGCAAATTTGTCACTACAAACTTAAAAACATTGCATTATTGCCATTATAATTTTTAAATGACCAAACATTGAGGGCAGTTTGTCATTTAAAAATTACAATAGCAATAATGCAATGTTTATAAGTTTGTATTATCAAATTTGCAATTTCCAAGTTTGGAGAGTCAAAGTTACAAATGGAGGATTTTAGAGTGACGAAAATGCAAATTTCCCATTATTTAAAGATAAATTTGTTATTTGTAGGGGCATTCAAATAAATTATGGGGGTGCACAAAAGTAGCTTCACAGAAGACAACTTCAGACGATATTCTTATATTGTGAATACATAGACATGGGTCAGGAAAGAGTTCACTTACATGTGGCCCCAACCCAATTAGAGGTGCGGGTTGCTCAACTGTGAAAGATGTGGAACTGGACCATGGAACATTTATAATCACAAACAAAACGTACCATATTTTGATAATTTTTTGTAACTTAAAATTTGTTTATTTATTTAAGATTTAATGTATCTTTGTCAGTTTTGCAGTCTAGTCGGCTATTATTTTTTTTTAAGAAAAACGAAGAAAACAAAAGCATTTTGTGCTACAACTTGAACTTCCATCGTTTGTTAAAAGAATTTATATAATGATTTGCACGCACCTTTAAAAGAATATAGTATAATTATTATAGTTAGTTCAAAATTTAAGTAAGACCGAGATTACTTTTGACTTTTGATGCTGTCTGAAATCGAAGAAAGAATAAAGAGACTCAGTATTCTTTATATTTAAAATGCCAATTTGATAAGTGATGAGATCGATTCACAATATACAACAATAGTCATAATTATATTTAAAAAAATATATTATAAAATTTGAAATGACGATTCTCTTGTTGTGACTTCAAAATCATCTCATGCGAATTTTATTGCTGCTTGAAGAATAAATAGTGATGTTATGTTTTTGTGAACCATCTCATGCCGGTTTTTATTGTTGCTTGAAGAATGAATTCTGATGCCATGCTTTTCTATTTATCTCATGCGGATTTTTTTTTTTTTTATGGCTGCTTGAATAATGTATTAATGTATGGTGATGCCAGCTGATGCAAAAAAGCCAATAGTCAAAGGCTCAAGGAGGAAACGCAAAGAAAAAAAAAAATAGATAACAATAATAAATAAATAAATAATAAATAATAGAGAAGTTATGTTTTTTTTTTTTTTTTTTTTGAAAGTTCTTCATAATTGGAATCAGCAAGAGACAGTTATTCTCTGCTCTTTCTCAGTGGACCATTTCCAATTATATTTATTTATTTTTACTTTATTTACTTACTATTTATTAAATTTTTTTGAGGAAAAGGACCATTTCCAAATTTAAGGGGATAGAAATTTTCCTCAGAAAATCAACTGAAGTAGGCCCAAATTCCACAAATTCACATAATGATGTTGAAGTGGGTAGTGCAATTTGTTTATCGCCTCGTGGAAAATACTAATGCAATTATTGCAAGTACCCAACCAGTTTCAACAAAAATGGTACCATAATTTTAACGACATATAATCAATCATTTTTGTATTAGGTGGTCGACGCAGACATACAGAAATTGATACTTTATTATATATTTTATTTTTTTTTTCTCATGAAGCAAATTTTCATTGCTGACGCTCATTTCTCTTCTGGAGCCAAAAAAGTGTATAAGATACAAAAGGCTAGAAAATTAGAAATTAAAAATTACGTACTTTATATTATTTTTAGAATGAATGAACCATTATTAAAAACTTTATTATTGGTGTTTAACTGTTTATCGTAATAGTAAATTTTATTACTTAACACATTTTATCTCTATTTACGGTGTCTCCGTGAATAACGAAAATAATTACAAATAAGCAAACCATTAACATGACTAATAACTCATTTAAAATACAAAATCAGTCTAAATGTCTAATTTTCATTAATTATTTTTTCTAATATCTTTTATCCTTTTATCATCCTCTAATTAAAGTTTATTTGTTTTTAGAGTGTTTTTAGAAAATTTTAAGGTGAATTCTTTTTTGAATTAGATGGTTACGATATATTATTGTAGTGCAAGCAAAGAGATGCTTTATTATTAAAATCTAAATCGCTTGTTTAAAAATAAACAGTTGTTTGTGGAACAACTAACTCAAATTTTGATATCCTGATGATATTTTGATATTCTAAAGGAGCTCCTTAGAGCAGCTTAACCCCTTAAGCCTTCCCTAACGGACCGAACACCATTTCCTTAGTGCGGCTTAAGCTTCCCTCCTTTTATTTTCCTTTGCCCAACATCTTAAACCTGCCCAAGTTTTAAGGCACCTATTTGACTTCCTTAAAAATCATTGTGTTATTTATTTATTTTTTTTTTGAAAAATAGGCTATTGAGCCCTTTTATTAAATTAATCAGTAACCAACAACACATACTTCTTACCTTACATCTCGTTTATCATAACCATTCATTCTAATCCTGCCCAAGCAGATCATAACATCAACAAAAGCAAACACATCCAAAGCATATATATAAAGCATAACATGCTACAAAATGCGTAATCCCTACTTAACAAGAAACATTCAATTTGCAAAAGACAGAATCTGTAAATTTTTATGCAGTCAACTGTGGTACTGGGGGAAGAGCTTGCAGGGGAAAAATCATTGTGTTATAAGGAGGCTCCTTTCTTAATATTAATTACCGAACATCAGCTCCTTTAACCAACTTAAAATTTAAGCCTCCTGGTCCTGAGTCCAGATCGTCTAACGCACTGCCGGATTTACAGCGCGGATCCGACGGTGCGCTAAACTTCAAGATCCGGACTCATTACTTTTCACAGATCCTGAAGTCCAACGCACCATCGGATCGGTGCTGCAAATCCGGCGGTGCGCTAGACGATCCCAAGTTCCTGGTCCTAGAGCAAATCAGCGGGCAGCGAGTTGTATGTCTTTTCTTTCACTCAAAAAAAAAAAAAAAAAAAAAAAAAGAGGCTGCATGTCTATGATCGAACCAGTTTCCTCTAACACAAGTACACAACACAGAACTGAACTCTGGTCTGACCGTCTAAACTCTGACCTGTGACCCTGACCCTGATTCAAGATTACCAGAAGTAAGAGCATCACGTCGTAAAACACTCCTAAAACTAAAAATTAGAAATTAAGGAGAGAAAACCGTCTCTAAGAGATATCCAAACATCTATTTCTATTTTTAGCACTATTAAAACTAGAACCAAATCGAACTATTTTGATCCAGTTTTTAGCACTCCCAATATGATTTTCCCAAAACCAGAGCCAAATCCAGACTGTTCAAATGTATTGGGATCCATATTTTGAGAATCTGTTAGAGATTGAAGTAAAATTTGCTCCCAAATTTTTTTAAGATGACACCCAATATAGATATATTGAAATCCCTTTTTACGACATCTCTTGGAATGCTCTTAAAAGTACAACAACAACAACAAACAAAACAAACAGCACCTCTCTTTCCCTTCCCAGTTCCGATTTGCGATTTCTGAATTCTGCCCCATCGAAGAACTAAAAAACCAGATGGCAGCTTTGATACGCCGCGCGAAAACCCCAATCTTCCTGCTGCTACTTCTTCTGCTGTGTTCAGTTCTTGTCCCGCGGGTTTCTGCGCACGGGTTCCGCACGGACGGGGCGGTGATCGAGCTGGACGAGTCCACTTTCGGCCCCGCCGTCGCCGCGTTCGACCGCATCCTCGTCGACTTCTACGCGCCCTGGTGCGGCCACTGCAAGCGCCTCTCCCCCGAGGTATATAGATCACGGAGAATTTCATATGATTTTATGTTATGATGATGCAATTAGTGACGGAAATTTCGATGCACGAGGTATATATGAATTGATTGATTTGTGGTGCAGCTGGATTTGGCTGCGCCGGTGTTGGCGGCGCTGAAAGAACCGGTTTTTATAGCCAAGTTGAATGCCGACAAGTACAGGAAACTAGCATCAAAATACGAGATCGAGTACGTGTTCTTGCGCTTTTTATCTTGCTCATTTTTATATAACTGTATGCTATTTAACCTAACTATATTATATTAAATGAGGCTAAATCTGCTGTGGATCGTATGAAACATGGGTCGTTCAATTTTCATGATCAGATGGTCACGATGTATCTTTTAGATACAATTATAGAGACGTGGTTAATAAGAACCGCTCGGTTCAAAATGAAAGATTGCTTAATCGATCCACATCAGAACCACTCTTAAAATAGCGTACTAAATCAGAACAACTTCAAATGGTACTGGTGAAGAATTTCGTAATAAAAAATTGTTGTACACCTGATGCAGTGGATTTCCAACATTGAAGCTTTTCCTCCATGGCGTACCTGTCGATTACATAGGGCCCAGAAAAGCCGAATTACTCACAAATCACATTAAGAAGCTCGCTTCGCCAAATGTAACTCTTCTGGAATCTGATGCCTCGATAAAAGACTTTGTAAAAGGGGCCGGATCAGATTTGCCTCTCTTTATCGGGTTTGGATTGGAGGAAGTTGCTCTGGCGAAACTGGGGGGACAATACAAGAAATCTGCATGGTTCGCTGTTGCGAAGGATCACTTGGAAGAAGTAATGGTTTCGTATGATTTTGACAAGGTCCCGGCATTGGTTTCACTTTATCCGAAATATAATGAGCGAAATGTGTTTTATGGGCCTTTTGAAGGTATGTTTTGTACAATTTTGGAACTTATCATATGTTGTGTACATACTGGCACTTCATCTGTCACCTAACTGGCTTGCTGCCAATTACGTATGGTTACTGCACCACTAATGAACCTCAGCATTATATACTGAGTTTTGTACAATAATTTATTTCCCTGCTATGAATTCAGAGTCATTTTTGGAAGATTTCATCAAGCAAAATCTTCTTCCTCTGACGGTACCTATTCGATATGAGACACTGAAGCTGTTGAGAGATGACGACAGGAAGATTATTCTGGTGATTGTGAAGGATGAGACGGAGGATAAATCTGTAAATTTGGTCAAAATCCTAAGGCCAGCAGCAGCTGCAAATCGTGATTTTGTTTTTGGTTTTGTTGGGTTGAAGCAGTGGGCCGAGTTTGCTGAGACGTTTGATGCTGACAAAAAATCAGATTTACCAAAGATGCTCGTCTGGGATGGGAAGGAGGAGTATTATGTAGTAAGTCTCTAGGCAATCTCTCCTTTGCTCAATTCTCCTTTAATCAGTCTGTACCAGTTGATCTGATATAAATCTGGCAGCAGCTATACCAGCCTGGTCAATACCATTCCCAGTATATATATAACTAGTAACATATATTGAACTGATGAAAAACTACTAATTTTTTAAGGTGGAAGGATTGGAATGTTTAGAAGAGGAAGACCAAGCGTCCCAAGTAAGCCGGTTTCTCGAGGGGTACAGAGAAGGAAAAACAATTAAAATGATGGTCAAAGGCCAGACATTTATGGGCATGAACTCGATAATGGTTGCTGGATTGGTGTTGGTTATACTCGTAATGGTTTCAGTGCTAGTTGCCATCATTTACATGGCTCAAGAAACTGACGGTCCTCAGACGAGACATCCTCAGATCAAGGATGAACCGGTGTATAAACCCATTTCAGATAGCAATGAAGAAACAGCGGAAGGCTATCGAGGAGATAAAGAGGACTGATGCTGACCTCCCTTGCTCTGATATTATTCTTAGTCTTTTAGTGAATGGATATTTATTATTTTTTTTTCCTTTTTTCGTCTGTCTTTACATTTTCCTCTTTTCTCCCTGAATTTTATACTGTAAAATTATTTCTGAATAGTGAATGAAATAGAGCTTACTAGTCTCGGGAATAGCGAACTACTCCTTTGATATGATGCTGAGTAATCTAAACATTTGTATTGAAATTAATGTACAGTAACAATATAATAGGTGAGGGTTGTGAGAAGTGCCAGGCTTAAAATGAAGAGAGGAGATCGGATAACCACAACTTTCGGTGACACTGCTGTTACCACAAAGCATATAAATTCACAAAAAATCATAAAAATAGAAAATCTTTTACAAATATATTCATTTACTTACAGATTAAGTGTGTTTAAAATTTCATACAATTTGAGTCTTATTTGGTACTTCATCAGGAACCATCATGTTCGTATGATAATTATAACGGTCTAAATTTAATGGTTCCCAATGAAGCATCAAATGAAACTCAAATTGAATGAAACTTGAAATGCATTTAATCTATAAATAAATGAATATATTTGTAAAAGATTTTCTATTTTTAAGATTTTTTTGTGAATTTATATGCTTCATGGTAATAGTAGTGTCACCAAATTTTGTGGTTATCCGATCCCCACTCTAAAAGAGAATGAATCCTTTATTAAGCATCTTGGGTGTCCAGATCCGCCAATGGTCTGGATTTTTTGATCAAGTTTCAGATTTAATATCAGCCATTAGATATGTCGTACTGACATGGGGGACATGCATGGGGGTGTAGCAAATTGTGTTGAAGTCTTCTTTTAGTTAATTTATTGCTTGTTACACGAAATATCATATGTCATATGGCCGAATCTATGTAGCACTCCATTCTTCTTCTGGTCCAATAAATATGGAAAAATTGATGAAAGGAGAGAACTCAGTAATAAATGAAAACAAAAATTTTCTTAACTGTGGGCTTGAATATAGGCGGTCTAATTACAATATATCGATTGATTCTGTGAATCTAATTTGTTGAGAAATTTTTTTTTTAACATAACCAGTGATAACAATATGATAATTTATTATCAGTCATTAAATTTCTTTTTATGATCATATGCATTTTCTTTAAAAGTTGAATAATTTGGAGAAAGTATCAGCAGCCATATTTCATAATGATTCTCAAACTTTATAAAACACCTGCACGGGCATGGTACTAGTATGAAGTAAACCACCGAATTGACAGCCTGGTATAATAATGATATTGAATTCTCAGCACAGATAAATTTAAAATTGAATAATTCCTAATTGCGTGCTCTCCATTATAGACAAAAGATCATTCACATCTAGTAGAATTAATTTAGTGCTAAAACGTTTATATATACTAAGCAGGGAACACGGCAAACTAAATCTGAAACATAAACAGGAACACAGTAAATTAAATCAGAGACAACAAAAAAGAGCAACACGGTAGATAAATCTGAGACAAAATTCAAGATCTAAGGCTATATAAACAATTAAATTAAGCTACAGCATTATTCCACAGCTAATAATAATGTTACTAATTAATGTTACATGGATGTAGACAAATGTGATCGACATATCCTACTACCGACTCCTCTTTCATCTCCAGGTCAGTATAAATTTCCACTTCAATGGAAAAAAATCCACATTGAAGTTAAAACAAGACTATACTCAGCCCCTCTGTACATGACAAGAATTCTGAGACTAATAATACACGGGAACTCTTCTTCACTGCTTGCATAGTCCTAGCATGGGTACCAAGAAAAGATCCTCAATGGAAGGGCAAAATTTGGAAAATGTGAAGCCCAAAATCTCTCATCTGCTGGCAGAGGAAAGTGCTTTTTGGAGTTGCAAAACTTGCTGCTGCTCCTCTATCGGCAATGAGCTCAGCTGCTCAGGAGTCAAATTTAGAACTTGTTGTAATAAAGCTGACTGCGCCTCAGGTGACAACTGCAAAATTAAAAATAAAATTAGAAACAAGAGAAATATTCCATCTATTTACATTTTCAGGGAGAAGTCTATCTTAATTCTTAAGTACTTGAGTGCTCAGAAAGTCAATCCAACAAGAATAATGAGGGGTATGCTTTGTTCAGAACATACATGGTTGCCAATTTAAAATTATACAAAGTCAATTCCCCTTTGCTCAAAATTGATCAAAGACTGATTCATACACCATACCCAAAATAAAAAAAAAAAAAAAAAATCAGAGGAAATCTAAGCAGATTGATGAACACAATTGACACTGACAGAACAAACCTGTTGAGTCAGCTTCTCAGGCTGCATTGCAGTAGAAGTAGACATCTGATTAGTCGGTGGAGCCAACGGCGCGTTAACAGCTGAGATACCATTTGTGTTATCTATAACATCTGGTCTCCTCCTTTTTGAAGCATGTGTCAGATCTGACCAGGGCTTGACTTCGCTTTGTACCGTCTCAGCTCTAGGAATCAGCTGTTGCCCAGTTGGTGGGACAATCTGTTTTGTTGACACTCAATCTTTTTAAATTTTATTTATGCAAATGTCAAAAAAAAAAAAGGAGAGAAACACGCATGTACCATACATTTTAACATCAAGGATTACCATTGTTCAGTTCTCATATGGTTTTGCCAGGCCATTTCATTTGACGAGCCAGGTCAACTTTAAAATAATGTGGCAGTCCCGGGTTAAAGTCAGATCAGAATCTAACAAAAAGAAAAAAAAAATACCTGAGGTGCAGGCTGCATCAATCGCTTTTGTGGCATGGATATGCTTGATACCTGAGGTGCTGCCTGATGAGTCAAGTTAGCATGCCCAAATGGGGGCCTCAAGTTTTGTTGCAAGACAGTAGGCTGGAGTTGAGGCACCAACCCACCTGATGCAGTTATATTAGGATGTGTCTGTACAGGCTGGAGCATGGAAGTGCCTCCACGTGTTGTAATCGGTACTTGCTGATGTGGTACAGGTACTTGTACTACAGGTATAGGATTTTGTGGCATGACTAAATTAGGGTTTCCTGCTGGGGGTCTAGATTGTGCCGAGATTCCTGTTAGTGGCTGTTGATGCATGTTACTTTGAGTAAGGTGAGGTGGATGCTGCTGGCTGCTTGGCATCTGCATCTGAAAATTAATAGAAGAATATAAATCAACATCATGCACTTTATATAATATAATTATTTTAATTTTGTAAATGGAAGTTTACGCTTACAGTCTGTGGTGTCACTAATCCGAGCATTATCTCTGCCTGCACACAATTAGAAGAAACAGATTTTTAATCGATTCTAGTTTATGACAAAACAGCAGAAATGATTTTGTCTATGCACTATATGCCTTCAAAGTATACTACCACCAATTTGGATGATTGAAGTTATTTATATATTTGACAGAGCTTGTTTCTAAGTCCCATCATACTACAACCATGTATACAAGCTCGATTTTCCAAAAACCCATTAAAAAAATAACAAAATATGAATACGTAAAGAACCAAACAAGGGCTTTAACTGTTAGATTGATTTACAAATAGAAAATACGAACCTGAAATAGAGCTCTCAGCATATTGGGGTTTCGTTGAAGGAATTGTTTCACTGTATGGTTGTTTTGTTGAGCAAGTAACTATTGAACAAAACCGAAGTAAAATTAGCAACCAACCTCACAGAAATAATTAACAATCGCAGAAATGCAAGACTACATGAAACTATAAGTTTGCTAACCTTAATTTCAGATACAATCGCCAGAAGGTTTTGCCTGGACATCCGGCTAAGGTAATTTGTTATTTGATCAGGTCCCTGTTGGTTCACTAAGCCACTATGTGTTACTCCCAGAGTTCCCGCCATGGCAGACAATGCAGATAAAGCAGAGGATAGGCCAAGCGGTTGACTGGCTGCCAGATCAGCTAAAATTAGAGGCATAATACCATATCTTAGACACATCAAGATAATGCAACAAATCTATACAACATGTTCTTAATTTCATCCAGTTTTCTGAACCAATGACTGCCATCATAATTCTTAAAATGTGAATAAACGGAGATGTACCTTAAGGCTTTTTAGACTTAAAAAAAAAATTTCCTATAGATTTCCCACTTTATGCATAGTCCCAGTATAAACCATGTTTCCTTTTTCTTTTTCTCTCCATTTGGGCCACTAACATGTAAGGTAACAGTATAGGATGGACAGGGGACTCATTTACATGGTAAGCTTGATGAACTACCATAGAGAAAAAAAAATTATCTCCTTGTTATTAACTTTAGTTTTGCCCTTTTTATTGATAAAACCATGAGGGAGAAATAGCTCATACATGTCATAAAATTAAAAGTAGTGAACAATGGCACCATACTTCAATTTTAATGTACAAATAAATTTCAGGTTTCAGAAAACATTTCCTTACCTGGCATGGCCCCAGATGGATGCTGAGCTGTCCCTAAATTTGGCCCAACCCCAGGTCCACCTCGACCCTGCAAGGAAGCAAAGTTTATATCCTCATATATAAAGTGAATACAAAATTTTATAGCAGTACAAGCAGTCCAAGGAATAATAAATAATATAATGTGCATAAAATATATAATCCACAACAGTATCATTTTAGCTGCATTTTTGTACTACTAAGAACAGGTAGCCCTAGTTGAATGATAAACTTTACAATTTTTCTAGAACATTCACCCACAAATGCTATCAGATTTCTACCTGGTCTCTGTTTCTGTCTGCATTTTTTCCATTTTCTGCAAAATCAACACGTAACTGACGGCCATTAATCTCATACCCTTGAAGATTTCTTCGTGCACTTAGAGCTGTCTCTTCATCTTTATATTCGCAAAAGCCGTACCCTTTCGGCTTACCAGTTTCTTTATCAAGAACCAATCTGCACCAAAATTTTGTTTCTTGTAAGGGGCATTTTCATAGTCTTTTGCTCAATGCTCTTCAACTTTTCAAACTTGGTCGCAAAATTTTCATTTACTCTCATGTTACCAGTCAAGCTAAAATTGTAATTGTGGACAAAAGAATAGTACAACTACTAAAAGTACATAGCCAACTACTAAAAGTACATAGCCAAGATGAACAACAAAATAAAGATGCATCATTTATTCATTTCTGTAGTACCTAAAAGTGAATCAATGAATTTCACAGAATTAAAGTACTTCACTTCTTTATTGCCTAGAATAATAAAGATCAAAGAAACAACAAGCCACACTTTACAGACGCACGAAAGTTTGTGGCAATCATCCAACACATACGAAGGATTGAAAGACAGTTGCCAGTTTAACTGAATATGCTTGATTCATGCAAAATAATAAGCATTCACCTTGCAATTTGGTGCGACATGCTATGAAATTTGACAACAATATAGATCAATTTCTAGCAGCTATTGAGTTAGGGTTTGAAGTTTGCAATGTTAGTATATGAAGCTAATACTCTTACTCATATATAAGATAAAATTACACAATTGAAATGTTAGAGACATGGAGACTTAAATATAAGTCAGCTTATAATTCAGAGTATTCATTGATCAAGCACGAACTATACAAATTAGAAACAACATGAACAACACACAAAATTAAAAATATAAAGCTAATTCAGGAATCCACATCAACATGCAAAGGAACAACGCAAAAAAAGATTCACAAACGTTACTACGTTACCGCGGTCTCACATTTTTGCAAACGGTAGTACGGATTTGCAGAAGGAATTCATTCAAAGACTCATGATCAAAACACGAAAGCAACACTCGACAATTGACATGCAACAGATTGAACGCACATATATACCATTGGACCAGCACAATTAATAACTATACAATTAACATTAACTCAATTACAGCATACACATATTGACATAAAGAAAGGGGCAAAAAAAAAAGGAAAATGAAAGGGGCAATTCGGTGTGATGCACTTCGAATTCTACAATCTACAATATTTGTTACTGATATTCTTGACCTGAAAGACACGACCGGGCCGACCTCCTCGCAAATCTGCACCAGCTGCTCCTCCGTGGCGTCGTACGGTATGTTCCCGACTGCCACGTTCAAATCAAATCAAATTGGGAACGGAAACGGAACGAAGAGAGAAGAAAGAGTTGGAGAGTGGAGAAGAACTGGTCTTACCGAAGACGCAGCGGTTCTGGTTCTGCGGAGCCGTGGAAGCCATGGCCGATGGATGGCTGCTCGCTTGCTTCCTTCCGCCCGCCCGCTCCGAGCCTCCGAGAGCTGCGATTTGAGAGAAGGGGAAGAGTGGGAGTCTGAAACGATGAATGAATGAATGAATGAATGAATGAATGGAGGATGATGAATAGATGATGTGTTGAATTTGAGAAGGCGGCCTTGTTTCTTTCTTTTTGGGCTTTTTGTTGTTTGGGCCTTTTTGGGCTGATTTGTTGTTTGGGCCTGAATTAGTTACGATTTATGGAATCTGGCCCAGGTAGAAAAATTAAAGAGGGATTCCTTGACAATGCTAAATTTAACAATTATGACAACGGGACACGTAATAAATTTGAAAAAAATTATTTAAAAAACCTTACAAATAGAAAAAAATAATGTACGTGTTGTTAAATTTATAGATTAGTTACATTCTTAACCACATTCAATTTAAGTGTTGTCTAATAGTCTATCAAAATCTCTTTAAATTACAACCGTTAAAAAGAGTATAAAATTTTGATGAGCTATCAAACAATACCCAAATTGATTGAAATTTGAAAAACCATCGATCCATATACTAAATATTACATCTATAAACTTTTTTTCCATTTTTAAGATATTTTAAATACTTTTTTCAAATTTATTAAGTTCCCCATTGTCATGATCGTCAAAAAAAAAAAAAAAAAAAAAAAAAAAAAAAAAAAAAAAAAAAAAAAGCATTGTCAAGGGATCCCTCTCCACAAAAATAAATGCGACAGCGTAATTGTGTGCCCCAAAAGAACTTGAAAAACTTAACCAAGCAATGTTTAGTCAACCTAAAAGTAAATTGGAATTCAATCGTATAATCAGACTCTTACATGGCAAGAATTATAACGGTAGCAGGGCCGTCTATAATTTCGGTATTGGAATCTATTATCTATGTAATGCGTAGATCCATTATACGAGAAAATAAAATAATGGATACACAAACGAATAGTACTACTGCTTACGAGGTGGTAGAAAATATTTTTTAAGGTGTAATAAGCAGAAGATTGCTCTCCTTATCTTTTTTAAAAATATTATAGTTATACACGAAACACACAATTTTTCCGCTTGCAATGCAATGCGCGTATGAAAGAAAAAAAGACGGGACTGCAAATTAAGTTCACTCGCAATGGGCGTATGAAAGAATGAATATGGTGGGATAAAAGCAGAACGAGACAAATATATAAAGGATAAATTTATTAGACAGAATTGAATGAATTTGGTGGGCCAAAAATAGAACGAGGCAAATATATAAAGGATAAATATACTAATACATAATGTCAAAATTGAATGAATATGGTGGGCTAAAAACAGAACGAGACAAATATATAAATGATAAATTTACTCTCTCTCTATATATAATGTCAAAATTTAAATCATTATGCTTAGATGTTATTTTTTATTGTGATATACATATTAATTTTTGAATCACATTCAAATGCTTATTTAGGTCGACAGGTACGTAGAAGAAAACATGAAGAGATATTTCAGTCGGATGTATATATATACCGCCCACTTCATGTCCTATATATTTGGTTGGTGGACTGGAATTTTGTCCAAAAGCTATTTGGATGGTCTCCATCCAAAACTATGACTAAATCGTTCGATTCAATTTATATGTTTATCAACGGTGATAGCGTGATATTTTGTTCCTATTTTTAGCACAAATGTATTTTGTTCCTATTTTTAATATCTACATAATCAAATCACGATCGATTAATTACCAACAATTAGATCGTACAGTTCTGAGAATCCTTTAGACCGTCCAAACGACTTTAGACAATATCCGAACCCTTTGTTGGTACCGAACCTAGGGAATAGGAATCTAGTTTATCATTTATTTGCCTTCATTAAATTAAATAAGAAATGGAGGAGTACAATACTGTGCCTTGATATTATTATTTTTCTATTTTATGAATTTATATGACAAATTTTAAGTTGCTTAATTTGGATGTAGTTTATTATTTTTGTCAACATTCTCAAGATTCTTTACCGAAACGGGGCATATGTGATCCGTATTTTTTTTTCTTAAAGTTGGATGAGATATATATGATTAGAAAGTTAGTTAGATACTTAGATGTGACCCGAACTTTTTTTTTGTTATGAAGTTGGATGAGATATAATAGTTAAAGAATAAATTAGATGTGTTGAGAAAGTTAGGGTATGTTAAGAGGTATAATATATGGGTATAGAAAACTTTTTTCGAGAATATAATGGGGCTGTTTGGCATACAAAGTGGCTTAAATATTTAAGCCTCACTAAGTCACACTCGTTCGGAAAAAGAAAAAGGCTATGGGAATGACTCCCTTAGGAATCCAGACAAGGCTTAAGCCCCGATCAAAAGGAGATTTAAGGAGAAACTTTTAATCCGTGCTAAGGAGCTTACGTTCGGAAGGATTAAGAGACTAAGGAAGCTAAAGAAAGTCTAAGGAGACCTAAAGAGGGATTGCTGAATGAACCCAATAATAATAAGTTAATAACGTAAACATAAAGAAAAAAGAAAATTTCTGCAGCGTCATCGCTGCTTCGCATCTCCCTATCCTTTGACCAGATTTCCACCAATTCAATCGTACAGCTGAGATCTGCCCACGTAACCAACCCTCTAAGATCCACCACCCCCGACCGTCCATCGCCCAAGCTCCATCATCGCGGCACCAAAGTCCACGGATCCAACGGCCCAGATTCCTCCTACGGTAAAATACTAGATAATCCCAAACTAACCAAAATCTCCCAAATTCCTGCCTACACCCGTTCCGTAACAACGACCGCTTTCTTACGTCGTGGGACCCACATCTCAGTGACAGTACCTCCCCAACCACTTAACAATAGACCCGGCTCAGTATGCAATCTCTCGCTATTTTCTCATTTTCCCCAAAGTTAACATCTTTTCTTTCTTCATCATCGCGACACCAAAGTCCACGGATCCAACGGCCCAGATTCCTCCTGCGGTAAAATACTAGATAATCCCAAACTAACCAAAATCTCCCAAATTACTCCATACACCCGTTCCATAACAACGACCGCCTCACCCAACCCCTCACCCCGGCTTCTTACAGCGTGGGACCCACATGTCAGTCACAGTACCTCCCCAACCACTTAACAATAGACCCGGCTCAGTATGCAATCTCTCGCTATTTTCTCATTTTCCCCAAAGTTAACATCTTTTTGTCTTCTCTTCTCCTCTCTCTCTGTGAACTATTTTCTGAATTTTCTCCGATTTCTCTGATCTATTTTGTTACCTTCTCGTCGCCCTTTTCTTCCTCTTCTTCTAATTTTAGAGTTCGATTTCTCTGAGGGAACGAATTCGATTTATAAAGTGCGCAGTTAAATCTGCGGGGGTTTCGGTATGATCTTCTTCGTCGGGAGGCGACGAAAACCCTAGTTAGTTCGCTGCTCCTGCTCCTGCTTCTGGTTTTAGAGTTTGCGCAACAATCGTTGATCATCGATCGATCGATCATGGCGAGTTCCTCTTCCTCCTCTTCCGCGATGAACTCGCAGCAAGCGGTTCCGGGGCTGAAGACCTACTTCAAGACGCCCGAGGGGAGGTACAAGCTGCAGTACGAGAAGACGCACCCTGCCGCCGTGCTCCACTACTCCCACGGCAAATCCGTCTCTCAGGTACTTCTTGTTGCAATCCGGTTGGAAGTGGTTCGTAGCTGTTGCCAGAAGTGAAGTGTTAGGAGGTAGTACAGATTGAGATCCAGGTTTTAGTTAATTACATCCCAATTGGCACAACCTGTGTTAGCTTGACTTGTTTGGTATTACTACTGTCCATGCGTAAGATATCGGATCTTTGCTAGGGTTTGAAGTTTTGGTGATTTTTATTCAGTTGGTATGATTAATTTCTTAGTTATTAAATGCTCTAATTCCAGTGCGAGGGCTTTTGTTTAATCATTAGAGGAGTTTTCAATTAGGTAAAAAAAAATTACGGCAAAAAATGACGCAATTTTAGTATATGTATTGAATATTCTAAATTCGGTGGAATAGTTATCCTGTTATCATTAGACCGGTTCACATAACAGACAAAAGTTACATGTGATGTAATCTGTGCTGGAAAGTAGTACTCATTTTGTATGTTCTTCCAGTTGACTGTGGCCTATCTAAAGGAGAAGCCTGCCAGTCAAGGTTCAGCAGCTCCGTCTGCATCGAGCTCAAGTAGTAGTGTAAGATCAGCAGCAGCTAGACTACTGGGTACGGGAAATGGGTCCCGTGCACTGAGTTTTGTTGGTGGTAACGGTGTCAGCCGTGCTGGGCCAGGCAGTAGCAGACTCAGTGGGACTCTTGGCGCCTCTACTAGTACCTCGAGTGGGCCCCAGTCAGCAAATAACTATGATGGAAAAGGGGCGTATATTGTTTTTAATACTGCCGATACACTATTCATTAGCGATCTTAATTCACAAGAGAAGGTTATGTATCTTTCTTTTCTGTTACTTTAAACTTTTAAGTAGTGGTCTTTGTTGGCAGTTCAGTGAATTAGGTATTTCATGGTTGAAGTCTAAATCTCCATGCTTACATTTAGTTCCACTGGGTTCTAGCTCTATTTGACAGAGCAATGTTGTTTAGTGAACAAAAAGCTCCTGTGCAGTTGTCCAAACTGAGCAGATTACTGGGCAAACTGATCCTGACTGGTTTTGTGCTTATTGTACTGTCCAAATGTAGTATTTGTTAAATGGGTTTGATGGAAACAGAAACCCTTACTGTTCTATTTACTAGGAGGGATTCGAGTATTTAGTTCCTATAGTGAACTTCCTTACAAACTGTTAATAGCTAACCTTTAACTGTTTTTGTTCTATATAAAGAAAAAGTATCTTCTACATGAGTTTTTTTTTTTTAATCATTTTTATGAAGTTTCAAACAAAAGTTGGAATGAGCAATTCCTCCTGGTACCTTAAATTCTGTTTATTCATCTTTTGTTGATTTTGTTTGATTAATTCAGGACCCGATTAAATCAATCCACTTCAACAACTCAAACCCAGTTTGCCATGCTTTTGAACCAGATGCAAAAGATGGGCATGATTTGCTTATCGGGCTTCAATCAGGAGACGGTAATCTAAATCACCCTTAATAAAATGTGCATGACAACAGTATATGTTAAATTTATGATTGTACTGTTACTGATTCATGTTTTGTTGTTGTATGTTTATTTCCGGAACTGTAGTCTATACAGTATCGTTAAGGCAACAACTGCAAGATCCGGGAAGGAAGCTTATTGGGGCACAACATTACAACAAGGATGGGTCAATAAATAACAGGCATGCATTTACTTTGTGTTTTTGCATTTTATGTTTCCTTTGTAGGTGTTTTGACTTTTGATTGATGTTTTTATATATCTTATTCATGCAGTCGGTGCACCTGTCTAGCGTGGGTACCACAAACGGATGGCACATTTGTTGTTGCTCATGCTGATGGAAACCTATATGTCTATGAAAAGGTGAGTTCATTTTTGTTGACTTTATTAATTAGTTTCCTAACGGCATCTTTTAATCATATTCTTGTTTGTGTCAGAGTAAGGATGGGAATACAGATATCACATTTCCAGCTATAAAGGATGCTACTCAGTTCAGTGTTGCTCATGCCAAGTCGAGTAAGGTATAATATTTTAATTTTGCTGGCAATGGAAAGTAATTAATTTCAGAATTACTAAACCTTTTATTTTCTTTGTATATTTGTGCAGAGTAATCCAGCAGCTAGATGGCATATCTGCCAGGGTTCCATAAATTGTATTTCTTTCTCAGCCGATGGGGCTTACCTCGCAACTGTGGGCCGAGATGGTATCACCACTTTGTTTATCTCGATTTGTGTGTTTTTCTTTTTTTTTAATTAAATATCTTCAATTAAAGTGGTCATGCATGTGCAGGCTACCTGAGAGTATTTGACTTTCTGAAGGAGCAACTGTTATTTGGTGGCAAAAGTTACTATGGCGCTCTGTTATGTTGCACCTGGAGGTATTTTACTGCAGTTAAACAAATTATTTGTTTTGGAAATGTTTTATCTTTTAATATTAAATTTAACAGAGAAGTGCCTTGTGTATGCCAGTTCTGATGGTAAATACTTATTGACGGGTGGTGAAGATGACTTGGTGCAAGTATGGAGCATGGAAGACAGAAAAATTGTTGCCTGGGGTGAGGGTCATAATTCTTGGGTAAGTATATATTTGTATCTTTTAATTTCCAACTGAAAATCCTGATTTGTGCATGCTAGAAGTTTTAAGGTAAAAGTTTTAGTCAATATATTTGCTGTTGAGCAATGAATTTCTTTCGTCATTCATCTAGAGCCATTTCTTTAATTTGGGAATTTTGTCTAATTCAGGTTAGTGGAGTTGCTTTTGATTCATATTGGTTGGCACCAAATTCAGACAGCACTGGTGAAAACACTGTATATCGATTTGGTTCTGTTGGCCAGGTAATTTACTTTTAATAAAAATAAATAAAGGAATGCAATTTCAATGAAAAAAAACTTGTGACATACTATATGTTAAAATAATGTGCTGCATAAGGACTTTCATATTTAACACATTTTAGGATACACAACTCCTTTTATGGGACTTAGCCATGGATGAAATAGCTGTACCGTTGCGCCACCCATCGGGGGGGTCCCCAACCTTCAGTAGCGGATCCCCATCAGCTCATTGGGACAACATAACCCCCAATGGGACCCTCTTACCTGCTCCTAGCATGCGTGATGTCCCAAAACTCTCACCTGTTGTGGCACACCGAGTCCATGTGGAGCCCCTCTCAGGCCTGGTCTTCACAAATGAATCTGTATTGACAATCTGCCGTGAAGGCCATATCAAAATTTGGGTCAGACCGAGCCATGTTGAGTCACATTCAGGTCAATCAAACTCATCGGGTGAGGTTGCCACAGTTTCCAAGGAAAGGCCTGTTATCTCTTCCGTGAAAGTTGGTGCCAGCGCTGGTCTGAACTCGAGCACAAGCATGAGTTTCAAGCAGCAATCTTCAGTTCTGTTCTCATGATTTAAACATTGTGGTTGTGCTTTTTTGCTCTGCCCCCCCTCTCTAGTCTCTACTTTGCATTTTATAGCTGATCAAGAAGTGTTTCTTGTCTCCCTTTTTCTTCCCTCTGTGGGGATTGGAAATGATGTTGGGTTAAGTAAATCCCATGCTGTAAGGATGGTTTTCTGATTAATTTATACAGCATCAGCATGTTCTTTGACTTGTTGCCATTTGTGTGGCAAGAGAAAATAATTTGGAATATGATGTTGTACAGATATATACAAGTGTATTCCGAGAAATACAAGATTGATGTGATTTTTCATCGATTTCAAATTTTATTAGAATGCAAGGTTCTTGTTGGTTAGATTACATCTTCCATGTATTGGTCCTCTTAACGTAGCGTCAATGTTCTAATCCCTCGTTAAGGTCTCTTTCCAGCAGTACTTTCTATGCATAATTATGGTGTTCTTAGTGATTTAACGGTGAACTTCATATATTGAGGATGAAGATGTTTAGACGTGTGAGATGGGATAATGTATATCTTGAGCAAAATGATGATTTCCTAACAAATTCTTTTCTAGAACGCATTATATCATTCGCTCATGATCAACGTATTAAGCATGTCCTAAACCAAGAAGCCCAAGACGCAAAATGGTACCTTTCGTAACTGAAAGATTGGAAGTGTCCAAACCGGAAATCAGTAACCCATTTCCAAAGAGAAACATAATGTGTCCATTGAAAAACCATCTGTACATATATAAATGTGTATGGAATTTAACAGATACATTCTGAAATATAATAAATACATCCGAAATATAACTTCGAAAATATAACTTTGGACGTCATGAAAGCCATTCTTATGGACGCCAGCTATTACTCATTTTCAAACCTGAAGTTACAAACCCGAAACCGGAAGTCATTGAGATTGGAATTTGTAGATGAGGGCAGTTCAATGTACAGGACGGAGTTTTGTATGTTTCAGCCCCACTAGTCTATCATAGACTAACAGTACTATGTAATATCATCTGTATCAACTACAGGTGAATATCTGCTACTCTTAAAATCTGAGAGTAAGGTCCTGCTCTTATGATCGGGCGGTCGGTATCAACCGAACTTTACTCTTCGGTTGATCACAGCCGTCCGATCATAAGAGTAGGACCCTACTCTCGGTTTTTAAAAGCACCGGATCTCAACCCATCAACTACATATTCATTGCTGTTGGATACATGTCTTTCTTCTCTTGCGATCTGATCTATCCTAAAGCGTGGATAGGTAAGACATGAATGTATGCGTGGGTATCCGAAACAAAGAGCATTTATATCATGCCGTTGTTTGTTGGTGAAAGAGGGACTTTTCTAGTGCAGCAATCAATCATCTCTTATAAACTAAAAGTACAGTATAGATGCAAAATTAATTGTTTATGATTTGTGAACGACCTAAATTATTGATCATATATTACAGATCTGAGATCTCAAATAAATAACAATTACTCTGGCTACTGGCTAGGCTTATTCCCTTTCTTAAAAACGCAGACCCAACAATGTACAAAGTTAATTCTGAAACAACCGGTCTCAGAAAGATCAGATCAACTGACACAATCTCTCAGTACTTCATGTTCTTAGTTTGCGAAAGAAATACAAATATAATCGCGAAATTACTTATTTCCACATGTTGAATCGATCAAAGTTACGATGTGGTATCCGATGGCGCTCCAGATTCGGTTTTCTCCTTGCCCCCGGCTCTGCTTTTCAGCCAATCGATCATTTCATTGAACACGAGCTCGACGCTCTCATCGGGCTCACCAACCAGCTGGTGCCACATTTCGGGGTAAATGCGGAGCGTCTTATCTTTGCTCGAGGCACGCTTGTACAGCTCCTCAACGCCAGCAGGGTCGCACACCCGGTCGTCCCCTCCGTGCACGATCAACAGCGGGATCGTAATCTCCTCAAACCGGCTCTGCAACTCCCGGCACACACGCAACAGCTCGTATGCCGTGGCGGCCCTTGCGTTGCCCACTATGCGGTTGGGGTTTTTTAGGACCAATTTCTTCTTCCACTCCACCTAGTCCACAATCACAATGTTACAATTAAATTAGTCTACATTGGATGATTTTAAGATTACCAGCATTTGGTATTCCGGTCATCAAATTCATCATCACAGGATAAAAAGAATCAGAATATGACATTTGCAGTAATTTCTCAATTACCCAATTACATGTTAAAACTAAAATAAAACCCTACAATCCCAAATTAGGAACACAAAAATTTAACACAAAAAGCACCAAAATTGTCCCTTGTCACAATTTTTTTTCTGAAGCAACTGGTACCTTTCAGCTCAAATTCACCCCAAAAATTTCATTTCAGTCTAAATTTTTGCACAATCTTCAGCATTTTAATACCTAGCGTCCATAGAAAAACCGTCCATAGGTTACATCTTGGATGTATCTGTTACATTTCGCGCTGTATCTGTTACAATCTTTGTACATCTGTGGACATATGGACGATTTTTCAATAGATGCAAGATGTTTCTCATTTATAAAAATACTATCTACCTTGAAAGAGAGATCCGGTATGTTCCCGCGAGTGACCCCGACGCGCCAAGTCGGGATAAAAGTCTTAGCAATTCCGAGCAACTGCACGAGGGGCCACGGCGGCGTGAACTTGGGGCTAACCCCACACATTGCCCCGTTGAGCACCGCTCCGTCCCATCCCCTATGCACCCTTGCAAACTCCGGATCCCTCGACCTCAGATGCAACAACAGCGCAATCGCGCCGCCAAGCGACTCGGCGTAGAGAAAACACGGGAGCGATGCCGGGTACTTCCCCCGGAACTCATCGAAGAACGTAACGCAGTCATCCACAACCAGGTTAATGTCGGGGATGTAGAGTTCGAGTCCGCCGGAGTGCCCGTGCCCGCGGTGGTCGAGCGCGCCGACCGCGAAGCCCGCCTTGGCGAGGTGGACCGCGGTGAGCTGCACGGTCCAGTTGGAGCAGCCGGTGTAGCCGTGGACGACCCCGATGGTCCCGCGGAGCTCGGACGCCGGGACGTCGGACGGCGCCCAGGTCTGCGTGAAGATGGCGAGGCCGTCGGGGCTGGTGAAGGAGGAAGTGGAGTGGGTGATGGAGTGGCGCAAGTAGAATTCCTCCGGGGTCAGGCCGCCGAACAGACTGTCCTCGGTGGCGTCGGCGATCGGGTGGACCATTGTTGATTGTTGATTGTGATTGTGATTGTTCTCTCCTCTCGGTTTTCACGAACGGAAGGAAGGAGGGGCGGATGACTGATGAGAGTTGTTGGAGTTCGGTTGGGATTTTATTGGGTTACATTAAGAGCATCGTGAGGTTGAGTTGAGGTGAGAACGAATCTTGAGGAGATCCAACGGTCCATGTGCTGTATGGCACTGTGCCGTACGTCAGGGGATTTGAAATCAGTTGGGGAGTTGAAGACTTGAGAGTGTGTTTTAAGTTTTAACTCTTTTTAAGTGCGCGGGTCGGGGTCGTACTTGATTGGTTGGTTACTGGTTGGTTGGTTAGTGGTTAACCGTACTTAGTTGCTGTTTATTGGGTTCCAATCTCTCTCTGTTTTTTTTTTTTGAACATTTAAGGTCTCTAGGCAAGTAATTTCATTCACTTAAGATGTTACATCCACAAGAAAATAAAATAAAATTATTTATCAATCTAAATCCAAAAAATACAAAATATCAACAAAACCTTCTACAATAATTATATAATTAATTTTTGTCCTGATTAACTAACATAAGAGACAAATTTTGAAGAAACGCATAATTCATTTTGAAATTACTGTCTTCTGTGATGAATTCATCGTCTTTGGAATGATTGAAAAACTTGGTAAGCACTCCACAAATCTTCATTTCTTCAAACACCATTTTCTTGTTTGTTGAAGCATGAGCAAAATTCATTCTCGAATGATTTATGACATAATTCTCTTAAATAAAGAACAACAAAATACCCATTTTAGAACAAAAAGAGTGACGAAAAGACGGACAAAGCGTGGACGAACCAACAGAATTTGAAGGAAATAAATAAAGAAAGAAGTAAAATAGAAGAGATGTAGTAGAGGAGAGGCGGTGTGCCTCTCCCCACCGGAAGATTGGGTTCCAATCTGAATCTGCTGCCGTAAGGCAAAATGTTATAGTTGTTTATGTCCATTGGATTTATTATTTTTTTTTTTTGAGGGAAAGTCCATTGGATTTAATTATTTGAACGGCTCAGATTTTAGTGATAGGGGAGCTTTTTTTTTTTTTTTTTTTTTTTTACTGTGGTCCTGCTGTCATTCAAATGAATAATATGGCATTTTGCTGTCATAGAAAAACTAAGGCAGGAGATGTGAATCACAGCCGTTTAGCTCAATCCAACGGGCCATTTTGCAGTCATAGTTTTTCATAGTAGCAGATACGGACCCATCCCATTTTTTGTTATGTAGTGGAACCAATCCATTTCAGACGGACCAATGTGGACGATTTTCATAAATGGCTTAAGGCTTAAACTTAATTTCATTAATGACTTTGGGTCAAACATATCTTCACCAATAATCTTCTCAAAGACGTCACTGGAAGTTTAGACCTTGAGCCATTTATGAAAATCGTCTACCAATGTTTGTTTGTATCATTTAAGAGGCTCATCAATTCTCCGCTCGCTACCCACCTGCTACCTGGTGTGTAACCGTGTAAGAATAAATTACTGAACGATTTTTTTGTGGCACCATAACCATGGGATGCAACATCGTTCAAAATCAAAATTCAAAAACAATGTTCTCCAAAGTCCAAAGAATATGTTTTATGTGGGTTATCTATATAAGAAGTTTTACAAGTTTCAAAAACAATGTTCAAAATACGTTTATAAAGTTTCTATTTTCACAACTTTCTAAATACTTTTTCAACTTTTTTTTTTTTTTAAATCCGTTGTCGAGACTTAAAGATGAGCACTATCATTTGATGCTATTTTTTCTTTTTAGTTTGTTAACGTTTTTATTTATTTATTTATTTTTTTGAGAGAAACCCGTAGAGTTTGTAAATTGTTAACGTTACCTATTTTGATACGTATAATATCTTCAGAAGCCTTCAGTTTTGATATGCTTACAGTCAATCCTCAATCAATTATATAATTCTAGTTCTAACATGCACAATATAAATATTAATTAAAGTCCCTTTCAAGATAGCTTGCAAATTTGCAATTAGTTTTAATTATGTGATGCGAATCCACACGGATCCTCTCCAAAACATTAAACACCTGGTTTTGCTCTGCTACACAAAACTAGAGGTGGCAAAATCTGACCCGACCCGACCTGACTCGAACCCGATATTTTTCAAAAAGTCAAACTAACATGACTCAACCCGACTTGAGATCAAATAGCATCCAATCCAACTCAAATCAACATACGATCCAAAAAAAGTTAATATTAAAATTGACCCACCCCGACCCGCCCATCACCTAACTGGACCTGACCCTCTCAACCCGAACCCGATCCGCCCCGCCCGCGCTCCTGATTTGCCACCTCGACACAAAAACATTAACATTCCGTACAAGCTACAAGTCAACTCATTTTTTGAACGGGTGCAAAAATCATGTTTTGGACAGGTACACACCACTCACATTGGTACCACTTTTTACACAACACAATTAGCATGAGCTCAACCAACCAACGAAGGAACTTCTGAAATGAAAAAGACGTTTGCTTGTCGTCACAAAAACATGTCAAGTGATATATCTGCACGTCTTAATCGCAAAACAGTTTTGTATGTACAATTTCTTGATAGCAAATAAAATGCTGTACCAAAATTCAAACCTTTTTTAATTTTTTACATACAGTTAATAAATATATTGAGGAGTACTTTATGCAGGGAGAATACATCAAGGGCTCAAAATCTTACTGATTAGTGATTACTTACACTAGAGCTGTAACTCGGGTTTCGCCCGAAAAGTAGTATCAAATAAATAACTACATTTTTTATAAAATTTTAAATATTTATATAAAACAAAAAAAATTGTATTTTTTATGTAAGTAAATAATAATAATAATAATAATAATAATAATAATAATAATAATAATAATAATAATAATAATAAAAATAATAATGATCATAATGATAATGATAATGATAATGATAATGATAATGATAATAATGATAATAATAATGATAATAATGATAATAATGATACTGATAATGATAATGATAATGATAATGATAATCATAATCATAATAATAATCATAATAATAATAATGAGAATGATAATAATGATAATAATAATAATAATGATGATGATGATGATGATGATGATGATGATGATGATGATGATGATGATGATGATGATGATGATGATGATGATAATAACAACAACAACAACAACAACAACCACCACCACAACAACAATAACAATAATAATTTAATAATACAATAATTTATAAATAAGAACATACATAAATCTTGGACCATTTTAAGAATTAAATTTGTTTTAGACATGTCACATTCATTTTATTTAATGAGGAGAGGAAAAAAATACAAGCCATTGGATCAAAGTAGATGAAGAGATTAAAACAAAATCAATGATTAATAATAGTGATGATGTGGCATAGTTGAGGTGTTTGAAAATCTAGCCCTCTTTATGGAGTATAGATTTTCTTAAGAAGGTAAATTGGTGTAATGCTTAGATTAGTTCAACAAATCCTGCTGCCTGATGGGCCTGCCGTGTTCAGCTTCCTCAATCGGCCCGGCCCATCTTCCGTGAGAAATTAAGGAGCAAATACAAGCTCCAATTTGGGCTTTTGGGCCTTCACCCGGCCCAGAAAATATTCAGTATCTTACGGTCATGTACTCGCAGCTGAAAAAAAATACTAAACATTTTTTTTTTTTTTCTATTGATGATTATAGCTACTAAATTTAATTTATTTATATTTCTCGCTGGGGAGAAGCTAGAATTTTAGATAGAAAAGGACAACGATCGAGTTGAAAACTTGAAAATGCGTCATGTTCAATCTTTTTTCAATAAGAAAGGACACATTATCTATTACAAATCAATTGCAAACGACTGATGAAAGAAATCACATTCCATATCCATTGATGTTTATCCTCAAACGACACTTAAAAATTAAGGCATTTCATTAATTAATTAATTATGGTCTAACTAATAGAGCGTTGACCGGCTGGTCAATATACATGCAATCAGCATTATTAGGTTACAATCGTTGACTTAGTGAACATTATTGAAAAACAAATAATTAGCATTATCATTAAACATGCATTAACAACCATTCAAACTTTGTAATTGGGCAGCGCATATACCGGAGCGCGAATAGATGTAGAATTAATAAAAGGAAATTCAATCAATTAAAAAACGTATATATAACAGAAGGAAGATGTGATTCCAATTAAGTTCTCATCTTCTCCATTTTAAGTAGTTGTAATAGCTAGATTAAATCAGTGTTAATTATTTTCGTCAAAAAAAAAAATCAAAAACTTATATTTCCTTAAAATTTAAAGGAATGATATATTATTGCACATTAATTTAATCCGTCGTATTATGTGGGAGTATTATTTAAAAAATCATATAAACACTTTCAGAAATTGTACGATTTTGGATACACGAGAAATTAATCTTAAAATATTGGACTATTGGTAAATGGTAATTACACACAGAGAATTGCAATGGACATCTATGAAATTGGGCAAATGGAGATGCAACCTCTTCAGCTCGGCTGCCCCATTACTTGGTAACTTCTTGTCCAAAATATGAAATATATGTTACTTAATAAATTAAGGAAGCAACTTAGCTGTCCATTGACTTGTATGAAGTTAAATCATATCCATTCATATGGGTCTAGATATGGAGATACCTTTTAATTGGGGATACCATATTTTTTAATTGGGAAAATCATATAGTTTGACTTAATCAAACGAACTAATTATTTAACTTAATATGCTAATTATTCACCCTAAAATTTACTTATAAGTTGAATAATTATATCAAAACTTGTTCAACTTAATATATATTATAAATAAAGTAGAAAAACAACTAATTATTCAACTTAACATACTAAATATTCAACTTAACGTGCTAAATATTCAACTTAGCATATAGAACTTAGCGTGCTAAATATTCAATTTAACGTTCTAAATATTCAATATATTCTATTTAACGTTAACTTATAGTTAGCATGTTAAGTTGATGCTAAACATTAATATGCTAATTATAAGTTGATATTAAGTTGAATATTTAGTATTTTAAGTTAAATAATTAGTACATTATGTTACATAATTAGTTTCGTTTAACCAAAGTCAAACTATTATTTTCCTATTCATATTGGCATGAGAAGATATATATATAATTCAATGGACAATCTGTATATATATTCTTTAAGTTTCATTATACCATTGATTAGGGAAGCTAGCTAGGAGATGGATGCTCCTGTACCACCGTTGGGTGCGCCGGCTAGAATGGCGACAACGGCGCCGGAGTCGACCACGGTCGTGAGGCTCGACAGCGGGAGCCACGAGTTCAAGATCATCGGCTACTCCAGCTGCCAGAACATCGGGATCGGCAAGTGGATTACGTCGCGGACGTTCACAGTCGGGGGACAGCAGTGGTGCCTGCGCTTCTACCCGAACGGCGACATCTTCGACGCGGGAGAATACGTGTCTGTCTTCCTCGAGTTAGTGAATGCAACCACCACCGTGAATGCGCTGTTTGACATCCGGTTCCTCGACACGGTTAACGGGACCCTGTGCACCGGCACCCCGGAGATCGTGAGGCCGCACGACTTCCGCGCGCCGAACGACACCAGGGGGTTCTTCAAGTTCATGCACAAGAAGGACCTCGAGGCCTCCGGGTACCTGCGCGACGACTGCCTGACGATCCGGTGCAACGTCATTGTCATCAAGGACGTCGACGACGGCGGCCTCGCGGACGGCCTCGCCAAGGCCTCCATTGATGAACCTGATGATTGATGATTGATCCAATTAATTAATTCAGTACTATATTTAATATATAAATCTCCCTTTTTAATATATGACAACAATTTTAGTTTCTTTTATTTTGTTTTTTTTTTTGTTTTTTTTTTGTTTTTTTTTTTTGTTTTTTTTTTCTATATGCCTTGTCATTTATGTAATATTCTCCTATGTCATCTTTTTATAATTTATATTCAGTTCACTTAATCCAATGTTCATCCCGTCGAAGAGATTTATTTTGTCAAATGATCGATGTTTAATTTCGTTTCACATAGAATTAGAAATACAACGAGCTAGTAATTAATCTTCACGAAATTCTTAATACCAATTAATCGAACGAGACACTCAAGGAATTAATTAATTTGATTGATGGAAGTAATTAAACCGAATATACTTAAATTAATTGAGCTTCAAATTAAGTTCATGGGCTGAGTAATTAATTACTAACTACTAATTAATTACAAGGAAATCTCTAAATATTTCTCGTGTCATGTCTTTGCTTGAATTGTAATAATAACATATATAATTAGCATGACTAATGAGTTTTTAGTGACCTAGCTTTAAGCAAAATCTGTTTTGAAATATTTGAGGTAATGCTAGCTAATTCTTGATTTTTTCTGTCTATGCTTGCATATATTAGCATTTAGTAAATGCAAATACTTGGTCTTTCTGTCCATATATGCTTGCATATATATAGCATTGACTTATTAGCTTAGTAAATGGCAGTACTTTGACTTTCTGTCTTTCCTTGCATTAGCATTGAATTATTTTGGAATGAATTGCAAGATGGTGTCATGCTTGTTTAAGTAATAAGTAGGCTGGTTGAACTATTTTGCTGGTAACATCCCTACTCCTAATAAAAGTATATTAGATTTTTTGACATAAAATTTATATCTTCTCTAAGAAATAAATCTTAATTGTTGTTTGTTTAATTAGATTGATCATCACCAGTAACATACTTTAATGTCTCAACTCATTAAAACTTAAGGCCCATATCAATTTTCTCGATTTAAGACCCATCATATATTATCTTAAAATTTTATTATAAGAAATAACAATTTCAACCCAAAGTAAGGCGTAGACTCTTTATTAGTATTATCTAATTTACGAAATGTTTAAGTAGACTTCCATTTTATCTTCAATTTTCTTGAAAACGCTTCTCTCCTTAATAAATAGAAAAGGAGGGAATGAAAAAAAAAAGTTTGTGTGTAAAAGCATTTTTATTAACCCACAGCAGTAACATGCATTTTACAACAAAAATACTGCATACTAAATGAATCTACGTGCACAATAAACAAATTTATATGTATAATTAAAAGACATTTCCTAAATGCATTCTACAACTAACAAATTGTGTACCAATCAAACTGCATAATAAATACATTAATTTGCATAATAAGCTATGTAGTGTGCAGAATTAAAACGTGACATTGAAAAAAAGCGAGTAAGAGAAGATGTTACAGTAAACCGAATGAAAGGGTCATGAACTGATTGAAATTCGCTAAACCAAATTTTAACCGCAATGTAGTTATCAAAAGATAGGTTTGATCAACAAGTTGAATTTACATGCATAACTGCCATTGTTGGTATCTCCGTAGCTTTTCTCTTTTGAAATAAATGGGAATCGCATGGTATCGATTACCTTTCCAATAAGAAATAAGTTTTTTTTTAATTCTTGAGGTAAGAAATAAAACCATTATTCCGTTACAAATTATATCATGACTAAGGATTGGTGGACAGAGATTACATTACATTAATCCTTTGATGCTTATCTGCAAATTAACAACGCCATATAATTAATTAGTTGGTCTAACTAAAAGAATGTTGAGTGGTCAAAATATACGCAATCCCCAATTAATAATAGATTACAATTGTTGAATCGGTAAACATTGGGAAACAATTAACAAGTTAATAATATATTAGCAATAACAACCATTTAAATCTTAATTAATCTGTAATTCAACACCTCATCGAACAGGAATATATGGAACTAGAAAATGAAATTCAAAGGAAGATAAGCCGTCATCTCACATTCGGAATCTCAACTCTCATCCATTCTGTGCATGCAGGAGCTAGCACAAATTATTAGTGCTGATTTTTTTTTTTTCAACTCTTCTGCTTGCTGTCCATATATATTACTCGGTAACTTCTAGTCTATTCTAATGGAAATATTCTTTTATTGATCAAGAAAGGTGTTCAAGGGATCATTACAAACTATTCTAATTAATGGAAATAAATAAATAATGACATGTTAATTAGTTACTTAATCAACCAGGCAAGCAAAGTATAGCGCACAACGTAGGCCGTTAGATCATCTCAGAATTCGTGCTGGCACAGATCTCAAGATGATCTAACGGCCTAAGTTTTGCGCTACACTTTGCAGCGCTACAGACAGGGACGGACCTAGGCATGGGCAAGCGTAGGCCCATGCCCGGGCTTGATTTTTGAAATATATTGATTAGTACTAATTTTTTCTTTATATTAAACAATACTTATTTACATTTATAGTTATTGTGTCCGGTTTAATGATTTGCCAAACAAAATACAATGTAATAGAGCTCCATATTTCATATATTAGACAATTTGTGTCCGGGCTTAAAAATTTCTCAGATCCTGCCTACAGAGGATATGGAATCAGGAAGAATATATTGTCACATGAGATTGAGAATATAATTCATTCCACAATCTATACTCAAGTTATAAATTCAAGTACCTTGGTTCTACTTCTGCGCTGAATTACATCTTAATTTGGCAGGCTCACCGGCCAGTCTCGTCATGGCGTCGTCGGCGCCTCCATCTAGAGTGCCGGAGTCAAGGACAGTGTTGAAACTGGACGGCGGGAGCCACGACTTCAAGATCATCGGATATTCCAGCTGCCACAGCATGGGCGTTGGCAGGTGCATCCAGTCCCAGGTTTTCGCAGCGGGGGGTTATCCGTGGCGCATGCGCTTCTACCCGCACGGCGACATGCACGATTGCGCGGATTACGTGTCCATCTTTGTCGAGGCAGTTGATAACATTACCGCTGTGGAAGCACTGTTCGACATCCGGCTACTGAATTCTGTTACCAGGCAACCGTCCGTTGGTACGCCTGATCTGCCAGTACCGGCGGTTTTTGTTGCACCCCTCAACAGCTGGGGATTCAACAAGTTCATGCTCAGGAGGGACCTCGAGGCCTCCGACTATCTGCGCGACGACTGCCTGACATTCCGGTGCAACGTCGTTGTCATCAAGGAGATCGACAACACCGATCGGCCGATCGCTGATAATTGATTGATCCACTCATAATTAAGTACTAATTAATAGTGATTAAAAACCCTTTCCTTTTCTTTTCTTTTTTTTTTTGAATTTTTGTGCATGCATGTATTGTCATTCATATATTTCTGTGTGTCCATCATTTTATTTTATTTTCAAATCATTTTATTTCTGTGTGTCCATCAATTTTTTTTTTTTTAATTTTTGTGCATGCATGATCTTCACCGAATTCAGTTGCCTCAATTTAATGAGATACTCAAACATTCTAATCTTAATTACAAATCCAATACCTATAATTAATCATAATCCATACCAGAAAATCAGAATGCACATCAGGATATATATACCGGTACCCATAATCCATACCGGCAATAAGAGCCAGTGAGAAATCAAATATTACAATACCAGTAAAATTCTCAGCATAATTAATTAACTGGAAACGTTTGAAGCAAACAAAACATGTAACAATGACCATTTACTGCCTCAAGAAAAAGGAAAAGAAAAAACAATGGCCACTAATTTATTTCTTGGTATTTTTCATACTGTACCCTGAATTTTTTTTTATTTGTATCAGTAATGCACATACTTGGCTACTTAATTATAGGTAATCACATACACGTACAGACATACATTCTGTCCTTATGGGGCAGATGAAATTAAAGATATCAGCAATATTTTTGTGGTTTACCAGAATTGAAATGCAATTTAATAACAAGGGTTGTTTTCATTCAAATAAGAAACAATATAAGATCCTAATCAAACATAAAAAAAAAAAAAAGTATATATATACACTGAATTTTTTGATAAAAAGTTTGAATGGATTAATTAGATAGGTTGAAATAAACAGATTGGATTCGGAAACAATTAATTAGGTCCAGATAAAAGGAATCAGCTCTTGTAGAGGTTCAAACAGGCTTAAAACACAACTAACAGCAGCCAGGCTCATGGGCCCTGTTCAACCTACAATTGTTGTGTTATTTTGATCTAATTATTGTTAGAGAATTTTCAATTGTTCTCATTTTTAAGTGTCTACATGTCCAGAAAAGCACAAATTTTGTAACACATATTTCAAATTTTATATCATTCATCTCAGATTTTGTATCAACGTGGACACATTTGTTGTGGGCACTAGGTATGACCTTACCATTACAAATCCGAATGTCTAAATCTTCTTGCTCCTATGAGCAATCTCCTATTTCTGTTTCAACATGAACCTGATCTTCTTGTCCTCTTTAGTCAAAGAATTGTGAAACTGGGCTACAAGTAATAGACTGTTGTTTCCTATAATATCAGTCATCCACGAAATTCTACAAAATCATGATACATTAATGCAATAGACCAGAAAGTGGCCGAAAAACAATGAGAATTGTCAATTGAGAGAGAAGTTTCTTTTCAAACGTATTGAAGTATATCAAACACATCTCATATATCCTTACTAATAATAAAAGCATATTGGATAAAATGACGTAAAAATGCTATCCTCCCCAAATAAGAAACCTAAGCCGTTGATCATTTTCTTGGATAGATCAAAACCGTTCATATACTTTAATGTCCGTTGATGTTCTCAGCCCATTAAAATTAAAGATTCATATAAATTATCTCAATTTAAGGTTCATTACGTATTATCTTAAAAATTTATTAGAAGAAAGAACAATTTCAGCCCAAAGCAAGGAGTGAGTTTTTTACTAATACTCCTTAAAGTATATTTTTACTCCCCAGTTACAATAACTAACATACATACAGGAAGCCCTTACTTGATATTAGAAATGGTATGAATTTACTGACAGGATACTACAAAAGTAAATGTTTCAAGAAACTTGCACGAATGACCTTCCATCTACTTAGTGATAATGGAGGCTTAAATACTGATTCAAATTACCCACATTGTTGAACTACAATTTACCTGATGGAAGTGCATTATAAAAGCATCATCATCCGATACTCTTATCGAAGTTTGGTTATATTTAGGGTATCTTAAGTAAACAAGGCTGAACCAATTTATGAGATATATTTTTACACAGAAAGGCGTACAAAACTTGCACAATCTGAGAAGTGATGTCTTATTCAACGGTAAAACTGCACCGATGGATCGAGCAGAGAAGATTCTTGGCTTCTTTTCCGTTCAAGTCCTTCACCGATGGAAAGAAAGGCAGGAGATGAAGAGGAATGGCGGCAGAACAATCGAATGATCATCTTCATTCCATTCCTTTCGATTTCATCAGAGCTGATAAACTAAAAGAACAGGAGATGAATAAATGATAGACATATAAATAGCAAGGTCCTTTCTTTTCTAGCATATACTCGTCTCGAATGTAGTCCGGTACAACCGGTACGCACAGAAGAACAGCGCAAACTTAACCCACAATGCCTCGGTACGTACCACCTCCAGCGTCGCTCGAGCGCTTATAAGTTATAAGAGAGCAGCGATCCTCCAAAGATGACCCAAATTTGAATTTCAAATGGATTATGTCATTACTATTTTTAGCCATCTTTCAAAAATCGTTAAAAATAGTTAGAAATATTCAAAAATAGAAAAATTTGATATTCAATGAGATTTCAATATGCTGAATGCACCGGCCAAATCAGATCGGCCATTGGAGTTACGGTTTATGAGATACTAATACAAAGTAAAACGTCATTTTACTTCAGCTCGGCTCGCCCTAACTTCATTTTTATTAGTTTCTTCAATAAAAGAACTTCTTCTTACTTCTTTGATTCGAAAGATTAATTAAGATTTATTTGAGAAAGCTTCTTCTCACTTCTTTCAAAAGATGGACTTCTTCTTACTTCTTCTGATAGAAATCAAACAATGAGCTAGATATATGTTGTTTGACCAATTAAGAAATCAAGTATATTAATAATTTGAGCCGTGCATTGAAATATATGATGTAACAAAAAACGTATTGACATGACGAGAAAGATATTTCATTCCACAAAGTTCATATGACATGAGTAGCTACCATTAAGCAGCACAGGCTCATATATGGATCCTGTATCATCATCGGGTGCTCCGGCGGAAGCGCCGGAGTCGACAACCGAACTGGTGAAGCTGCATGGCGGGAGCCACGTCTTCAAGATCACGGGCTACTCTAGCTTCCGCGACATAGGCATCAAGTTCATCAAATCGCAGACGTTCACGGTGGGCGGACACCAGTGGTGCATGCGGTACTTCCCGAACGGTATCAAAGAATCCGAGGACCACGTGTCCGTGTTCCTCGACTTAGAAAACGCCACGAACGACGTGAATGCGCTGTTCGACATCCGGTTCCTTGACTCCGTGAGCGGGGAGCCATCTGTTGACACTCTTGAGGTGTTTGGACCGATTCAGTTCGATGCGCCAGGCGACACCGTCCCTCTCGTCAAGTTCATGCCCAAGAAGGACCTCGAGGCATCCGACTTTTTGCGTGATGACTGCCTGACAATCCGGTGCAACATCGTTGTCATCAAGGACATAGCGGATACCGCCGACAGTCCCGCCGGCAACGCCTCCATCGATGAACCTGATGACTGAATCATCCGTTTATGATTTAAAAAATGAAAATGATTAAAAATCCTTGTAATTTGCTTGTCTTTTTTTTCCCTAATTGTGCATCCATGTCTTTTTTTTTTTTTTTTTGTATTCCTGCGTGTCGTTATTTTATTTTATTTTTTGAATTCATTTTATCCAATGCATATATACTCAATGACAGATTTTAAGTATTGTTAATTAATTTGTATACCGTCGAACTGATTTATATTGTTAATTAAATTGAATAAAAGTTTTTTGTCTCATGGAATTAGAAAAACCACGAGCTAGTATATAAAAATTATAATTAAATGACTCGGTCAACATTGGAGAAGCAATAATCAAATTATTGACTTTTCTTGTTTTAATAAAGCAAAACAGGGCATGCATGACCCTTGTTTTTTTCTTTAAAAAAAAAAAAAAAAAAACAGAGAGAAGATAAATGGTCATCTTCTGAGGCCTGATCTTCTCCATTTAATTGAAGTAGTTTATGAGCTAAATAATCGAGTCTTATTGGTGTTTTTTTTTTATATTTCCCTTTTTTTAGTCAAAATCATCAATATCTGAATTATAGTTGCATCTTAATTTGTCAGTATAGACTATATGTTTTTAATTTGGATATGACAGAAATCACACAACAAAAGTGAAATGGATACATGGATGGAGCCAGGATTTTATCATAGAGAAGGTCAAAAAAATAATGCCGCAACAATTTTTTTGAAAATTAAAATTGTTTCATAGTTGCATACCATATTATTACACAGTCAAAACTCTTAGATTTCATATACAATAAATATAATAGAAGACATTATACTTAACCATCTCAATATATTTAACTTAAAATAACATGCTAAATTTTTTTTTTTAAGAATCATAGGGTTCTTTCTCAATATATTTAATCTCAACATATTTAACCTAAAATGCCATATTAAATTTTTTTTTTCAAGAATCTAGGGGGCCATATATAGCCAACCTCCCTCCGTCCCTGAATGGATATATATCTATGAATTTGGTCAACTGGAGATGGAACCGCTTCAGCTCGGCTGGCCCCAGTACACAGTAACTTCTTCTTACTTTTTTTTTGGATAAACTTCTTCTTAATTCTTCTTCTTCTTCTTCTTTTTTTTTTTTTTTTGAGAGGTCAAACATTAAAATATATGTTACTTGATCAATTAAGGAATCAAAAGTAAAGTTGTGCAGCATAACTTTTCAACAAATATGAAGGAAAAACATATATATTGGCAAAGGTATTGGTTTTGGCCCATCTATTGACGTAGAGTAATACCTAACGTCCATAAAAAAAACTATCCATGGTGTCTATATGTTATATTTCTGAATGTATTTATTACATTTTAGAATATATGTGTTACATTATTTATATATATATGACCGTATAGACAGTTTTTCAATGGACACAAGATGTTTCTCATTGACATATATATATATGAAGGAAAAACATATTGCATGAGAACATAATTTTGCCCTTATATCATACCATTACACAGGCTCATGGATGCTGCTGTTTCAACGTTAAGTACTCCGACCAACGCGTCGAAATCGACCACGATGGTGAAGCTGAGCAGCGGGAGCCACGACTTCAAGATCATCGGCTACTCGAGCTTCAACGGGATAGGCTACAAGTGGATCAAATCGCAGACGTTCACGGTGGGGGGACACCGGTGGTGCATTCGCTACTTCCCGAACGGGATCAAGGACTCGGAAGGTCATGTGTCCATCTTCCTTGAGTCGATCGACACGTCCTGCAACGTGAATGCGCTGTTCGACATCCGGTTCGTCGACCCCGTGAGCGGGGATGCGTGCGCTGACACGCCTGAGGTGGTAGGACCGATACAGTTCGATGCGCCCAGTGACACTGTCGCTATGCTCAAGTTCATGCCCAAGAAGGACCTCGAGAACTCCAGCTATTTGTCTGACGACTGCCTGACGATCCGGTGCAACATCGTCGTCATCAATGAAGTAGCCGACGCCGCCGACAGCCTCGACAATGCCTCCGTCGAAGAACCTGATGACTGATTGCATTGATCCATTTGTAATTTAAGGAATGACAATTAATAATTATAAATCCTTTTAATTTGCTTTTTTTTTTTTTAATTCTACTTGTGCATCCATGTTTTGTCATTCTTGTATATTATCAATTTGTGTATATTCATGCGTGTCATATCATATTATTTTCAGTTGACTTCATCCAATGTACAGTACTGAATGACAAAGTTTTAATTAGCCTGGTTTGTATCCTGTCAAGCTGATTTATATTGTTAAATATAGTTTTTTGTCACATAGAATTAGAAAACCACGAGCTAGCTAGTGATCTTCACGAAATTATATTTGACTCGGTGAACATTGGAAAAAAACAAATTAAAATTGTTATACCAACATTGATATCAAAATCGAATGTTTAAATTTGACAATTTTGTTTTATGATAATTAAAAGCGCTCTTCTTCAAATGCTCGTTCAGGGATATATACTTTTAGAAAAGGTTAAAATGGCTGAAGGGGTTTCCACACTTTTTATGAAGAATTAAAACAGCTGTCAAGAGAAATAAAAGAGACTACATTAAAAAATGAATCGTGAATATCATTCATTATCTAGCTACTCAAAACTGGTATCTTATCATCATGAAATACACAAATATACAAGACACTGCTAAAGAATCAACAAAAGAAACCATACACTCGATACAAGACCTCAAGAAAAAGAACCAAAAAAAAAAAAAATTATATAGAATACTAAAGAAAATAAAAGGCCTCAAATATAATTAGGAAAAAAAAATAAAGAAAATCATCACGCTTTGACTGGTTTCTCCTTGCATAACACATGCCATTCCTGCAAAACTGCAGCCTGGAGGGCCCGGTGCTCAGCTTCCTCAGCTGTGAGTTTAAACAAAGTAGAGGGGCCTTTAGGTTTCCCGTCCTCTCCGAGCTCTTCCTCTTTCTTCTTCTCCTCTTCCTCTTCCTTCTCCTTCTCTTCCTCCTCCTCGGGCTTTGGCTTGGGCTTGGCTGCCTTGAGAAGTGCTATTCTTTCCATTGATATTCTCAGCCTCTCGGCAGCTGCTGCCTTGACCTCATCCTCTGGCATGTACTCGACCCCGCCATCAGTTATATCATCAAGCCAGCCCTGAAATTAAGGATGTCATTATAATTGCCTTTCCACATTTTATCTTTTCTGTCACTGAATTGTGGGAAAAACTGTGGAAGTTATTTCTTATATCTTTTATTTGGGAGCTACATTGAATGTGTCCTGGGAAATTTATCAAATATCAGTTAAATCAAAAGAATTCTTCATAACTTATAGATAGTCGTCTAAATATAACTTGATAAAATATGTACATAATCTTTTTATTTAATGAAAATTTGGCAAGCAATCGCCTGTCACATCAAAAAAAAATATATAACTTGATAAAAACTCAAAAGAAGGATTATCAAGCCATCTTAAGCCGGGACTCCAGGTGCAGTCAGATTTATCCATGGTATCTTCACTGAATTTACCAAAAAGCATTTTTATCCGTACCTTCTTCAATTTTAAATTTTTAACAAATACACAAGGTTGTTATATTTACCAATGGGGTTGTAAAGTGAAAAATAAAAACAAACATGTTTTCACAACCGTTGGACAGGTACAGGCAAGACAAATGACATATCAAAATTCCAGGTTAGGTAGGGACGGCTCCCAATAGACATCCATACCTGTAAATCAGAGCCAATTTGTTTTGTGATGGAGGCATCAGACGCTCGCACCACAAATTTGCAGATCATGGTTGTGGTCTCATCGCCAAGGTCAACATTTCGACTCACCTCACTGGCACCAAATATCATCAGTCCCACAAACCCACCAAACCAAGTTTTAGCAGCGTAACATAACTGCAATTGCGAGGAGTTAAGGAGTTGTATTTTTTAATACAAATATCAAAATCCCATATGATAATTCTTTAGAATATATTATCCTCACAAACTTTCACTCACAAGATAGCCGGAACAAATGATGCACCAATTACAAGGAGAAAAGCCACACGTATTATCGATCTGCTTACATATTCTAATTGGCAAATTGCATATCTAAAGGATTTGATGAAATGCAAGTAAAGACAAAGGTATTGGTCCATCAGCCTTTAGGTAAAATTCATGCGGAAGTACTCAAAAGATAGAACACTTACTTGGAACCCAGCAACCGTCCTGATGAAATGCGAGCACACCTGATGGAATGGTTTGGTTGAGAGAGACTTTAACCCACTAAGGAAAGGAGAAGTGTCATATTGCTGTGCTGCCGTGGCCTTGAACCCACTACCTTCATATATATATGTACCTGTGTACTCCAATATGGCTGGCAGGCTAGGCCAGAGGCGAAAGTACTCTACAGGAGAGCACTTGTATGGCATGAGCAGTTCTGTCAATGGTATTTTGTATGGCTGGCACCGAAGGATTATGGGCTCGCCAAGCTCAGGTCTCATGGCCCTCTTCTGCTTGACAATCTGAGCATCTTCCTCTGCGTAGTCTCCTTCATAGTCTGAGCGGGTCCCATAGTATGGGTAATAGAGAACCTGAACCCACAGAGCGCATCTCTCAAAGTGGGATACTCCAACAGTCACACTGCTAAGGATGGGATCCTGATTTTTTTTTTTTCAAAAAAAAAAAAAAAAAATGAGCATCCAACATTATAATATTTTGACCTCAAAAAATGAAAGTTCTCGATGTTCAACACCCGACCTTCCGACAATATTTGCTTACAAGGACCTCAAAAGATAAAACTTTGACTGGTTTGGAGAAAACTAACCTACTTTAAAGTACTAAAATTTATGCTAAAACTAGTTTTCTTTACTAAGCTCCATGGAGCAAAATATTATGCCAGTTAGTGCGTGGGAATCCACAAATTCAGTGCAAAGACTGATAAAAGCTGACACAATGAGAACAATTTGCATAAACCCAGCTGACAAACAACCTGATTAACCAAGGAGCCTGAACTCAATAAAATTTTACTGAAACCAAAAAGAGAGAAGTGGTGATCAATAATTCATCATGATCATGAAAACCACACCTAGCAAATTGGCTAAGATGTACCCTCCCTATGGAAGGCTACAGGTCCAAAACCCAGCGTTTAGCATTGAAATAATTCTCAAAAAGAAGAGACATAACAAACATGCAGTTGTTGCATTAAAGGTACCTGAGAGACGATATTCCGCAAGTGCCTAACAGTGCGGGAGAATCCGTCCATGTAATACAGCGATCCTGATAGACCAACTTTGATGTCGACTCGATTGAGTTCCAACTCAGTTAAATTTAATATCTGAAAATTGAGACATGCTCCAAATCAAAATGATTCTTTCTACTCCCAAGCTTTGAATGCAGTATAAGTATCTGGGAAGAGGCACATTTTTTCTCGTTTGCCATCACTTAATTTGACATAGCATTTGGAGATTACTCTTTTTTTTTCCGAGGTCTTGATGTCTTGGAAGTACAATAAAAGAAAAATGAATATCTTTGGGTCTTTGGAATTAAAACACAGCATTGCTAGCCTTCCTACCTCTTCCTATATTGTTACTTCAAAAAAACTAGTACCTAAAACGCTACTACCATCAGCATGTTCAGTTTCAACTTTCAACTACTATGTACAGTTGCTTATATATGGTCAAACTTAATCTTACAAAAGATATATAATCAAAACCTTCAGATGAAGAGTGATCCTTCCATCTGTGGTGTCTGACAAATGGTATCCTTCAATAAAGCAGGGGTCACTGCTGCCAGTCAGAACGAGTGCTTTTGGAGCCATCTTGTGTTTACTTGAAGATATGCCTTTTGTCAGAAGAAGAGACAGGTCGCTTTGGTTTGGCCTCCATAGCTCATGAATGGCCTTGTGCACTAACCCTTCCAATTTCCTATCCTGGGCAGCCGATGCCTCTGAAAATTGCACTGTTAGTTTATGGTGGCTGAAAGGATAGTCTCCTGTGGCCTCCCCTACACCTGCCCACCTGGAATTTTCAACCATAATAAAAAAGAAATAAATCAAGATTACAAATCCAACAGACTACTCCTGTCACTGCAAGGACTTCATCCAGAATTGTGAGATTATGTGTTTGGTCTGAGTAAAAAATGAACAGAAAAACCTAAATAGCATTCCATTCTTCAACTTGTCTCTGTTTGTTTTGGTTAATTCACTAATGATGTAAGGGCTTTCTCTGAGATATACAACGGATCAAGTTTGTAAGAAATCCAGTTTTGTGATTTTCGAACCCAAAGAGTCAAACTTCCAATAAATTGTTTTCCTGACGGCCAAAAGCCATGAAACTGCCAAATCACAAATTAACAGCCTATTCTTCAACTCTAGGATTGCATATTAAAAAAGCCTCTCTAAAAAAGAAGTGATATGACATCAAAAAAGAAAAAGAAAAAAAAAAGAAACAAATGGACCCACCTGCTTTCTGTCTTATTAGTAACATACTTTATTGTCTGCATAATATACCGAGACTGATGCTTTGTGACCGAGTCCGCAACTGTACTAGCTCTATACTCTTCAAGCTCCTTAATGAAAAGCTGGCCTGCACGGGCATTTCTTGAACCCAGGCGCTGAGCACATATGAGCACAGCTTGGACATCCTGAAGCCGGTTCGAGCCAGAAGAAGCAGCCGAATCTGTGTTGAACAAAACTTTGTGTATGTTGGCTATTATTATGTTCAATGGGTCCTCCGGGTCATCAGCCAATAGCGGGTCCAGACCTTCAAGGTCAAGATGCTCAGATATAGCCCAGATGAGCCGTGCACATATCCTTGGGGTGTGTACCTGAAAGGGTGCAGGAATCTGGTCACTTCCAATAGAAAGATAGTGCAGATTTAAATGCAGACAAAACATTTAAGATACCAACAAAAAAAATCAGATTATTGGCGGTTTAGAATATACTTAATAAAATCGCCAGAAGAAAGAAGAGGTGAAATGAGAAAAGTGACTCAAAATTCAGTCTGTGACCAGAAGAGAAGTTAATAACAAGGAAAACATAAAACAACCTCGCGAAGGTCCTTGATAAGTTGCAATTGCAAATTTCTCAATCTTGTCTCATTCAAAATCTGGTCTTGAGATGCACCTGTCTTTAAAGTCTTCACACCACCCCTTGTATCATATATGTGGCAAAGCCTCACAAGTAACTTAAGGTAGCAATCTATAGCATAAGTTCTTCCATCACAATCCCAAAGAACACAAGGCCGGCACACCTCTACTACATCTAGGGCTGGCTCAGTCCAGCTCAATGCACCATATCCTGTACCATAAGCTAATGCACCGATCACCCTGCTCTCCGTGCCTGATATGAACAAATTGAAATGCAAGTTAAATGCAGCCTAAGTTATCAAAACAAACAGCAAATTATGAAGTGAAGCTGAACAATAGGAATTGCCTTCAATATCATATTACCAAACTAAGCAACTTCAATTGGACCATTACAAATTGACTTAATTTGGTAGGTTTTATCAGAATGATGCATTTTCATTTCAACTATCATCCTATTTTTTTTCTCTGACTTTAGTTTGGTAGTTTGAACTTCAAAGTTCTGAAAACCAAGAACAGTTGATTTCTGATAGGAGGGTCCAATGTCCCCAAATATCTCCCAGTACCTGAGTGTTTTTCCTCAGGCAGAGGAAGAGATAGTTGGAAGCAACTCTCAACCAATGACGCAACAAGCTCCTCTCTGAAAAGGCTCTTGCTTGTAATGCTGTGGAGATCATCTTTAACTCTTGTATCCTCAAAAAGTGAGGTCACATCTGTTCCAGGCAAGGGCTTCTGGCCTCTACGGACACTCTCCTTTGCAAAAAGATCCACACAAAGAGCTGTACGGCAGATGCAAGCAAGCGCATGCATACGATCAGATTCAGCACGCAGGTTTCTCACCATTAGGAGTAGCCTTTTGAACAGGGATACCTGTCCCATAAAGGTTAAACAGTTCACTCAACTGGAGCCGAAAAATATAAAGAATGCTAAGTACCAACTATAGCTGAGTCAAACTATTTGGACCTTCCGGTGCAACCGAAACACTACCGTTACACCCTTCTCAATAATACACAAAAAGTCCAACCCAACACTCATCTTGTACTCATTCCTGGAGCACAAGGATGAAGGCTTTGGGAAATTTTGGGGGCAAAATGTGAGGAAAGACATTTCAGAACTTTACTTGTTCATGGGGAATCTGATCGCAAATAATAAGACATGAGAAATTTGGTATAATATACTCAAAAATATCTAAGAGAATGATTGTGGCTTAGATGGCATAATTCAGCATACATTGCAAAGAGATTAAAAGCATTAAGCAAGGTTGATATTACATTTTTCTTCTCTGCCATAAAAAACTTTAGAGAAAAGAAGGAACAGCATACCTGCATGCTGAGATCAAGCAAGTGGAGATTTGCCACAACTGCTCTGACAATAGTCTCTCTGGCAGAAGAAAATTCTTGCCTGTCCCACAGAGTCAGAATGGCAATAATTGCTGCTGCAGCCCACTCTGGTTTGCCTCCAGGCACATCTGCCAGAGACAACATATTAATCCCAACCTCATAAATCAAAGGTGGGTCCAACGAGCTGAGAAAAGGCAACAGATGCGACACAACATCAGAAACACCCACGAGTTTCTCTGCACTTGAATCTCCTGCAGATGCAGACGTGGAAGGTTTATTATCACCTGGCCTGGCAATCTTGCGAAGGGTCTCAACAGCACCTGATGCAACACACTTGGCAGCATAAACAAGCGGGAACACAGTTGCGCGGAAGGCCTCAACTGGAAGAACAAGGGACCGGGAAATCAATGCACTGCGCTTTGACCATACAAACTCAACAGCTGTTACAACCCACTGGGATCGGATAGCAAGAGAGTGATCCCCGTCAACCAGCTTGTCTCCAGCCAAACGGCTCATTCGCTTTGTTTCAAGCTCCTGAAATTAAGGCGACGTTTCTTACTATTTCATCAAGAAGTTTGTAATCCCCGTTATCATAAATTAACCATATCTTTAGGCATAAAAAGTATGTGAATGTATTAGATGAAGCATGCATTGTAATCTTGTGTGTATATGTTAACAAAAACAGATCATGATAACAAGCACTACCACTAGTTATGTCATGAGAAACATCTTGTGTCCATCAAAAATGCGTCCATACATCCATAGATACACCCAGAATGTAACAAATGCATCCGATTTTGTAACAGATACATCCGATTTTATAACCTATAAACGCTATGGACAAATATTCTATGGACGCTAGGTATTACTCTTATGTCATAGTAGGGTAACAGTCAATAAAGACTCTCAGTAACATTTTAGACAACAATGGTACCACAATATTCTAAGAAAACTCTTAATTGACATTACCTGTCCAATTCAAATAACCTTTTAGCTGTTATTAATGGTGAGTCTCATTTGTCCAATTCAGACACAATTACAGCAACAATGGGCTTAATTATAGCTTCACATTGGTATATGGATAACAAAAGTAAACAGATGAAGTGACAAATACTGCTACCTCACCTGTAAGAGGCGCCCAAGTGACTCAAAAGCAGACTTGGAAACCGGATCCGACCGGTCGAGGGTCAGTGTCGCAATCTTTTCCCACCATGTGGAAACCCTCGTCAGAAGCGGCGGCGAGGAGTGACAGAGCAGCACCAGATCATCCCTTGCCAGAACGGACGCAAGCGAATCAGCAGCCGCGAGCCTCAGGCTCGCAGACGGCGATCCAAGAGCAGCTGACAACTGCGCGTGCGAATCAGACAGCAACCTCGGCAGCAGATGCGACGGCACGGAGGGCAGCAGAGAGAGCGCGGCGGCAGCGACGTCGGGATCGGGGAACGAGAGATCGGAGCGGAGACCGGTGAGGGTTTGGTCCCAGAGGTCGGGAGGGAGAGGGAGGGAGCGGAGGAGGTCGAAGGCGAGCTTCTTGCTGACAGCGGAGGCGGGGGAGGTGACGATCTCCTCGACTACAGTGCGGGCGACGGCGGAGACGTCGCGGCCGGCGGCGGACTGCTGGAGGGAGGAGAGGAGGGCGGTGGACTGACGGAGAGCGTCGTTGGAGCGGAGATCGGCCTGGATGGACTGGATGAGCAGGTCCATCTTCTCCGACGAGGGCGTGTCGGACTCCGACAGGAGGTTGGCGATGGCGGGAAGCATGGTGGCGGGTGATCGGATTTTTTAGATCAGATCTGGATCCGTCGGAGTCGAGTCGAGTCGAGTCTGACTGACTCCAGTCCAGAGGAAGAAAGAGAGATAGATGGCTGCAATGTTATGTTTTTGTTGGTCACAACGGCTCACGCACCTAAACTTGGGAAATCTGAGCCGTTCCTTTGCGTCAAGATGCGTGTGAAGTTCGTACGGACGGCTTGGATGATTGGATCAGGCGTCAAGTGTCTGCTCTGCGTTCTGCACTTCTGCTTCTATGAGAGTATTCCGATTTCCGGCTTTGCGTCAGGAGTCAGGACCGTGATATAATACTGATACTGATATTTGCTCCATCTCCGGGTATAAAACGGAAGGGGGAAATTCTGTATTTTACTCGAAGTGGTTAAGTGGCAGCTAACAATTTTTGGAGTTTGCAAGCTGCTAAATTTAAAGATGATTTGGAGGTTTATCACAACGGTCCAACGGAGCTCGATGTTTAGCAAATGGGAACCATAGATGATATTGACTTTAGCTCTAGAAACAGCCTATGATACAACATTGTGATGTGTCGTCATGTGTGAATAAATCAATAAAATAACTCTTTATAGTCCTATTACTTGTAAGTGAAAGCTGATATGAGTATCATCAAATCATCCCAAAATCCAATTCGTAGTACCCATTCATTTATTGACATTTACCTAACTTCAGGATTAAATTTCACAAACCAATCCATTAGACGACGACAGTCACAGACAGATAACAGCAGCACTTGACAGTTGACACTGCATGAAGTTGAAGTGACCTGAAGTCCTGAACCAACCAACGTGGAGCAAATACAGACCCAGGATTTCAAAAAAAAAAAATACAGCCCCATGTCATGTCAGTTCATTTGGCTCTCTTCACTTCATTACAATACATTACGCGCTAAGTCAACGATGTGGATTGTAGGAGGTTCCTTCGAGATTGAGTTGCACGAATCTTAAAGCGAATCCAACGGTCAGAGTGTTGCGCAGTAGAGGATATGAATTTGCGCTTTTACGGTTGTTACAGCTGAAGTGACCAGCTCCGTGAATCCAGACCGTTGATCCTCCCATGAGCCGCCATCGATCACAGACTGTCTCACCCAGTCAATAGCAGAGCAGTCTTCTTCACTCCCATCATTCATCAATTCATTCCACACTTCTATTGCATTCATTCTTCACAGATAATAAAACAGAAACATCCATCTGATCGGATTCTGATTCTGATTATCTGATCCACTTACTTACTTCCATGGCGACCCCGGTGGACTACTGGGCCCGCCCGGCCTCTCCTGTCTCCACCGGCGGGTGGACCTCCGCTCTCTTCATCATAGGCAATTACTAATTATACTAACTAACATCACTATTTCTTAGAATTCTGTGTGATTATATATATTGTGATGCATTTGGTTATGTGTATGTACAGGTGTGGAGATGGCAGAGCGGTTCGCCTACTACGGGATCACGTCGAACCTGATCACCTACCTGACCGGGCCGCTGAGGGAGTCCACTGCGGCCGGGGCGACGAACGAGAACCTCTGGTCCGGTGCCGCCTCCTCGCTGGCTCTGGTCGGCGCGTTCCTCGCCGACTCATGGCTCGGCCGCTACCGCACCGTGCTGTACTCCTCTGTCCTGGCTTTTCTGGTAAGGAAGGAAGTTTTTCATATGTTCCCCCTTTTTTTGTGTAATAATCAAATCTAAATTCTCTTAGATTTAGTTTATTATTGGCTCTTTTCCCCTTTTGGAAATGTTTCTGTGTGTTTGTGTATCAACTATCAAAAATTAAAAATAAATAGGAATAGTTTTGCATAATTGCATTCAATGTTATATGAAATCCCTGCAATATCTCAATATTTTGCACATATTTATGCAGAACATATAATTCATGCATTGCTGTAAGAGTCTAGTTTTTGTGAAATATTCGACTTCATTTTGGAAATTTGATTTATTGTCAGGTTTATTCATAATAATGTCTTCTGAGAAAGTCTACTTTTCTATTTTAATGATTATGATGAATATCTAAATTCTTTTAAATGCCTCAGTATTAAAAGCCAGTTGCTATATATTGGTGTAGTTAGCCAGTTAGGTTGGAATATTTAATGGGCAATCAATATAGAAACTGGTGGCTTAATTTCAAGCCACATACTTCCAAAAAATAAAGATATTTAAAGTCAAGTGATGGCTTTGGAATTCCTCTTGATTTCTAGTTCCCTTGTATATCATTGTTAGGTGTGATATGATTACTCAACAGATTTCTAATTAAGGCACCTCCTCCCAGCTGAAATTATGCTGACTTCATCAAATCTGCCTAGTTGAAATTGAGTTTTATGATATTGCTGAGCTTCAAAGTTAAATTTATGCTGTATTAATAATTTGTATTTTTAATGTTTACAAAGAAGATGATTATCATCAAGGAAAAAAATATTTCAACAGAGAGTGAGCAAAAAGTTGGTAAAATACCAGGGACTCAACTTCTTAATTGTCAAAATTGGCTTTATATTTCATTTGTTGAAGAATGCAACAATACTTTGATTGTCTGTTCAACAATTTTTATTAATTGATGATCAACAATACATTCACTATTTCAGGGACTTGGAATGCTACGGCCACGCTCCCCGCCCTGAAGCCTCCCGAATGTGCCACTGTAAACACTGACGTCTCATGCCCGCAGCCATCGACCTTCCAAGTGGCATTCTTTTTCTTTTCTCTCTACTTTGTTGCGCTTGCGCACGGGGCCACAAGCCCTGCACGCAGGCCTTCGGCGCAGATCAGTTTGACACCAGAGACCCTGTAGAAAGTGCTTCCAGAAGTTCCTTCTTTAATTACTGGTATTTCGGCATCTGTACCGGTACCATCAGTGCTCAGTTGATACTCAATTATATACAGGATAACTATGGATGGGAACTAGGATTCGGGATACCGTTTGGGGCAGTGGGGATATCACTGGTGGCTTTTTCTGTTGGAAGAAAGACTTACCGGTACCTTCCTGTCGCAACAGAAAGCCCTTTTGTCAGAATTGCTCAGGTGTGCGGTGCCTCGAGTAAGAATAGATGGCAACTTTTTTCTAGAGTCGACGATCCCAGGGAAAAACTTTTGCCTGACAAGAGTGATCATTTCGAGTAAGTCTTACTTTCGCATACTGAGTAATATATGAGTTAGCACATTACAGTGGCTACTTAATAGAAATCAGCATCCTCTAAATCAATTATCACCTTACTTGTTGAGCTCAATGCTTTACATTCTGTGTGCAAATCAGGTCTACTGAAAACACGGAACCATGTGAGCCTTCGTCGCAATCCAATAGCAAAATGAGTGAAGATGAGGTAAAGTCCCTGGCACGGCTCTTTCCTCTCTGGTCAACCTGTGTAGTGTATGCCATGGTGTTTGCACAGCCACCAACTCTTTTTACCAAGCAAGGGAACACCATGGAGCGTCACATAGGATCCAGTTTCCAGATCCCGGCAGCTGCGCTCCAGTCCTGCATCACCCTCACCACCATCGGATTCCTCCCAATATATGACTCGTTCATTGTACCATCTTTTCGAAAATTAACCAATCGACCCTCTGGTCTATTTATGCTGCAATGGATCGGGACTGGTATGTTTCTCTCAGTGTTGTCGACCGTTCTGGCAGCACTTGTGGAAATGAGGAGGCTGAGGGTAGCCAGAGAGTCTGGATTGGTCGACCGACCTGATATTACCGTACCAATGAGCATGTGGTGGTTGGCCCCACAGAATATTCTTTTTGGGATCTCCGACGCCTTCGCGACTGTTGGGCTGCAAGAGTTCTTCTACGATCAGGTACCGGATTGTCTTAGGAGTTTAGGGGTTGCATTGTATTTGTGTATATTTGGCATAGGGAGGGTTTTCAGTGGCTTCCTTATTTCCATCATTGATGGAGTCACTGGAGGGAAAGAAGCGGGATGGTTTGCGAATAATTTGAACAAGGCCCACATCAATTATTTTTCTGGCTGCTCGCCGGCCTCGACTTAGTTCTTTTATGGTATATTTGCACCTTGCAAGATCATATGTTTATAAGAGAAAAATGGGATAAGCATACTTCTGTTACCACATATACATTCTTTGTTTTTATGCATAGTGTACATGAACATTTTATGCTAGTCACAGGGCAAAGTTTTTATTGTATTTTTGTCCTGGGTATCTTAGCTTTATAATAGTTATAATATACAGATTATTCAATATCATGTTTGCAAAAGATATTTATCTTCACTCTAAATATTTCTCAGTATTAAGACACATTGTTACATACTAACAAATTATGTTACTTATAAGTACTTATTTAGCAACACATCTGAATGTCTGTCAGCAGAAGATATCATTTCACCTATCCCGAATAAAATACATACCCACCATCAGCTATTAAAACTAAATTTGAAGGTACAACCGATGAACCGAACCAGTCTAAGTCCATCACTTGATAGTTTCGGTATTAGAAGCAAACAGTCTATCTATGAATAGACACTTTCATGGGCACTTGGGCTTCAGGCCATGAGTCCGTAGACTGGCGTAACAGGGGCACATCTCTTTGTTTCCGGAGGTGCCGATGGGCACGCACTGGCACTTGAGGCAACAAGTGCCACAAGCTCGGGTGCACAAATTCTGTCTCGATGCCATCAGACATCTCCTTGCACATGCAAAGTCACAATCTGGGACAGCATGTTACAGAAAGTAGAAATCAGAATTGGAAGATCTTATGAGCTTAAACAATGGTGGAAACCTTATTGATGTTTTACCCTTGCCATTTGTAAAAGTTTTCGAGTTTTTGTGTTATGATTTTACATACCGATCCTTGTTCCTGGTAATGCATCACCTGGACCGGTATTGTCACCTGACTGATCCTGATATTTCGTACAAACTGAGAAGAGGTCAATGAACTGAAACATTGTATAATGTGTTTTTTCTTTTTTTTTTTTTTCTTTTTCTTTTTGGTGACATGATATGAATAGCATATATCTACTATAAATTTCTTCCTATGATCATCAGTACATTCAATTAGTGATTAAGAAATTAGTCCAAATTTATCTTCTTTGTCCGGGATGTGATATTATACGCATCTATTAGATATAACCACGTTTTCTATATACCAGCACAAACTTCTCAGATATGAAGCATGGAAATAGTATGTTTTTGGCAGATTATATACCAACTGGCATGGTTTTGCACTTTGCACCATTAGGTATGTATATATATTAGAAGGAAATCTGACCTGCAAAGAGCTGGAATTCACATTCCTGAAGTTTGTAGGAAATTCCATTTGTTCTGCTGGCACAATCTAGACAATTTGGAGGTCCAGGTATGATTTAATCAAAGCTAAAATAAATATTGAAGTAAAAAACCTGTAACTAGAGCAAAAACACTAAAAAATATGACAAGAGGTAAGTACTTGAACCAGGAAGAAAAGAATCATGGCACCAAAGATCAAACTATTGCTTGTCAACCTCTCCATCTCTGCACTGTACCAGTAACTCTTTTGGACAATGGATTGAGTGAGTTCTCAACCTTTATAGATGAAGAAGCATTATTTATTGCTTAGCTATTGTGAACTTCCATTTTTTTTTTCTTTTTTTCAAGTTCACCACAGTTAAACTTTGATTCCAAACAATTAATTCATTCTGTTTCGCATTTATCGTGAATTAAGTAGGTGTTATGGTGTTTTACTCTGGTAGGTACAGACATTTCCTTGTGTACTTTCAGAAGGGAAGCCAAGCCTTGGTAATATTATGTTTACATTTTTTTTTGGTGATATTTAATAGTATATTGGTCTAAGTGGCTCAGTGGTAAACTGTATGAATATAAGAAAATAGAGAAATATTATGAAAATCAATCTGCAGGCTGAGGTAACAAACAGTTTGCATCAATTGATTCCAGTTATAGTTGGACTGATCTATAATAGCTTATACTAATGCAAGTTGAGTGAATAGTTTGGATCTGATCTGATATTATTCATTGAAGATTTTATAAATGTTTATGTTTAAATCCAATCTGATTCAAAAATTTGCCCTCATCTGAAAGTTCACTGGTATATACTGTTACTGTATTGTCATCTACAAAGTTAAATGTCTGTAGAGATCCAAATGAGCAATCAATGTGGTACCTGGTTGATTCATACTAAAATCAACCTGTTATATATTGTTCATCATAGAAGCAAAATGAAAGCAAAGCAGCAAGGTTGATTCATACCTTTATTTTTTTACTTATTTATTATTTTTTTTGCGTAAAGAATGGCTCAAACAAACTCAACCATCAAACTGTGGCTTCCATCTGATGAGTTCCTTTTTTTTTTTTTAATTACATGAGCATTTATGAAATTCAATAATGTCATACCTAACCTGACTGATAGTATACAGTATTGGGCAGGGGTTAATTTGTCTGGAATTTTATCTTCTGGATGCCCAAAGTAGACAATAAATTAATGGATTTACAAAGTTTAAACTGAATTGTTGATTTTGCTGTTCTATGTTCAATACTCCATATGAATTTATCCATACAACATAAGAACAAGATCAGTTGTTCATATTTTGCCAGCTGCCTTTACCTTCCAATTACTTTGGTAATTAATTGTTACAAGAATGGTGTTGCCACTACTGCCATTGAAATATCTGTACTTTTTTTTTTTTTGATGAAAAAATTAATATTTGTACTTTTTTTTTTATGTCTATCACCATTCATTAATAAGCACATGTTTTCTTACATATAAAAGGACAGGTTCAGTTACCCACTGTAAATGAAAAACAACGTAACCTGTATGAAAATTATTTTTTTAACAGGAAGTTTTTTTTTTTTTTTTAGAAGAAAAACAGGAAGTTGCAAATAAAACTCTCTCACAGAACAAGTTGTCTGCTTGGGCAAAGCTCAGATCACAACTGAGCCTGCATTCTCTGGCCAATAATAAAAAATGGCGTGATTGTCCTCTACTGTGCAATATACTATACTGCGCAGCGATGACCTTTAGATCAATAGGGGTTTTTTGAGATTGAAGCTAGCGCGAATCTTAAAGCAATCGGATGCCTCATCTGCTGCAGTAGGTGATATGAATCCTAAAAAATGGGGCGCTCCTCGTATGATCACATCTAAACAATTTTATTGGTTGCAGATGGATTTCATATTGTATAATATTTCGTCATAGTCGTTAAATTAAAAAGAAACATAATACAGTGAGATCATTGGAGTAACATTTTTAAAAATGTATTAGTAATTCTCCAGGTCTCGTGGAATTTAACCGAATTCAAAATTTATTTAATTTTTGGAGCTTTGATTTCTACTTTAATTTTGAGTAAAACTTGCATTCGTATAAAAGCATGTATTTTCCTGTCTAGAAACGATCTTTTCAGTCCAAAAAATTGTTGTTGAAATTGAATAAAATTTGAAATACGGCCGATCTATAAGCTGAAGAATTTATGTATATACTTTTCGTGCTTTTTTAATTTTTTTTCAGGTTTATTTCAAATTAATACCATTGTCAAAAATGACAACACCCCTTTATATCAATCAGAACAGTATTTTATTTTTTAAAACTTTCATTCATATAGTTAAAGACAGTATATTTCCTCAAAATACAATAATATAGCTTGATGACAAATTTCTGAATGGAATGCAAGATGATAATATCAATAAAGTGACACCCTATCGATCATGTTGAGGAATTGTGAGATCAATATCATCAATTATTGTTTTTTTTTTAAAGAAAAGATCAACTTTTTTTTTTTTTTTTTTTTTGAGGAATAGAAAAGATCAACTAGGAACTAGTAAGGTCTCTATCACAAAAAAAAGGACGCCAAGAAGAGACATGAACCGAATTAAATTCTTCCCTCTGCAATTTTTAAGGTGGCATGTCTTAGTTTTCCCATGCCTGTTTGGTGCCGTGTTAGATTAAATTTGATATGCTAATTAAGTAAAGGCAAAATTGGGTACATGACCATTAAAATTTTGGTTTTGAGATATTTATCCATCAAACTTTAAATTTAGATATTAACCCATCAATTCTTCATTTTCTCCTATATTTGCTCATCAAAATAATTTTGGAATAAAATAAACAAATTTTGATGTAGAAAAAGAAGATAAATATTAGAATTTACAATTTTGTCCTTCCCCTTATCCCCACCGATCTCTCCAAGGCAAGAAGCAAGGAAAGTCAAACTAATCCCGAACTCAAACCCGACCCGACCCGTGTTTCAGGAAAGTTAGACTGACCCGAACCCGACCTGACCGTGTTTCAGGGAAAGTCAGACAGACCCGAACCAGAGCCGACCCGACCCGAAGCCCGAGATAACTCGGGAATAGAGGCGCAAAATCTGATCAGACCCGAAAAACCCGCCCGACCTAAAAAAATGTCAGCAGACATCAATCCGATACCCGACCCGACCCGAAAAAATATTGGCAGCCGTCAACCCGATACCCGAGAAAGACTGAGAAGGGGGGGGCAAAGTTGTCATTTCTAATATTTATTTTCTTTTTCAATACCAAAATTTGTTTATTTTATTCTAAAACTATTTTGATGGGCAAATGTAGGAGAAAATGAGGAATTGATGGGTGAATATCTAAATTTAAGGTTTGATGGGCAAATATCTTAAAACCAAAGTTTTGATGGGTATGTACACCCATGAGTTAATCCAATCATTTGATGTGATATATATTAATATATGTTATTATATTTAGAGTCCGGCTACGGTAATATGCATATCACGATTTTACCGTGCTATGTGATCCGTATCTCAGTTTGCGGTGTCCAAATAGTCGATCCGGACTGCTCTACTTAATCTTTATATCAAAATATACTACCAAACCAACTTTTATAATTTTTATAATTTTTTTGCTATTTTTAATGATGGAGAGAAAATGGCTAGATCCAAGGATTCTGGTTCATACAAAATAACAATTTTCTCCCCATCACTAGAAATAGCAAACAAATTCTAAAAATAGTAAAATTTGGTTTCCTAGTATATTTTGATATAGAGATCACATTGAGCGGTTCAGATTGACTATTTGAATACCAGAAACGATGATACGGACCACATAGTACGGCAAAACCGTGATATGCATATCACCGTAGCCCAATTCTTATATTTATGAATTTATCCTGTATTTATACTGGTCATAACAATTAAATCATGCATGCATTTCAAGTTTTATATATTGTTCTAGCTTCATCCAGTCAAATTAAGTAACAGTTTTGTCAGTTGGGTAAAGCCGGCATTTATTGTTCTAAAGACTATCTCCAACCGTCGTTGGTACTATCAATTTACAGAATTTATTATTCTATAGCAAAAATTTTACATTGATTTTTATCTTTTTATTGTTTCATTAACATCACCTTAATTTGATGCTTTTAGGTTTTAAAAAGTATGTGGAAATATTATACTCGTTTTTCTGGTTGAATAGTATTAGTAATAATTACTATTACTAAATCACTAATTATGTTAATTGTATCATATTAGTCGATAATTATTAATATAACTGATGCTATTACAAAATATATAATTACAACTAAAATTGCTTAAAAATTAAGAATGGAAGTACACAAATGACACAACTGTAATAGAAAGCTCTTGTAGAAAAGGTGGAGATGAAAGAAAAAAATTCCATTTTTCCAATCCTCATCTTCTACATAATTCTACTTGGTTTGACAATTTTTTCCGGGAGAAAATTGTGCTACCAAACACTCCAAAGTCCAAACTAATTAATAATATATAAGAATACATTATACATCTATCATCATTAATTAATCTACATAAACTGCATAAAAAAACAAATGCATGATATGATTCCAGACAATAAAATTGAAAGAAAAAATGGCAGTATCAGTATCATGCCATCATTGGCTATTTTGTCATTGCAGGCAGGCAGGGAGAAGCATAGAGCAATAGAGCATGCACCAGTTACTGTCATGTGCAGTGCAGCAGTGCAACGCAACAGGAGAAAAAATGATTGACAAGGATGGCACAGGCGACACACAATCAGAAACTCAGAAAGAAAGTGGCAGCTTAAGCTTAGCTTGGGAATTGGGAATTGGGAATTGGTAATTGGATCGGACCCAATTAGTTAATCTAAGGGTAGTGATAGGCAGATAGGGGAGTGCGTATCCACCGGAATGGTCGGGCCGTGAAGTGTTTGGAGTGATCAGCTTTTGAATGTAAATTTTTTTTACGGGCGGCTTTGAGATTCGTACAGGAAGCATTTTAGGAGGCAGATTTTGAACCTTGCTGGTGGGGTATTCCAGGGGATGTGATTTCGTGATAGGGCGCCTCACATGTTTCCCCCCACACTATTGATGTGCTGGCATTTTTAAAAAACAGATTACAAAACGGTCTGAATGAATTCTGGAAAGAGATGGGCAGTTTACGAAACGTTCTAAAATGAATTTTAAGAAGGGATGGGCAGTTTACAAAATGTTCTAAATGAATTCTGGGAAGAGATAGACAGTTTACAAAACGTTCTAAAGGAAAAAAAGACAGTTTACAAAATGTTGTAAACATTCTAAAAGACAGTTTACAAATTTACAAAACTGTCAACTTGAGATACCAGTTTACAAAACGTTCTAAATGAGCAGCAATCTGCCAACTAATCGTATAGTTGGGGGGCAATGTTAGGGGCATAACATCTTTATCCTTAAACCAAACCAAACCCAATAATATTGGAATTGGAACTGACCCAATTTGAATGAATCCCATCATCAGGAACTTGAGGGCAATAGTACTGTTTAAGGCCGTGTTCCGCAATCATGTTTCCTGGGAATAAGGAATGGATTGGGAATGGGATTAATCTTTTGCAAAAAGTGAGTTCCCAGAGTACATGAAAAAAATAAAATCAAGTCTGACTCAATTGTTATTTTTCCAAACTTTTGTGCTTAGTTGGTGGGTTCGGCTGGATAGAGTTGTCCAAACCCCAAATATCCAGATGCATGTCGAACACATATTGGGAAATTTATCCAACTTGACTAATATTTTCTACAAATCCCATGTGTACTCAAGCTACCGAACACGCCCTAACTCTGAGTGAGTGAGGCGGACTGTGGCCCATTTTAGGACTCGGACCAGTTTAATTCCACTGTTGCACAGGTGCACACTTGCACTCTCTCATTGCTTATTGAAAAAGAATTAATTAACATGAATTTCGGACTCACATTCTTTTATCTCACTTCAAATAATAATAATAATAATAATTAATTATAATGACAATGGCAACGGCAATGGCAATGATGATGATGATGATGATGATGGTGATAATAGTTTTTCTTCTATCGATCAGCTGAGCAACCATTCATTTAAAAATCGAGTGGTTTTTAATAAACATTTATCTTTAGTTCTATCTAAAAAATATATCTTGACTGTCTGATTATAAAATATGAATGACCTATATTTCATCTCATCACAGCAGAATTAGTCTAATAATAATATGGGTCAAGTATTATGATTTATTTTTTTTTTAAATAAACGACGAAATGTAGACTTGGAGACTAGTGTTTTAAAAAAAACCCGAGAGGTCCAAACCCGACCCGAGAAATCCGGAGAAAATGGACCGACCGACCCGACCCGAGGGTGTGACCGGGGCAACCCGAGAGGACCGGAAGGGACGGTCCTCGCAAGGGTAGGTATCCATGTTCCAAAAAAAAATCCCGTGGAAACCCTACCCGACCCGAGGTACCGGGGCAACCCGGGGTAATAACACGAGGTAACCTAATGTGGTTCCAACTTCTCCCACCTATGTTAACAACTAATATAATATTATTAAATTTTATTTTTCAAAAGATTTTTGTTTTACAACAAATATAATTATTAAATTTTTTTCTGATTTTCTATATTATTTTTTTGGTTTAAATAATATTATATTAATTTTTTTCCATTTTTAATAAAAAATACTATTTTCTTAACTTTTAATAGTATAATATATATATATATATCTGATTAAAACAAATAATTTAATTTTTAATTATTTTTCATTTTTTAAGTATATTTTTTTATTCTTGTGGTATAAAATAGGTGTATTATATTTTTATATTTTTTTTGTTTTGTTTTCTTATTTTTTTTGACATATAACCTCGGGACCGGGGAACCCGGGCAACCCGGGAGGGACGGTCCTAAGCTAAGTCCAATCTCCTTCTTTCCAAAATTTTTCCGAGGTTTCCCGAACCGGAAAAACCCGTGGACCGAGACGAGTTTGGACCGACCCGAACCTACCCAGACCGTTTTTAAATCACTATTGGAGACGCCTACTGGTGCTATCTTTTCAATCTACTTGAATCGTGACATTTTTTTTGGATATATAATTGGTACTGTGACTGTGACATGTCACAATAATTATACATAGCGCGTATATATATATTTTCCCACGTCATGTTTTTCAAGTATAGTAATATAATTATTTGTAGTTCATAAAGCGATGTGAAAAAATCTACACCTTAATTTTCAGTATAACAAACAAAAAAAAAAATAAGCAGAAAATTCATGTATCTATTTAATGGACGGTCCATAAAAATTATACTGTGAGTGTAGTTGTTACATCTGAGTTTATATGGGGTCCATTTGTTATACTATTTGTTACTTTTGTAGACCATCCATCAACAGACGGTAGGTCTTACTGAAAAATAAAATAAAGTAGTAGTAAAGTTATCTGTTGTTGTGTGAAACTTCATCTTACTTATTATTATTATTTGTTTGTTATAACTTTATCATATGTATCTATCAGCCGGTCTGAAACTGGTAATCTTTGAAGTGTTGTTGTCCTGTTTGTATTTGCCGTAATTATTGATCTCTTGTAGCTCCTACTTATTCAAAAGGAAATAAAAAATAAATCCAAATATTTTCTGTGATATACATAGGGAAACATCTTGCGTCCATAGAATATTTCTATAGAATTACTATCATAGACACAAATGTTACATGGTAAGTCCCACCTATCACACTCTATGATGAAAATTCCATAGAAATATTCTATGGACGGTAAGTATGACCCATATATATAGATCCTAGCCATCTGGATCCATGAGTCCATATCGGCTGTTATTCTAAAAGGAATAACAGGAACTTGCTTTTCTATTTAGAACCGTTGGATTAATTAAATCGGATGGTTCAGATAGATCTGATTTAAATTTTAGAGGTCTTTTTATAATCAGTCTGAACCGTCCGATTTAATCCAGAGAATCTAAATGGAAAAGCAGGGTCCTGTTATTCCTTTTCAAATAACAGCCGATGTGAATTCAGGATGCATATATATCCATCAACTGATGAGCATCATATTCCTTTTTAGCTTGCCTATGACTATGATTGTTATATCCGTTCCCTATAATACTTTTTATTTTTGACACATACTCTTAACCATTATTTAACCATATATACTAATTTAATAAAATTTATGCACAAATTCATGAGAAAAAATTAAAAAGAGAAACAGATAGAATATCATATTTTATATATGACATAGAAATATCAAATATAGAATCCTTACAATTACAATCGTGGCAACTGATACTGACTCTACATCCATATATGGATATATATATATATAGAGTTAGACTATTGTGAAAACGTTTGCATTTCACTCCGAAATGCTAACGATCCAAATTATATTTATCACACCCGAAATTTCGATTTATGGTTCCCACTAAATTCATTATATAAAAATATTAGGGAATACAAAAGTTTTCGATTTTTGGAGTTTTGTAAGTATTTATTTCGGATTTTTAAAAACGACCCTAAAAATATTAATAAAATAATGCTTGTTTATACATACTTTTTAAAAAAACCGAAATAAATACTTAAAAAGCTCTAAAAATGGAAAATTTTTGTATCCCCTAGTATTTTCATATGATGAATTTAATGGGAGCCATAAATCAAAATTTCGGACGTGGCAAAGTATAATTTAGACCATTAACATTTCGGAGCGAAATACAAACGTTTTCATACTAGTTCTACTCATATATCCATAAATACATACATATATCAACAACATCAAAAAGAGTA